>OX346731.1:4171637-5552183 GCA_947063395.1 Hemistola chrysoprasaria | reverse complement strand
CAGTTTAACGTGCCATTCGAAACCGGTAAAATAAAAGTCTCGTAGACGCCATCGTTAAGTAACAACTTAGGCGTAACAACTTTAGTATAGGCCAGAAGTTATTTAGTTTAGGGTATAATGAGGCCTTATAAGATAATATTATATTCAAGCACAGCCTAGGGCCTAGAGTAACAGTCTGCATTTGAACTGCACACCAACTGCAAAATTGCAGTTTTGGTGTAGTTTTGTGCAGTTTATTTGCGAGTTACCGAGTTAGGCACTGCTACGTAACTGACAGGCACATCGTGTCGGGTCGGGGGCATAGCTTGACAGAAAAGAGAAGAAACTGCACTAATTTAAAGTGTAAGTGTTGATTCAATTGTTTTTTCTGTTGCAAAATAAAGTGGCGCCCCCATTATTTTCTACTCATTTCTGTCAAACTATATGATGGGTCTAATTTCTAGATAAAACAAAGAAATTATATTACTATTATTTCTTGTACTTATTTATATGGACGGTACAGCCCACAGACATCGTACGCAGGTCGAGTGCTTTACCTAGTCGTTCTGTCTGTTGCCGTCCGTAAGTTCCTGTTTTGTAATGATTTGCTCACTCGCTTGTCCAAACTGGACCATTAATCGAGATACATTTATTGCAAAAGCGTTTGATTACTGTTGATTGTTTGGCTCCACACACTGCGTTCCGATGTATTGCATAGCAGTAGTTACATTGCTACCTAATCGTTAACACAATACGAGTTTATAATAGGTACATTATTTATTTAGTAATTTTTGGTTTTGGACATATTAATTGATTGAATTGTGCGTTAATTGTCGGAACTCCATTGTAGACTTCTGGAACCTTTAGTTTTAAGTTCCGATTTTTAGTGTCAAAAACAACGTGCACAGTGCACGTTGTTTTTGGACTTATTTATGGATAGGTATTCCATCAGATTTACCGTGTGGTTCCCGGCTATATAACAGAGCCACCACTTTCTCATCACGCGGGAGCCGTAAAACCCGGCAAAGGAATATATTTGGAAGTCCTTTCCGAATATGAACACGAAACTCCGAACACTGAATATGAATATGGAAATGAAGAGCGCTGTTGCGCTCTCCATTTCCAAGTATTCCAACTACTGAGATCACCAAGCTGCCTACTAAGCGTGGTGATTACGGCTAAATCTCCCATATGAATAGTTTATGGCGTTCTATGGGGGAGGCCTACGTTCAGGAGCAGAAGTCTTCCGACTAATGATGATGTTGATGATCACATCGCATCAGCCGTGGGGTTACAGACTGTAGAGCAGCCCCACTCTCTACCCGTGGTTGTCGTAAGAGACGGCCAAGGAGGGATATTGCCTTCAGTTGCTAGAAATTAGCTGATAATCTTCAAACGGCTAAACCGATTTTCATGAGACATAGCTAAGAACCCTCGCGATCACGTCAAACAAAAACCCGCATGAAAATTGTTCCATTCTTTTAGGAGCTTTGATTCCACAGACAAACATAGAGATACACAAACACGCCAAACTTATAACACCCCTTTCATTTCTTTGTTGGGGGCTAAAATAGTGGATCATTGAGGATCACGATCTAATAAAGACAGCGGGAACACGCTGGATGCAAGCTAACAGCCGAGCTAGATGGAAATCTATGGGAGAGGTATGCCTCTCCCATCTCAGCCGTAAGAAAACTACTGCTGAGTATGCTCAGCAGTAGTTTTCTTACGGCTGAGATGAAGATGATAATAATCATCCCGGTCCCGGAGGTCCCAAGAGGTCCCGGATTCGTTCCCCAGGTCAGGCAGTGTTAACTATTGGATTTTTCCATTAAGAATTATCTCAATAACTGCCTGGAGTCTGGAACTGTGCCCGGTAGATGGCAATAGGCTCGCCCCCTATTACATGGGACCAATAATATACTGGCGAAATGTGGGTGTATCTACTATGGGATTGAGTCCTGGGTACACCTCTGCCTACCCCTTCGGGAAAAAGGCGTGAATGTATGTATATGTATGAATGTATGTATCATCATCACCTCAACCATAGGACATCCATTGCTGAACATAGGCCTCTCGCATAGATTTCCATCTAGTCCGGTTATAAGCGACCTGCATTCAGCGTGATCCTCCTTTATCAGATGATAATAAGATTATCTAATTACCATACCATCATGATCGCGATAAATTATTAAAATATTATAATTTCGTCAGATCCGCATACCATCATAGTATTTCAAAACGGTGTAATTATAAGTAATAGTACCTATTATAATTTGTTACGTAGCCCGCTATAACTTAGTTACCAGTTGATGGGTAATGGAAGCTCAATTATTACGACTTATCTACTATGTAACAGACATAATATCACACAGATTATCGCTGTGTAGATACCGCTTACCACAAGTCTCTTCATTTATTTGTCGTGTCACTTTTTTCTTACCTATACTGTGACAGATCATTTTTGCAGATTCGTAAGCTTGACATGGCAAAGAGTGAAATTATTCTACTTCAGCAATGTAATGTAGTCTGTGCTCCGTAAGAGCCTTTGCACACATACATAACATAACATACATTCACGCCTTTTTCCCGAAGGGGTAGGCAGAGGTGTACCCAGGACTCAGTCCCATAGTAGATACACCCACTTTTCGCCAGTATGTTATTGGTCCCATGTAATAGGGGGCGAGCCTATTGCCATCTTACGGGCACAGTTCTAGACTCCAGGCAGTTATTGAGATAATTCCTTATGGAAAAATCCAATATTGAACACTGCCTGACCTGGGGATCGAACCCGGGACCTCTTGATTGGCAGTCGAGCATGCGCCCTCTACGCCACCGAGGCAGTCGAGGCGAGGCGCCTTTGCACACAGTTTTTTTATCAATACATGAGTATCAGGAACGCGCTTGTAGCGCCGTAGATTTTTAGGGACTGCGTTTGAATCGCGTCGGCGCGTACGGTCAGTGTCGAAGTAAGCTAATTTCACTCAGTCTTACCATGCCAAAAATATGCAAAAAATGCATGAATTAAGGAGGCGGTGACCGGAAAATTCCCCATACAAAGGTAATAGTTATATGATTTGAAATCGGAGCATTGGGTCAGGCCGTTTTGGTCTCATTCCGGTACGCCCGAGAGGGCTTTGGACAGCGCCTTAATAATTTTTTCAATGTGGGTGCCTGCCGGCCGGGGGCGTACCGGAATGGTACCATAACGGTAGGCTACCTACTTTTTTTGAGTCTGAATATTGTTTTCATACCGTCATTGTTTTAAAAAACAAAACATACAATCACGCTTTTTCCCGAAGGAGTAGAGATGTACCCAGGACTTAGTCCCATAGTAGGTGCACCCACATTTCAAACTTATGATTTTTAATTGTTTTAAACTGTAATTACCTATATAAAACCATAGATATAAAACTTAGTCACTTACGTAATAACTTCACACTTGTGTTATAATATCTTTTACCGGAAGTAAACCTAACATTAGACTGATTTAAAATTAGTAGAATTAATATTACTTAAAATTAGTGCTTCAAATTAGTAATCAATGCTACGTATGTTTGTATTTCCGGTTATATAAAACGGGGTTCAGATTTCTAGTCTGAATAATTTTTACTGTGGTCAACTATGTATACACTATCCACTATTACTAGTACTATTTTACTAATTAAATTACTAATATACGTTTTTATTAATTACTAATACACTATTTTACTAATTACTAATATAACAATTACTATTTAATATATAAATATTTGTTTGTTTATCCTTCTTTATCATGACGATTTTGTTTGGCGATAGTTTGGAGGTTGAAGTGTGACATAGGCTACTTTTTACCAATCTTATTCCATGAGAAAATCCACAATAGAGCATATTTGAATTCTCGCGGTTGAAATTTGAGTTGAAATATAAGTATAATGATTAATGATATCTATCGCATTATAATAATAATAATAAAAATAAAGTTTATTTTTCTCACACAATATGTTTCGTTCTTAAGCTCTAGGTGTTACAGTTATTTGGAAATATGTATAATATAAATATTGTTTTATTACCTCCCTCATAATTGTTCCCTGGGTACCATAGCTACTCATATTCCATTTTAAGGGTTCCGTACCTCAAAAGAAAAAGAAGAACCCTTATAAGATCACTTCATTGTCTGTCTGTGTGTCTGTCCGTCTGTCAAGACCCTTTTTTTCGGGAACGCGATAAGGTATTAAGTTGAAACTTATTAAATCAACAACGCAAACCCACGGTCCCTTGCTGCTGTAAAAAAATCAAACTTCTACGTCAACACAATCAAAAGATACAGCTATTTTACCGCTCATTTCCATACTTTGCGCAACGGACTTTAAACCTGGATCTAGGGTACGTCCTGTTGGCCTAGCATCATGAAATTTCGAATAAACAAAATCTTATATAATATTATCACAAAAAAGTAAAGGATAATAAATAGGTCATTTCGAAACCGTAAAATTATACAAAAAAAATGGGATTACTAACATGATTGCGGTACTTATCTAGGTATGGAAACTCTTAACTAAGCATACTTACCAAGATATGTAGTGGTAGGCCTCTTTAGCAGGGGGCCGCCTGGGGAAGTGCCACACATTTGCCAGTTATTCATCCGCCAAGCAGTAATGTGCAAACATTATTGTGTTACGGTCTGAAAGGCATTGTTACCAGCGAAATTACCGGACATGATGAGATTCAACAACTCATATCTCAGGGTGACAGGCGCAGTGCAGTGCCGCGCAGAATTTTGTATTTCAAAACATTGGGTGGCACTGTGTCTGTTATGGGCAATCATGATGCTTACCATCAGGCACCTGATTTGCTCGTCTAATCACTCACTATCATAAAAAAAAATGCTTTAACAATTTATTCTTACGTTTTATCGATTAACAATAGATTGTTTTATACCTAGCTAACTAGGAAGTACTTAGTGTTTATTTTTGTTACATTTACATACATTATTGATAGATTTAAAGCAAGTATCCAGTTAGAATATGTTATTAGATCTACTTCCACATTCACTAAACACACACGCAATTTTGGAATAACTTTCATTTATCTAACTTTGCTAGATTTTTAGACTTTCTACAAAAAGAATAGAAAATAATATCATTAGGCTTAATGAAAACAACTCGCTAAAAGTTTAGGTATATGAGTATGTTGAGGCGAAAATAATTAAAATTAATATAGTACTGGAGTTCCACCAGAGTGGGCACAAACATAACTATTTGCTAGACTCCGACTCTAGCAAATATAAATATATTAGAGTCCCCAATATAAATGGGCTTATTCCCATACATCCCAAAAATTAGTTCCCATCTTATCCAAAGCTTTATAATTATAATATTAGTAGGAACTTGAGGCACTGAATTATTTTGGATGAGAAGACATTGCGTATGTTTCCGAAAGCTGCGCTCAATTCTTATTATTAATTTATTATAACAGAATTATTAGTTTAATTTTTGTCTCAAGCCTATATTTTATGAGTGGCTGTTCATAAACGCATGTCATTAATTAACTAATAATTACACACTAAATCATGCTCTGATTGTACCCATATATTGCAGACTTACTAAAATAATACACACATACTAACTTTAATATTAATTACCTGCCCACTAACCTACATAGTTATATATTAAGTAATAGTAGGTAATGCTAACGTAGAGTTCTGCTAATAATGTAGGTACGTACCTACATAGGTGTTTTACTACATCAATTGGGCTGAAATTTTAGTAGGTATAGCTATTTTCTATTGGGAAACAGTAGGTATGACATTTTTGGAGTACAGTTATGCCATTACGTACGAATGTTATATATACACTTCCACTTATGCTCAGAACGCCCGATAGCCAGTGTGAACTCCGCGACAGTAAAAGTACAGAGCTCCCGGCGTTAAAAAAAATTCTGGCGGATTAGTTTGGACCTTGGAATCAAGTTTGGTGTCGTTATCAGGTAACTAGATGATGCCCAAATCATTCACTATACCTACCAGTTTTTTAGGGTTCCCTAGAAAAGTATGACCCAAAACTTAAAATAATAAACTTTTAGTAGTAACGAATTGCAAACAAACCCTCATATTTTCATAATTTTGTATTAAATTTGGTTTATGAAAATTACTGTCCGAAAGCCCATTTAACGTGCCGTCCGAAACACGGTAACGCCCAGGCGAAAATTCCACATATATCTAGATAATGAGATCTAACCCGTACCCGTGCGAGAAGGGGAGGAGGTGCGGCTTGCTAATATGTTCATCATCATCATTAGCCTCCCTACTTTTCGCCATTTGTTTGTGTTCGCCACATTTGGCCCGCTGCTGTCCTTTCTACATCGTCACTCCATAGTGCCAGCACTTCCGTGTCATTGTGTCCTAACTTCTGCCACCGCTCGGTCATCCCGTACTCTATCTGCAATCAAATCTTCTGCGGCCAGAAAACCAGCCATACCCCATTTTACGTTTACGACTCTCGCCAAAGTCTACAACCTTTTGATACATTTGTAACTACCTACAAGCCGTCAGAAGCCTTGCTCGCTTTACACTGCTCTGATGTCAGCAACGTCCACGTAATGAATTAATAATATCATGTTTTATTGAAACCATATTTCACATTCAATATCTAGTTGTTACAATCTCTTTAGTAATAGTTAAGTATGTCTGTTAAATAATCGATAATAATGGATAATGAATACAAAACAGGTTTAAGAGTTGGTGTGAAAATAAATCTTTGGCATAACTTTACATAATTGTGCATAATTGATCGTATACATAGATTCTGATCATAGGCGGCTATCTATTTCCTTTTGAATATAAGAACGAGATTGATGCATCATAATTAGGTCCACAGTCAGAGACCCCGTTTTACATACGTAAGTCATCACTGGTAACACACACTGGTCAAGGACCTTCGACTTGAGGCACTGAGGTATTTTGGACGAGAAAACATTGCGTAGGTTTCCTAAATATAAAAATTTGTCCTTCACGACAATTCTGATTGACACACTCACTTGTCAGCAAACAGCCTTGGACCTAGGAAGACCTTCTTACGTGTAGTTTTCGATTTTGAAATAGACAAGGAATAAGAATTCCCACGGTGACCAGGCTATTAATCCCGTGCATTCAAAAATTTGTTCCCATCACATCCAAAATCCTAAAAGTACTAAAAAAGTAGCGGAAAATTACAATAGTGTTTTTATTAAATATTTTTAGAAACTACATATATCACTGTATAGGTTACATACCCAATTATAGTTAAAACCTTAGGATATTTTTATACTTGTATTCTCGAGACCTTTTATGACTGAATTGAATATCGACGCGGGCAAAGTCACAAATAAAATCTAGTGTACACATTCGGTTTCTCAATAACCTAATGTTATAATACTTAGATAATATTCAGTGCATACTCATAAAACAAGTAATTTACTTTAGGCCTCTAATCTTATGCACAATCGGAGTATGAAACCCATCGGCGCGTGGCTAACAATTTGTTCTAACTAACACTGATCAATTAACTCCGTACGTGTTGCTACTGGCTAATTTTGTGACTGAAATACTAGGTAAGTACATTTAATTGAACCAAGTTTTTTAGGAACTGTCAGTCAATGAGTTCATTAGTACTTAAAGTACTTATTGACGGTTATGCGAGCAATGTGACTTGCCAATTGTTACTTCAACATGATCCTGTAATAGCTAATAGTAGCTAATTACCTAATAATGGCTAGTTGCCAGTCATTTCCCTGAAACAGTCAGTGGCCTTCGGGTGACATGAACATTGACACTATGGTTGGTCACACAGCTACTAAACAAGAAGAAGAATTTTCTCTTACAAAATAATTAATTAAAAAAAAATAGCAACCGCTACTGCCGTTCATGAGGAAAAAAATTTAGGTAAAAGCAAAGGTGTTAAAAATACTTATTGGATTTTTATATATGGTGTTTTCTCAATGATAGCCTTAAGTCTGAAGTCTGAAACTATCCCTCGTAGATAGCATTAGGCCCCCTATTACATGAGGCCTAGAAATCATAACTGGCGAAGTATGGGTGTAGGTAGGTAAGTACTATGTGATTGGAACCTGGGTACATCACTGCCTACCTTCGAGAAAAAAGGGGATGTCATGTTATGAAATAGTAACATAGATATGGTAACAGCGGTAAGAAATGTTTTATTTATCATCATAAGTAACGCGGAACATCTGACTTCCGCTCTAGATTTACGCAAAAGTGGAACTAACTCAGGATGGCATCACCACAACCTTGTACAAAACAAAGTAATTCAACTACACACAGTTTTCACTCTTAAAACTAAGACAATAAAATATAAAGTAGTATCCAAGGTTACGCAATAAAGTCTTTCGTCACATGATGTGATTATAAGACGCACATTAGGCTATTGTGGTCTTAGGAAATTGGAATGTGTGTGGATTAATTTAACAGCGGTAACAATGTTGTGAGCAGGTATTACGTTCATAACTATGATGGCTAATAAGCCGTCAATTAATAATTCGTCGTAAGTTTTTGGATGTCTGGGAATACCCATTACCCATAGACGTCCAAAAAATTGTTCCCATTACATCCAAAGTTTTGTTAATTTACAAAGTTGTATTTTAATTTTCAGGACATCCAAAATATTAAAGTGACTAGGCACTAGCTGCGCCGCCCGGTTATACAACGTCACAATAATTCGAGATAGGTACCGCGTATTTTATGCGCTAGCAAGGGAATGGCATTAACGAGATCGAGTTATAGATATTTCACTGTACTTATATACCTAAGTGGGTGCGAATGTACACAATCCTCTCAGATTTTGTTCAATGTACCCTGGACCCATCCTCTTCACACAAAAACAATTGAAACATACAATGATCCGTCTAAGTATCAAAAAATGTGCAATATTATTATTATACCTACCTACTTACCTAATACTTACCCTACAAAAAGAAATTTCTGAAGAAATGCCAAAATAATTTAAAAATTCCTTACAATATTTTCCTATTCACTCATGTCATTTCGCATGACAAAAGGCGCTGGCATCAAACTCCGAACGTCAATTACCTACTAAACCATTCATGTACATCCTTCTAACATATAGAGAGTAGACACAGCCCTAGGAGTGAACTCGGGAACAATGTCTTTGAAGGGAGCGGGCGCCGCACCAATCAGAGCGCGCGAGGGCTAGGGGTGGCAGCGGAACTTTGCGAGGAAATTCAATTAAACTTGAGCGCCCGCCCTTATCTGATCACTCCGTGGAGAGGCCGGCTACGTAACGAGATGACGTAGGGTTGCTCCTCCTCTGTTTCTTTTGAGGACTTTAATAATCAACATGATGTTGTGTGACTGTGAAACTTGGTTAAAAAATGAAAAAATGTCATTTAATGTAACTAATTTTCAGGTGGCTAGTAAGTTCAACAGAACATCTGCTGAAGGAGGTGGCTCGATTATACTTTTAAAAAAATCGATTAAATATAAAGAGCGAACTGACATTGTCAGCTGTTCTGTGGAACGAACTTGCGAGGTGGCTTGTGTAGAAGTGAACGGGCACATAATCTTATGTGTATATAGGCCGCCGAACTCGAATCTCACTTCTTTTATGTCCTCTATGGAATTAATTTTAAACAAAATTTGTAAAAGTAATAAACAAGTACTTGTATGCGGTGACTTTAACATTGATATTTTGTCAGATTCTCCAGATAAAATTAAATTGACTAGTTTATTTAAGTCATTCGGTTTGAGTTACCTATTCTGTGAGCCCACTAGAGTTACAGTCACCTCATTAACCTGTATTGATAATATCTATACTGATTGCGAAAGTAGGAAGTTGTCAATAACGAGTGGCGTTAGGTCTGACCACAAGGGTCTCTCACTAGAATTTTTATGTCAAAAATCTAAAGAACAACTAACAATTGAACATAGGCCTCTAACAACATTTAAACTAGAAAAGCTTAGAAATAGTATAGAATCAAAACTGGTAAATGTCGCTGTCTCTGAGGAAGACCCTAATTTCAATTATGAAACTATATTTTCCGTAATAAGTAAGGAGTTCAATGAGATATGTCCCAAAAAGAAATTACACATAAATAGGAAATTAGAATTTAGTGATTGGGCTACCAAGGGAATCAGGAAAAGTAGGGATAATATGTATGAGTTGTATAGTGATAAAGCCCATTCTAATTCAGAATCATTTCATGAGTATGTTAGAAGTTATTCAAAAATTTTTAAAGCGGTTTGCATCCAAGCAAAAGCCATACATATTAGAGACAAAATCCGCAGATCAAGCAATAAAATTAAGGCAGTTTGGAAAACAATAAATGTAGAGACAGGTAAAGATAAACGAAGAGATACTGAATATAAATTATTAATACATAATGAATACATTACAAATGTTGAGGAGGTCGCTAATATTTTTGTTGATTTCTTCTCTAACATAGCCCCTAATGCGACCAAGTCACTTGATTCATCCCCAGACTTGGCGGATGCTTTTCTTAAAGAAAACTTCCAACGCACCATAGCTAAATTTTCGTTTGAACACATCTCATTAACTGATATCAAAAAGACGTACAAGAGTTTAAATGTTAAAGCTACTGAGGATCTCTGGGGTCTATCTGTAAAAATGTTAGATTCTATAATAAACACAATTGCTCCTTACTTAGCAGACTTGTTCAACCTATGCATAGATAAAGGCACGTTTCCGGAACTAATGAAAATAAGTAAAATCACTCCCATCTTTAAATCGGGAATTAAGACAGATCCCTCCAACTATAGGCCAATCTCTGTTTTGCCAGTATTAAGTAAAATCTTTGAGAAATTGATGCTGAACCAACTGCTGTCACATTTCAATAAAAATAGCATATTACATTTTAACCAGTATGGTTTCACCAAATGTAGATCAACAACCGATGCGGGCTGTCATCTCATGACTCTTGTCTTGGAGGCTTGGGAGCGTTCACAGGATGCCATTGGAGTGTTTTGTGATCTCTCCAAAGCTTTCGACTGTGTAGAACACTGCACGTTACTGCGCAAGTTAGAAGTATATGGAATTCATGGGAATGCCCTGAATTTGGTGGAATCATACTTATCTAGTAGGCAGCAGAAGGTAAGCGTCAATGGTATCACATCTGCTAGTTCTCCTGTCAAAATGGGGGTCCCACAGGGATCAATTTTGGGTCCTTTCCTGTTTCTGGCATATATTAACGATTTGCCTTATATGGTCCAAGGTCTGGCAGATATAGTTCTATTTGCCGATGATACGTCATTGATTTTTAAAGTTGATAGGAAGGATACCTCACTCACACATGTTAATAATACTTTAGCAAGTATATCCAGATGGTTCACAGCAAACAATCTGTTATTGAATGCGAAAAAGACTAAATGTTTGAAATTTTCTTTGCCTAACGTCAGAAGTATAGAACCGAACATAGTTCTTGACGGTGAAAGACTCAATATCGACAATGCAACTTTGTTCCTTGGCATACATATAGACTCTAAACTGCAATGGAGCACTCATATCACCGAGCTCTCAGGGAAACTAAGCTCTGCAGCTTACGCGGTTTACAAAATTAGGCAACTAACGGACATAGCCACGGCGAGATTAGTCTACTTTGCATATTTCCACAGCTTAATGTCATATGGGATTTTGTTGTGGGGGTCAGCTGCAGATATAGAAACCATCTTTATACTACAAAAACGTGCGATTCGTGCCATCTATGAGATGCGTCCACGCGAATCCCTTAGGGAATTATTTAAAGAAATAAACATACTGACCCTACCATCCTTATACATCTATGAGAACATCATGTATGTGCGTAAAAATTTGCATAAATTCAAATTAAATAGTGACCTCCATAATTTTAATACTAGGAATAAAGACAAAATAGCTATACCTAGCTTTAGATTATCTAAAACAAATAAAAAATCATTCTTAGGAAATAGTGTACGTTTCTATAATAAAATCCCAAAAGAGATAACGGGGCTCTCAGAGGGTAAATTCAAAACCTATATAAAATCTACTTTACTAAAGAATGCTTATTATAATGTAAATCAGTACATAGAGGACAAAGATGCTTGGGAACTTCCGCATAGCCACCACGCGGCACCTTCTAAACAAACGAGTGTAACCAAACTAAATATTGTAAAACAATCAGTTGAAAAAATTAAGCCCTACAAGTTTCTTGTGCGTTCTTCTTGTAAAGGTATCTTTCCGAACGCACGGTAGATTCGTTACTGTTTATTTTCATTGACGTACAAAAGTGTCAGATTGTGACCTATTTGAATAAATCTTTTTGACTTTGACTTTGACTTTGATGATATAATAATTAAAAAGGTTTAAGTTCTTAGCTCAAATGTCTATCATCTATAATAATGTTTTCCCGAGACTAAAATGATACAGCGACTCTAACTGAGTCTTTGTCACCGGTACAAGAAAAAGTCACAAAAGATCCTAATAATGTCTAGAGAACTAAATTGGTTTATAGTACTCTTTAATTACTCCCTAATTTAATTGATCCCTTTTTATGATTGGAAGATAAATCTTAATTTCGTTGTTAAGCTTAATTACGTAATTTGAAAAGGCATATCATAGCAACCCTAAATCTTAAGCCATTATAGGGCAAATCCCCATTCTGTGCAAGCGAAGCGTCGAGCGAGACTCGTAGCTAAGCCAACCTGTGACGTTATCTAACCCCACTTCTGCACCGCATACTTATTACGGCAGTTATTAATCTTATACCTATCGCGAAGGACCAGAATTTTGGTCATTCGCGCCGAAATTTAGAGGAGGTACAAACAAAAACCTACATTATGCCCACATATAGAAGGAACACGCCTCTTACAACCGAAATAGATGGAAATTAATAACACAGTTAGATTTTAAGACAGTTGAAGCAGGTGCTCCAAACACTCGAGCTACTTGCTTGCTAGGGTTAACAGAAGTGCTGCGCGAAAACTGTCTTGCGATAAATATGTAGGTTATTTATTTTGTTGCGTGGCTGCAAACTATACTTAAAATGCTTACGTTTGCAATTTTATTATTGTTAGATATATATTATCTGCCGTGGACTTACCGCCTTTAGAATAGTACCCCACACTCTCTACCCGTAGTTGCTGTAAGAGCCAGCTACGGGTCATCAGATCCAGAGGACGTGCCGTTTACCTATATCCTACTAATATTATAAATGTGAAAGTTTGTGAGGATGGATGGATGGATGTTTGTTACTCTTTCACGCCTAAACTACTGAACAGATTGGACTGAAATTTGGTATGTAGGTAGCTTAGACCGTGGAATAACACATAGGGTACCTACTTTATATTCCGGTATTCCCACGGGAACAAATACTACGCGGGTGATACCGCGGGGCGCAGCTAGTATCTGTTATTGTGTTTAGAAAGAAATGAGATAAAATACCGCTTAAAAAAAGAACGATTCCCTAATTTTGGTGCACTCAGTTCTTAGTTGCATAAATAAAATATTTAGGTGTTCGAGCCTCCGGCTTGACCCACTTGAGATTAGCCTTTCAAACATCAGCGCCATCTAGTAGTTACTTGGGTAAATCCCTGAGTAATTGTTGGCAGCACCGCTCCGGGAGTGGGGGTGTTGGCTTGATGTGTCAGTGTCGGTTGTTCTAGTGCCAGTACGCTTTTGAACTTCGGCGCTATCAGTACACATTGATTCGATCGAATCTAAAAATCAAGTAAGTACTCATTTCACATAAATTCTAAGTGTCCCTAGTTTGTTAAGGATATCACTTAGACGGTGCAAGCGTGCAAGACATGCTATCACGACATCTCAGCTTCACGCTGTGTCGTATGATTACTGCCTCGGCAACGAGCATAATCACAGATCGAAATTTCTATGATTTCCACGCACCAAAGAAATTCATGTCGTATGAAGCCATACGACATGATGTTCATGCGACAAAGTCGCATCATCTGCGCCGAGTATGGACTCGACGCACGAAACTCACTACTCAGACAATTAAGTCTCCGAACTTTGTCTTATACTTCGTTGCATGATTTCATGCAACGTCGTCATAGTAAGAAGTAAGAACTCCATACGACCTCGCATCGCACGGTTGAATTTCACACCGGTCGCATCGCACGGCGCATGAAATTTACCAATCGGTCGCATCGCCCGACGCATGAACTTTTCAACCGGTCGCATTGCTCGACGCATGAACTTCACCTATAGGCGACGATCGCCTGCTTAAATGCAAAAATTAAGTTCTAACAAATTACCCATTCTTTCCAGTCATGAGTCACAATGGGCGAACTGGCGGAAAGACCAACACCAGCCAATGAAGAACGCTTATTCCGGGGACTCGTCAGCGCAATAAATAACAACTACCCCAATGACTGGCGATCCTGGGCGGTCAAAGACAACACTTACCAAGAGCTATTCGGCGAAAAGATTCCAAGCACCATCGAAGCTAAACTCCGATTCGGCCTCCCTACGGACGACATACGAGACATATTTGTGGGTCCGGAGGGACAACTGTCCGAAAGAATTTATAAATTAGCTCGAAGGACATTACTGAGTTGGCCACTAGGTAGAGCTATAATTTACTCACCACACTCACTGGTGACGTTAATTCACCCAAGCCCTCCAGCTTACGAAACATTTATGGACACCATAGTAAGACTTAGGCCAAGAATTTGGTCTATAAGGGGGAGCTCCATAGAACGTCACCAAGAGCCCGGGTGTAGTACAAACGATAACAATGACACACATAAACCGAAAAAAAGGCCATCCATGCACGAAACAGAACCAGAAATTGCTGCCAAATCATCCAAAACAAACGACAAAGAACTTAGTATCTTTAATAATATTCTGGACGTGCTGTCTAAACAAACACAGACCCTCGAGGCCTTATCTAAAAGGGTTGATGGCATCGAAACTGCCGCAGCTACTCAAGCAGCTGAAACTGATCCGGATGAACCTAACGAACTAAATCAATCCTTTGAATCCGAGGCTGACAGCACCGTCAATGAACAGGAATTCGAGGCCCCGACACTACTGTCACCAAAACCTTCCCGCTCTGAGAGCAGAGAAGAAGACCTGCGCACAATTATTGCCAACGCACAACGGGAACTGGCTCAACTGCCCCATACCGGAGACCCAATAGTTGACGAAGACTCCTGGGATTTTAACCCTACAACATCAGAGACTGAGCCAAAAATAACTAAAGCAAACCCAAAACTGGTGGAACAAGCAACCAGCTGCCAACACTTTGATGACGATGGGTGGAAAAACATCCGTTATGCCGACGTACAGAAAACCTTTCAGGCCACCCCTGCGTTCTGCGCGCTCAAGGTTAACAATCACCTAGCAGTCAATACTCCGAACTGGCAATCTCTATCTCTACTTGAGAAAACCGACTTAACATTGGGAGCAATAACTCATGGACTCTTACAGCAGCGAGAAGCCTTAAAAGAGGCTTATAAAGACATAAGCGAAAGCTCCAAAAAGGAGATAAAAACTAAACTGCTTGGAGACTCAAAATTCCGGAAAATCACGGACCAGCTCCTTCAATACACGTGCGGAAGGCGGGCGGAAACCATCCAGGCACGAAGAGAAACCTATAAGTCCAACAATAAGGTCCTCAACGACATGCTGCACGATATTCCACCGTCTTCCACCCACCTATTTTCGGAAGAACAATTAACAAAAGTGATGAAGGATCAAGGGGGTGCTTTAAAATTTTTTCTCAAAAAATCCAATTTACCCAAGAAAACCAAAAATTCTGGGACCCCATCCGCACCAAGCAAAGCCAACAGAGGAAGCACTTGGAAACCCTCTAGGAAACCGCAAGGACAAAATCATCCAAAACGGAACACCAAGGCAGAGTACTCCAAAAATAAGCCCTCAGCGGGGAAAAAATCCTAAATTCCTCGCTGGACAACTTTGGCAATACACCTCTATGTGGCAATCTCTGGGAGCCCCAAAAACTATAATAAATATAATTAACGGTTACAGAATTCCTTTCATTAATAAACCACCCTTAACTAAGTTAACACAACTTAAAGGAGAGCGGTTTAAAGCTAAGCCCTCAAACCTGTTGGATAACCAAATCGCACAATTAGTGCAATCCAAAGTCATAACACCAAATATTTTCAAAAACGGGTTTATTTCTCCAGTATTCTTACGAGAAAAACCCGACGGTTCCCAAAGATTGATCATTAACATGAAAAATCTCAATTATTTCATATATACCCGAAAATTTCGCCTTATCTCTCTCAATAAGGTCACTCAAATCATAGAAACCGGTGACTATTTTGTAAAAATAGACATATCAAATGCATACTACCACATACCCATTAACCCCTCACACAGGCGATTCCTCTGTATCTATCACAAAGATCAGCTTTATAACGTTAACTGTCTACCATTCGGACTATCAAGTGCCCCTTCAGTATTCTCGAAAGTAACGAACTGGGTAGCCAGCCTGATAAGAGATAAGGGTATAAAAATAATCGTCTATCTGGATGACTTCTTGATAATGAATCAAAATCCCAAACTACTATATGATCAAGCGGCCTGGATATATAAATTTTTGACAAGACTAGGTTGGAACATTAACATAAGAAAAACTAATCTAATACCCAGTCAACAAATAGAATATCTAGGCATTCACTGGAATACAATCCTTAATAGAAAATCGTTACCAGTAGAAAAAAATGACAATATAAGAAAATCAATCACAGACGTCATGCATAAAAACCAATGGTCCTGGCTAACTGCAAAAAGACTCATTGGAAAATTAGTATTCGCATCGAACGCTATTCATTTGGGACTTCTGCATTGCAGGTTGCTACAAATAGCGTCAAGAAAGTTACCACAAAGCAAAAAACTGAAAGCACTCCCACTACCGGAACAGGTCATAAAAGAACTGCGTTGGTGGCTAAAGAACTTGGGAAATTCATCTCCCATCCAGATTCACCCACCAACCGCGTTCCTTACTACAGATGCATCAGACAAAGGCTGGGGTGCCATTCTGGACGCAAAGAAACTCTCAGGAACATGGAACAATTCTCAAAATTTCTGGCACTGCAATCAAAAAGAATTATGGACACTGTTAGAGGTACTAAAACAAGAAAACACATATCTAGAAGGGAAAACAATTATGTTCCAAACAGACAACCGAACAGCAGCTTCCTATATAAGGAGGCAAGGAGGAACGAAATCTCTTCGACTTCTAAAAACGGCGACAGCAATTCTAAACTTCGCACAAAACAAAGACATCAAAATAGTCCCAAAATACCTACCGGGACGGTACAATGGCCTTGCCGACAGATTATCAAGGCACAAACACCAACAAGAATGGCATTTGAGCACGACCATAACGCAAATGATTTTCCAAAAGATGGGAATGCCAGAAATAGATCTTTTTAAACATACATTCACGCCTTTTTCCCGAAGGGGTAGACAGAGGTGTACCCAGGACTCAGTCCCATAGTAGATACACCCACATTTCGCCAGTATGTTATTGGTCCCATGTAATAGGGGGCGAGCCTATTGCCATCTACCGGGCACAGTTCCAGACTCCAGGCAGTTATTGAGATAATTCCTAATGGAAAAATCCAATATTTAACCCTGCCTGACCTGGGGATCGAACCCGGTACCTCTTGATTGGCAGTCGAGCATACGCCCTCTACGCCACCGAGGCAGTCACCGAGAGCAAATAGATCTTTTTGCTTCAAGCAAATCTGCCGTTGTAGAAAAATACGTCAGCGAAGACGCAAGGGACCAACTCAGCGAATACACGGACGCCTTCAGCATACCATGGAAATACAAACTAGCTTGGATCTTCCCACCTCCAGCCCTCATTCCTCGCATTCTCAAACACCTCAACGAATCACAAGGGCAATACCTACTAGTCTGCCCGAGGTGGGAAAAATCTTTCTGGTTACCCGAAGTGAAGAAACGAGCTGTGATGCCCCCACTACGAATTCGAAACCTAAAAGCCCACCTAAAAGACCTCAACACCAACCGGCCTCCGAACAACATTGTCAATCTTACTTTGGAGGTATGGAAAATACAGGCTGGGAAAAAGAAATTCGAGGTTGGAGTACACAGGAAAGGGGCATACTGCAAGCAGCCTGGAGAGATTCAACCCTTAAAACATACAGACCAGCTTGGAGCAGTTGGCTACAATGGACAGCTGAAAATGAGATAGACGGCACATCTCCAACGGCGAACGACCTAGCAAGGTACCTGATATTCCTTTTTGACAAAAAGAAACTATCAGCCCGAACAATCTTGGTCCATAAATCCGTGGTCGCCACAATGAGTAAACCCGCAGATAGCGAGTCCATAAGCAATCACCCGATAATTAGGAAAACCATTAAGGCAATTACCTCGAAAGCTCCTCCTCCTCACAAACCCAGTACCTGGCGCGTTGGGGACCTCACAGAGTGGATGACCGAACAGCACATTGACGAGACTAACCTATTCCAAGTATCCCAACACGTGGCAACATTACTCCTCCTTGCATCGGGACGTCGAGTGCATGATTTAACCTTACTCCACATAAACCAAGAGCAGCTAAACATTTCAGAGGATAGCATTACTCTAATGCCTTCATTCGGATCCAAAACAGACAATTCTACTTACAGACAGTCCGCGTGGCTTCTGACAAGAGGCACCAAGAAACAATTAGACCTCTGTCATTGGATCCCAACCCTGATTGAGACGAGTGCTCAAAGAAGACACGCTAATCCTTCTATTACAAACTTATTCATAACAACCAGAGGAAAAGTAAGAGCAGCCTCGAGAACAGTAATAGCTGGCTGGATAAGACTACTTCTAGCAAAGGCCAAAATCAACTGCGCACCAGGAAGCTTTCGTTCTGCAGTGTCTACCGACAATTGGACCAACAGAAATATGAACATGGACGAGGTGTTACAAAAAGGAAACTGGCGCAACGCTAAAACCTTTCTCAAACACTACTTTAAAGAAACGACCGCAAGTACCAACGGTTCAATTCCTCAATCCACAACCCGAATGTCTGACCACTTCTCTCCAACCTAACGGTGATTATTTAGAGAAGAATGCATAATACATGATATAAATTCAAGAAACAGAGTTTCATTGCACGTACCTACACTACGATGCACCTAAATACATAACACGCATTCACAGTACGCACGTGTCAGTGCCGACAGATATTAAACAAATCTCAAGTGGGTCAAGCCGGAGGCTCGAACACCTAAATATTCCCGTTTTTCCCCCGAAGGGATAAAAACGGTTATTTAGGTTTCAGCCGAAAGGCTTGACCCACCGATTAAAACCCTGCCGGCCCAAATGGCCTCAGTTCTTACCGTACTGGCACTAGAACAACCGACACTGACACATCAAGCCAACACCCCCACTCCCGGAGCGGTGCTGCCAACAATTACTCAGGGATTTACCCAAGTAACTACTAGATGGCGCTGATGTTTGAAAGGCTAATCTCAAGTGGGTCAAGCCTTTCGGCTGAAACCTAAATAACCGTTTTTATCCCTTCGGGGGAAAAACGGGAATATTATGTTTTAGACTTTTTTTTTTTATGATACTGAGTGACAAGACGAGCAAATCAGGTGCCTGATGGTAAGCATCATGATTGCCCATATCAGACACAGTGCCACCCAGTGTTTTAATATTCGAAATTCTGCGCGGCACTACACTACACTCACATAATCAACATCATCTGAGTTCTCACATGATTCTCAGCCGTCGGACGTACACTGCTGAACATAGGCATTCCCCGTTTAGATCAAATTCAATTACTGTTTCTCAGTTTATTGCGTGTATTAAAGCTCACCCTGGCCTTCCTTGTACCACCACCGCAATTTAAACCTTCAACTGAAAGACACAAGGCACATTTTGTGTTAAACATAATATTTTTGGGTCTAATCGCTGGATTTGCTGTTACGAAACGATAGCTTCCAGTGGGAAAGAGCATTTTGTGAACCGTAAGAAAATTGTCACCCTCAATTTACGAGGTTTTCAACTTAATAAATGGAATAACGTCTTGAATGATTAACCAACCCCCTACACGTCAAACTTGGATGAGCCTCAAGTCGAAAGCCTTCGGCTAATGTGTCTGTACCAGTTATTAATGGCTCTGAAATCTTGTACAAATGTGCAAGATTTTATGTATACCTACATATAATATTATTGTATTTGTATTAGATGTTTTTGATGATAATTAATCACCATTCGTATGACCCGCCCCCTTATTACGAACAGCAGTAGAAGTGTGGAAAGCGTTTAATTGCTTAATGTCTGTATGTACGTCAATTTTTGTACGTCATTTTTGTATGCCGTTTGACAGCAAAATTTACTGCTGTTGTTACGCGATTGCATGTTCGTAATACCACCCTCGGTATGACGTCCACTGCTGAACATAGACCTCTCATCTAGTCCGGTTGTAAGCGGCTTTATTAGATAGTCTGGGCACGTGGGTGGACATCCTACGCTGCGCTTGCCGGTCCGTGGTCTAAATTCGAGAACTTTGACTTGCGTTAACACTGAAGAGAGATTCAAGCATCGATAACGCAGGCATTTGCGCTCGTGGCTGAAGAGTTAAATGACCTCTCTACGTACATTGTACATGCTTCGTCTGGGCGTAAATTAGGTATCCACCAGACACAGAATGATTTTTCAATATGAGTGATGCCCCTTCGGTTGCAGGTCATATCAGATATAGGTATTGGTAATTAGACTAGAACGAATTAACCACTAATTAGACCATAAAACCCCAACAGGATGTTATTGGCCGGGATTGCCAGAGTTTCGTTTGACGTTTGTATGTCGGCAGGACGCAGGATGTACCAAGTGGGCTTCCGTGGAATGGTGATTAATAACATAGCTACACCTATTCATGTAAGGGGCAGTCGTCAAATCATCCACCGCGCGCGACCTAATTACTCCTACATA
This sequence comes from Hemistola chrysoprasaria, assembly GCA_947063395.1. Taxonomy (NCBI): domain Eukaryota; kingdom Metazoa; phylum Arthropoda; class Insecta; order Lepidoptera; family Geometridae; genus Hemistola; species Hemistola chrysoprasaria. The sequence goes on along the minus strand of OX346731.1, from coordinate 5,531,283 downwards.
TATCTCAATAGATTTTAGATAGATATACATAAATATTATGGGTTGACCACATAACCCATACGGGTGACTCTAGCGAGGTGGGGGAAACTCACTTTGTAGAAGTAATCCCAGTAGACACATTTTCATGTAAAATGTTTCCAAGACGAGACCAAACGGCTCATACTGTCTAAAAAGTTATCAAATCTCATATAGAACCAAGCTTCTAACTCTACAAGCCCTAACTTTACAAACTCTACACCTTAGTCAAAATAATGTGGCTTAGCCGTTTGCCGTTGCGCTTCGTTTGGGTCGTCACGGCACGGCCCCTACCAAGCCCCCAGATAAACTAATACTAATCTATGTAATTGAATAAAACAATATAGTGCTAGTTACCCCATTTATTAAATAACTCAAGAAGTTGAATATTGTTATTCTGAGATAGCAGAATAGCTAGGTATAAAAATACGAACGCTAAATTTTGTTCGAAAGCGGTACGAAGTTGATTATTATCTCAGAACATCATGAAGACATCACTAAAGTACCTACAATAGTTTATGACCATACGTAGGCTTCGCACGTAGGTTTTGCGTGTTTTATGGCGTCATCCACGTCTCCTTAACTTTCCCTTTATAACAATCAAATCGTCAAAATAAATAAATATATACTTATGCCTAGATAGGCATGCATTAGGTAAAGAAGTTCCTAATAAATAACTTGGACAATAGACTTCGTTTGAGAAACTATCTCGACTACCTAAGTTTCCCGCAAGACCTTATTAGGCGTTCAATACACGATAGTTGAGGCGTCAATCAAGGTGCAAAAGTGCCTACAATCATGATTGATACTGAGTGACGGACGACTATTATTATTATATTTCTTCTTAATTGGTGTAAATCTTGTTTATAAAATATATTTTTTATATAAATTTATTTTTAGTTTATTAGCGATCCTTCCTATTTTCCCCAAAAGGTCCCCAAAACAATAAAGAAAATAAGCCCAAACTCGACTATCTCAGCACTTTCCATAAAGCAGTACCAATGGTTATCTTTCAGCTCCATTATCAGACCCTCGTCATCGTGTGGAATGAAAGGTTTCTAAAACAACAAAGCAAACGAGCCTAAACTTGCCTGTCTTAGCACATTTCGCAAGGCAGTTCCAATGGTTATGTTCCGACTCCATCATTGGACACTCGTCATCATGTGGAATGAAAAATACTTATTAAAGCCCTAACATACTAATCCTATCATTAGCCAACACGGAGTTTCAGTCGCTGCATCATGTCTCCATCATCATCACTCAATGTTACCATAATATTGCATTGTCAAAGGACATATTATATAAGTATGCAAAATTTCAGCCAAATATCGGTTGAGGCTAACTGCTTCAAAACTCAGTTGCAAGATTTGCACCGGAAATACATAGGTACATACATTGCAAGTTAAATAAAAGCTTGTAAAAATGTATGGCATTCGACATACCAAAGCTAGTCATAGTGTATAAAAAAAATTATAAGAAAATGATAACCTGAGTTGTCTGTTAGGTATAATTAATTTCGATGGTCATTTGTTTTAAAAGGAAAATAAAATCTCATCAAAATTGTCTTGCTGAAAACTAGAAGAGCCCACCCAGGCTAGAGTCGATTAATTTCATCTTTGCTACCACCAGATCAATATATACCCACGGAACAAACTAGTAAACCGCGGTGAGAGTCGGACGGGGCAGAGAGGCAAGGAGTGCGACTGCCCGATAACACTTGTCAAGCTTTTACTCCTGGGACTTGAGAGTTGCTGCGATCATCCAAACTATTGCTGGCGTTAATCTTAGAAGATATTGTTGAAACTGGACCGATAGGGAAAATAAATAGACCTAATCCTACTTTCCTATACTATACTACTTACTACAATATTATAGGTATCAAAAGTTTGTGAGGGTGTTGGATGAATGGATGGATTTTTGTAACTCTTTCACGCCAAAACTACAGAACCGATTGGGTTGAAATTTGGTATAACACATAGAGTACTTTTTTCAGTTAGGGTATTGTGTTCTGTGCCAATAACATACTGGCGAAATGTAGGGTGGGGTGGTCCTACTAAATGACTGAATCCTGGGTACACCTCTGCCTAACCCTTCGAGAGAAAGACGCGATTGTAGGTATGTTATGTTATGTGTAGTTTTTTTTTTCGATCTGTCTTAACGGCTGGTCTAATTTTAATAGCTTTCACTGATGATAAGAAGTTGCTCAAGCTTTTTATTGAAATAAAGATTAGGGTTTCTTATTAAAATTTAAAACCCTTAAATACCACGCAGACGAAGACGCGGGTAACAGCTAGTTTTATTAGAATTTACTCTGAATGCCTGTGCAGAAATTCATAGCAATCAATCTCGTAATAACAATCCTTCAATATAGATGTAAAAAAAATGATAATCATCGTGTTTTAAAGAGCCTATCAAAGATGTCAAAGATCACAATGGTAGGCAATCAATACGTGTTTATCAACAGGCATTATCAGTACATTACAGTCCAACCACAGAACTGCTGCCTGAACAGATCCGATAATATAAATTAAAATACACGATTTAAAGTAACCAATATTAAATTCGGCCGTCAATTCTGTTAAAAGTGGCTTCCATTCCAAAAACCGCATCGCTAATCTGAATTTGAAAACATAACGTTGTAAGTAGATTTATGCAGATTTATTTCCAACTTAATAAAGGACGTAATAAGGTTGAAATTAATAGTGTGTTTGAAAATATGGTTAGGCCGTTTATGAAAAAATAGGAAGCGCGGGAAAAATGGGAGAATGGTGACAAGCTGAGAGCCGTGATAGCGCGCCGCTGAAAGCGTGGTCGGGATCACACAGGGTTGCCGCTCAAAGAGGCCATAATTTTTAAAGTTTTAAAGTATTGTATAGGTACCACGGGACACAAATTGACATTTGTTGAGGGGCATAATTAGGATGACGCACAGACTCACTTGACCACCAATGACCAATACAAAAACTGCAACAATTAACTTCTGTTCAGCTTCAGCTATTATGCTCCTTGAATATTGCAAGACTACTATGGACAGAAAATGAGAGGTATTACCCAGCAGTGGATGATCTCGTGTTTTACTTGTTTGATTCAATGAAACAAAAAGCAAGAGTAGGTCCAATAAATTAAATGAGCCAACCCTACCCTTTGCTGGTTGAATGGAAAAATTAAAAAGAACCTCCATATTGCCCCCTCTGGTTCAATTAAGCCAGGTTGGATTGCGGCCGCGGTGCGACAGGTCCGTTCATTTGGATTTATATCCCATATTCGCCTTCACGCGCCGCTAAATCGGTTATTGTTTGCTGCGAATTCATTTGAGTTTTTTCATTTGAGCTTATTCTCGCGGTATATTTTCTATACTACCTTCTTTACCAAAGCGTAAAGTACTTAGTATATTACCTACTGCAATACCTACCTTGTGCGTAAAAAGGGTTTTAACAAAAAGCTGTACGTCATATAGATATACCCTATTCAGTGGATCTGCCCTACCCCACAATAAAAACCCCTATTACATGGGACCATTAACATACTGGCGAAATGTTCACTGAGTGTATGGGGCTGAGTCATGGATACACCTCTGTCTATCCCTTCGAGAAAAAGGCGTGAATGTATGTTATGTTTCGTAGTATTTTGGCCAGATGACTTTCAGCGCTTCGCTTTTATATAATGTCCATACTTCCCAGGTTTGTCTTCAAATCTTTCATTTCTCAGTCACTGGTGATACTTTCAGTTAAAAAAATGATTTGAAATATTCGCATTATTAAGGAGGTAGCTATCATAATCATATCACTGGATTCTTGGAGCATAATTTACTGGTTTACTAAAAATTTACAATAACAAAATAGCAAATGCACAAGCCATGCATTGGGTATGTTTGTATAAAAAAATCGCAACTTTTTGACTTTGAGAAAATTGACAGTACTATAATAATATTTTTATCCTTCTTGTTCGTTATAAGTTGTATAGCGCTTTCTCGCTTACGGCTTTATTTTGTGAAATGTGGAACATTTTAGCCGGTCCGATCGCCGATCACTGATCACCGATCTTTCAGTTTTTAGTTTTTAGCAGTTTATTTAATTTTGGGATTTGTTTTGTTGTTTGTTATTTATTGTTTCAGAGTTGAGCAATTTAATCCGATATCCTGCTTTTGCTGATGTTTAAAGAATAACGGAGTAGGTACTTTGTAATATTAGTTACCTACATAAACTGATACAAGAATTTAACTTTATGTAAATCACTAAAAAGCTTAGATAACTTTAAATTCTAAGCTACAAAGGTAATCAGACTTTATATAATACACATAATATTTTGAGTTATCCAGCTAAGTGCCCAGCATCCTACAAGACTGAGTTTCGCCAGTACTACAATAAGTTATTTAAATGATTTCTTTTTCAGAAATCTAGCTGACAAGATGAGTAAGAATAAACAAAATGTAGCCAAAAACTCGAGGCCCTCTACCTCAAGATCTGTGAGTATAAACATTAATAATTAAGTATACCAACAACGACCTGGCGCCCCTTTTAATTCTTCAAGATAGGCTGTCTGTTAATAAACTTTTATACAATAAGTAATTGATAGCTGTAATTAATCTTTCCTGACAAATTTCAGTACAAAGGCATCTTCATACTTCCTGCACTGATATGCCTTGGATCATACTACATATATAACAAAGCTATGGCAGTCCCAGAGTTGCCTGCACCTGACCTTAACCAATACTGGGGAGAATATCCTATTGAATTGAAGCTGGACACATCTATTAGGCCGTTTCAAATTGAATTCTCTGATGTGGTAAGTTACTTTAATGTTTTGATTGCCTCATTAGTTCTTCTTGTAAAGTATGTTTCAGAATGCACAGTAGATCCATTAGTTATATTGACATTCAAATGAGTCTTTTGACCGAGATTGTTGGCAACCTGAACGGGATGCTGAAATTCTTCAGAGCTAGGGTTCGAGTTGTGGAGAAGTGTCTGTGAATTTGAGACTTACTGCTGATCTGAGTTCCTGGGCTTGATTCCAAGTTTGGGCATAAGGTGTTATTGGACTTTTCCATTTTCTTAGTAACCGTTAGTAATGCCTGAAGACTGAAGTTGAAGGAAATATAGGCTCACCCCCACTACATGGGACTTAAAGACATATCTGGCGAAGTGGGGGTATACCTTAACTTGCAATAGGACTACACATATTGGAGATTTTGTTTTCATAGCTTTACTATACTATGTAAATGTAAACCTTAAAGTAAATGTTTTCCGAACTTAGACTCTTATTTGGTCCATTGTGTGTGAAGTCCTGGCTGATATAGCTAGTCTAACTCCGCCCAGAAGCTCAGAAGCTTCCTGGAAACTTTGCAGGCTTCACAGAGTGACCTCACTTCTCTGAGGATGTGTTCATGTTAAAGGGCTACTGCCTCACATTCTAAGACATGGGCAACCATTTCTTCAGCCACAAAGCAACCCCTGCATAGAGAACTATCTGTGGCATTCATTGTGAATAAGTACTATATTACTATGTAAATATTATATTATATTATAGATAGTAAATGACCTCCGAGATCGTCTCCTACACCACCGCAAGCCCCCTCTACCGCTAGAAAATGTTGGATTCTCCTATGGCTTCAACTCAAACTTCCTAACACAAGTGGTTGACTATTGGCATAACAAATACAACTTTAAAGACAGGGAAACATTCCTTAACCAATATAAACATTACAAGACTAAAATACAAGGACTCAATATACATTTTATGCATGTGAAACCAAAGGTTTCTGAAGATGTTGAGGTAAGATATATAATTCTTCTTATTGTATGTCGTCTAAAACTTTCACATTGGCCTCTCAATTAGACTGATCATTAGACTAAATTGAATATCCATTGCAAGCAAGATTGTTTTGTCTGCCTCGGTGGTGTATTTACAGATCTAATGAAGATATGTGATGCCAATGCATAGAAAGAGAAGACTTAGAAGTATATGTGTGCATAGAAAGATTTAGTTTTCTCTATCTTACGGTCTTTAATTTATTGACAATGTTTTTGTAAATTATTGTTGAGCAATCTAGTTGAGCAGTGGGGAAGTAACGGGTATTACCCACTGCTCAACTGTATAAAGTTGAGCAATCCAGTTGAACCGTTGTTGTTACCCATTGCTCAACTGTATAAGGTTGAGCAATCTAGTTGAGCAGTGGGGAGGTAATAACATATAAAATACATTCACGCCTTTTTTCCCGAAGGGGTAGGCAGAGGTGTACCCAGGACTCAGTCCCATAGTAGATACACCCACAATTGTCCAGTATGTTATTGGTCCCATGTAATAGGGGGCGAGCCTATTGCCATCTACCGGGCACAGTTCCAGACTTCAGGCAGTTATTGAGATAATTCCTAATGGAAAAACCCAATATTTAACACTTTGCCTGACCTGAGGATCGAACCCGGGACCTCTTGATTGGCAGTCGAGCATGCGCCCGTTACGCCACCGAGGCAGTCAGGAGCCGAGAGGAGAGGAGAGGAGGCCGAGGAGGTAATAATATTATTATAATCCCACTCAAAACATCACAATAAAAAATGTTGTGGTTATTTTCAGGTGGTACCCCTACTATTACTTCACGGTTGGCCGGGCTCATTCAGAGAGTTCTATGAGATGATACCAGCTCTCATCAAACCTACACCTGGCAGGAACTTTGTGTTTGAAGTTCTTGTGCCGAGTTTACCTGGCTTTGGATTCTCTGAGGTAAATGATCTTTCAAAATGCTCATCACTTATATGATATTACATCTATGTGCTATCAAGTAAGCAAGCGCAGCGTAGGACGTCCACCCACAAGAACAAAAAGCCGATGATAATTAGTCATCATGTTCCTGCCCTTATCCCACACTAGGTGGAGTCGGCACAGACATACTGTGTTCCTCCGCCACTCTTTTCAAACAGTTATTCCAAGTCTTTTTAGGTCGCGTCATCCTCACATAACTACTAACATTCATCGTCATAGTTTTCTTCGCCACATGACTTCCATTTCTTGCGCTAAAGTTAGCAGAGCCTATCATAGAGTTCACGACCTGTCAAGTTAAGCGGGCCGTATTGTACATGCCATGTAATAAAACTAATTTTCTAGAGCTCAGCCCGGCCTGGCCATGGTCCATTCGAGATGGCCACAGTAATGCACAACCTAATGCAACGCCTAGGCCACGAGAAGTACTACATTCAAGGCGGCGGTCTAGGCCACACCGTCGGATCTATCATGGCCACTGTCTTTCAAGATCATGTGCTCGGCTTTCATACCAATTTTCCTGCGATACTGTTTAATCCTATGGCTAACTTCTGGATTTTCCTTGGTATGTATATAGAATGGTTTTTTTTATGCAACTTGAATGAGATCTTATTATGTTGTTTCGAACAGACCACAACCACAGCACATCGCAGCGACAAAAAGTGGTGAACAAGTTGCGTGTGGAATAGTGTTGTTCTTGTGGTACCTACAAAATGTGGATAATCGTAAGGTTGCTACATGGCTGCGATGTTAGTATCACCCACGCGATCGATAATGTCTGCAAAAAGTGGTCTGTGTGAATTTTACTTTACATTTTCATACAAATTATCGCCCGCCCACGTGGTTGTCGTTGTGGTATATGTGAAAAAAGCCTAAAAGACCAACCCCTTTACTATCGCAGTTTTGATCCTAATCCTACGATAATCTGTGGTTGTCAACTGGAGATGAGGGTTTTATGACTCATAATAATATGGCCAATATTTCTCTAGCCTTTTTGCCCAAATGCCTAATTAGGCACATTCAGCCTTAGTGAGCAGAAAAGTGCAATATTAATCAGGCATTAGAAGGAGAATTAGCAGATTAACAGATAAATGTACAAATTGATTAAATACTAAGCTAAGTAAGTTAATGCTAAGTAAAATAATCTTTTTACTTTGAAACAAATAATCAGAATAGCTTGAATGGCTTACATACTTTTATAATATTACAGGATCATTCTGGCCATCTCTCCTCGACCAGCCCGAAATGCATGAGCGCATGTATCCATTGAGTGAGAAATTGTCCAACAATATCCTAGAGTCAGGATATATGCACATACAGGCTACTAAACCTGATACCGTTGGTAAGAACTACATCAAATACTTAGCCTGGGTTCTTTTGAGCTCTAGTTAAGTCAGCCAATGGTCAAATATTTTGACAAATAGTTAAAACTCGGCAAAATTAGTTTTCATCCCCGTATGATGACGTCCTACCCTGCGCTCATTCCGTAGTTTCCATTCGAGCACCTTAAAGCCCCATCGGCCATCAGTTGTACGCACTATGTTGCCAGGTTAACCTGCTAATCCACTAGGCTAGGCTATAAAGCTAACTTTCGCTTGTCTACGGATCTCCTCATATTTGGTTCGATTTCGTAGAGAAGAAGCATAGCCCTCTCCATAGCTCGTACTACTTTGGGCTTACTAATATCATCCCTGGTAACACAAACTGGTGGAAGACCTTCGACTTGAAGCATGTGTATTACAGAGGTTGTAATGCGATGGCAAAACTTATAACAATAAAAACACCGATTTATAGGTGCAGCCCTAACTGACTCGCCATCAGGCCTGGCCGCATACATCCTAGAGAAATTCTCCACGTGGACCAACCCTGGGTTCCGCCAAGCTTACGACGGCAACCTTTTAAAGAAGTTCTCTCTAACGCACTTGTTAGATAACGTCATGATATACTGGACCAGTGGCAGCATTACTACCAGTATGAGAGTGTATTCGGAAACTATGAATACTAAATCGTTGGCTATGGTAGTGGATCGGTAAGTTGTTATATATTTTTTTAATGCCATAGGTGGCGAACAAGCAGACGGGCCACCTGATTATGATGAACGGTTACCGCCGTCTATGGATACCTGCAACACCACTCATTCACAACATTATTAGTACAGATTTTATCTTACACTATGTAATTAACTAATGAACGATACGAAATAAGTTCTTTATACGACCTAGTTTGTCTGTTTACTATACATTACGATTGCGCCATTTTTGCGTAAGTAACTTTCACCCTAGGCCGATGGCTTAATTTGAGGAGTTTTGGTATAAAAGATGGATGAGACTGGCAAAAGCTACATGGACCCAGTGAACTTTCTATCCCGATATTCTCACGAGAATTATACTTAAGCTGGTGAAACATACGGACATAAGACTATTTTTTATTTACAGAGTACCGACAGAAGTACCAACATGGGGCATTAAATTCAAACATGAACTAGTCTACCACCCAGACTCCATACTGAAAATGAAATATAAGAACTATTTGCAAAGCACTATTGTCGATGACGGTGGTCATTTCGCTGCTTTGGAAAATCCTGAGCTGTTGGCCAATGATGTATTTGAAGCTGTTGCGACCTTTAGGAAGTTCCATAGAGAAACGTAAGTAAGAAAACAGCTTGTTAGCTGACACCTCTACTTTTCTATGTGGGGTGAAGGTTTTGCCTCGGTTTGTGATTTTGTATCAGTTTACACATTTTTTGTTCCTTTTAAAGGTAACGGTAAATTTACAAAGTTACTTACATTAAAATTCTCGGTTTTATCGCGCGATAAGACACACTAATACCACAGAATACTAATAAGGGACAGAAGGGACACTCCTCAAAATCATTCAAATAAATAGCGACTCTAGCTCGACGCAATAAAGTGCAATTCAGGTCGCACGGCGCCCAACTAATTATCGTTCAAGCTGCATCTCTTTCTATCACGTATCTCTTATTCCTGCTTACGACGTTAGGGATGTTATGTTTTTAATTTGTCTATGAAACTATATAATTATCTTAGGTTTTAGGTGTAAGCAGTGTAAGGTAATACGAGTTCCAGGTGACATGTTTGTAAGAATTAAGAATAGTTTAACATTTGGGTGTTGTAGGTATCTACTTATTTACTAATAGACATGCATTATTACCTTTCGATGGCCATTGGAAGTAAGAAAATTCTTGATGTTCAGACTCTTGTAATAATTTTACCATCCGAATGCGATGAAGCCTCATTGGTTCTGATGGTAGTAGCTCTAGTTTCTGTGCCGCAGGTCCCGGGTTCGATCCCCGGCCAGGTCAAACATTTTTGTGCATGAACATATCTGTTTGATCTGTGCCTGGGTAGCTATTACTGAGCTATAGGGTAGTAATAAACATCCATCCATTCATCCATCCTTCCTCACAAACTTCCGCATCTATAATATTAGTGGGATAGAACGATGGATATAGGTTATATACATATACACCCGTATTCAAAAATAAAACTTATGTAAGGTAGCAAGCAATACTGTGCAAATTAAGGGATTTCTTACTGCTTTCGTCACAGCAGGCCATCTCATTCACCGTTCGCATAGTAATCTATGCAAAATGCGAACGCACAGCGTCGATTACAGATATAATACAATATTATGATTGGTCCGTTTTTGCCTGATTTGCGGATGAAATAAAAACGTCAGTTTTCACGAACTAGCTGATCCATTAAAATAAATAATATTCTAATATATTAAATAAGAAATTAAAACACCGAAAAATATGTACCGAGACAAAATCTCAACATTACCACAGAATATAGAAACATTTATTTTGTAGGCTCCCACTATGCGTGCGTTTAAAATAGGGCTCTTTTCGTAAAGGCCGTCCCGAATGAACGCATAGCGTTAGATCTCACTCAAGTTCCTATTGTTTAAGCATTGGATTTACCGAACCTATGCATTCGGGCGTACTGTGAGACCACATAGTAGATAGTTCTTGAATATGGGTGATGGAAAGGAACACAGATGAATGCACCACAGAACACAAAACAATTGACGTGCGACTGTGCCGGCGCGCGCCTGCGCGAGACAACCCCCTAAACTTGTACTTCTAGACTACGCGTTCCGGGTACCTGTAGCTTCAAAGCAAAAACGTGGAGTGTCACAGGCCTGCTAATACAAAGATTCGCTACTAGATCCATATTTGACCAGGAATACTCATGAGTAAAGTTTTCCTTTCCTTCCGGTTGTCGGGAAGAAATCGCTCTAAGCGATAAGACCGCCACTTGTACTAGCCTAATATTAATATAATTATTATTCCTTTATGTTTGTGTCCTATGTATGGTGTACAATAAAGTGTTTATCTATCTATCTATCTGTTGAAAACAAGGGAATATTACCCAACTATTCCCTTGTTTTCTTTCGTTTAGTATTCATTGATTTGGTAAAATTTAGGTATTTTGTGTCGTTTCTTCTTAAAGTCGCCTAATAAATGTAATGTACAACCATTCTGCATTATTTTAATTGTATTTCAGAAACAAAACATCCTCATCAAAAACGATCTATGACTTCACAGTAAAAGACATCTATAGTAATGATATCAAACTAGACAAATACAAGGGATTTGTCTTACTTATTGTTAATGTGGCATCCCAATGTGGACTTACTAACAGAAACTATCAAGAACTTAACCAATTACACAAGGATTATTATGAAAAAGGGCTAAGAATATTGGCTTTCCCTTGTAATCAGTTTAATGGACAAGAACCGGGCTCAGCTAAAGATATTCTAACCTTTACAAAAAGCAAAGGAGTTGACTTCGATTTATTCGAAAAGGTAGATGTAAACGGAGATAATGCCCATCCATTATGGAAATATTTGAAAACTGTTCAAAGTGGCACGATGGGTGATTTTATTAAATGGAATTTTTCCAAGTTTATTGTGGATAGGAATGGTGTGCCTGTGGAAAGATTGGGCCCTCATGTGAATCCTTTGGATTTGGAACCGTATTTGGTGAAGTATTTATAAATATTGAGGTTTTGATAAAGGAAATATGCCAAAATAAGGATGAGAAAAATGTCTTATATTATGAGCTGCTTGTGTTAAATATTCAAAAGCATCCTTATTGGTTAATTTCTAGCGTTTGATTGTTAATTTCCTTACGCGACAAGTTGTGGTGTCTAAAAGCACTTTCACAAGCCACAAAATATTAATTGAATTGAATAATTGTAAGTATGATGATTTTGAGTTACAGTGTTTTATGTTATTATGTTTATGTTACAATTTACAGTTATTAATTTTAATTATATATTTTATTAATTTACAGTCACGCCTTATTCCCCAACGGGAACAAGGCGTGACTATGTATGTATGTATATATAATGATTTTGACTAATTGTCATAGTTTTCAAGTAAATATTCATGACCTTCCTTGTATATAGGAAAGCACTGATATTTGTTATAGTTTGAACGATACCAAACACATGTATCTAAAGTGATATTCTAAGAAATATACCCTCAAAAGCATTTAATATTGTATAAAGTATAATATAAGCTCAATTATAGAAGTAAGTAAATACCTATTATATTCAAAGAGTGAAGTATTTTTTACTTTATTAAATAAAACTATGTTAAAACAAAGTATATCGTTTCACAACTACATATTACTATGTACCTATTAATAGGTAGCGAAGATGACGGTGAAAGATGAATGAAGTGTTTATGTGAAGAGGAGCCGTCCTAAAATCACCTGTGTAAATGAGGATTATGTGAAAGATGATGTATGGTTCCCGGCTATGTAGTAGGGTCACCCCTTTCTTATCAGCTGGGCTATTGGCGGTCTTCATAATCACCAGTCGTTATCAGGCTTAAGTCTTTGTGTTCTGTGGTTTGAGTTAATTACAAAGACGTTTTACCATTCTAACAAGACGTCACTGTCAAATTTGGTGGAGAGAAAAGGAAAAGGATAGACACTGCAAGTGGTTCTCACTCAGGACCGACACAGTACACAGTCATATTAATAGTAAGTTTATCTTATTATCTTTGGTTAGTAACCAGACTTTGACATTTGTACTGAATGTCAAATCAAGATAATAGTCACTAAAGTGATAGTCACCGAGAACGGCAATAGCCCCACTGGTGGGAGCCATGAGACCTGGCAGAGACAAATATTCATGTCATGGGTAGCAACTGCTGCAATCACCAAGCCGCACAACAAGCGTGCTGATCAAGGCTAAGTGTGTCCATATCAATAGTTTATGGCGTTCTATGGGGGAGGCTTATGTTCAGCAGTGGACGTCTTCCGGCTGATGATGATGATGAGTAAGAGTGTAGAGATGACGGATGATAGACTGGAATGGCCACAGACCACAGACAATATCAACCCAGAGACGCAGCTTTTATGAATTTTAATATGAAGACATAGTTGCCAACTGCTATTGGTGTGCAGAGGTAGACTATAGCACATAGTGTATAGCACAGCAAATCTAAGAAGCCCCGTTTAACAGTTCTTGTTGTGCCTTGTTTGAAGGTTTTAAATTTAGCAATGAAGAATTGGACATCTTGTGATAAAATTCACAATTCCATAGTTTTACGGCGAAGATTGTTGTGTATTACGCCTATGCAAAGTTATTTCTTGCTTGAAAAGATGAAACGTCAACTGTTACTTATTAGATTTGCTGGCCTTTAGTTTTATTTGATTGTTTAACTTTAAACATGTCATGCGCAAACATTGAATCTAATGAGAAATGAAAATAATTGTGGCCGGCTGTTATGCATTATCAGTGCAAAACCTTGGCGAAAGCATATCCCCTCTAAACCGTCGTCTTCAGTTTTAATTGTCTGTGGGAATGGCGAAAGATAACGTGCTATGCCCACCCCACCTAGTGTGAGATAAAGGCAGGAAGATGATAATATAATAAAGATATAACATTTTATTCAACAACTTTGTCTTCCGATCCTAAGACGGGACATATCTTGTATTGTGTTACGAGAACTTGTTTCGCTGCATTGTAACTCGGGGATTGCTGCTATCATCTGAATTATAAACAGTTATTAAGTAAAGTATCCAAAATGTAGACGATAGAACGAATAGACCATCTCTACCCGTGGTTGACAAGGGAAGATATAACGGAAGGAAAAAAGAGGAGAAAGTTTTTGATTTTTTGGAAAAATGAAGGAAATTGTGAAGAAAATAAATAAGACACGCGCACAATAGCGCACGACATATATTATAATAATAAGTAAATATAAATTATTCCGCAAAACTATACCCCAGATCATGTCCAAGGAAATAAAGGTTAAAAAAACCCTTAAAGACCCACGGATAGAGAGTGTGGGGTACTATTGCCGGTACCGCCGCGGCCCAAACAGATACTGAACACTACAACTACTTCATACAACTACTTACTATACAGTAAAGGGACTGACCACACATCGAGGCGGAATCGGTTTGAACCAGTTCGAAAAAACTCATCTCCACATAATAAAGAGGAAAAATATCGTTCACCGTTCGTTTCAGCTTGGACGACGCAACTCGACCTCAGCCGGCAATTTTTTTAATTACATAAACATAATTTTTTTCAACGCGCTGAAGCCGAAAACACGTTGATAAGTGTGGTCACTGCCTAGAGATCAACTACAAGAAAGTCTACTACGAACCTTAACAGGATACAGGATCTCTTAGCAGTTTCACAATCCTATGGAAAATTTACTAAAAAGCAGTTTGACACAAAATACTAGGATTGTGTCAAACTGCTAAGAGGTCCTGTATCCTGTTAATAAATATAGGATTACATAATTTAATAAATACACCGTAATATATAGTTAAATTTTATTTATAAAACAGTGAATATAAGATTCATCACATACCTCAAATGTAATATTTCAACTAAACTGCATAAGTACAATTATATAATATTAATACATACATTGTTATAATAAAATATGTTGCAAAATTTGTTACAAAAGAATTACTTACCAAAAAGAAATCTAATAGAATGCCAAAAAAAAGAAATCTAAAAAATTGCCAACTTAATTTTTACGCTATTGTAAAAATTTGTCCTGGTTTCTATACAATTTACTTCAAATATTACACAAAATTAAATACCCTATGGATGACAGCATTTTAGCTTGATTTTAGGAACCTTACAGAAGTTTTTAAGACCTAATTGAATTTAGAGTATAATATTAAGCTTAAGGTGACATTCGGCCCATTGCGTGCAGACTGCAAGCCACGACAAGTTACTCTAGTCATAGTAATACTTATTATGAAAGTCTTTCTGTCTAGGACTGAGTCCTAAGTACACCTCTGCCTACCCCTTCAGGGAAAAGATGTGATGATACATTTTGGAATTACGTTTAGTATAAAAATTACGTTCGATAGCAATAATTGTAAAATTGAGTTACGCCTGTCACGCTCTTATCGCATCTCTAAGTTCGCAAAAAAACCTCGCCAGTCGTAACTTGCAAACGCTGCAAGCAGTCAGCCAAATGACACCTTAAGAAAAAAACATTTTCCATATCAAACAAACCTTAAAGACAAGCTAAAACCATCATCCAAACAAACTACATCTAGGGGATGTCTTTAATAACCTCGGCCAGCTGTTCCCGCGAGAACATCTGGAACATGGACCCTGGAGTCATGGTGACCACCTCCACGTTGCTCTCCGATAGCTTCTCTTCCATGACTTGCTTGAGGATGGTCAGGGCAGACTTGATGGCCTCCTTCAGGGTCATCGACTTGTGGTATACTTCCTGGAAACAGACATTTTTGGGTGTTAGGGTTTACAATATATATACACGTTTGCACATGTCAAAATGTACTAATATGGCTATAGTCTATAATATTTGTGTTTTTAAAAAAAATTACCTTCAAACTCTGTTGAGCACCTTCACTGCCAGAGCCAATAGCTTTAGCGTCATACTGGACAAATGTACCGCTCGGGTCCATGTGGAACAACTGAGGGCCTTTCTCATCAATGCCTGGACAAAAACAACATATTATAGTCGCATGAAGTTTTTTTTTAATGCCATAGTGGCAAACAAGCAGAGGGGTCGCCTGATTGTGATCAGTCACCGCCGCCTGTGGATACCTGCAACGCCAGGGGTATTGCCAATAAGATGCCGATCGCGATCCTTCAAAACTCTATTTACTATTCACTCTCATTATGGAGAGTGCCCGACAGTTTCACCCTCATACTCTTCTTTTCTCATGGGAATATCGGGATGAAAAGTACCTTATGTGTTATTCCAGGGTTTAAGCTCCTACATACAAAATTCCAACCCAATTGGTTCAGTACTTTTTGCGTGAAAGAGTAACAAACATCCATCCAAACTTCCTAGCAAACTTTTGCATTTATAATATTAGTAGGATATTACATGTAAGCATGTAATACAAACCAGCAAACATAACAGCAACGCCAAAAGGTCTGGACATAGCAGTACCACTATCATCGTCACTGTCACCAAACTGTATAGCGAGGTTGGAAACAGCCTGAGCACAGGACTCCACGCCCATGCGCTCATTGTACACAAACCAATGGTTCTGGCTTTCCACACGCGCACGCTCCACCAGCGTTCTATGGAAAACAAATTATGATAAAACTTGCATTAATTCTCACCAGCAGGGGTTGGCAAGTAATTTTTAAATGGGCTCCAGATATTGCTGAAAAATTCAAGTAAGCCCGAGAAAGTTATTAGTGCTACTTCAGTGAACAGTTTTAAAAACAGACTAGATAAACATTTACGAACTAACAAACTTTTCAACAAGTACAGTGATATACACGCATCAGCATATGCTTCCAGTGCATTTTAAATAATAAGTACCTGGATGACCGAGCTTTGCTCGATATTATTTTTTTTTTTTTTAATAAAATGATATTTTCTAAAAATGATTCCTAGCTAGATCGATTTATCGCCCCCGAAACCCCCTATATACTAAATTTTATGAAAATCGTTGGAGTCGATTCCGAGATTCCAATTATATATATACAAGAATTGCTCATTTAAAGATATAAGATAATAATCCAGGGCGGTGACTAAGAGCTTTTATAATTCACTAGCTGTGCTCCATAGTTTCACCTACATACTGGGACTTACCAAATTTCAGCCTCGGTTCAGTAGTTTTGGAATGAAAGATTAACAAACAAATATCCAAGCATCCATCCTCACAAACTTTACTTTAACTTACTATATGTTATAAAATCCTAAATGACTCACTGACTGACATGCAACACAGAGCCCAAACCGCTGATCCTAGAGAATTCGAATGTAGGTTCTTTTCGTTGCCTGGATGTGTGCTAAGAAAGGATGTTTAAAAATTATAATTCTGAGGCGTTCAAAAAGGGCGTCGAAGTTTTGGTATAAAACTCCCATATTTCATATTGCGAGCGGGCAAAGCTGCTGTTCTTACACTAGTATTACAATAAAATTCTTGGTGTGCTCTCAATTGATTTTTTTCCCTAATTTCATGTCTATTTGTACCTACACCTCATGATAGGTTTTACATAGGTAGCCTATTTGTTTATATTTAGACATG
The DNA here is from genome assembly GCA_947063395.1 of Hemistola chrysoprasaria. Classification (NCBI taxonomy): domain Eukaryota; kingdom Metazoa; phylum Arthropoda; class Insecta; order Lepidoptera; family Geometridae; genus Hemistola; species Hemistola chrysoprasaria. The sequence continues at coordinate 5,513,984 of OX346731.1, read as the reverse complement.
TGAAAATTTGGCCATGTTTACATATTAGTGCATGCAATTGTACAGACTTGTGTTACACAGATGGTGTATTAGATGGGATAACAATCATATTAAGTATAATAAAAATGTAGAAAACATGCCTTAAGTTGCAGGAACTAATATAAAATGGCGTATTATGTGTGAAAATGTATGAAATATGATTGTTTTAGCAAGCTTTACTGTATTATGTTTTCAAATGTTGACCCAAATTCTTCAGTGTAAAAAAAATCCAAGGAAATAGCTTCCTGAAGGCCCTTATCTCCACTCGCAGTCTTGGTTTTCAATACAGGCGTTGCCCACCCCTGTCCTAGAGTACAAAGATCATACAGAATGGGCACCATGTAGGTTCACAGTTGTCTGAAATTGATCACTCTTGAGTGATAAGGCTGCCAATTGTTATTCTTTCTAGTTTTACGATTTCTTTCTTATTATTGTCTGTATTATTGTGGTACCAATAGAGTTATCATTTATTCATTCATTCATGCATGTAGAATAGTAGTAAGGGAGAGACAGTGTTCAGAATAAGTTGGCAAAACTACATAAATGAGGTGAGCAGGGGAATGCAACAATTTTTAGGGATCTTGACTTGATATGGTGCAATAGAAGCTTAAAAAAATACAGGATATCAATGCAGTATTGCGTACGACTTCTCAAAGTTTAGATAAACGTTGGCGTGTCGCATAACATCAGGTGAAAGTCATGGTTTCATTCACATATTTGCCAAAAAACATCCTTACCTAGAGTCAGCCATAAGTCCAGACACGGCGCAAGCAATGTGCCTATCGACCTCAACGATCTTCTCAATAGTAGTAGGCTCCATTAAAGGAGACGTGATCCTTTTCTCAACAGCTAATACTACTCCCTCGGACGTACAAATGCCAATTGCGGTTGAACCCAGTTTTATAGCTTCTATGGCGTATTCGACTTGAAATAGGCGTCCCTCAGGGCTGAACGTGTTGACGCCTCGATCATACTCAGAACGGGTAAGGAACATCTACAAATAAAACAATTAAATTACATTTAACACCGGCCGCTAAGGTTAGGAATCATGACAAAGCGATTTGAAAAACATTACAGATTTCAATGGACCTGCATTATAAAACCAAGTCATTTACCTTAAATGCTTAGAAATTCACTAAACTACAGCAAATTATGTGTAAATTAAGGGCAGAACTGGTAAAAAATTTGATTAACTCGGCTGTCGACCAATACCAAACACAGAAAAACAATTTTAAAAAAATGTCAGTCATTCACAATTCAATTCACAGACCATAGATAATACATATAAACTTTCCTCTCTGTTCTGTGATAAACTGGTAGACACTCAAAGCATAGATAATACATATAAACTGGCAGTTTTGAGTCCGCACTCCGCACGCCGCGCCGCACGATCGTCCGCACACTATCACGGCACAACTAATTCGATGAGAATATGTCACTAGCGTCTATTTAAATAAAACTGTACGTGCTTCTATCAAAGACATTATGGTGTTATAAAGTTAGTTCCCCTTAATTTCGCAAGACTTATGTGGTGGTGAAAGCTCTACCACAGACTAAGAATATCTAGTGTCAAAGTCAATTATTAAATCATTTTCTATGATTTTCTCTAAAAAAATTGGATTGGCAAATTTAACTAACTCACGGTAAAAATTAAAATTAGAGAAAATAAGAACCTTACCTTGTTTATATAACTTGATACCATAAAATGTAACTAATGTAGTTGAAGACTGATCATGAACTTCAATATTCAATATACACCGCACAACAAACCAAACGGTTAAGTGCAGAGTGCTGCGAGTATAACATAGATAATACATATAAAGAGTTTAGTGTTTACTATTGTCTACGTTTACGTGTACGTTTTGCGAAGAAGAGTAGTGATCACAGAGCAATACTGTATTGGTAGTGATTCTCCATCAAAAACAGGTATGCAAAAGTGCGTAAATACTTGGTATTTCTATTCCCAAAAAGTCAAGATAGGTTTAATATCAGTGATCTGAGTTGTGGATGGAATCCTGATTATTTGGTTGATGTCATCGTTATATTAGTAAAAGTTCCTTAATAGTAAGGTGATTAGATCTATTATCGATTGAACCGCCATATCCGGCAAGCAAGTTTAGTGATTGCTTTAAAATTTATCGTTATGTTGTAGATACAACATACAACTCTACTACTTAACGCCTTATAAAAACATGATTGCTATTAAAATTTAATCAGGCGCTAACTCAGATTATACACGCACGCATTCGTGTGAATACGCACTACGCACTAATTAATAAGTAATACGTATTGACATTTTAGATCTAATAAAATTGTTATCATCTATTAATTTAATCTATTAACCTACTTACATACTCAATGCTCATCATATCCTACTAATTAATTACTATCCTTCTTCCTACTATCCTATCGTACATATATAATACTTAGGTAATAATTATAAATGCGTAAGTTTGTGAGGAGTGAGGATGGATGGATTTTTGTATGTTTGTATATCTTTCACGTCAAAAATACGGAACCGATTCGGCTGAAATTCAGTATGAAGATAGTTTAGACTCAGGTATAAGGTCATATAACATAACATAACATACATTCACGCCTTTTTCCCGAAGGGGTAGGCAGAGGTGTACCCAGGACTCAGTCCCATAGTAGATACACCCACATTTCGCCAGTATGTTATTGGTCCCATGTAATAGGGGGCGAGCCTATTGCCATCTACCGGGCACAGTTCCAGACTCCAGGCAGATATTGAGATAATTCTTAATGGAAAAAAACAATATTTAACACACTGCCTGACCTGGGGATCGAACCCGGGACCTCTTGTTTGGCAGTCGAGCATGCGCCCTCTACGCCACCGAGGCAGTCGATAAGGTCATATAATAGTGTGAAATAGTAACAAACAGGTATCCATCTATCCACCCATCCTCACGCAACTGTGCCCCGCGGTTTCACCCGCGTAGTCTTCGTTCCCGTGGGAATATCGGGATAAAAGTACTGTTTGTGTTATTCCAGGTTTTAAACTGTCTGTATACTGAATTTAAGCCCAATCGGTACAGTAGTTTTGGAGTGAAAGAGTAACAAACATCCGTCCATCCATCTTCACAAACTTTCACATATTATTAGTTAGGACAGGATTATCTGATGTACCTAGCATAGATACAGTCAGTTATCTTTATCATAGTCAAAAATCTATACGTGAGTACTTAGTAATAACATAACATCACCACTTTTTCCCAAAGGGGGTAGGCAGGGATGTATCCAGGCTCAGTCCAATAGTAAGTATATACCACACCCGCATTTCGATTTTCATCATCATCATCATCATCATCTCAGTCGTAAAATAAGTCCACTGCTGGATAAAGCTCCCCCATAATGGAGGTATTGCCAATAGTAGCTACGCTTGGCAAGCCGAATGGCGAGCGCAGATATAGATATAGATAGATAAACGCTTTATTGGTACACCACAACAAGAACTTCTTAAAACTAATAACAATTAATAATAACTAGTGTAACAATGGGCGGTCTCAATCGCTAAGAGCGATCTCTTCCAGGCAACCGTGCAGGGAGGAGGAGAGAACTGTAATATACATTTGGTCGGTGGTGTTACAGACTTCTTAATAAATAAATACAGTTTGATATGGTTTTTACGCAGATGACGCTGCACCCCGTCCTCCGGATCTGATATCACTTAATACTAGTGGCTCTGTGAGCTGTAGAACTCGCTCGTCTATTTTTATTTTTACTTACATATTTTAGTATTTTGTTCATCGCGCAGTTAAGTGCGCAAAATAAATGCGATAAACAGCATGTATATTTGAGAACTTCCTCCTTTTTTGTAGTCAGTTGAAACCCTAGTTACTAGTTATATATTGAAAGCTGAAGGATTCCCCTGTGATTTGATGTGACACAGGAAATTTTACATTTTTAATATTTTCATCCCCCATAAGCCCGCCATTTTGATGATTTTCCAAAAACTGAATCGACAAAAAAAAACCATCTAAACATTGAATTTGCTCACAAAATTTCACCGGAATCGGTTGAGTAATGCGACCTGTCGAGGAGAACAGACAGCCGTGCGGATCTACGAAAGCATTTTAGCTAAGCTGACCCTTAGACGCTTCACTGGGTCAATTGTATATTTACTATATTCACTTATTTTATTATGATTTAGCCGGCTCATATGGTAATCCCGAGTAGAGATTAGTGGAATACTATTCTGGAGCCGGTATGACCACCACACCACGGTATGGCATGGCATAATTTTGATCCCATATAATAGAGGGTAAGCCTATACGGACTCCATGCTGTCATTAACATAATTCTTAATGGAAGGATCCAATAACACTTTGCTTGACCTGGGGATCGAACCCTGGACCCCATGTTCGGCAGTAGAGCTTGTGACCACTACGCCACCAAGGCAGTTAAGTAATAATAATATTTAGGTCGAATGACGAACTGGAAAGGGAACTGAACTAAGTACATAGATACTTACTTAAGTTACCAATTATGTTTTGCTTGATTATCAATATTTACCCTGATAGCATTAATATTGTAGGTAAATAATGTTCTTTTGTCTCTAAAGTCCCCATTAGATATGAAGTATGATAGTCATTGGCCATCAATAGGTATAAATTGAAATGGTTGCTAAAAGCAAAATCATAATTCTACAAGGGTCCCGTTGATAATATGCGTTTCTTTGAAACATATAAATTAAATCAGTAAAATCACTAAAAATCTGGTAATTTTTTTTTTTTTTACTGTTATAATTCAAGATAAACAAAATTATGTCATATCTATAACGACATCTACCTACGTATTTTAATTTTGATTTTTGATCATTAACAAAATGAACTTATAAAAAATAGAAGTGTATACTAAACAATTAAAATATACTAAATTACATACTTACCTGCTAATCTATTATTTTGCTTATTTTCAGATAAAAAAACAGCTGAATGCAACATGTCTGAAAACGCAGATGAAGAGAAGGTCGTTAAAGGTATAAAATCCATAAAAAAAACTAGCAAAGACTACACAGTACATTATCACAGCGGCGAAACAGCCAAAATATGGATTTTAAACAACCACGTGTTCAGATACTACATGTCACCGACTGGCAAGTTTCTCGAGTATCCAATCCCGAACAAAAAAGATGCAGAAGATGAGGAGGAGGAAGGAGATGAAGAGGAGACGGGAGATAAAGAGGCGACAGGAAAGACGCAGGAAATGACAGATACTGCTAAAATAAACATTAAACGAGTTGAAGATTATAATACTGAAGCATTCGAAAACTCCTACATAGAGAAACAAGAAAACACAACTATTGTGTACACAGAAACAATACAAATAATTTTTGATAATGTAAAAGGCACGTTTGCCGTTCATAAAGGCGATGAAGTTTTAAGAGAAGAAAAGCCGCTACGCTATAGCTATGAGAAAACGACGCAAACCCTGGCTCAGCATGAAGACGAATATTTCTATGCAGGAGGAATGCAAAACGGAAGGTTCTCTCACAAAGGTGAATGTATCCACATCGAAAACACCAATATGTGGGTCGACGGGGGCGTAACCTCACCAAACCCATTTTATTGGTCTACGTATGGTTACGGTGTACTGAGAAACACCTGGAAACCTGGATTTTATGATTTTGGCGTTCATAAATCTGATGTTATTGAGACATATCATACAGAAAGTTACATGGACGCATTCTATTTCATAAACGAAAAACCGCGACATATCCTCAGTGATTACTATGAACTGACCGGACAGCCCATTTTCATGCCCGAATATGCTTTCTATGAGGCTCACCTGAACGCTTTCAACCGTGATTATTGGGTTGAAGTAGATAGCTATGTCAAGAAAGCAATATTATTCGAAGATGGTAAATACTACAAATGTTATCAACCTGAAGATATGGATGGCAAAACAGGAGTTTTGGAATCGCTCAACGGGGAGAAAGACAACTATCAATTCTCAGCCAGAGCTATGATAGACAGATACAAAAAGAACGATATGCCTTTGGGATGGTTCATACCCAATGATGGCTACGGTTCCGGATACGGACAAACTGATTCACTGGAGGGAGATCTTGAAAACTTGAAACAATTCGTGGATTACGCAAATAATCAAGGCGTCGAAGTTGCTTTGTGGACGCAGTGTAATCTAGAACCAAAAGACCCCAAACATCCTAAGAAAGGAGAGAGAGACTTGAGCAATGAGGTGGGTGTAGGTGCCGTTGCTCTAAAGTGCGATGTAGCTTGGATTGGACATGGATATTCTTTTGCATTAAATGCCGTCAAACACGCTACTGATATGTTTGTTAAAAGAGCTAAGACAAGAGTGAGACCATTGATAATAATGGTGGACGGATGGGCCGGCACACAGAGATACTCAGGAGTTTGGAGCGGAGACCAATCTGGTGGCAAATGGGAATACATACGCTTTCACATTCCAACTTACATTGGAGCAGGACTGTCCGGTCTGCCAGTTTTAGGGTCCGACATGGACGGAATCTACGGAGGAAAAGACAGAGAAGTTAACATTCGGGATTATCAGTGGAAGGCTTTCACACCACTTCAGTTGAATATGGACGGATGGGGTGATACTCAAAAGACGCCGTTCGCTTTCGATCCAGAAGCTACCGAAATTAACCGAGCTTATCTGAAACTGAAGTCTATGTTGCTTCCATACAATTACACTATAGCTCATGAGTCACTACATGGATTACCAATGGTGAGAGCCATGTTTTTGCAGTTTCCTGAAGATGTGCCTGCTTACACAAAAGATTCGCAGTACCAGTACATGTGGGGACCGAACTTAATGGTCGCTCCAGTTTATAAAAAATCAGAATCGATTGAAAAGCTGTCAGTAAGGGATTTCGTTTTCTTGCCTGATTCAGATCAAGTCTGGATAGACTTCTTTACAGGCGAGAAATATCAAGGTGGAAAAGTTTACAACAACTTAAAAATACCCTTATGGAAAATACCCGTGTTCGTCCCTGAAGGCGCAATAATACCATTTGTTAACGACAACAACAATCCTAATGAAGTCAAAAGGGATTTAAGAAACTTCACAATTTACCCGAATGGTGAAACAGAGTTTGAAGTTTATGAAGATGATGGTAAATCTGCAGAATATTTGGCGGGGCGATTCGCTAAGACTAAGATACATTCCATGGGGCCAAAGTCGAACGAAAAAGGTGACTTGCATATTCGCATACACAGAACTGAAGGGGAGTATAACGATTTCGTCAAAGAGCGTACTACCCTGGTAAGAATCAAAGCTTCATCGAGAATTGAGCACGTCAAGGCAGCTCTCAACGGTGATACCATCCATATTGGCGAAACCAAAAACAAAGACGAATTTGAGGAAAAAGACAATGTATTCTATTTTGATAAAAAATGTGTTATCAATCCATATCTCAGCACGCTGGGCAACCATGAGCTGCATCAAAAATTCTTGCTGATCAAAATTCAGAAAGCGGATGTAACAGAGACAGATATCCATATAAAAGTAGCCGGCTACACAAACTTTGATGAAACTTTTGGCAGTAATGACAAGATTAATTACAATCTTAAAGCTCCTAAATACTTCACTGTATTCAATGAAGGTATAACCCCAACATCCGTTACTTTACAATGGGAGATAAGTGAATCAGCTTCTTATTACGAGATCGAACGAGATGGTCTGATTTTCAGTAACATTTTAGGAGAATGTTTCGAATTTGGAGACTTTAAATATAATACTGAGCATTCGTTTAAAATCAGATCTGTGAACGATGAGGGAGTGTCTAAATGGAGTTACACAATCGTTGTGAAAACGGCAGAAGACCCAGAGAATAATATCGTAAAAGATGTAACAGTCCATTGCACTACTCCATGTCAGCCGATGCAAGAAGTTTGCAAGCTTACAGAATGTGACAATTCTATGTGGCATACCGATTGGAATAAACCGGGAGAAGCTGATATCAAGAAGGGAAAAGTTATATCTCTTGTTTTTAGCTTTGACGATGTTTATAGCATTGAGAAAATTCAATACATTCCAAGAGAAGATTTGGGAAACGGTACATTCTTGAGGGTCCAATACCGTTATTCCGTCGATGGTGATAATTGGAGTGAATTATCGCCGGTGATTCCTTGGGAACATATTGACGACGCGAGAATTATTGATCTTGATGGAGGAGTTGAAATGAAATTCTTCGAATTAAAAGTTTTGGCATCCATTGGCGGATTTGGGTCAGGCAGAAATGTGAAATTTTATAAGAAACTATGATAAAATAATATGTAGGCTGTGACCATAATATTATGCTATATTATAAATAAATATGTTATAAATATGTAAGTATATGAATGAATTATATGTACATACTTATTTTATTAATTAATACATATAATATTTAGTATTAAAATCAACGATTTGTTACAGTATTTTCAAACCTATTGTTATTTTATTCAATCAGACCAGATAGAGCTATGCTTACCTATAAATATTATTATAACTAAAATAAGGCTTAGTAAAATCTGTTTGTAAACTCTTTGCAAATAAACATTTATTTATTTTATTATTTATTTATTTAATATTTAAACGTATTTTCGCCATAGATTATATTTTTTCCATTTGAGAATATACAATGTGTTAAAAAAGGTGTTAACACTCGTTAATATTAGGTAGGTACTTAAGAGAGTGCATTCGACCTGTCAAACTTAAAAAAAAAGTACAAATTAAATTACCTCATATATGATACCATTTATGTAGCTAACAGCTAATTCATGGAAATATGACAATAAAATTTATTTTAGTTCAGCTGTCATTGATCAAGCTAAATTAGGAAATGTGTAGATACGTATATTATATGTTATATTCATACGTATTTTGTCATAGATTAGGTATATAAATTATATTCTGTATTATTGAAATACATCACCGATTCTTTTGCAGTATTTCGAAATTGTTATTTTCATGAGTATTTTGTCATAAGTAATTATAACCATATTTTGTAGAATAAAAATATATACGTATTGTCTGCTACTTTTACTTATTTTTCATATTTCTACGTTTCTTTGTTATTTCATTTGTCTAAATTTAGTTAGAATTTGAGGTAGGTAAGTAACAGTAACTTATCATAAAATTTCTGAAACCAAAAACACATTAGTGCTAACAATCTTTTATTGCGTGTCAAAAATAAATTAAAGCATAATTCGAATAATTACATCACAAGTAGGCATTGAGATTCTAATCCAGTTGCTTTTATTCGAATATAATGAACATTAATATACTCATTATAAGTAAACATATAACATAAAATACAATCACGCCTTATTCCCGAGGGGTAGGCAGAGGTGTACCCAGGACTCAGAACTCACCCATAGTAGGTACAACCCACATTTCTCCAGTATGTTTATTGGCCCCATGTTATATAGGGGGCGAGCCTTTTGCCATCTACCTGGTACATTTCCAGACTCCAGGCAGTTATTGAGATAATTCCTAATAGACAAATACAATATTTAAAACTTTACCTGACCTTGGGATCGAACCCGGGCCCTCCTGATCGTCAGTAGCGCTTGCGACCACTACGCCACAGAGATCTTTTTGTATTAATAAAAAATAACATTTTAATGGTCTCAACACCATGGTAAACAAATTAATATTACCCCAGACTGCTTTCACCACCAACTTATTTAAGTTTCAGCACTCGATTTACTTTTCGGACACATTCGATGTCCTTTCTCAGGAGTTCACGCTCCAATAACTTAAATAGGTATGTGGGTAAAGCCGTTATTTGTTATAAAAATGAGTAACACTCACTCACTGTGAGTTTTCAAAATCGTATAGATAAAATTAATTATAACATTAACTAAGCTAAAATAATAAATATAATGTCAACCGCTGTGTCAGCCCGTCTGCATTTCCTCTGCGCTTCTCAACGCTATGATCGTACAAGTGGCCGTACCGACATCAAAAACACAACTTATGGACAAATCTTCTAAGACACAACTATACTCATGGTCCGGATACCTAGTCCTCACATACTGGGATCTCGGGTCGTCTGATAGAAGACTTTCTATATTGGCTTTGAAGGATTGAGCCCTATCCCCTATTAACTCGTTCAATCTGGCTAGAGCATCATCTGTAAATCTTACTTCGTACGTTTGAGTCGGTGGATTAGATATCCAAGCGGCTACTCTGATACCATCGTTAATGTTTAAAGAAGATTGTGGCGGTGTGAACCTCTCTTGTCCGTCGGGTGCTCCTCTCTCATCGGGTCTTCGTAGATGTGTCCTAGGGTTGAGCAGATCTCCGCTTGAAGGTGATTCCGGTGAGGGTGAAGTCGGTGTGAGGATGTTCGTGGCTGGTGATGGAATGTCTTCGTATGGGGAACGGGATGGGCTGCTCGTGTCGATGCCGATTGGATGGGTTACTCTTGGACTCACACTGGAAATGTACAATAAAATTAGAAGCTTTATGTGTTTCCTAGCTGTGCCCCGCGGTTGCACCCGCGTACGTAGTTTTCGTTCCCGTGGGAATATCGGGATATAAAGTACGGTCAGAGGTCAGAATGGTGTAATTCTGTATCCAAAGGTACTATTAACTTTGAAAAGAAACGCGTAGAAGATCTTGGCGCCAAGAGCCAAATTAGGAAAACCAGACCGAAACCTTCCTACACCTACACATACAACACAGCAGGACAGTTGCACTGTGCACTTTGCAACAAAATTTTCAAAACCAAATTTGGTTTTGCAAGTCACATTCGCTCTCATGTGCGAAAACAATAATAAGGTTCGCCGTGGACGAGGACATCATCATCATCTACATACAGAGTTTCATCCCAATCGGTTCAGCAGTTTTGGCGTGAAAGAGCAACAAACATCCATCGATCCATCCATCCATCCATCCATCCATCCATCCATCCATCCTCACAACACACATAACATACAATCACGCCTTTATCCCGAAGGGGTAGACAGAGGTTTACACGGGTTTCAGTCCCATAGTAAGCACACCCACATTTCGCCAGATGTTAATGGTTAATAGGGGGCGAGCCTTTTGGCATCGACCGGGCAGAGTTCCAGACTCCAGGCAGTTATTGAGATAATTCCTAATGGGAAAATCCAATATATAACACTGCCTGACCCGGCGATCGAACCCGGGACCTCCTGATCGGCCATTGAGCTTGCGCCCACTACGTCACCGAGGTAGTTTATTCTCACAAACTTTCGCATTTATAATATTAGTAGGATAGAAGAAGATGTGGCAGAAAGCAGCTGGATGCGAATGGTAAGAAATAGAGGACACCTGACAATCCAATCATCAAAATTGGACAAGTAGCAAAGATATATTTGGCGATACACATAAACTTACACAAACCATCTTAATCCATTCGAATTTGAGCCAAAGTAAAAAAATATAATCTAATATAGGTATTATGTATTTTATAATATGTAAGTGTAGTGGTAGGCCTCTTTTGCAGGGGCCGCCTGGGGAAGTACCACACCTTTGCCAGTTATTCATCCGCCAAGCAGTAATGTGCAAACACTACTGTGTTCCGGTATGAAGGGCAATGTTACCAGCGAAATTACTGGGCATGATGAAATTCAACAACTCATACCTCAGGGTACAGGCGCAGTGCAGTGCCGCACAGAATTTTCAATTTTAAAACACAGTGTCACTGTTTCTGATATGGGCATGATGCTTACCATCAGGCACCAGATTTGCTCGTCTTGTCAGTCACTATTATAAAAAAAAGGTTATTTTCTATAAATGATACACCTAACAAATTTAGACTAAAATGTAATTATGATTCAACTTAAACTGCTAAGCAGAGTAAATCTATGAATTTGTGCAATAAACACGAATTCTTACTGTATCAAATAGGGTGTAGACACTTTGCAATAACATATAATTTATGGAAAGGAAACTTTCACCCACAAGCGGGATTTGAAATTGGTAGGTGTGATAGAAAATTTCGCTGATGACTATAACCTCCACGATAGCTCAATTTGTAGTAATATTGGAGTGCCCACCACGCGGATGGGTGCGGAAGGTGCGGGTTCTAATCCTGCTCGTGAGTGATTTTTTTTGTTCTTCCCACATTCATGTTGTAATTTTGTAAGCGAATAGACCGCTTAGTCTATAAGAATAAAACGTTTTATCAACTGTTAACCACGCAATGGGTAACTGATGACACCAGAGATTTGGCGATAATTATAGACAGTCCGAGCAACTCAGCTAAGAATACCTAATAAATAACTAAAAAATCTCATCTCACCTCCTGCCATCGAAATCATCATGACCTAGGGTCACATCATGACCTAAGGTCAAGTTCCCAACACCCTCGGCAGCATCACTAATGCCCTCTGTCCTGGGTCGAGTCGGGGTCAGTTCAGTGAATGTGGATGGGACGTCATATTGTGGGATGTATGGTTTTATGTCTAATACTGGTGTGCCGTTGACCATGTCCACACCGAGGAAGGTTATTCTGTTACCTGAAATAGAAAATTGTCAAGTGCAATATAACTATTATCACAGAATACTAAGGGACAGAAGGACACTTCTCAAAATCATTCAAATAAATAGCGACTCTAGCTCCGAAGCAATAAAGTGCAATTTAGGTCGCACAGCGTCTAACGGTCTAACTAATAAAACTAATTATCGTTATTAATCTACAAGCTGCGTATCTTTCCATCTGTTCTCTCTGTCTATCCCATAGAAAATTTCCCGTCAAGACGGACACCCCAGCTTGTAGCTTCATACATTTATTGCGGAGTGTCCCACGCCTGCTAATAAGACTGCTTCAGTTGCGTAGTGGGTAATTGTTATATAGAGGACTAGCGGGCCGCCCCGGCTTCGCACGGTAGCAGAAGTAGGTATGGTGAACGTTTAACAGGAGTAAATTCGTGATACATTGTATTTTAATAGATTACTATTTCTGTTACAATGACCAAACCTTAACACATGTATAAATTTATCGTGGGCTATTTTGAAGATATTGATAAGTACTACAAACCCCTAGTACAATACTTTAATCTACTACCAATAGTTTTCACACCGCATGAAAAATAATCACTGTTTCGATTATTGTGACTAAACTAGAAAAGATGGATATAATCTATGTATACTGTTTGTAGGTATTGATAAGTACTACAATCCCTTATTACATTACTTTACTCTACCACCAATAGTTTTCAAACCGCATGAAAAATAATCACTGCTTCGATTATTGTGACTAAACCAAAAAAGATGGATATAATCTATGTATACTGTTTTGTAGGTATTGATAAGTACTACAACCCCTTAGTACATTACTTTACTCTACCACCAATAGTTTTCACACCGCATGAAAAATAATCACTGCTTCGATTATTTTGACTAAACCAAAAAAGATGGATATAGTCTATGTATACTGTTTTGTAGGCATTGATAATTACTACAAACCCCTGGTACATTACTTTATTCTACCACCAATACTTTTCACAGTGCATGCATATAATGTCTGTTTCCATTATTGTGACTAAACCAAAATAGATGGATAAAATTTCCGTGGACTATTTTGTAGATATTGATAAGTACTACAAACCCCTAGTACATCATATTATTCTACCATCAATGGATTTCACAGCGCACGCAAATTTATGAATATGGTAATTATGTGACACCTTGGTTCACAATATTGCAGTTTTCTTACGGATCCCTATTTTTTTTTCAAAATCTCATATAGCCTTTGTCACTCACACTGAATTAAGCTATCCATAAGTGAAAGAATTTTTAAAATCGGTCCAGTAGTTTCGGAGCCTATTCGTTACAAACAAAAAAACAAAAAATCAATAAAACAAAGTTTCTCTCTTTATAATATTAGTATAGATAAATTATGTTATTGTATTTTTTCTAATATTAATCATCTATTAGTAGCATCTTAGTACATGTTACGTCATCTGCCGTGGTTTCAGGCGATTGCGTACATTATTGAACGCAACGGTAGGGTTGTCTATGCTAAGAAATCATTACATACAAGAATGCGCGACTAAAAGCGAGTCATTTCCTTTAGCTTACCGCATAATGTTACTTCCCAGGAATTGATCCTTATTAATGAAACTATCATATAATGCAAAATTACAGGCTGTGATTATTTTTTTAATTTAGCTTCTTAAGAGGCTTGTGGTGACCGCAGAGCGGGCAGCTTCCTAAGACAGCGACTGAGTCTTGGTATTCAGCGTGGGAACGCTGCCTGTCTATTGGGTACCATGGAACCTCGAGGAGACGCGTTGGACTCCATATTTTATTTATAAACATATAGAATAGAATAATGCTTTAGATTATTTAAAACATATAATTTTAACAAAAATTAGCTTTGTTCCATTTCCGCAGGTCTTTTTTGTTTTTTTTTTTCAAAAATAATAAAGCTATTTTAGCTTTTATTAAAATCGTTCACATGACATTAGGTACAGAGAGATTTCAAGTTTCTTATAATAATTTACAAACTAGATTAAAATAGTAGATAGGAGATAAGTAGGTACAAACTATAAAACATTTCTATAAAACTATTGTTATCATTAGAACCAAAATGATGTATACCTTCAATATTGAGTATCTTAACAAGAGACAGTCCAATAGGGCATGGTCTGTGAGGAGACCTGGTAGCAAACACTCCTCGCCTTTCACCGCCGAGCCGTGGGGGCGACACTTTAGCCGGGACGCTGTTGCTTTCTGTCATGTGGAAGTGGAATATCAGCCTGAAATGTAACATATCAATCAGGTTTCATCAGGCTTTTACAGATTTCACTGATTATCATTGTGATTGCTTCACGCTGGGCTCTACCGTGATAAACTGTAGGACCCTGGCTGTTTCTTATAAGATGTGTAGGGGGCAGTCGTTAAATGTCAGAGGCCTTGTAGGAATCTTAGCGACTTGAAACTCTGACAATATGGGTTGTCCATATATATTAAATATAAATATTAAATATAACCCATATATGAATTGACTCGAGCAGTGTAACTGGGGTAACCCATTCTGTTAGAGGATAAATTCAAATTATTTATTTCATTTATTCACTGACTAAAATAACCTGTTTCTACAGGTAACGAATGGGAGAGTACATGGGAAGATATCAGCCAGGGTTACCAGGCCAGGGCCAGGATCATCATAATATACAATTTATCAGGTTGGTAATTGCTACCTGGCCCCGGCCCCCTATTCCCAGCCGTAGGTTTGATACCGCGCTGTTGCGTTCTGTTATGTGGAAGTGAATTATTAACCTGATTTATTTATTTATTTATTGTACACCAACACATTATTTCATTTGAATAAATTACATAAAGAATTGTACATGTTCAATGCTATTGTAATAATAGGTGCAGACAACATTCAATTATATTTTTTTGCGAGTTTTAAGGCGAGTTTTAATAAAGTAAAACATAATAATTAATTAAAATTTTCATAAAAATGGTAGGTACATTAAATCGAATTGTGGTTCTTTTATAATCGTGAAAAATTGTTAAATAATAATAATACATTGAAAAATTATATTAGTATTAATTTAAAGTATTTTTTTAAAAAATGAAAAAATGGAATATAATTTTAGCTTTGGAATATTTGGAACAAAAAAAAAAAGATTATGGCTTATTACAATAATGTGTGATTATTACAATAATGAATGACTGATATTTTATATTAAAATTAGTTTAGTTGTCTATGTGTAATAATTATACCTATGTGCACCACAGGTATAATTATTATTTTAATATTATTAATTTGTAATCCCACTTATGTCATTTTTTTGTTACTCGGCTAACATCTGTGTTCGAGCATGGGATATGCTGAAAACCAGCACTGAAAAACAGGGTCACCCTGTGCAGCACAAAGCTGAGCATATCCCAATTGCTAGTAGTAATCTAACTTTATTTAATTTTTGTGAAATGTTTAAATTTGTATTTTTTTTTTCTATGCTGGCAATAAATTTATCTTTATCTTTATCTGTCTATCAATCTGGTTCCACTGACTATCAATGTCACTGCTTCACTTACTAAAATAACCTGTCTCTACAGTACGTGCGTTTTATCTTGGCGAGTTTGAACATAGGCTCTGCGAACTTTAGTACATGAAAACTTGTGAAGAGAACTCTTATTATTATGATTGAACTGAACCGAACAAAAAAATATATATCATTCAGAGAAAGGATAACACTAAGATTGTGACAAATAGTAGTGTTTTATTATGCAATTAAATCTTTCAACAGGGTATAATCCCACGGGAATGATAGCGGCTAAAACAGGCGGGTGCAGCTGCTGCTAGTCTTACCATATATGAGAGAATTCTTCCAACCCCATAAGAGCATGCCCAGGGTTATTAAACACAGTAGCATCAATGACTACTGTCCCCTGGGCACTACCCAACACAGTGGGCTGCCGGGGCACTGCACGTTTGTTCTGAAATGTTGTTTCTATCACTCCTATTGGTTTGAATGGGATGCAGTCTCCATTTGAAATTGATGGCTCCTCCTTATGATTGGTAGCTAGTGTTGTAGCTGTAAAATTATAAAGTTTTAGGATCTTTATTTCTTAAGAATTATTTAACAAGAATCATATACAGTACCTAATGGTTAAAGGGCCCTCACAGTAGACTGCTTACGAATATACCTACCTGGGTACAGGAGGTCAAGCCCGAATTTTTTGCGAAGGATTATTTTAGAAATATATATGCTCAAAAATAATAAATATATAAAAGAGTAGATACCTAGTTACTTACCTCTCTCTCCACAGTTACCACAACGTAAGCCGTCGAGAGTAGATTTAATTTTTAGAATTTCCTTTACATGCTCATGTTTCAGTGCAGATATCTGCTGCCTAAAATAAATTATAAATATTCTGTAAGACATGATAAAATTCCTGGTTTCGATATATAATATGTATTTTGGTAACAAGGAATTCCCTTACCTTAAATTTTTTATTTCTGTTCTGGCTAGAGAAATCTGATTGTTATAATGCTGTAAATTCTCAGTCATTGTGTCGTATTCTATTTTAAATATTTTATTCAAGATCTCACAACAACATTATTTTTGATTTCGCTTTTCCTATTTTTTCTACTAACTGTTCCAGAGTTTAACTATCGTATTTCAATATAAATGATGATGACAAGAACAGGATAGCAATGTAATAATAGTCATAAGTTAAAAGGAAACAATGTTATCAATTTATGCTAAATATTTTACAAAACGAATGTAAAACACGAAACAAAATTTTGACGTGTACGGTGTGCTCATATGAATTCGTTCAGAAATTGTCGAGTTGCAAAAAGAGCGCATCACATTTGATGTTTTTGAACGATTTGCTAGTGTTGTCCACAATTCATTATACTTTATTGATTCGATAAATTTACTAGCAATCGATTTGGTTTAACTAATTCATAATTAAATTCATCAAATCTAAGAAGTATCGGTTGACGTTTCATCTTGTTTTAAGCTTTTTTTTGGGAAATAAATTGCGTAAGCGAAATTCACACAATTTCAATAACCTTTGTCGTAAAACCGTGGAATTATGTATTTTATCACAAAATGTAGAATTCTAATCACTAATGTATTCAAATCCTTCAAACAAGGCAAATAATAATATAAAACTGTCAAACGGTACTCCAGTAGATTTAATGGCTTTTGTTCACGGTTACATACATACAGTCACGCCTTGTTCCCGGTGGGGTAGGCAGAGACTACTTCCCCCTACTTGCCTCCTGACATACCTACAACTTTCGCTTCGTTCACTTTCATGACATTTTTCATACATGCTCGTCGGTTATACGAGTAGGTACTTTTAACTTAGTCTTTCCTAAGAACAACATCAATTTATTCATGAAAAGTACGCCTAGGTCGACCCCTACCGACTTGACCGTACACACTAGCCTTATAAATCTCTTTTGTTAATCTCCTTTCATTCATCCTTTCCACATGTCCAAACCACTTCAGCATTAATTTCTCTATCTTTGTCACTACATCTTCTACCACGCCACACGTTCCCTTATCGCACTATTCCTCATTTTGTCCATCAAGGTCACTCCAGTCATACTTCTCAGGCTTCTCATCTCCACAGAATTAATCTTACTTTCATGCTTGTTCTGCCAGACCCAACATTCACTACCATACATAAGTGTAGGGATCAGTACCAGTACCCCTCTATGGACAGCCAGTCGTGCCTTTTTAGACACTTTCTGACTGTTCATAAAGGTATGCAACGCCCCATTCACTTGATTCCCTGCCCACACTCTTCGTTCAATATCACAGTCATACTTTCCATCCCTCGTAAACTTAGAACCCAGGTATACAAACTCTTTCACTTGTTCCACTTTATCTCCACCAATCAGAATATTGCAAACTGTCATACTTTCTTCTTTTTCAAAGACCTTCTTGTTCACGGTTGCACTCGCTAAATAGTAATTCTAGGTGTTTCGAATAATTTGATATTATAATATTATACTTACAACTTATGCTATGGAATAAGATAAGAAATTGATATTCTTTGAACCATCTGGTATTGTTCATAATAATATCATCGTTTCACGACGTCATCATTTACTATATAATTTTTTATTGAATATTAATTTACTAAGAAACTTAACTTTACTATCAGAGAGTGTTTTATTGTACATAATAATAATAATAGCCTTTTATTCCTAAACATAGGGTTACAAGAGGTCCCTAAGTTCGGTGTGCCTTTTGGCATAGGCCTCCTCCAATTCCTTCCAATGGGTCCTATCCCTTGCTACTCTCAACCAGAATGGTCCCGCCAATGTCTGTTTCAAAGTCATCTTCCCATCTCCTGACTTGACGACCCCTACATCTTTTGCCGTCTCTTGGTTGCCAGAGGGTGACTTGCTTGCTCCATTTGTTAATGGGATGGCGTAGCATATGTTCTTTGTACATAATAATATATATATTTTTTTTAATATTTATTAATATTTTTAGGTATAAGCAAAAAAAAAAAACAATAATCGATATAATTTGTTAATTCATTCACAACACTATTGCGGTTTGCCATTTGCCGCACACGTGCTGAGATTTTGTGATATTTTTACTTCGATTTAATTTACTTTGCAGCTCTCTCAAGGAATCACAAAGCGTCTTCCATTCCCCGATTATTGTTTATCAACATCCGATCATCTTCACGTTTTGGTGGTGAGTCTTTTTGGAAATTATTTTGACATGCTGGGGTGGGGCAAAATGTCTAGAAAAGGACCGCCACGTGTCCTAATTTTTTAATAATCCTTAATTTACAGAACTTCTGGTGTTACCTAAGCCTATAAAGTAGTATAATGCTAAAATGTTGAACTGAGTGTATATTTGGGACCCTAAAAGAAACTGATGTTTGCTTGTAATGTGTATTTTGTTTTCACATGATCGATTATTTTTGCCGCCCGGCAATTTGGTCATTAGCGCGTCATCGACTTATTTAGTGGCGCTATCTTTGAACTAATAATTTCTTAAACACTCACAGGGAACTGTATAACTTACCTACGTAGTAACTAGTGACAGGTATTTTTTGTGATGACTCATAGTTGGGGATGGGGGTTTAACAGAATGTACTATGATCTACCCTCAAGAAAATAATTTTGTGTAAATGCTGTTAAATTAAATTAATTCGACATTCACATGTAAATTTAAAAATAAATATTATCAGATTATATACACACTGAATTGTTATTATCAGAAAGTACCTACCTATTTAGTTCGAACATTTAAGCTTAGTGGGTAAGTATCTACCTTAAATATTATCCACCTAGGGGAAGCCCCTCATTGTGCAAGACCATCGCACCTCGCCCATATGAATTATTTATGGCTTTCTATGGGGGAGGCCTATGTTCAGCAGTGGACGTCTTTCGGTTGATGATGATGAACAGGACCATTTAGCAAACAAAAGTCTTAATTATTTGTTATGAAGACAAAATATTAATAGATTTTTCCATTACAAATTATCTCAATGACAGCCTGGAGTCTGGAACTGTGCCCGGTAGATGGCAATAGGCTCGCCCCCTATTACATGGGACCAAAAACATGACTGGCGAAGTGTGGGTGTGTGTACCTACTATGGGACTGGGTTCTGGGTACATCTGCCTACGCCTTCAAATAGGTGCGATGTTATGTTCACACTTCAAAGATCATTGTGCGTTATTGACATGTTCATGGACACTTGGCCTGATTTTGAAGTGTCACATTGACACTTAATTTTTGTATGGACTTCTATGGACTGCTATAGGCGCACCGTCACTGGTAAAAATACTAATTAAATTACATAAAATCACAACTAGCATAGCATTCGCCTGCTTATAGTAGGTGCGTAATTGGTAAATAGTTATTATTATACAAATAGGATGCACTGAAATTTTTTTTTTTTTATGATAGTGACAAGACGAGCAAATCAGGTGCCTGATGGTAGCATCATGATTGCCCATATCAGACACGGTGCCACCCAGTGTTTTAAAATTCAAATTCTGCGCGGCACTGCACTGCGCCTGTCACCCTGAAATATGAGTTGTTGATCATGCCCAGTAATTTCGCTGGTAACATTGCTCTTCATACCGGAACAGTAATGTTTGCACATTACAGCTTGGCGGTTGAATGACTGGGAGGTGTGGTACTTCCTCAGGCGGCCCCCTGCATAAGAGGCCTACCACTACAAAAAAATATGCGGCCATAGCCGGCGCATCACCCTGAGTAGATCACTGACGACTGCTATAGCAATCACATCTGCGAACATGTTAATAAATACCTACATAATTATAACACCTTGTTTCCCCAAAGGGGTCTGCAGAGATGAATTCCCATGACCCATGTGAAAGGTGTGCGAGCCTATTGCATTATTTTTAATTATTATTGTCCACCAAATCTAAGAAGAACCATTTGACATTTCATCCTTTCAAGCTTGATAGATAATAAATAACTTTGCATAGGCTCACACACGTTCACAAATTTCAATAACCATTGCCGTAAAACCATGGAAATGTGATTCTTATCACAAGATATGTACAATTCTTAATCTTTAAATTTAAATAAATAAGTCAAAATAAGAACTGTAAAAATGTAATAATTAGATTTTATGGGCTTTCACAAAATTCTTTTAATCAGTGTCAGAATGTTTCTCGTAGCTCTCTTTTAAAAAATAATATTTCAATATTTTGATACAGTTTACAATCTTAAGTGGCACAATCAAATTATCATAATTTGACAATAATTCACTAGGAATTGCTACTTATATGGTGTTATTAGTAGAAATTATCAAGATAAGGTCTCTATTTTATGAATTGTATCTTGTTTAGGTAAGATAACTAGGATATTATCATTTGGCATGCAATTTTCTTGCAGATAGGTAAATAACAGAAAAGTTAATTTGTATAATATATACCTTGTACCTTTTAAAATATAGCTTGATAAATATATAATTAATAGATAATTTTTTTTTGTTTAGCTGTCAGGTATCAAAGTATATCTTTTTTTTAGAATTATTTGAATCAACAACCAGCATACTTATCAATGTGTGTTAACAATGCAAAGTACACAATAAAGATATTATATAATTGTTACACCAACATTGTTGATCACAATACTGCGATATTTTACAAGTTATAAGAAGGTTTCTAAACTAAAACAACACATAAGGCTTTCATTATTCACCTACACCACTCTG
Source organism: Hemistola chrysoprasaria (assembly GCA_947063395.1). Taxonomy (NCBI): domain Eukaryota; kingdom Metazoa; phylum Arthropoda; class Insecta; order Lepidoptera; family Geometridae; genus Hemistola; species Hemistola chrysoprasaria. The sequence goes on along the minus strand of OX346731.1, from coordinate 5,492,306 downwards.
TTTCAAATGATGTCAGCTAGTCTGAGCGGCACGCCAGTTGCGCTACTAATATTATAAATGCAAAAGTTTGTGAGGTTGGATGGATGGATGTTTGTTACTCTTTCACACCAAAACTACTTTTTTTATTTATTTATATAACGCACATAACATATTACAACCACATAAAAAGTAGTATTAAAAAATAACAAGTTTTAATCTGGATCGTTACATAAAAACATGTGCGAACATCTAATTTAAAATAGTAACACTACTGAACCGATTGAGCTGAAATTCGGTATGTAGGTAGCTTAGACCCTGGAATAACACATGGGGTACATATTTCCCGATATTCCTACGGGAACGATGTCTACGCGGGTGAAACCGCGGGGCGAAGCTAGTATACTTATAAATAAACATCCATGTAAACATTCCAGTTACTGCAAAGCCAGGTGAATGGAGATGGTTTCCTCGGCTAAGGTGAACGGCAGCGAGGTGGAAACACCGGAGTTGCCGCCCGCGCTGGCTGAGAAGCCTGCAGGCCTGCCGCCCGGCAACTACTCGCTTGTAGGCTGGGATATGGATACCACTGGACGGAGGCTTATTGATGAGGTACTGTTGAATTCATTTTTCTGCCCTGATCTCGCACTAGGAGTGGTAGGCACTGCACGCTTTGCCAGTCTATCGGGTGTTCTACACGGTTTCTTCAATTCCATTTTCCTAATGACATATTTCCGAAAGTTTGCATAATAAATCAAAAGTTTGCAGCACCAATGTGCATTACAATTACAATGAATCGAGCGTCTGGGGTGTGGTTATTACCACACCCCAAACTGAATTCCTTAAGTACTCTTAAGGGGGTCCATCTACTGACCTGTAAACCTTCACAACTTGCAAAAGAAAGAATACTAAATAGATCACCTGATTGGCTTTGTATGCAGTCTAATTTTTTTGTTGTGAATTTCGCAATTCATTCGTTTAAAAGTTCTTCATTTAAAAGTTACTTACCTTTTTTCAAACTCAAACAGATTTATTCAAATAGGTCATAATCTGACACTTGCACGTCAATACAAAACATAATTTTAAACATAGTATAATCCACAGATATGCCAGATCGCAGCGTACACGCCGAAGCAAACATACTCGCAGTACATAATGCCCTACGGAGACCTGAACCCGGGCGCGAGAAGGCGCCACAACGTGCGCGTCGTTACTGTGGGACGGTATAGAATGCTTAAGGATACTAATACTCATAAGGTTTGGATATATTTCATATTTTATTAACACAAAAAAAAAGCACAAACCAGTTTTGTTACAAAGAGGTGCAGTAAAACTTAAGGGTGTAAAGGAGCGGAGAACTAGGGATGCGAAGTAACAACACCGAGTGCCGTGCCGAAAGACTGATTTATTTAATATTTAACATAGGTACCTACAATAACACATCTACCCACAACCCCCTTTAAATTAGTTTCCCCACAATGATCTTGGTGCCGCAGTACATTTTTACATTTAAAATCAACACATACATAATCGAAGAATATAACAATACAAAGCATGATAATTAAAAAATATAGTATTCATTCAATAATAATCATCAAATAATTAAATAATAAGAATATAGTAATCATCAAATAATTATTAGGTATTTACTTAATTGTTTCACTTTCTTTCATTTATATTATTATTATTATACAATTGTAACATCATTTATATTATCATAATTATTATTTATTTAATTATAATGTATTTTAATTTATTACATTTACATTTATTACATTCATAATTGTATAATTCACTAAAATTGTTAAAATTTAATACTTCTATCTTTCCTTCTTTTTAAATGAGAAAAAGAAGAACTGGTTTCAATTACATTATCTATGGAATTCCAATATTTAATTATAAAAGTATTTAATGCATAATATTATAATTCATTCAATTTAATTTAAAAAAAATATATACTTATTAAAATTTATATTTGGTAAATTTTTAGTCTATGTATTTTATTAAGATATGGCATTATCTAAATAAAATACATCAAAACGTTTATTAAAAATCAATGATACATACAAATATTCTTATAGAAAATTACATTATATTATAAATATTAGGTATATTCCATATTGTTCTTTATTTTATCAATGCGATATTATTATGTGGCTACATTTAGATAAAATTACACTTATATAACTATTTTAAATGCCGAATGTTCAGTTTAGTTTATTGAAATCACCGTAACACATCACCGACAGCCCTCAGGAGTATCCCCAGCGATCAGGAGGTCTCACTATCCTGCCATAGCGAGTAACATAATAATTATTATTAGTTGACCCGTTACAATTATTATTATGGTGTGGTACACGAGCTGTGCGGCAAAATAGCGCGTGAGCTTATCGTTACGTCATCATCATACTGATAACTGTAATTGTGATTGGTATCGTTGCGTAAAGAGCTGTCAAGAATGATCTGTCTCCTATTTCGGCGAATTAAGGTGCCAGTATTTATCAACTTTAATGAGTATGACCTAGGTCCGGCTAATCCTTCTACCTTTGCATTCACCCAGTTCCTGCCCATGCGAACTTTAACCTTATCACCTATGACTAAAGGCATAAGATTCCTACTACCTTTATCAAAATATTTTTTCTGTGTTAACTGTCGCTGTTGTAATTCATTGTGGACCTTTACCAAATCATGTAATTTAGGTTCTAATAATCTCGGAGAACAGGGAAGTATGCTCCGTATTTTCCTATTGTTCAATAATTCTGAAGGTGATGGTAACCTATCGCTAATCGGCGTGTTTAAAAATTCTAATAGGGCCAATCTAAAATCCGTCTGATCATACAAAGTCTTTCGCAACATATTCTTAACTGTTTGAATTGCTCTTTCCACTTGACCGTTCGACTGTGGATACCTTGGTGAAGATGTTTTATGTTCAAACTTCCATTCCTTGCTAAAATCACTAAATAATTTTGATGAAAATTCTGGTCCATTATCAGAAAAAATATTTCAGGTATACCCTGTCGACTAAACACATTCTTTAACCTATCTATGATGCACTGTGAGCTTAAATTTCTAACTTCTTCGACTTCTACATATTTACTGAAGTAATCAATTACCAACAGGTAGCTCTTGTTATTAAAGTGAAATATATCTCCTGCAACCTTCGCCCATGCACGTGTAGGTATATCGTGAGAGATAAGCGGTTCTTTGCTGTTCTGTTTTTTATGTGATAGACATGCCTGGCAATGAAAAATCATGTCCTGTATCTGTGAGTTCATATTTGGCCAAAACATTAATTCGCGTGCCCTTAGTTTGGTTTTTTCCACTCCTAAATGACCTATGTGTACTTTTTTCAACATATCCTTCCGCATACACTTCGGAATCACAATCCTCGTACCTTTCCAAACTAAACCATATGCCACGGTTAATTCATCCCTACTGTCCCAATAAGGTGTTATTATATCTTTCACATCACTCTTATGCGTCGGCCATCCTTCCTCTATTACTCTTTTAATCTCTTGCAATTCTTCATCCTTTACAGTATACTTTTGTAAGTCAATGAAATGAGTGTCTGTCAATGAATTACTCGCAGCGATAGCACAAACCTGCGCTCTCACCTCCAGCTGATCACGCGGGCTACTATCCTCCTCGGCGCTCGGCGCCACCGCACGTGAGAGCGTGTCCGCTATATATAAGTATCTGCCCGGTTTATATACTAGGTTAAAAGTGTACGGCTGTAACCTTATCAGCATTCTTTGTAATCGTGCGGGTGCACCTACTATAGGTTTCTTTATGATGCTCACTAAAGGTTTGTGATCAGTTTCAACAGTTACGTCCTTTTTTCCATAAATATACATATAAAATTTTTCACAAGCAAACACACATGCATACAACTCTTTCTCTATTTGTGCATAATTCTGTTCAGTCCTTGTTAGTGATCTAGATGCAAAACAAACTGGCATCCCATCCTGCATCAAACAAGCACCCAATCCGTTCTTACTTGCATCTACCGATATAGTTACTGGTTTGTTTACATCAAAAAATCTTAAAACCGGCGGGTTTATAATACAACGCTTTAACTCAAGAAAACACTTATCATGTACTTCATCCCAATGCCATTCAATCTCTTTTTTCAAAAGTTCTCTGAGTTTATGAGTCTTTTCCGACAGGTTTGGAATAAAGTTTCCCACATAAGTCACTAGTCCTAGAAACCGCTCTAAATCTTTGATGTTTTGTGGTGTCGGCATATTTTTTATAGGCAAAATGTGTGAGTCATCTGGTCGGATTCCAGATTGTGATATTATGTGACCTAGGTACTTAATTTCAGTTAAGCCGATTTTACATTTTTCTTTATTTAATTTTATATTTATTTCTTTACATCTCTCCAACACACGACGAAGACACACATCATGTTGCTCTTTTTTTTGCCCGTAACATAAAAGATCATCAACAAATAATATCACACCCTCAATATCATCGAAATATTGATAAAGTCTCTTATGAAAGACTTCCGACGCGGATGATATTCCAAAGGGCATCCTCAAAAATTTATACCGACCAAATATTGTGTTAAACGTACAATAGTCAGTGGACTCCTCATGTAATTTAATTTGCCAAAATGAATGCTTACAATCAAGCGTGCTAAAATATTTTGCTCCAGATAACTTAGCAGTAATTTCATCTAATGTTGGTAATTTAAAATGTTCCCTCTTGATATATTTATTTAAGTCTCGCGGATCCAAACAAATACGAATATCTCCATTCGGCTTTCGCACCACTGCCATGCTATTTACCCAATCCGTGGGGCCTTCCACCTTTGAAATCACTCCTTGTTCAAGCATATCATCCAATTTCCGCTTAACATCATCTCTTAGCGTGATCGCTAACTTACGTGGCGCATGCACTACCGGTCGCGCGTCTGCGGCCAGCCTTATCTTATATTCACACGGCAGACACCCCACACCCTTAAACACTTCCGGATATTCATCAAGCACATTATTTATCCTAGTATCACGACTCACTGACAGTATTCGCTTCACTAGATTCATCTCCTCGCAAGATATTTTTCCTAGCACGGGCGGTGAAGTTACATCCGCTATAACAAATTTAACTATAAAAGGTCTGTCTTTATATAAACATTTAAGCCTACATTTACCTAAAACTTTTATTTCACCGCCTGAATAACTAACTAATTTCACAGATGTCGAAATCAAATTGTTCTTGTCAACTCCCACTTGCGACAACAACCTGGATGGCAAAACATTCACATCAGCTCCAGTGTCCAACTTGAATCGAATCAAATTACTATTTATTACTACATCTACACACCAGTCATCGTTCGCTCGCGATTTATAATTTAACCCACGTACCTGATCTGTGGAGTTCTCCTGTACGGCATATACACGACAGACCCTCGCGAAATGATTCATCCGTTTGCACTTTGCACATCTTTGACCATACGCCGGACACTTAAACTTTTCATGGACACTACCACAATACGCGCACTTATTGTATTCCGTTTGTTGCCGTTTTTCCATTAGTTCCGTTCGTGTAGATGCGCGTTGTGCTGTAGCTCTCCCCTGCGGCTGCCGGTGACTCGCCGGCGGCAGACGCGCGCCCGGCACGCCGGTGCCGGGGCGCCCACGTTGCTCCTGTCCCATCCTGTGTCCGCTGGGTGCACGAGCGCTGCAGTGGCACGCGCACTTTTGTTGTCGCTGCACCCAGTGCACGGCTACCTCGGTGTCGCCATCCCGCTCTCTCACCTCATCGACGTACCTTCCGTCCTGCTCCGTCTTTATCGTAGTAGCCTGTTTTCTAGACATTTCCGCAACGCTACATATGTCCAACGTTTTTTGTAGTGTTAAATCATATTCCCTCAACAGCCGTTCCCGCAATGCATCTTCCTTGAGACCACAAATCAATCTATCCTTTACGAGATCTTCCTTTAAATCCTTAAACTCGCATTCCAGCGCCATTTTGTTAAGTTCGTACACGTATTGCTCAACGGTTTCATTTTCTTCCTGGTTACGAGTAAAAAATCTGTGCCTCTCAACTGTTAGGTTTTTTCTCGGAATAAAGAATGCGTCGAATTTTTCCAACAAACTTTCCACCGTAACGTTGCTTTCCGCCGGGAAGGTGTCACTAACATCCCGGCATTGCTCACCAATTATGTGTAATAGTATGCTAACCTGTACATCCTTATCTTTAGAGCCTAGTTGACAGGCTTTGAAATATAGTAAGAATGATTTTTTCCACCTCGTCCACTGGTTGCACAAATTCCCAGACGTTATATTCGTTAAATCCTTCTCGAAACAGAATGGCGGGGGCGGTTGTAGTTGCAGAATACTATTCGATGCTGTTGCTGTTGTCATCACGCTTGCTTCTTAGTTTTTCCAAATTTCTTTAAAATATTATTTTCACTTAGACTTTACGCGTTCTATTAACGTATTTTGGCTACTTTTTTACCGGCTGCGCCATGTAAAGGAGCGGAGAACTAGGGATGCGAAGTAACAACACCGAGTGCCGTGCAAAGACTGATTTATTTAATATTTAACATAGGTACCTACAATAACACATCTACCCACAAAGGGTGTGCAGTTACCCAATCTGCACAACTTTCAAAATGAAGAATTGCGAAATTAGCGAAAAACTTTTTGACTTCTCATACTAAATGGATCAGCTAATCGGCAAAAATGTATGGCAAGTCGAACTTTTTTTTGCAATTTCGCAATTGAGTATTTGAATTTTATTTTCTTTTAGAATAAATAGAAAGATCATAATATATAAGATTCGTACATACCAAAACTATTTTTAGTTTTTTTTTATCACGTAAAAACAGCAGTAAATTTTACTGTCAAACGGCATACAAAAAATGACGTTTGACAGCAAAATTTACTGACATACAGCAATTTAAACGCTTTCCACACTTCTGTTGCATCCGTAATAAGGGGGCCGATGACCGTGTGTGGAAGTTGTCCCTTATTATTATTATTATTATTGCCCAGTGTATTGTGTATGCATCTTATCCTTAGGACGCCAGCCTCATCTGCATGTTTACACCTTGCTGACATACAAAGGTGACTGATCTGACGACTATCTGATGGACCTGCTTAACAGCGTACATGGCCTTCTAGTAATTTGACACAATCCTAATTTACCAAATCAATGTTTTGTATTCACCTGTTTCCTCCGAATATAATAAACCCATTCCATAAATGTATATCCTGATATTTTTATAGTATTGTAACCTATCTCTTGTCTTTTTAATTTTTCTTATAAACCCTTAGTTTTTTTCAAAGTGAACTGCCAAAAATCCCAGTTTTACTCGCGTGATTGGACGTTCACTACAAAAAATGTAGCGTTTATAAACAAAAATAAAATTAAAGTGACATACTTTACTTCAACTTTAAAATATCAGGATATAAATATATCAAATAGGTTTACTGTATTCGGAGGAAACAGGGGAATATAAAACATCGATTTAGTAAATTTTCCATAGGATTGTGTCAAACTGCTAAGAGGTCCTCTTTCCTGTTAAAATCTCATCATCATCATCATCATCATCTCAGCCGTTGGTAATCCACTACTGAACATAGGCTTCCCCGATAAAAGGGGGTTTTGCCAATACTCGAAAATCTCATAAATTTATAATATCAGTAAGATATGACACAATGCCTGTTTCGCGAACGTCGTCCGCCATGCACAGAGCGTTAGCTTTCCTGCAACACTTTTCATTGAGAAAAGTGTTGATACAAGATATTGGGCAGGTACTCCATTTCATATCTGTCTTATTGAATATGGGCTTATTACGTTCCGGTCTTGTGGGCAGACAGCTTAAAGCCAATGATAATGTTCCAACAGATTCTAAAAACGAAGTCTGAGATATCAGCGCTGTCTGACTTCCTGGACTGGCTGGAGAAGGAGAAGGGAGATGGAAGTGTGATACTCATCTACCATGAGCCTAGAAGACTCAGTCCCACCATGCTGCTCGAGGCTCTTACCAAGTTTGTATTGACCTTTGTATAATATAGAAAAATCAAGTCTTATGTATCATGTCATTATAGAAATCATACTATTTATCATTCACTTAACAGACAAATAAGATCTGGCTTCTTGCCAAATTTCATAATGCTGGCCCAATGAGAATACCCTAGAGGTTTTTAACCCGTTGTACATAATAATATAGAAATATGCCATAAAATCTTTTGATTGCAATGACTTTGAAGTATGATTTTTTTACAGCCGCTAGGGACTGTGGACATGAGTTGTTGATATGAGTTTCTACTTGACACCCCAACACTTAGAAAAAGTGTCTTAAGTATTCAGGACAACCAGACAGACTGACGGACAACGAAGTGCAGGATCACATTCACACTCGCCAATTACTAGAGGCGAGTATTTACGAGTGTTTGTCACCCGCAGGTACAAACTGCTGGACCGTTTCAAGTCGATAGTGGCCGGGTTCGCGGACAGCTACGCGCTGGCCGCGGACAAGTGCAAGAGCACCGTGAAGTCTGTCTCGCTGCGAGTGTTGGCGCGAGTGTTGCTGGACGCCGACTCGCTCGCTGTGGACAGCGCGTTAGATCGCGCTACGGCCGCCTATCGTATACTCGAACATCTTGCACAAGGTAACGTAGGTTCTTTCGAAATAACTTTTGGTATACACCTTAGCTGTTTGTGGTGCATTTGACTTTAAAAAATTTAGTATTTATTGATAAAAAAGAATACATTGTTTAAAGTTAACAGAGATATGTAAAACCTAATATTTGGAGGAGAGGATGATTCAAGAAGTAACAACGGCAATAAGGCTGCAGAATTCGCGTTCGTGGCGGTGGCAGGTTCAGACTGCTAAAGCAGCCTAGTTCTTCCTTCCTAGACCTAACATAACATTTAAATTTCATTATGTCTGTTGAGACGGTTGGAATCGAATGCAATTAAGTTGATCATCTAAAATCGAACCGCTACAAACTCACCTCATCATAGATCCGAATGTATCCCACCCCACTATTTCCATGGAAATACAAAACAGAAAAAGTGGGACTAGCGTTTTTTCCAAGTTATATCCCATTATTTCTATTGCGGCAAAAAAAAGTAGTTGTGTTAATTGAGAATCTGTTTCCACTTTAATATTTATGACGGCCTGATAAATGAAATTCTAAAGAGTTAGAATTATAATGATAATGGCAGCTGTCTATCTTTTCTCTTTCTACGAGTTAACTACCTACTACTACGTTCAAGAGGTTTTATCTGAAGAGGAAATAAATAAATAGTTTGTATGTGCCCGCCGTTATAACAGGAATCAGTCCCAGTATTTGTATCATAATGGAAATAGTGGGATACACCGATAGATCCCCACAGTGTTGATAACAATGAGATGTGTGGTGTGCAGGCGAGCAGCAGGAGGTGGGCGGCGGCGGCGAGGGCGTGTCGCGGGACATGGTGGAGACGGCCCGCGTGTGGGCGCGCCCCGTCACCACCGAGCTGCAGGCGCTCGACAACTTGAAGAAACTGCTCGAGAGGTAATACTCTTACAGTACCAGTAGCTCCGGGACATGGTGGAGACGGCCCGCGTGTGGGCGCGCCCCGTCACCACCGAGCTGCAGGCGCTCGACAACTTGAAGAAACTGCTCGAGAGGTAATACTCTTACAGTACCAGTAGCTCCGGGACATGGTGGAGACGGCCCGCGTGTGGGCGCGCCCCGTCACCACCGAGCTGCAGGCGCTCGACAACTTGAAGAAACTGCTCGAGAGGTAATACTCTTACAGTACCAGTAGCTCCGGGACATGGTGGAGACGGCCCGCGTGTGGGCGCGCCCCGTCACCACCGAGCTGCAGGCGCTCGACAACTTGAAGAAACTGCTCGAGAGGTAATACTCTTACAGTACCAGTAGCTCCGGGACATGGTGGAGACGGCCCGCGTGTGGGCGCGCCCCGTCACCACCGAGCTGCAGGCGCTCGACAACTTGAAGAAACTGCTCGAGAGGTAATACTCTTACAGTACCAGTAGCTCCGGGACATGGTGGAGACGGCCCGCGTGTGGGCGCGCCCCGTCACCACCGAGCTGCAGGCGCTCGACAACTTGAAGAAACTGCTCGAGAGGTAACACGCGCGCGTGCATTATACTCTTACAGTACCAGTAGCTCCGCGGACTCCCTGGATCACCTGGGCCACAGAACAGATAATAATACTACGTATAGAAAGGACACTGTCATCCGCCCACCAATCGGGCCATCCTCACACTGCGAGCGAGATTGAGCTCTCGACGAGCCCCGCTTCGCTGGGAAATCAGCTCACGCACGATTGCGCGTGTATAAAACTCCATGTGTGCAATGTCTGCGTACCTCCTCCCCCTCCCCATAGATTTCCATCCAGACCGGTTGTAAGCAGCCCGCCTTCAGCGTGTTCCTGCCAATATATGATACCATAAAGTGTACCAAAAAAAAGAGATACCTATTCTATTCTTGGCGACCAGAAACTAACAATATGGGTTGTCCACATGAACTATATGTATTGACTCGAGCAGAGTGTAATTGGGGTAACCCATCCTGTTAGAATATAAATTCAAAACCCCTCTACCCATGGTATGCATAGCGGGGCTAAGGGTACACAGATTCAGAGGAAGGGCAGCAGCATCATATACGTAAAATCCCTCAAACTGTGCCCGCCAACCCGCGTGTGTGCCCGCCACATTATTAAACGTGGCGAGGATACTTTATGTAGATTATACCTACAATATAGAAGGGGTTCTTATAATTTGTCATCTAGCTTATTGCCGATATGATATGACGGATAGAACTGACTTTTCTAAAAGCAGACAAAAATGGCCCTCAGTGTTATGTTTGCTAAAACTAAATAGTATCGCTTTCTTTATTGCAAACACACACAGTAACCCTGATACCCTGTAACGCTTGCTTGTAAGTCTTACAGACTTACAAGTAAAATTCTTATTGTCTACCTGTTTAATGCATTTCATGGTTTCTCTCTATTATAGATTGATAGATAGATAAACTCTTTATTATTACACTAAAAACAAGAAACCTTAAATTTAAAATACAATTATAACAAATTGTATGTGTAATACGTAGTATCATAGACAAAGAGAATACAGAATGATCTCGTCATACCAACTATTGTAGATTTTATTTTGTACCAGTTATCACATTAATTTTATTGTTTGAGTCATGAACGAAACGTTCGCTTGGCCACGTATTTATCAACCACATACATTGTTCACCTTTATTGTTATCTTATCGGTCAAAGGAATTAGGTCAATATAAAATAATGAAAGCCCTTGTTCAGTATATGTAAGTACTATACCTAGATAAGTCATTTTTTAGGGTCACAGACAAGAAACACATTTCCGCGATATTTCCTGGACTCAATAACATAGTAGGTACACCCACATTTGGCCAGTATGTTATTTGTCCCATGTAATAGGGGGAGCCTATTGCCATTTTACTCGGCATAGTTCCAGACTTCAGGCTGTCATAGAGATAATTCCTAATGGAAAAATACTATATCTCTAACACTTTGCCTGACCTGGGGATCGTATCCGGTCGTGCATATAACAGGTATCTACTAGGAGCTGTTATAACAACTATGATTTTATTTTTAGATCGGCCCCCTTATTACGAACAGCAGTAGAAGTGTGGAAAGCGTTTAATTGCTAAATGTCTGTCAAACGGCATACAAAAAATGACGTTTGACAGCAAAATTTACTGCTGTTGTTACGCGATGCATGTTCGTAATACCACCCCGGATTACTCGCTTTTGTTGACGAGTTGGAATTCCTCAGCTATAATAATATATATACCAAAATATACCTATAATATTCCAGTGGTTAAAACTAGGCATTAGCAGGCCTGGAACACTCCGCAATAAACTACAAGTAGCCGGGGCGTCAGATTTCTATGGGCTAGACAGAGGGATACGCGATAGAAAGTGAGGCAGCTTGTAGGTAGGTAGGAGACGTGTTGGTTGTAATTAGTTAGGCGACCTAAATTGCACTTTATTGCGTCGGCGCAGAGATTCAGTATTTATTAGAATCATTTTGAGGAGTGTCCTTTCTGTCCCTTTGGTAATTAGTATTCTGTGGCATTAGGCGGTCTCAAAGGCCAATCTTCAAACGAGTGCCTAGAGAGTAGAGAGTGATAGAGTGTTGTTTGTAGACAGAACACATTCCGGCCAGTGTTCGCGCCTCTCCTGCGGTCGGCGCGCGCGGAACGGAAGCGTGTGACGGCGCTGCGGCGGTTGCTCGCTGACAACGGCTTGTTGTACGATACTCTGCAGGACGCTTGGAAACAGGAACAACGCACCGGTATGTTACACTTACATTACATCACTCCATTTTCACGAAGGGCTAGGCAGAAGGGTACCTGCGACCCAGTCCATGGAACTGCCAAGGTGACGAATATTGGCAAAGCCCCCCACTTTGAGGAGGCATGTGTCCAGCAGGACATTATGTGGCCGAGATGATGATTTATAAATTAGTTGATATGGGAGTTTCAACTATCCACCATCTCTATTTAACATGAATGGACATACACGAATGTTCATGTATCGTTTACTTGTGTGGTTGTCTTGTGTTTGTGTGAAGCTGTTACCGTAAAACGGTGAATAGGGATATGTTGAAGTGACTGTTACCTTAAAAAGTACGTTCATAACGCCAAAAGCGTGAAGCGGAAAGGGGAAATATAAACATGATTGTAATGGTAGGCCTCTTGCAGGGGGCCGCCTGGGGAAGTATCACACCTTTGTCAGTTATTCATCCGCCAAGCATCAATATGTAAACATTACTGTGTTCCATACTGAAGGGTATGTAGCGAAATTACTGGGCATGACGAGTTTCAACAACTAATATCTCAGGATGACAGGCGCAGTGCAGTGCCGTGCAGAATTTCAAAACACTGGGTGGCACTGTGTCTGATATGGGCAATCATGATGCTTACCATCGGGCACCTGATTTGCTCGTCTTATTACTCACTATCATAAAAAAAGACCCGTTATATCACTAATCACTATGCACCCCGTTTTACGGTAGTTTCTATATTGATTCTTGATTTTCTGCATTAGTTTGCTTGCTTTAGACATGTTTATATGCCGATTTTGTTGTTGCAGGGCTTGAGAAACAGATGGGCTCTCTGTCACTATCCGCAAAAGAGGACGACATCAAAGAACTGATAGAAATATTCGATTGCCACTTCGATCCCGCTAAAGAGCCGAAAGGGCCCAAACCGAGATTACCTAGGAATGCTGTTAGACAGAGAGTGAGTTCATTTTCTTATGTTTTGACAAATGTTGTCTATAACAAACAAAAACGTCTATTTATTGTGAAGGATGTCATGACTCATGACTCGTGATCTTGAATCCATACCTACTCATATTATAAATTTTAAAATAACTGTAACGCTTTCAGACCTTTTTTACAGCTGGGCCGATTTTGATGAATTTTGGTATAGGGCTAGGGTTGCCAACTTTTTTTGCAAGAAATACAATATATTCAGGTCGGAGAAGGAAAATTAACAGTATTTTAGATAAATTAACAGTATAATTTTTTATATTATGTTTTAATGTAATAACATTTTTAAATACATATTTCTTGGTGCTTCTTAAACAACATGTCAATTTAATGTCATTTTTGAAGGCTTCATAAGCCTCACTACTAGTTAAATCAAAATTAAAGTAAATGAGCAGCTAATTCTTTATTATATTTATAGAATATAGCTCTATATCTGTCGGCCCGCCACTCCATTCATTAAGCTAGCCACTGACGATACGTCCATCAATCCAAATGGAGTGGACGTCTTCCAAAATGGTTTCGTGAATGTGAAAAACTTAAGTCCATATAATGGACGTCGTCCAGCTTTGGATTTCCAAACGGATTGAAATCCATGCATCCAATCCAAATGGACGTCATTCGCGGCCCTCTGTCAATGCCAAAAACGCGCGCTACTCCATTTAGAGGCCGTCTGAATTGTCTGTCAATGGGCAAAACCGCGTCCATTTTTTCGTGATTTTTATTTCAGTTTATGCGTTACTTACGTTTTTTTTGTCTTTTTATCGAAATACACACAGCTGTTGCCACCATTAAAAAATCCATTGTATTTGTTCCGTACGTATGATACCTAGCGCGCAACGATCGAAATGACAGCGCGTACGTCCAAATGGAGGTATGGTCAATGTGCCTTTATTCTGGAGTACTTCATAATGGAAGTATTACATTTAGAAGTATTCCAAACAAACGTATCGTCAGTGGCTAGCTTTACAGAAGAAAACAATTTAGCGCTAAAAGTGATGTGACGCTGAAAACAGTATTTTTTTACTCTTTTTTTTTTTTGTTCGACAGTAAAAAGTATAATGTAGTGAAAAACAGTATTATACTGTTTTTAACAGTATAGTTAGCAACCCTACATAGGGCTCTATCAATGTTAATATTGATACGGCAATTGCCATAATGTACGGAAACAGATTATTTTTTTAAGTTACGGCATACGGCATGTTTACGATTGCCGTATGATAAAATACGGCAATTCAGTTTCCCTGAAACAACGCAGTGAATTTAAAACTTGACAATGACAGCACCTTTCATGCATAGATTTTAACGAATGATAGAGCCAGGGATTCGTTTGGGCTCTCTATTATCCCGATATTTATATAAGAACGATTCTAACTTGTTACGGTCTGCACTCGCCCCATGGCGTTGTTATGCAATCTACTTTTAATAAAATACATTCGCAACTGTCATCGGGGCCTTTCGTCATAAAATCGTCGACTGGACCGCCGCGCGTTATCCTAACTTCGGTCTCGCGTCGGCAAACCCTAGGAATAAGTTAAAGTTTAAGGACAACCTTCGTGGGTGGAAAATTTTGCAATGTTAATAGGACACGGGAAAGAAAGGAAATAGCTTTCAACTTCCTTAGAAAATTGTGCAACTCACATTAACATTGCAGCGGCAGCGGCGAGGTGACTCATCGAAGTTTGGATGCTCCCGGTTCCGCCTTGGCAGCTACACTTGCATAGACCACTTGTAGGTTCGGTTGAAGTGTCCCCAGCACGCACAAAAGTTTCTCGATGAATACTTTTCACTTGCATTGCACTGAGTCCAAATCAAACACTGCGACTGCGCCAATTACGTTAATTGTCCATGCAAATGAAAGCTGTGTTTTTTATATGTGTATAAAAAGCGTTTATTCCAAGTGTCACGAAGGTTGTCCTTAAAATTTAACTTATTCCTAGGGTTTGCCGACGCGAGACCGAAGTTAGGATAACGCGCGGCGGTCCAGTCGACGATTTTATGACGAAAGGCCCCGATGACAGTTGCGAATGTATTTTATTAAAAGTAGATTGCATAACAACGCCATGGGGCGAGTGCAGACCGTAACAAACTAGGTTAAAAAGTAAACAAAAACATTCACGGTAAACCACTGGCGGTCTTATAAAGCAATTTCTTACAGATAACCTAGGTATGGAAAATTAAACATACATCACGCCTTTTTGCCGAAGGGGTAGGCAGAGGTGTACCCAGGACTCAGTCCCATAGTAGATACACCCACATTTCGCCAGTATGTTATTGGTCCGATGTAATAGGGGGCGAGCCTATTGCCCGAGATAATTCCTAATGGAATAATCCAATATTTAATACTGCCTGACCTGGGGATCGAACCCGGGACCTCTTGATTGGCAGTCGAGCAATGTGCCCTCTACGCCACCGAGGCGCTAATTAAGGGTATATTCCGAACCTGACTCCCAGTAGTACAAGTTAGGAAAACGAAAAAAATTAACAAATATTTTCAATCCGAACATTGAACATAGAAAAAAGGCGGACTGAGTCTTATAAAACAAAAACTCAAGCACAGCACAGCAATTAGTAATCGAGCTCAATAATATAATATTTTTGTGTAATATTACAGGCGACATCCTCTGCGGGAGAGACAGGAGAGGCCGAAGGGAGCACGAGCGAATCCCAAAACAGTTCGCCACATAATTCGCCCAACAAAACCAGTAATGGTATGTTATCACTTATTATATTTAGCCTCTGTAGTGTTAGAAATATAATGAAAGTCACCGAATTAAGTATTAATTTATAATCAGCCAAATCAACACTTGTAACAATATTAAACAATCAGGTCACGTCACTCGCGCCACCGGGCGACTGTCCAAGTTAGACCATAGGCGCACCCCTTGCCCGGGCCGAGCAACATGTTGCCACACCACACATGCAAATCTGCAAACGTGGCTGTTGAGGCCGCCCTAGGTTGCGTCGCTAACAGTAGATAGACAGATTGATGAACTCTATTATCTATAACGTATACCACAAAAAAGAAACCTTAAATCAAGCTTGCGCCCACTACGCCACCGAGGCAGTAAATACGTTAACGTTTAAGGTAATAATAAGTAATGTTATTTGCAGATGTAGCGGCGGGCGATCCTAGTCAAATAACTCAATTGCCCGAAGCAGTGGCGGCCAAGTAACTGCGACTTCACAAGCTTAGACTTTTCTACCACATAACTCTTAGCATTACGAACGCCATAGACAAAAGATAATATACATTTATTATTCATACTGCATTAGGTTTAAGTAACCATCGGAATTGAACGTTTATTTTTCTTGGATCGGTGAACGAGATTACATTTATTGTTTCTTTAATTTTTTTTTCCTTATACCGACACTTTATTTGGCTTTACGCGTAAAGTTTTTCCTATATTATATAGTAGGAGTGCCTTAGCAACTCAGTGTTTTAAGATATATTTGTAATATCCATAGAAGAATAACAGTAGTTGTTTTCAATGTCATTATAATAAATATTATATGGTGCCGTTTTTACGCGGCCCCTTAGAGTGCAATTATGTTATATTATATAAATATTGTGATGTAACGCATTGTGCGGGTTTTGTACTATTTTTAATATGATAGCAGTTTTAATATGACTTGAAAGATAAAAATTACATTTTATTAAGTTTTAATTGTGGGCTTTCGTTGATGTACAAATATGTATGTACTCGGTTATATATTTAAAGTTTAAGTATATATTTTATTTATTTTAAAAAATACTATGTGCAATGTTACGGAACGGATGGACTGATTTTAACATCCGCAAGATATGGAAATATTTTATTTTAGTTTTTATTCAATTGTCCCATTTAAAGATTATTTAAAGAAGCCCTGGTTTCATGCTTACTTTGCTGGCTGTTGTCATTTTATTTTATTTGCCATAATATAAGAAACATATTTTATTTTCTTTTTAAGGTAAGATTCCTTACCATACATTTAGGCTGCATTAATTATGTACCTATTAACTTACCTATAATTTAGTTAGTTTTAACATAGACTGTACATATTAATTTAATTTCTTATTATGTTCAGATCTCTAATAAATATGTAAGTCTACATAACTGCTTTTATTTGTAAGGAACTAATCACACTTATTCATTCATCTCTGTTCAGTTTTTGACTATAGAAGACCACGATTTTGTATGAGATGGCTTCAGCACATAATATTACGTTAGGAGAACCTTCGAATATACATCGTTTTACAAAAAGGTGTAAGAATACTTAAGGGGTGCATTTACACGTCACGCTCGCGGGGTGAGGAAGGCCCGATTGGTGGGCGGATGACAGTGTCCATTCTATACGTAGTATTATTATCTGTTCTGTGCTTCTAGGTAAAATAGAAAGGCTCAAATTATAACCAAATCGTATATTTCATACAGTAACCACATCTTGCTTTGTCCATCCTTCAGCTAAATGCTCTCTGACTGCTTTATCCAACACCACCTGTCAAAAAATATAACTTTTAAATTTTATTGCCTACATCCCTTCATCATCATCATCATCAGAATACTTAATATTGGATTTTTCCATTAGGAATTATCTCAATAGCTGCCTGGAGTCTGGAACTGTGCCCGGTATATGGCAATAGGCTCGCCCCCTATTACATGGGACCAATAACATACTGGCGAAATGTGGGTGTATCTACTATGGGACTGAGTCTTGGGTACACCTCTGCCTACCACTTCGGGAACAAGGCGTGAATGTATGTTTTTTTTTTATGTATCCCTTATCAATCTGGTTCCTATTTTTGTCCATTTTTTCCCCATGCTATTGTAATTCCCAATGGAAAGATATTGCCGTGCCGGGCTTTCAGTTAGCGCCGGCCCTTAGATAGAGGTTACATGCTTATCTGGCGTCAGTTCAGTCTGTGACCTCGATCACGCATAGACTGATGGCTGAGTGATGGATTAAATCAGACTGACGATCAGTCCAACCTAAAATGTTTATTTCAGTCTCCTGGTTACCATAGTACAGGTTTCTATCATAGTTTGGTACCAGAGTACCAGATGACCTGTGCAGAAGTTGTACCTACTCATAATATTATTATTTAATTATTATGTTCAGTAGACTGACCTCAATGTCTCTGCAACCTTGCATCGCTTCCCTCAACACAACGTCAAAGAACTCCATGTGTAGTCTATGGGACATTTCCAATAGTGCTATACTGCCTGCAATAAACAGAATTTTAGTCCGTTTTCTATTGGGAAACAGTATGACATTTCAGAGTACAGCAATGTCATTTGGTACGAATGTTATACACGTCCAGTTTGAACTCCGCGACTGTAAAAGTACAGAGCTCCCGGCGTTAAAAAAAATAATCTGACGGATTAGTTTAGACCTTTGAGTCAAGTTTATTTATCGTTATCAGGTAACTAGATTACGCAATACTTAATAAACTTTAGAAATGCAACCCTCACATTTTCATATTTTTGTATTGAACTTGGTTTATAAAAAATACTCTCCGAAAGCCCATTCAATGCAGATTCTAAAAACATTAACAGTAAATATAAATTTTACTATTTTCAATGTAAAATAAAATATTGAAAGTACTGCGACGTTCGTCAGCGGCGCGTAGATGATGGCAAAAAGACGCTGGGAAATCATGATGAACCTTCAGTTTGCTAATCTGACGCGCTCGACTATTTCAAGATGGCGATTTTTTTTTACTTTTTCAAATATTCACTGCGAGCTTGCGAGCCAATTTCTTAATCTGACGATTTAGATCGTCAGATTAAGAAATTGGAGCATCTCAAAGTCAAAAATATTTATTCAAATAGGTCACAATCTGACACGTCAATGAACATTAATGAAGATAAACAGTAATGAGTCTACCGTGCGTTCGAAAAGATACCTTTACAAGAAGAACGCACAAGAAACTTGTAGGGCTTAATTTTTTCAACTGATTGTTTTACAATATTTGGTTTTGTTTCATTCGTTTGTTTGGAAGGTGCTGCGAGGTGGCTATGCGGAAGTTCCCAAGCATCTTTGTCCTCTATGTACTGATTTACTTTATAATATAATCTTAGTAAAGTAGATTTTATATAGGTTTTGAATCTGTAAGGTTCTCTGAAAATCTGACGCGCACGAGTATTTTTTTTGTTTTCATCCCTTCCGCATGACCACCCCCCAACCCAAATCGTCAGATCAATACGTATTTCTTATCAGAGGCATGTTGGAGTGTGAAAAATATTAATATCTGACACGCTTGAGTATGTAGTACGCAAATTCTCTGTTCCAAATGCAGAGAGAACTTGGTACAGGGTGAGCTAGTTTAACGCGCCTCTCACTACGCTGTACGACGAAATGCAGGTAAGGTATTTTAATATATTAATTTTCCAATTTATTATTTTTTTATTTATCATTTTCATTATCATTCGCAAATGATAAATTCAAAAATTTGAATATAATAAATTTGAAAATCGAAGATGAAACATTTTCGAATTGTTAATTTTCGATTTTTGATGGCAAAAAGACACACTGCATAAATGAAGTATGTAAGTGTAATAATAATTTAATTTTACATTGAAAATAGTTTAATGTATATTTGATGTTAATGTTTTTTTAAATCTTTCGGACAGTATTTTTTGATTAATAACCAAGTTTAATACAAAAATATAAAACTATAATATGGGTTTGTTTGCATTGTGTCACTACTAAATCTATATGTGTATAATATTTGCTACGGAACCCTAAAAACTGGTACGGGGAATGAATTGGCCATGATCTAGTTACCTGATAATATCACCAAACTTGACCCAAAGGTCCAAACTAATCCGCCAGAATTTTTTTTCTGTGCGCCGGGAGCTCCGTACTTTTACTGTCGCAGCGTTCAAACTGGCTATCGAGCGTTTTGGGCTCAGATGGACATGTATAATACCCGTACCAAATGGCATTGCTGTACTCAAAATTGTATACCTCTCCATACAAGCATTCCTAATAGAAAACGGACTATTCGGTTAATTGTATAGTCTTTGTAATTGCTCGATTTTTTCAAAGTAAATTGGTGAAAGAGACGATCATGTCCCACGTCCATCTCAACATACACATCTCGGCTGCATACATTCTCCTTTCGTTCACCGCTTTCGTAGCCCAGCACCCTTGGCTTGGCAGGCGGGTTGGCGAGCGAAGGTCGATGGTTTTAAGCCAAGGACGCTGGTGCCCGTTTATTCGATATGATAAGTCTTGGCCAGCTCTTGAAGGAACCACGTGTAGAGGGAGGGTACTATTCTAAAGCTGGGAACACCACGGCTTTATTGGCCATATTAAATGATGAGGCAGAATACTAACCAGTGCTAGGTAAACTGGCAACAGTGAGACACACTCCGCCGGCAGCTTCCTCCACGTGGCCTACATCCAACAAGGGCTGGGCGTCGCTGCCGCGCCACGCCATTGAAGCTGAACATGAGCAAGCGTACGCTCGCAGCGGTATACCGGCGTCAATCAGAGCTAACGTCGCTGCGTTCACGCATACACTGTAGCAACTGCCGTCTGCCTGTAACATCATTGGCCATATATATCTAAGAAAGATGAAACAAGTACATAGCGCTCATGCTCATGGGTAAAGATTCAAGTGACCTCTCCACGAACGCTGCATCGCCTGAGCGTGATATTTTTAGTGTATGCATGCCCAAAGATGTCAGATTCAGGTCTTTAATGAAGATTTTTCAAAACAATCCCCAACAGATATTTAAAAAAAACCCTCTCCTTCTTCGTGTTCCGTCATCAGACCCTGGCCATCATCTATCTGTAACATATTTATTGTGAAGAATGACCTCAAACAATATATTTGACCAGGGCCGTCTTAAGTCTATTCTGCGCCGGGGTGCGGGACTCAGCCTGCGCCCTCGTTTTGTTTACACTGCAGCGTGGCATGCGACCGACGACACACTGCAGTATGAAAGGGGTCCTAGTCTACCAAGAAAATACAATACACGTAATTTGTTTTTCCTCTTTCAAATGAATGAATTTACACTTTATTTACTTAGAGATCATTTTGCTTCAAGTGCGGGCGACCGGGCGACAATGTCAAAGGGCGCAATTACTCGCCCATGACAGACGCACAGGTGCCGCGCCGCGCGCCCATCTCAAATGAACTTACACTCAATTGACTTAGAGATCATTTTGCTTCAAGTGCGGGCGACCGGGCGGCAACGTGTCAAACGTACATACATACACTCTCTTTGGATTAGAGATTTTGCTGCGCGCGTGTTGTATTAAATAAAATTGTTATTTGTGTAGTATAGTAATGCGGTATGACAAGCGCCAAAAGCGTAATAAAAGTAAAAAAAAAATATTATTGTTGACGACTATTTTTTTTTGCTTGCGCATACATATTTGTCGTAAGTAACAAGTATATAAAACTGTGCAATAGCGTTAAGTTCAATGAAATATCCAAAAATTCAGCGCTAGACAGGCGCCCCCGGGCGCTCCGCGCCCGGGTGCACCGCACCCCTTGCACCCCCTGGTAGAGACGGCCCTGTATTTGACTGCTGGCCCATCTGAACCTGATGCTACGGCATATGATTAAAGTTGCTAAGTTGGTACATTGATGTAGTAACTGGATAAAAAATTTAGAGTCAATCACACCACTGGAAGTTGCTCATATTTTTAGTTGCTAGAAAAGAGCTGATAATCTTCAAACAACTGAACAAATTTCCATGAGTCATGACTAAGAACAAGAACACTCATGATCATGTCAGTTTTCATATAATAAAACACCGCATTCAAATTGGTTCATTCGTTTAAGAACTACAATGCCACAGACAGAATCACGTCAAATTTATAATTCCTTCCTGTTTCGTTTGGGACTTCACATTCACAGGTGATAAAAATCTGGAAATAAATTCAGTCACCTATTAAACCTTCATCAGCAATGCACTTGGGAAAATAAATAGTATTATCTATAAATGTGGGATAATAGAGTGGGTGATATTTCAAGAGGGCAAGAACTCGGGCATAGTCTCTTACCTGTAATACTTCAACGTAGATATCAATTTGTGACTTGGGGTACAGTTCAGTTTTAATGGCAGCTGTTAGAGCTTGCCTCAAGTGAAGGGACATCTCTGTGGACTTGCGATCACCTCGGGGACGGTTTTTCCTTTCACCTGACAAGTGCACCTTTTATTAAACTGTTTTATTTAGCCAGCTAAATTGTATATAACCTGTTTATTGACTGATTGATGAGACATTTGGTACACACTTTCAATTTCGATGACAATTTAGGTACTTGTTATTTAGCTTGGCAAAGAGTATAAAATACTGGATGTTCCACTGTTTTGTTCATGCAAAAACTATGGAATCCATATTTAAAATATAAATGCAAAGTTACTCTATATGTTACACTATGTATACACAATTCCAAAAATGCTGAACCGATTTTGATAAATTTTTATATAAATGACCACCGCTACCAAAAACCTAGGTAGTTTTTATCCAGATATTCCCACAGGAATGATGACTATGCTGGTGGAACAAGGGGATGCAGAATGATAGCATACAAGTAATTAAGCTGTTTGTATATATGGATGTTTGTTACTCTTTCACGCCAAAACTACTGAACCAATTAGGCTGAATGGCTGGTATGTAGGTAGCTTAGACCCTGGAATAACACATGGGGTACTTTTTTCCCGAAATTCCCACGGGAACTATGACAACACGGGTGGCACAGCTATAATATAAATTCTATTGGTCTAATTGGTATGTGTTGTCAACTCATGTGGTCCAATCCAATTATCAAAAGTAAGAATATGTTAAATATTGTTTTAGGCATCCATTACACAACAGGTTTTGTTGTCAGTTTTGCCACAGTCATGGCTATGATCGGTTACTATCCGATTGTGTAAGATGATTGATTTTATTCAAGAATGAGATTAGTCTATCACTAATGATTGATGGCACTGATTGACGCATACCCTATAGAATAGTGTTATGGACATTTAAAGCTGTGTATATCACACAGTTATAATTCAGACATAGGCGCACGCAGCAGTCACCCACTGCAGTTCTCACAGTTCAAGCTTTCAAGGGTTTACCACCCGTAATCTAGACCCAGCTTTACTTTCACAATCAATAAAGAAAATCTGGGTAAGTTGAACTATTTTTGCTATACCACGGGAAATATTTTCAACAAACATGCATCAAAAAATTACCTGTGGAGAATGTAGCCATGCTGTATTGGCAATTAACCACAACCCCTTCATTTGACATTTTAGATTTTGAGGCCTGAAATCATGCAATTATTATGTAAACTATTAATAATGCAAATAGAAAATATAGAGACTATACACCCAGATGGTCATAGTTGTAGTTAGTTGTGAACTAGGCAGCACCTTTATGGAGGCAATATTATATAT
Organism: Hemistola chrysoprasaria; assembly: GCA_947063395.1. Lineage (NCBI taxonomy): Eukaryota > Metazoa > Arthropoda > Insecta > Lepidoptera > Geometridae > Hemistola > Hemistola chrysoprasaria. Next base: position 5,468,651 of record OX346731.1, on the reverse strand, counting down.
TTTATGCTCGAAAGTTTGTTTATATGTTTGTTAACTACTTTTTGTTTGTTTGTGCTGAACTGATTGAACTGAACTGATTGGGCTATTTGGAATGCAGATATCTTATACCCTGGACAAATTATAAGGTATTTTTCAGTAAGTGAAGCTGCGGGGCACTGCGAATATTCTATAATATATAATAATAGCATAGGTATATTCACGCAATTATTAAATTCTAGGTTAACCCAGACCGTCCAAACTTAGAACAATACGCCTGGAAAGTCTAATAATCAAATTTAAAACCATATCCAAACTATCGATTTAGCAACAGTGGCGGTTATTTTAAAATTTGTCGGGTTAAATGTAACTTAAAAGGCTTACTAGAGCAAAGAGATGGCGGTTTTTCAACATTTCAAATTGCAAACCATGAAGTACTAATTAGTAATTAGTTGAATGTGATTTCAGTAGATGTCACTGTACCTAATGAGCCACATGAAAGCGATACAATTCGTTGTAAGTGAAACGTAACGTAATAGTGATGGGACATTATTGCTGATAATCGACATACGAAGTACTTATAAATACATCATAATATAATATATTTTTTAAAATGGGGTGTATGTATTATGGTCCAATAATAAAACTTTGTAAAATTTTTGTCAATGAATGCGGGACGTAGCACCCCACATAAAATAGAGGATTTAAGATAATAAGGATTAAAAGAGATACAGGATTTTGTTCCAACAATGGGCGGAGTAGTGATCATGAGGAGTTTAGGTGTATAATAAATTATTTGATAGGTAATTGGTAGAATTCGGGGAGAGGGGACCTCGATCGTGGCACACTGGGTACGAGCCCAGATTGCCCACTGGGAAAGAGGAGCCTGACGGTGGCGTCGGAGTTTTGATTAAGTATTATTATTTAGGTGTAGTATTCATCATCATCATCATCATCATCATCTCAGCCATAGGACGTCCACTGCTGAACATAGGTGTCCTCCATAAATTACCATCCAGTCCGGTTGTAAGCGGCCCGCATCCAACGTGTTCCTGCCGTCCTTACCAGATTTTCTGTCCACCTTGTGGGTGGATGTCCTATGCTGCACTTGCCATCGGTGTATAATAGCGTATATACACCGATATAAAATTTCCGTAGACTATTTTGTAGATATTGAAAAGTACTACAAACCCTTAGTACATCATATTATTCTACCATCAATGGATTTCACAGCGCACGCAAATTTATGAATATGGTAATTATATTATGTGACACCTTGGTTCACAATATCGCAGTTTTCTTACGGATCCCTATTTTTTTTCAAAATCTCATATAGTCTATGTCACTTACACTGAATTAAGCTATCCATAAGTGGAAGAATTTTTAAAATCGGTCCAGTAGTTTTGGAGCCAATTCGTTACAAACAAAAAAACAAAGTTTCTCTCTTTATAATATTAGTATAGATAATTAAAATAATAAATATAATTATTTAATCGAATATAATAATAACAATATGTGTAACATTTGATTGCATTGTTACAATAAATATTTTTATTTGATATATAAAATATCGATAGAAAATTGATGCCTTCCATTCCTAGTCACGGAGTTTTTTGACATATGTCACGAATGTCACCTGAACAGTTAATTTGAAATTCAATTTTCCCAATTTTCTTCATTGAACATAATATTAAAAATGATTCTTCAATGAGAAAAATTCTTCAATAAGATTTTCTTCAATGTCCACCGAAAATTTGCAACTTGTGCCGGTTTTTCGTGTGATATATGTGTTTGTGTGAAGTGTGTCGTTGTTATCCGTAGGCTTCGGCGTTCGTAGTTTCGTGTCTTTAAGATTCACTGCAATTGCTTTTACTTCCACCTTTAAAATAAAGACATCCTTGTCTTTCTGCTATGGTGACTGCCTATATGCTACGGCGAAGACACAATACATAATGTAATATATTTTTATTGTCTTCTAGGGTTATGTTAACAATAGTAATTCTGGACTCCGATAATTTCATCAATTTGTTTACAAGCTTATTAAATTATGAACAAAGAGATGTAATATTTGACATCTCCTAAGAACGAATCCTAAGACTATTTTTTTTAATAAAACATTACATATCATCCTCAATGTTTATAATATTAAGTCATACACATACTGGAGTGTTTAATTATAAGATCTACTCGTACTATGTAAATAATTAGATTTATTTATGATTATTAAATGGTATTTAAGAACGACTTAGTATTTTATTTATTATCATTCTCAGTAAATCTGTAATGTGCAGTATGTAGACCTACACATAGATATACACATAGTTACACCTACATATTATAGGTATACCTGCACATAGATATGTATGTCTACTATAATATAGGTAGGTATAATCTTAGTAGTGCTTACTAGAAGAAATAGATAGCGCTACTACTGCACTTGCACCTAAAGGGGCCAGACTTAGGTCTCTATTTCAGTATATATAAAGTACTCTGTGGGTTAACCTCATGGTATAATAATATAACTCCGCCGTTTTATTAGACTATGGTTAACCTAAAAGATTAACCTAGTAGGTTAACCTACATAATATAGCTTATTGTCCTTTGCTGTCGGATAAAAATTTAATGGGAATTTAAAATTAACATGGAGAAGTACTCACTTGATGAGGACCATATACAGCAGCTAAAACTTTCGTGTTTCCTTGTTCTAAATATGCACTTCCATCAGGTTGGGTGAAAACACCAAGTTTACAGCGAATACGCCGAAGTTCATTAGGCCTTCTTCCGTCCAAGCGCAGGCCTTGACTTGATAATAATTCTGGACCTGGCATGATACGTGCTGTACGTGCTCAGTGGTGCTGTACACAACTTATTATTAATTTAAAATTTAGCACAACACTTGGAAATTCACACTTTTTGTTTTGTTTTGATTTTTGACTCTCTGTTCTGTGTTTTGAACTGTGTCATAGATAATACATATAAACTGAACTGTGTTTTGAACTTGAACCACAGAATACTAATTGAACCATGGATTGGTTCCTAATTATAGTGATCTGTGATTGGTTCTGTGGACAGTTTAAATTAAAAAGTACTCTGTTATATAAATGTACTCTGTGGTACTCTGTGATTAATGATCACAGAGTACATTTTTAAAATCTAAATTACAGATCATGGATGGACTGTGAACGTATAATAGTGTGAACTGTGATGAATGGGATGCTGTTCCTTTTATTCTGTGGTTGGGATGGATGGAAGTTTGCCATAAATCCAGCCTTATTTGTTAACTGACATTGACGTCTGACGTTACTGACGTTATTCTTTTTTAGAAAGATACATGTACTTTTTCTGCCACTATGCTTTGTCAGTTTTAGGAAGGAATTTCTACCCAAAGCTGAATTGACAAATCATAGACTCTAGAATCCATATGTCCATCCTTGGTAATTGATTTATGATCCCCAATGACGTTGAATCGCTTCCTTCTACAGACGAACAATCCCTGAACAAGCTTCACAAAAAGGTGTCCATCACTGACAATTACGCGCTTTGACATCTACTGACATCTACTGAATTTCTATTATTTGAATTTAAACTCTATTTACCTGATTGTTTTAAAGCCTAATTTGGATTGAACGATTTTTCACCCTATGAAGTTCAATGTTAAATTTGACACTAAGCGACGCGGGCGAACATAGGAGCATAGGAGTAGACTTACCTACACAAAAAGATTTTGTGATTTAAATATTTAATTTTTTTTAAATAAATTAATAACACTAATACATTTTAACTTTTATAAATAAATATTCTTTAATTAAAATTGAAATGAGTCAAAAAGTTTTAAAACTAAAACGTATTTATGTTTGTAAAGATAAATAAGTTACATGATAGAATCTCGGTTAAATAGTGAGTACAGGTTCGTGGGCCTGATTCTAGCGCGTAGAAAGGCCCTTTGACGATATTATTCTAAATTGTTACGTGATATGATTACTTTTATACTCTTAATAAATAGTCGAAAGTCACAAAAATACTAAAATGTTATCATAAATTGTAAAATTAACAAGGACTATGCAATGTAAACCACTTTAAGTTTAAACAAAACCAGTTTAAACAAAAAGTATAATATTATAATGCACAGTGCGTTATTGAGATAAAATAAACAAATATTTAATTCAATGTTTAAAATGTTTTCAATCCACTAGGTAATTAATGCCAAACCTTAATTTGTGTAAAAAAAATATATTTATGCTCGGATAATATTTTCCAAAAATATTTAAAATGTAATCGACTTCATAGTTTTTCGATCGAACAAAGTGCTACCATAGAAATTTAAATAATGATTTTATACTAGAAACTTTAAAAGTTACTAATAGGGTACTCTTGTTAGATAAATACATACTAATAATAATCATCATTATCATCATCATCAGCCGGATGACGTCCACTGCTGAACAAAGGCCTCCTCCATAGAACGCCATAAACTATTTATTTTTAATAATAATAATAATAATAATAATAATATGGGACAACTTCCACACACGGTCACGTGGTCCCAAACTAGGCTAGAAGCAGAGCTTCCATTCCGTAATTACGTAACTACGCAATTACGTAATTACGCAAAAAAATTAAGCTTCTGATAAGTCCGTAATTGAAGGGTTGAAATCCGTAATTACGTAAGTAGAAATTCTTTTATAAAATGAATTATAATGTTGTATAAATAAGTTTATATTGAACCATTAAATCATAAATGAGTGACTTATTAGCAAGTTGGCAATTAAACATTATTCTAAATTGTATGACATGACAGTTGACAACCCAAGCAACACTAAAACTGAATACGCAAACCGGTGATTCCCCCGTAGAGAGCACTAACAGACTCTAGTGACGAAGAGTTAACTGTGGCCAAAGAGTTAGAAAAAACGATACGTAAAGCCACAACACAAGTTATTAAATCCACAGTTAACACAGATATTGAGTCAATAGGCATGGTGACAGATTTTGAAATCCCGTTTACTTAATGTAGTTACACGTCTAATATCACCGAAAAAAACATTTTTTCAGAATAAAATTACATTTTACCGCAAATTAATGCATTTTTAACTTTCTAATTTAAAAAGAGCGTGAAAACGCTCGTATGTGTCATGGCGTCGGGTCCTGACGTCACGCCTAAGTAAATATTTTATTGTGTCTGTGCTCAACGAAGATAGTCAACGGAATATTTTGTAATTCGTGTGTTTAAAATGAATTCTAAAGTTTATATTTTCATTTTTGATTGCATAGATTGTGATACAAATTCAAAAAGTAACAGCTGACGTGAATATTATTAGCAAGTGACATGTTATGGGTGTAGAGAAGAGGTAATTGGAGCTCAATGGTGTAGAGCTGTAGTGCAGAGTTATTTCATAGATAGATATATAAATTCACGTAAGTAATGATATGGTTTTTATATTTTCTTAATTCTATAGTAGTAGAAATAGTAAGTATGGGTTTTTAGCTGCAAGTTATCTAACCTATAAAATAACCTTAGTATGAAATAGGTGTTAAAAAAGGCCTGTGTGAGTTAAATTATTCATAGCATCTCAGTAACAGTATTTACTTAGGCGTGACGTCATTCGCTCTGATTGGCGTTTCAGTTAAGATGGCCGATTGCAATTTTTTGTACTCTTATTTTAATAAAAATATTATTAATCTCAATGTTTTCAATAATACTGGGTCGTTTTTTAGAATCCTTTCGATATATATTTTTCACTAAAACCATTTATTTTTTTATTCTGTTATAGTGTCATCATGCCTATTGTTAGATTGGAAATGTGCATTTATGACAGCGCTGGTGATCATGGAGTTTACTTAACTGCAGCATACTACTATCAATCACACCGACAAGTGTTGAAGCCGAACGTGCTTTTTCTTCAGCCGGTTATTTATGCAGTAAATTGAGAAGTGCATTAAGTGACAAACATTAAATGCTTTAATGTTTATGAGATCTCCTTTTCATGCACAAAGTCGAAATAGATAAATAAGCATTTCGTTTATAATGTAAAATTTGTATTACTTATTATTTTTACGAAATTACATTTATGGGTTGTGACTTGTGTTGATTAATTCTTTTTTTACTGATTAATATAATATATAAGCATTTAATAAATAATGTAAGTTTTCACTTCTTACATTGATTGTCCTTTGCTATATAAATAAAAATAAATACACAGTAATGAAAGAAAAAAAATATTATAAAATATCTTAGAAATTACGTAATTACGTAGTTACGTAATTAGACCACCAAAATTCGTAACCAGTTACGTAATTAACAGATCCGTAATTTTGGGAGCCCTAGCTAGAAGCCTGTACTATGGTAACCAGATGACTGATATACATACTTAAATACGATTATAACACCCAGACACAGATCAAACAGACATGTTCATGCACACAAATGTTTGACCAAGCCGGGGATCGAACCCGGGGCCTGCGGCACAGAAAGCAGAGTTACTACCGTCTGCACCAACGAGGCTGTCAAAAATATCAATAATAATGTCAATAATATCAATGAATAATCTGCTCTATCGGCAGTCTTAAATTTTAAGTAGTATATTTATTAACCATAAGATCAAAGCTGTGAACCAAAAAAGTGAGAGTATTCTTTTTCAACACTTGCCACCCTCGCCGTCATAAAATTTAATCTATTCTACATATTTTTGGCACTACTACATAAGCTTATATTTAAATATAGAGCTGAACACATATAATATTTAATAAACAGCGTCACACGAAGGATTTGGCATCATAATTACTTTTATTTATTTATTTATAATTCAGCACAACGCTAGGACTAACTTAATGCTAGTGTAGCATTTTCTACCAGTTATCCTAAAATAGAGAAAATGTTACAGAAATTTTACAAGCACATGAACTCTTGTCTGTCAACTTATCAGTGGCTGTATGAAAAAAAAATTAAATCTTATTTTACATTTATTTACCAAAATTAACGAAGATAACAATAATTTTCTATAAAAGTTAATTAAAGTTATTTACTATAAAAGTCGGGAGATTTTGATAAGAATAAAACCTGCATAAATGAATTTTTGAAAAATATATTTTGAAAAACTAATCTAACCACTCCCGTCTGTCTTTCATCACACCTGCCGATTATGATGCGGTCATTTAGGTTATCACAGTGATGATTGGTACCTGGTATGCCAACTGGTATTACAAGTCCGAGTCCTCTAAAAATATATCATGTGTTCTTTTGGACGTAGGGATGCACGGAACTGTGAACGGGAATAGCCAATCAGGCTTGTTGAGGATTAACGACGATGTTAGTAATCAATTTTTTTATTATTAGATAAATTATTAATTAGCACTTTTGACATGAAAAAATTAACATATTATATATACATAATATAAATTAATAATTAATTATGTTTACAAAATTTTACAAATACAGATCCTCTCAATCGGAGTTGTGAGAAAAATGAAATTTTAATATTGGCAATACCAACAAAATGGATGAATTATTGTGTATGACGGTCACAAATTGGATAATTAGGTAAATAATTAATTATAACAAGTGTAATTTAAGAAAAAATCTCCTCATTTTCTCTTCTTTGTGCTCCATTTCCCGGTCACCATTTTTGAGTCATCATCTATGAGTCGAGCTGAAAATCTTCTAACTGCTGAACCGATATTAATAAAACATAGCTAAGAATCGCATCAGCTTTCAAACAAAAGAAACAGCACCAAAATAGGTCCATTCGTTAAGGAGATACCGCAGGTGGATGCACATACACGTCAAACATACAACTCCCTTTCCTTCTTTAGCTGGGAGTTAAAAATATGCACGTACTAATAATACGTGAAATGTGATCTTATCTTGTTTCTTTATCATTCCAAAAACATTTTTAAAAGTGAGAAGAACGCAAGACGGCATATTTTAATAAAATTTGAAACATGAAAAACTGTCCCCTCGTAACAAACTAGCTACTAATTACGTATGCACTAAAAATTAGTACTCATATTATGAGTAGGCAAATTGTAATCGTATCATACGCGTTCTAGTGCTTAATATTTAGATTTCTATGGGCGCTGTTGTCCATTTTATTGTGTTAAAAAAATTAAAATAAAATAGAAAAACGCAATATAGATATATAAATTCCTAAAATTATTGTAAATACATGCCTAAATTATTAAAAGCTATCGCTTTCACGCACGTATCTGTTGTTATTCGGTTAGCTTTTTACCTAACACTGGCATCACGCGCACGGCCTACGGTTGCCATGCAACTAACCACATAGTACCCGACTATATTGTGAATTGTGGCGGTACCAGACTCGCGGCTTGGAACAGATTTTTGCACGACTGTTTCTCTTTGGTATCCTTACTCTGAGATGATCCCCATCCTCACTATTTGGCATCCAAATAAAACCTTGAACGCCAGTTTCTTTGCAAATGTCGTTTCATGGAGGTTGTAAGAACAATAATATTATCGTTTAAAGATAGTTAAAAATAATGCCACGTGCCAAGGGTTAAAATAACTAAACTTGACAATTTCCAAAAATTGGAGAAAATTGTCAATCAGTCAAATGACAAATGTCAAATCAATTAAATATGGCGGCTGTGGTGGTGTTTGTTGTGTAGTGTGATAAAGTTTTGTAATTTTTTTCTATCTAAACACAAGTAATTTTTCATCTGGTGATACATAACGGTATGTAATTAATGAAGAAATCATTAACAGTCATTAAAAATAATGTTTATTGTTATATAAACTAATAACCAATGTCTCATTATTCACCCCGGTGATGCGTGCGTGTGCATGAAATTAGATAGAAAATCGATTGAGATAATCTCAATTAAAGCGTACAATATGCGCTGATCTCTTCTACTCAATAGTATCTATTCAGTCAGGTGTGTTATATAAATCGCACTTGGCGAATTTACTCTGTTTACCTGAAATGTTTACCTATTCGATAAATTCAATAATTTACTTTATTTTACTAATTTCTCATGCGTAATTGCAGTCAACAATGGACGTCGACGATTCGGCGGTCGACCTCAGCGTGAGGTAACTACTGATTTCTTATATTTGGTTCACAATTTTTAGTTTAAAGTGATTGTTTACAAAATATTTACATCAAAAATTATGTTCTAGGTCCTTGCCCCCTGAGCTAAGTGAACTACGGGCTCTGACTGCAAGTGGACTGACCATCACTCCAGCTCAACCACCGCCACATGTAAGTGTTAAAGCAACATTTTCTTAAATATATTTTCCTTATTTTGAGTTTAAAACACAAATAAAATTTATTGATTTAAAATAAATAGACTATTTTTAACCTTTTTTTGTAGTCTTATTAGATACATATTAGGTACTATTACAATTAGGTATTTATTTGTGTATATTGAATTAATTAAACAAACATCTAGGAAATGTAATGAACACCTCAAAATTAAGATTACATAATGACTGAATACATAATGATTAAACAATTTTGATGTCATTGGTTAAAAGAACTTGTACTCAAGGCAAACATAAATTGTTGTAAGTTTATGTAATTTTGAAGTATAATGTATAATAATATCATCAATGTAACATGATTTTATTCGGTTTCCTAATTTACAATGAAGTTAATTTTATGTAATTACTTTGTCTTTACTCACTTTGTTTGTCAACTTTATTAACATAAAATGAACTGTTTGTTTGCCACTTGACTATAAATTATAATTGTATAAATTATAATCTTTTACTTACATTGTCAAATATAGACACAATTAATTATAACTAAAAATAGAATGTTACAAAATAGTTAAATCCAATCAAAGAGACTGCTAGAAGCAAAACTAAACCAATCCCAAGTATATCTTGGACACCATCATGCGTATTAGACTGCTAGAAGCAAAACTAAACCAATCCCAAGTATATCTTGGACACCATCATGCACATTCCACAAACAGTTCTCTCCTCTCCCTTGACAATTGTCTGAAAGAGATTGTGCTAAGGTCAATCAAATAAGACTGTCAATTGTTACACTATTAATTTTATTATTGAATATTTACTTTAAGGCTTGTTTGTTGTGTAACAATAAAGAGTTTATCTGACAAGTTTTTTAGAAAAATTCTAAACATGAATTATTTTCAATATACATAATATATCTCTTATACTCATACATTTTTTAAAGAATCTAATATGTGATAACCTTTGTTGTGAGATGTAACCTTTTAACAGGAAAACCTATTTACATATTTATTATCACTAATACCTACATATAGCTATTATTACTGCAATGAACACTTATGTAATCATTTTTGGTCCAATGCTGCTTGATAGATTGATAGAGTAAGTAAACATTATTTATAATCTTATACACATACACTATCTTGCCTGTCCTACATCTCAAGATGTATCTTGAGGCTGCTTTGATCTATGTTTTATAATTAATTCTCATTGTAATATTAAAATATTATGATTTTTTTTTTTTTTTTTTTTTGTGCGTCTGCATCTACAATCAGTCCCAGGACTATAAGCAGATTTGTTGGGCGGTTGAAGCATTGTGAGGGGTCTCCCCAGCAGGAGACACTCCTATTTAACATCGAGCATGTAGAGTCTGGATATCATGGCGTTTAAGGCATTTCCTATAGCTGATTTTTGTTAATTCGGCAGCCAAGTCATTGGGGTGGTTGTCGAACCGATTTTTGTAGTTAGTGGAGGACTGTTGGATCTCTTCCTTTACTGTTTTAATTTCCAGAGCTTCATGGATTTCAGAGTTAGTGAGAAACCATGGAGCATTCGACAAGGTACGAAGTATGCCAATCTGCAGTCTCTGAATAATATTTAGATTGGAGTTACAAGCGCTTCCCCAGAGTTGGATCCCGTACATCCACACAGGTTTGAGGATCATTTTATAGATTAGGAGCTTGTTGTCCACCGAAAGTTTAGAGTTGCGTGCCATCAGCCAATACATGGTCGGAACCGTATGTTTGTTTCATCACGCTTTGTTTTGACATGATTTTTCCATGTCAGCCTTCTGTCTAGGTGTATTCCAAGGTACTTGACAGAGTCACTTTGGGGCAGGGTATTGTTTCCCAGTTGCACGGGTGAACAGTTTCCTTTTCTTAGCGTGAATGTTATGTGGGTCGATTTAGAAGCACTTGCTTTGATGCGCCACTTCTGCAGCCAGTCACCTACTTTGTTGAGGCTTTCTTGTAAAATATTTGAAGCAGTTTGTGGATCTGAACTGCTTGCTAATAGTGCAGTGTCATCAGCAAATGTAGCGTTCATTACTTGTGTTGACTGAGGGAGGTCTGCAGTGTACAAGGTGTACAGAATTGGGCCAAGAACGGAGCCTTGGGGCACACCGGCCGAGATCTTATAGATTTCTGATGCATCACCACTTTCTCGTACTTGAAACATGCGATTTGACAAGTAAGAATTCATCAAAGTATAGTAGGTATGTGGTAGCAAAGTTTTTATTTTGGAAATTAGGCCTTTATGCCATACCCTGTCAAATGCCTGCTGGACATCAAGAAACACAGCAGAGCAGTACTCTTTGGCTTCAAGGGACTGCCGTATTTTGTCACAAACTCGGTGGACCTGCTCGATGAACCCAAATTGGTGTTTGGGGATGGCTTCATTTTCATCCAATAGCGGCAGTATTCTGTTCAGGAGAATCCTTTCAAACACTTTAGACAGGACAGGTAGAAGACTTATCGGCCTGTATGATGTAACATGATCTGGAGGTTTTCCTGGCTTATGTATCATGGAGATGATGGATACTTTCCACATAGTTGGGAAGTGTTGGAACCTGAGGACACCATTAAAGAGTGTTGTTATGAATACTAAAGCTTTTCTAGGAAGTTGCATAAGGACCTCTTTAGTGATTAGGTCAAAGCCAGGGGCTTTGTTGTTCTTCATTCTTTTCAAGGCCCATGTAAGCTCACGCACTGTTACTGGCCTTGGTGGAAGTGATAATTGAAGGTCTTGCTGTAGTTAGTTATCTAGTTCCCTCTCGAATTCTTCGCATTCACTATCGTTTGGTATAAATACATTAGCTAGATGTTTTGCGAATGTTTCTGCCTTTTCTTTACCAGTCCTAGCCCAACCTCCGCTATTGTTTCTTATTGCAGACTTAAATGGTTGTGGTCTTTTAAACGTTTTTGTGAATTTCCAGAGCGCGTACTGAGATGATGCAGTAGCGGTCAGATTTTGCAGTTTACTTTGTAGCGTAGCATTATTTATACTATCCAGCATTTCTTTCAATTCACTTGTGGCTTTGTTTAAATCGGTCTTATCAGATTTATGTCTAGATTGATGCCAGACCCTTCTAAGCCTTCTTTTTTCCAGAACTTTATTTTTTATATCTTTTTTTATTTTTATTTTTTTTATTTTTTAAATATTATGATTAAGGATGTTATTTTTGTTCCAATTTGTGATCCACACATTACCCAAAATTTTGTACAAGGGGGTCTTCAGAGGATACTTAAGAGTGTATACAGCCTTTTACGAATTTGACACAATCCTATGAAAAATGTATCAAATTGAGGTTTTGTATTCCCCTGTGTCCTCCGAATATTATTCACTAATTCTATAAATGGATATCCTGTTATTTTTATAGTATAGTAAACCATGTCCCTGTAATTTTAGTTTCTGTTATAAACTCTGGGTTTTTTTATAGTTAACATCTTAAAATCCCAGTTTTACTCGCTTGATTGGACATTCACTACTAAAAAAATTAAGAGTTTATAAACAAAAATAAAATAATGGAGACATACTTAGTTTACTTCATCTTCAAAATATCTGGATATAAATCAAATAGGTTTTCTAAATTCAGAGGAAATAGGGGAATACAAAACATTGATTAGGTAAATTTTCCATAGGATTGTGTCTCTAACAAGTCCGCTTTCCTATTAAGGAGAAAATCTACAACTGTACCATACCATAGTGTAGTATGAGCACCCACAAGGACAGAAGACATAGAAAAAACGACGGAACACACTCACACACATGATCAATGAGGTCCTATGTTCGATACCTAGGTTGACCAAAGTTTTATAGAATTTTTCCGTTAAGAATTTCTCAATATCTGGTTACACAACTGCGTAACCCTTTGAGGAAGTGAGGTGTTTTGTTAAAGTGTTGTATTTGTCCAGGGTTCGAGCGGTAGGCGCGTGTTACGGCCACGGTCGGAGCAGCGCAGCTACGCAGAGAGCCCGGACATTGTCCTGCTGCCCGCCGCGCCGCCACATCGCAAGCCAATCACCAATAACGCTCCTTTCACTGGTAATCACATCTTATTTTGTATTCTGACTCTTGTGTGATCATTTAGTGCACAGCTTGTAGAGATTTGTAATTTTGATTTTGAGTAAGGTAGCCGATTTGACTGTGTGGAAGTTGCCCCATATTATGTACTAACTTTGCTCCGCAGCTTCACCCACTGTTATTTTAGGATCTAAAATTTAATGACAAACATTATCATTTATAATAATACAAGCTGTGTCCCGTGGTTTCACCTGCTTAGTCTTCCTTCGTAAAAAATACCCTATGTGTGTCCAGGCTCCAAGCTACACATGCCAAATATCAAACCAATCATTTCGTCGTGGGGTGAAGACTTAACAAACATATACACACATGGACAATCTTTCGCATTAGTAGCATTAGCTGTTCACATAAATGTTTTGGATGGGTTATAATATTACCGCCACTTGCCTGAGACTGACTGTACCTACTTTATTTTCATAATATGTATTATGTTCGCTGTAAGGTGTACAATAAATTCATTATCCATCTAATATTGTTACAGATGTGAGCAGCAAATTGAACTCTAGCGCAGTGAACGTGTCTATAACGGCGAGCGGCGGCGGGGAGTCCCCGCGCGAGCCGCGGGACGAGGAGGAAGATGATGAGAACGAACCGCCCATGCCTGAACCATTGCTGCCGCATAGGGTAACTTGAATAAATATTCTTTAAATCAACTGCCGACAAACTAAGGCGTCTATTACATGATAGGCTACGCGTCAATCATGATTGATACTAATTTCTTTTTGAATGACGTCAATCATCACATTACATTACTCATCGCTGTGACTGTAGCAGTACTGGCGGAAAAATATTTCATGTGTAGGGTTGATGTTATGTGACGCGCTTGCCACGTATTCTGTGAACATTTTGGTGGTTTTATGGAAAGTATTGGTTTAAGCACTATGGTATGTGCGAAGGCGCGATGGCAACACCGTGGAGGGATACCTGAGTGACAGATGATTGTAAAGTGGAGTTCAAGATGTTTGGCTTGGAATAAATTATGTCCTTATTTGCTGAAGTGTTCAAGTATAATTTGATGGAAAAGGAGCGGCTACACTTGTAATGGATGCCTAAAGTTTGAGGCAAAGCTTCAGGCCTAGGCGCTTTCTCGAGGTGAGGCTGCGCGAGTGAATTCCCAGCTTAACAATAACTGTTCAAATGCTTCGTAGGTCTAGTGGCTAGAGTGCTATTGCTGGCGAAACATTAGCGCTAGCGACAGCCGCATAACGTTCTAGTGAGGCATAACGTTCTAGAATAGTATAATATAATCTTATCATTACAACTATGTATACGCAGTAAGCTGGCTGTGAGAGCGGCGAAAATTATATAACAATTGTAACAATGAAAAATGAATTATTTTCCAGGAGTTATCAAGCGCAGAGATATGGGAGCGCGAGCGCAGATTGCGCGACTTGCGCGAGAAACTACGCGCCGAAGAGACACGTCTCGTTCTACTGAGGAAGATCAGGCAGTCGCAGCAAGCTACCGGATTGCCTCCCGCTAAGGTAAGGTAGCTTTGTTTATTATTCGAAAATCTTGGAAAAAATTTTAGATTGGTTTTGGGTTGCTACATATCCAGAAATTGATCTCTGTTACACTATCATAATTATTATGGTACAATATTGCAGGAATTTCTTATTCAAAATTTACTTGCTCGATTCCCGGCGAGAGTAATTATTAAAAAAAATGTAATGATTTTGTTTAAAAATGTAATGTTTTATTCTTTGTCATAATCGGTCACGTGTTTCAGCATTTTTCTAAAGTCGCAGTAGTTTCGATGGCCCCGAAGACACTTAAATAATTTCTTCAGTATTATATTCCAATTGTGATTTTAGCAGTTTATGTTGTTTTCTGAGGTTATGAGGCTTATGAGGTTTTCTGGAATGTTCTTCTTTTGGTTAAGGATTTTTGTAGTTTTTCAAACAAAGTGGTAATGTTATGATGCAGGAGTCGAGTACAGGCACGGCGCTGGCCGGCAGCGGCTGCGTGGTCCCGCCCGGAGTCACCGTCACCCCCGCGCCGCCGCCCGCGCACCAGAACAAGGTAGTAATGTTATGATGCAGGAGTCGAGTACAGGCACGGCGCTGTGCGTGGTCCCGCCCGGAGTCACCGTCACCCCCGCGCCGCCGCCCGCGCACCAGAACAAGGTAGTAATGTTATGATGCAGGAGTCGAGTACAGGCACGGCGCTGTGCGTGGTCCCGCCCGGAGTCACCGTCACCCCCGCGCCGCCGCCCGCGCACCAGAACAAGGTAGTAATGTTATGATGCAGGAGTCGAGTACAGGCACGGCGCTGTGCGTGGTCCCGCCCGGAGTCACCGTCACCCCCGCGCCGCCGCCCGCGCACCAGAACAAGGTAGTAATGTTATGATGCAGGAGTCGAGTACAGGCACGGCGCTGTGCGTGGTCCCGCCCGGAGTCACCGTCACCCCCGCGCCGCCGCCCGCGCACCAGAACAAGGTAGTAATGTTATGATGCAGGAGTCGAGTACAGGCACGGCGCTGTGCGTGGTCCCGCCCGGAGTCACCGTCACCCCCGCGCCGCCGCCCGCGCACCAGAACAAGGTAGTAATGTTATGATGCAGGAGTCGAGTACAGGCACGGCGCTGTGCGTGGTCCCGCCCGGAGTCACCGTCACCCCCGCGCCGCCGCCCGCGCACCAGAACAAGGTAGTAATGTTATGATGCAGGAGTCGAGTACAGGCACGGCGCTGTGCGTGGTCCCGCCCGGAGTCACCGTCACCCCCGCGCCGCCGCCCGCGCACCAGAACAAGGTAGTAATGTTATGATGCAGGAGTCGAGTACAGGCACGGCGCTGTGCGTGGTCCCGCCCGGAGTCACCGTCACCCCCGCGCCGCCGCCCGCGCACCAGAACAAGGTAGTAATGTTATGATGCAGGAGTCGAGTACAGGCACGGCGCTGTGCGTGGTCCCGCCCGGAGTCACCGTCACCCCCGCGCCGCCGCCCGCGCACCAGAACAAGGTAGTAATGTTATGATGCAGGAGTCGAGTACAGGCACGGCGCTGTGCGTGGTCCCGCCCGGAGTCACCGTCACCCCCGCGCCGCCGCCCGCGCACCAGAACAAGGTAGTAATGTTATGATGCAGGAGTCGAGTACAGGCACGGCGCTGTGCGTGGTCCCGCCCGGAGTCACCGTCACCCCCGCGCCGCCGCCCGCGCACCAGAACAAGGTAGTAATGTTATGATGCAGGAGTCGAGTACAGGCACGGCGCTGTGCGTGGTCCCGCCCGGAGTCACCGTCACCCCCGCGCCGCCGCCCGCGCACCAGAACAAGGTAGTAATGTTATGATGCAGGAGTCGAGTACAGGCACGGCGCTGTGCGTGGTCCCGCCCGGAGTCACCGTCACCCCCGCGCCGCCGCCCGCGCACCAGAACAAGGTAGTAATGTTATGATGCAGGAGTCGAGTACAGGCACGGCGCTGTGCGTGGTCCCGCCCGGAGTCACCGTCACCCCCGCGCCGCCGCCCGCGCACCAGAACAAGGTAGTAATGTTATGATGCAGGAGTCGAGTACAGGCACGGCGCTGTGCGTGGTCCCGCCCGGAGTCACCGTCACCCCCGCGCCGCCGCCCGCGCACCAGAACAAGGTAGTAATGTTATGATGCAGGAGTCGAGTACAGGCACGGCGCTGTGCGTGGTCCCGCCCGGAGTCACCGTCACCCCCGCGCCGCCGCCCGCGCACCAGAACAAGGTAGTAATGTTATGATGCAGGAGTCGAGTACAGGCACGGCGCTGTGCGTGGTCCCGCCCGGAGTCACCGTCACCCCCGCGCCGCCGCACGCGCACCAGAACAAGGTATTGTTGCCTGTTGTTATTGTTGCATTAATACAGGATTCAGGTTTATTTTATATGCCATCAATCTTGACACTTTTATCTTAGAAGTCAGGTACCTGCATGACCGCAAGATAATAGTCATTATTAGAATTTATACTTGACAGAATGGGTTCCTCCAATTACAATTTTTTTTTTTTTTTTTTTTATGTTAGTGAGTGACAAGAGGAGCTCATCAGATGCCTGATGGTAAGCATCATGATTGCCCATATCAGACACAGTGCCACCCAGTATTTTAAAATTCAAAATTCTGCGCGACACTGCACTGCGCCTATCACCCTGAGATATGAGTTGTTGAATCTCATCATGCCCAGTAATTTCGCTGGTAACATTGCCCTTCATACCGGAACACAGTAATGTTTGGACATTACTGCTTGGCGGATGAATAACTGGCAAAGGTGTGGTACTTCCCCAGGTGGCCTCCTGCAAAAGAGGCCTACCACTACAAAAAACACTACTCGAATCAATTCATATGGGTTACATGGACAACCCTTTTTGTCAGAGTTTCAGCCTTGGCCATAATCTTACGACTCCACCTCCTAGTCTCAGTTCCATGTAATAGGAGGCGAGCCTATTGTTATGTATCGGGCACAGTTCCAATAACACTCTTTGCCTGACCTGGGGATCGAACCCTGGACTTGGGGATCGAACCTTGGACTGGATCGAATACCTATCAAATTGAAACTCATATCAGTAACTCATGGTCACAGTCCCTCGCTGCTCAAAAATCTTACTTCCCATCACAATCCAACGGCCAATTTATAGCACATTTTCATACTTTGCGCAACGGGCTAAAAATCTCTAGGATCATGAAATTTTATTACTTAACAATGTATGCCTTAAAAAACAATTTTTATTATTATATATTTGTTACACAAAGTAACCGTAATTGTTATATATGCAGCGTACAACATCTACAGCGTCGTCCAGTATAGTCCCGGGCGGGTCGTCCTCCCGCCGCACCTCCAGCCTGCCCGGGGGAGCCACGCTCACACCGGGACCATATCGATCACAGGTACTGGTTCAATGTATACGCTAATCTAATTTATCCCTTAAAGTAATAAAAACCATAAGGGATAATTTGGATTACACGGACGACGAATCCGTCTTCCGTACAAAATGAAAATACACAAATACGAATAAATAGAGAACCATTATTCACTCAATTGTTTGTGGTTGGCTCTTCCAATGAGCTACATTTGTGTGAAAACATGTTTTGTTAAAGAAATCCGTATGCTTTTGTTTGATATTTAAAAAAAACGTTAACGTAACCTAAATACAACTTACAATTTTGATAAATACGCAGAAACTGTAAGGTTTTTCATTAACCGAATATGTTTTGGCGCAAATAAAGGCAAGATTAAGAGAAACACAAACAATGGGGCCGACAACGTGGCTACGGACTATACGGGGAGTTGGGAAGCGACTAACTATGGCCGGACGTTTTCAGCGGAAACTGCAAACGTCCGCATATTCGGTGTCATATCGCCTAGCCCTAGCTGCTACAATGATGATGATGATGTGTATACATGTTGATAATGTTCCAGTCGTCAACAAGCGGCGGCGCGAGCATCACCCCCTCCGTGACCATCACGCCGGCGCCCCCGCCCGCCTCACAACATGCTTCTAATAAGGTAACTCATTATATTATACTATCTACACCTACAGACAGTTCATTTATTCAAGCTTTGAGAGAGAAGAAATAAAGTTGCATAGGTGTAACTTACACAATATCAAAACCATGGATTTGTGATTTTTATCACTGGATGTACAATTCATAATATCGCTAAATATAAATTAAAATATAAGACATATATAAGATAAAATAAGAATTGTCAAACGGTACTTTTTAGATTTTATGTACCAGGCTTTTTAACACATTAATGAAGTTGCTTGAAAACAAATGTATAATTTGCCACTTCTTTTTTTGGCTTCTGTTATGGGCTTAATTTGCGACAAACCAAAGTATTCGGTGTAATAAAATCCTCCTTTTGTTAACAAAAAAGAACATAAAAATAACTTAAAATGATTTTTTTAACAATTTATTGCGAATTTCCCAGTTTTTTCTTTCCAAGTTCAATTTCACGGATAAATTCACTACTGAAGTATCACTGCACCTTTTTCTAACACGTTCGTTGAAAATGACATGAGAATTGATTGTAAATAATTGTTTACAAGCCTGCACAGGACAATTCATCGGTGACTAGTAGCACCAGCGATGCAGTGAGTATGGAAATGTGATTTCATTTCAATATTCTTAGAACTAATCCTTGACGTGTATCTATTTATTACGGAGAATATTGGCAGAAACTATTTCTTTACACTTTTTTTTTATGATAGTGAGTGACTAGACGAGCAAATCAGGTGCCTGATGGTAAGCATCATGATTGCCCATATCAGACACAGTGCCTCCCAGTGTTTTAAAATTCACGTGGCACTGCACTGCGCCTGTCACCCTGAGATATGAGTTGTTGAATCTCGTCATGCCCAGTAATTTCGCTGGTAACATTGCCCTTCATACCGGAACACAGTACTGTTTGCACATTACTGCTTGGCAGATGAATAACTGGCAAAGGTGTGGTACTTCCCCAGGCGGCCCCCTACAAAAGAGGTCTACCCCTTGCTACAATTCTGACACATAGCTCGACAGTCTTTTTAACAATAAAAGCAATCGACTCATCACTTATATATTAAACTAGCGACCCGCCCCGGCTTCGCACGGGTAGCAGAAGTAGATATAGTGAACGTTTAACAGGAGTAAATTCGTGATACATTGTATTTTAATAGATATAACCCTAATGGTTTACGTAGCGCACGCAAATTAATGACTATTTCTGTTACAATGACCAAACCTTAACACATGTATAAATTTATCGTGGGCTATTTTGAAGTTATTGATAAGTACTACAAACCCCTAGTACATTCCTTTATTCTACCACCAATACTCTTCACATCGCATGCATATAATGACTTTCGATTATTGTGACTAAACCAAAATAAATGGATATAATTTGTGTATACTGTTCTCTCTGTCTATCCCATAGAAATTGTACCGTCAAGACGGACGCCCCGGCTACTTGTAGCTTCATACCTCTAATGCCTAGTGTCCCAGGTCTGACATAGGGTACTTTTTATCCCGATATTCCTACGGGAACGAAGACTTACTCTGTCTATATATGAAAACCGCATTAAAATCCGTCGCATAGTTTAAAAGGTCTAAGCGTACGAACGACGAGCAGCGATTTAGTTGTTTTTTTTTTTTATGATAGTGAATGACAAGACGAGCAAATCAGGTGCCTGATGGTAAGCATCATGATTGCCCATATCAGACACAGTGCCACCCAGTGTTTTAAAATTCAAATTCTGCGCGGCACTGCACTGCGCCTGTCACCCTGAGATATGAGTTGTTGAATCTCATCATGCCCAGTAATTTCGCTGGTAACATTGCCCTTCATACCGGAACACAGTAATGTTTGCACATTACTGCTTGGCGGATGAATAACTGGTAAAGGTGTGGTACTTCCCCAGGCGGCCCCCTGCAAAAGAGGCCTACCACTACAAAATGTAGTTGTATACAATGTAGAGGTTGTATTGTCCCAGGCGAGCTCGCGCAGCTCGGAAGAGACACAATCTCCTGCGCAGCGCCAGGCCGCCGCTAAACTGGCGCTCAGGAAACAACTCGAGAAAACTCTGCTGCAGGTATTTACTGAGGCACTTTTGCAATAAAAAGTACAGTTAATTGTCTTTTAAGTCATAGAATTTGGATAATTTTGTGAAATCCAATGATTGCGAAAAACCTTTGAATATAGGAAGAAAATATTCTTGTCTTTGCTTTGGGAGAGTTCCTGTCCGGGGACTCGTCCTTGGCTCTTCTCCTTGATGTAGCGGACTGTAGAGTCTTGACTGTTTTTGTTATATATTTCGTTAGTTGGTAACTGTGGTTTGATAATTAACAAAATTATTGATAATACCTAGTTGTTTGAGTACGGGGACGTGACGCCGGGACTCTTAGTTAAAATAAAAGAGCAGTCAAGTGTGCTCTATACAACGACTTAATTGGTACTAATTTAAAACGTAGAACTTACGGTTTGTCAAATACAGCTTGATCCATGACAGCTGAACTAAAATCTATTTCCGTAAATCTAATTCTAAGAGGGTTATTAATTAATCAATTAAATATTAAATTGCCAGATAAGGTTCCATTTATGTATATAATATAAGAAAATATGACCAAAATATTGATTTTTGTTCGTCTGTCATTGATTGAACTAAATATTACATGTAGACAAGATATATATAACCAACGGAAGCTATAGAGTTATGTTAAGTTAATCGTGTTCTCTCATACACGGAGCATGTCCCGACCGGGAGACATTGTATCGTGGTGTGTGTTCAGATCCCGCCCCCCAAGCCGCCCCCGCCCGAGATGAACTTCATCCCGTCCCCGAGCAACACTGACTTCGTGTACCTGGTCGGCTTGGAACACGTCGTCGATTATCTTACCAACGAGGATCGGTGAGATTGCACCATCATATATATTATTCATTATTACTAGTGAATATACTGTAGGAATTTCAGGAATTCTCTTATTCCCTGTCAACATCATAATGGTAACTTTTGTGGAAAATTTCAACTTTATAGGTGCACGGTTGGGGGTTGGTCGTTGATGAGTCAGTGTGTTTGACAGTCAGTCTATGAGTCAGGAGTTTGGTTTTTATATATAGAGATTAGCTACTTAAATTTTAGTTTCTCGTAAGTAGTTGATTTGGTAATTTTGTGCAAAATAGTTTGTACATAATAGTCCAGCCTCGTTATTCTACATAATGAAAGAGTGAAATGTTTGTTTGGCATTGGACTAATATAAAATAATATCTAAGTAGCTAATTATACCTACGAATAACCTATGAAATTAAAAAAATTAGCAAACATTTGCACCGTTGTTTGTTACCAAAGTTTGCGCTAAACAGAATCCTGATTGTTCTGTGATGCACCAGTCTCGTCGACTCGCGATGGTAAGCGATACCCTCTGACATGTGCGAAAACAATCGACTCTAAAGGCAGCCGCGACGAGGCGAGACGAAAAGAAATGTCCCGTCTGTAGCATTAACGTAGGCAACATTGTGTCGTGTCGACAGCATGCCTCGCAGCACCGTCCCGGCGGTGTGCGCGCAGTGCGGGTGCGACTTCACGCCGGTGTGGCGCTGGGAGCGCGCGCCCGCCCGCCGGCTCGACGCTAGCTTCACTCCGCCGCACGCCGCCTCGCCGCCGAGACTGTGCGAGCTCTGCGTCTCCGGGAACGTGAAGCGAGCGCTCAAGGTATGTACACTGCACACGCAGCACGCTGCAGGCGCCACTTCACGCCGGTGTGGCGCTGGGAGCGCGCGCCCGCCCGCCGGCTCGACGCTAGCTTCACTCCGCCGCACGCCGCCTCGCCGCCGAGACTGTGCGAGCTCTGCGTCTCCGGGAACGTGAAGCGAGCGCTCAAGGTATGTACACTGCACACGCAGCACGCTGCAGGCGCCACTTCACGCCGGTGTGGCGCTGGGAGCGCGCGCCCGCCCGCCGGCTCGACGCTAGCTTCACTCCGCCGCACGCCGCCTCGCCGCCGAGACTGTGCGAGCTCTGCGTCTCCGGGAACGTGAAGCGAGCGCTCAAGGTATGTACACTGCACACGCAGCACGCTGCAGGCGCCACTTCACGCCGGTGTGGCGCTCACTACTGAGAGGAAACCGTTCCCATAGAGTGCTACATGTTCAGAGACTTCAGCAGAGGGGGGGCGTATGGTTTACAAAACCCGTGCTATAATGTCTAAGGCGAGAAGACACAGTTGAACCCTTGTCTGTACTGCGTTCGCAGGTAACTATGTAATTGTTGATACACCGAGACGAGTTCGGAATCATAAGCAATTGACTATTTATGCGAAAAAACTGCAGTGTACTTACGAATGGTTTCGCAGAGTTTTGCATGCAAATGCGTGTGTACCACGAACTTAGGGTGCATTTATTACGTCGGGTAAACGCAATTTCATAGCTGCAATATCTGGGCGGCCGGAATCCGTCCTAAACAATATCTTTAAAGTGTCCAAGATTCTGAGGCTGTATTTATTGGAAGCGCAGACTTTCCCGTATATTTTTACTTCACGTAATTTACTTATTAGCCAACCGTCTTTTTTTATGCTTTACAACTGAATGTCGTACTGACATCCATCCCACCCACAGTGTTGCCTTAGCTATCACGCTCCTACCATAGATTCTGTTTAAACCATCAGTTGCCATTTATATTTTCCATAAAACGACGAAAACATTCTCAGAATCAATGGCAGGTGCGTTACAAATTAACATCAACCCTACAAGTGTTATTACAATCCTCAGTCTTTTCTAATACAAAATCCCTTTATTTATGTCGTAGGATAATCGGAAAAAACGAGTCATTGTGAAAAACCTAGCAAAACTGCATAAAACCGGATGATCGAAAACTAAGAAAGATTTCTCAATCTTCCTATCTTCTGTATTTGTATCTTTGCAAAAATCCAATTGACACTATGATAATTGCGAATGATTATCACTTGATCATTGATTGGCTGAGATGAACTTGACGGATGCACTGATTGGCAAAAATCGCTATCAGAAGTCCAACTCAGTTGATTAAGTTAGGTAGTTTATATTATTAGTCAAACAGCATTGAAGTTTCCAATTATGCAAGGAGCCTCCATTGGATATATGCAAAGATCTTAAAAATACATATTGAATATGGGAAGAAAAATTTCAACCCGGAGCGAGACTTGAACCGACCTTTCTCATCAATCCGCGTGGTGGGCACGCTACCATTTGAGCTACCGTGGAGACACTAGTCATCGACGAAATTTTTCCATCTCACCTATCGCCTATAAGGGCGTGTGTCTATATCTATAGGTGATGCAATTCAAAAATGAAAGATATAAAATATTCTAAAAATAGCTATCTAGAAATTATTTTTCAGTTTTTATCTATCATATTTTTGCAATCGTTATAGATTTTTCGCCAAAGATTATGTTTTTTCGATTATCCTACAACATATTATATAACTTATTAAATTGTCGAGTATTATTTTAAATTTATTATATTAAAATCCAATGAAAATATACAATATACCCAATTATTTCGCAGCAGGCAGATGTCTCGCTTACACCCGACATTACGCACAAAGTTAGTCCTCACTTTATACATTCTCTTTTATTTATCATTTGGGTTTTCTCTCGCATATTAAATAGAGATTATAACATTTTTTTTTTTTTTTCATTTTATAACAGTTTTATATGCATGTAAAAGAATCATAATATCCTTGATTTTTTTTGGAGACTGTTGTGCAACAGTTTTCTATAACACGTATCTAGTACCAGTACGAATAATCTATATTATTATTTGGCTTTGTTCGTTTAGATTTTAGACTACGCACAGGCTAATCTGCCTAACTTAGAGATGTAGACTCGAATAGGGTCAGTTTCTCTTATTATCAACATATTATAAATCAATCCAAAAATTACTATAAACATTTCAATATTAAATGTACACTCATTGCCTCAGAGAGCTGCCGCTACTACATTATAGGAATAATAATCCGTAAATTTGTGCGGAAACCGAAATCGGTAGAATGTTTTATCGTTATAATACTTGAGGGGTATAAAAGTAAAATCTGCACTGTCCATGCCTCAATTATTGTTTTTCTTCATTGGTTTAATTAATTTTGAATGCTTTGTTTGTCAAGTCTGATTTTTATATATTTTTCATATCTAAATTGTCAGTTCAATTTACTTAAAGTATTATAATGTAACAATTTTGCTGTTTTTACTAGGTAAGTGTTCAGGGAACGTAGCGAATATTGACTTGAAACAATTTTTAAACGTAATATTGAACGGGACAATGATAACTTTGGGTCCGGCAAGCTTAATGTAAACTTTCCAAAATATTTAACGCATGGCGTTTAATGTTCATTTTGGACCGAACAAGGGAGTGTTATTATTTTGACGTGTCTGTGGCATCGTAGCTCCTAAACAGATTTTGCAGGAGGTATTTATTGTTTGAAAGGGGCTAAGGGTTATAACTTAAAACTTTTAATTTCATATCTTTTATGTATGAAATGGAAAATAGACTTTGCTGTTATACCCCTCAATCGTTGCACTATTAATATTTAAGTTTATCTATATATGTATATTTCGACCACTGATTGTGTAAAAAAGGGAGGCTTGTACCTTGTAACTTGTACCTGAAATCACTCTAGAAAGTAGTATACGTAGTAAATTATTGTACCATGGCAAACGAATAGGGTAAGGGAATTCATAAAATTAGTACTATAATGAGAATTTGTTTTGAAATGAAATGAAGTGATATATATTTGCAAGAAACATGGTCATAATACAAGATGACATTGCAATAATAAATGAGGTCCGTCCACATGTTTCACCAGGATCTGGTATATAAAATTGAATAATTGAATTTAATTATTAAATCAATCGATAAATTTATACAAGTTAAAAAAAATTACGTGTACGTATGTCAAAATTAATAAAGCATGTCAAATATCTTTATTGTTTTGATGTGGTTACAAAACGATGGGTATAGCTAGAATAAGCGTGGTTGTGTGCAGGCGGAGCACACGGCGCGGCTGAAGACGGCGTTCGTGCGCGCGCTGCAGCAGGAGCAGGAGATCGAGCGCCGCCTCGCCGCCCCCGCCCCCGCCGCCCCCGCGCCCCCCGCCGCCCCCGCGCCCTCCCCGCCGCCGCACCCGCCCCCCGCGCACCACCGCCCGCCCGCGGTATGTACACACTATACATATACATATAGCTTTACACTGCCACTAACTGACGCCTCAATAAGGCCGTTTGGTTACCGGCTATAGACAAAAACAGTTTTCCAAAAGAGGTAGGCAGAGTGTACCCAGGACTCGGTGTGCCTACATCTCGCCAGTATGGCAGTATGTGTATATTGGTGCCATGTAATAGAGATCGAGCCTTTTACCGGGTACAGTTCTAGACTCGAGGCAGTTATTGAGATAATTCTTAACGGACGACTCCAATATTTAACACTGCCTTACCTTAGCGAACCCGGCACCTCATGATCGGCAGTCGAGCTTTTTTATGATAGTGAGTGACGAGACGAGCGAATCAGATGCCAGATGGTATCATGATTGCCCATATCAGACACAGTGCCACACAGTGTTTATAATGTTAAGTTGTACGCGTCACTGCATTGCGCCTGTCACCCTGAGATATCAGTTGTTCAAACTCGTCATGCCCAGTAATTTCGCTGGTACTTTGCCCTTCAGACCGGAACAGTAATGTTTGCACATTACTGCTTAGCGGATGAATAACTCGCAAAGGTGTGCCGACTACGCCACCGAGGTAGTCACCGATGGGATAGCAGTAATATAGTAATTTTGCTAATTCCTTTCTCAATCCTTGTCGACATTGTAATAGGAACCTATGTGCCGGAGCATATAATGGATTCAGACTCCAGATTGGTTTTTAAAGTTCGCGTCAAGCGGTAGTCTGTACGGTAGTACAAGAGTCAGTATGTGTGCAGTCGGCGGCGCCCCCCCGCCCCCCCCGCAGCGCGGCGCCGGCGGGGAGCCCCGCGCCCCCCGCGCCCTCCGCCGCGCCCGCCAAGCAACCCTCCGCCGTGCCCAGGTACGTTACATTACATTACAGGAACATTTACCCCTTGGATACACTACGGGACATTTTGTCCCGCAACACTCAAAGTCAAAGTCAAATCTATACTCCGCACGCGACCTAAATACTAATTACCAGAGCATTGTGCTATTTTACTTAAAATATTCTTCAACTCGAGTAAAGGGTGCTACAAAATTCAGTTTATAATCAAGTTATAATAATATAATTTATTAATGGCAAACAACAAATAAGCAACTATCACATATACAAAAATAGTTACATAATTAAACTAATCCACAACATTCACGCGTATGATTGACGTGTTATAAAATAAAAAAGAATTCTAATAATAATTATTAAAAACAGAATATAACTTGTACAAATTGAGAAAAAGTTAAAAAATTATGATGAGATGTAGAGTAAACTGCGATAATAGTTTTAAATTGTTTTAAAGAGTTATGCTAGTGTAAGAAAAGCGGCTTTGCCCGCTCGCAACTATGAAATATGGCAGTTTATACCAAAACTTTGACCCCTTTTTGGACCCCTTAGAATGTGAATTATCAAAAATCCTTAGCACACGTCCAGACAGAAACCAACCTATATTCCAAGTTTCAAGTCTTTATAGGTTCATTGGTTTGGGCTCTGCGTTGCATGTCAGTCAATAAGTAATTTAAGACTTTAAAACCATAGTGATTAAAATGATTTATCAATCTGTAAATTTATCAATGAATTGTGTAGCTGTTAAGGATGGGGGGCTTTGGTACTTAGGAGTTACACGGTCCTTCGAAGTCCGCTATTGTAACCGTTTGTTTTTGTATTTTAGACCGATATCATCGTCGGAGTCTCTCCGCAGCCATCACTCGGAGCGCACGCGGCCCGACGCCGGCGAGGTTCCCGCCAAGAAGGGGAAGACTTCCTCGTCCTCCTCCACCCAGGGGTCCTCCAGCAAACAACACCAGGTCACTCATACATCTTTAACCAATGTTTTCCCTGCTTTACTTTTTATGATAATGAGGGACAAGACGAGCAAATCAGGTATCTGATGGTAAGCATCATGATTGCCCATATCAGACACAGTGCCACTCAGTGTTTTAAAATTCTAAATTCTGCGCGGCACTGCAGCAGCACTGCACCTGAGTCACCCTGAGATATGTGTTGTTGAATCTCTTCATACCGGAACAGTAATGTTTGAACAATACTGCTTGGCGGATGAATAACTGGCAAAGGTGTGATACTTCCCCAAGCAGCCCTCTGCTAAAGAGGCCTACCACTACAAAAAGAGTATAACACATATGAAGACATAACGGGGCTCTCAGAGGGTACATTCATATAAAATACTTACTACTTTACTAAAGAAGGCTTATAATAAAGTCAGTTAGTACATACCTCCACTTGTCATATCTTTACAAACGCACGTTAGATCAATTATTCTTTAACATCATTGACTTGCGAAAGTGTCAGATTGTAACCAAATTGAATAAAATAACGTTACTTTGACTTGATTGACGAACTGTAAAGCTCGCCCTTTATAGATCTGCGACTAGTTTGGAACTTTTAAGCTAAACTCGAAATAATTTATAAAACTCGAGGTCAAAGATCTTTTAAACTCAAAATATTTTCATATAAATATGGACACATTGTTTATTGTTTAATGTTTTAGTATACTAGATCAACTTTTTAATATGATCTTTTAATCGTTTTTCAAATACATTCTATGAAACTATTTCTCGTTTATTTTTGGGTAATTCATTTAGATTTTGGTTGGTTTGCCCTATTGTATAAAAACACTGGAATGTGATGCACTCTCCGGTGGTTAAATTTAATATAAATAATTATAATTATAAAATAATTGAATTAGTAAGTAAATAATTTCTTATAATAATATTATAACTTGAGTCGTAATGCTATGAGCTAATGATCGAAATAAAAGTTTTTTTACTTTATTTATTGTAAAGTTTTGCTCCCTCGTATACTCCCTCGTATCTTTTGTAGCAAATTTATTTCATGTCAAAGTCAAAGTCAAAGTCAAAAAGATTTATTCAAATAGGTCACAATCTGACACTTTTGTACGTCAATGAAAATAAACAGTAACGAATCTACCGTGCGTTCGGAAAGATACCTTTACAAGAAGAACGCACAAGAAACTTGTAGGGCTTAATTTTTTCAACTGATTGTTTTACAATATTTAGTTTGGTTACACTCGTTTGTTTAGAAGGTGCCGCGTGGTGGCTATGCGGAAGTTCCCAAGCATCTTTGTCCTCTATGTACTGATTTACATTATAATAAGCATTCTTTAGTAAAGTAGATTTTATATAGGTTTTGAATTTACCCTCTGAGAGCCCCGTTATCTCTTTTGGGATTTTATTATAGAAACGTACACTATTTCCTAAGAATGATTTTTTATTTGTTTTAGATAATCTAAAGCTAGGTATAGCTATTTTGTCTTTATTCCTAGTATTAAAATTATGGAGGTCACTATTTAATTTGAATTTATGCAAATTTTTACGCACATACATGATGTTCTCATAGATGTATAAGGATGGTAGGGTCAGTATGTTTATTTCTTTAAATAATTCCCTAAGGGATTCGCGTGGACGCATCTCATAGATGGCACGAATCGCACGTTTTTGTAGTATAAAGATGGTTTCTATATCTGCAGCTGACCCCCACAACAAAATCCCATATGACATTAAGCTGTGGAAATATGCAAAGTAGACTAATCTCGCCGTGGCTATGTCCGTTAGTTGCCTAATTTTGTAAACCGCGTAAGCTGCAGAGCTTAGTTTCCCTGAGAGCTCGGTGATATGGGTGCTCCATTGCAGTTTAGAGTCTATATGTATGCCAAGGAACAAAGTTGCATTGTCGATATTGAGTCTTTCACCGTCAAGAACTATGTTCGGTTCTATACTTCTGACGTTAGGCAAAGAAAATTTCAAACATTTAGTCTTTTTCGCATTCAATAACAGATTGTTTGCTGTGAACCATCTGGATATACTTGCTAGAGTATTATTAACATGTGTGAGTGAGGTATCCTTCCTATCAACTTTAAAAATCAATGACGTATCATCGGCAAATAGAACTATATCTGCCAGACCTTGGACCATATAAGGCAAATCGTTAATATATGCCAGAAACAGGAAAGGACCCAAAATTGATCCCTGTGGGACCCCCATTTTGACAGGAGAACTAGCAGATGTGATACCATTGACGCTTACCTTCTGCTGCCTACTAGATAAGTATGATTCCACCAAATTCAGGGCATTCCCATGAATTCCATATACTTCTAACTTGCGCAGTAACGTGCGGTGTTCTACACAGTCGAAGGCTTTGGAGAGATCACAAAACACTCCAATGGCATCCTGTGAACGCTCCCAAGCCTCCAAGACAAGAGTCATGAGATGACAGCCCGCATCGGTTGTTGATCTACATTTGGTGAAACCATACTGGTTAAAATGTAATATGCTATTTTTATTGAAATGTGACAGCAGTTGGTTCAGCATCAATTTCTCAAAGATTTTACTTAATACTGGCAAAACAGAGATTGGCCTATAGTTGGAGGGATCTGTCTTAATTCCCGATTTAAAGATGGGAGTGATTTTACTTATTTTCATTAGTTCCGGAAACGTGCCTTTATCTATGCATAGGTTGAACAAGTCTGCTAAGTAAGGAGCAATTGTGTTTATTATAGAATCTAACATTTTTACAGATAGACCCCAGAGATCCTCAGTAGCTTTAACATTTAAACTCTTGTACGTCTTTTTGATATCAGTTAATGAGATGTGTTCAAACGAAAATTTAGCTATGGTGCGTTGGAAGTTTTCTTTAAGAAAAGCATCCGCCAAGTCTGGGGATGAATCAAGTGACTTAGTCGCATTAGGGGCTATGTTAGAGAAGAAATCAACAAAAATATTAGCGACCTCCTCAACATTTGTAATGTATTCATTATGTATTAATAATTTATATTCAGTATCTCTTCGTTTATCTTTACCTGTCTCTACATTTATTGTTTTCCAAACTGCCTTAATTTTATTGCTTGATCTGCGGATTTTGTCTCTAATATGTATGGCTTTTGCTTGGATGCAAACCGCTTTAAAAATTTTTGAATAACTTCTAACATTCTACATGTGCTGGGCAAGTATAGATTATTAGCATTTCTTAATTTCATACGTTGATGTTCACTGTTTTTTTTGGCCACTAAAGTGCGGCTTACACAAATTCTACATAAACAAATCAATGTACAAGCATTGCGTAGGTGTACGTCCTTCTCGAAATGGACACAACATGCGTAACAATAACATATTATTGTGGTGAACATACAGGTAGCGTCACGGTTTAATAGCGCTCGGCAAAAGTGGAGGGGGGCTTTGCGCAGTTGTATTGGTCTAAAAGTCCTAACAGATCTAAAAATCGATTCCTGCGCATTCAAGCTCAGCGCTATAAAACCGTGACGCGACCTGTACATTAAATTTGGAAAACAATAATTGTTTAAAAAATAATATATTTAACAAACTCAGTTTTATATAATATAAAACTGAGTTTGTTAAATATATTATTTTTAAATAAGTTAAAAGAAATGGCAAATATATCAATATCAATCAAAAGAATTAATGGAATTTCAGGGTCTTTGAAGAATTTGGTTTTCTTAATTACGATACCCGTTAAACGAGCTCCTTTCACAGTAGTGTCAATATGTTTTTAAGTTAATATGTGTATGTAGTTGACATTGGCAATACGGTCCCCAGTTGGCGGCGGCGGCGGCGGCCCAGATGGCGTTCGAACAACACAGCGCCGCCGCGATACAGGCCTTGCAGCACCAGCTGCTTAGAGGTGAGGATTTGTTCACTACATCACGTTTACTATTTTTAGTATATTTTATTATTTTTTATGCCATAGGTGGGGACTCAAACAGACGGTGTGCGGTGATGGCTCGCGGTTACCGCCGCCTATGGATACCTGCAACACGCGGGGTATTGCCAGAATGTTGCAGACACTTCGACACTCTATTCACTCTCCTTGTGAAGAGCCTCATATTGTTGCTCAACGGGAAGACTTGCATGTATGCGGTAGAAAAGAATCGCATAGTGTTCGACGTCCACACGTCGCACATTGTGCGATGCGAGCTTGGACTCGTCGACTATTCTGACAGCTCTACGCTGTAAACTGTAAAGCATATAGCGAGTCAAGCTTATCATTAGTGCATATTTTTGTGATTTCACTGGGTGCTAGGTACATCTCTGCCTATCCCTCTGTGAAAAGGCGTGAATGTAACAATAATGTATGTGTTAGGGTTGAGCGGCGCGGGCGGGTCCTCGGCCGGCATGTCGGCGGCGGCGGCGGCCGCCATGATGCAGTTCTCTCCGCTGCTCTACTCCTACCAACTGGCCATGGCGCAGGCCCAGGCCATAGGGAAGCGATGTACGTATCTACGCTCACATTTACTGTACTACTAGGACTCCTCGATCCCTTGGGAGAATGATCAAAACGAACATCTGGTATGTCAAACATGAACATTCAGAAAAACGGCGTTACATATCATGGAATGTAAATTTATGCGTAAAATAGCAACAATGCAATGATAACATCTATGAAACGTGTAACTAGCATTGTAATAACTTTGTAACGTCGCATTCAATGACGGCACAAGACATGGTGCTTGTAAAATATTTTTTATGTATAAGCTTTAATTTTATTAAAAGAATGCAAACGACTAAAATCGATAAAAGTAATAAAACATTGTCATACTGTGTCAACAGTGATATGTGGTATCACTATCTCTATTTCTCTCGTGATGATGTGCGCTTGATTTCTCGCTCTTGCTCGCCAAAGCATAGCGAAAACAATGCTAAGTCAATGTATAAAAAGCACCCTATGTGTTATTACCCAGGGTCTAAACCATGGGTCTTGTAATAAAGCCCATTATCAGTAGTGAAATATTAGTACGATCACCTCATAATTTTTTTTTCGCGTTAATGCTGCTGTACGTCATTGTCATTGTCGATAAGTGCACGACGGTTGAGTGAAAATCCCCTGTACGTATTATAGAAAAAGAGACAGAATGCTATTCTATCTTCGATGCACAGGACACTAATCTATCGTCATGCTTTCGCGGCCTTAAATTGAAAAAGTGCAACCATTAAGCCGACGTATGACGTCAAAACGATTCAAAAATATGTGATATTCTAAACCTCACAGCATAAATTACAAACCAGTCGCTGATTTTAGTTCGATTGATCAAAATTATATTATGAAAATAAAAAATTAACTCGTTTATTACGTTTATCATAATTCAAATGATCTTTCATTGTATTTGCATTAAAACTTATAACAATACAATATTATAACTGTAAAATCAGATAATCAGCAAAATTTCGTATTTGGCCTCTTATAAGTGTACGCGGCCTTGTAGGAATTCAAATTTAACACAATAGGCATGGTGACAGATTTTGAAATCCCGTTTCTTAATGTAGGTACACGTCTAATATTACCGAAATAAACATTTTTTCAGAATAAAATTACATTTTACCGCAAATTCATGCATTTTTAACTTTCTAATTTAAAACGAGCGCGAAAACGCTCGTATGTGTCATGGCGTCGGGTCCTGACGTCACGCCTAAGTAAATATTTTATTTTTGCCTTAATAAAACCTTGTTCCATCTTCGATGATTACTGGATTACAACGAATATATAACAAATCAAGTGACTGATTACAACACAACAAAAGTTAATGCGATATGGTGAATATTTACTTCAAGTGTTTATACTCTCAGTAACAGTTTACTTAGGCGTGACGTCATTCGCTCAGATTGGCGTTTCAGTTAAGATGGCCGATTGCAATTTTTTGTAGTTTTATTTTTATAAAAATATTATTAATCTCAATGTTTTCAATAATACTGGGTCGTTTTTTAGAATCCTTTCAATATATTTTTTTCACTAAAACCGTTTATTTTTTTATTCTGTTATAGATAGTGTCATCATGCCTATTCTATGAAAGATTTACCAATTCGAGATTTTGTATTCCCCTGTTTCCCCCGAATATAATAAACTCATTCTATTAATGTATATCCTGATATTTTTAAAGTGAAGTAACCTATGTCTTTGTCAATTTATTTTTTCTTATTAATTTTTCATAGTTTTTTTTAATGAACTTCCAAAAATCTCAGTTTTACTGGCATGATAGGACGTTCACACTACAAAAAAAATTAGTGTTTACAAACAAAAATAAAATGATAGGGACATACTTTACTTCATCTTTAAAGTAACAGGATATATATTTTTATCCTGATATATTTATCAAATGGGTTTACTGTATTCTGAGGAAACAGGGGAATACAAAACATCGATTTAGTAAATTTTCCATAGGATTGTGTCAAACTGCTAAGAGGTCCTCTTTCGTGTTAATATCTTCCAGCATTTTCGCAATTCGCAGTAGCTTCGCAGTTGGTCCCGAAGACCTTTTTACAAAGAATCTGTAAATTATAATCCTGGTAATGTAGATGTGAATGTGTAGCCAGCAAGAGCGGTTCGAGCGGCAACAACGCGGCCATGGCGGCCGAGATGCAGCGCATGGCGGAGGCTCAGAGGCAGTATCTGTTGGACATGATCCCTGGATCGCACGGACGGAACCCTTGGACTAAGAACTGTACGTACTTTGTATTTATTACTATAACGTGACATACTTCCTAGCGGTGACATTGACATTGTACGGAATTAAGACTCACGTCAAAAAAAAATACAAGAAATCATTGATTTTATCTTTGTTTCAAATTGCACGTGCCAGTTGTTGAGTAAGTGCTGAGAGAACGTACCCTATGTCCCCTTTTCTTTAAATCAATGAAAAGAAATGAACGAAAATGTATGCTAATTAAAAAAAATATGAACTACAGACTTACGGGAAAACAAAAATCTGTCACCGCTAGGAAACATACTGCTAATTATCTCAATAACTGCCTGGTAGATGGCAATAGGCTCGCCCCATTTATTACATGGGACCAATAACATACTGGCGAAATGTGGGTGGACCTACTATGGGACTGAGTCCTGGGTACATATCTGACTACCCCTTCGGGAAAAAGGTGTGATTGTATGATATGATAATTTTCTCCAATCATCTTTATTCACCCACACTTCGCATAGAGAGCGAGCCTATTGCCATCTACCGGGCACAGTATTAAGAGATATCGCTGTTATGGATATTATAATATAATAAAGATATAGAATTTCATGGATGAGAAGTATGCTTGATATCTCCCAGTTATGAAATGCTTTGTTTGTATGAATATAGCAGACACTCTTTTAACACTTCTTTTTTCATTTACAGGAAGCAGTTTTTGGAATAAGAAGTCAAGAATTTTAGTATTAAGTTTTAGTTGTAATAAGTCTTCTTAAAAATAATTCTACCTATTCATTAGTAAG
The DNA here is from genome assembly GCA_947063395.1 of Hemistola chrysoprasaria. Classification (NCBI taxonomy): domain Eukaryota; kingdom Metazoa; phylum Arthropoda; class Insecta; order Lepidoptera; family Geometridae; genus Hemistola; species Hemistola chrysoprasaria. The sequence continues at coordinate 5,433,494 of OX346731.1, read as the reverse complement.
TAATACTATGCACAACTTTTAAAATACGTAAACTGGTTAGGAACTTAGATTATTGATGTCTCCGCGCGTGCTCCGACCTAATATTGCACTACCTAAAAGCAAAAGCTTCGAAATTGCGGCAAATTTTAAATTGTAGTGTGCGTAGAACAATGTTAGGTGTGCGTATAAAACAGTTTGCAACGAGTGGTAGTGTACGTGAAAAATTGTATTGGACAGGCTCGGGTACGGCGACGTTGGTTATAATCGGAGTGTGCGCGGTGACCTGTCAATAATCTAGGGTTAGGAATAAGTGTCGGCATACTGTGTTGAACCTGAAAAGGCAAAAATGCTATGTCCGCGACAAGTTTTATAAGAATTTGGTTGAATAAATGGCTTTTATGATTATAAAGCTTTTTATTATTTTCTCTTATAATACACGTATCTATACAATTTTGCAATTTTAGCAATTTTGAACATAGTTTTGCAAACAGAAAACGACATATGCATTATTTACTAGAAATTGTCCTTAAGTCAGCTTTCAGACGAGCGACGCTGACATACGTCTGAAAGATCGCCAAGTGTTCTTACCACACGGCACAGTTAAGTACGCGCAAGCCGCATTTTGGTCGATATCGTCGGCGTGGAAACAAAGTTTCCCAATGAATAATTATTTCTTCTGCTATTATTTTTCAAGCGTTTGCTTTAAAAAAAAAAAAGACAATGCAGAAGTCTAAGCTTAAACGAACAAAGTGGACAAAAATGGCTGTTAATATAAATCTACTCAAGGATTTAAGAGAAGATGAAGATCCAAATGATTGGCGTAATTATTTACGTATGGATGATAATGCCTATAATGAATTTACGCGTTTGGTTACGCCTATCATTCATCGACAAAATACGGTCATGTGTGAGAGCATCACCTCACGAAATACTGATCGCTACTTTAAGGTTTCTAGCTACTGGAAGATCATACCAAGATTTGAGATTTTTTAGAGCAATTTCTGAATAAGCTTTACTCTCCGTGTACATACAGGCCTGCGCAGGCGAAACTGTGGTGAAGCTTGTGCATGTGGTAGGCCCATAATGGATTCATTAAGGTTAATTTTGCGTGGGTAGGTTTACAAAACAATGTTCTATTTGCAAATCTTTTATTGTCGTTACATAACATAAACATCAGTACTTATACATTTTCTGATATCTTTGACACTTTATACAGTTTGATCATGGTTTTGACTATAGACAACTGAACCTAACGATAACCTAACACTTGCTACGATCCTGACATACAGCTTTCGCTTCGTCCACTTTTTCATGACATTCTTCATGCATGCTCGTCGGTTAGGTACTTTTTGAGTTGGACTTTCCTTAGAACAACACGCTTTCATGAACCACGGAGATAGCATAACCCGCCCAGCATTGTCATTAGGTTCAGTTATCCGTATCTTGATTAATGGTTGGTAATTAATTCATAATATTATTCTTTCAACATAATCGCCGACGTCACAGAATCATTATGCGCGTCCAAATAAGACAGGTCAGTATCGGCCGCCAATATCTGCACCGCATCGAGAATCACATTCGCAGCTTTCTTCACATTCTTAGCGAACATGGCTAAAACTTCGCTCACTGACACCGAAGTCTCATTCTCCCTCCAACAATCGTAGTCGGTGACTAAAGCTACGGCGGCGTAGCTGAGGCCGGCTTCCTTGGCTAGAACTACTTCGGGAACAGTGGTCATGTTGACGAGATGTCCGCCCCATTGCTTGTGCATGAGGCTCTCTGCTCGGCTTGAGAACCTATACACAGATTAGATAGTTACTACGGAAATCAAAATTAGACGCTGCGAACGAAGTTGCTCCTTGAGAACTTGACATAGAATTGAGAATGTCTTATAAAGGCCTACTCTTGGGAATAGCTAGACGCTGGTATCTGCAGGTATCTTTCCGAACGCACGGTAGACTCGTTACTGTTTATTTTCATTGACGTACAAAAGTGTCAGATTGTGACCTATTTGAATAAATCTTTTTGACTTTGACTGGCTGCGAAACGAAAGTGCACCTAAGCTTACGTGCATAAAGTGAGTTTTGCTTTGCGCTAGTGATGAAACACATACCTTGATAGTCATGCCTTGTTACCGATGGGATAGGCGGAGACTATTTCTAAAAAATATTTTGACATTGCATACAAAATAGATCAACTATAGCTAGACCGCTTAATTGAGCCTGCGGGGGGGCGGGGGTAGACGTGAACGGGGGGCGGGAGAGAGGCACCTCCGGTTCTACACAACTATCCTGCAGGCGAGGACTCAATAAAGCTCACAAGACCATCTCCGATGACGTCACACAGGGCTCACTCGCCGACTACTGTTTTAGCCCCCTGCCCCTATGCTTTCCCTTCATATACTCATCACTTCAGTCCTGGCATTGGGCCGTTGTTAGAATTAATCCATTAATGACCGAGCGAGCACGTAAGTAAACAAACGAGCGAGGTTTACAGCTCACAGAGCCACTAGCTTTAATGGAACTAAAATATAATTCTAGTAGGTACATAGAAGAGTTTTTGGCGTCCCCTGCACCCTCCGCCCCAGATATATAACTAGTTTGTAAATTTGTATGGAATATGAAAAATTTTCTTTTGCGAATTCGTCAATACTTTCTTGTAAATTGTTCAGTTTGACGGGGTAGATGCACCCCGTTAAGTATATCTATACTATTTTGTAAAAAGTTGTATGTAATGAATGTGTCCTCACCGAGGTCCTTGTATAACGACAGCAGTGCCTCGCTCGTGAGTGTTGTAGCGGCGCGCGCTCGCGGCCGCGACTAGAGCCCGCCTCGCGCGCTCACAGAAGGCCGGCCGCATGGGCAGGTGGCACACGCCGCGCGGCCCGCCTTCTGTGCGGTCGTACAATGTGCACGGTCGACCCCACGTTCTATGGATATGTTTTACATCTTATATCATCGAGATCAACTACTAAATCGCATACGATTTGAACTGGTTCGTCTAAATATACTTTCAATGATTTTTCTTACAATTTTATGAATAACTATCAATTTAACATAACATAACATACAGTCACGCCTTGTTCCCGTTGGGGAAGGCAGAGACTATTTCTTTCCACTTGCTACGATCCTGACATACAACTTTCGCTTCTTCCACTTTCATCACATTCTTCATGCATGCTCGTCGGTTGTTGGTACTTTTGACCTGGCCTTTCCTTAAGATAACACCAACTTGTTGATGAAAGGTACGCCTAGGTCGCCCCTACCGACTTGACCATTCACACTAGCCTTATAAATCTCTTTTGTCAATCTCTTTTCGTCCATCCTCTCCACATGTCCGAACCACCTAAGCAATCCTTTCTCTATCTTTGTCACTACATCTTCTAACACGCCACAGCGTTCCCTTATCACAATGTTCCTCACTTTGTCCATCAAGGTCACTCCAGTCATACTTCTCAAACTTCTCATTTCTACAGCATTAATCTTACTTTCATGCTTCTTCTGCCAGACCCAACATTCACTACCATACGTAAGTGTGGGGATCAGCACCCCTCTATGCACAGCCAGTCGTGCCTTTTTAGACGATTTCTGACTGTTCATAAAAGTATGCAACGCCCCATTCACCAATCAATTTACTTTGAACATTATTGTTGAACAACAAATGCTGATCAACTAAAATTAAACTATGTGAACCCGCTATAAGCGAAAGCCTATCAAACGTCACATCGACGAAAGTTGACTTATATATCCGCTGAGAAGGCTTTCATTTTCGATAAATACCTAGGTACAGATTCCAGCCCACCTAGCACACCGCGGGGAATACGTGTTTTCCCCGTCTTTTTTTCTCCTTCGCGCCCGAACATTGCAATTCTGCTGTCACGTTCTAAGCCCTGGGACTTCGTCTTCCCTGGACCAGGAATCTGTACCTATTTAATCTAAGGCTTTCCTATTACCTATATTGAAAACGCATTCAACTGTTAAGTACATACTGACGAGACATGTTACCAACCTATCAATAAAATCGTCCAATATAACCAGATCTCCCGGAGCGTACTCCTCCACCAGAGAGCCGGTGGCGGTGGTGGCGAGCACGTGGGTGCACCCAGCTTGCTTCAACGCCCAAATGTTGGCTCTGTAGTTCACGTCGCTGGAAAAATAAGAACATTTTATTGTAATTATTTTTTAGTGTCGTTTTTCATGATCCTACTTGGATGGGTGATCATTATGTGATATGTGTAGTATCGGCGCAGCGCGTGTGTTGGAGGTTGTTACTTTTATGATATGAAACATTGAAGATATGAAATATATATAGCAACTCAAACAAATGAACAAATCACAGAACTAAAACTGGTGACCTCTACCGCTTATTTAGGAAACCCATTCTGTTGGACCTATCTACCGATTTGCTGCTGATGAGTGCTTCGGAGTGCTCGCAGCCCAGACACATCATCATCTCATCCGTTGGTAATCTACTACTGAACATAGGCTTCCTCCAGAAAGGGGGGGCCAATACTCGACACGCTTGGCAGGCGGGTTGTCGAGCGCAGTTCGATAGTTTTTCAGAGGATCTGCTGCCCGTCCTCTGGATCTGTTAACCCTTAGCCGGCTTTTACGGCAACCACGGATAGAGAGGGTGGAGCACTATTCTAAAGCCAGTAACTCCACGGCACATGTCGTCCCGATATTTAAAAAAAACCGCTACCCAAAGCGGTAGCATATAACGCTTAGGTCTGAAAGCCATAAGGTGACATGTCGTAAACCGCAAGCTAATCGTACATTTAATATTAAAATACTGATAACTTTTAGACCAAATTTCAGTTCTGACCTAGGTTGGTACTGATGTTTCCGGCCATGTCTTGCAAGAAGCACGCAGTCCACGCCGTTGATCTGACCCTCAATGAGCACATCTGAAGGACTTCCGAATGGAGTAGTCACCTCTTTCTCTATTTGGTTCTGGAATAACGTGGGGTCGTCGAAACCAGACCCGCCTATTATACCAATCTGAAACATAGAATTACTTCTGTACTTTTTTCTGAACCAATTGGGCTGTTTAGTATGTGTGAATCAGATCATGGAATAGCATAGGGGCATAGGTGAATGTTCAGCGTGTTAAAATCTCAGGCCATAGCTAGTAAAAAAAGATTGATAGAACAGCAATGTTGGAAGAAACCATACTCACTAGCGGCTAGCCAGAGCCATATTGGCTGGCCGCACTCGATTTTTATATGAAACTACATGATATCGCACAGTGACTTGGTGTTAGCCGTTAACCGCTCCGGTTTTCTTCCGCTGCGGAAAGCGGAACCGCAACCCAACATAATTATTGGTACTATAGAACCGAGACTGCGACGGTTACAAGAAATAAGGCGTGCCGTTGTTGCAGTACGTTTATACTGAGCCTAATTATTGCAGGTTTGATTTCTGCTATAAATACTATGCCGCAGACCATCGCCGCTGAACTAGTCTGCCTTGAATTTCTATGGGGTTATACACACTCCTGCCGCGATAAACGCTGCCGCTGTGGCATAATGTGTAAACAGCCTTATCTTATGCTTCTTGACGAATTCGTCACTTAGATCAAGCATGTGGTTATATTTGATATAGGCCTCTCTTGCAGGGGGCCGCCTGGGGAAGTACCACACCTTGGCCAGTTATTCATCCGCCAAGCAGTATTGTGCAAACATTACTGTGTTCCGGTCTGAAAGGCAATATTACCAGCGAAATTGCTTGAAGAGTTTCAACAACTAATAAAAGTCGTCGTCGAAGTTAAGAGTGCACCGTCACTGACCTCTTTTAAGCTGCGTCTCAAGGATCATTATCTTTCATAATATGTAATTAGTTGCCAATATTATTTATTATTGTCTTACTGGTATATAGTAATGCCTATATAAAATTGTGTACCTTTGTAATATTGTATAGTATATATTATATTGTTATGTATGTATCTATAATCTTAGTATATAATGTATTGGTTATAGTATGGTATTATAAGTATGTATTATATATTCCTCGATTATAGGACTGCCTCGGTGGCGTAGTGGGCGCATGCTCGACTGCCAATCAAGAGGTCCCGGGTTCAGGCATAGTCAGGCATAGTGCTAAATATTGGATTTTTCCATTAGGAATTATCTCAATAACTGCCTGGAGTCTGGAACTGTGCCCGGTATATGGCAATAGGCTCGCCCCCTATTACATGGGACCAATAACATACTGGCGAAATGTGGGTGTATCTACTATGGGACTGAGTCCTGGGTACACCTCTGCCTACCCCTTCGGGAAAAAGGCGTGAATGTATGTATGTATGTATGTATTATATATTATTTTTATGTATTTTATTTATATAATTATCATTTAAGTATTTGTTTTTGATACCACCGTCCCTTCAACATCTGTTTTTCCTTTCCCTGCATGGTTGTCTGGAAGTGATCGCTCTGAGCGATAAGGCCGCCAGAGGCGAAGTGCAGTGCCGCACAGAATTTTTCATTATAAAACACTGTTGCACTGCGTCTAATATGGGCAATCATGATGCTTACCATCAGACACCAGATTTGCTCGTCTTGTCATTACCATAAAAAAAATAATGTCACTACCATGTACAGGTAGGATACTGGATTTGTATAAAAAGAAAACAAATTATAACATTGCAATAAATTATATTACACATCAATAACTAAATAATACCTACACATATAATATACAATAAATCAGTGTTATAAGGCTACCAAATCTATAAGCTTTCAATTATGTTTTTAGCCTAACTGCTATGTTGTTTGATGCAAAAGACTTGATAACCTTATTTCAATGGTGTTGAGTAAGAATGACCAACATGTTACAATAAATGCACATTTACTATATAACATGTATTTTATTATTTGAGACCTTGTTGGAACTTCAACTCTTTAGTAGTTTCATGAGCGTTTTGAAGGTTTTGTGCTATTTGGAAGTATTTCTTTGCCTGTTCTTCATTTTTATCAACTCCATCGCCTTTTTTGTACATCATGCTAACATTGGCGCATGCATACATATTGCCTAGCTCGCACGCTTTTAAAGCAAACTGGTATGCTTGCTTCATGTCGCGTTTTATTAAGAAATCAATGTTCTTGTTCTTTTCCATGTTGTGTGGGTTGAAATCTTTGACATTCTTGGGTACTCCAGTCATGTACATGCCTGAGAGGTAGTGACATGCCATGTCATCATTACCGTCGCAGCTTTTCTTTAAGTAATTGTAGCCTGAAAGAAATTAACCCAATATATTAAAATCCTGCCTCAGTGGCGAAGAGGGTGTATGCTCGACTGCCAATCAAGAGGTTTTGGGTTCGATCCCCAGGTCAGGCAGTGTTAAATATTGGATTTTTATATTAGGAATTGTCTCAATAACTGCCTGGAGTCTGGAACTGTGCCCGGTAGATGGCAATAGGCTGGCCCCCTATTACATGGGACCAATAACATACTGGCGAAATGTGGGTGTATCTACTATGGGACTGAGTCCTGGGTACACCTCTGCCTACCCCTTTGGGAAAAAGGCGTGAATGTATGTTATGTTGTTATATTCAAATTCGTAATCTGTCAATAACATTATATACATAACATCACTTCTTGTTTCTCTAAAGGGTTTACAGAGTGTACCAACTCATTCCCGTAGTACGTACACCTACATATCGCCAGACAAAGAACTTAAACTAAGAGATCTTGGCAAAAAATGCTATTTTAAAAGTCATCTTTTTTATCAGTTTTGGGCATGTTTTAGGATTTCAAGATTCAATCAGATAATAAGATCTTATATAACATCTATGTCTGTAAGAAATTGCTTAATGTCGTAATTCGACAGCTGTTTAACATGTATTTTCTAATGTTTTGTTTCTTTTTTTTAAATGTTTTGCTATGAATTTGTGTACCTATGTAGGTTAGTACTATTCTTTCTATAATGTACATGTTCATGTTATGCAACAATTCAAGGACGAAAGTATGTAGAAACACAAAGTAAACTTACCTTTAGGAACATCTCTTTGTATATTGACAGCGCCTGTAGCAGTGAGCAACATTCCTGCGTGCAAGCAAGCACCTGGTTCATTGTACTCGCAACCTTTCTCAAAATAGGTTAGAGCTTCCGCTGCATCATCTTTTTCCCTCCCCCGGCCCATCAGAGCATAGTTCCCGATCTTCAGACATGATTTTCCGAACTTATAGTCCAAACAGTTGCTTTTAAAAACCCTTCCTGCTTTATCAAAGTCCTTTTTTATAGCTTCCAAATAGTCACCAAGAAGATGACAAACTTCTGGCTTTTTCTCTTTATAACAACCGAAACGGTACTCGATACCGAGGTTCTCGATGTACTCCTTCACGTCCTCTTCTTGTTTTAAGTCATAAGCCATTATTATTTCGTATTTTTTGGGTTTATCACAAATCACAAGAGAGGTTAGATTCTGATTGACATTATTCGGCAAGTGTCAAAGTGTCAAACTGATTGATAGTGTTATCAATTTGTAAACATCGTCCTACTTTTTAATAGGTACCTACTACCTACATAGTATTATTTTAAAAAAATAACAGTAATGAGGCAAACTAGCGCTAGCGTAATGGTACAAATTTCATAAATAGATCTACAGCTACACTAATTACATTTTTTAGGTGTTACCTTAATTTTTCTTATGTCTCCCATCGTGTTTTCGATAATAAACTTTCACGTTATTATGATCTTTAAACTATATTAACGCAAGTAGCTAATGTAGAAAAAATGGATATACCGAATGCACAGTGCAAACGTTACAAGATTTATTGATAAATTATTAGCCTTAATTTATAATATCCGATACAAAATTATTTCACGTTTTACTACAGTCGTTCTATGCTACAGTCGCAAATCGCAAATATTCAAAAGTAGGTATTATGACTTATTAACAATTGACATAAGACAGTCTTTTTATTTTTTATGGACCCACACCTGAATGTATTGCCAGTGTCAAGTTAAAGGTACTGCAATTCAAACTAGTCAGGTCAAAGTCAGGACGAGCTTTACAGCTCGTCAGTTATATACATAACTTCAGAGCACAGAATAGCGGAGTGAACTAGACCAGCTTCAGAGCCGTTGTGAAAGTTTAAAAGGTAGAGGTTTAAAAGTTCTTAAAGGTTAACAATAGTAGAATTTTCAAGTTCAAACATGAGCCATATTAGTCTAGGGGCTCTAGAGTTATTGAGGTTACGAGGTCTCAATATTTTTTAATCCGACTTCTATGAAATTAGGTATATGTTAGTAAATTAGTTTATATAAAATTTAATATTTGAATTTAATTATAATCGGTCAAGGGTTGAAGTTATGGATTCAACGCTAGATGGCATTGAATGTCGTTAACTAGCGGTATCTCTTATCGCACAACAAGAGACAGTCGTAAGATATTTTTTACGCGTGATATTAGTTCATATATAAATAATATTATATAAATCCAATTATGGTTATTTTGATGGAGTAATTAGGCGTAGTTTTCTTTTCGGTGGTACCTTTTTAGGTTAGAATAATGTACTTTTATTGTTCAGTAGCAGATATTTTCACCCATCATCAACAGTTTCAACAACCTCAGGGTGACGGGCCCAGTGCAGTGCCGCGTAGAATTTTGAATTTTAAAACACTGTCTGATGTGGACAATAATAATTCTTACCATCAGACACCTGCCCCGGTAGCACAGTGACCAGGGAAAACGAAGTCCCAGGGGGTTAGAACGAGCCAGCAGATATGAAAGTTCGGGCGTGAAAGAGAGAAAAAACGGGGAAAACCCCGTGACAAATATCTCACTTGTCAAACCAAGGTTATCCGTTTACTGACCGTGTAGAAGGGCTTTTACAACCATTCACCACGAAGCAGAGTTTGAATATTTATTGTGTCAAAGTCAGTTATAAACAGCTGATTTATTTGACACTTGACTGCTGATGGTTGACATATAATTTTTATGTTCGTCATTCGTCTGTTCGTTCCTTTTGTTCTGTGGCTCAGTGCTCAGTGTCTGTGGTTTCCATGTGTTCTGTGGTGGTTTCAGTGATTTGCTCAATTTAGTTTCAGTCGTAGTACTAATGTGGTACTAATTATTATAGTGATCTGTGGTTTCAGTCTGCTTTACTTTATACCACTGAGCACTCTTTATTATACTTTATATTTTATATGCTCAGTCAGTGTTCTGTAATTTCTCATTTATACGAAAGCGTAGGCTGTCGGCTGTGTGCTTCTAAAAGAAAATCTCAGTAATTAGACATTTTGAAAATGTCTAGTAAAGTGGAAACCTTTTCCGGGCGTATGCGGAAAGCTACGAGAAAAATTCACAACATAAGCGATGCTTTGGTCAACGCGAAATTCGCAATTTGTGAGTGTATTTCTATTGTTACTGCTATTGTATATTATAATAACTACAACATAATCTTTGTTTCAGCATTAAGGGATGAAAAGGTTTGGGGCGGGGGTCTGTTCATATTTTACCACGTATTTGCGTATCTTGAAGATGCCAAAGAAAGACTACGACTGGATGATTTGGACAAACTCTTTGTCCACAAGAGCATGTACCGGTAAGGGAACATACTACCTTACTTTCATATTATATATTATTTTATTTAAGTAATTAAATACACGACATATTATTAGTAAAAAAAATTTAGTTCAACTAATATGAATAAATTCTGTTATTATCAAGAAAAAGTAGAGACACAACCTACTACATAAAGTTACCTATTAATAGTGCAATTACTAGTTATTATTACCCATTAGCGATCTTATCACTAACAGTAATCTCTTCCAGATGGTGGAGATTTACTTAATGAAAATCTCATTTGTTGTGTCATAGAAATAATATATATGTATTTAAATAGATTAAATTTATTTTAGTAAGAAAGCATTTGAAGAAGACCTAGCCCACTACTTAGGTGAAGAATGGAGGTCAATTCCCAAAGCGCCAGCCCTGGAGAACTACATAGAACACTTGCAAGAGTTGGAAAGAGACAACCCTAAGATGCTGATGGCATATGTGTACCACATGTATCTTGGACTGTTGAGTGGAGGGCAGATATTGTCTAAGAAACGACAGATGTTTGGAGAAAGTTAGTATGCATAATATGGTCTTCTACCTTTCTTCCATTTTCATGGTCTTGGACTTTCTTGCCGTTGTTTTTTATAACTTACCATTTTTTTTATGATAGTGAGTGACAAGATGAGCAAATCAGGGGCCTGATGGTAAGCATCATGATTGCCCATATCATCCATAAATTCAAAATTCTGTGCGGCACTGCGCCTGGTACCCTGAGATATTAGTTGAAACTTGTCATTTTGCAGCTGGTAACATTGCCCTCCAGACTGGAACAGTAATGTTTGCACATTACTGCTTGGCGGATGAATAACTGGCAAAGGTGTGGTACTTCCCCAGACAGCCCCCTGCAAAAGAGGCCTACCACTACAGACATTTTTTTCAATCTTAATTTTTACCTTACCTACTTATTACTTTATCACCTACTTTCATCATCATCTCAGCTATAATATTTCCACTGTTGAATCATGTTCAACAGTGAACCAGCGTGTTCCTGCTTGCGGTCTGTTAGATCTTCTGTCCACCTTGTGGGTGGACATCCTACGCTGCGCTTGCCAGTCCATGGTTTCCATTCTCTAACATTGCAGCCCCATCTGCCATCAGTTCTCTGTGCTATGTGGCTATGTGCCTTGCGCATTGCCATTTCAACTAATGGGCCTACCTACTTTAGATTGTATTAAACTAAGCAACAGATTTTAATGCAGTTTCAACAAAAGATGATTCAAGAGGATGTTACTGTATAAGTATTGGTACCCGGAGCAAAGTGAGGATGGGTACTTGTACTAATATCATTAATGTAAAAGTTTGTGAGGATGCATGGATGGATGTATGATTGTTACCCTTTCACGCCAAAACTACTGAACCGATTGGGCTGAAATTTGGACTGGCTCGATGGCGTAGAGGGCGCATGCTCGACTGCCGATCAAGAGGTCCCGGGTTCGATCCCCAGGTCAGGCAGTGTTAAATATTGGATTTTTCCATTAAGAATTATCTCAATAACTGCCTGGACTCTGGAACTGTGCCCGGTAGATGGCAATAGGCTCGCCCCCTATTACATGGGACCAATAACATACTGGCGAAATGTGGGTGTATCTACTATGGGACTGAGTTCTGGGTTCACCTCTGCCTACCCCTTTGGGAAAAAGGCGTGAATGTATGTATGTGTACTTTTCATCCCGATATTCCCACGGGAACGAAGACTGCGCGGGTGGACCCACGAGGCAAAGCTAGTTATTACTTAATTAAATATTTTAATTTTGCCATGCCTTGGGTAAAAGTCTTCTTTTCAGAGTTTAACTCATAATAGATAAATTTTTTAAAAGCTTAAAGCAATGGAGCTTTTAAGCCTTATAAAAATGATGAAGAAAAAAACCTAACATATAATTAACAAAATGAAACTACAAATACTTTTTTTTCTTTTTCTTATTTAAATTAATAAACTAAAACTATGAGAGTGATAATATTTTTTGTTTTGTCTCTTTCCAGAGAATTCCAAAGAGGTTCCATACAAAGACAAAGTCACAGACTTTTCTGACGTAGACATTCCCAAACTAAAAACTGACTTCAGAGAAGCAATGAACGAAATAGCAGAACATCTAACAGTTGAAGAGAAAGATGCTCTCATTGAAGAAAGCAACCAAGTGTTCATTATGAACAACTTGATTGTCAATTCTGTGGGAGGGCAGAATCAGGTTATATATAACTTCCTGTATAAAGCATCTGCTGTGGCTCTTCTTATAGGGGGTGTTATCTTTGCCTATAAGTTGCATAAGCATTTGTAACTTTTCAAAGTAATATGCCTGTAGGCTAATAGGGTTGATATACCAAGCGCCCCAGCCACGCGGATTGTGCGATGTGAAGATAAAATAGGTACTTATGTCTTATGTGGAGTCTCGGGTGCGCCATTGATAATTTATCTGGCCGCGCGTCTGGGGCGCTTAGCCCTTAGGATGCGTAGCATTTCCCAATGGAAACAAATAAGTCCTATAAGAGACTTATTTATTTTCTTTGGGAATTGCTGCAAAAAAATTGGCAATCCCTATCAGTGCATCCACACCGCAGTTAAATGTTGTGGAGCAACACGGTAACATTCGTAACTTTTGTTGTTATTTCTTAATTGTTTACTCATCCATTCGAGCGTTCATATGTTTTTACTGTTTTCAAAAGTTAGGCAATGTTGCTTAACATTTACTATCACGGCATCATTAATATTATACTAACAATAAATAACTTAATGCTGTCGTAGGTATGTTGCTGAGTATCATATGGAAACATTGATCTACATAACTGCAGTGTTGATGCATGGTAAGCCATGCTAGGCTTGCTGTGGCTCTTCTTGACTTATTTTGTATCATCAATAATAATTATTAGGGGTTTTACATAAATCGCGTATAATGTCAGTTATAAGTGCCTGCACGCCTACACGTCGCCGGTGAAGAAGCCGCCAGATTGTGTCGGCGGGTCAGTAGTTCATGTGTGTAGACTCTTTTAGGGTCAAAGTAAAGCAACATTCTCACTTATTTTTACATGTCTAAAATACTTAGTTGTATAGTGTAAGAACAAGTTACCAAGTTACTCTTTTTCTATATAGAATTAGGTAGAGATTTTTAAAACTTCTCAGAACTCAGGTTCAATACTCTTAGAAAATAGACCAAATATTATATAATAAGTAGTTGTTTGTATATTGGGTGATAACTTATTGGGATAGATGATATCTTTAATAATAGTTATATGTACTTGGTTAAAAATTGCAGTGTTAATTTTTTGGTTAGTCAGGATTTTGTTAATAAAGACTGAACTTTTTATAAAGCGTGGTTTTACTTTGAAGAAGACGGTGTGCCTGATAGCTCGCGGTTACCGCCGCCCATGGATACCTTCAACACCAGAGGTATTGCCAGTATGTTGGCGACCCTCCAACACTATTCACTCTCCTTCTGAAAGCCCCATATTGAAGCTCAACGGGAAGACCAGCTCTTTCCCATAATATAGGTGTAGGTAAATTAAGAAATTTACTTGGTACACAGCATTCATTAATATTTGGCAATCATCATCATCTCAGCTATAGGATCCACTGCTGATTATAGACCTCCCCAATAGATTTCCATCCAGTACGGTTGTAAGCGGCCCGCATCTAGCGTGTTCCTGTTTGCTGACTTTATCAGATCGTCCACCTTGTGGGTGGACGTCCTACGTTGCGCTTGCCGGTCCGTGGTCTTCATTCGAGAACTATACAGCCCCATCGGCCATCAGTTCTACGTGCTATGTGCTTGCCCATTGCCACTTCAACTTGCTAATACGCTGGGATATGTCGGTAACTTTCGTTCGTCTACGGCTATAATATAGAAATTTATAATAATCGCGAAGTCTATCATAAAACATGCATGTTATAAAGTTCCTTATCAGGTTTTCATCCCAAGGTTATTGTTATCATAATGTAAAAGTAAAAAAGTTATCTGCAAGTTGTGTAACTAAAAAATTAATTGGAATAACTTTGATATTATGAGTTTTTAGTTGGCGATCTAACATGTACCTACCTGCTACCTACTAGAGTCAAAACTTCATCAAAACCAATTCAGTAGTATGGTAACATGCACAATAATTCGAGGTTTTATGGTAATATTGATATACAGGGTTATTATGGTAATGAGCATTCATAAAGGGTAATTAACCATTATTTGGTTAAAGCATGGAAGATATCGCTTAGGCTATAGGACCGCCCATTGTCGAGCAATCTTGTACGTTAACTATTAAGTTAAACCTGTAATATTCTATTAAATTGGTCTCAATAATAAATAGCATTGTATTTGTATTATATCATTTAAATCTTTTAATTGGATTCTAACTGATATTAGTAACCTTGTATTACTATGATCGATATAACATTATTCAAACTTTAAACCTTGACTTACTTTATGTAAAAATAAAGGAGATAAAATCACAATTCCTTACAAATATATATTACACAGTTACTACAATATATACACCTAAAGTGTACAAGCATATTATAATCATCAGAATAATTATTTACATTCATTCAAAATACTAAATTACATTAATAATAATTAATCATTTGCTATACTTAATAAAATATAAGGTAATAAAAATTATCTAAATGAAGGTAGAGTCGGCGGTTCCATCGCCATATCAATGAGGTCGTCAATGTCATCTGTGTTGAAGAATGACTCCATCTAAAAACAAGAAAAAACTAAGAATAATAAAAAATCTTAACAAAAATACAATGAAAAAATGTAAGACGATAACTCAGGGGTCAGCTGTATTTTTTGTTCCTATCGTTCAATTTCTAGTGAATCATTTTATTTTGCGCTTATGGAAATCTTTCAGCATGTGTTTTTAATATATAATATAACCTATACCTTGTAAAATATAGCTTGGTACGTGACAGCTGAACAAAAAATAAATTCTTAGGTCATATTTCTTTAAATTAGGTAAGTATATAAATGGTATCATTTCAGGTAGTTTATACTTCAGATACAATACAAATAAGGAAAGAAAAATTTCACCCACGGGCAATGTTCAATTTTTTCTTTCCTTATTTGTATTGTATCACATGCGAGTAGACCGCTTTGTCTAAATAAAAATTAAAATATTATACTTCAGATACCCTCTAAAAATTAAATTACGAAAATATGTAAAATTGAGTTGTTGCCTTACGAAATTAAAAGTCCCCGAAGCAGAGGTGTACAAAGTACCATAGTACTTAGTTACACCAACATTTCGCCAGTTTAATTCAAAGTAAAGAGGACGAGACTCGCAGACTTTTATTTAGAAAATTCCTAATGGATCCACTAATACTTTTTGTCTGACCTTGCCCTTTGCCTGGAATTCGAACCCAGGACCTCTCGTTTGGCAGTCGCGCTTGCGACCACTGTAAGAACGAGGCGATTTCTTGAACGCTTTTTTTAACAGATTTGTAGCGTTTACGGATCTGATTTAAAGTCTGACCGTGTTACTCCCCTCGACACATCGCGCATGTGTGCGTGCGTACGGGCCTTATTGCCTTTCGCAGGCGATTGTGTCGCTTCTTGTAGTACATACATAGTCCCTCTATTTACTACTATCCTGACATACAGCTTTCGCTTCGTCCACTTTCATCACATTCTTCATAAATGCTCGGCGGTTGTAAATACTTTTGACCTGACCTTTCCTTAGAACAACATCAATTTGTTCATGGAAAATACGTATAAGTCGACTCCTACCGATTTCACCATTCACACTCGCCTTATAAATCTCCTTTCGTCCATCCTCTTCACATGTCCGAACCACCTGTAGCAATCCTTTCTTTATCTTTGTCATTACATGTAACATGTCAGTCCAGTGATGGTTCTTGTAGTGATAACAGTAGTATGTATGTGTCGGTAGTTGTTACCATGAGTTGTGTGAGCAGACAGGGCGCACAGTGCAGCGCGCCCTCCCGACACTCGCAGCGCGGCGCGGCACAGCGCGGGGCGCCGCGGGCCGCGCGCCCGCCCAGCACGGAGGACAGTAGCAGTATGTTGTTACCATGAGTTGTGTGAGCAGACAGGGCGCACAGTGCAGCGCGCCCTCCCGACACTCGCAGCGCGGCGCGGCACAGCGCGGGGCGCCGCGGGCCGCGCGCCCGCCCAGCACGGAGGACAGTAGCAGTATGTTGTTACCATGAGTTGTGTGAGCAGACAGGGCGCACAGTGCAGCGCGCCCTCCCGACACTCGCAGCGCGGCGCGGCACAGCGCGGGGCGCCGCGGGCCGCGCGCCCGCCCAGCACGGAGGACAGTAGCAGTATGTTGTTACCATGAGTTGTGTGAGCAGACAGGGCGCACAGTGCAGCGCGCCCTCCCGACACTCGCAGCGCGGCGCGGCACAGCGCGGGGCGCCGCGGGCCGCGCGCCCGCCCAGCACGGAGGACAGTAGCAGTATGTTGTTACCATGAGTTGTGTGAGCAGACAGGGCGCACAGTGCAGCGCGCCCTCCCGACACTCGCAGCGCGGCGCGGCACAGCGCGGGGCGCCGCGGGCCGCGCGCCCGCCCAGCACGGAGGACAGTAGCAGTATGTTGTTACCATGAGTTGTGTGAGCAGACAGGGCGCACAGTGCAGCGCGCCCTCCCGACACTCGCAGCGCGGCGCGGCACAGCGCGGGGCGCCGCGGGCCGCGCGCCCGCCCAGCACGGAGGACAGTAGCAGTATGTTGTTACCATGAGTTGTGTGAGCAGACAGGGCGCACAGTGCAGCGCGCCCTCCCGACACTCGCAGCGCGGCGCGGCACAGCGCGGGGCGCCGCGGGCCGCGCGCCCGCCCAGCACGGAGGACAGGCGCCGCGCCGTCGCCCTGTCCGACTGCAGCTTGGCTCCGGCGAATATTGTTCCTGCGCATACATTATACATACTATACTTTTATTTATTGACGGAGCGAGCGCGAAGCGTCCGAGGGTCAGCTTCACCAAAAATGCTTTCATATGTCCGTCTGGCTGTCACTCTCTACAGGTCGCATTTCTCAACCGATTCTCGGTGAACAGATGTTTGAATCGGATTATATTTTGTTGATTCGGTTTTTGAAAATTCATCAAAATACAGACAGATTGCTGATGTTATAAGAGTATAAGAGTAACATAACAAACTATTTTATATTTTTAGAAAAACGGTATTGATTCCGTAAAAATATTAAAACCCATACAAAACTAAATTCCACGCGGACGAAGTCGCGGGCAACAGCTATAATAAAATATTGTTACCATTAGTTTCCATAGCGAGCGAGGTGCACAGGCCCAGCTTATCCTTGGGCAGTTTGACTTGCTTCCTCAGGCCGGAGTCGCCCACCAAGTATTCGTAGTCCTTGTTCGTATACGCTAGCGTGCTATCCACTCCTACAATATTAACATATTATTAAAATCATAGATTATGGGGGTCTCTCCCATAATTAAATTTCCCAAATAAAGAATAATTTTGCACTCAATTGTTCGTTGTTGCTTTTGATCTGGCCTTTATTTACGTAAAATATATCCGGTTCTTTGTTAATGTACTTGTTTCGGTTGAAAAAAATCGTACCGTATTTTTCACATTTTTATAAAAATTGTTAATAATATATTTTG
The DNA here is from genome assembly GCA_947063395.1 of Hemistola chrysoprasaria. NCBI lineage: Eukaryota > Metazoa > Arthropoda > Insecta > Lepidoptera > Geometridae > Hemistola > Hemistola chrysoprasaria. The sequence goes on along the minus strand of OX346731.1, from coordinate 5,415,373 downwards.
AGGTTATCTTAACGTTTTTTTTTATAAATATGGAAAAAAAAACACGTTTTTCTTCAACCTTATTTATCTTCAACCTTTGTGGATAGATTAAGAGCCAACCGCGAACAATTGAATAGAAAATTATCTCTCTCTGCATATTTAGAAAATTTCATTTTGTATGGAAGAGAGATCCTCTTAATAAGTATTACTCGTATGCAAGTGGAAGAAGCGGCAGTGATGTATCAGAATAATATCAAATGGATAGAAATAGTCCAATCTAAAACAACGGGAACAAGGCGTGACTGTATGTAGATCTATGATCTGCAGCCTAATAGATGAAGTATTTATTACCCTTATGTCTTCACTTTGTTAATAATAATTATTTCTTTTATCTTAATTTTGCATGTTAATTTAGATTTTTATTATTTTGGACATTGATGTTATTACCTAATTAATCTGGTTAAATTTAATTTTTAATTGTAATTTGCACGCCTCAAGAAGGTATAATGTATTGGGCTAATTAAAATTAATTTAAGACCTGTTTGTACATACCTATATTCCTGCAAATAAAATAATTATGATATGAACTTGAACCAAAAGAGATTATAAACATTATTTTTTCACTCCTCTTGCTCAAAAAGTCTGTTATTGTTGCGAACAGCGGGGGTAAAATAATTTGTCAACCTCTAGGGGATAAAGAAAATTTCTTTTTAATCCTTGCCTGTATTTTTTTTATACGTATAGGATATTAGCCAAAATGTTAAATTCAAATTCAAACCGTACAACCGTAAAATTTAAAAAAGAAATTGTGATTATTGACTATGCAGCTATGCAGCAGTACTATGCAGCTAGATGACGTTGTAACATAGTGTTACGACTGCTGCGTGAGCCAAGCTAACAAGCGTGCTGATTTAGACTAAAGGTCCCCATATTATGAATAGTTTATAGCGTATTATAGGGAAGGCCTGTGTTCAGCAGTGGACGTCTTCCGGCTGATGATGATGATGATTATTATTCGTCGTCATTTTATCCCACACGACTTACCGAACAGATATTTGGCGACGCGTTTTTTGGACAGCATGAAGTCATCGTTCATGATGATGTGTAGCGACACGGAATTCTCCATCAGGTTTTGATAGATCGTCGAATAGTCCAACTGTTCATAAATATATCAAATATTATTTTTCTACGTGCTATGTGCCCTGCCAAATAGCCACTCCAACTTGCTGGTCCGCTCTAATACAAGTGGCGCCCCCGTTGGAACTAGACGGAATGCTGACGCCATCTTCCGTGACTTTTGTGAGTATTCGGATACGTGCCATGGACAACGATGGTGTTTGACTGTGTTGGTGACTCGCGCAGAACTCGAAACATACAAGTAGGTACATGTAGTTTGTCTTTAACGAAGGCTTCGTACGGTCGTTACCAAAACCATCGCGTGTTCGGCTTTAAATATCGTTCATACTTTGCCGCGTTGTCTTAGTGTTAAGACTGAGAAAATTGTTTTATCTGATAAGTTAAAAAAATGAAGCCCTACAAGTTCTTTGTGCGTTTTTGTAGCCTTCACGATAGATTCATTAGTTCAAGATCCAGTGTACGAGCCTTACACCCGTATTCAAGAACATTACTTATGTAAGGTACTGTGCTAAGTAAGGAATTTTTCCCCACTTTCATCATGGAAGGCAATTGTTTCCAATGAGATTTACCCGCCTTATTTGTTGTTCTTGAATACGGGTGTTATTCTGCATCCAACATTACCCACTAACGCCCACATTAGTTAGAAGGTCGAGGATAGGTCTTGACGCTGAAAATAATCCCCCAGTATTGTATTATGTGTACAATATGTACTTAATAAGTACATATTGAACAACTTATACATGTACAATATGTACTTAATAAGTACATATTGTAGGTGAGATGTAGATAATGAGGATCACTTAAGCGAGAATTGAAATAAAACCATATCTATTAATCAACCATGTATTGTTTTGCTCTTATAATAAACTTTACTTATTTATATATCAATTAAGATCAACTTTAATAATTTTGCTTATCAATTCTAGTAAAATAAGGATTAAAAAAAAAATTGAGTCGATCAAAATTGTCAGCATCGGTTGGCAATGGTGATCAGCATGTGTGGACAATGGTGAAAAATCTACCTGCATGGGCGAAACGGAAAAATAAAAATTCTCATAAAAAAGTTGAATATATATAACAATATTCTGAGTTTTGAATTGCAATCTAAAATGTTACAATTATTACATATCGCATGTACAGAAAAAAACTACTCGAAAAATTAGATCAAAATGGCGCGAAATCTTTACATATTTGTTTCTCACCAGCGCGTCACGCGAACTGACTGAGCCCCTGCCCGTACATGGGAATGACGTAAAGCTAGCGCGTAGGTATGTTGGCATCACTTCCTCGCGTTCGGATTTTCTTATTTTGTGGTGACCACCATTGCCAACTGACTCCGATTGCCTACATCTCCCCTACACCTCATACATGTACAATATGTACTAAGTACATATTGTACATAAGTATAATAAGTACATATGTACATAAGTATAATAAGTACATATGTATGTAATAAGTACATATGTACAATATGTACTAAGTACATATTGTACACATAATACAATACATGATGTGTGCTAGTGCTAATGGGGGATTATTTTCAGCATCAGGACCTATCCTCGACCTTCTAACTAATGTGGGCGCGTACAATATGTACTTACTAAGTACATAAGTACGTACTAATAAGTAAGTACTAAGTACATAATATATACAAGTCCTACTTACCCTCATATTATTTAGATCACATCTGGAGCAAGGCATCAGTATGAATGTCTTAGGAACCCCCGCACGGAACGACAGTTGTGTCGCGAAGCTAAGAGCTGAGAATATGTCCGCGCCACGAGACTTGCTTGACTTGTCCGGTTTTTCTGTTAAACATACATACATAATATCTAGCATGTATACACTTAAATAATTTGGATATATTACCACTAAGTATATCACTAATAATATGTATATTTCACACGTTATAATAACCTAAGCCTACTATGTTTAGTTGCGTACTCTGTGGCTCCCTGTAAATGCAGGAACACACTGTCATGATTCCCTAGTCATAAGATAATATTGTACTGTGTATCCCCCGTTGGGAGTTCTAATAAACAAATAAATATAATATGACGCCTTGTTTCGCCGAATGGTTGTGTAGAAGTGGACGGTCAGCATCAAAAGACGATGACCACATTTCGTTGTGTTTTAAGCGTCATGTAACAGAGGGCAAGCTTGTTGCTATCAACAGGGCATAAATCCAGACTCCAAGCTAATATTAAGAACATTCGTAATGTCAAAATCCAATCCGGCAGGTGTACCTGGGACATAGTAGCACCAGATCCCCGTCACTTCATACAATCTGCCGCGCGCAATAGCCTGATGGCGGATGGGAGTGTCGCCTCTTGTAGTAGTCTAATATTTAGTATTTTTTGGTAGCAAACGCGTCATACGATAAGGTTCAATTTCGTGTGCCAGCAGAATGAGGTATATTCTTATACCCAAAAGGGTGGTTGCTTCGAGAGTGGGCTTTCTGTACGTTAATGAATGCATTATAACACTTTATTGGTACCACAATAATACAGAAACTAACAAAAAGAAAACTTAAAACTAGAAAGAGTAACAACTGGCGGCCTTATCGCTCAGAGCGATCTCTTCCAGACAACCATGCAGAGAAAGGAAATACAGATACATTAATTATTAATCCTGTGGCAGTGTTCCGCGACGGCAAGTGTAGTACCTACATATATAGCGTGTTACCGATAGTGAAGGTGTCGAAGTGATGCGAGATGTCGATAGCGTTAGTGAACACCCTGTTGTTGACGTAGAGCGCGCGAGCTCGTCGGTACACGCCGCCACCGAAACCTACGATCGCGTACCTGTTAACAAAACATTACTTTAAACACTAATGACCTTGCTTTACTAGAGACACTTGGGCCTTGAACCCTTTTTAAGCCATAGAAAACAACATCTGATACTAAAATTAGGCTTTTGGTACATAGATGAAAATTAAATGCTCCATTGGTGGTAAGAATATCGACTCTGCCTTATAAAGGGTAAATCACAGATCATTCCCTGGGTTATAAGGTGATATATATCGCTTGCCTGTGCCACGTTTTAGCGAGCCCAGTTCGACCAATGCTATTAAGATTAAACGTCACCCATACAAAATGAAAATACACAGATACTATGTAGAAATAGTTGTTTGTGGTTGGCTCTGGATCTGGCCTTTATTTGCACGAAAACATATCTCGTTAAAGAAAACCGTATGGATTTTTTACTTAAAAAAATCATGAACATAACCTTAAAACTACTTTTTTACAATTTTCATAAATACGAAGAAACTGTAAGGTTTTCCCTATTTCGTCAAAGCTCGAGAGTAACACGTGGAATGAAAAGTAGAGTGGTTCTATTTACTCCCATAGCTCGGGATTAAATCTACCTCGTATACAATGGACCTCTTTAGCCCCGTGTGTCTACTATTAAGTACCTGTTATCAGAAAGTCCGTTCGCCTGTAGATTAGTATCGAACGCCTCAACAAACAAGTCCATATTCTTGTTCTTCCTCAAGTTCTTGTTGCAAGGCAACGCTTCTATAATGAACACTACATCTGTAGATTTCGGTAAATTTGTTAGGACTGTAAATTCACCCTCCTCTATTATATCGCCCTGGGGTGTAGTGCATCTGAAATGGAAATAAATGCAATTACTATGTTAATCGGTCACATTGGGGGGGGGGGGGGGGGGGAGGGTCACATGACTCCTTTCAGCATTTTTCGAAGCCCACTGTAGTTTCGGAGATGGCACTGAAGACCCTTTTAAAAAGTTCAGCTGTATATTGAAAGGGCTGTACTAATAATAATAATATGGGAAAATTTCCACACACGGCCATCTGGTCCCAAATTAGGCTAAAAGCCTGTACTATGGTAACCAGATGACTGATATACATACTTATATACGCTTATAACATCTAGACACAGATCAAACAGACATGTTCATGCACACAAATGTTTGACTTGGCCGGGGATCGAAACCGGGGCCTGCCTCACAGAAAGCAGAGTTACTACCATCTGGACCAACGGGGCTGTCAAGATGGCACCGAAGACCCTGTTAAAAATGCACATATAGGTATATTAAAAAGGCTGTAATGATCTTAATTAGTAGTGTATATAATAAATAGGTGTAAAGCGTTCTTCTTGTAAAGGTATTCTCTGTAGTGGTAGGCCTCTTTTGCAGGGGGCCGCCTGGGGAAGTACCACACATTTACCAGTTAGTCATCCGCCAAGCAGTAATGTGCAAACATAACTGTGTTCCGTTATGAAGGGCAATGTTACCAGAGAAATTACTGGGCATGACGAGATTCAACAACTCATATCTCAGGGTGACAGGCGCAGTGCAGAGCCGCGCAGAATTTTGAATTTTAAAACACTGGGTGGCACTGTGTATGTGTATGATAAGGGCAATCATGATGCTTACAATCAGGCACCTGCTTAGCTCGTCTTGTCACTCACTATCATAAAAAAAAGTATCGTTTCGAACGCACGGTAGACTCAGTACTGTTTATTAATTGACGTGCAAAAGTGTCAGATTATGACCTATTTGAATAAATGTTTTTGAGTTAGAGTTTGTACATGGAAGGTAAATGAAATGAAATGAAATGATTACTTTATTTGCATGAATACAGGTATAGAATGTTCTTGCTTATTGTATATTAGCGACCCTCCCCGGCTTCGCACGGGTGCAATACATATAAACCTTCCTCTTGAATCATCCTATCTATTTAAAAAAACCGCTTCAAAATCCGTTGCGTAGTTTTAAAGATTTAAGCATACATAGGGACGGACAGACAGCGACAGCGACTTTGTTTTATACTATGTAATGATAATGATAGACCACTGTACTCGACCAAATTGTCGTGCAAATATTTACCAATATACATAGTAATTAATAATTAGTAATTATTTAAAAAATCAGGATGTCAATTTATATAATAATATTGGACGATAAGTGCATAATTAATTAATTGAAAGATTTCAAATGTCAATTTATATAATATGAAAAATAAGAAAATTAGAATTTAAATTTAAAATAATCATATATGGAATAAAAACATCTGTCACATAACCATCTACAAATGTTATTGTTAAATTCATAACATACTGATGGCAGTGGTCGGGCACGTGCGTGGGCACGTGTTGGTGCGAGCACAGCTGCAGGTAGGCGGCGGCCAGCGCGCACGCCGACACGCCCGCCTCGCACGACTGCAGGAACGGAGACGCCGAGATCTGTGGACGCATTACATATAGCACGACAACATTCGGACAGTGGCGGATTTACACATTTGCCGCCAGTAGGCTGTTCATATTTTGCCGCCCTTTACCGTTTGCGCTACCGAAAATTCAATAGCACCCAGCCGGGCTATTGGCGTTCTTGGTGACTATCACTTTAGTGACTATTAACTTGATTTGACATTAACTACAAATGTCAAAGTCCGGTTACTAACCAAAGACATTATGAACTTACTAAGTAGACTGTGCACTGTGTCGGTCCCGAGTAAGAACCACCCGCAGTGTCTATCCTTTTCCTTTTCTCTCCTCCAAGTTTGACAGTGCACAGTCTTGTTAGAAGGGTAAAAGGTCTTTGTTACTAACTCAAGCCACAGAGCCTGATAGCGACTGGTGATTATGAAGAACGCCAATAACCCCCCAGGTCTGCGATATGCGAATCTACGATTTTACGATAGTTGAATAGTTCTCTTAGTTTCTCTAGCGTTTTAGATAGCGAACAGCTTGCTGCGAGAGCGGTGAACACATATTCATCAACAATACTAAGTATAACGCATAGGGCCGGTAAATCCCATTCGAAACCATTGCCTGCCGTGACGAACGCGTTCAGAAATTCCTTACTTAACACAGTACCTCACATAAGTATTGTTCTTGCATAAGGGTGTAAGTCCCAGGGGGATAGTAGAATGAGACAGCAAACTATGCATTGTTCAGACGCGAAAGTGAAAAATAAATTGTTAAGGCATACATATGTATGCATAGTGTAGAGTTCCATACCTAGATAAGAGCATACAGCGCCATCTATTAGTTCCGTGAGCAAAGTATGGAAATATGCAGTAAAATGACCATAACTTTTTATTGCGTTAACTTAGAAGTATGATTATTTACAGCTACAAGGCACCGAAGATCTAAGTAGTTGATATCAATTTCAACTTGATACCTCCACGCGTTCCCGTTAAAAAATGTCTTGACAGACGGACGGATAGACAGACAGACGGAAAACTTCTTACTTCAAACAAATTACCTACTTATATAAAATACTTACCACAGAGAAGCAAGGATGCAGTGGAGACAGCTTATTAGCAAAGAACTTGTCGCACTGCGTATCGTTATTAAGCTCCTTGTTGTCAACTAGGCCTCCAGTGGGGGCCAAGTTCCAAGCTCCAGTCACCAGTGGTGGGAGAGCTTGCGTGTTGTTGGGCAGTTGGAGGTCGTCGTATTGTTCGTTATTGTACGTGCCTAGTAGACCGCCTACGCTTGAGAAGAACCAACCTGGAGAAGATCATCAAATAACTTTATATACAACGTTTTAAAATACTGCCTCGGTGGCGTAGAGGGCGCATGCTCGACTGCCAATCAAGAGGTCCCGGGTTCGATCCCCAGGTCAGGCATAGTGCTAAATATTGGATTTTTCCATTAGGAATTATCTCAATAGCTTCCTGGAGTCTGGAACTGTGCCCGGTATATGGCAATAGGCTCGCCCCCTATTACATGGGACTAATAAGATACTGGCGGAAAAGTGGGTGTACCTACTATGGGGCTGATAACTGGGTATACCTCTGCCTACCCCTTCGGTATAAAGGCGTGATTGTATGTTATGTTTATTTACACTTGTTGAAGAAAGTAGTAGTTTTTCTCCTAAGTATAGGTAAAAGTTAACATGACAAATATCTTACCCGACACTTCAAGCCTGCAAACCTTGAAAAGCAAGTTGCATTCAATATCCAGTCCGTTGTTGCCTTGCACCGATATATAATCCGTCTGTCTATATACTATAAGGCCGTCGATCAACGCGGGCAAGCTCAACGCTACGGATTCTATTGATACTTGCTGAAATTATTCATCTATTTATTAGGAGTCATCATGAAAAAGTGTAAATTCTATTTAAACGAGCAATTCATGTACATAATATATGTATATAAACTATGTAATAATTGAATGAGAGTTTTCTGGAAATTTTCTGACATCAGATGTCGCCCTCGTCCTTACGGGGTCCTATTAAGTATATTAAGATCCTCTCAATAGGTTCTCTTAAATATTTTTATCTTATTTATTAATCTTACATTTTGATTCTTAAAAATGAATTTGAAGGGTTTTTATATTATATACTAGCTGTGCCCCGCGGTTTCACCCGTGTAGTATCTTTCCCGTTGGAATATCGGGATAAAAAGTAAAAAGAGGTGTATACTATCTGCATATCGAATTTCAGCCCAATCGGTTCAGTAGTTTTGCCATGAAAGGGTAACAAACATCCACAAACTTTCGCATTTATAATATTAGTAGATTTTTTATTGCTTTTCATTGTCTATTTTGTCACCGATAATTAGTTGAATCTTAATGATTTAGTACTTACCTAGACACAACTAAATACTAGATAGTACGATAAGCGAGTGATAAGCTCACTATACCCTGGTTTATCAAATGGCTAGTTTATAAAAAAAAGCTAACCCCTTTTGATAACTCCCATTTGATAACTCTATTAACAGTCTGTCTATAGACAAACATACAGAGTTATCAAATAATCCGCACACACAGCACGGAGAAAGAACTCGAGATCTTTTTTTATTTTATGTTAGTGAGTAACAAGACGAGCAAATCAGATCTGCAGCTCAGAAATCAAATAAGCAAAACTTCCCGGGTAAAGAACTCACCTCCTTGTACAAATCAATATGTATAAGCTTCCTCCTAGTCATGACCACTAGATTGTACCTCCCCTGTTCGTTGCTCTCCATCAGTACAGTGAAGTTGTCCAATCTATAGTCCTTGGTAAGTAAGAACGTGCCGGCTTCAGAGACTGTGAACACTCGTTTGTCGAATGTTACTAAGGTACCTTGGCCTGTCATCATTGCCATACCTAGAAACAAGATAAGAAAATTTAGGCGTAGGAAATCCAGCCGTAAGTTTTTTTTTATGATAGCGAGTGACAAGACGAGTAAATCAGGTGCCTGATGGTAAGCATCATGATTGCCCATATCAGACACAGTGCCACCCAGTGTTTTAAAATTCAAAATTCTGCGCGGCACTGCACTGCGCCTGTCACCCTGAGATATTAGTTGTTGTAACTCGTCATGCCCAGTAATTCCGCTGGTAACATTGCCCTTCAGACCGGGACACAGTAATGTTTGCACATTAGGTACTGCTCGGCGGATGAATACTAGTTTCCGAGTATTTAGACTTAATATGAAACTAGTTGTGCCCCGAGGTTTCACCCCCGAAGACATCGTTCCCGTGGGAATACTGAGATAAAAAGTACCCTATGTTTAATTCCGGGATCTAAACTACCTACATACCAAATTTCGGTCCAATCAGTTCAGTAGTTTTGGCGTGAAGGAATAGCAAACATCTATCCATTATTTTTTTATTATACTTATTGTATATTTTTAAGGTTAATTCTTGTTTGTGATGTAGCAATAAAGAGTTTATATCTATCTATCTATCTATTAATCCATCCATCCTCTCAAACTTTCGCATTTATAATATTATTAGGATATAAAAGCCAACGATGATTTTTAATAATCACAACAGTAGCCCAGCAAATCTATGAAGTACCATTTGAAAGTTATTATATTGCTTTGTGTGAAGAATTTGAATTTATATTTAGTGATTGAGAATTGTACATCTTATAAAATCATAATTCCATAGTTTTACGGCGAAGGTTATAGATATTGTGTGAGTTACGCCTAAGCAAAGTTATTTCTTCTCTCTCAAAGCATGAAACAGATAAAACGTCAAACGGTATTTCTTAGATTTGCTAGGCTATAACCACTAAGGCTTAGTGTATTTCCCAAACAAAAGCATAAAATAATCAAGAAATAACAATATTAACTTAAAACTTACCATCAAACGGCGGCAAGAGGTTATTAAAGTCCATATAAGGTCTGATCTCGTAGTAATAAGACCACACACTCTTGTTCGATGTCAACCATTCGTCCATGAAGTCCCTAACGGCTTTATACTCGGATATTTCACTAAAGTCCGGTGTTTGGTTGAACGCGTGCCAGGAGAATGGTAGCTTTTGTTCGAGGAGAATGGCACCAGTTCGTGGATCGAATATGAAGTTTGTTTTTGGTGTGCGGTGACTTGAAAAAGTAATAGTTAACAATCAAAATCTAAATAATGTTCCATGTAAATTACTTTTACAATATTTTCAGTCCAGTCAGTTCAGTAGTTTAAGAGATGACACATATACAAACACACCCCCACACACCCCTTTTCCGTCGTTCCCTCTCCGCCCAACTTTATTCACTCTCCTTTCGAAGAGCCCCATGTTGTAGCTTAACGGGAAGACCGCAGCAGGGAGATCATTCCACAGTTTGCAAGTAGTAGAAAAGAACAGAAAAATCGCACAGTGTGCGACGTCCACTGCTGAGGATCTGGGTGATGTTCTGACCATGTGTGTGTGTGTGTAGTAAACACACACACACACACCCTCAGACAATAAAATATGACCCCCAGATATGTCAGCCAGACTTTTGCATTAATTGTGAACTATTGAAGTTAGTATGAAGAAGTGTTGATATTCGTTACCATTTCCACTTGGAATACTGAACCAATTGTGGTTTAATTAGGTAAATAGGTAGCTAATATTCCGTACAACAGTAAAATATCGTGGTGGGCTGTTACAGTCGGTAGGTGCTTCTATGTAGAAGTACCTACTTTTCGAGACAAAATTTATGTTGTACTAGTTGTGCCCGCGGTTTCACCCGCATAGACACTGTTCCCGTGGGAATATAAGAAAAATATCTATGTATGTTATTTCAGGGTCTAAGCTACCTACATACCGAATTTCAACGCAATCGATTCATTAGTTTTAGCGTGAAAGAGTAACAAACATCCATCCATCCTCACAAATTTTCGCATTGATAATATTAGTAGTATTAAGTAAAGGCCAGGTCGAAAGTACCCACAATCGACGAGAATGAATTAAGAATTTGATAAAAGTGGAAGAAACGGAAGTCGTGTGTCAGGTTCGTAGTAAGTGGAGATTTTTAGTCTCTTTATCCCACAACGGGGACTGCAATGTAAGTATGTATGCAATATTGTGAGGCACACCTATTAAAGTACAATAAAAACTTACATTTCTTCATATTCTAGCGCAGTTTTGGCAAAGTCAGTAAGTTTGGCATAGAGAATATCCCCAACAGTTTGTAACGCCTCGCCTATTAGGAAATAGTCGTACCACCACTTTAGTCGGACGTACGCTTCTTGGTACTGTAAAAAATGGTACACTTAATAACATTTATTAATAAGCAAAAAATATATCGAGTATTAATAAGCAAAAAATATATTCGTAAACTTTGTTAATATTTGTTAATTTTAAATACAGGCTGTAAATACAGGCAGGTATGTTGTAATTAAGGCCTGGGACACTCCGCAATATAGGTATAAAGCTACAAGTAGCCGGAGCGCCCGTCTTGACGGTACAATTTCAAAGGGCTAGACAGAGAGAACAGCTAGAGAGGTACGCTATAGAAAGAGAGGGAACTAGGCGCTGTGCGACTTGAATTGCACTTTATTGCGACAGAGCTAGAGTAGCTATTTATTTAAATGATTTTGTGTAGTGTCTCTTCTGTCCTTTAGTATTCTGTGGTAAAACTTACTTTCTCCCTAACATAGACGACTTGTTGCGTCTTCAAGAAGTTTTCCCAAGCGTTCCTGAATTCTGTGTACAGTTGTGTGAATTCATCCTTAAAAGGTATGTACTTCTCGATCTTAGCCCAGATCGTGTCGAATATCTTTTTGGTGTATTTCTTTATGTTCGTTAATAGGTCGTTGTTAAGCAGATCTTTGTAGATTCTGAAACAATTATGTGTGAAAAGACCAAAATTTCTTTAACATAAGATAAAATCACACCTATTTCCCTAAGGAGAGGTGTTGTATTCAGGACCCAGTCCTCCACTTACTTGTCCATTTCATGTCCAAACGTCGACACATAGTTGAAGTACGGCGAATCTGTCAACTCCTGCGTTCTATTATAGAAGAAATCCATCACTCCTTTACCGATCGTGAACAAAAACGACTCCGAATAATGCAACACTTTGAAAAACAACGGCTCTATTGATTTTAGTAACTGATGCCAATACACTGCTAATCTACTCGTTGCGTTTACCCAAGTCACTTCCCAATACTCGAGCAACTTCATATGCAGATCTCTTATAAAGTTGTCATATTGCAAAATCATTGCTTCAAGCCTTTCCGAAACTAGCTCCATGAAGTCTGCGTCCAAGAACTTATTGGCTGATAGCAAGAAGTTTGAATAGGCGTTCTTTATAGTATCAACTACGTAGGTTAAGCTGTCTTTGATAGATCTGCTGGTATTTCCCATCATCCCCCACATATCGTTCACGATTCCTGGTAAACTTTCCAAATGATTTCGTATCGCCATTTCGTCTAATATACCATAGGTGAATTCCACAATATCTTTGACGTAGAAATCGTTACTGTTGTAAGATTGGTTGAGGAACAATTCGAATTCGTCCAAATCATCTTTTATCACGTGTAAATCGCTCAGATCTTCGATCAAGTCTCGCACTCTAGGTTTGGCGTCCAACCATATATTTCTCAGCGCTAAATGAGCTTCCATGGGCGCTTCTTTGATTATAACCAGGGTATCGTTTATCTGGCTGTATAACAGCTTTAAAGAAGATACGGCGGTTGATTTGATTTCTGAGAATATCTGCGGTCGCCAAGCGATTTTGCTGGTTAGTAGTCGTGAATGGTTGAGACGGATGTATGAAGCTAAGTCGACGGTTGTGACGTCATCGAAGTGACGCCACGCGTCTATTTTGGCGGAGCGAGTGTCCACTATACTACCTATCATATGGTACGATATATCTGAAAATATATGTATGTATTCATTAGAAGTCTAGTTTTTAAAGAAAGGGTTGCCATGTACTTTTTTTCAATACTTAAAGCAGGTTAAAACTAAGAAAACAGAAACTATTGTAGGGACTGGCTTTTAGAAATATTTCGAAGTTATTTTGTCCGAGGGCAAGCTGTATCTAAGGCTGCGTTTCTGATCTCTCATTAAGACGACCTGTGGTTATAATTCAGACAAAAATAGTTAAAACTCTGACCAGGATTCCAGACACAAATTAACTGCATTTGTCTCGCGTGGTACCGTAATCCGGCAAAATTTCGTCAATATGAGTTTTTTCATCTCTAAGTCAGAAAGTTATCACACTGATCGGACGGTTGTCGATCGATTGACACTAGATTCGAATAATTAGCATTGATCAACAGTATTTACCATAAAGAAATGATCAACGATTCGATAATCGATTCCACCATTGATCAATGTCAACAATATCTATTAGTGTGGTAACACTTTAAGCAATGCTTTAATGAGTTGAATATTCATCATCATCATCATCAGTCAGACGATGTCCATTGCTGAACATAGGTCTCCTCCATAGAACGCCATCAACTACTCATATCGGCAGATTTTGTTGGTTGACTATTATTGGTGAGGAATTTAAAGATAGTCCGTTAAACCAATGGTTAGTTTAACTAAAATCAGCGTTTAAGAACCAGTGGTATGCCCTTACCATCTGTGCTATTATAATGAGCGATGAGAGACATATCGGTCATAGAAAGCGTGGCGCTACAAGTATCGTTTCCGGTCGGTTTCTTCACGTCGACCATTATACGAGACTCGGGATACAAGATCTCCCACGAGCCGTTCACCTTGTAGAAGTAAGTTTCGTTTGTGCGCTGAAACATAAAAAGGTATGTTTTATAAGGGACCTATTTTAGTGTCGCTAATCAGCTTTGAATATCTATAGGTCGCTGGTTCGAATCCGGCTCGAAGGACCAAAAATATGTGCGAGTCCCCACATATTTGGTGATTGATATGATGATAGAAAATGATAAAATGCTATGAAGATGGAAACACTGATTTATTGAGAGACGAGATTTATTGGAGCGAGAGAGTACGCGCGGTGCTGTGGCCGCGTCTGAACGCGAACTAAACTGTCGATTGTGTCATGCATTGAAATGAATTTACTAAAATGCTTGCTGTGCGGGACACCGTACAGTACTTATTAAAGAATGATCCACGCTACTTTCAGTGCTTATTTCATATTGTCAAATATTTACATAATCACCCAAACAAACGGTAAACCTTATGTTAGCGGTTGCATGTGAAATATTTTGATTACGGAAGGTTTTGCCAATGCTCGCCACGCTTGGCAGGCGGGTTGTCGAGCGCAGTTTGATGGTTTTTAGACAGAGCACGCTGCTGCCCGTCCTTTGGATTTAATAACCCTTAGTCGAGTCTTACGGCAACCACGGGTAGAGAGGGTGGGGTACTGTTCTATAGCAGGCACCCCACGGCGAATCACTTAAATCATCACATCACTTTGATAAAATTGTAAAATGTATGTCAGTGGGACTGGCATGTGAAGGGTTTCTCTACCCACTGCATGTAGTCGTATACCTGTAGATATCACCTTCCCTCAAACTCAAACAGATTTATTCAAATAGGTCATAATCTAACACTTTTGCACGTCAATGAAGATAAACAATACGTCTACCGTGCGTTATCATTTAACAAATGTACCTAACACAGTAACTTGAAGGTTGTGACACTTCTTGTCCTTCGCAACAATAAATTAAAGGACAAATAACAACTAAAGAGGCAAAAAAATGCATAGCTGTAAGGCACATGTGCCTACTTCTAACTAACTTGCGAGGATGGAAGTCAGATGTGCGTAATTTTGGTTAAAGATAGCTTTTATATATAAAAAAAATCTGTCTGGCTCGCTGTGAGAGAAAGAGACAGAAAGTTGAACATTACAAAGAAATGCTACAAGTCAATCTCCGCCTTAATGTTGCATTTGATTTGCGCATCTTGTTACTATCATAAAAAAAACATACTAGAAATTATTCCTTATTAGCATGTTGCTAATAAGTATTTTTTTCGTATCATATCGAATCCTTTTCTTTTAAAATTAACTCCAATTCTATTTCCAACGAGAGTAACAACAAATCAAACATATTACTGTATTTAGCATATTTCAACATTCGCCGTACGTTTTGAGATAGCCCTGAAACCCTTTTCAAAAATTCACCCTATTGTATAAAAAAGAAAGGAAACTCTTACCTCCCACTCCACATTACTCTTCGACGTATCAATCAACAGTCTATTATTCCTCAACTTCTGATAAAACGGCGTCTTTTGAAACCTATACAGGTTACTGAAATAATACCATTTACTATGTATATTGACGTCCGACTTCATATCGAGGTCTAAGTTGGTGGATGGATGTTTGCAAGTCAGTGCGAAAGCGTAATCTCTTATAGGTCCGTTGGATTTGTCGGTTAAAATGGAGTTTAGCTTGAGATATTCTTGTTCGTAGTCCGAGTATTGGAGTTCTATAGAAACGTTGGACATTACTGCCGGGGTACTTATGTATTGCCCTTTTAGAGTTACATCCTGAAAATAGAAAAATATATGTGAATATATTATTTTTTTTATATTATAAAGTACCTGTAGTTATTTCCGTATGACGCTAGGCCTGCACGAATTTTGCAATTGACTGCTGTCGCATTGCTATTGCAAAATTGGTCTTCCGTAAACATTGCAAATCTAATAATAATCTATCCCACTTCTGATGTCAAATTAAATCAAAATGTTTCTGTCTAATAATTTCTTACCTTTCTAAAAGAAGGATGCGATAAAGCCAAATCGACATTATGCAGACTGCCCTCCTTGTTGGGCGGGTTTTGCCACATGCCTCTGATTTCGGTCGTCTTATTATCTTCCTTGACGTTCCAGTTTAATGTCGCCTTGCCATCTAACAGAGTGTCTTGTAAGTGGTATAACGCGACCAAATTAAATGTGCGTAAAGGCCAGAGAACGTTCATTACCATTTGCTGAGATTCTGTTTCCACCTTGAAAGGTAAATTAGTCATGTCCATAAATGCTCTCAAATTATAGAAATCCTATGACAAGCAAGCACGCACACATCCTCACACACACATACCATGTGTAATATGCGAGCCTATTGCCATCTACCGGGCACAGTTCCAGACTCCAGGCACAGTTCCAGACTCCAGGCACTTATTGATATAATTCCTAATGGAAAAATTTAATATTTAACAATTTGCCTGACCTCGGGATCAAACCCAGGACCTCCTGATTGGCAGTCGAGCTTGCACCCACTACGCCATCGAGGCAGTCAATGATTTTGTAACTCAAACTCAAACAGATTTATTCAAATAGGTCATAATCTGACACTTTTGTACGTCAATGAAGATAAACAGTACTGAGTCTACCGTGAGTTCGGAAATATACCTCTACAAGAAGAACGTTAATTAATATAAATTAAATTAGCTAAAAAAACTTAGAAGGAAAATATATACATACTTATTTATATAAAGTACATTGCTTTTCAGTTAATGGGATTCTGTTGTGGGCAGGGTATACAATCTTAGTACTTGCGCAAGGGTAATAAGGTACATGCATAGGTGTGCTCAGTTACAAAGTACCTTTAATAGGAGTAGTAACAACAGTCACACTATTGTTTTAACCTTGTCGCATAATAATAACTACAAAACTCTTACATAGATGTCGCATGCAGTAGAGCAAATATTTGAAGTTGACAAGCTGACATGACAATTACAAAATGGCTGTTGGGCCGTTACTCTTGTACACCTCTTGAGCTTGGAGTTTATTTTTATTAATGCCGGCGTTTTGTGTTTTTTAACCACGATCAACAGTGTTAATTAGTTTATGCGTTCTTTACATAAGTTCGTTGAGTAGAGCCCATGCTCCTCGGGCAGTGTTGAGTGATAATATGATGAATATATCTTGCAGATTTTTCATACATAATTACTGTGAAGACAATAAAATTCTAAATATCAAGAGGGAGTTTGATGATGATGAAGACACATTTAAAATTAAAGCGATAAAATACTATTTTAAATGTTACAAGAGGAAAAATAAATAATAAAGAAATCAAGTTGTTTCAATCTACATCTATTATGAACAGATAGGAAACTATAATGATATTATAGGCACCTAAGTAAATAGAAAGAACTACAGTAGTAGGTATGTATAGCCATAGCATACAAAATTGTCAAAACCCGATCACAGATGGCTCTGATTCTCACTTTCCGATTTATATAGCTAAAATATATCTCTATTTTAGATTATATAAATGTACTCTGTGGTTGTGGGGGTCAGCCGCAGATATAGAAACTATCTTTATACTACAAAAATGTGCGATTCGTGCCATCTATGAGATGCGTCCACGCGAATCCCTCAGGGAATTATTTAAAGATATAAACATACTGACCCTACCATCCTTATACATTTATGAGAACATCATGTATGTGCGTAAAAATTTACATAAATTCAAATTAAATAGTGACCTTCATAACTTTAATACTAGGAATAAAGACAAAATAGCTGCACCTAGCTTTAGATTATCTAAAACAAATAAAAAGACATTCTTAGGAAATTGTGTACGTTTCTATAATAAAATCCCAAAAGAGATAACTGGGCTCTCAGAGGGTAAATTCAAAACCTATATAAAATTTACTTTACTAAAGAAGGCTTATTATAAAGTCAACCAGTACATAGAGGACAAAGATGCCTGGAAACTTCTGCATAGCCGCCTCGCGGCACCTTCAAAGAAAACGAATGTAACCAAACCAAATATTGTAAAACTATCTGTTGAAAAAATTAAGCCCTACAAGTTTCTTGTGCGTTCTTCTTGTAGAGGTATTTTTCCGAACGCACGGTAGACTCAGTACTGTTTATCTTTATTGACGTGCAAAAGTGTCAGATTATGACCTATTTGAATAAATCTGTTTGAGTTTGAGTTTGAGTTTAATGATTTTGTAAAGCAGTCGGGTATAAGATTTTTTTTATAATTTAATGAATTATTTCATTTAAGTGTGGGATAAGTGCAGGAAGATGTAGACTCACCGTGGTCATATTGGTGACGTGTACATCATAATGTATCCACACATCGTCCGCCCACTGCACCTTACTGCCTTGCCTCAGTTCCCGGGCCACAGTTTCATAAACGTTCCTGAAGTGCCAGGTTCTGTTCCCGTGTATCGCTGTCAGGTGTACTTTCTTCCCTATATCGTATGATTGGACGTCTAATTTGCCGGTGACGTTGAATTTCGTCGCGTTGTGTAGGTGGAACACTGTCGCTTGTTTCACGTCCTGGAAGTTTACATAGCCTCACGTCTTGTTGCCTCGAAGGGTTTTTTAAATATTTATTTTTACTGGCCGCAGATTAAACATTTGTGCGCATGAATATGTCTGTTTATCTGACCCTGTGTGTTATAAGCGTATATAAGTATGTATATCAGTCTTTTGGTTACCATAGTTTTTATTAATTTACCTTCCTATATCTGTTATTTTTCTACTAAACCAAAGCATACTCAGGACCCAGTCACATAGTATGTTCAATATGTTTCAAATACACCAATATGTTTTAATATAAATAATTCATTAAAGTGAACCGTTTTCCCTAGAAGGTAAAACAGAGCTGCTGGAGTAGCCGCTCCGTCTAACGTATTATTTCTTTCCCCCGCATCACTACCTATATATTATGACAGCACTTAATTAGGGATTCATAATATGATGTACTTACTATATTCCCGGTGTCGTCATATTCATGTATGTAATTAACCGCAACCGGCGTGTGAGCATTTTCTACCTGAAACAAAGAAATGACAAGACATGAAACAACAGCTACGAACATAATATTGATAAATTAAACAGACATAAAGAACAACAAAATGCGTCAAATCAACATTAACGATTCGGGACCAACTACTGAACTGAAATTTCAAATGTAAATAGCCTGTGCAAACTGCGTTTTTAAAACGTACGTCGACGGCACGTTTAAAAACGTACTGTGCACAGACCCCTATCACTCAAAACCCTGGAAAAATACATAAATACATTTTTCAGCGGGTAAAACCTGCAATATTCTTAAAAAGACCAAAATGTCTAGGTGGACAGACCTCTTCAAAATTACAAAAAATTCACAAAAAAAGCCTATACAATTATTTTTCCTCACAAGAAGTTTTCCAAAAAAAGCACCTATTTACCTACTTTCATCATGACGTCAGCCGTAGAACGTACAATTTTGAACAAACCCCCCCCATAGATTTTCATCTAGTCCGGTTGTAAGCGGCTTGCATCCAGCGTGTTTCTGCTACTTTTCTTAGATCGTATCTAAGAAAGTAACCTAGTTAGATTACCTACTAAGATTTAAAAAAACCTCGTTACCTCTACATGAGTGGTGGCCAGTTCAAGGTTCCGTTGACTCTTGCTCAGCACTTGGTTGAATAAACCTTTCACGAAACGCTCGCCGTCGAAATCTATTGTTGCGTTTCCATTACTCGCTTTGTCACCTAAAAGTTAAAGGTTATATTATTATTATTACGAATAAATACGTAACTCCCCCTTTTCTACCCTCTTTTGGATTTTTATCGCTTCTTAAATTCGCTAGAAATTCGTCGATAAATAGCGCTACAGCAAACTTCCCCCTAGTTTCCCCCAATCAAAACTAGCAATCAAAAAATAATTAAATCAATCATTCAATGATTGATTTAATCGTGTGCCAATTTTCGTCAAAATCGGCTGAAACTTCGACCTGTGCGAGGTCTGACCTGGTAAGAACTGCGAGACTGACAATGGGACAAAAGCATTTTTGGCTAATCTCTAAAACTGAGCTTTGCTCACTCGGTCAATAAATAAAATTGAAGTGCAAATGAAAAGTACGAAACTAGTAACAATATCTGGTAATAATATAATACATGGACACATTTTAATGAGACTGACTGGCAGAGAGAATAGAATAGAAAACTCTTTATTGGTATCAAAATTAGTACAGAAAACAACAAAAATAAATATTAAAACTAGAAAACGTGTTAAAATTCATGGAGAGCTCATGTTCCAGGGCATATTATAGAAAAAGGCTTAGGGTTCCGTGTAGAAAAAATAAAACCAGTTTCATCTGGGCTCACCTCCGAAACGGCTCGACGATATTAACGGGACTTTAACAGACGGATAGGTTAGGTATGTTACAAGAAGTTACTTAAGTAATATTTTTTAAGTAAAACGAAGTCGCGGATAACAGCTAGTCTTTTTAATATAAAAATAACTGTTACCATAGGCACGTCAATTTTATTTATATGTTAGGTATAATCATACATGTATCTGTTTTATGTAACATGATATTAGTTACTAATATGATTAAAATGCCATATTATCCAGATATTATCTACCTATTGCACACCTCCGTCATTTAATGTTTTAACTCTCCTTTTCCATCCCCAGGTTGTCTGTAAGAGATTGCTTTATGCGATAAGACCGCCGGTTGTTTACCGTGATATATTTTTTTTGTGTCGTTACTTATAACCTTGTTATTTAATTTGGTATGCAATAAAGTATTATTCTATTCTATCATAATAACATTATGAACATGAGAAGTTATTTTATATTTTTATAGACACAGCGGTCTATTCACTTGAAATACCGCTTAGTTCTATAATAATCGCTCAGCTCAATTGGTAGAGTTCCTACCGCGCGGATTGATGCGGAAGGTGCGGGTTCATATCTCGCTCGTGGGTAAAACTTTTCTTCTGATATTCATATTGTATTGAATAGACCGCTTAGTCTATAAAAAATTATAATCATAATTTACATTCATACCTTGCACATAATAATATTGCGTGTTAACCAAATGCTGCGTGCTCAGCGGTACAGACAGAGACATTTCTCCTGTTTGCGTAAAGCCGCCATCTTGTTTAGAATACACATGGGTCGAGTTGACTGAAGCCGATTTATTCGGCCAGAACAGATCCACTTTGTTGTCCGAGTGCTCTTCTAGGTTGTTGATCTGAAATTGTGTATCATTTTTAACCTCCGACCAAAAAAGGCCGGGGCTGTGCGTCTGTCTGATGCATTATTGATTCTATATTATCTCATCGAAAAGATAAAGAGTACGGCGATAGAAAGACAGGTGACTTGTAAGCGAATACAACTGTAGCTAATTAGCACCGTGCCTGTGAATGTTTTTTTTAATTTGATATAACTTTGTAATTATGTATAGCGATTAAAAAAAAACTAAAAATAGTTTTCTTACGAAACATATATGATTTTTCCATTTATGCAAAGAAAAAAAAATCAAATACTCAACATAAACATAACATACATTCACGCCTTTTTCCCGAAGGGGTAGGCAGAGGTGTACCCAGGACTCAGTCCCATAGTAGATACACCCACATTTCGCCAGTATGTTATTGGTCCCATGTAATAGGGGGCGAGCCTATTGCCATCTACCGGGCACAGTTCCAGACTCCAGGCAGTTAT
Organism: Hemistola chrysoprasaria; assembly: GCA_947063395.1. Lineage (NCBI taxonomy): Eukaryota > Metazoa > Arthropoda > Insecta > Lepidoptera > Geometridae > Hemistola > Hemistola chrysoprasaria. The sequence continues at coordinate 5,393,701 of OX346731.1, read as the reverse complement.
TGAGATAATTCCTCATGAAAAAATCCAATATTTAACACTGCCTGACCTGGGGATCGAACCCGGGACCTCTTGATTGGCAGTCGAGCATGCGCCCACTACGCCACTGAGGCAGTCCAAATCAAATACTCAATTGCAGTTTATTACCTCGTAACCAGAGTAGCCATTTATTAATAGTAGATTGTTGCACGAGAGGCTAAATAGACCCATTGTATACGAGGTCAAGCTTTAGCGAGGGAGTAAATCGAAACAGAGTTGTTATGGGGTTTAGTGTCGCGTGTTACAACTCGACTTTTCGCTACAACATTTTGGCTAATAACCTACACGTGCGACACCAAAATAAGATAATCTCGTTGGTAACAGACAAAACTTAAAGAGAAATTTACTTTAACCCCTAGAGGTTGAAAAGGTATTTTAGCCTCGCCCTGATGCGCAACATCGGACGGACTTTTTGAGCAAGAGGACAGAAAAATGATTTTGCGAAGTAAATCTTCTGTACATTTAAATTCTACTTATCGGTACTTACGTCAAATATAGATTTAAGCCAGGGCAGTTTTTGGAAAGGCGTGGAGAAGTTGAAATGTCCGTCTGTGTGTTTAACGCCGCCGTATCTGAGGTCGATCTCACCTATTTGCGAGTGGGCCGGTTTGTACATGTCTCCTCTGAAAAACATAATGATTTTAATTAAAAGTAGTTCGTTTTAATAAACATAATGGTTTTAATTAAAAGTAGTTCGTTTTAATAAACATAATGGTTTTAATTAAAAGTAGTTCGTTTTAATAAACATAATGGTTTTAATTAAAAGTAGTTCGTTTTAATAAACATAATGGTTTTAATTAATAGTAGTTAGTTTTAATAGACATAATGGTTTTAATTAAAAGTAGTTCGTTTTAATAAACATAATGGTTTTAATTAAAAGTAGTTCGTTTTAATAAACATAATGGTTTTAATTAAAAGTAGTTCGTTTTAATAAACATAATGGTTTTAATTAAAAGTAGTTCGTTTTAATAAACATAATGGTTTTAATTAAAAGTAGTTCGTTTTAATAAACATAATGGTTTTAATTAAAAGTAGTTCGTTTTAATAAACATAATGGTTTTAATTAAAAGTAGTTCGTTTTAATAAACATAATGGTTTTAATTAATAGTAGTTAGTTTTAATAGACATAATGGTTTTAATTAAAAGTAGTTCATTTTAATAAACATAATGGTTTTAATTAAAAGTAGTTCGTTTTAATAAACATAATGGTTTTAATTAAAAGTAGTTCGTTTTAATAAACATAATGGTTTTAATTAATAGTAGTACGTTTTAATAAACATAATGGTTTTAATTAAAAGTAGTTCGTTTAATAAACATAGTGGTATTAATTAAAAGTAGTTCGTTTTAATAAACATAATGGTTTGAATTAAAAGTAGTTCGTTTTAATAAACATAATGGTTTTAATTAATAGTAGTTCGTTTTAATAAACATAATGGTTTTAATTAAAAGTAGTTCGTTTTAATATACATGTAAGCAACACAACATGTTAACATGTATACCTACTATGTGTAATGTATATCTATCGTGCGACATCGCGCCACCCGATCGAGCTAGTCGGAAATTGCCGAAGGCTCCCGAGTGACCGCGGGGATCGGTGGCGCGATGCGCGGGCGAAACAGTTCGAAAATTGTAATGGCGGCGAACACATACGTTAATAAACTAGCTTAGCAAAATTATCTTTTTTTTTATTCGTAACAATGGTCCTTCTTCCGCCGGATCTAAGCTAGGCGTGTGTGAAGTGTGTGAAGTGAACTCTGAACTGTTAGTGTAATAATAATTCTTCGCAATGTCCGGCATTGGACTCGGAGGTCGTGTCACGAGAAGCAAAGCCCGTGCTGCGTCTGTTGGAGCTGGCGAAGACCGAGAGTCGTCTCGGTCTGTGTCGAGCCGCTCTAGCACTTTGCGTCTCCGTGCCGAGTTCGAAGCAGAAAAGGAATTGGCGAAGATCAAGGAGAACTTGATAATGAAGAAGCTGGCACTAGACATCGCGGAGATGGAGGATGAAGAGGGCGGAGAGAGGTCGCGGAGCGTGTGTGGAGACGACAAAGTCGAAGAGTGGCTGAAAGGTGAGCGACCATCCTCATTAGAGCAACTGAAAGAGCCCCCAGAACCGCCACCGGAGGGCGAGGCGACATGTACAAACTTGTTTAAACTTGTCGCGAAAAATCCCCCCGCGCCCCTCCCCGCGCCCGCGCCCACTCCGATCGCGGTCGCGCCTGTGTCGGCGCCGGCGCCCCCCGCACCCGCGCCCGCGTCTGAGCCCACCGTTGCCGGGGCAACTACGGACGTCGTCAAATTGGCCGAAATTATAGCTACGATATCGAAAAAACAGCATACTAAGTACGACCTACCGATTTTCGACGGCAACGCAGTCGATTGGCTTTATTATAAAAACACTTTCGAGGCCACGAAGGCGAATTACTCAAATTATGAAAATACCGCACGCATAAGATCATCTTTGCGAAGCACGGCGAAGTACACAGTAGAGGACCTTCTCCGTACCGGCGCGGGTCCTGAAGATATAATTGATGCCCTCGAGGAAGAGTTCGGCCATCCAAATCTTCTGTTAGAATCTGCCCTTAAGAAAATTAAAAATTTACCGAGAGTATCCGACAGCGGCGCAGAGTTGCGTCACATGACCGCCGTTGTCAGGAATTGTGTTTATGTGTTAAAAAGTATTAAGGCCGCAGGATATATGAATAACCCGCAGGTTATTAACGAGATCTTAGGAAAGTTGACGCCAATACAAAGGGCACAATACGGCGAGTACGTGATGAAAGTTAATACGAGCGCCACGGAAGATCTTAGAGTGTCTCCAAATTTAAACGTCGTATTAAATTTTTTAAGTAATATAACTAAAGCGACGTCCTATTTACCAGTTGAAAACTCACGCAGTCGAAACTCGGGGAACGAGCGTCGTGAGCGAGATCGTGAGCGCCGCGATTCACATACAGTGCATACGAGCGTCGATCTGTCATCGGAGGAGTCTTATTCATGTGCAATATGTAAAAGAAACCATCTTTTACCCGAGTGTAGCATATTTTCGAGTTATGATGAGAACGAAAGATGGGAATTCGTCAAAACAAACAAGTTGTGTTTTAAGTGTTTAATAAAACAACATTCGCGTTATCAGTGTAAAGCGAAAAGGTGTGCAAAGTGTCGTGCTCCGCACCACACACTTCTACAATTCGTGAGTTCAGGCGCTTCGAGCGCCCCCGCCGCCACGGTACGGACCGGCTCGGCGGCGGGCGCGCGGCGCGCCTCGTCTGCGTCGGCCGGCGGACGCGCGGGCTCGTACTCGCGCACCGCGCCCATGGCGCTCGAGCGCTCTGACAGCACGAGCCCCGCGCCTCCCGCCGCTCCTATTGCGAGAGCGCCGCACGGACCCGGACCGCTAGTAGTGAGTGCAGAATCTGTGACGAGTATGGGTGAGCGTTGCACAAAGTCATTATTAAAAGTGATGCCGGTTACCGTAAATATTAATAATGTTGTTCGCGAGTGTTATGCGCTTCTAGACGACGGTGCCACAGTGTCGTTAATAGACAGTAGACTAAGTGGTGATTTAGAAAATGTAGTAGATAGTGATGTACCTGTGTACCCGCTGAGCGTGATCAGCGCAAGCGGCCACGTAATGACCGATAATACTTCTCGTCTGGTCTCGGCGTTAATCACGGGTCCAAACGGGAAACGATTTGATGTAAATTTACGTACTATTAAATGTATGGAGCTGTCGCCGCAGACCGTGCCCGCTAACGTCTTAGCTAAAAACGCCCACTTGAAGGACTTACCCTTCTGTGCGATGTCCTGTGCGAGACCCATGTTATTACTTGGGCAGGATAATTGGGAGTTAATTGTTAATAGAGAATTAAGAAGGGGAAAGTCGGGACAACCCGTAGCGTCACTTACTAAATTAGGTTGGGTTGTTCATGGGCCGCTGGGTACTTCGGAGTCCGCACATGAGTCTGTGAATTTTATTTCCGAAATAGATAATTTATACGAACTTGTGAAAGAACAATTTGAGCTCGAGTCGATAGGTATTTCTGAAGTGTCCCGTAAGAATGTTGAGTGTGAGCGTGCGTGTAAAATATTGGACAACACTAGTCGACGAGTGGACGGTGGTTGGGAAGTAGGTTTACTTTGGTCGCGTGATGAGGTACACTTACCTGATAATTATGATTATGCGTTGAAGCGGTTACGTGGAGTAGAGAATAAGATGGATAAGTCCGCAGAATACGCAGCTGCATACTCCGGCCAGATAGATAGACTACTTACCGAGAAATATGCTAAGTTAGTAGACGGACCGATGAGTGTAAACCCGGTTTGGTGGTTACCCCACTTTGGGGTAACTAACCCCAACAAACCTGGGAAACTTAGGTTAGTTTACGATGCGGCGGCAAAATACCAAAACACCTGTTTAAATGATTACCTGCTCTCAGGTCCCGATTTGTTAAACTCTTTGTTAGGCGTTTTGTTTAAATTTCGTGCCGGTCCGATAGCGTATTCGGGTGATATTTGTGACATGTTTTTGCGTATTAAAATACGCAAAGAGGACCAAGGCGCTCAGCTGTTCCTTTGGCGCGGCCATGATAGGTCACGTGATCCAAACACATATGTGATGGATTCTATGATATTCGGGGCCAAGTCTTCCCCGACTTCGGCGATTTACATACTTAACAAGAATGCAAGCGAATTTGACGTATCATATCCCGAGGCGGTAAAAGCGATTCATGAAAGGCATTATATGGATGATTATTTGGATTCTAGAGATTCTATAGAGGAGGCCCGTCAGCTGATACGTGACGTGTCCATGATCCACGCTGCTGGTGGATTCACGATTAGGGGGTGGGTGACAAACTCGGCTGAGCTGCGTCAGGAATTACCGGTTGTCACCCCCACCAAGGTAAACTTAGAAAAGTCACCTAGTAATCATAATGGTGAACGTACTTTAGGTATGATATGGATTCCAGATACTGATGAACTGGCTTTTGATCTTTCGTTTAAAAAGTTGTCGCCCGAGATTGTAGAAGGCAGGGTGGTCCCCTCAAAGCGCGAATTTTTGAGATTCATCATGAGCATCTATGACCCGTTAGGGCTTTTGTGTCCGTTCATAATCAAGTCCAAAATTTTATTACAAAAGGTATGGCGGTCCGGGATAGGTTGGGACGATATGTTGAAAGAAAGTGAATTCAAGGAATGGGAAAGATGGTTAGAGGATATAAAACATCTTTCGAACATGCGAGTGCCTCGCTGGTATGGTTTGACGTGTGCGAGTTTTGAGTTACATGTGTTTGGAGATGCAAGCGAGCTAGCCTATGCAGCGGTGGCATTTTTGGTCGGGCATGACGCGTCAGGAAATCCATCTGTGGCGATGGTCGCGGGTAAAGCCCGCGTAGCTCCGTTGAAAGTAGTTTCCGTGCCCCGATTAGAGCTGCAAGCCGCCGTCTTAGCGTGCAGGTTAGCCAATACCGTCGAAAAAGAACAGGGCGTTTCGATATCTTGTAGGTATTTGTGGTCTGATTCGAAGACAGTGTTAAAGTGGATACATTCGGATCCCCGTGAATTCCAAAAATTTGTTTCTCATAGGTTGGCTGAGATTGATAGGAAGTCCAACACAGGTGAGTGGCGTTGGGTACCCTCAGCTGAAAATCCTGCCGATGGAGCCACAAAAATGTATTGGCCTACTAATTGTAAATTGTGGTTGACAGGTCCCGCGTTCTTGTGTCAGCCTAAAGACAGGTGGCCAACGGTGGTGGTCAACGAGTATGATGATGCAGCAGACGAGAATTTGGAGCGTTTGGAGAAAGTCCACGTCGTGAAACAGTATGAGCCTCTTGTTGATGTTAGTAGATTTTCTTCCTGGATACGGGTCGTGAGGACCACCGCGAGGGTCCTTGCTTTCGTTGATATTTGCCGGAAAAAGCAGTCGGAGCCTCTAACAGCTAACAACATTCACGACGCAGAGTTGTTATTAATAAGACAGTCGCAGGCGGAGATGTTCCCTAAGGAGCTGAAAGGGAGTGTCCCTCCTGACAGTAAGATCCGTCAGTTGGACCCGTTTGTGTATGAGGGTGACGGATTGTTACGGGTTCGAGGGCGATTGTTGGATGCGCCTGATTTGTCGTTCAGCGAAAGACATCCTATAATCCTAGATGGTCATAGCTCTGTTGTGCAGCTAATTGTGGGTGATTATCACAAGCGAATGCACCATGGCAATCACGAAACAGTCATAAATTCAATCAGGGAAAAATTTTGGATAACGCAGTTAAGGCGAACCGTGAAAGTGGTTGTTTCGAAATGTCAGTTTTGTCGTGTGCGTAGTGCTCTTCCGGTGCCACCCAAGATGGGTGACTTACCCACCGCTAGACTCGAAAATACTAGGCGAGCTTTTGTGAATTGTGGTATAGATTATTTCGGTCCGATGGAGGTTGCGATCGGCAGACGCCGTGAGAAGAGATGGGGTGTTATATTTACCTGCCTTGTTACCCGCGCTATACATTTAGAGATAGCAGCCTCTCTTTCTGCAGACTCGGCCATAATGGCTATCAGGCGGTTAATTGCGCGTCGTGGGCAGCCTGCAGTCATGTTTAGTGACCGCGGTACTAATTTCGTGCGAGCAAATAAAGAGATTAGCGATTTTGCATTGACGAAAGGAATTGAATGGAGATTCAATCCCCCGGCCGCTCCTCATATGGGCGGTTGTTGGGAGAGGTTGGTTCGATCGGTCAAGTCTGGATTAAAAGTCACGATGAATGAACGCGCTCCGCGAGAAGAAGTGTTACAGACCTTATTCGCGGAGGTCGAAATGACCATTAACAGCAGACCTCTGACATATGTATGTGCCGACTCCGAAGGGCCTATCGCCCTTACACCAAACCATCTTCTACTGGGGACAGCATCAGGAACGCCTGGATTGAGGTCGTATGACGCTAAAGATTTAGATGGTAGGAGCGCGTGGCGTAAAGCTCAGGCATTGGCGGACGTGTTCTGGTTGCGGTGGCGACGAGAATATCTCGTCACCCTACAGAAACGCCAGAAGTGGCATACGAACGTGCCACGCGTTAAAATAGGTGATTTTGTGTTGATTTTTGACAGCAATCAACCCCGGAACACTTGGCCAAAGGGTATTATAACTGATGTATATCCGGGGAAGGATGGTGAAATCAGAGTTGTAAAAATTAAAACTGCCCATGGTGTATTGGAACGACCCGTTGTAAAAGTCGTTGTGTTGCCTACCGAAGGTGTTCCTTCTGAACAAGGGGGTGGAATGTAAGCAACACAACATGTTAACATGTATACCTACTATGTGTAATGTATATCTATCGTGCGACATCGCGCCACCCGATCGAGCTAGTCGGAAATTGCCGAAGGCTCCCGAGTGACCGCGGGGATCGGTGGCGCGATGCGCGGGCGAAACAGTTCGAAAATTGTAATGGCGGCGAACACATACGTTAATAAACTAGCTTAGCAAAATTATCTTTTTTTTTATTCGTAACAATACATAATGGTTTTAATTAAAAGTAGTTCGTTTTAATAAACATAATGGTTTTAATTAAAAGTAGTTCGTTTTAATAAACATAATGGTTTTAATTAAAAGTAGTTCGTTTTAATCTGTGCAAGAACAGTTATTATAGTTGGTATTAATAGTAAGAGTAAATATTGGGCTTAAGGTTAAACGTCACATATACAAATGAAAATTCACAGATATGAAGAAATAAGGAATATTTTTCCACTCAATTGTTTGTGGTTGGCTCTGAATCTCACCTTTATTTCCGCGAAACCATATTTTGTTAAAGAAAACCTTACAGTTTCTTCGTATTTATGAAAATTGTAGAGCAGTTTTTAGGTTATATTAATGTATTTTTTAAATAGTAAGAAACCCATACAGTTTTCTTAAACATATATGTTTTCGCGCAAAAAAAAGGCCAGATCAATTTTTTTTTTTTTTTTAAATTCCCTATTTCTTCATATCTGTGTATTTTCACATTGTATGGGTGACGTTTAACCTTAAGAGTGAATCTTAGCTATGAGAAATTTGACACAATGGGTGAAGAACAAATATGAAAGTTTAAAAATAACTTATTATATTCTGTCATAATATCGTATGGCTTGAACAGAACAAATACTATTAGCCCATCAAATATAAGAAGTGCCTTGTTTGAAATATTTTAATTTATATTTAGTGATTATTTGTACATCATTTTACAGCCTCGTTGGCTCAGACGGTACCTAGTAACAAAAAAAAGAAAGCAGAAGCTTTCTGTGCCGCAGGCCCCGGGTTCGATCCCCAGCCAGGTCAAACATTGTGTGCATAAACATGTCTGTTTGATTTGTGCCTGGGTGTTATAAGCGTTGATAAGTATGTATATCAGTCATCTGGTTACCATAGTACAGGCTTCTAGCCTAGTTTGGGACCAGGTGACCGTGTGTGAAAGTTGTCCCATATTATTATTATTATATCTTGCGATAAAAACCATAATTCCATAGTTTTACACGGCTAAAGTTATTGATATTTTGTGAGTTACATCTATGCAAAGTTATTTCTTCTCTCTCAAAGCTTGAAAAGATAAAACGTCAAACGGTACTTCTAAAATTTGATGGGCCATTAGACTTAATATATTTTATTTACTTAAAGATAAACCTAATATCCTAGTTCCATAGACTTACTTAACAATCTTATATCCATGCACCAAATCGAGTTGATACAGCCCATTGAGATGGAATGTGGGTTCCTCTTCATACAACGGCGAGGAAAGCGTATAGTCTATGTAGTTAGACCCATTAGAGTCCCACTTGTAATGCACTAGGTTCTCAATGTGCTGGTAGCCTGAGCTAGTCCATGTTATCGTCGAGTTGGTGGCGAAGCTTTCCGGCTGCATTAGCAACTGAAAACGAAGTGGATTTTGTTGGATAATATTTTATGTATAATTTTTTTTTTTATGATAATGAATGACAAGACGAGCAAATCAGGTGCCTGATGGTAAGCTTCATGATTGCCCATATCAGACACAGTGCCACCCAGTGTTTTAATATTCTAAATTCTGCGCGGCACTGCACTGAGCCTGTCACCCTGAGATATTAGTCTTCTTGGTGTGTGTTTTTCTGTGCGACAAAATGTTAGTAAATTGAGTAAGCGAACCATAATATTATCAAATTTTACGTCTTATGAAAAGGACTGCTAATGGTTCTTCATAAGTCTACTGTCGCAGGCCCCGGGTTCGATCCCCGGCCAGGTCAATTATTTGAGCGCATGAGCATGTTGTCTGTTTGAACTGTGTCTGGGTGTTCTAAGCGTATGTATATATGTATATCAGTCATCTGGAACCAGATGAAATAGAACCGTAAAAGTTGTAAAAAAACTTATTTGAAACATTATGTGAAAACACTTGATGCTAGAATAAAATAATGTACCAGTTAGGTATGTACTACATAAACTGTGGAGTCTTTGTTGATTTAAATTGATTGTTTATTGAAACCAAAATAGATGGATTTAATGTCAAATGTCCGTAAACTATTTTGTAGATCAATATCTACGAAATAGTTTACGGACTTATCAACTACTGCCATCACTAAGCAACCACCACGCTTGGACGTGCTGATTACGACAAAAACCCCCATTCCCCAAATGAATAGTTTCTGTGTATGGTAATGAGTAGTATGGCATTCTCATGTTCAGCAGTAGACGTCCTCCGGCTAATGTTTTAATCTGTTTTAGTTTAGTCAATAATTAATTAAAACTTTCTTTATTTTTAATTATATAATTATACTTTCGGCGATCCGTGCGAAGCTCGATATTAATTAATAGTGACCGACCGAAGGTTCGGTTTCGGTTTCGGCCAGTTTTGGCTCAAAAATCTAGTTTCGGCACGAGTTTCGGTTTCGGCCAAAAAACGGCCGAACCTTCGGCCACACCGAAACTCTACGTTCGTGAACTATCGCGCGTCGCTCGGTTGACTTCGGAAGAGTTCGTATCTCGCGTGTCACCCGCCATCGTCAGTTATCAGATCGCCGGCCGGTCCGACGTGTTTTCATTGTGAGTTTAGTTTATATTGTATTATTTTTCGCGCACAGTGATTAAGTACGTGTTTGTTTTTGTTTTTGTCTAACATATTTTATTGATTTTAATTACATATTGAAGTCTTTTCCGTTGAGTTAATAACACGTATTTTTAAATTATGAGAAGTATGTAAATGTATGTTTATTCACACATACATTTATTACATACAATATACATTTGTTTAGGTAATTTAGTTGTTGGATCATATTTTAATTTTGTATGTATTAGTTCTGTATGATGTAACTGTGTGTGACCCTCAGATACTTGATTTATTTTGGTAACATTATGTGCGTATCGATTGGAACGTGTCATACATATCTAAGTAAAATTCTAAGGTAAAATGATTATATTTTTTTTAATGATAGTGAGTGACAAGACGAGCAAATCAGGTGCCTGATGGTAAGCATCATGATTGCCCATATCAGACACAGTGCCACCCAGTGTTTTATAATTCAAAATTCTGCGCGGCACTGCACTGCGCCTGTTACCCTGAGTTATTAGTTGTTGAAACTCGTCATGCCCAGTAATTTCGCTGGTAACTTTGCCCTTGAGACCGGAACACAGTAATGTTTGCACATTACTTCTTGGAGGATGAATAACTGGCAAAGATCAGGCGGCCCTCTGCTAAAGAGGCCTACCACTACAAAAACCTAGTTTTCTAAAATGGGAAAAGGACACAATCAATGAACATCCCATAATTTTTCTAGAAATATTAAAAATTACACAACGAGCATTGCCATTTCATCAAATATTTAATTGTGGGTAATGTTTATGTATGTAAGGTTCTTTTTTAAAATCAGTGTTGATTATTGGTAAATTTTTGTTCTACGAAGTGTTTACGTGTTTTTGTGTATTTTATAGCAGTAATAAGTAGTGTCCGACCGAAACACGATTTTCAGCCGAAACCGAAACCGAAAACGAACCTTCGGTATCTATTTCAGTTTCGGCCGAAACCGAAACCGAAACCGAAACTTTTTCAGACATGTTAAAAATCTACTGTTTACTGAAATTTGGCTTATTTTATACACTTGTGCAGACATTTAATACGTGTATTTCATTCAGAAATACAAAACAATAATGTATGTAAAAGTATGTGAAAGATAATTACTTATATTCTTTGATTACTTCCTTACTTATTACTGCTATAAAATAAACAAAATACACAAAAACACGTTAATACTTCGTAGAACAAAAATTTGCCAATAATCAACACTTCTATTTAAAAAAAAAACCTTACATACATTAACATTACCCACACCACACCCAATTAAATATTTGATGAAATGGCAATGTTCGTTGTGTAATTTAATATTTCCAGAAAAATTATGGGATGTTCATTGATTGTGTTCTTTTCCCAATTTTTTTTTAGAAAACTTTAGGTTTTTGTAGTTGTAGGCGTATCACAACTTTGCCATCACAACTTTGCCAGTTATTCATCCGCCAAGAAGTAATGTGCAAACATTACTGTGTTCCGGTCTGAAGGGCAAAGTTACTAGCGATATTACTGGGCATGACGAGTTTCAACTACTAATAACTCAGGGTGACAGGCGCAGTGCAGTGCCGCGCAGAATTATGAATTATAAAACACTGAGTGGCACTGTGTCTGATATGGGCAATCATGATGCTTACCATCAGGCACCTGATTTGCTCGTCTTGTCACTAAAAAAATATATTCATTTTGACTTAAATTTTTACTTAGATATGTATGTCTCGTTCCAATTGATCCGCACATAATGCTACCAAAATATAACAAGTATCTGAGGGTCACACACAGTTACATCAAATAGAACTAATACATAGAGAATTAAAATATCATCCAACAACAACTAAATTACCTAAACTAATGTAACAAATGTATATTGTAAGTAATAAATGTATGTGTGAATAAACATACTTTTACATACTTTTCATAATTTAAAAATACGTGTAATAACTCAACGGAAAGGACTTCAATGTCTAATGAACATCAATAAAATATGTTAGACAAACACAAAAACAAACACGCACCTAATCACTGTGCGCAAAAACAATACAATATAAACTAAACTTATGACGAAAACACGACGGACCGGCCGGCGATCTAATACCTGAGGATAGCGGGTGACAAGCGAGATACGAACTCTCCCGAAGTCAACCGAGCGACACGCGATAGTTCACGAACGTAGAGTTTCGGTGTGGCCGAAGGTTCGGCCATTTTTTGGCCGAAACCGAAACTCGTGCCGAAACTAGATTTTTGGGCCGAAACTGGCCGAAACCGAACCTTCGGTCGGTCACTAAGTAATAAGTAAGTAAGAAAGTAATCAAAGAAAATAAGTAATTATCTTTCAAATACTTTTACATAAATTATTTTGTATTTCATTCAACACGTATTAAATGTCTGCAAAAGTGTATAAAATAAGCCAAATTTCAGTAAACAGTATATTTTTAACATGTCTGAAAAAGTTTCGGTTTCGGCCGAAACTGAAATAGATACCGAAGGTTCGTTTTCGGTTTCGGCTGAAAATCGTGTTTCGGTCGGACACTATAAATAAGGCTTTAAAAGGGTGTTAAAAAATTCCAACCGCTCAGATAGCGACAGTACCCCACGCTCCCCAATGAAGGGGAGTGAACGATCATCGAGAGCTTGTGTTCAACGAACACAGCTCGCCTCACGCTCAGGGCACCGCGCCACGACTCATCGTCGCGGTAGGTGGAGACTCACATGATGTGAATGTCTTGGGAAGAGCTTACTATAGAAATGATCCTATGAAGTAAGGTCTTGTCGAAACATCTTATCGTCCGAACTCTCACAGTTTTATGTGAAATCTCATCACCGCGATTCAGAGTTTACGAGGTTGTAGAGCAGCGACATCTAGTTGAGTTTGTGTTAGTTTGTCTGAAGATCCAAGGTCGCACGATAAGGAACGTCACACGTGGTGATTGGGAGGTTAAAAATAACTCGAATGGACGGCCTTGTTATCAGTAACCTATAATACTGAGCAAGTGCGGTGTATAGTCGAATATTGTTAACAAAGACTTGAACGGGATGAATTTTTAAAAGGGTCACAGGGCCATCTTCGAAATAAAACTACGGCGAATTTCGAAAAATGCAGAAAGTCATGTGACCGATTTTAATAAATCTAAAACTGCATCATAAAATTAAAAAATTACCCCCGTCCTCATCCTTTGCTTATTATTGTTTATGGAAAGTAACATTATGTGGCAAATTAATGGAAATGACTTCTTAAAACAAATAGTAGTTTTTCATTGCACTGCTCCAGATAAACCATTATGAGTTGTGTGGTCAACCCATAACGAGGCCTGGGACACACCGCTGAAGCTACAAGTAGCCGGGGCATCCGTCTCAATTTCTATGGGCTAGAGTTTATCCCATAGAAATTGTACCTTCAAGACGTTCTCTCTGTCTAGCCGCTAGACAGAGAGAACAGATAGGGAGATACGCAATAGAAAGAGAGGCAGCTTAATATAAATAATATGGGACAACTTCCACACACGGTCATCTGGTTCCAAACTAGGCTAGAAGCCTGTACTATGGTAACCAGATGACTGATATACATACTTATATAAGCTTATAACACCCAGACACAGATCAAACAGACATATTCATGCACACAAATGTTTGATCCGGCCGGGGATCGAACCCGGGGCCTGCGGCACAGAAAGCAGAGTTACTACCGTCTGCGCCAACGAGGCTGTCAATTAGTTAGGCGCTGCGCGACCTGAATTGCACTTTGTTGCATCGAACTGAGTCGATATTTATTTAAATGATTTTGAGGAGTGTCCCTTCTGTCTCTTTAATATTCTGTGCCAAAACCCAAACAAGAAAACAAATGATAACTTACATTTCGGAGTTTTGGGGGGGAAGCCGAAGGGGGGAAGTACAGTTTGGCTCCCGTATCTTTATCAATTATCGGTGCATTTTCGAGTGTTTAACGTGTAATAATGGTGGAATATTACGTGTTGAGTGTTTTCGAAGATACACAAGTCTCTTGGCAAGTGATGCGAGAGTTGAAATGTGATTTTTCGTGTTCCCACCAAAATTCCGGCAGCTTCACGTAAAGACCACCACTTTACTAGAGCTGTGACTTGACTGGGCTTGCCCTGACTCTGAATGACTAATTGACCAAATTAACTTGAAAATGTATATAACTTGACACTGGCAATACATTCAGTCCATAAAACAAGAAAAAGAAAAAAAACTTACATTTCCTTTAACTCCCGTAATGATGTTAGTAACATCGGTCCTATACTGAGCCTCCACCGTGGTCGTAGAGTCTGGTGCCGTAGTTTTATCCACGTATAACGTATGTACGTCTACGTTAGGCTTCGGCAGGATCACGTTCACAAGTAGATTTAGCCTTTGGTTCGTTAGTACACCGAATGATGCGTTTGCGCCGATTCTGGAAGTACATAATAATGTACAGATTTAAACACGAATTGTCATTTTTGATAAGAATAGTGTACCGATACAAAACAGAATGTCTACCAAAAAAAGATATACCTATATATATAGTCAATTCGAAAGAACTTTTTTCTACTAGTGAACGGAGTATGGTTTAAGACATTTCCCAAACAGAATACAATATTCACTTACTTGAGAAATATTATTATTAACTATAGTAACGGAACGGAAGGTACTACTTACTAACATAACTAAAGATTACAAATACATATAAGTATGTTTACATTAATTAATTATGCTACATTCTAAGCTCTAACAACAGATTAACTAATTTATTTGTAGTGCCTATTTGAACTACAAGCTACCAACAGCAGGAAGGTAGATTCAACAAAACTAGGTGAAACAATAGGAATGTTGATCTTACACCGAGGCATTTACTTACTACACTAACAAAAGACAAGAATACAATGTGTTACCAAAAGGTATAGTTATACTGAAGGGGGTTGATCTACCCGTCAACCTGAACCACTTTCATAAGGAATTTTTAAATTAGCAAAAAAAATTTGACTTGCCATACAATGAATCAGCTGATCGGCAGATTTGTAAGGAAAGTAGATTTTTTCTGCGAATTCCGCAATTCCTTCTTTTGAAAGATGTTTAGATTGACGGGTAGATGCACCCCCTTAAGTATTACTACACGTTTTTGAAACACGTTGTATATTACTATCTTTTTAAAATACTAAGGGTGAGTTCCACCAGTTTACTAACATTAAATAATGCTTTCCGTCGATTCTCTGGTTAGAAAAATATTAGGCGTTCCTCGTTAACGTTATTTTTGGCGTCATATTTATCAGTTGCTAAAATAGTGCAAAGCTTAGCCATAGATTTGAACTGTATTAATTAATTATCGAATAAAATCCCTTCGATTGGGCCACATTGATTGATCGAGGCATACTTTCAGCCTATTCGCATATTCCGGTACTACTGACAGTACACATGGTGCAGCTTCCCACCGCCAAATTAATCCGCAATTATTTATCCGTATAGCTTTCATTGCTTCATCATAGGAGACAGAATTAGTGCAGCTCTGTACCCCTCTTTCTACCGCTTCTCTGTGTAGACACGGACTCCCCACGACGGCCTGTTAAGCAGTAGTAGGCCTCTTTTGCAGGAAGCCGCCTGGGGAGGTACCACACCTTTGCCAGTTATTCATCCGCCAAACAGTAATGTGCAAACATTACTGTGTTCCGGTATGAAGGGCAATGTTACCAGCGAAATTACTGGGCATGATTAGATTCAACAACTCCTATCTCAGGATGACAGGCGCAGTGCAGTGCCGCGCAGAATTTTGAGTCTTAAAACACTGGGTGGCACTATGTCTGATATGGGCAATCATGATGCTTACCATCAGGCACCTGATTATCTCGTCTTGTCACTCACTATTATAAAAAAAAAAACCGGCCGTCAAATTAAACTTACTGCCAAATTCGATCCAAGTCCATTCTGAAGCCGGCATCTGTTTTCTCCATTTGTTGAGGCGTCGTTGTGTTTCCGAAGTAGATGTCTAGATCTACGCTCTTTTCTATGTCTTTCAGTAGTTGATGACCTAATGCCTGAAAAAAGCCATACTATTTTTAAAAGTGCCCTCAATGACGACCATGTATGAAGAATGCGATGAAAGTGGAAGAAGTGACAGACGTAACAGTAATAACCAAGCACTGTAAAAATGACAATTGAAAAAATCCCTACAATCAAAATCTCAACCCGATCAAATACAAATCTTTACTTTGTATCAATTTTCTTTGAAGTTATCTGTGTATTTCTTGTTCATTCTCATTGTAGACTATCCCGCGACTTCGTTCGCGTGGATTTTCAGTTTTAACAATAAATTCACTTTTCTAAAAAAAACTGCTGGAATTACGGTGTATAAGATATAGGTGTATAAGATCGGCAATCTGCCAAATTTCCGTCATAATCACTACAGCCGTTTCGGAGATGCACCCGACCCGAATGAAAAGGATTTTATTTTTTACACGGAACCCTAATTTTTTTTCAACAATAATAGCTTACATTATACCTCAAAGTCGCTCCATTCGTTTAGGAGATTAGTAGTAACAAACAGATAGTTACCAAAAAAAAAAATTAGTATCATATGCTGTAATATGCATTTAGAAAGAACCTGTAATGTTTATATTACAAACAGACACTTCAACTTTATTAATGAGTATAGATATTTGATATTTCAAATCTCTTCGAAAAGCAAAATCATTAACTTCAAGACCTCAATATAAATTTTATAGACTAACTTTTTAACATTAAAACCTTACCTTGATGAACAAATCTCCAATAAGGAAACTCCACTTCAGATCGCCCTCTCCTTGCATATCCGGCAATTCGTATTTGCACTGAAGATAACCCGTTTTGGGACCGAATCTGAAAATAATTCGTAAAAAATATATACAAAAATTACAAAAAATTAACAAACTTTATACACTTTGAACTTAATGCATTTTCGATAATTTTGCGACTTTAAAATATTTTTCGGCGGATAAGGGACCAATCACACTTATTCAGCTCCGTTCAGCTTTTGTCCATAGAAAACTACGATTTTGTATTCATTTTTGAACGCATCTCATAGAGAATAGATCTGAATCACTGTGATTAGTCCCGCGAACGCTATCTTATTTTATTTATGTCTCAGTCCTTTTCGACCAGACGATTTTTGACTTTGGTGATTATGACCAGTAGATGGCTTAGGGTCGCCCCTTATTACTTAAAAAACATAACTGGGAAATCTTGAGTGTATATTTACTATGGGACTGGATCTTTTTGTAGTAGTAGATCTCTTTAGCACTGGGCCGCCTGAGGAAGTACCACACCTTTACCAGCGAAATTCAACAACTAATATCTCATGATGAGTTTCAGCAACTAATATCTCAGGGTGACAGGCGCATTGCAGTGCCGCGCACAATTTTGAATTTTAAAACATTAGGTGGAACTGTGTCTGATATGGGCAATCATGATGCTTACCATCAGGCACCTGATTTGCTCGTCTTGTCACTACCTATCATAAAAAAAATCCTGGGTCTTTGTTCCGAACCTTTAATGAATTCGTACAAAATAAATCACTTTTGTTAGAAAACTTAAAAATCAAAATAAGGTTTTAATTTTAAATTTTATGCATTTATAGTAGTCTTGGCTTTAAAAGATTTTTCGCCGAGAAATGCACTGGAACGCTATCACATATTTTCCTGCCTCAGATCTTTTCGCCGAGACTTTTCCTGGTTTTCGTTAGTCTGTAGGGAAAAGTACTTACAGGAAATCAGTGTCCCCCTTAACAAAGCTCAGCCTGTCTAGAGGCGTGGCGGCTTGAACTGACACAACCTTCCTTTGTTCCGGGTGGTTGTCTACTCGGGACTTGAAGTATATCTCCTCGTATTTAGAGTTCGGTATGTCTACCTGGAAATAATTTATAACATGTTCAGATATGGGTGAATGAATACTACATAGATTTGAAAGAGTAATGTGCAAACATTACTGTGTTCCGGTCTGAAGGGCAATGTTACCAGCGAAATTACTGGGCATGATGAGATTCAACAACTCATATCTCAGGGTGACAGGCGCAGTGCAGTGCCGCGCAGAATTTTGAATTTTAAAACACTGGGTGGCACTGTGTCTGATATGGGCGATCATGATGCTTACCATCAGGCACCTGATTTGCTCGTCTTAGCTTCATTTCTGATTCAATCTCGCAGAGAAATCCCGAGCATAGCCCTCTCCATAGCACCATAGCATATTTATAGAATGGGTTAATGATTAATATTCGAATGAAAAAGGGAAATACACAACATCGATTGGGAAAATTTTCTATGGGATTGTGTCAAACTGCTAAAAGGTCCCCTTTCCTGATAAGATGCTAAGTAATTACAAATAACTTTGTATTTGACATAAGAACTAACCTTAAAGTTAATATCAGTATAGTTCGAGTCGAACACAGCCTTAGCATGCAGAGTAGCAGTCAGAGCTCCGCTGGAATGTGCAGAGATCATGTAAAGTGTGGGGGACTCTTCTAGCTTTATTGTTACATCTGTGGTCCCGCCTTGACCTTTGGGCACTAGCTTTATTGACATCTGGAACGAAAAATGATTATTATTGAAGTTTTTAGCTGCAAGAGAACGAGGTCATATCCTTGATCTTATTTAATTTTTTCTCAGAAAGCCCTTTAGGTATCAAGGGTAATCTGTCTGCAAAAAATATTACAAACACAACAGTTAAACAAACATAATAACGGACGCGGAATATTTTCTAAGCTGATCTCTTTTGACTACTTATTTTAATTATTTTAATGTTTTTCATATTGAAATATATATAATAGATATATACTAATATAAATATATATAATAAATATAAATATTAGTTTTAAATTATCATATTTAATTATTAATGTTAATGTAGCTAAGTATAGTAGTAATTGTAAGTATTGTATTATATTTAATTGATTAATTACTGTAATTGGCTATCATGCCGCTCTAGTTAATAACAAATAAATAAATAAAAAATATAAAATTAATAATATAAGTTAAAAATGATATAACAAAACAATTAACGGTGTTATTTTTCATAATATTTAACAGCTATGATCAATGATCATCCCTTCTAAGCATATCATTTAAAAAAAAAATAGTGGATTGTTACACAAGGGGCTAAAGAGACCCATTGTATTCGATTCGATTTTAATCCTGAGATTTATCTCAGGATTAAAACTACCTCGAATAATATAATATAAAATAATATAAATAAATAAACTCGCTAAAGCGAGAGAGAAAATGGAAACCGAGTTATAATAGGTTTTAGTCCCGTGTGATATTGTGACGAGGTTGTGAGAATATAAAATTATTAATTTCATCAAAACATTTTGGTTAACATCTTATACAAGTGACACAAAAAAATAATTAATAAAGTCGTTGGCTACAAACAAAAATTAAAAAGAAATTAGCATTATCCCCTAGAGGTTGAAAAGTTATTTTAGCCCTGCTCTGGTACGCAACAATGACGGACTTTTTGTGCAAAAGGAGTGAAAAAACTTACAGTAAGCGGTTTTCGGTTCAATACTCTCCCAGTGATGCTGTATTCAATGGAATCAGTGACCAGAGAACCTCTTATATCGTCGCCTTCCATTTGAGTTATTATTTTCATCGCTCTGAAAATACATTATAATACATCACTTTATATTATAAAATGTTAAATGACTCACTGACTGACATACGAAGCCGAGTACAAACCGCTGAACCTAGAGACTTGAAACTTGGAAGGGCGGTTCATTTCATAATCAGGACGTATACTTAGGGCCGGTTTTTGGATCGTTAGTTATGGTTAAGTTAAACATTTGTCAAACTAACTATAGTTAAATTTTTAACCAATTGTTAAATCGTGTGGAAAAAAATAGTTAACCAGGGATGAAAAACGAATTTTGTCGAATTTTAACTTCCTACTTGTCAAAAAATTTAAGTATTGGTCGATTTAATCAGTGATCAAAAAACCCAGCCTAAGAAAGGGTTTCACATTTTGATGGGAGTAAATTGCAAGCGAGCAAAGCTTTTACACTAGTTGTTTTCATTTTACTAGTTGTTTTTATTTATAGTGGTAGGCCTCTTTTGCAGGGGGCCGCCTGGGGAAGAACCACACCTTTGTCAGTTATTCATCCGCCAAGCAGTAAAGTGCAAACATTACTGTGTTCCGGTCTGAAGGGCAATGTTACCAGCGAAATTACTGGGCATGACGAGTTTCAACAACTAATATCTCGGGGTGACAGGCGCAGTGCAGTGCACGCAGAATTTTAAATCTATTAAAACACTGGGTGGCACTGTGTCCGATAAGGGCAATCATGATGCTTACCATCAGGCACCTGATTTGCTCGTCTTGTCACTCACTATCATACAAAAAATTTAAGTTTATTAGGTTTCTGGCAGTCGGCTTGATTATTTCCAATCTCTTCGGAAATTCATCATCATAATTCACATACATACATACATACATTCACGCCTTTTTCCCGAAGGGGTAGGCAGAGGTGTACCCAGGACTCAGTCCCATAGTAGATACACCCACATTTCGCCAGTATGTTATTGGTCATCATAATTCAGCCAATAATTTTGGTTAGTTTTATATTTCAAAGTTCAGTTAATTGTATCTACCCAGAGTGGGATAGGTACAAGAAGATAAGTTTAATTAGTCACCTGTATCCTTGATGCGGCGAGCTGAGGGCGACACTAACAGTAGTGCTCCTGAGGTCGGCCTTGATGGAGTACGAGGTCAGTTGTGAAGATAGGTCTAGTTCTAGTGAGGTGACGGTTTGTTCGTGGTTGTAATGTATGGCGAGGGTGGCGGGGGGGAGCACGGGGGGGAGGGAGGCGCGGGAGGACACGCGGAGGTAGGTCCTGGGGCGCCACGTCACGTCTGCGAACATCTGGAAACAAACACTTATTGTTTAGAAGACAATTTGCCAGTTATTCATCCGCCAAACAGTAATGTGCTAACATTACTGTGTTCCGGTATGAAGGGCATTGTTACCAGCGAAATTACTGGGCATGATGAGATTCAACAACTAATATCTCAGGGTGACAGGCGCAGTGCAGTGCCGCGCAGTATTTTGAATTTTAAACACTGGGTGGCACTGCGTCTGATATGGGCAATCATGATGCTTACCATCAGGCACCTGATTTTGCTCGTCTTGTCAATCACTATCATAAAAAAAAATTAATCATTGTTTAGATACTGCTGGTTTTTATGTGGCTCAACGTATAAATCGTCATGATCATCATCTCAGCTGTAGGAAGTCGATGGTTTTACGCAGAGTTTAGTTAGATGCTGGTGCCCGTCCTCTGAATCAGATAACCTTTAACCGCTGTGGCAACCCCGGGGAGAGAGAAGGGGGGGGGGGGGTAACTGTCCTAAAGCTACAACCACGGCAAACATATAAATATTGCAATCCAAAGAGGAGATGCCGCCAGCATGGGGTACCCTCCCGCCCGCAAAATTGCATTCAAGGAGGAAATACTATTACGTATTTTTTTTTTTTTTTTTTTTTTCTGTCCGGGAGCTATCGGCCCGGCCCGCGAGCTAACCTATCTCCAACATAATCGGAGTCTCAACGACTTCTTTCTTTCTTCTTCTTTCATTCTGCATACTTTTCTTTCTAATATCAATCTTCTATCTATTATGTATTATGTAGCTATTACGTATTATTTTTGTTGAATGGTGTCACTAACAAAAATTATACCTAATAGCATTTCCTCTTTGCATGCAATTTTGCGGGTGGGAGGGCGTTCTACTGAGCATGTTGTTTTTGACACTAAACATCGGAACTAAAAACTAAAAAATTCTTGTTCCATAAGTCTACAACCACTTTAACTGAGAGGACGGTATTCAATTGTCCGGCGCTTGGAATCCCGTTGTGAGGTTATGTCAAAATCAAAAAAGTGCAAAATAAGGCGTTCGGACAGTGTTGTGTGCCGCGATCGAATGACGTTCGGGAGTGAAACCGATAGTAGTGTCATTTGTCTAGTAAAATACTAAAAAAGAGGGTAGATCGATTTATCTGCCAATAAAAAACTCGCCGATGCCTGTCAGTTCTTCCGTAATCATGGGGCGCATGGAATCATGGTAAATATCTATCGAAATAACTGATCGTAAGGTCGATGTGGGCCTAAAACCAACAACTCCTTTAATATGGCAAATGTTGATAGTGCACGGTTTTGTTAGAAGGGTAAAACGTCTTTGATACTAACTCGACCCTGATAGTGACTGGTGATTATAAACGACGATAGCATAGAAACGCAGTTAACTGACAAGAAATTGTCATCTGGTCTCGTAACCACGGTACAAACGAAGATTATTCCTGTGTTCGTAAAATTATACGAATATTTGATGGAAAATATATTTCCTAAATACATGCTTACGCCATACGATACAGGCTTGCCTAGTGAGGAAACCAACAGACAACAATAAAATAACGTAAAATTTTTCCTGCAAAAATGTTCAGTTTGTACTTTTAGTTTACTAACTCAACTTGTACTTTCTCATTTTGTAAATTTTTGCAGTGACGATATATTCATTTTTCAAAAAAAAGCAGATTATAGTATCAAGTTCTCTTTCCACTTACATAATTATTCTGGTCTCCCTGCTGTATCTGTATGCCACCGCCTATCATGTTCTCAACGTCTGAGAAATCTTTCTTGAACTCCATCTTGATGAAGTAGTCCTCAAGGTACGAAGACGTAAGGTTCAAACTGCCTGATGTTTCCACGAACGGATCGTCGAGCTGAAATGGACATTATTGCCATATGAATAAGAATAATATTAGATTTTCTATATTTTGATCGATTGCTATTTTTGATTGGAGGGAAAAGGGGGAAGTGCTGTAGCGTTATTTATAGGCAAATCGAATATAAAGGAACAATAGTGAGGACACTACCTCGAGGCTGGCCGCGGCGGTGACAGTGAACACAGGCATGGCTACACATGTAGAGGACACTACCTCGAGGCTGGCCGCGGCGGTGACAGTGAACACAGGCATGGCTACACATGTAGAGGACACTACCTCGAGGCTGGCCGCGGTGGTGACAGTGAACACAGGCATGGCTACACATGTAGAGGACACTACCTCGAGGCTGGCCGCGGCGGTGACAGTGAACACAGGCATGGCTACACATGTAGAGGACACTACCTCGAGGCTGGCCGCGGCGGTGACAGTGAACACAGGCATGGCTACACATGTAGAGGACACTACCTCGAGGCTGGCCGCGGCGGTGACAGTGAACACAGGCATGGCTACACATGTAGAGGACACTACCTCGAGGCTGGCCGCGGTGGTGACAGTGAACACAGGCATGGCTACACATGTAGAGGACACTACCTCGAGGCTGGCCGCGGCGGTGACAGTGAACACAGGCATGGCTACACATGTAGAGGACACTACCTCGAGGCTGGCCGCGGCGGTGACAGTGAACACAGGCATGGCTACACATGTAGAGGACACTACCTCGAGGCTGGCCGCGGTGGTGACAGTGAACACAGGCATGGCTACACATGTAGAGGACACTACCTCGAGGCTGGCCGCGGTGGTGACAGTGAACACAGGCATGGCTACACATGTAGAGGACGCTACCTCGAGGCTGGCCGCGGTGGTGACAGTGAACACAGGCATGGCTACACATGTAGAGGACGCTACCTCGAGGCTGGCCGCGGTGGTGACAGTGAACACAGGCATGGCTACACATGTAGAGGACGCTACCTCGAGGCTGGCCGCGGCGGTGACAGTGAACACAGGCATGGCTACACATGTAGAGGACACTACCTCGAGGCTGGCCGCGGTGGTGACAGTGAACACAGGCATGGCTACACATGTAGAGGACGCTACCTCGAGGCTGGCCGCGGCGGTGACAGTGAACACAGGCATGGCTACACATGTAGAGGACACTACCTCGAGGCTGGCCGCGGCGGTGACAGTGAACACAGGCATGGCTACACATGTAGAGGACACTACCTCGAGGCTGGCCGCGGCGGTGACAGTGAACACAGGCATGGCTACACATGTAGAGGACACTACCTCGAGGCTGGCCGCGGCGGTGACAGTGAACACAGGCATGGCTACACATGTAGAGGACACTACCTCGAGGCTGGCCGCGGCGGTGACAGTGAACACAGGCATGGCTACACATGTAGAGGACACTACCTCGAGGCTGGCCGCGGCGGTGACAGTGAACACAGGCATGGCTATGTCCGCGGCCATCTTCCACAGCGCGTCCTCTAGGCGGGCCGACACGCGCGCCTCCAGCGCCGGCAGCACCACTAGTGGGGTGGCGATGCCCACGCTGGCGATGTACGACTGGTACGTGTCGTCCTCGCCCGCGTCGTACTCGTAGTAGATCTTCGATGATATCTGGAATAATGAAGACACGTGTAAAACAAATTGTCTGCCTGGCTAAGTATGCTTACCGTAGGGTTCCAGAGCTGAAATTAATGTGGAAGATTATTTGCGTAAGTATTTTCTTTAAACTAAGTGCTAACGCGATATAGGAACAAACGATGCCTTCTAGTGCAAGTTACTGCACGTTAGTTCACAATTACAAAATTTGTTTTTGTAAATACGAGGGGAGGTCAAAAAGTTCGCGGAATGAAAGGGAAGGGGGGTGAATTTAAACATGAAATTATTATTCCTTTTCAATATATTCTCCATTAACCCTAATACACTTTTCAGACCTTTCAAATAATTTGTTTATACCTTCGAAAAAAAATGATTTGTCAAGGCCTACAAAATAAGCAGATATTGCCGACTTCACTTCATCGTCATCCGTAAATTTCTTTCCACGAAGCTCTTTTTTTATGTTTGGGAACAAATAATAATCACAAGGGGCCAAATCTGGACTATAGGGAGGGTGGTTTAAAGTTTCGAAGCCGCACTTGTGTAAGGCAGCCATCGCAACATGACTCTTGTGAACGGGTGCGTTGTCGTGCAAAAGGAGCACACCTCGAGACCATTTTCCCCTTCTCTTTTCTTTAATTGCTACTTTTAATTTTTCCAGTAGTGTAGCGTAGTACTTTCCCGTGATATTGACACCTTTATCTTTATAATCGATCAATAAAATCCCCTTGGAATCCCTAAAAACTGTAGCCATAATCTTTCCGGCCGATTGTGACACCTTAAACTTCTTGGGCGGTGCTGCGCCTTTTTTGTGCCACTGCATTGACTCCTGCTTCGACTCAGGTTCATAGTGATGAACCCAAGTTTCAGCTCCAATCACAATTCGGTTCAGAAATTCATCCCTGTTTTCACTACACAGCTCCAAAAACTCGCGAGAACACTCGACGCGCTGCTGTTTTTGAAGCGCTGTGAGCATTCTCGGTACCCATCTTGCACTGTCCTTAGACATGCCAAGATGGTCATGGAGAATATTCAAAATGGTCGTAGATGATACTCCAGTCATCTCTGCGATTTGTTTCTTCTTTAGGCGTGCATCTTCTAGAACAACTTTTTCAACTTTTTCAACAATGTCTGAGGACGTTGCTTCAATTGGCCGACGTGATTGTCTTCAATTGAGTCTCTACCTTGCTTGAAAAGACTATGCCACTTGTAAATTAGTGTTTTTCCAGGGCAGGAGTCCCCGTAAACTAATGACATTTTTTCCATAATGTTCTGAGGCATTTTTCCTAGCTTAGTGAGAAACTTAATCACGGCACGATACTCAATTTTCTCCATAGTTGATATTTTCTACCCGATTGACTTGTTTATCCAGCGATATCTCAAAGTTTTATGAACCGATTGGGCTAAAACTTAGTATTTATAATTGTATTGAGTCAACAAGTAGGTACAGGTAAAAATAACTACCCCCTTCCCTCTCTAAACCCTCCATTCCGCGAACTTTTTGACCTCCCCTTAAATAGTTACAATTTAAGGTTTTGGGATTTTTCCTTTACTAGTACCTTTAGTAGCCTTAAGATCTTGCTTCTTGTCAAAGTTCATGATTCTAGGGAAGTACCCTATAGATTTTAAGGTCATGCGCAAATTATGAAAATATGCAGTTAAATAGTCGTATCTTTAGATTGCGTGAACTATGAAGTTTGATATCGCGGGTCTAAAGCATAAACCCAATTGGTTCAGTACCTTTCATCGTTCATCATTATCATCAGCCGGAAAACGTCCACTGCTGAACACAGGCCTCCCCCATAGAACGCCATCAACTATTCATATGGGGGGATTTTGCAGTAGTTGGAAGGCGCCAAGTATTCCAACTGCTGCGTTGCTGCCCACTCTCCGATATGTCCCTCTACCGGGTCTCATGGCTTCCACGGGATGAGAAAAGGGTGGCTCTTTTATGTAGCCACACGGCCAGTAACTTTAGCGTCAAGAATTATCCCACAAAAACATTCGCATAATCCTTCACAAATGATTAAACAAAAAACAAATCTTACCTCATGCCAATAAGTTCCATTATACAACAGCACAAGACAAGTGATATTGAGCGCTTGTCCCATAGCTATATCCACCGTGTACACTGATTTCAGTTCCCTTACAGCCGGGAATGGCGTCACTAGGTTTAACGTATTACGCATTACTGCATATGTCTGTGAAAATAACGATAAAAGTTAATTGATTGAATTTGGCGTTTCTTTTTGGAACTCCATTGTAGACTTCTGGAACAAGAATCTTTAGTTTTTAGTTCCGATGTTTTAAAATCGGAACTAACATCTAAAGATTCTTCTTCCAGAAGTCTACAAGGATAAAAGTATTGAAGATATACTGGAGATGTCAATTTCATTACATATGAACATATAGAATTACATATAGAACTTTAGAGCATGTTTTTAGTTTTAACAGGCCTAGGACACTCCGCAAAAGGTATGAAGCTAAAAGTAGCTTGGCGTCCGTAATAACGATACAATTTCTATGGGCTAGACAGAGAAAACAAATAGAGAGATACGCGATAGAAAGAGAGGCAGCTTGTTGGTTAATAATAACGATAATTAGTTAGGCGCTATGCTACCTTAATTGCACTTTATTGCGTTAGAACTAGAGTTGCTAATTATTTGAATGATTTTGAGGAGTGTCCCTTCTGTCCCTTTATATTAGTATTCTGTGGTTTCAATCCATTTTTTATGTATATATCTCTCCTGTGCCACCTCAGCTCAGCCATTTCTGCATGTGGGAGGTCATTGCGCTGCCTTATTCTGGGTAAAGGTCTCGGCGACACCGCCTTTCTGTGGAGATCTTTGCCAACACTCGTTTTAGATCCGATGACAGTGTTACGCACCCTTCAGCTCTTTTGATGGCCAGGATGCTGCGCTACATTGCTTGTTGGCAACTTCTGCGACTCGGTCAATGACAAAGTCTGAACACCGTAGGTTAGGATGGGGAGGATGTGTGAATAAAATATACTCACCTCTAAAATGAAAACATCTGTCAATACAATGGGCGGTTTATCTGGTAAATGTAATGTGGCATTCGCTTCTATGATGTCCTCTTCTTCTGAACCGATAAACTGTTAATAATTATAAAATTATAACGTAATAAGATATGGATAAAAAGTAAGTAGTATGTATATGAATAAAAAGGTATTTATAAGAAAGAAAGGAACATACAACACATAAACAAGCAGAGGTGTCCCAGGACTTAGTCCCATAGTAGATACACCCACATTTCGCCAGTATGTTATTGGTCCCATGTAATAGGCGGGGAGCCCATTGCCATCTACCGGGCACAGTTCCAGACTCCAGGCAGTTATTGAGATAATTCGTAACGGAAAAATCCAATATTTAACACTGCCTGACCTGGGGATCGCAATAATTATAAGAAAAAAAATATGATTACTGGAAGAAGCGTAGGGCCATTCGTTAGCACTATGTATTCAAAGGACTTCTTGCGACCTCAGTACTCTGAAACAAAGGTGGTAGACAATAAGATGCTTACCTTCATAAGATGAGCATCGAACGTGATAGTAGGGTAGTAGATGGTATCGAGCACAAGTTTGGCGCTCGTGTCGAAGTTTTCTACCAACGTGTCGTGTGTGGTCACGTGATCTGTGCTGAACCGTTCCTGAAGCACTTCCAGGAGACCCTTGCCGTTGTCTATGAGCAGGATTGCTACGCCGAACTGTCGAGAAAATACATAATTATATATACGAGCATCTTCTCTAAAGATCTTTCACTCTAAAACTGCATATACGCTTCCACAAAACGTTGTTATTTAAATGTGTTAAAATAATATTCACTACACTAAAACTCATAATTTTAATACTAGACAAAGTAATAGCAGTTACTTCGTTAGCTAGCTAGCTTTAGACTATCCAAACAATTTAAAATTCATTCTTAGGGAACCGTGTTTCTATAATAAAATCCCAAAAGAGATAACTGGGCTTTCAGAGGGTTAATTCAAAACTTATATTTTACTAAAGAAGGCTTATTATAACGTTAATCAAATCAGTACATAGAGGACAAAGATGCCTTGAAATTTCTGCTCAGCCACCACGCGGTTCAAATTCAAACAAAGGAATGTAACCAAACCAAATATTGTAAAACTATCATCAGTTGAAAAAATTAAGGCCTACAAGTTTCTTGTGCGTTCACTAGTATATAGTCATTAATTATTCATTGACGTGCAAAGGTTGAGTTTGAAATGATTTACTGGTGTGTTTAGCCAGTGATGAAGAACCAATGATATTGACGAGGTTGCGTATACTTACGTATAACGTCTATACATTTTTTCTTGTTCTGAAATCTTTAAGAAAATAAATGAAATAGTACGCAATGTGCAAACATTACTGTGTTCCGGTCTGAAGGGCAATGTTACTAGCGAAATTACTGGAAATTACTAATATCTCGGAGTGACAGGCGCAGTGCAGTGTTGCGCAGAATTTTGAATATTAAAACACTGGGTGGCACTGTGCCTGATATGGGCAATCATGATGCTTACCATCAGGCACCTGATTTGCTCGTCTTGTCACTCACTATCATAAAAAAATGTGATGTTTTGGTTGGAGGGGCTCACATGAAATATTTCTTGCATCTGTATACCTATAACAAATGTTACCTTATGTTTAGATAGTCGTATCGATAGTTCAGTATCCAGTCCGTTTCCATACACATTTTTCAGCACCAATCCATTCTCTTCAAAGCCGTCTAAAGGCGTGTACAGTTTGTATAGATACACGA
This sequence comes from Hemistola chrysoprasaria, assembly GCA_947063395.1. Classification (NCBI taxonomy): domain Eukaryota; kingdom Metazoa; phylum Arthropoda; class Insecta; order Lepidoptera; family Geometridae; genus Hemistola; species Hemistola chrysoprasaria. Next base: position 5,364,506 of record OX346731.1, on the reverse strand, counting down.
AGTTGAGCGGGGTTCGCCAGTGCCATATGCCAGTGAAACCGAAGTCCATGTTGCTCCAACCAACGCGGAAATCTAACTAAAATATTCACAATAACTTGATAAAACCTTGATAGACTGTATATCTAATGTGAGCTATGAAAGAAGGCGATACCTTAATATTTAACGGCACCAACTTAAAGCAAGACTGCCTTCTCACATTATTAGTGACCCAATTGTCTCGATAGTGTAATATTTTGATTAGGCTAAGATTCGGCTAAAAGCCGCATTTAAGAAATTATAAACAGATAGAACAGTCCCGGAAAGTACCTAATTAGAAACATTAAAAATATATCAAATATATTACCTCTTCTGGAGCCCTCTTTGCGGTGATCAAAGCCCGGTTTAAATACTGTATAGGCAAAGCAACATGACCAAATATATGGAAATCTTGCATCGAAGATAATTTGAGCAGCACTTCCACTCCTGTTGTTTGGATAAAAAACACCATCAACTTTTAAACAATAATTTTATGTAACAAGTTTTTATAAAAGTATAACCTATATGATAAGTATCTTGTGAAAGCTGTGTGCCCACTATCGTTGTAACCCCTGTGACGTAGTTTCCTTGGTCACTGTATAAGCGAGGCAGAGCTATCTCTTCTTCATCTTTCTATTTATAAAAAATCAAAGTCCTGAGTCAAAAAATGAAAGACTGACTGACACACTCATTCTTCTGACTGACTTATCTTACTGTGTGAGTTGACATTTTGCACTTAGATTTCCATTATGACGTAGACAAAGAGTAGTAGACAAAGTAATTCCAGAGATTCCCACAGGAACGAAGTAGCAGGAACTATGCTATTATATGTTTCCTCACCAGTAGTAGAATTAGGCGTAACAATCATGGCAACCAAATGTCTATCGGATTCGATGAAGCCGAACCTGGCGGTTGTCTGTGAGAACTCCACCATAGGGCTTGTTACGTTCACTACTAACATACAATTAGTTATACGACGCATGTGACCTGGAAATGAACGCATTTTATACATTAAGGTTAAACGTCACACATATAAAATAAAAATACACAGATATGAAGAAATAGGGAATAAGTGAGTTTGAGTTTGAGTTTGAGTTTGAAAAGTCTGTTTAATTTTTAATTTATATTATGTATTTTCGCCGTGGAATAGTGTTCCACCCTCTCTCCCCGTGGTCGCCGTGTCGGTCGGCTAAGGGTTAACAGATCCAGAGGAGGCAGCAGCGTCCTCTGCTAAAAACCATTGAACTGCGCTCGACGCTTGGCATGAGGGTAATGGCAAAAACGCCCTTTTAGAAGGCCTATGTTCAAGTGGATAACCAACGGCTGAGATAATGATGATTATGTATTTAGTTTGATTTTAGTGTACTTAGAATAGATAAGATACTAACATAAATTAAGTCGTAAATATTACTCATGTTATGTTAAAAATTTAAAACAAAATACATATTATTGGTATTATATTTCCTTTCTGATTTAAGCAATATTGAGTGAGACTATTTTTTTTTATTAGCAATTTAAAAGACATGTGTAATGTTTTATTAAAGACGTAGCATAACTCATATGTGTTTAAAGTAGATACAAACCATCGACATAGATCGTCAATACTTTCTCTTCAAGGTCCAAATATGTAACGCCTTTGATGTCCTTTTTATGGCCCAATATAAATTGCGTCCGTAGGAACCCTTTCGTGTAGCCCTACAAATGTAACTAATGATAGAATGTGTTACAAATAGGTGTAGTCTACCCAAATCTACTCGTTTAAGTATAACACCTATAAATACTTAAACTTGTAATACAGGACAAGGAATTACATAACAAAACATAACATACATTCACGCCTTTTTCCCGAAGGGGTAGGCAGAGGTGTACCCAGGACTCAGTCCCATAGTAGATACACCCACATTTCGCCAGTATGTTATTGGTCCCATGTAATAGGGGGCGAGCCTATTGCCATCTACCGGGCACAGTTCCAGACTCCAGGCAGTTATTGAGATAATTCCTAATGGAAAAATCCAATATTTAACACTTGCCTGACCTGCATGCGCCCACTACGCCACCGAGGCAGTCAAATATGAGGAATTACAAGGTTTGAAAAATAATTCGACTTCCCAAACAAAATTGATCAGCTGATCTATGTCGTCTGTGGCCCAGCGGAATTATGCGGAGATATTATCCAGAGTCTCTGGTTCGAATCTAACATGGACGATTCACCTGGGTGCTACCATGTTTAGGATGGCACGTTAAACTATAACCCGGCCGTTTTCTATAAGTTTAATATTATGTAGTTAGGTCATGTCGGACGCCTTGTAGGAATTTATCGACCTGAAACTCTGACGACATAGGATGTTCACATTATAATTCTTATGAATTGATTCGAGCAGAGTAACTTAAATAAAAACAGGTGTTTGACAGGTATTGAGTATCCATCCATGTGAGTATTAATATACCTATTTTTGTAAAACCTATGGGGTACAATTAGTAGATAATTGTTTATATAATATTGCGAATGAAATAGCTAGAAAACATAGTATTCTAAGTACCTTGAAGGGAGTAAGCAAAGTGACCCTTCCAGTGATATTGTTCTCATGCCGTCCTTTGTCCAAGTTCCATGAAGAGTTTATCATTAGGTGACCATCGTCGTTGTACTGAAACAGACATAATAAACGGATAGTTTTACTATTAGACAAAAATATTTGGTTAAAAAAGTAGTTTACTAAAATAAGTTACTGTGTATTTGATTTGTAAGAAACATTGGTTTCCCAAACTAATATTATAAATAAATAAATAATAAATAAAAATCTCGAGTGAAACCGCGGGGCACAGCTAGTTATTTTATATTATTATTGAATGATACACAAAACAGAGTACATATAACCAATTACAATAACACAACATATATAGAAAAGGTAGCATTACTAGATTACACTAAATTATGCGCACGCAACATGGATTAGTGTACATGGAGATTAGTGTACTTTGCATATTTCCATAGCTTGATGTATTATGGGATTCAGTTGTGGGGGTCAGCCGCAGATATAGAAACTATCTTTATACTACAAAAACGTGCGATTCGTGCCATCTATGAGTCGAGTCCACGCGAATCCCTGAGGGAATTATTTAAAGAAATAAACATACTGACCCTACCATCTTTATACATTTATGAGAACATCATGTATGTGCGTAAAAATTTACATAAATTAAAATTAAATAGTGACCTCCAATTATATATAATAATAATTTTAATACTAGGAATAAAGACAAAATAGCTGGACCTAGCTTTAGATTATCTAAAACAAATAAAAAGACATTCTTAGGAAATACAGTACGTTTCTATAATAAAATCCCAAAAGAGATAACTGGGCTCTCAGAAGGTAAATTCAAAACCTATATAAAATTTACTTTACTAAAGAAGGCTTATTATAAAGTCAACCAGTACATAGAGGATAAAGATGCCTGGTAACTTCTGCATAGCCGCCTCGCGGCACCTTCAAAGAAAACGAATGTAAGCAAACCAAATACAATTGTGAAACTATCTGTTGAAAAAATTAAGGCCTACAAGTTTCTTGTGCGTTCTTCTTGTAGAGGTATCTTTCCGAACGCATGGTAGACTCAGTACTGTTTATCTTCAATGACGTGTCAGATTATGACCTATTAGAATAAATCTTTTTGAGTTTGAGTTTGGATAGGAAAATCTAAGTACTTTGAGTAAAATTTTGGTCTATATCAAAAGACTTGGTCAACATACCTGAAAACTAAGCAAAGTATCAGCACTTTTCTTCCAAACCGCCCTGTGTTTAGCGATGGCGGCCGCGCGGGGCAACGTCGCTATAGTGGAGTTGACGAACGCGTTCAACTCTCCATAGAACTCATTAGGTTGGAACAGATAGTCCGCTAGCAACGAGAACGCGAGGTAATCCTTCTGCCAGTTCATGCTGCCGTTTACTGCTTGCAAGTTATCGTGGTAACGCCACCTACAAATATATTCATCTATGATATACACATCATAATTATGTCTATTATAGTTATCATTAATTGATAGAAAATAGCAAGACCGATTCAAGACCGATTTTCGATAAGTCTGTTATGCGTGGCTCTTCACTAAGGGGGCGTTACCCTTCAATAAAGTACGAAATTAAACGTAGTAAAATAATACTGAAAAAATACAACACTTCTTGAGCGTGAGCTGTCAAAATTATCATCCTAAAATTGAGAAAGCATAATATTTTAAAAATCTACATAGGGTTCACCGATATATCGGAATATTCGTAAATCTCACGCACGCTGCGGGAGCGCACGGTCGCTGGCGTGCGTGAATCCGGAGTAGTCGATGGCCAGTACGGGCTATTCAACTATTTTTATCAATGTATGTATTTGGAATTTATACGTATCTTACTTTCGTGATTTCTATCATTTGAAATAAATGTTTTTTTTTTAAATATATTTATTAAATATTTGAATTTTATTTTCAAGAAATGGATTGATTTTCACCTAAAGTTTATTTCTGTGGGTTTAATTTGATATGTATTAAATTCTAAGAAGTCGAAATGAAAAGCAATTCTTTACCTATTTTCACTAACATTTGAGTCAGTTAAATATTTTTTACTCAGAAATTTTATATTAAAGTGGTAAAATATACATACAAACGACTTTCAAAACAATGCGTTGTAATTCTTTTATACTGGTAAGACGTCAAAAAGATTAAATAATATGTATATTCTAAACCTCTCACAGCAAAATTTACAAAACAGTCGGTGGTTTGAATTCGATTAATCTAAATTGAATGATAAAAATAAAAAAGTAGCTCATTGATAAGATCATAATTGAAATGATCTTTCATGTTATGCATTAAAAGTTATAAAATACAGCATTTTAGCTGTTAAATCACATCAGTAAAATCTCATAATAACAAAAATATTCGTATACGGTCTCTTAAGTCGGATAAAAACTTACATAACATTGAAGCTGGTATCACGTAGACTAGGAAAAGGAGTGTTCAGTTTGGACAAAAGAGCGTAAACAGTTTCATTCTTAGCTTCGGAGTACATCTTCACTTGCCAAAGAATATTCGCTTCGTGACTCCAACCCATTCGTATGTGCCATTCGCAGAACCAATCTGGAAGATTATCAACTTTATTCTGATTGATATAAGGGTCATATAAAATTTATAATTTTTTGTCAAGGAATTTATTTATTTTGTAACTATTTCTACGTATATTTTTTTTTCTATCCGAGAGGCAATAAACATTGGATGTAACTTAGATATATTGTTGTCCCTCTCTCAAACTAAGAATGAGCTCTCTTTCTGTATTGTTTACCTTTCACTCTCGCACCAACGATTTATTACTCAGATTATTACGTGAAAACATAAAGTAAAAATTTATTTCAATTAACTTGATTAAAATATAAAATTTAAATTCGAGATGACATCGAAACTCTCGATAACTATTTTCGAGCTGAAAGAGAAGGGTGACCATACAAATAGATATATTGGGATATTGCGGTCTATTTCGCGCTCTCCCTCTATATATATTATGTCTCCCTTGCACATACGGTTGCTCCGATTAGAAAACAACACTTTAAAAGGATTAATTAATATTACAAATTTATGCATAGCTCGAAATATGACAGCTTAATACAGGAAAAGATACAAGGAAAGAGTAGTCCAGGAAGAAGAACATCTTGGCTTAAAAATCTACGCCAGTGGTATGGAAAGAGTACGCGTTCTCTATTAAGAGCTGCTGCGTCGAAGGTCCAAGTCGCCACGATGGTCGCCAACCTTCGTTAGAAGATGGCACCCAAAGAAGAATATTACAAAACATACTTAAGATTAAAATTGAAACGATTACAGTCCACACGTACCTCTCAACAAGAGTTCGAACTCCCCGTTGAGCATCCGTCCAGGGTAGTAGAGCGCGACATGGCCGGCGTGGTGTAGCGGCCCCTTGTGCTCCAGTTGTACGTCGAGGCTGAGTTTCTGTGAGGGGTCCCTGTTGGCGTCCCAGTTGATGGAGCCGCTGAGGCGCTTCTGTCGCGCCGTTACCCAACGTTGGTACGATATGTGGACGTCGCGAAGCCTACAGAGAAATAAGTCTCTATACAACGTGTTACAAACAGCACGCCTAGCACGGCACGGGGGTTAGTTATCCCCGTTTTCCTCTCTTTCGAGCCCGAACAAGTCGTATCTGTTGTCTCGTTCTAACCTCCTGGTACTTTGTTTTCCCCGGTGCTAACTTCCCCGTAGAAATATACTTGTCGTACCGACGCCCCTCGCACCGAAGAGGAAGAGTTCTGGAGCAAACTTGTGTCTGAAGTCGAAGCCTCCTCCAGCAGGTCTTGCATTAAACTTAGTCCAGTTCAAACCAACGAAGACACAGGTTTGCGTATTTATCGCAAAAAGAAACCCATTTGATGTACCTAGTTCCTCGGTTCCAGAACACTCCTCTCAAGGTTTCGGAGAGCATCAGAATTTTGGACGTCGAGATTTCGTTATATTATGCGTATATAAGTATGAATCCTTCTGATCCCAAAGTTTCTGGCCTACTTTGGGATCAGAAGACCGTGTGTAGAAGTCGTCTCGACAAAGGTGATTCGTGTATTTAAGAAAGAAGATGTATTGTTTTCAATAAAAGTATTTCAAAAAAGTTATACTTACTGATCAAAATGCACGTCAACATTGACATTAGTATTGTTGTTCAAGTCAGCGTTCAAGCTGACGCTGTAAGTCTTGCCGCTCACATCGATCTCGCCGTAAGTGGTGAAATTCTGCTCGGAAAGTAACACGTAGCGAATCAATGTGCGGTACTTATCGTCGTTATATTCACCCTGTAACACAAAAAATACCATTAAATTCTCAAGCGAACATAACATAACATAACATACATTCACGCCTTTTTCCCGAAGGGGTAGGCCCAGGACTCAGTCCCATAGTAGATACACCCACATTTCGCCAGTATGTTATTGGTCCCAGGTAATAGGGGGCGAGCCTATTGCCATCTATCGGGCACAGTTCCAGACTTCAGGCAGTTATTGAGATAATTCCTTATGGAAAAATCCAATATCCAACACTTTGCCTGACCTGGGGATTGAACCCGGGACCTCTTGATTGGCAGTCGAGCATGCGCCCTCTACGCCACCGAGGTAGTCATACGAACAATCATCAAGCGAACATATCATTTGATAACATACGCCTTTTCCCCGAAGGGACAAGGAGAGGTGTATATCTCTTTTTTACGTCCCATGTAATAGGGGGCGAAGCTGTTGCAATCGACCGGGCTCAAATCCAGACGTAATCATCGTTCCCGTGGGAATATCGGAAAAAGAGTAGAGATGTGTTATTCCAGGGTATAAGCTACATAGCAAATTTTAGCCCAATCAGTACAGTATTTTTTGCGTGAAAGAGTAACAAACATCGATCTATCCATCCATCCTCACAAACTTTCGCATTTATAATATTTTTAGTAGTGTTTTTTCGCTTTTATTCACGTCTTGATTCCACGAAAGATTAGGCTTATGCCCAATCCCATAGTAGGTACACCCACATTCCACCTGTTATTTTTAAGCGTATTAGGTATTAGGGCGAGCATATTGCCAGAACCACGTCACTCAACGTAGAAAACATCACGTATGTACACGGATCAAATGTGTGCGTAAGGACAGGCGTCACTGCCTCGTTGACTGCCTACTGCTGGTCGCAGGCGGGAGGCTGATGGCGGGGGATGGTGAGGGAATTCCTAATGGAAAATGCAATACAACTTTGCCATTGCTACCCATTTTTTCTATTCGGCTTCAGGCAATATGGGGGATCTTCACAAGGAGAGTGAATAGAGTGTTGAAGTGTCGGCAACATACTGGCAATACCTGGTGTTGCAGGTAACAATAGACAGCGGTAACCGCGACCCATATGCTTGTTTGCCACCTATGGCATATAAGAAAAGGCTCCTAAAATTACTATATTAACCAAATACATAAAAAATAAGTCAATAAATAATATACCACTCCAACGAAAGTGATCTGTCGATTATCCTGCGTGAATCTCCCATCCACAGCGATGTTTTTGAACTGACTACTGTTTATCAGCACTTTGAGATGGTGTGAAGCCAAGCTTGTCTTGGACAGGTCGTGATATAAAGCGTCGATGTTGAAATCTGTGCCCGTGAACCATACGCCTACAGCGTTTACCTGCAAGCGAAAATGTACCTTAATGAAGCTCCTTACAATTAATCGCGCGAGTCTCGATTATATAGGTGTAAAAACGTATCAAAATTCGAGGCTAAATTGTCGACTTTCCTACAAACTGACCGATAAGCTGATCTATTTTGTACAGCTAGAAGCATTTTTTTTTCACAAAGGAGTTGTTGGTTTCACAGTCATGTCGACCATTATAATCGTGGTTTTATTTCATAGTCCTATTAATAAGATTTCAAAATGTGCGAAAATAATATTTTTAGCATCGCCATTAATAATAATAAATCACGCAAATTATACTGAAATTAGAACGCGCATCGCTATTAAAAAATACTTAATACTTTATTCAAATTAAATTGTAAATTAGTCGGCGATAATAAGAGGGCTAGTACGTTTGATAATACCGTTACGAATAAAATTATCTACCCTAGTATAAACAGTGAAAAGTTCCTTGCTCCCTTGGATTCAGAGTCCGTTCCCTTTTGAAAAGAATGAAATGGAAAAGACACTCGGTAGGTGAGTTCCTTAGTAGATTATGAATACTTAAACCCCTTTAAGTAGCCTCTTAATATTACTACATCTTTTGGTAACACCATGGTAATAAATATTTAGGGAATGATTCTTCTTCTTCTTCTCAGCCGTAGCAAGTCCACTGCTGAACATAGGCTCCCTCATAAAGGGGGGGTTTGCCAATTCTCGCCACGCTTGGCAGGCGGGTTGGCGAGCGCGGTTTGGTGAATTTTACGTAGAGGACGCTGCTGCCCATCTTCTGGATCTGACAACCATTAGCCGAGTCTTACGGCAACCACGGGTAGAAAGGGTGAGGTATACCGTGGCCCGTGGTACCGTGGTGAGGTAGGCCGTGGGGTGCCTTCTATAGCACCCCACGGCGTGCTAGGATGTCTCAAATTGACTCCTGATCCAAAATATGCCTTATATTTTGGATTTATTGTATCATTTATTGTACTTATTACAAATGAATCATAGAGAATACAATTATTGATTGAAAACATAAAAAGCTCTATATTATTATCTCTATATTCTAAACTCTATACTATGCATTATATTGAAAAACTTTACATTATTACTTGATATCAAAAAATCTATGAAAATCTACTTACTTGGAATTCATTAGACTGTTTCTCGTGCACCTTAGCGCTGATGGTACACGGATGTAAAGTTGGTAGAGTCATGTTCAGCTCAGAATCTATATATAGCTGTGTACCGGACGGGTAGTACAGGTACCCTGATATTGATATCTCTCTGGATTTAGGGTTGAAGTTTAATACAGCCAGGGCTGAGTATTTTGGACCGATCTGAAGAAGAAAATTGTCGTGACTATGTTGATTCTAGTGAAGGGATTCATTTGGCTTAATTGATGCAGAAAATGGACCAGTATTCTTTAGATATTGATCTGACTATATTAATTTTGTGTAAAATTGTCTTTATGATCAGATATACTTTCCAAAAATAACTCGTATCGATATGTAAACTTTTGTATTATGTCGAATATATTATAAAAAATATCTTGTTCTTTGCTGATTTATGCTTTTGGTTTAATATTCCAGATTAATTAATGATAAATGCATCCATTTTATAGAAAATAAACCTATATATAATAAGAATATAAGCTGAAAATTATCGTAATAAGTCATTAGAAAGTGATTCGGAAAAAGCGAGCTGTTTCGTTTCTTTATTAAAAAGACGAAATGAGCCTTAAATTTATAACACAAAGTTCATTATGTAAAAATGATGAAATTAACAAACAGCCATATAACCTATATAAAATCTAAATAAAGGATTATATACAAAAATAAATTAACTATATTTTAAAAGGTTATGTGCACTTACCCCCTCAAAGGAGAACTTCATATCAATAAGTTTAGGCCTATTCAAGGTAACTCTTGTGTCGAGTTTGACTCCATTCAGTTTGTCATAACGAATGAAAGTGTAGGAGAACGATGGATTCGTCTTAGTTTCCTTTGAACCGCTTACGTTGAAACTTGTGTCTACATGGTTTTGGGTTTTCTGAAAAATAAAAAAAAATATAATATACAACAACGAAACATCTCGCTTTTTGCCGAAGGGAAGGGTGAAGAGGTACACATCCTCTTCGACTGTTTTTTTTTTAGTAGCCCCTATTAAATGTATAAGGGGCCATCAACCGCGCATGGTTGTCTGGAAGAGATCGCTCTGAGCGATAAGGCCGCCAGTTGTTACTCATTCTAGTTTTAAGTTTTCTTTTTGTCATTTTCTGTATTATTGTGGTACCAATAAAGTGTTATCATTCATTCATTCATAGTTCCAGACTCCAGGCTGTCATTGAGAAAATTACTAATGGAAAAATCCAATAACAATTTTTGCATGATCTGGGGATCCAACTCGGGACCTCATGATCGGCAGTAGCGCTTGCGAATCACTTCGCTACCGAGTAGGTATAAAATTATCATACATACAGATTCATACCTATATTTTACTCTTTTTTTTTCAAAAACATTACATTTATTTTTGTCATAATTCTCGTTATAATTAGTCATCTCATGTTGGCTCGCTTATGTGATCATACAAGAAAACCAACCAGGTGTTATGTTTGGTAGCCTAATCAATAGTATGGAGTAGGGCTACTACTTCCATCGTTAGGAGATTTTTGGTTTCTTTTTTGTTTAATTTTTTTTGGTTTTCTATTTTCTTTACACCAGTAAGTTATTGTATTATTAGTAGTAGTTTATTAGTAGTAGTAAGTTTATCGTATTGGTCGAGTTTTATTGCTGTCTACCCTACAAATTGATTATAAAATTATTATTATTTAGCTTTCTGCCTTCAATACCTAGGTATTTATTATATTTATTATTAAGTGTAACGTTACCTTAACATTAGAAGTTAGTTTTTTATTTTTACCATGTTTAAATGTTGAGTCTATTTTGCCTTACTTTTAGTTAAAATGATGTGTATATATACTACTCGTATTACCATACTTTTTTTACCGAATGCGTGTCTACCTACTTACGAATTCTTTTTAAAGCTTCTATGGAAGAGACTAGCGCCCACGACACAGGGTATCCTAGTGTGGGGGCTAGTGGATCTCATTATAGCCTAAGAATTAGTATGCTATTAGTATTACTTAAACATAGTTTTTACTTATAACTGATTAGTTCATAAGTTATAATGTATTAATATTTGTACCTACCCTTTTGAGAAATAAACTATTATTATTATTATTATTATTATTTTGTAGAAAGTCAAAAAAATTTTGGTTAAACTTGGTAACGTGGAATTAAACGTTTGGAAACAATTTTTTTTTTGTATTTATTGTGTACATTGGCATCCTATCGATTCTAAAAAAAGACAAATTAACATTATTATTATAAATATAACTTGCTGTATTTAGTTGATATTAGTTTTTATTTACTTTCAAAATGTAGCATTGGCAACAAACAATTTAATTCAGTTTCGAGACATAAAAAGAACTTCATTAACATATATCATAAAAGATAAAACATACATTCACGCCTTTTTCCCGAAGGGGTAGGCAGAGGTGTACCCAGGACTCAGTCCCATAGTAGATACACCCACATTTCGCCAGTATGTTATTGGTCCCATGTAATAGGAGGCGAGCCTATTGCCATATACCAGGCACAGTTCCAGACTCCAGGCAGCTATTGAGATAATTCCTAATGGAAAAATCCAATATTTAACACTATGCCTGACCTGGGGATCGAACCCGGGACCTCTTGATTGGCAGTCGAGCATGCGCCCACTACGCCACCGAGGCAGTCTAATCAACATAAAAGATACTTACAATATTCTTCAAAATCGAGTAAAAGTCGTACATAGGGTAAGCACTAAACTGCATGGAGACTTCACCGTACATGTCATGCCTGTACCCCGACGATTTCTCACTATAAACACCTTCCAGCTTGATATTCTGCTTCGGGTTCTTATAGAACTGATAGTCCAACTGTAGTTTGGTCCCATATGTTGGTCCGTTCATTGTATAGAAGCCTATGAGATGACTCGCTAGAGATTTGGTTTGGAAATCTGCTTGAATGTCGCATTGGGTGATGCCGCTTTTTGATTTGACTTTTATTACACCTGGAATTGATATTTGTTTATTTATTTATAATTCAGTACAACGCTAGGACTATAATATATGTCGTGTCTATAAATAAGCCTATAAATAATATTTTTTCTTGACTTGCTTGAACAGCTTCGGCTCAAGTACTACATACAGCAAGCTTTAGCATTTATAATATAAAAAAAAAAAATCTACGGTAATGGACATAAAAAGTCGAAAATGTTATAAAATTCAATAGCAAGTTTATTTAATGTAATTTGATTTTATACTCTAATAGATCGGGTTTCCCTAATTATTGCACGAGTACACAATACAGACAGCTACTCTGTATTGTCAGTTTCAGGTCTCCAAGATTCTTACGCAGCCACCGACATGACCAAAAGATTGCCCTTTACATATTAAGTGATAGGAAACAGCTGGAACCTACAGTTTAACGTGCCATCCAATACACAGTATTATAAAAGAAACCCAAGGCTTACGTAAAAGATTTGATTCCAAACCAGGGTCTCCGGATTTGAAGTTCATATTCCCGCTGGGCCACGGCCACGTTTGTTGACCCAAACTAACAAGTCAAGTTCAATAATATTAGCTTCTTATTAGCTGGGCAAAGGGCTCTCTTTCATCGCGCCATTCATGTCAGTCAAGATCTTTCTTGTTTCGTAAATTTAAGTTCGTCCCTCTATCTCTTCCCAGCTCTGCTGCGACGATAAATCCTAAAATAAAAGCTTTTAAGAAAATCCACAGCACTCACCAGATAACTCCGCAACCCTATCATTATCAACGACCCAATAAGCCATCGGTATCCACACAAACCCATGCTTTATATCATGTCGCTTTAGAGACATGGCCGTGTCGAACTGTTTCCTTCCATCTACATCCAAGCTCGCCTCTAAAGATTTGTCGTATTGCAGGTTACGGTACAACGCTTTGGCCTTTGAAAGAAAAAAACGTTATATAATATCACAACTAAACAAGTTGTTTATTTGTTTATTTATAATCTTTTTAGTTATCCTGGAACTGCAGATAAAGTTTAAAATAAATAAATAAATTCATTTATTTCAGGCAATAGTACGTATAATAAATTGTACGCACCAGAGTAACGTACTTACATAAATAAATAAAACACAAAATATATAGGTACTAGGTAGGGATTATTTTCGGTCTCGCCTCCTTGAAGCGCCGGAACACAATTCCTTCGGGCGAAAATTCGGCTGACAGGAAAATCTCTCTATATTTGACCGTCTCTCTCCAATCACTATGATCCTGACTTCGAAACCGGAAATATTCCCACTACAAACCACCCAATTCCCAAGACATATTTGCAATATTATAACAGGATACCAGACGGATCTTTCAGATCATTGGAAATTGATCATATTATCCCTTATTTGGCAGCAGTAGTTAAATCCTCAAGTGTAAGTAAGTTTAGTACAGAGTATAAATAGATTACCTTTAGTGTAGTCTTAGCGGATTGGAACGTAAGCGAGGCGGTTGAAGATGTATTAGATAGGCTTAGTAGCGCGTTGAACATGCGTTTCTCCTGAAAATATCAATAATTACGTAGTTACTGATATTTTATAAGTTATATATAAGGATTTCTGGAAATCTCTTACTCTTACGCATCCTACTAATATTATAAATGTGAAAGTTTGTGAGGATGGATGAATGGATGTTTGTTACTCTCACGCAAAACTACTGAATGGAATGGAATGAAATTTGGTATGTTAGGTAGCTTAGACCCTGGAATAACACATAGGGTACTTTGTTTCCCGATATTCCCGCGGGAACGATGTCTACGCGGGTGAAACCGGGCACAGATAGTCATTTATAAATTTCACTCTGAAATCACAAAAAGCAGCTGTTTTATAGAAAAGGTTTCTTGAAATAGAATAGAATAGAATATGTTTATTGAAATAATGCGTACACACAACCATAATATTATTATCTAAGTATAAGGTCAGATAGCTATGTGAGACACATAATTCGCGTCATTCATTTTTCATAAGAAAAAAGTAATGCGTACATAATTAATTATTAATATTCAATAAAATATAATAAGCTGTAAAGAGGCTTAAAATATAATATACATATTTTAGTAGTAGGCATGTCTAGACCTCAAGCATACATTTTTGAGTACTGTAATCATTTTCCATGTATTCTTTAATGGTGTAGAGCGTATTATTGGTAAGTAGTTGTTTCACACAGTTGAAAAATTGTGTGTCCTTTGTTATTGATTTAATGTATTCTGGTAAGTGGTTATACAACTTCTGTCCTATAGCTATGGGAAGCTTCTGAGATATGCGTAACTTATATTAAAGGAATGAAACAGTAATATATTTTGCGATTTTGGATCCTTGCAAATAATGAGTACAACGGTACTCTAATGTTATTTTGTCCCTAAAATACTTACATTGCTATTAGGCGTGTCGAAAGAGAATCCAATGACGTTGGTCGTATCGTTTTTGTCCCAGTTGTATTGGAATGTGTAAGTTTTCGCCGACGGGTCTGCTTTCTCTAAGGAAAGGATGTACTTGGCCGGACCACTCATTAGAAAGTAAGGGGCGCTGCTCAGGTTTGTCATGTTTGGGAACTGGAAAAGATTATCCCAAAAACTAAGTTTAATGTAAAGCAACATTAACAGGATACAGGACCTCTTAGCAGTTTGACACAATCCTATGAAAAATTTACGAAATCGATGTTTTGTATTCCCGTGTTTCCTCCGAGAATAATTGATTTTATCCATAAATTTATATCTTGAAAATTAGAAGATGAATTAGGCTATGTTGCTGTTATTTTATTTTTGTTCCTTAACCCTTCATTTGTTTCTAGTGAACGTCTAATTACGCGAGTAAAACTAGGACAGTTTTTCATGTTTTTAAAGGGTCGTACTTCATTTAACAAAGAGTTTGTAGAAAAATCAAAATGACAGGGACATAACCACTGAAGACCTAGATTTTATAAAAAAAAAAAACATTGCTCTGACGCAGTTATCTAGGGAGGAAACACGGGAATACGTTTGTATGGAAAAATCACCCCTCATGTAACCTCTTACGTAATGTCACAATAAAATACTCAAAAACCATCAATCAATTTTCAAACAAAAATAACCGCATCAAAATCGATCCATCGATCGTTTAGCAATGATAAGCCACAGACAAACACATAGATATACATCAAACTTATAACACTCCTTCCTTTTTTTGGGGTTAAAAGGAAATTCTTACTACTACTTCGTTAAACCGCAATAATTGCAAGCAGAAGCACTGCCAACTTTGATATAAAAAAATACGTTTGGTGAGTATAGGAAAGAATTGCAACATTCGAAGACAAAAAACTTAAACATCATAAGAGCTAGAGAGTTATGCGATAGAAAGAGAGGCTCTTTTTTTAGACAAATATAATGTTATGTATGTATGTATAATAGCTAGCGGTTATTACTCTAATGCGTCGCAGCTAGAGTAGGTATTTATATAAATGAATCTGATGAGTGTCCCTTCTGTACCTTTAGGTTTGTATTCTGTGGTAACAACTGGTATAGATTACCTGATAAGATGCACAGACTTTGATACCGATAGCTTTATCGAAAGTACTCCAACTGCACGTATTCTGTTCTATTCTATTCTTGTTTAATCCTTGTTGTTGATGTTCTTTCTCTCCGTGTAACACTATTAGTTCAGATCTGAAATCGAATCACTCTATGTACAAAATAATTTGAACCTTATTTGCATTTTATTAGAGTTGACTTTTACTTTTAGTACAGGACTTTTAGTCACATAGCTCGGATTTTAGAAACGCCGTTGATATTCATGGCTTAATCCGACTAGAAAGATTCAAAATCTGTCTATTAGTAAAACAACCCGCAGTTTTACATACATACATATTCACGCCTTTTTCCCGAAGGGGTAGGCAGAGGTGTACCCAGGACTCAGTCCCATAGTAGATACACCCACATTTCGCCAGTATGTTATTGGTCCCATGTAATAGGGGGCGAGCCTATTGCCATCTACCGGGTACAGTTCCAGACTCCAGGCAGTTATTGAGATAACTCCTTATGGAAAAATCCAATATTTAACACTGCCTGAACCTAGGGATCAAATCCGGGACCTCTTGACTGGCAGTCGAGCATGCGCCCTCTACGCCACCGAGGCAGTCACCCGCAGTTTTACTCGCTGAAAATCATTTTATGTATTACCTATTCTAGTGTCTATTCTAATATCCCGCTCGCCATTATACCAGTGAGATTAGCAGTGAAAATCTTATACAGCAACCGGTTTTAACTCCAAAGGAATCCCACCTTTATAACAATGATGAAAGATATACGAACTTGGCAGCGAATATCTCCTGTCTTGCATCTGTTAATCCGGTCGGACCAACACAGCGGGGTTGACCCAAGCTAGCAATAGCAATTGAGCCAAACCAGCCGCTTCAACTCCTGTAGCTGTATAAAGGCGCCAGTTTACTCTCATACCGTTATAATATATAATACAAACTTGGCAGCGAATATCTCCTGCTTATCGTCCTGCAACTGTAGATCCAGTCGGACCAGCCCCGCTCCTCTCACGGCCAGCTTGGCTTCAACTCCTGTAGCTGTATAAAGGCGCCAGTTTACTCTCATACCGTTATAATATATAATACAAACTTGGCAGCGAATATCTCCTGCTTATCGTCCTGCAACTGTAGATCCAGTCGGACCAGCCCCGCTCCTCTCACGGCCAGCTTGGCTTCAACTCCTGTAGCTGTATAAAGGCGCCAGTTTACTCTTATACCGCTTGCGCTGAGCCCGTCCGCTGTTACACTCATTGTTGCTGCTATGTTTACTGCTACACTGTTTGACAAAACAAAGTATGAATTATATTATTAATCGGTAGAACAACTTCAACAAAACGGATCTTTCTTTTTGTTGCCTGAACTTAGACAACAAAGACGACCTTCCAACCCAGGCCACTTATGTGCAGAAACCTAATAGAACTTCGTCTATGTGTTAGGAGGTCCTTGAAAACGTTAAATCAATCAACAGACACTTACCTAGGTCTTAATTTCCCTTCAAAGTCCAAGTTCCCGCTCTGCCGTAACTTATCGACCACAGTTCCGGACATTTTGGCGTTAACGTAGCTTGTTCCCATTAGATTCATATTCATTGGCAGACCACACCCGGTGGGCACTGAGAATGTCGTGTCCAGGAATAGAGATGCTTTGTTGTATGATATCTCCTGAAAATGTATGTATGGATCTATTTTGAAAGGTTTCTAAGTATACGGAACCCCAACTTCCAAACAAAGAAATGTGACCAAGCGATACAGTGAAAAACTATCAGGTGAAAAATTAAGTAAATATTCTGACTAATATTAATACATAATATGTTTTGATTTTGACAAGAATTCAAGATATAAAATATTTAACGAAGTAAACGAACTAAATTCATAATACCACGCCTTGTTTCTCTGAAGGGGAAGGAAAGGGAAGGGGAGAAGAGACTCAGTCCTAGAAGATACACCCACATTCGACAGTTATGATTATATGTTTCATGTAATAAGGGACGTGCCTATCGCCATCAACCGGGCACCAATCTATCTAGTATACTGGATTCTGGATTAGTAGTAAAAAATACATAATGAGGGGGGGGGGGGGGGGGGGGTTCACACAGTAAACGCATTCATTAAGATAATCCTACTAATGTTATAAATTTTGTGAGGAGGGATGGATGGTTGGAAAAATAAAATGCAGGTACTGAAGAATATAAGTTAGTTATTACAAATGTGCCACTAACCTTCCCTGACAAAATTTCCAAAATCCTCAACTGCGGGTTCAACCTTTCCAAAGACTTCACTATCTCAGTGTCCCCTTCAGCATTCCAATAAGAGATCTCATTCCCGAATATTCTTATCCCCAACTCTGCCATGGGAAAACGGTGCTTAAGAGCTTCATTCTTGTAGTCCAAATCGTCGATTTTCCCTCGCATCTGGTCCGCTTCGTTTGCTTCACGGAATACTCTAAGATTGTTGATTTTGTCCACGAATTGGTTTTTGTTCAAAGGTCCATTGTTACCGAAGAAACTTTCGAAGTAACGCTCGAAACCTTCTATGCGTACCTTCATCTAAAAATAAGGCGAAGGATAACATTCGCAGTGTAAGTCGTGTACCAATAATTATCAAATAGGTACTTTATTTCAGCATATAGAATAAAACGCAGATAATGTTGACGTATTTGTATGTTCCATAGTAGAGTTAATATGTGATAATAATAACTAATTTTCTTTTAAAATTGTGTATGTAATGAAATTGTATTTTATTTAATTTTTATTTTTATTGTATATAAGTTATGAAAATGTTTTTTTTATTTAATGATGTTTTTGATATTTTTTATTGCAGGTCATAAATTAGTAATTATCATTTTATTTTTTAACATTGTATACTTACACGGGATGACCTGTGAGAATAGTTGTGAAATAAATATATAAAAAAAACACATAATATAATACAATTTTCGTTGACACTACTAAAACCTACTAAACTATATTAAACATTCTATCCGTCGAGTCGAGTTGATAATGCGCTATCTCTATCACACAATTGCAAGACCCAGACAAGGCGAAATAACGAGATTGTAGCTAAGTAGGCGTGACCAAACAGTCAACATGAAACGGCGAGTTGACATTGGACTATTGTTGGACATGATTTTAAAATTAGTTTGTACAAGACGGCTCTGTTTCATACTGAGCCGGCTCGATGTCACACTTCAAATGAAGAGATGCGTTCTGTGACGAATCAAACACGAGGATTATATAAGTACTAGCTCGACTCGGCGAACAGACTTATTGTATATTTTTTGATAAATTCATTAAAAATTCACCTCGAATATATTGATAGATTCGCCGAACATGTCCACAGTCAAGTTCAAAGACAAAGATCTTGGTATGTACGAGTCCGGAGAGAATATCACGTTCGCTTCGTAATTACCACCTGGAAAATTTAATAAAACATAACATAACATACATTCACGCCTTTTTCCCGAAGGGTTAGGCAGAGGTGTACCCAGGACTCAGTCCCATAGTAGATACACCCACATTTCGCCAGTATGTTATTGGTCCCATGTAATAGGGGGCGAGCCTATTGCCATCTACCGGGCACAGTTCCAGACTCCAGGCAGTTATTGAGATAATTCCTAATGGAAAAATCCAATATTTAACACTTTGCCTGACCTGGGGATCAAACCCGGGACCTCTTGATTGGCAGTCGAGCATGCGCCCACTACGCCACCGAGGCAGTCAAAATTTAATAAGCGTATATATTATAATGTTCATCATCATCATCAGCCGGAAGACGTCCACCGCTGAACATAGGCGTCCCTCATGGAACGCCATAAACTATTCATATGGACACATGTAGTCTAGATGCTGAGGCTTGTTGCTTGTCTTGGCTCACGCAGCAGTTGGAACACTTGGTGCTGGAGTGCTGCTGCAATATGTGGCTCTATAGAGGCTCACCCCTCCCACCAGGTGAGAAAGGAGTTAATATAAAGGGGCGCTTAATGTTCGGTCCCAGAAATTTATTCTAGTTAATGACACTATCAGATGGTGCAATAATACAGGGTGTGATTTTTCAAAAACAAACTCGTTAGATTCCGGGTAAATTTCTGCAAAAATGTAACGATGCAATTTTATTAAAATCGGTCGCATGACATGCGGAATTTTTCGAAATTTCCCATACTTTCAGAGATGGCCTAGATGATCCTTTTAAAATAAATTCACCCAAAACTCACCAGCATTGTACTGATCGAAGAAAACGCCCTGTTCATAGTTCCTCGAGAACATTCTGAAGTCCGGGCTGTCTTCTAACTGGGGCATAGTGTTCCCGGACAATAAGCCTTGGATTTCAACTCTCGATGGTAAGGACGATTCACCCAAGTTCTTCAGATGACTCCACACGAATGTGGCAGCTGCGAAATTGACACTTAGAGAACTATAAAGAGTGTTTTCGCTTGGATTATTCGGGAATGTTATAAAATAAACTTTGACTAGCTGGAAATAGCCAGGATCTTTTTATTATCTGTTAAAAAGCTACAAGTTAAAAGTTCGTTGACTCTTTACAACGTGTTAATTATAGGTGTAGGAGGCACCGCCCTTTGAATATTACTACAGCAACTATCTGCCCATCACCCTGAACAACTTTCAAAATATAATTGAAGACATAAGTGGATGAAGGAGTTATGAAGCATTTTTAAGATTTTTACATTGAATGAAGGTGTTAAGTGTCTATAAACCATATTAGACCTTAAAACGCTGGATTTAAATATTATTTTTACAAATAGCAATTGATGAAGGGGTTATGTATCTACGAAGAAAAAATATTATCAAGTTGAATGAAAGTGACATGGGCTTTTTTCTTTAATTTAAAATGATTCCATACAATGACATGAAGTATGAACATACAGAATCTTTTTTGGCGTATATAAAATTATAATATCTATATGTTATTAAAACCATTTTTACTACTGTTCCCACACCACCTACGACAGTGACAGAGACTGCACACACACACCCTCACCCTCTCTCAACTCACCCTCACACACTCACCTTTGTACAACCACACACACTCACACAACATACTTAGTGGCACAACACACAATCTTATTGTCAACTATTTCATTACTCACCTAATTTCTTTAGTATAACCTACCTACTTGTTATATAAATTTATTATCTTTTATTATCTTAATTGTAATACTGCTTTAGGTATATAACGTTACTTGTGAAAATTATTCATAATTGATATTGTTCATTTGGGAAGAAGGCCCCCAAGATACAGGTTACACCTAGTTTGGGGACCATTGTTTTGTGTGATAAAATTCATGTTAAATATAAAAAAAATAAAAAAAAAATAAAAAAAAAATAAAAAAAGTCGTATATTTTCGTAAAATCGACGAGTTGCAAAATAAACTCAATTTAATAAACAGAAAAAAAGACAAAAACAAGCAAAAGGTTAGATCAGGGATGGCTTTAAGTGTATAAGAGTTGAAGAATATGGTGCCAAAAATAAATCAAAAAATAAGTAATCTCAAAAATAAGTAACAATAGTGTGTTGCCCGTTTTCTCAAAATTAACAAATTGTATCATGTCCCCTTCATCCATTCATGTCTTCAATTCTTTTGAAAGGGAAATCTATTTTTTTTTTTTGCGAATTTCGATTAGGAAATTCGTTCGGAATTACGAAATTCCCTTACAAAACGGTAAATTTGTATGGGCAGTCGAAATATTACTTTGCAAATTTCGCAATTGTCTTTTGGAAGTTGTTAAGATTGACAGGCAGATACGACCCCCTTAAGTATAATAAAGCCTTTTTGCAAGAGGTTGTATTGTAAGTTGTTTCAAATGATGACACAATAACCCAAGCCGTTGAAAAGGGTGTCATTTGATTACCAGTCACTATAGACCAAAACAGAAAACTATGTTAGGCAAGGTAAGGTTTAAAAATAGCTAGCTAGATATAGGTTATTTACCTTGATTAACAGTCTCATGCCTCAACGAATGGAATATCTGTCTAATAGTTTTCAAGTCGGGGCATCGCATCACTTGGAGATATGAAGCTATTCGAACTTCTATGTTCTCTTCGTCCAATCTGTACGTTTCTAGGAAATATTCTCTGGAAGGGACAAAACATGTTGATGTAAAGGAAACATACTCGAATCCATGGAAACTGGGCCCAGAAACTTTACATTGTCTATCCTATATTGCCGGGTAGACAATGTTGTTCGCAAAAATATTCCCAAAAATAGTAGCCCCCCTATTATCGCCGATTAATTTATAATTTGATTTAAATAAAGTGAGGTTAAGTATTAATATAATAATAATATAATATGGGACAACTTCCACACACGGACATCTGGTCCCAAACTAGGCTAGAAGCCTGTACTATGGTAACCAGCTGACTGATATACATACTTATATACCCTTATAACACCCAGACACAGATCAAACAGACATGTTTGACTTGGCTGGGGATTGAAACCTGGGGCCAGCGGCACAGAAAGTAGAGTTACTACCATCTGAGCCAATGAGGCTGTCAAATTTTAATGGCGACGCGTGTTCCTCTAATTTTAGTAAAACATTTGCTTAATTAATTTAAATATAATTAATGGTGATGCTAAAAATATTATTGATGCACATTTTAAAATTTTAAAATATAACTGTATAGCTTGACAAAAAAGGAGTAGAGACAGTGACAATTTAAAGTGTTTTTATTGTTGAAAAATACAGGCGTCTCCATTCCTTTTTAATCTTTTCTGTAAAGCTAAAATATTTTTTTGTAATACATTACCGTGTTTCAAGGCAAGGCGTTCTCCTAAACGCGTCGATGGCAGCCAATCGAATAGGCACGGGTACTGTTTGCATACCGACTAGGTTAAACAACACATTGTCTATGAAGTCCTCCTTGAAACCTCCTATATTGCCGAGGGCTTTGAGCGCTATCAGTATCTAGAGAGAAAGAAACGGTTGATTTAGGCAAATACTTGGCAGAAACCCGGTTCACTGTGCGTGTGTGCGTCACAACTACACGCATGTCCAACCATATAAGACATTTAATTCCAAATGCAATATGGCGGATCTCATATTTAAAAAAAAAAAACATTTTTTATTGCGAAGGAAATCCTTCCTATTAATATTATAAATGCGAAAGTTTGTGAGGACGTTGTGTGAGGTTGTTTCTTACTCTTTCACGCCAAAACTACTGAACCGATTGGGCTGAAAATTGGTATAGATAGTTAAGACCCTGGAATAAAATATATACATACTTTTTATCCCTATATTCCCACGGGAACGAGGACTACGCGAATGAAACCGCGGGGCACAGCTAGTTACATTGTACAACAGCTGTACTCACGTTATTATACTCTCGACTAAGGTTTCGGACAAATTCGATGTCCTACAACAGGAGCTCTCGCAGCGAGTCCATTGCAGGATGGAAGAAAGGAGATTAACAAAAGAGATCTACTCCTATAAGGCTAGTGTGAATGGTCAAGTCGATAGGAGTCAACCTAGACATACTTTTCATGAACAAATTGATGTTTCAAAAGTACTTACAACCGACGAGCATGTATGAAGACTTTCATCAAAGTGGACGAAGCGAAAGCTGTATGTCAGGATCGTAGCAAGTAGAGGGAAATAGTCTGCCTACCCATCGGGAACAAGGCGTCACTGTATGTATACCAGTAACACGGCAGTTTTCAAAATCGATATACTGTCGTTTTGCGTATAGTGGAAAAGGTAACTTTAACACTAAGTCCTATTTCGTACAATAACTTACATTAGTTCTATCGTCTCTGGTTTTGATTGCCTCTTTTTGGGCGATACTTGAAACAATACCTTCGAATACTTCTAGAATTTTCTTTGGCGTTTTTTCTTCGCAACATTCTCTTACTGGAAACAAAATTATGACCATAAACAATAAACCATTAGAAATTTTAAATGCTTTACAATTACCAAAAATATTGATTTAAATTCTAACTTTACTATCATATGTTTAAGGTACAATTTAAAATAAACTTACAAGATTTTCTGCTATGCCTGCAGTAGGAATGCACCATGGAAGATACAGTAAAACTGATCACTTTATCGTTCTTTTGACTTTGTAGTAATTCTAGCATACTATCCAACATTGCTATGTTAGGTCTGAAAAAAAAAAAAAAAAACAAAAACCTAAAATAGGCATGGTGACAGATTTTGAAATCCCGTTTCTTAATGTAGAAGCGCGAAAACGCTCGTATGTGTCATGGCGTCGGGTCCTGACGTCACGCCTAAGTAAATATTTTATTTTTGCCTTAATAAAACCTTGTTCCATCTTCGATGATTCTTGGATTACCACGAATATATAACAAATCAAGGGACTGATCACAACACAACAAAAGTTAATGCGATATGGTGAATATTTACTTCAAGTGTTTATTACTCTCAGTAACAGTTTACTTAGGCGTGACGTCATTCGCTCTGATTAGCGTTTCAGTTAAGATGGCCGATTGCAATTTTTTCTACTTTTATTTTAATAAAAATATTATTAATCTCAATGTTTTCAATAATACTGGGTCGTTTTTTAGAATCCTTTCGATATATATTTTTCACTAAAACCATTTATTTTTTTATTCTGTTATAGTGTCATCATGCCTATTCAGAATACAGTACATTACAAAACATATACTTCAAAATCAAATCGATAGATTTTAGAAATTTTTTTTAATCTAAAATGTATTGATGCCGTTTTAATTCTTATAGAAAAAGGTTAGATGGGTTCTTTCAGGGTAATTCGAAGTAGTTTCGGAAATGGCCATGTAGACCCGTTTAAAAAATTCATCCTGTATACTGAAGTAGATATTTATAAAAATTTAATGATAGGACTTACCTAGGTATCATAGCCATAGACATCAGCCATTCGTGTCTGGTGTCTTTATCAACTATGCCCCTTATTATCATATCTTTGATCAACTCCACTGATCCAGTACTTGCTATGTAGGGAAGGGCATCGAGAATGTGCTTACTGAAAATAAACCCAAATACATTGTGATACGGTTAAATTTTACATATTTATTTAACAATTGAAAAAAATCTAAGGATATAGGAACTGTAATAAATAGTTGTGGCCTCAAAATGCGCCCTTGCGATACACCATTACCCTAAAGTTTATTTTACTGCAAAGCAAAACCATTACAGGTATTTTACTTATTAAAATAGTCATTTATCTCCTAAATTCATTAGTATGAGTGGATTATGGTATTAGTTGGAGGTTCTAAACATGTAAATAATGTCGCACACGAAGTAGCAAGCTTTCTCGATATCCATTATACATTTTTAAAGAGCATTTAATGATTTATGTAGATCCAATTATTTAGTCGCATCAAAAATACTAGCGTTTTTTGCAATCTTCAAGTCGCAATCTTGTCAAATTCGAGCGTTATCTGTTAGAAATGTATGGGATTTGACGATCTGATGTATCGGCGCTATGTAAGACGTTATCGTCTGATGTAAGACGATACGAATTCGATGCGATTGCAATTGTCAAAAAATTGTGGTAGGGGTACTGTTCTGCGGTTTACTTCTAATTTCAGAGAACCTTCCAGATCTTTCGTGCTTAAATTTTTAAATACGAAATTATACTTACACAGCTTTATCGCATATAGCGGGTGCTCTATTCAGCAACTGGGACAAGGCCGGGTAGTGTAACGGTCGAGCGAACCTTACTAGTCTGCCCCACAGTCCCACTGTGGAGCTACTGTCCATATTCTCGTCTACTGTTAACCTTATTGTTTCATCTGCCGTGTCTTTTACCCTGCAATGTGAAAATATTTTTCAGACATTCTCTTTGTTTTAGTAGTCGCAAGTGCAACTGCTGTGCAATGAGGTCCTGATTTCAATTCCCAGATCGGACAAAATTTTACGTCATTACCAAATTGCCTCCAATAGCGACGTTAACATACCTGTGTTCCAGTTAGGAACAGATAAAACATGGCAATAGCATTTTTGACATAATTTCTTAGTTTACAATTCACACATATAGGGGGGTAATGGCAGCTCGCGTCCGTAGGATTTACCATCTTTCCCAAGACCCACCCTACACGTGCCCCCTGGGTGGTGCTAAATGAGCTGCTAACGTCGAGCTCGGGCGGCGGTAAATAACCCGAAGGCTACCACAGACCT
This sequence comes from Hemistola chrysoprasaria, assembly GCA_947063395.1. Taxonomy (NCBI): domain Eukaryota; kingdom Metazoa; phylum Arthropoda; class Insecta; order Lepidoptera; family Geometridae; genus Hemistola; species Hemistola chrysoprasaria. Next base: position 5,338,551 of record OX346731.1, on the reverse strand, counting down.
AGAGGGGGTAAATCCCCTCTAAAAAATGTGGACTTGGCAAATTGGGAAATTGCCAAGCATACTCATTCCCACAAACCAGTATGATAATGTATAATAATGAAGATGATCTGTCATGCGACCCGGCTAACCCCCGGCGCTCTCCGGTAACCGGGCCCGAGAGTGTGAAATATGTTACCGATGACCGGTCATGCAACCCGGCTGACCCCCGGCGCTCGCAGGTACCCGGGCCGGTAGGTAACTCTGAAAATGCAACCCAGCCTATCAGCAAAAGGAGGCGTTCAAACACTCCGCCACAACCACCCACAATAGAGACTCACAACAGTTTCTCAGCTCTGGAATTAGACCATCCGGCAGAATCAGTAGCTAAAGTAGCGAAACCTGCCAAACCGCCACCAATTGTCCTATATGGTATTAAAGATATCAATGAATTTTCTAGACTCATTAAGTCTACCATTGATGAATCTCTGTTTAAAATCAGAATTGTCAATAAAAACCAACTACGTGTATTGATTGACAATGTCGACGACTACAAAAAAATTATTGATCTGATCCGTGAGAAAGGATTGATTGGATATACATTCTCGCCTAAGGCTGACAAACCATACAGAATTGTTATTAAGAATCTCCATCCAACCACGCCAAGAGAATCCATTGTCAAGGCAATAGAAGAATCTGGGAACAAAGTATCCGGTGAGATAATTAATGCTAGATATGGGCCAGAGAAAGTCCCTACCTCAACGTTTTTCGTAAACATAGCACCCCACGCGAACAATAAAGCCGTTAAAAACATAAAACACATCCATAATCAAGCTGTGAGAATAGAAGACCCTAGAAAGAGCAAAACTATTGCTCAGTGTCAACGGTGCCAACAGTACGGACACACCAAAAACCATTGTATGCGCCCGTATAGGTGCGTAAAATGTGGCCAAGGTCATCGGACATCAGAATGCCCTAAAAAAGACAGGAACACGCCTGCGACATGTGCACTGTGTGACGGACAGCATCCTGCGAACTATAAGGGATGTGATGTCTATCGTGAGATTGCTTCCAGGAGAATTAAATCTCAGCCAAAGCGACAGGCTAGACAGACGGCCTCTGAAGAGCCCAGATTTAAAGAATATGTACCTAAGCTTCAGGAAGCTCGAGAAACGCCACAACTAACACGGGCATACCACCAAAAACTAGTGCACAAAGAACAAGAGATAGGTTCCCGTAGGATGTACTCCGACGTAGTGTACAAGCCAACTCAGGAAGCATCTAAAAGTCAACCTAAAACCCAACCAAACACTTCGCCACTAGAAGTATTAGAAAAAATTCTAATTCAACAAACAGAAAAAATAGATTTACTCCTACAACAAATAAGTACTCTCATGGGACTTATCACCACCCTCGTCAGCAAGTTACCATAATGATTGTAAGGGGCCATATCAAGCTTGCTACCTGGAACATCAACGGAGCCCTATCTAGTGCCCATGAAATAGAGTATTTTATTAAATCTAACAACATAGATGTATTACTACTATCTGAACCCCATATGACGGGAGACAAACCACTCAACATCCCAGGTTACATAGTCCATATTACCCCTCATCCGAACGGTAAAAGCCAAGGTGGATCAGCCATAATAATAAAAGCAAATATAAATCACTTTGCACAAAGAAACTATTCCACCCCACACTTGCAGGCAACAACTGTAACGGTCCACGATAAATGTGGCTCGCTTGATATATCAGCAGTGTACTGCCCACCGAGGCACATTATCACAGACACTATGTTCAAGGAATACTTTTCCACGCTTGGGCTACGCTTTGTGTCAGGCGGTGACTGGAACGCCAAAAATACTTTTTGGGGATCAAGATTGACTCTCCCAAGAGGAAGGAACCTGAAAAGAGCAATAGACTCACATGGCTTACTAACATTATCTACTGGAGAGCCAACTTACTGGCCTACAGATCCTGCCAAAACACCAGACCTTGTTGACTTTTTCTTAACTAAATGTATAGGACATTTGTACACAAAAACAGAATCAAGCTTAGATGGTTCCTCTGATCACTCACCTGTCGTACTCACTCTTAGTACAAAAGTAATTAACGTCAAGAAACCGGAGAGCCTGTGCAATCAAAAAACAGACTGGGCAAGCTTTAGACAGTATCTCAGCGACAATATCAATCTTAACACCTCCCTAAAAACTGAAGACGAACTGGAGGAAGCCTGTAATAAAATTACTAACCTTATTCAAGTGGCGGCCTGGAAGAGTACTCCGGAAGCAAATCTAGATTTTCCACACAATACTCAGAATATACCAGCTACGATTCAACAAAAGATAGCTGAGAAACGTAGACTAAGGGCTATATGGCACTGCACCAGGGCAAAAGCAGACAAAACATCTTTCAACAAGGCGTGTATGGAGCTAAAAGAACTAATAAAAACTCATGATAACGTCACATTCAATGACCACATAGAATCTCTATCACCAAACTCAAAGGGACATCACTCATTGTGGAAGGCAACGAAAAACTTTAACCAGCCTCAGAAAGCCAATCACCCCATCAGAATGAACGACAATGTATGGGCACGAACTGACTCACAAAAGGCCGAAACATTTGCGAAACACCTATCCAATGTTTTCCAACCCAATGTGGGCGACGACTTGGATGAACAAGAAGTAAATGGAATCCTTCACCAGCCATACCAGCTAGACATCCCACTGAAACATGTTAGCCCCAGAGAAGTATGATCCGAGATAAAAAAATTAGATCAGAAAAAAGCACCTGGATTTGATTTAATTACACCAAAGCTGTTAAAAGAACTGCCCAGACTAGCTGTAGTCCACCTTACGCAGATATTTAATGCAACCTACAGACTAGAATATTACCCGCTTCTGTGGAAAGTGTCTCAAATAATTATGATTCATAAGCCAGGAAAACCAGCAAAGGATGTAACATCTTATAGACCAATAAGTCTCCTACCAGTACTATCTAAATTGTGGGAAAAACTTTTTGTTAAACGGCTAAAATCCAGGCTAACAACAATACCCGATCACCAGTTTGGCTTCAGGGAAGGTCATTCAACAGTTGAACAGGTTCATAGAGTATATTCAGCCATAAGAGAATGTCTCGAACAAAAACAATACTGCTCCGCAGCTTTTCTTGATATCCAGCAAGCGTTTGATAAAGTCTGGCACAAAGGACTGCTCTGCAAAATAAAAACGCAACTTCCACACATATTCTGTCCAATAATCCATTCTTACCTGTCAAACAGAATCTTCCAGGTAAAGCACGGAGAATGCAAGTCGTCTTTCCATGAAATTAAAGCTGGCGTACCGCAAGGTTCAGTCCTGGGCCCGGTACTCTATAACATCTACACTGCTGACTTACCCCATTCCTCTAACACGGTGACTGCAACTTTTGCAGATGATACCGCTCTCTTATCATGCGATTCATCTCCTACGAAAGCCTCAGAAACCCTCCAGGAATGCTTAGCACAAACAGAGAGATGGCTACAAAAATGGAGAATTCGTACAAGCGCTGCCAAATCTACTCACACAACATTCACCCTACGTAGAGGCAACTGCCCACCTGTAAGTCTCAATGGTGAAGAGCTACCACACAAAGACACCGTAAAATACCTCGGGTTCACCCTGGACAGGCGACTGACCTGGAAAGATCATGTTAAATCTAAGAGGGCAGAGCTAGACCACAAGTTCAAAAGTCTGCATTGGCTGCTAGGACCACAATCCAGACTATCAACATGTAACAAACGACTAGTGTACACCAGCATCCTGAAGCCAGTGTGGACCTATGGACTTCAAATTTGGAGCACTACTAGCAAATCTAACCGTGACATCATCCAGCGAGCTCAAAACAAAATATTACGTGCTATATCTAACTCATCCTGGTTCACTACCAATAAGGAAATACACGAGTACCTGGAGGTCCCCACGGTGGATGAGGAAATAATAAAACTAGGCAGTAGCTACTGCAACCGCCTCAGGACGCATCCGAACCCTCTTGCTAGAGCACTTACAAATAACTCAAATGCCACCAAACGGTTAAAGAGAGCCCACATTCTCGATGGCCTACTACAGGGAGGAACAGGAACTAATGAGTCCGAGCCTCAATAAACAACAACAATCACAACAAATCCGCTTATAGTTTGGAACTGATCGCGGATACCACCAAGAAAAAAAAAAAAAAAAAAAAAATTCACACATATCAGTCCGATCTATACTTGAGTAAAGTGTTTTTTTACGCAAATAAAAGCTATCCTTAAAAAGATAATACAACTCACATGCAAAGCAGCTTCAGTACTTCTCTAGCATTCTTCAAACCTCCCGTATCATCACCCAAGTATCGAATATGTTGATGCAGTAAATTCGAACGTTTTTGTATAGCCGTCCACGCTTTAGGTTGTGACTCCATCACTTCACTATCTGTCTTATTGATCTCTTCCTTAAGAAGTAGATCTTGTACCACAGTGGTGACTGCTCCGGATGAGTTCTTTCCATGGAACGGTAGGAATAAATGACGTTCTCTACATGTCACTTCTTTGTATATGTGGTGGTCGACGGTTATGCGACATTTGCTATCTGATTTTAGTACCGGCCAAGTTTGGAATCTCTGAAATGAGGTCCAATTATTAATTCAGGATGGAGAGTAATATAAGACTTGACTAAAATTTCCTGAACAACTGGAAAAGCGCGAACTCTAAGCCAGCAGTATGTCGTTGTTCTTGAAAGTTCCTAGGCTTTAGGCATAGGAGGCGAAGTCTCAGAGGACGAGTGCTGTGCAATGTTCCATAAGTATTCTAACAATTCCGTATTCAGTGTAGAGTGATAGGCGCGTAAAGCTCTCTCAAAGTAGCCTGTGCCACAATTTTCTGTCTGCCTTTATTGCAACAGTTAAAAAACAAACAAAATACTCACACTCTGAAAGTCATACCGCACAGTTTGCAGAATGGACATGTATTTGTATCTGTTATTGCATTGAGTTAGGTCTCTAGTCTTGACCAGGACAAGGCTGGTGTTCTCTTGTCCCCGCACGATGTAGTCCACATTGCATGTACCATGGATATCTTGCTGCAAACATAATTAATAGGTGGCATCATATTGGACAAAAAATCAACTACAAATAAAATGTTTAGATTAAGATGTTCAGACAAATATACTTACTTAAAAAAAATTCTAAAGGGAAGGGGGTGAAAAAAATCCCCTAAATATGTTAAATTAATTAAAACGATAAAAGTATTCTTATATTAACAATATGATATATTTTGGTAGTACCTTTATTAAAATCTTAACTTTTATCCAAAAACAATATTCAAAGAATTTTGTATTTAAATTGCCATTTACTTGTATTGAAAGTATGGAGTGTTAAATTTACCTCAACTCCTATAAAGTTGATATCAAATCTTTTCATGCTGTTTTGAAAGAGGGCCAGTATACCCCTCTTGAAGTTAAGCACCCAATCGTCTTCCTCCACATGGGGACAAATCTCTGATATGACTCCATCATGAAAGGCAAATCTGTGAATAAAATTATTTTAATTAACATTATAGTAAAATATTATTTTCTTATAATTAAATCCCACTATCGGCTAGTGTAAATATTTTAAGAGATTTGTAACATTTTCACGCCGAAACAACTAAACAAATTGGGCTATGATTTGGTTTGTAAGTAGCTTAAATTCTGAAATAACACAGGGTATGTCTTAGTAAGTAAAGCCGAGCGAGGCTTAGCTAGCTATTATAAATGTCAAAGTTTGTACAGATGTATGGATGCATTTTACCCTTTGATGCAAAAAATATTTAGGATGAAATTAATACAGATGGTGCAGGACGGGAATGTCTGAAGGATGATGGTGGCAAAGGTCTTGACGACCCTAAATTACAGTCCTCAATCATGAGGTCATCATTAAGAAGAAGAAAAAATTTCTGTGAAATAATCTCCCTGCTGTGGTCTTCATCATTGAGCTACAACATGGGGCTATTTAAAAGGAGAGGGAGTAGTGTTGAAGGGTCTGAAACATACTGGCAATACCCCTCGTGTTGCAGATATCCTATGGCATAAAATAAACTCACCTAAGATCATGTACAGTGACAGCGTGGACAAACTTCTCAGCTCTCTCCACGGGGTAGTTCTCATCCTGATCTGTTAGGTGGACCTGGTTCAACTGCAGCAAACCCTCACATGGTGTTATGAATTGTAGTTTTACCTGATAAGCCATCAGTAAGTAATGTATATGTATGTGTAAGATTGATCGAGAAATAATAAGATTATTGATATCTTATGCACCTGCAATTTATTCTATTAGTGTTTTCGTAGTCTTTGACATATATAAAATGGCAAGAAGAGGCTATGGCAACACAGAAGATCGGACGCTAGAAAAACATTAATTAGTTAAAGAGTTTGGTGAAAAATCATATAAAAGGTGTGTATAAAGTATAGATTAACATAATATGGACCCGAAATATCTTCAAAAAACAGGTGCCATACCTCATGACGTTGCATAAAATTTGCTTTTAGATAAACTTTCAAACCAATCATTTAACAGTTCCACTACCACAAAACTTGTCGCTTATATGTAATTGTATGTGATGTCTCATTATATTCCTTTTAAGTAATCAGAATGTTTACAAGTTCAATAATTATACATACATACATTCACGCCTTTTTCCCGAAGGGGTAGGCAGAGGTGTACCCAGGACTCAGTCCCATAGTAGATACACCCACATTTCGCCAGTATGTTATTGGTCCCATGTAATAGGGGGCGAGCCTATTGCCATCTACCGGGCACAGTTCCAGACTCCAGGCAGTTATTGAGATAATTCCTAATGGAAAAATCCAATATTTAACACTATGCCTGACCTGGGGATGAAACCCGGGACCTCTTGATTGGCAGTCGAGCATGCGCCCACTACGCCACCGAGGCAGTCAAATTAATAATTATAACAGAGTATTAATTATGTTCTAATAATAATTATAATCTATCTAGTCAATCACTAACCTCAGCCTTGACATCAAGCGTGGAGCGATTATTGCTGGAGCCAGCAAAGTATGTCTCCACATTTACATTGTACTCATAGTAGTAGATCACATCCGTTAAATATCTGAACTTTTCTGATTCTATAACATTAAAATGTAATTTTTAAATAATTATTGTTGCAGATAGGTGTGTGGTTCCCGGCTATAAAATAGGGCCACCCATTACTCTTCCCATGGGAGGTGTAAGGCCCGGGAGAGGGAAATACTAGGAGAGTTCATAGTAGCACTCTCGGCCACCAAGTATTGTGTCATCCAGCACAAATAGTGTGACACCTCTATAGTTATAACAACATCTGACCGAATTATAGTGCTTGTAAGCTTGTAAGTTTGACCATAGTGATGTGGCAGTTGGTCGGACACCTTCAGTACATGGACACTTCATGAGTGAATGTCCTATGCTGCACTTGCCTGTCCGAGTAAATACTTAGGACAAAATATTTAATATTTAGCATTGATAAATCAAACTGAAACTTTTTCTTTCTTTCTATGTATTAAAACCCATATCAAAATGTATTATCATCATAAATCATTTATTTGTCTACAAAACTTTTAACAATTATTAAGTGGACGCCCTTGCTCCTGGAAAAGCGGAAGCTGTGGACCAGAAAGCAGTTCTTCCCAGACTTCTTGAGACACATTATTGTTTTGGATCTACATAGTAAAATTTATATAAACATGGATGAACTAATATTTGTATGTAAGTAAATACTGTTTTCCTAATTTAATTTCATCACTTTAATGACACTGGCTCAACCACTTCACTAATTTATTTGGTATCTTATAAGAAATTCTAATGGGGGTTACAATAGAGTTCAACATCAACATTTTACATCTATGAAATACAATTCAAGAAGCGTAATAGGGCGGCGACCGGAGAATTCCCCATAAAAAATTAAATCATTTGAAATCAGAGCATATTTCCAACATTTAATGGCGTTATTTGGAATGAGACGCAATTTATCAAGGGTCCTAATTATATTTTAGTCTAAAATACTTATAATTTGGAGTTATATTTGAAAATACCTATATTTTGTCACAAAAATATGTATACAATATTTGGGATTTTTATCATGTTTTAGTCCAAAGTACCTACTTCTATTTTGGATTGAACTATAATTAGGAACCTAGATAATAGCGTCTCATTCTGAATAATGTTTAATGTTGCAAAAATATACTCTGATTTCAACTGATTTAACTATTACGTTTGTATGGGGAATTCTCCGGTCGCCACCTCCTTAACCGGCAGGAGCCACAGGAATGTGGCTTTTCCTCTGTCTTTATGACTGGTCTATATGTGTGGTGCCGTGCCGGGTCGGTTATAGGTTTATCTGATATGTTACCAGAGCACTCCTCATCAGGATAAACATTTTCCACCTTTGTATTGGAAATTGATAAGAATTGTACATAATATAGGATTTGGCGAGGAATCATAGCTACCTCGTAAAAACAATTACTTACTTGCACAAAAAGGCGATCCGCAAATGTATGGATCCTTTAGGGAATCTGGAAAAGATCATTATTTGCTATAAAATGCGAAAAACTATCCCAAAATCATGTTTAATTTAAACAAATATTTTGAAAAGCAATGTTATTGTTTACGAGCTAAGAGTTTTTGTTTGTTTACATATCTGATTACTGATGTCAATGTCAAAAACAAAAATGTCACTGTCGTCGGTCAGCTATTATTACTGTCAATATTGTCAGCGGTATTTTTTTTATGTGATGTTTAACAATAAACATTTTTCCGCGATTGCGTGTTTTTGCAAATCGATCATGATTGATGCCATCTTTAAATGTTTCTTTCAATTCGGTTATCGTGATTCTTTCTTTAGACATTATAACGTTAAACAATAGATACACAATATTATCTAGGTAGGTGTAGGTACTGGATAATATTCTCGTACTTATCATAAAACCACAGAGGTCAATATGTGCCCAAGACGTATCATTATCATAGGGTTTAAGTTTTATGTTTCAAGCTAAGGCACACATATTAACTTTCTTTAAGTAGATAGGTACTAATTACATATTATTATTCTCATAATCTGAGATAAGTACCTACTGTTAATAAATACAAGTCATAATATAAGCTTCACCCGGATTTAACCCATCGGGTGCCGGAACGCGGATCCGCACGAGACATTATACCCATTGATTTTATACCTAATAATACAAATTCTATCGTATGAATCCTACTTTTACATCAGGCATACCAGAGGTTGAACCCATAATGTTAATTAAAACGTAGGTAGGTAATAAATAATAGAATAGGTAATATTTAGAACAAGAAGGTACTAGGCCTTTTAGGTAACTTGCAATTCATCAAACAAGTAATAATAGTAGGTGCTTAGAACTAAGGTAGGTACCTAATAATCTGTAACTTTTCGTTTGAGTAAATCTTAAAAGTTATAAATACCTACCTACCTACCCAACTTACCTAATCCTTGAAAATTGAAATCATAAAGATGACAGCACCTTTCAATATTAAAAAAGGCACCAATAATAAATACTCACTCGCGGATCCATAAGCAGCACCGCAAAAGCTCAAACACAATAAAAACCACCACATTTTATCGCACCTTATAATCACAAAACAATAAATCAATACATTTTGATTTTCGATGCTATTTCGCACGCTGCCACCGCACGATTAACACATTTTCCAGTATTTTATCTAGGGGTCGTGTCGTGGGTCAAAGTAAACAATATTATCGGTTAATTATCGTTCAACGGAACTCTGTTGTAGAGAATTGATGATAATTTGTCAAATGTTGTGATACACAAGCTTGGGACTCTGAACGGAGGGGAAGTACGACTACGATCTTTATGGATGTGAGTGGGAGAGGGCGCTAGTGTCTTTTGGCTACAGCGCATTGCCAGCTAATATTTATTAATTAACATTAGTACTATTTTTGGTCGCATACGATATGATCGTAGACAGCACTGATATGGAGTAGCGGATATCAGATCGAGTTACGTTCTGAGTAGGTAGTTATTGTCGACGCGTTCGTATTTACGCAAATTACTTTCGTGAATGAGGGTAGAGGCCACATATAAACATTTCAATTCAATGAAACAATCATCCAATATTGTTTTTATGGCGTCAGAATTACTTAGATATCAAATTAAATCTATACGGCAAAACTGCAGTGACGAATAAACTTAATTTAGGCAAGTTTACCTAACTACTATTTTGCCTTTTTCACTAGGTAGTGATTGTTAAAGAAAACCCACACTGAAGCTAGGTGGTTAATCTAGGTCTTTGTTATAAGTAAGTAATTTGCTGTGCACCGCAGTTTAACCCGCATCGTTCTCGTGTATTCCAAGAACTAAACAATCTACTTATCGAATTTTAGCACAATCAGTTCAGTAGTTTTGGCGTGAAAGAGTAACAAACATCCATCCACTTGGTCCATCTATCCTCACAATCTTTCGCATTTTTAATACAAGGATAATATTATAATAAATTGATAGGTCACGTAGGTCAGATCACACATCAAACATCCTATACAGATTGTAATATTATATGCTTACAATATGTATATAGGTAATAGGTATGATAAGCGAGTAGATAGCTAGGTAAACTACTAGCGTTAAAACTCATTCATCATCTGAATCATCACCGAGATTGTGCATGATATAGAGAATGATAGGAATCAGGAGAGTCGAAGAATGTTATTTGTAAACGCGAGATCAAAGTTTGGATGTTTGTTACTCATTCACGCCAAAACTATTAAACCGATTGGACTGGAATTCGGTATAATATATATAGTTTAAACCCTGGAATAACATAAAAAGTATTACGTTTTATTCCGTTATTCCCACGGGAACGAAGACTATGCGAGTGAAACCGCGGGGCACAGCTAATGCGAGAGTTTGTGGCGATGGGTGGATGGATGCGGATGTTTGTTACTCTTTCACGCCAAAACTACTAAACTGATTGGGCTTAAATTTGTTGTAGATAGTTTAGACCCTAGAATAAAACATAGGTTACTTTTTATTCCGATATGTTGTCCCCCACGATAATGAAGACTACGCGAGTGAAACCGCGGGGAACAGCTAGTCCATAATAATTTGGTAACTAGGTACTTAATTTTTGAGTCTCTATACTTAATCAGTATCATCACAAACTAATAACTGCAAGGCAACAACTTTTTCATATTGCAAATTGGCATTTAAATGGGGAATGGGAATCTTCTGACGACAATTTTATCTTATATCTCGCGTGTTCTTCTTGAACTTTATATCTTGGTTTTTAGAGTTTATTTTACTTTGTAGGTTTTCAAGTGTATTTTTGTATGGAGGATACATTATAATTGGTGCGATTCGTCGCGGAGCCAGATGTAGGGACTTTGTCAATAAATGCAATTGAGAATAATTCTGACTCACAGAAGTCAGAAGGAATGATTGAAAAAAAGTTAGCTTGTGTGTAGTGTTTTAGAGCTATCTTTACAATATCTATTAGAGATCTGGTACGTACATTTTATCATTTTGTATTGAAGAAAGTATAGCTCGACAGAAAAGAGTAGAAACGGAACTAATTTAAAGTGTATGTGTTGATTAAATTGTTTTACCCTTGTAAAAGACAGTGACGCCTCCATTATTTTCTACTCTTTTCTATCGAGCTATAGGTCCCTCAAAAGTGTGGTCATAATTGAGCTTTTTTGATTCGAATAATAATAATTTCTTAGTCATATTATGTACTTACGCAAGTATTGAGTGTGTAGTTTTTGAAGGTATTACCTATATAAATCCTACACTTCTTATGGCTATTTCCTTCTAACATTATTAAATGTAAAAATTCGTGAGGATGGATGAATGGATGTTTGTTACTCATTCACGCCTAAAATATTTAACCGATTGGGCTGAAATTCGATATGTAGATAGTTTAGATTCTGGAATAACACATAGGGTACGTTTTATTCCGATATTCCCGCGGGAACGAAGACTACACGAGTAAGTCCGCGGGGCACAGGTAGTTATCTACATAAAGTCGATAGGGAGTAGTGATAAGCTATTTTTTATCTAAGGGAAAGTTTTATTTTTTTATGATAATGAGTGACAAGACGAGCAAATCAGGTGCCGCATCATGATTGCCCATATCAGACACAGTGCCACCCAGTGTTTTAAAATTCAAAATTCTGCGCGGCACTGCACTGCGCCTGTCACCCTGAGATATGAGTTGTTGAATCTCATCATGCCCAGTAATTTCGCTGGTAACATTGCCCTTCATACCGGAACACAGTAATGTTTGCACATTACTGCTTGGCGGATGAATAACTGGCAAAGGTGTGGTACTTCCCCAGGTGGCCCCCTGCTAAAGAGGCCTACCACTACTAATATTTATTCTGGTATAAGTAACACCTTTAGAATAGTACCTCACCCTCTCTCCCCGTGGTTGCCGTAAGAGCCGGCTAAGGGCTATAGGATCCAGAGGACGGGCAGCAGCGTCCTCTGCGTACAACCATCAAACTGCGCTCGCCAACCCGCCTGGCAAGCGTGGCGAGTATTGGCAACAACTTCCCTTATGGGGGAGGCTTATGTTCAGCAGTGGACTTCTAAAGGTTGGATGATGATAAGTAACACCTAACGCCTGGTAAAAATATAATATCAATTTTAGAATGGCTCAGCGCCCTGCGTCGTATTGAGTGGACAGTGGCTTACTATTATTTATTCTGTGACAGTGGATAGTTTCAAGACTTCGAGATACAAAATGCACTTAGATTAAAATAGCCCGTCACTGCGTATAAAATACCATCACTGATTATCTTGGTATTTGTTATGCTAACAGGACATAGTGGCTAAGTACATAATTAGCGATAAGCGTCTCATAAACTCTAGATTAAAACGTCTCGACACTCGAGTCTAGACTGAACTACTCTGCCTAATTACATGTCGTCTTTGAAGACTTTATAGTTATAAATGTACGAACTTTTACTAAGCTGTGGAATAAGTAAGTAGGAACTTACTTATGATAGGTAGCAAAATTTACAAAATTAATAATATGATATCGATAAATCTAATGAAGCCATAATACAAAATATAAAAAAAAAATCTAGAACTAGAAATAGTTTAAAAACTCATTATTTTGGTGTATTGTATACAGGGTGTTTTTCATAAAATATAACCTGAAGTTTAGATAGGAATTATAATGTAATTATGATGCAATGTGTTAAAAGATGTAGTAATATTTAACTTTAAGGAATACATCTAATCGTCAAACTGAACCACTTTCAAAAGAAAGAACTGTGAAAATCGCAAAAAATCTTTCGACTACCGGTACAAAATGGCTGATCGGCTTTGTGTATCAGAATATACTTGTATCGGAAAGTAATTAACTAGATATTTTGGCGTAGTTCATAATTATTTTTTAGGTAGTTGTTTAGGTAGACGAAGACGGGAAAATGTACCCCCTTAAGTATTACTACACCTTCTTTATTACACCTTTTATAATAGTATTATTTTTGCTCTCCTGAAATACTGGGTTTTATCCCTTACAAGTAATTGATACTTTCGGTATCGATATCTTATAATAATAATAATTTATTTGTCTTAGTAATCAGTTCAATATAACACAATATCTAATCTAATCCATGTAATTCGGTACTTGGGTACCCGCCAAAAAAATAATTTATAAAATTATAACCAGCTAGATGGGCCCCGCGGTTTCACCCGCGTATTCGTTCCCGCGGGAATATCGGGATAAAGAGTACCCTATGTGTTATTACAGGGTCTAAACTATCTACTGTAGACGTCCCTTTAACAATAAATAATTCTCGAACACTCGGCATATTTAAGTAATTTATTCCAAGCCCACCATCTTCAATCTCGCTCTATAATCATCTGTCGCGCTGGCATCCCCCTCCCCGTGTTGCCATCGCGCCCTCGTACATACCATAGATCTTCCTTAAACCACACGTTGCCATTCATACTTTCCATAAAACGACCAAAACGTTCACAGAATCCGTAGCATGCGCGTCACAAAATAACATCCACCCTACACTACATACAACTACTATGTCTACATTTCAGCCCAATCGGTTCAGTAGTTTATGCGTGAAAGAGTAACAAACATCCCTCCACCCATTCATCCTCACAAACTTTCGCATTTATGATATTAGTAGGAGTAGGATAGTAGGATATAATATTATAAGGATTCAAAAAGCAAGGTGCACGTTGCACAACTCATTATTTCGAAGAATCATAATTGTTGTGCAACTCTTGAATTATACACCATAAAATTTGGTTGAAAATGCATTCTTGAGGCACGAAGTTATCTACTTAAGTTACATGATACGAATACCTACAGTTATCTGTGTGGGTCGTTGCATACTTGCATACTAGCCCGTAATCTCAGAATTTATGCAAATGTGTTAATTATAACATAATATTATCTGCTGTCAATAATTATACTAGAATGTAGAGTTTGTGGACATGACCCCTTTAGAGTCTATTTAGCATATTTGTCGCTTACGGCTATTAATTTTCTTTTAGGATTGGGTTATTTTATGATTTATTGGTTTGGACAAGAAATTAGGAACTAACCTAAAGTAACAATATTATTGTCTTTTATCGTTGTTCTCGTCAGAATGATAATAAACTTATAAACATAATAACGTGTTGATAATCTATTTTAATACAGAAAAAATAAAAAAACGACTGCCTCTGAGGCGTAGTGGGCGCAAGCTCGACTGCCGATCAGGGTCCCGGGTTCGATTTTTAGGTCAGGCAAAGTGTTACATATAATAATTTTTCCATTAGGAAGTATCTCTCAAAAACTGCCTGGAGTCTAGACCTGTGCCCGGTAGATGGCAATAGGCTCGCCTATTAATACTTATTTTAGCATACTGGCGAAATGTGAGTGTATCTACTATGGGACTGAGTCCTGGGTACACCTCTGCCTATCGCTTCGGGAAAAAGGCGTGAATGTATGTTATGTTATGTTTTTATAACCAAAACCAAAAATAAAGTAAGAAAATTAAAAATGTGAGAAATTACATTGTGCAGTGTGCAAGGTCGATCGTTTGATACATTTCCAATCTTTTGTCTCGCATTTTCCACCCAAATCTCCTCCATAGGTCTCTGGGGACTAGAAGACTGGATACGTCTAATTAGGGCCCATACACTGCGGACAATTTCATTGCGAATGTATTAAAGATACGTGGACTGCAAGCACACGACCTGAGCAATGCTCCTTCCTTCCATTTACTGACCAGCTTGTGTAGACCCTCGGTGACGCTATTGTCACTGTAGACTTGTATAGAATTTGAGTAGGAGTGAGAGGTGCGGTGGGTCCAATGAAGCTGGTAAGGCGATCGCCTCTTTCCTGCACCGAGCGGCAAAAACTCGAACGTGTGGGACTGCAGACGAACCCGTTTCACCATACAAGGTGCTGGGAGACAAGTCGCTTGCCAACGCACCGGCTCACATAATATTGTTAGCCGACGCCGATAGCTTTTTATATCCAATGCATTATTCGATACTCATTTAAAATTCTAACATACGCTTATAAAAGAAAGCTCGCCATTTTCATCCGGTCCCCTGCTGTCGTCGGTCGTCTTTATAGAAATACTTTGTTATTGGAGAGGTATTATGGTTAAAACATTACGCAAATTCGGCTTTAGACAACTGTTGTTCTCTGCCCACGCGCCGAAAATTGCGGGGGCGAACTCGGAGGCTTCGACGCGTGCATGGTTCTAAACTCGCGCGCGCATCGACCGGCACACACGCCTTTATCAATAAAAAAAGTAGAATTTAAAAAAAACTGTGACAGTTCTGACAGTGATTTGAATCTGACGTTTCGAAATTAAGAAATTAGTGCAACCAACGTCACCGAATCGATATCGATAGTAGTAATCGAATAGTTCATGAATGGAGTGCAAGTAGGAAGTGACGTCATGCATAGTGTTGTGAATGTGTCAGTACTGGAGGTCGGCGCCTTGTTGACAATGCGACACCATTAGACCAGAAAGGTAAGTACTAATAGCTTAATGAGTAGCAAATTCACAGTTATTGTCACAATATTTGTGAACGGTTTACTGTTTAAGTCAGTCCTACTTACGCTAGCTATAATTAATTAATAAGTATGTAGTGTAATAAAACGAATTCCCTTTTTCTTGTTGATCGATATTGTAAATAACATTTTATTAGTTTAACGTGGACGTTTTTGTAACACAAGGTGTGTTCAAATAAGTTAATGTTAGATAATAAAACGCACGACCGCTTATCAAAAACTACAACCCGTTAATTTTATTTTATAGGCATTTCTAACATTCAACGAATGCAAATTAAGTTTTTATGTCAACATTATAAGTTTTCCTACTTGAATTGCAAATGAGTTCATGATTAAATATTATATACTCAAATGTCGCAAAATGAAAACGATTGCCAAGCTTGAAAAACCCATTCAGAAGCATAATATGTAAAGTTTTATGAGAACCTATTTAGCTACTACTAAAACATACACATTACATAGTACCCACACAAAAGTTGGCCATTCAAATAACCAAGCGTGGGAGACATTATTAGGCTTAACGCCGTGACATTTTCAAACTGGTCAGCTTAATAAGCCAACGAGGAGCCAAATTAATTGAACACTTATTTTTGAACTCTCAGAGTTCAATTTGAATTGTTGAGAGGTTAAATGACTGGGAAAATTGCTTAAAAATGCAAATGACACTTAACGTAATGCAGTATACATTGAACTTTTACGATTGAAGTTGAAATTTCACGCAGCGTTGGGCAGATATGGTTAGTGAAACAATCAAAAGTTACTGTTTAATTTTTGGTTAAAAATTATTTGGTACGTACCTACAGGTGTGGCGCGATGGCATGTCTTAAGATTATGAGTGGCACTTTTATGAGTTTATTTAAGACTAGCGGCCCGCCCCAGCTTCGCACGGGTAGCAGAAGTAGGTAAAGTGAACGTTTAACAGGAGTAAATTCGTGATACATTGTATTTTAATACATATAACCCTAATGGTTTACGCAGAGCACGCAAATTAATGACTATTTCTGTTACAATGACCAAACCTTAACACATGTATAAATTTATCGTGGGCTATTTTGAAGATATTGATAAGTACTACAAACCCCTAGTACATTACTTTAATCTACCACCAATAGTTTTCACACCGCATGAAAAATAATCACTGCTTCGATTATTTTGACTAAACCAAAAAAGATGGATATAATCTATGTATACCGTTTTGTAGGCATTGATAATTACTACAAACCCCTAGTACATTACTTTATTCTACCACCAATACTTTTCACAGCGCATGCATATAATGTCTGTTTCGATTATTGTGACTAAACCAAAATAGATGGATAAAATTTCCGTGGACTATTTTGTAGATATTGATAAGTACTACAAACCCCTAGTACATTATATTATTCTAACATCAATGGATTTCACAGCGCACGCAAATTTATGAATATGGTAATTATATTATGTGACACCTTGGTTCACAATATTGCAGTTTTCTTACGGATTCCTATTTTTTTTTCAAAATCTCATATAGCCTATGTCACTCACACTGAATTAAGCTATCCATAAGTGAAAGAATTTTTAAAATCGGTCCAGTAGTTTCGGAGTCTATTCATTACAAACAAAAAAACAAAGTTTCTCTCTTTATAATATTAGTATAGAAAACTGCACTGCACGTAGTTAAAAGAAATCCAAACCACAATATTACTGTTAAGGCTATAGTATATCTGAATAAGGAACGTTTCGACTTTTGTCAATAGATTACTTACAACGAGTAACACGTAATAACTTACACATGGTATTTTTAAAAAGTATGATCTTTGCTGTAAAAGTACCTACCAAAGAATATACCATTACATTTAGCGACTGCTTTGGTATCACACAGTTAAATATACGCATGATAATTTATAAGTGTTGATCATTTTTGCTAAACAACGTCCAAATTATAAAGATATATTACTTACTGTAACTTTTTTTAATTTCTTAGAGTTATTCTCAATGACTAATGAAGATGCAAATTAATATTCATTAAAACTATTTGACATTCATGTCTAAGCATTGTGAATTAATGTGAGGGGGCAAACGCCTACTGATCTACGCCTTAATGGTTGGTATGTCGTAATTAGCATATTTAACTGCTATTAAACAATTAGATAACATATCGTTCCAGTAGGCTTACGAGAAAAAATACAATACAAACAATAGTAGTGTTAAGTATAATTAAGCTATATTTAATGTTAATATAATTAAATATAGCTAAGACTCTAACGTCAGTTTTTAAACGAAGGAACTACATCTATCACCCCATCTTTCGGTCCTTCGGTACGTTAGTTTATTCTGTGCCTTCGCTCGATAGATGAATCCTGAAGCATCTTATTATCCTTATTTACATTCAGACTTTTTCTTCATAAAACGCATTTAAGAACAATACTATGATTTTTTTAATGTTAGTTTTTTTGTTAGATTAAATAGGCGTTTGTTGCTAAATCTGCCAAATAGTTGTGACGCTTTACGATGTCCCGAATTTGTTTAGGATGTCCCAAAATCACAGGGCCGGTAAATCCAATTGACTAACGCCATAAGAAATTCCCTCAGTGCAGTGAGTTCTTGGATACGGGCATACACATCATGACAATAAAATAAATGTTTGAACAACTTCACAATAAATGAATGGAATATAATTAAATCAAGTCAACCGTATTTATAGAATAGAATAGAATAGAATACATTTATTTCATAAGTTTCGGGTACAATAGGTCATACAACTATATTAGTCCAACCTCCACCTGCCTATTCTAGCGTATGAAATTAAATATAATTATGTATAGGTTAGTATATTATTTATTTTATATTCTGTACAATGTCGTGCATATTTTGAATCCTAATTTAAATTTTAACCGGTCATAATATAATTATTGTTTACAATTTATAATCAAAGAATTCATTTAGGCTATAGAAACATTTTTCCGTCAACCACTTTGTCAGATTTCGTTTAAATTGTGTTAATGTCATAGTCTTAAATCTATCTGGAATTTTATTAAATATTTTGATGCTCATAATATAACAATTGTTATCTGTCATGGTCAATCTAGTCCTTGGTTTAAGAATCATATGCTGGTATTGTGAGCGTACAGAGTAATTTTGCATTTCATATAAGTCTTTATGCTTAACAACAAACAGGCTAGCCTCTAGAATATACAGGCAAAATACAGTTAGTAATTTATATTTACGATAATAAGGCCTGCATGAGTCTCTTTGTCTTAAAGAAAATATCGCTCTTATACAGCGCTTTTGTATTAGAAAAACTTGATCAATCCAGATGCATCTGCCCCAAGCCAGCAACCCATATCTTAGAGTAGAGTTAATGTAACCATGATAGGCTGCTATGGCAGCATCTATTGAGACTGTTTGTGATATCTGTCTAAGCGGATAAACAAAGCTATTTAGTTTTAAGTACACATTCTCTACATGCTGTTTCCATGACAGTGTATTGTCTAATGTTACGCCCAAAAATTTAAATATCGAAACCAGTTCTAACTTCCTATGAATACCTAGTATATCTATTTCCTTCGATTTTCCTTTCCATGTACTAAATTGCATAACTTTTGTCTTGTCCAAATTGACTTTGAGATTATTTAGAGCTAACCATTTCGTAGCATCCTCTATGCCCTTACTAATATCTTCGCTATATGTACTTAAATCTGTACCTTCAAATAATAATGTTGTATCATCCGCAAATAGAATGCATTTGTGTTGTATAGCACTCGGTAGGTCATTTATATAGAATAGAAATAGCAACGGACCAAGTATACTTCCTTGCGGCACTCCTAATGTATAGTTTTTGTATTGTGATTGGTATTGTTCCACAGTTTTTGAGTCTTTATTATACATTGATATATTAACATATTGACTTCTGTCGCCCAGGTACGACTTTATCCATTCGTAAGCAGGTCCACGAATACCATATGCATTCAATTTTCGAAGAAGAATCCTGTGGTCAACAAAATCAAACGCTTTACTCATGTCCATGAATACTGCGGATACTGGTATTTTCTTATCTATGCACTCGGTAACATGTTTTATTAAATGAAAAATTGCTAAAATAGTACTCTTGTTTCTTCTAAACCCATTTTGCTCCTCTGCAAGGATATTTTTCTTGTTAGCATAGCTATTAAGCCTGACATATACAGCTTTTTCGAAAATTTTTGAAAAAATTGAGATGAGTGTTACCGGTCTATAGTTGTCCATTTTTGTAATTTCACCTTTTTTATGGATAGGTTTAACTAAGGAAATTTTTAGGGCACTTGGAAACACACCCTGCTCAAATGATAAATTTATAATATATGTCAAAATAGGAACAATGATATCACAGCATTCTTTTAATATGTCAGTTCTAATTTCATCATAACCTACTGCTTTGGAGTTCTTTAAATTTTTGATGATCTTTGCTACTTCATGTTCAGTCACCTGCGTAAAGAATATACTGTCTGTCCTGCGATCTATACTAGTTCCCCCTGCATCTTGATCCCTGGAAGCACTGTTAGTCAAGTTTATAAAATGATTATTAAAATTATTAGCAATTTCTAATGGGTCTGTGATTTCTTCACCATTTATATGCAGTTTACTTATGTCATTGTGATAGGGATTATTTAATGCATACTTTTTTACTATTTGCCAGACAGCTCTACATTTGTTACTAGAACCTTTTATATAATTTGTGTTTATTCTTCTTTTTGAATGTGTTATACATTTTCTTAGTACTACAGAGTATTTCTTGTATAAATTTCTACCTTCTATATTGTTTTTATTAAATTGTAACCCAAGATAAAGTCGCCTTTTTACCCTACAACTGTTTCGTATACCTTTAGTGAGCCACCTACATCTGTTGTTCATATTGCCTGTTTTCCGAAATCTAATAATTGGGAAACATAAGTCATAGATCAGACAAAATATTTCTTTGAACTTATTGTAAGATTTCTCTATATTCTCTTGAGCATAAACCTCACTAAAAGACAAGCATGCCAAGTGCTTTTTAAAGAGGTTGATATTTTTATTACTGTAGTCTCTTTTAAATTCATACCAGTACCGTTGTTGCGGTTTCCTGACCTGTTTAGTTACAAATTCATATGATTGTGCCGTATGATCTGATAGCCCCAAATTAAGTACAGAAGCTCTTCCGTTGTCAATGTTTGTGATTATTAGATCAATACAAGTACTTGATTCAGTTGTAATTCTTGTAGGTTGAGTTATGACACACTTTAAATTAAATATTTCCATTATACGTTCAAACTTAGACTTATTGATAGATGGTAATGAGAAGTCAATGTTGAAATCTCCACATAATATTACTTTCTTCCTAGTGTTTCGGCATAGCATAGACAGCAAAGATTCAAGTTTACTTAGAAATGAATTTGCATTATTTGATACAGGAATTCGATACACACAGATTAAAATCAGATTTATCTCCAAAATTTCTACACTACAACATTCAAAAGTACCTGGTTCACAAAATGCTTTAACATCTACAATTTTGAAATCAATACAGTTTTTTATTAGAATCATAGAACCGCCTCGTTTCAAATTTTTGCGGCAAAATGTTGAAGCTACCGTGTATCCTTTAAGTCTTAAGTTAGTTTCATTACCTTCTTTAATAAAAGTTTCAGTGAGGCATATGGCATCTAGAGTCATACCGTTTTCTACCATATTATAGATTTCACAATACAGCTCCTCCTTTTTTGAAATTGCCCCAGCTATATTTTGATGTATGATTCCAAACAGATTATTAGGACCGAAAAAAAGCATTTCCCATTTGAGTTCTCTCAGTTTGCGTAGCCGAATCAACGTAATCTGTTTTGTTACTGATTGAATTTAACATAATATCTGTTTGTGTACATGCGTTTACCCTATTATTTTTAATATTCGTCTTTTTGGCCAAATAATCACAATAATTCGTTTTGTACAGCACGCGCAAAATTTCCCTATGAAACAGTCTGCAAGCAATTATTTTATTAAATTTATTAAAACTATTGTCATTTTCGTTCAAGGGTACATAGGTAGAACTTTTATATTGCTTACAAATGTGAATAAGGAGATTATTAAGAACTGAAACATTAAGACTAATGTTTTTATAGACTTTACCAACCAAAACATTCGTGTGGATCAGCTGTTTTAAAGTAGAGTATAATGTTGACTGGACATTAAGGGGATTTTTATCATTAGAACCAGCCAGAATCAACACAAAGTCAGACTTGGTCAAGTCTTTGCATAGTGACAAGTTTGAATTTAATATTTGATCAATAGTCGCATTGGGTTTCAAGAAAGAAATAACTTTAAACTTCGTTCCCAAATAATTTTGCAGTAGTTTTCCTATACCATGTCCATATTGGTCGGCAAAAATAATAACTTTGCTTTGAGTCTCTAGGGGATTGTCCTGCACACTGTTCTCTAAGCATGGTGTCAATCGTTCACGCGTGATAGCTGGTAACGCTGTGACAGGTCTTGCTTTCGTGTCCGGCATCTTATTCGGCATTGGTTTATCCTCAGAGTTTTGTTTATCTGGTAGAAGCACAGAGTTTACTTCAGAGCTGCTGTGGGCCGTACTTAATGGTTGTTCTATAATTTCTACGTTATTTTGCCGAAGCCCTCTACATTCCTTGCCACCTGGGATGAATATCGCTTTTTCCGGGGATACCTGCTCGTATTGCTCTTGTTGTACCTCTTCTTCCATGACTGATACATTTGAGTGCTGTTCCGGAAGACGTGGTGAAATTGGTACTGAACCAGTTTGTTTGATTACCTCTTGCGGCTCTTGTGGCATGCTAGGAGGATCAGCGTTACAGATGCTTGTTGGAGAGCTCGATTCTGAGGAGACTATGTCTTCATCATAACAAACTATAGGTGAATAGAAGCGATTCTGTGTTTGTTTCTTCTTCTTTTTGCATGTAGATAGAGCTTTCTTATTACTTCCAGGTGTTTTACAAATTTCTTTTAGTGTGGTTAACTGTCGCTGTAGTCTTGACACCATTTTCTTGAGATCATTATTTTTAAGTATTGTGTTATCCAGCTCATGTTGGGTACTCGTCAATTGTGATTTTAATTCTACTATTTCATCTTCCAGGTCGACCACTTCTTCAGGTTTTACATGAGTAGGCAGGTCGTGGCTTCTGGAGCCCAAATCTGAACTGGTTGTATTTGATGTTGTATCCATGGACTCCAGCGAGCACGATCTTGTTAAAGCGGGCTGTCTTTTGACAGCGTGTTTTTTTGTAGTCAATCTGGATAAATTCAAATTGTTTGAATCTTTTGTCTTAGAATTGTTATTTTCGGTAGTATATGGTTCATTTGCCACTTCACAAGGTTGCTTGGAAACCTTAACAGGGGTGCTCGTTTTATTCACTGGTGCTAGTTTATGTGTACATTGTAGACATTTCCAAGTGGATTTGTGCAAGGACGTCATAATCAAGAATCTTTGGATAGATACTTTAGCACAGTCTATATCAAAGTAAACCTGGCAGTGCGAACAATTTAAAAATTCTCTATTATTAATTTCCTTTTGACAAAGTGAGCATTTTTTTGTCTTTCTAGTTTGTATATTTTTAGCACTCATTTTCAATGTTTAAAAAGTAATTCTGGAGTGCAAAAAGTCAAATTTGAGTTAAGTGGTATCCAGGTTCGAACTCGGTGCTGCAAACATCGACCCAAATGCAGTCAAACTCCGAGCCACGGCGTATACGAGCAGAGCGTCGAAATTAGTGTATAGATGATTCTTAATGTTTCTTAGCCGTATTGCTCTAAAGGTCAGTTTTGTGGAATGTGTAAAAATTTGTGTTCACCGTCATAAAAAATATGTTAATTAGTAAAAACACAGTATTTATTCACTGATTTAGTGAGTTTATTCACTAGTTTTAATTAGCTTTTTATTTAGAATATTGTGAATATAAATAATACACTGAGTTGAAGTAATTGTTTTGTGAATAAAGTCCGAATTCACTATTCTATAAAATGTTTATTTTTAATTGTAATTACTATCACAATTTTCTTGTAAATACTATCACTTGTGTATCACTGTATTTGTAGCACTTCTGTTTTATTTTGTTGAGAAAAAGCTAATTTTTATATTTAAATTGATTTAACTAAACGGAGCTGACATTTACCGTGCCGCGCGGTGTTAATAATTTTATTAATAATAATTAAAAAGGTAATATGGCTGGTTTGTCATTTACGACACCTTGTAGTGATGAAATCACTGCACGCCGTGAGGTGGGTGATTGAGATTTTATGAGAGGCACTGGATGTGCAGTGGGCAGACTGTATATTATAAGATATTAAATATTATGCGTCATCTACGGTTTAGATATCTATGTGTTTATTTTTAGTTATGTACCCGCTGCTATCGCTTTGGTCTCTAAGATACATCTACACTGTAAAAGCTTTTAGAGTTCTACAGAGTTATTTTCTATTTCTAATAGTTAATAGTTATAAAAATTTAAAAAAATATATGTACTAATAATATAAAAGTATATGTTTTTAATATGATAATATAATATTCACTATTCACGATTCCTAACTTTACGCCATTTTAATTTTGTGTACTTAATGAGAATTCTCATAAATATTTTTTACATTATTTTTAAAATGCCAAGTATTTTTAATTGGATTTAATTTAAATCATTTACTGATCACGATTAAAAAAAATTGTATCAAATAAGGAATGACAGTTTTCGCAGTAGATAATATTCCAGTTGGACTAATTTGATTTATAAAGCTATCGCAATTAAATCTTCACTTCATAAGTTAACTGAACAGCTCGAAGCTAGAACTTCACGCCAAGTTAGCGTTCCCAGCTCAACGCTCTTCGTAAACAATATCAAAGTCCAAGTTAAGCTCTTAAGTTTGTCATAATGTGAGTGCAGTATTACCTAGTTTGGTTTACGGGCCAATGAATACCACTTAAGGTCTAAGGTAGGTACACTTTGTCTAGGATCATAATGCACGTGGCTGAATATGAAACTACTTCATCTTTTGTTTTACAGAGCTGCTGCCATAAGCCCTTGTTTAAAGTCTAGCGCCTTAGCACAAAATATTGCTTGTAGATAAAATGTACTAAAGTTGTAGTTAACTACCTACTCGTGCTAGTGTAAGTAGTTAATTTTAAGAAGTCTATCAGTGTCATACTCGTATTATTATCGATACTGGAATATGCAGTTGGATCTACTTTCTTTTTGCTCTGTCGACTGGTATAGTATTTAAAATTTGATATCATAAAAAATGTACAGATTTTTGAAAGTTTTAGGCAACTTTTATCCAAAAACTCTTACAAGTTTTTTCTATTATTTCAATTAAAGTATATGTCACTAATCAAATAAAGTGTCCCTTACACTAAACTCTTGGAGTAAAGTTTTAAGCACAATTTAAAGATTGTCTCTTAGACTCGAGTTATTGATATGAGTTTCAACTTGATACCTCAACACAGACGGACAGACAGACAAGCAGACGGAGAACTAAGTGATCCTATAAGGGTTCCTTTTTTCATTTTGAGGTACGGAACCCTAAAAAGGGTTGTTTTTATATGATTACAAAATTAATAACTGAAATATTATTTTTTTAATTAGTTATAAGTACCTATACCTATACCAGTATTTTTGTATCATCTTTGTGTTTTGTTTTAGGTATATTTTGTTTGTCTATACACATCCGATGAGATTTAATACTCGTAAGCAGAATAGACACTGACTCAGTTGAAAATAATACGACAGTCCTTATAATTATTATTATACTTGCTTATTGAGTTGCTTTCTCAGTATTTGTGTCAGATGATGTGCCTATTAATTACGGCGTATAATGAACAAGGACAATAATGATGCTGTGTCTAAATACACCACCTAAATTAATGTATACTTGCGTTAATGACTTGTTTACAATCATCTAGCCGCTAACTCCTGTTAATATGAGCTTTATACGAAATATTTGCAGGGATATTGTATGCGACTATAGGGCTGACACTTGACACAATTATTTTTTGAATTCCTTCATAATCAGTAAGTAGGTAGATCCGTAGCTAGCTGTCAAAACTTAGCCTTAGCCACTCAGACGTTTTAAAAACGTAACATAAAATTCAATCACACCTCTTTCCCGAACGGGTAGGCCGAGGTTTACCCAGGACTTAGTCCTGTAGTCGGTAAGGTACACCCACATTTCGCCAGTATGTTATTGGTCTCATGTAATCAGGAGCGAGCCTATTTCCATCTACTGGGCTACTCCAGACTGTCATAGAGATAATTCCTAATGGAAAAATCCAATAACACTTTGCCTGACCTTGGTATCGAATCCGGGACCTCATGATCGGCAGACAAAAATTGTTTATTTTGTTTCATTTTATTTAATTATACTATCCTCGCTCGCTTAAAAATTGCACCGTATACAGGCTGCCATCAGGCGAATCAGCTATAAACATATACTTTTCCTAGTTTAAAAAACTTGTACCCACTGACATTTCTACTTGAGGTATGATTTGACAAGATAAAATTATACTCTGCAACATGATAAAACCATAAATAAATTCATCAAACCTATACTTGCCTACTTTGATTGAATTTTAGAAACCAACTTCATACCTTTTCGGCAGTTATTTTTTCAGAAGTCTTACAGCTTCCTAGTTATTAAATATAATGTTTCCGAATTTCTTAAAATTGGCGAAAAACAAAGTGCCAGCCCTTCGGCGTATAATAGAGTTTCATTACAGGATAACGGCTATACCTAATAATTAACGACACGATTATCCGCAAAAGCTTTTAAGCGTGAACGCCATTTTGTAACTTCGTATGTGCACGTCATATTTATCTGGGAAGAACCGAGTTAATATACAGTGGCTGGCTTCGTAAGGACCATCTAAGTTCCAGGGTTGGGAAATAAGCTCTGTTTATAATGTCACCAGACTGACTTTGCACTGCGATGATATCATGGGAATAATGTGAAGATTCTCCTGAATTCTAAACATGGATACATTATTTTTAGATACTTAGTTCAATACTTACGCTGGATGATATACCTACTCTTTGTAGTTTAGGTAATGTGTGTTTTGGTATAATTAGGTAAACAACTAATATTGTAGATGTACCTCGCAGATAAAACCTTGCATTGTGTTATATATAGAATTAAAAGGGTTCATGAAAACCATTTCAATTTTATCCGCTTCAATGTTTTCTATGCTTCGTTCAGTTTATTATGCTTCTTTCTTTTTCTTCTTATCGGTTCAATACCAAATTATTGGTAATTAAGTAGTATAATTATTCTTTTTAGGGTTTCGTACCTCAAAAGGAAACAATAAACTCTTATATGATATCTTTGCTGTCCGTCTATCTGATTGTCTGTCTGTCCGTGTGTCAAGACCTTTTTTCTTGGGAACGCGTTGAAGTACTCAGGTCCACGGTCCCTTGCTGCTGTACAAAAATTAAGTCAACGCAAGCAAAAGATGCGGCCATTTTACCACACATTTCCATACATTGCGAAATGTGCTTAAAACCTCTAGGGAACTTCCCGTTGGCCTAGTATAATGAAATTTGGCAAGAAGCGAGATCTTTTAATAACACAAGTAAAGAAAAAGATCCCAAAACCGTACAATTTACATGTATGTTTTTTATTATACATACTGGCGAAAAGTGGGTGTATCTACTATGGGACTGAGTCCTGGGTACACCTCTGCCTACCACTTCGGGAAAAAGGCGTGAATGTATGTTTATGTTATGTTGTTTTTTATTAACATGTGTGCGGTATCTACGTAAGGAACCCTCAATTTATTTTCTTGATCCATTTCTCTCCAAAGGTGTGTGAAGAGTTTCAAGAAAAAAAATCTATTTACCTCTAATAAACTTCGCAAATAGGCAGTGCAGATTCAGTAGTTACCAACATAATGAAAATACTAAGCACTCATAAAGCTGTCTTGTACTTAACAAGTTGTATTACTGTGTGAACTCTCCCGTGACCCGAATAACTTAGGCATAAAGTTTATTAGGTGGATACATAATAATTTTATGTACGCCTTATATTTTCATATTTTTCCGTTGTTAGTAGTTTACGAGTGTGTGGTTTAGTGTTGTTACTTTCTGACAAATAAAAGCTTTGGCATCTTGTTTATTCCGGTGACGTTTTTTCCGGAAGTTATGTCCAAAAGTATCGATAGTAAAAATACTATAATAATCTTCTCACCCCAACACTACTAGGTACTTTTGTTTTTTAAGCGCACTAATGCTAAGATGTCGCACGGTTTGTTTATTTGCAAGTGCGAATTTTTAATGAGTTATTTTCAATTAATAATGGAACATGCAAGTGATTTACGACTTATCTAGGTGATAATTTAAATGATCGTTAATTCATGAGTATCAAGGAAGCGTCGTTCACATCGTGTTGAGAATATTTAATAGAAATGGCGCCGATTCGAACCTAAAGATCACCAGATAAAGTCTAAGCATAATTTGTAGACGATGATTGTCATCCTTATCAGTTAGCTTATTATTATAAGTACATATAGGCATACGACTACGACAAGGCTATCAAGGTAATCAGTAAGCATGGGTAATTTTTTAGCTACATTTCGTTTGGAACTATTTTTACTAGGAGTGAACTTTAATCTAAGTATTAGTTAGGGATTGAATTTTTATCTATATTATATCTATTGGGTGGTCTTTGACTGTGGGCGTTATCAAAATAGCCCAACGAGCTATGAAGAGGACTATGCTCGGGATTTCTCTCGGGATGTCGCAGTATACCTACTAAGTAATATAATACAGACATTATCAGAGTCCAGGGTTCTGCCGCACTGCATCCATTTCGCTCCCTAGAGAGGCAAAAATACGGCTCATATTCATAGGACATTACAGCCCACTATAAATAGAGGTCATCCATTGTTGGTACGGGAGGCGGTTAAACAAAGGTGTTTGTATCATGGGTTAAGTTAAGCTGACCATTGCTTTTTATTGTAACGAGGGACATTATAATTGTGGGATCTGACAGATTTTGTAAGTTAGCGGTGGGAGTCCCAAAGCGCCCCTTATTTATTTATAATTCAACACTACTTTAGCATTTTCTACCAGTTATCCTAAAAACTGGAGAAAATTAAACCGTCTGACCCGTGGACCAACCGGTATGTTCAACTAGTTGAATCAACGATTTACACATGAAAATGAAAAGTTAACAACATGAATATGTTATAATGACACAAGTCCAAGGATCGATACGTTATCGGCTATTACGCTAACCACGATTAGAGAGGACGGGGTACTATTCTGTTGCCGGCACACCACGGTTATTTTTACAATGATAGCCACTGACTGAGTGGTTCAAATCCGGAGCCACTGGGTTCGAATCTCTTTGACACAATTTGCACCTTTATACTTTTTGCTAGGGCGCTATTGTATACACGTAACAACGTGTAAGTACCAAATTATATGTATCTGCTAGGTTTTGTTATATCTTGGCGATTTGAGTTTCAGACATGAAAATTTGGCTCATGAGTTTGACTAGTTTAACCACAACCTATCTATATAATGGTCCATAAATTCTTGATGAAAACCGTCAGACTTGTTAAATATGAAAACCCACAGGATGGTTGACACAATATGCATTTCCTACGACCCATTGACGCATAAGAGCATTGTTCATTATTGTAACCCTGTACGGAAGTGATATTCTCTGTGTTTAGGTCGCTCATAGTTTATGTAGCGAACTATGAATAACCCCTTTCAGTTAGATAACTAATTTTGTGTACCCATTAGTGCTTTATTAAAACTTGGTGAGCTTGTTGGGAAGCTCTTGAAAGTTGCTAGTTGTGAGCTTCAATTGTATTTGTTTATGGATGCTTTATCTCTACCCATTGGCTAACAACACGTTGTTATAGTTAAAATAAATATACCTATTATAATCGTAATGTTTTTATTTTATTATTGTAGGAGGTACTATTATTCTATCACATCTACGTTAAAAAAATATCTGTTCTTAGCTGTAATACTTAATCGTTAAAAAATATTTTCTTTTTAAAAGCTGTGGAATATATAAAATTATATTATTACAATTTAAAAAATTACGAAGATGCGTCAATATTCTTTAACACATTGACAGAGCTATCTAAGCGCTATTTGGAGGCGTCAGGTGACCAGAATGCTGGCTTGTGTTTTGCCCAAAAGATTAGTATCTGCATCCAACGGGGCAATGCTGCCAGCGTTCTGGCAAGTTTCCCCTCCACTAAGGGCCCTACAAAAATAGATTTTTAGATAGTTTTTAGTTCTGTATGTAGGCTTTATTCTAGTTTAGTTTCAGTTTTAATTTTGTACTTATGTATTTATATGTAATTGGGTTTTTTTTGGTTTAATAGTAAAATATAGTAGCCAACTTTATAAAGTTGATATAAAAGCGTCTGTTCAAGGAAAGTGAATTGTGAACACATATCAGTACAAATTTTTAGAAGCTACTTTACTTAATTAAAATAAATGAACCTTCTTTTCGCATCCTTATTTTAATTTCCCGAAAAGCTGGTCCATTATCATTCGTTTAAAAGTTTAAGTCCACCTGGATCCTATCTCATCCGAGCAATACCCGGATTAATTGAAAAATACTGTTCTAATAGTCGCACTGGCCATTCTGATAGCTCCCAATGGTATCAGGGGTATATCCAGGAAATACTGTTATATGGTTATAGTTTATCCCGGCATACATCGGCGGGTAAAAGTTGTAAAAAACACTCGGGAAAATACGGATTACTATATGGCAATACCAAATTCAATATTCGTTTATTGTGAATATAAGTTTGGCCTTATTAGTATTCTGTGGTTTGGCGTATAGTACAGAGTTCTTACATAGTATATTGATCAGCTATATTCGGCCATTGGCATGCAATTTAACTACTATGATTGGGAATATTATTGCAAATAACATTCTCTACCCGTCAGATTAGGATAGACAGTGAAAGGTTTTCTGAACCCAACTTCCTTGCATTCCAAACCCACCTCCTTTATGGTTATTTGTCATTTAAGAATTGTCGAACAGAGAAGACACCTTTTGTAGCAGCAATTTATTCAGGGCATCTCGAAATATATTAATGTAAATTTCTCAAATATCGATTATTTTCTGACCGTTGAATTTTTATTCGAATAGAGACTCAAATTGTGAAGATCGCAAGTTTTT
Source organism: Hemistola chrysoprasaria (assembly GCA_947063395.1). Taxonomy (NCBI): domain Eukaryota; kingdom Metazoa; phylum Arthropoda; class Insecta; order Lepidoptera; family Geometridae; genus Hemistola; species Hemistola chrysoprasaria. Next base: position 5,307,346 of record OX346731.1, on the reverse strand, counting down.
TTATACCTATAAAATAATGAAAAATTAGAGGCAATATATTTTTTTTATTGAAATAATTTAGATATTAGCACATAAACTGGCTGTACCCTGCGACTTCACCCGTTGAAAGGTACTCTGTATATGTTATAGTCTACATACTTTTCAAACAAATTTGTTTATGCTGTTAATTCCGTCCATTTCCACCTAAGTTCGATTGTAGCATGTTGCTGCACGCGTTTCTGCTTCCGCTTCTCGGATCAGTTTCCAATAATTAAAAAATGCGATTTTTGACCTAAGTAACCTTTTTGCATGATTTTTGCAACCTTACTATGAACCCGTTTTTTGCATGATTGAGTTACATACATACAAACTTTAAAAATCGCCAAGATTTTCCTACATTTACGTTACCAAATAAGGCATAAACTCATCGTGTGCGGTAAAACTGGGACAATATGAATAGTAGAGGTACCATATTCATGTTTTATTGGTTAGCTGTATAAATAGTGTAGGTTTGAATTGCTCATAGAATGTTTATTGTGTGACATTATTGAAACTTGAATAAAAGTAGACCACCGAGCTATGTCGTAATTCATAAGCTTTATTTATGAATTCTACAGCAAATAGACATTCAAATTATTTTATTATAGTGATTCAAAAAATACTTAGGTATGTAGGAGATTGCCTACTCACGAGTGTTAGTAGTGAGCATCATTTTACATTATTTTTTCCATCATACTAGTATAAAAGTTTGTGTGTAGGTGTGCTCATTACGCAATAACTATTGAGCCGATTGGGCTGGATGGTATGTATATGTAGCTTAATAATACATATTAGGGTGCTTTTTTCTATCTCGGTAACGTAGAGCTTCTCAAGTGTTGATCATGAGGTCCCGGCTTCGTTTTCTAGGTTAGGCAAAGTATAATTAGATTTTTCTAACTTATTAAGTATAAACTTGTTTACAAGTTGCCAGGCTTTTATTTTTCGATCGATGTATGTCATCATCGATCGGAAAGATACCTCTACAAGAAGAACACACAGATTCGTTTGTGTGGAAAGTGCCCGGCCGTATCTATGTAGAAATTTCCAGGCACCTTTGTCCTCTATTTATTAGTTGTCTTTATAATAAGCCTTCTTGAATAAAGTACCCAGATTATATTATATAGTTAGGGTTTGAATTAACCTATTGACAAATCTTTATTAAGGTACTCAAGAAAACCTAATTTCTTTAACAATACCTATATATTATGCGATAGACGAAGTCCTTTAACCACAAATCTTATGAAACATCTAATGAAACTAATCTAATCCATCAACACGTGTCTGAACACAAACCTTGGGCAGGAAACGCTGGATTACCAAACAACTAATTACCTATGCCGATACCCACCGCTGTTTCAACAGTGGATCGAATGGGCCGAGGCTGCCTACGCGCCGCAATTACTACGTGTAAATTGGCTTAGTAAATGTACATGCTACTTTTTAGGTGTTTTACTCGATTATACAGAGTTACTGATAATCAGTGATGAGCATAGGCTCATCTAACTGACTAATGATGACCCCTATGGGTCATTGTACCCTTCATTTCAACCAACTTCAACATGGAGTCGATTCTGAAATCGCAAAAAACATCCTGTTTTGTTATCCTTTGGTCCATTTTTATAACTGTCTACGAAAAAGTAAATAAAAAAAAAATCCTTCACTGTTTCATAACTAGTTATTAATGCGGACCCTTTGGTCCGTTTTTATAACTGTTTTTAGGGTTTCGAATCTCAAAATGAAAAAAGGATCCTTATAGGATCATAGACACTTTATAACGAGAACGCGTGGAATTATCAAGTTAAAATTGATATCAACTACTCAAATCTGCCCTTCCATCTGCCCGTCCCTTGTGGCTGTAAAAAAATTATACCTACTTCTATGTTAACGCAATCAAAAGTTATGGCCATTTTACTGCCAACATTGTCCTACAGATGGAACACAGTAATGTTTGCACATGTTTGCACACTGCTTGGCGGATGAATAACTGGCAAAGGTGTGGTACTTCCCCAGGCGGCCCCCTATGTAAAAGAGGCCTACCACTACAAACTATATTATAATTGGAAGGGGCATATAAAAATCGCACCTTTTCTGGAAAACAAACACATGACATAACATACAATCACGCCTGTGTACCCAAGACTCAGTCCCATAGTAGGTCCACCCACATTTCGCCAGAGGAGGCGAGCCTTTTACCATCTGCCGGGCACAGTTCCAGACTCCAGTCTGTCACTGAGATAATTCCTAATGGTAAAATCCAAATAACACTGCCTGACCTGGGGATCGAACCCAAGGCCACATGAACAGCGGTCGCGGTACTTTGGAAAACAACATAATAATTTGATGAGTATATTTCAGTGTATTTTTTCGCCAATTCGCCAAGTAATTATACTTTATTAACATAATATCTATCTATTATTTGTAGATAAAATCCGTTTCACAGACAATGTGTAGGTGTATATTTTATTGAAACTAGGTACCATAATAGAATCTAGCTCGAAGGCAAGATCCATCTTAATACAGGAGTGGATTTAGCAGAACTTTGCAAAACTTTACTCTTACTCCAAAATGATGGATCTGTTATGTTGTGGCTGCTATAATTTGGCTATAATTTAAAGACATAAAAATAAATCGTAACAATTTCAATATCCTACTTCCTTTTTATCATATGACATCGAGACATCTGGTCTCTTTATATTTTTTACCGCATTTACAACGGGGAGTGTCCTGATGAACTTTTCAACCTGATACCGGCGTCTATCACCGTACTAGCCGCCATCGCCTGAGAGCTCATCCGCACATAATCGATACGTGGACGTCGCACTCTGTGCAATTTTTACATTCTTTTCTGCTGCATACGTGCAAACTGTGGAATGATCTCCCTGCTTCGGTCTTCCAATTGAGCTACAACATGGGGTTCTACAAAAGGAGAGTGAATAGAGTCTTAAAGAGTCTGCAACATACTGGCAATACCCCTGGTGTTGCAGATATGCGGGTGAAACTGCGGGGCACAACTGCGTTAGATATAATAAAAATCCTGAGTCCTGTCTGACTGGCACATTTATTCAGCCTGACTGACGGACCTAGAACGCTAAAATTTCGAAACAATTGTCTCGTGGTCAAGGAATGAGAAAATAATTCTCCTAATCCTCCTGGGAACAAAGTCGGTTGATAATAAATTACTAGTAATATTATAATGCGTATTATTGTTCAAAGTAAGTAGTACCTATGCAACTGCTTTACTAGTGAATAGTGAATTATAATAAAATAGAATGTTGTAGTCCTTTACAAAGTTAACTTTTAAATGGAGACCTTATTGGAATTTCAAAGCTCATAGACACAGGCTTTACGTCTATGAGAAAAAAACAAAATAAAAAAAACAAGGCTAAACAATAACTGTGAAATGGTACTTTTTATATTTGCTGGGCTTTATTATGTCTACCTCAAAACCGCAGACCTATTTTGAGCATCACTGGCCTCATATGATAAGTCTGCGGGTCTGGCATGTGGAATTCCTTTACAAGAATGCAGTAAGCAGATTATTAAAGCTCTCTATCATAATATTCTTTCTCTTTGTAATTTTACTTTCTATTACACAAATTTCATTCACACATTAATCATTCGATTAAAACCATCGCATCTATGAATGATAGTGTTAATTTACATATATGACCAGTAATTATGTTTAGGTACGTCCGCCTACTCATTGCCAACACAATGCCTGTGGGCCCACGCGTTGGTGAATGGGCGACGCGACGGCTTCAATAGAACACATTGGATACTTCATTTTTAAGTTTTTTAAATTCCTCTCGTACTTTGATTCTTTCCTATCCTCTTCTATCCTACCCTTTTCTATCCTACTCCTTACTAATATTATAAATACGAAAGTCTGTCAGGATGGATGGATGTTTCTTACTCTTTCACGCCAGAACCGATTGGGCTGAAATTCGGTATGCTTAAACCCTGGAATAACACATAGGGTACTTTTGTCTCGATATTCCCACGGGAATGAAGCCAACGCGGGTAAAACCGCGGGCTACAGCTGATACTTCATACATTCCTTTCATGCATCTTCTCTTTTATACTTCACTGGTGGGATCATAGAATAGCTCGGAAGATTTCATTTATTTTTACTTAATATTATCTACAAGTGAAAGCTGCACACACACACAAAGCGCAGAAATAAAGATACACAAAGAAATAATTGGACATGTAGAATAGGAGGCCGAAGTATGACGATTCCAGTGGTAAATGCTGTAAGGTTTAAGATGGAATAATATTTGTTCTTTATACGGTAGCTTGAGTCACTGTGTTTAAGATAAATATAATTTGGTTTTTGTGTGATTGCCTCGGTGGCGTAGAGGGCGCATGCTGGACTGCCAATCAAGAGGTCCCGGGTTCGATTCCCAGGTCAGGCAAAGTGTTAAATATTGGATTTTTCCATTAGGAATTATCTCAATAACTGCCTGGAGTCTGGAACTGTGCCCGGTAGATGGCAATAGGCTCGCCCCCTATTATATGGGACCAATAACATACTGGCGAAATGTGGGTGTATCTACTATGGGACTGAGGTACACTTCTGCCTACCCCTTCGGGAAAAAAGGCGTGAATGTATGTTTATGTTGGTTTTTGTGTGATTCGTAGACGTGTTAAGGCTGGCACTAGTCTGTGCAAAAGCGTTGGTGCTCACTACACTAAATCAGGGCGACCTTATTAGCGGCTGTGTGATTTTTCTGCCTTACTGTTATTACACTATATATGTACACTTATTAAGGCTTAGAGACCCTGATTCAGCGTATGTGTAACAGGCCTTTTATAAGCGAGTAGGTACTTAATGGTCTATGAAAAGTATTGTGGCCTTTAAAATCACATTTTAAAAAAGCCAGGCCTATCGATTAATCATCATCATCATCATCATTTTAGTCGTTGGAAGTCCACTGCTGGACATAGGCCGCCCTCTAATCAGAGGTTTTATCAATACTCGCCACGCCTGGCAGGCGGGTTGGCGTCAGGGGGTGTCAGCTTAGTTCCCGACCAATGCCAACACGGCGAAGGAAATGTTAAAAAGAAACGGAGCTCTACAAACGACAGAGAAAGCACTATTTACTGACCCTACTAAGGAAAATATAACATTTTAGTAGAATTCAAAGTTATGGGCATTATTTAATTAATTCGGAAGATAGAAATAAATACTTTTGAAATAAGTAATGAAAGTTTTTAATAATGTTATTACATATATTGTTCAAATTAGTTAAATCTAGAACTCAGATTCTTATGATTACTTGAATCAGCGTTAGAAGAATTTTTTTTTTGCCATCTGGCAACCGGATAATAGAAATGGCTGTTTTTTGTTTACGATTTTCACTTTTTCATTGATTTGCACTTTGCACATCTTTAGTGGAAATAACTTTGTAAAGTTTCTCGTATTTGTTATATTGTGCTATAGAAAGTTTTGTTTTTGTGCTAACGAAATCATAGACTCTATTATTGCGATTGTGCGAAAAAGAAGCCTAGGTATCGGATTTTTCCGTGAGAGATTATCTCAATAACAACCTGGAGTCTAGAACTGTGCTCGATAAATGGCAATAGTCTCGCCTTCTATTACATAGGACCAATAACATACTGGCGAAATGTGGGAGTATACTTAGTATGAGACTGAGTTCTGGGTACACCTTTTTTTTTTTTTTTTTTTTTTTTTTTTTTTTTTGGTGCCCGGGGAAAAATGCGTGACGCATACCACCCGCACCCGGGGGAGCGCAGGATGGTTATGTGGGACTCCCCGCCGGCACAGCACCGTACGTCGGTACGTTGCTGTGCCGGCGGGTATACCCACTAAAAAACCCCGGGGTGTTCCTTCGCGACGCCATGTGTCGGGGCTGCGGGCACGCCGAAGCACTCATCCGCGGCCCCGACGGCGTTTGGTCCTCCGTGGAGGACCCCGCCACGGTGGGGTGAGGGTAATCCTTCACCCCAACCCTCCCAAGGGGCGCGCGGAAACACGCGCGCGCCTCCTCGCGGGCCCTTTAGGTGGGCAACGGATACCCCCGCATCCGTTGCCCGGGCCCCACATCTTGGGCTTGGAAGGGTGTTCCGTGCCCTCTCGAACGCCTACCGAACGTGCGAGAAGACACGGAAGACCCATTCCCGCCCACCACCACCGCAGGGCTCAAGTGAGCCCCGCCTGCGCCATCCACTGTGCCCTATGCTGACTTCATAGGGACACGTGGAGGCGCAACCCACACCGCGGCAAGCCGTCGGCTTTCCGCCCCAATTCGGTCGCAGAGGATAGGGAGAGCGGCGCATCGTAATACCGACACTCCTCTTCCCCTGCGACCCCACCGCCTTCGCCATCTAACGGTGGCGACCCCGTTTGGGCCGCGGAAGGCAGGAAGAGCGGCGCACCGCAATACCGGCACTTCTCTCCCGCCGCGGCCCCACCATTCGGCCGCGATGCGCTACGCATCGCAGCCCGCCTCAGTTGCGTTGCGTCCTGTGGGACGCACCGCAACCTACTCGGCCGCTCACACCTGCCTGGAGGAAAGTGAAGCGGCCGACCACCTCGGGCTCCTCTTCGCTTCACCGTGGGCCCCAACCACGGTTACTGACCCCCACCGCCGCGAGAAGGCGGGAACCCATCGGGGGGTTCTGGGTACACCTCGACCAACCCCTTCTAGAAAGATGTTGTGATATAAGATTTACCTTATTTTCATCTGAATAAAGACTACTTCTAATACCTGCCCTTATTTTTTACCCTTTGCGTATGGCATGAATAGATATAGAAGTAATTATAGAAATATAATACCTATAGCTAATTTTAAAAATATTAAATCTCCCGCACTACTGAATAGTTCCAGTGCGAAGCGTTGGTAGCGCTAGCGTCGCTTCGTGTACGCAAATCTTAAGTACGTAGTGGGACTTCTTCTTGTATATGTGTTTTGTGGTTGGCGTTGGGTTGGGTATAGTTCGATGGTTTTACGCAGAGGACGCTGCTGCCAGCCTCTATCGAAAATATTATCGATATTTTGGATTTCAATAGAATTAAATTTTACTGGGAACTATCGATAGGCCTATCGATAGAATAGATAACTGATTTTGGTATGTCAACTATCGTTAGGAGAAAATTTAGACCGTGCCTTGCGTCGAGCACTCAAGCCGATACACGGTCTCCACACCTTCACAGCCTCGGAACGTGACAGCTTCTCAAACCGAGGTTGCCCCAAGCAAGGGCGTCGCCAATGCTGCTGCCCCCCCCCCCCCCCCCCCATAGAGAATCGACAAATTTTAGCCTTTATTGTCAATGTTGACATTCAAGTGCCGCCATACGATAGGCACGTATTTTTAAACACAGATCCATCTGGGCCCTATTTGATCAAAAATAATCTACAAAACTGTAAAAAATCTACAAAATTGTAGGATTGTAGGGCTTTTCTGTTTCATAGAAATTTGTAATTGCAAATTGTATACAGGCAAATACCTGTTGTATATCTACCGTCTACCCAAATGGGTACCCCTTGATCATCGGCTGGCGACGCCCTTGGCCCAAGTGCATACACGACTTCACGATCTTATCAATCATAATATTATTCCTTGGCACGTGTCAGAACTATCTTAATACTACATCTTTAAAGTCATTTTATATCATTTGGTATCTTATGAATACGACAGAGAACTGGTTTCTAAAATATGTGATACGAATAAATAAACCGTAAACATGAATGACAATGTGTATGCTAATGATGTCATTGCATCGGTTACATTTATCTTTTGTATTAGACTGATGACTGGAACTGGGTGGGAGATGTCGTTATGGATGAAACAGGCATATCAAAGACGACGCACGGATGCTGTACGTACTCGTATACACGATTCAAACGTAAATCGAACACAATCCAGCAGAGAGCCTAGAACAATTTTTTTACAACCGCAATCTTATCAAATTCTTATTGTTATTATCTGCCATCAATAGCTTTCACAGCGCACGCAAATTAATGACTATTTTTGGCAATTCTAAATTAATTCTTTTAAGGATACCGTATTTTTCAAACTAAATTATAGCTGTAATAAGCTTTCATATTTTAAAATCGGTCCAGCACTTTTTGATTCTATTTGTGACGAACAAGAAACTAATTTTATTCATTTTATTCAATTTTATTCAACGTTTAATTAAATTATATTATGTGTAAAACAATACCTACCTAATTGGAATACTTTAATATAAATAATGTTAAGTACGTAACTACATACATATTACATATATATTAAGTACTTAAAGCACATAAAATAATATTTTATTACTTAAAATTAATAAATAGGGTTTTGGACTTACTTCTGAATTTATTCTGTCATCATATCTTATTTCGTCTGCATACTTTACAACTTACTAAACTAAATATTTTACCATCCCACGTAATTTTAATATGAATGGCATCAAATTAATTTAATTATTTTTTCAATACGAGAAGATAACTAGTATTGAAACCTGTCAATTATTTTTTAGTTATTGAAGTTGTAACTTATCCGAATAAATTAATTAAGGGTGATGGCGTGTTGGTTTAATAAGTCTATGACTAGTCAGGCTTTGGCATCTTATACGATACAGTGGCTCTCTTCTTCCACGTATTTTTCCTGTTTGTTTCTCATTGTGTCAGCCAATTAGTTGCGTTACAGTTTTAGCAAAAAAATAATTAATCTAAAAGGCCATTAAAAAAAATATATTACAATAAAATTATTAAACAATTTGAATGCCTCAAATTAAAAATTGATAATTTAATTTAATGACTTATGAAAGCCACGGCAGCTCAAGTGGTAGATTGCCCACCTCGCGAAATGATGCGGAGGGTGCGTGGTTCAAATTCCACCTGTAGGTGAAATTTTTCTTTCCATATATAATTGCCAGTTATTCATCCGCCAAGCAGTAATGTGCAAACATTACTGTGTTCCGGTATGAAGGGCAATGTTACCAGCGAAATTACTGGGCATGATGAGATTCAACAACTCATATCTCAGGGTGACAGGCGCAGTGCAGTGCCGCGCAGAATTTTGAATTTTATAACACTGGGTGGCACTGTGTCTGATATGGGCAATCATGATGCTTACCATCAGGCACCTGATTAGCTCGTCTGTTTATAATAGTGAGTGCACTATTATAAAAAAAATATCGTATTTTGTAACTTATAAAGTTTCATATAAAAGAGTAATAAGTAAAAATTCATGGCGGCCTTTCAATTGAATAAACCAATACTATATCAGTTCTATTAAGATATATATTGGATGATAATATCAGTAGAAAATCTTGCAGATGTTTTAAGAACACATAAAAGTCCGGTTTTCACACACATTGTAATTTATATGAGATTTATGTAAAACAATCCCAACTGTATTTGGTGTCGGTCTACATTCGACGGCATCCAGCGTGGTTTTTCAAAGTTTAATCGGCGATTTATATAAATTATGAGTTAGGTGTAAATAAAATGACGTATTGTTAGGGCGATGATGAGATCATAAGCGTTGGCGATGCATAAACTTATTACCGCGATTTACAAACAATGCTTCAGTTGACGAATAAATAAATACTACATTAGCAAGTTCAATTGAGTATTGGTAGGTAGGAACCTCAGATCATACAAATAATATAGTCTCATGTACATATCCTTACGTTTTGCTAACTTTGAAATCATAATATTTTGGTCTCATCTGAAATAATTTACAAAACCGATGTTTTGTATTCCCCTGTTCCCTTCGAACGTAAAGGTATTTGAACAATATAATTTATATCCTAATATATTATTTAAGATGTACCTATACATTTTATCTACTTTTTTATATGAACTTTTTTTTCTAATTAAAAACGTGTAAATTTGAAAATTGACTTCGTAATTTTTTCATGGCATCGTATCAAACATATAATACGCATATTTTCTAAATGACCTAAAAATTTAACTCAAAAAAACTTTATTTAAGTAAGTCTCCAAAAAGACATTATTAAACGTGAATAAAGGTAATAATCATTAATATCCTATGACCCCTAGGTGAGGCAGAGGGCGTCCACAGTACTCTGCCATTGCGACCTATCCTGGGCTACGCTCTTTGTCTCGGACCATGCCAGTCCCAAAGTCCCACAGAGCGCCTCCATGTTTTTGTCCATCTTTCTTTTGGAGTCCATTCTAGTGGTTCTCCAGGGATGTGGTTTGGAATAAAATGAATAACTGTTACGAATTATCGCTCATCTCGTCACCATGATATAGGTATCTAAAGCCAAGTATTTAGCCTCCGCTTGTCGCTGGGAGCCCACACGCGTGCGTAGGTTGTGCACCTTTCCTTTCCAATTTTAGTTCACGACCGTGTGTTTTGGACTTTGGTTCAACACATGAATGATGCCGCTTACCGCACCTACTAGATAACTTGTTACATACTGGTTTTGTAGTATTGTGCCATCTATCTACCTTAAATTATAATATTGTTATGTGTTCATAAATTTTAAGCATAAACTGCCTATACACAGACAGTAGGTGGGCCTATGATAATTATTTGATATGAGACTTTTAAGACATATGCGTATCTTTTAAATTATTTTCGGAATCTAACTGCTGACAGGTAACTTTCGCTTTTTTTGTAAGAAATTTTGATGAGCATGGTTATTGCATACAAACCTATTTAAAGCTGACCGTACTTGAAATTGAATGTAAAATTAATATTATATATCGGGTTTGTTTCTTAAAGCGATTCCCGGAGAGTTATGTAAATAATATATATTATGTACTTTTTTTCCTACATATTAATTATACTTACAAGATGTTATAGATACGACATATTAAACGAATATCAGCCCAAATGTTATACAGACAAACTATTATGAAATTATGCCGAGTGTGGGTGTGTTTTACCGTCAACATTTGTACCAGAATTTTCTCTGAATGAATGTGACTGTTGAAAAATTACTACCTCATTATATTGGTAAACATAACGTGATCTGACTGTTATATACAGTTATTTCTAAACTAATTCATAAATGTAGTCCAATATACCAACACCCGTATTCAAGAAAACTACTAGCTTTTTATCTTTGACAAAAAGATAAAAAAAAGCAAAACCCATATAAAATCTAATTTATTAGAAGGCTTATTATAAACTCATCAGTAAATATAGAAGACAATGATGCTTGGACACTTCTGTATAACCACCACGCGGCATCTTCCAAACAAAGGTATGTAACCAGATCAGTTATTGTGAAACTATCAGTTGAAAAAATGAAGCCCTACAAGTTTCTTGTGCGTTCTTCTTGTAGAGGTATCTTCCCGAACACACGGTGTGTTTAATGTTGTTTGTGTGTTATTTAATTTTGCTGCGTTTATTTTCCATAATATCTTGTGTTTTTGTTTGTTTAATTTCCATAATGTTTTTTTGGAAGAAACATTTCCTCTTCACATAAAGTCTCAAACTATATGAACGTATTACTCAAAATTTGTAACCAGCTAGTTCATGTATCTAATAATTATAATAATAATGTGTAATTTCTGTGTAATACAAGTAAGTAGGTGTTTTATAAAGGTATTTAATGTATATAGAGGTACAATATGGAGTAGATACATCAGTCCTAAATATATTCGATTGGAAACTAAAAACGCAGGATTCTGCAGTACCGTGTAAGGCAAAGAATTCGTATGGTCGGATAAGGAGACAACACGACTTGATCGATTGGTAATGGCACTCAAGATAAACTGGGTTTCATCCACTTATTTTGATACTTAACGTTAATATATAATTATAATAGTTTTCTTCCTTTCTGTTCTGCATCTACCTTACCTTTCACTTCTAATCTCCGGAATCTAGTTTAGTAATAATTGTTAAGTAAAATTATTATTATTTGGCGTGAGTGTTGTGATGTTCAAACGAGCTGTGCCTCGCAAACTTACCTTATCTGTAATTCCAGGATTGGAGCTACTTACATACTAAGTTTCAACGCTCGGTTCAGTAGTTTAGACAAGGTTACTAAACTAGACACACATGCTGCACACTTAGATGTATATTTTATTTAATTTTTTTTTTGATAGTGAGTACAAGGCGAGCAAATCAGGTGCCTGATGATATAAGCATCATGATTGCCCAAATCAGACACAGTGCCACCCAGTATTTTAAAATTCAACATTCTGCGTGGCACTGCACTGCGCCTGTCACCATGAGATATTAGTTGTTGAAACTCGTCATGCCCAGTAATTTCGCTGGTAACATTGCCCTTCAGACCGGAAAACAGTAATGTTCGCACATTACGAGTACTGCTTGGCGGATGAATAACTGGCAAAGGTGTGGTACTTCCCCAGGCGGCCCCCTGCGAAAGAGGCCTAATACTACATTTGTTTTATTAATAACTAATGCCTCGGTGGCGTAGTGGTCGCAAGCGCTAGTGCCGATCATGGGTCCCGGGTTCGATTCCCAGGTCTGACGAAAAGTAGTATTAGATTTTCCATTGAGAAGTTTTTCAATGACAAGAGTTGAGAACTGGGCCCGGTAGATGGCAATAGGCTCACCCTCCCCCCCTTTAACAATATTCCAAACTTTCTCATAATATAGAAACATAACATACATTCACGCCTTTTTCCCGAAGGGGTAGGCAGAGGTGTACCCAGAACTCAGTCCCATAGTAGATACACCCACATTTCGCCAGTATGTTATTGGTCCCATGTAATAGGGGGCGAGCCTATTGCCATCTACCAGGCACAGTTCCAGACTCCAGGCAGCTATTGAGATAATTCCTAATGGAAAAATCCAATATCTCATAATATAGAGTATATATGAAATTAAATTAGTGGGATGTGAGATAAAATATGGGATACCCTTAAAATGTATAAAATATGTTCAAGAGCAGAAAGTTCGATGCTACTCGTACCACCTGTTTCAGGAAAATGCATCCAGGAAGCATTTTTATTCTATGCTCCTTAGACGAAATACGACCTTACATTATACAAGATGAGCAAGTAGGGGAAGTGAGAGCAAAACGGACCCAAGACAAGACCACTTTTTTGTTTTCCAAAAACTAACTTATCAAATCCGAAGATCAAATTATCGAAAACCGGACTGGAATACGAAGCATAGGCCGACCTTCTACGAGGTGGAGCGATGATCTGGTCAGAGTCGCTGGCTGGCGGATCAAGGGGTAGGCCTATGTTGTCGTGACACCGCCCACACTAACACAAACAGCACATTATGCACCTTCTGCACATTACTTACGTCTACTCAACTCCCTGATCACACAACAATCAGAATAGATATATTCTACATCAAACTTTAAAGCTTTGTCGATCTGTGTATTATATTTTAGTATTTTTTTTACATATTATATAACTAAAAAAATAATGTTTAAGTTTTAAAGTATATCCTTCTTCCTACTAATATTATAAATGCGAAAGTTTGTGATGATGGATGGATGGATCTTAGTGCAGTGGTTTTGGGAGTCGACAGACCGTCACTCTCACTGTGCAGGTTGTCATCTGACCTGTACAGTGTTACAGGGGTAACAACCTGTACAGTGACTCTTTCACGCCAAAACTACCGAATCGATTGGGCTGAAATTCAGTATATAGATAGTTTAGACCCTGGAATAACATAAAAAGTACTTTTTATCCCGATATTCCCACGGGAATGAAGACTACGCGGGTGAAACCTAGGCACAGCTAGTATATAATAAATACTATTATTATTGGCTTGCTGCGCGCATTGGAGTCCTCTGTAAGTGTAGCAAGAATTTGACGTTTTTCATTGGATATCATCAGAAGGAATTGTATGATGAAATCTTATAACATAACATAACATAACATACATTCACGCCTTTTTCCCGAAGGGGTAGGCAGAGGTGTACCCGGGACTCAGTCCCATAGTAGATACACCCACATTTCGCCAGTATGTTATTGGTCCCATGTGATAGGGGGCGAGCCTATTGCCATCTAGCGGGCACAGTTCCAGACTCCAGTTATTGAGATAATTCCTAATGAAAAAACCCAATATTAAACTTTGCCTGACCTGGGGATTGAACCCGGGACCTCTTGATTGGCAGTCGAGCATGCGCCCACTATGCCACCGAGGCAGTCAAATCAAAGCATAGCGAGGCAGTGAAATCTTATAACTTTGCATAATATATACCTAGATGTTAACTATGAACCTCATCTAGGTTACGAAAAGTATACATAACGTTTCTTTCTCAAGTGATCCGTTATGAGCATACTTCCCCTACATCTACCATCCGTGCATTAAATATTGCCATCTTACCCACATCGTAATATCGGAAAGACTTGTATTCAAAGTTCAAAGTTACCTATGCAATATGCACGTAACTTAGATGTAAATTGGAATTTCAGAGTTTAGATCATACACGACACTCCTGTCATACATCATCATCATCATTTCAGCCGTAAGACGTCCACTGATGGACATACGTCTCCCCCATATATTTCCGTCTAGTCCAGTTTGTAAGCAGCTTGCATTCAGCGCGTGCCTGCGGTCTTTATTAGGTGGTCTGTCCACCACATTGTGGGTCCTGCCTATTTAAGTTTTTAGTAAACTAACATCCAGCCCATTTTTAATTCATATGCATACCTAAATGAACATAATAAATGTATTCCTCACATAATATAGGTAGTATCAAATTTCTGACATATATTTATACATTATCGTCTGGCGCAGCTTAGAGTTTATTCAGCACCCGTCCTCAACTATCGCGAACCCTCAAACCATTAATCCATTACCTCGAAAACTCATTAATTATATCTCTACTTACCTCATAACTTCACTCATCTCCTTCCTTAGGTATTTAATACCAACAAATGAACTTCCCTCGTTAGTGCCGGCATTCGAAGGCTCCTCGAAGGAATCGATTGCAAAAAACTCGAAAACTCGAGTTCCGATCGCGTCAACGACCTATCGGCGAATCGATACGTGGGAATTCTGCCTGGACATTGTTGGACCAAACCTGCCAGTATCATATTTTGTATTTCAGTGAGTCAGAAAAATCGATTCGGTTTACTATTTTTAGGGAAAAGTAGTGTTATTATGGCTATACAAATCCATAGAGTAGTGTTATAATGTATCATATTTTTTCTTTTCTTATTTCTATTGTTAATAATAATAATAAGTAGTTTCCATCCATTCACAATAGACCTTGTACCTAGCGGGGGCTGTCTTTGAGGTCACCTTAAAAAAAAACTGTAGATGGTTTCAGAGATGGACCCCGATAGGTGCTATACATTACCTTTAGATTAAAAGCTCAAAGGGGCCTCTGCACGTTGGACTTAAAAAAAAAATGGTCTTTTGATAGGCGTGCACGGAGCACGCCTATCAAAAGACCGGGTATATCCCGTGTTTTCGAGCGACATAATAATAATATGAGACAACTTCCACACACGGTCATCTGGTCCCAAACTAGGCTAGAAGCCTGTACTATGATAACCAGATGACTAATGCTTTCTCTTTCTATTTTAATTTTCTTTCCCCATATGAATAGGTTTAGGAGGCCTATGTTAAGCAGTGGATGTCTTTCGACTGATGATGAATACTTCCTAGGTTGACTAGAAGCTCAGTGTGCTGTTGACATCGCGAGCTAATCGCGAATATTAGATTTATTACACAGGAAAGTCATTGCTTGTGTTTTTAACCCCTATTGGCTCCGCCATTTTGACTTTTCAAAAGGATCGGTTGAGAAATACGACATGTAGAGGAGAACAATCGGTTATAGGTACAGACGGACATACGAAAGCATTTTTGCACAGGTTAAACTGAAGACGCTTCACTCGTGCTTCGCGCTCGCTCTGACTATTATTGTGAAAATAACATTAGAGCTGAGACACCGTTATCTGCTATAATATACATAATACTTTACTTTTTATATAAGGTTGTTCGTAATTTATTCAGTTCATTATTAATCATATTACTAATTTTATTAGTTTTCTGAATAGAGAAAAGGCCTTGTGTCGTAAAGCTTTCTCTTCTGGTCGACCTTGGGAGATTGTTGTATCAGAAAACTTAAGATATTATGTATTGGAATGAAAGCTTGGAGAAAAACTACTGCATTGGATTTCGTGTGTCATTGAAATGCATTGTTTCGTTTTTACAGTGATTAAGAACGAGTTTTTTCTTAAGAACGGTTTATACTTTTCGATTGAATTCATTTAGGATCACCTCAATGTAGTGTAACTTTTTTAATTTGTCACTATAGTCACCTACATTCCAAAAGCGGATAGTAGTCAAACAAGAACGATTTCAGTTTGGGCGTTATCTTACGTAGTCTAGGGATGCGCCGATTTTACCGAAGATCGGATCAATCTACTACAATATACGGATCGATATCGATATCGGAATACGATCCAATCGATTTCCAATCGATTCCAATCGATTCGAGCAGTGGATCGATACAAATTCTTAAATACGGATCCAAACATTATGGTTCTATTAAATTTGGCCGCCGAATAAAGACTTAAGTTTAACAAAGTAAGATTTAAAATTTAATTTATGTTGGAAATGAACCGAACGGATTACACAAAATATTACACAAAATATATGTAGAAAACGAATGTAAGCAAACCAAATATTGTGAAACTATCTGTTGAAAAAACGTTCTTCTTGTAGAGGTATCTTTCCGAACGCACGGTAGACTCAGTACTGTATAGCTTCATTGACGTACAAAAGTGTCAGATTATGACCTATTTGAATAAAGCTGTTTTGAGTTTGAGTTTATTATGAAGGATGTGAAAATACGAAATATATGACTGCGAATATTACTCGATCATTGTTTTATTGTATGGTAAATATTGTGATAATTATTGGTCTGTTAACATTTATGTTTTATTTTCATGCGATCGATCTTTTGAATATCAGATTGGACTTTAAAAGCACATCCCTATAATAGTCTAAGATTGGGCAAAGCTTTCGTAACACTAAGTCTTTCTATGGGAAACGAATGAAATTACCATTTTAATGGCGGCATCAAGCCATTGCCTGTCCGCGTAGGTTTCTGTACAACTTATTTTACATTTTTACATCGATTAGAGTGTTATCTTTATCTCTATTGCGTAAATTCTTTTGTGTCATCATTTCTTAGTCCATTGAGAAAGTTGATACAGTTTGAATGAAATTGTAACTGAATGGTTACCTATCTTATTCTGGTATGTGGACCGGTTAAGTAACACATACTGCTTAAATTAAATTTAAAATAGAACTGTAAGGCTTAGGCTTAGTTTAGTCTTTCTTTTTAGTCTTCTACCTACATGCTAAATAACATAACATGACCATACAATATACAATCACGCCTATTTCCCAAATGGGCAGGCAGAGGTGTACCCAGGACTCAGTCCCATAGTTCGCCAGCATGTTATTGGTCAAATGTTATAGGGGCGAGGCTATTGTCATCTACCGGGCACAGTTTCAGCCTCCAGGCAGTTTTTGAAAAAAATCCTAATGGAAAAATCCAATATTTTTTATCACATTGCCTGACCTGGGAATCGAACCCGGGGCGGGAACCCGGGGCCCGGGGCCATGATCGGCAGTCGAGCTTGCGCCCACTACACCACCGAGAGAGTCAGTTGTCAAATAAATCCTAGCTAATTTTTCATGGGGATTTCGCGAAAACCTTGTTACGAAATCTAAAAAAAACAATTTCTTATGAATGGTAGGTAAGTACCTCGTACTTATGAATTTGTATTAGGTATTGTGATTCCGATATTTTCCCAATCAACCAATCAAATCTCTCTGTAGAGCACTCCGGTAATTAATCAATAATTACAGACCAATATCTGTAGTCAATAATGAAAGCGTTTCCTCTCCATAATAATTGATGCTTATTATCTTAATTACAAATAATTACTGAAAATCGATAAAGGTCGAATCGACGCTGGGTTTTATTATGGGTAGGAAATTCTTTTAATTTCCGCTGATTACACACATATTTACTCTAATAACATTATAAAAAACATACATTCACGCCTTTTTCCCGAAGCGATAGGCAGAGGTGTACCCAGGACTCAGTCCCATAGTAGATACACCCACAATAATAACATTAGGGTGGGAATATATTTAAAAAATTCAAATTTTTTCGGTAACTTTTGGGTGAAGAAGTAATACTATTAAATATTTTTACACTTTATATTGTGTCGCTTATCGACCAATCACTTTTTTCTTATAAATTTAATTAAAATTTAAGTTATTATGTACTGTATAATTATGTAAAGCTGGTCAAAATAAAGAGTATTCTAAATTATTCTCATCTACCCTATATCTAAGCTGCATCAATATCAATACTGTCTCGGTGGCGTAGTGGCTGCAAGCACGACTACTGAGCATGAGGTTCGATCTCCAGGTCAGGCAAAATGTGTTAGGTATTAGATTTTTCTGTTAGGAATTTTCGCATTAACAGCCTTGGAGTCTGGATTTTTGCCCGACTTGCCCCCTATTACATATTTAAAAACATGAATAAGAGTGGATGTACCGTACCTACTACTATGTGATTTGGTCCTGGATACACCTCTGCCTACACCTCCGAGTAAAAAAGGCGTGTTGTTATGTAAGATTTTATATAAAATATGTGGTACAAGCACGTGTGTGCCTAAAGTGTAACAAAAAGGAGTAGTAAGAGCAAGGAGTAGAATTATGGCCTTCTATGAATTTGACACAATCCTACGATAAATTTACCAAATCGGTGTTTTATATTTCCCTGTTTCCTCCGAATATAATAAACACATTCTATAAATTTATATCCTGATATTTGCATAGTGAAGTAACCTATCCCTGTCATTTTAATGTAAATGTAGAGTTTATAAACAAAAATAAAATGATAGGGACATACTTTGTCTTCAACTTTAAAATATCAGGATATAAATATATCAAATAGATTTACTGAATTCGGAGGAAACAGGGGAATACAAAACATCGATTTAGCATAGCATTTGGTTTTCCATAGGATTGTGTCAAATTGCTAAGAGGTCTTCATTCCTATTATGTCTACCTCTCTACCTAAACAACTGTCAAAAAAGAATTGCGGAATTCGAAAAAAATTACGACTTTTCATAGAAAATGGATCAGCTGATTGGCAAATTTGTGTCATCATCATCATCATCATATCAGCCATAGGACGTCCACTGCTGAACATAGGCCTCCCCCTTAGATTTCCATCCAGTCCGGTTGTAAGCGGCCTGCATCCAGCGTGCTCCTGCCGTACTTATCAGATCGTCTGTCCACCTTGTGGGAGGACGTCCTACGCTGCGCTTACCAGTCCGTGGTCTCCATTCGAGAACTTTACGGCCCCATCGGCCATCTACGTGCTATGTGCCCTGCCCATTGCCACTTCAACTTGCTAATCCGCTGGGCTATATCGGTAACTTTCGTTCGTCTACGGATCTCTTCATTTCTGACTCGATCTCGCAGAGAAATCCCGAGCATAGCCCTCTCCATAGCTCGTTGCGCTATTTTGAGCTTGCTAATAAGGCCCACAATAAGGCAAATTTGTGTGCACCCCCCAAAGTATTACTCTACTACCTCTTTGTTACACGCGCCAGCCATGGACGTCCACTGCTGAACATGGGCCTCCCCAATAGATTTCCATCCAGTCTGATTGCATGCGGCCTGCATTCAGCATGTATAAGTAAATCATGTATAGCGCATGATGTGAACCAATACACTCTGTCAATAAACCGCCGTGACAAAAGATGGATTGCCTGAAAACCAATATTCATACCCGTACAAAAATGCGATTGGACCGTGTTCCACTCTACATCGTATTGTAAAACGATGAGAACCCATAAACAAAGCGTTGTATTGCAGTGTTCCGCCGTTGAAAAGTTGCTATTGAATTTTTCCCCTTTGATCTATATAGGTACCTATAGCTGCTGTTCGGTGTACTCAAAACACAAAAAATATACATTATACCATAACATAACTTACAATCACCCCTTTTATTTACTTGAAGAGATAAGCAGAGCTGTACCCAGGACTCAGTTCCATCATAGGTACCCACATTTTGTCAGTATGTTACTGACTCCAGGCTGTCATTGAGATAATTCAATAACATTTTGCCTGACCTGGGGATCGAATCTGATACCCCATGATCATCGAGCTTGTGTCCACTACGCTACCGAGGCAGTCTACATTATTAGAAAACGCATACATATAAAATTAGCCAATTGGACAAAGATGCCTAGAAACTTTTGCATCTTCCACCCGGCATCGAAATTAAACAAATAATGTTACGGTAACCAAACCTAATACCTAATATATAAATGCAAGTAGAAAAAAGTTCTTCTTGTAGAGATACCTACCTAATACCTCTATACGTATTTATTCAAGCCGACGGTAGATATTCAATAATAATAATAATATTAGTTTCAATAACGTGCAAAACAGTTCTTTTATGGCTTTTCAATATACTCTCATGATCTGTGTACTTGCGTTTATTTCTTTTTAAAGAAAAATATTTTTTATAAACTCCTGCTTGTATTATGTTAGCAATATCCATCTGATGTTTTTGTAGAGCATTCTTTATTTCGCAAGGCAATTATGGAATTAAGTTGGTACTGGTACTTAATTTTTGTAATGCCTATGTTGTAGTGGTAGGCCTCTTGCAAGGGGGCGCCTGAGAAAGAACCACCTTTGCCAGTTATTCATCCGCCAAGCAGTAATGCAAATATTACTGTGTCCCGGTCTGAAGGGCAATGTTACCAGCGAAATTACTGGGCCTTACGAGCTTCAACAACTAATATCTCAGGGTGACAGGCGTAGTGCAGTGCCGCGCATAATTTTGATTTTTAAAACACTGGGTGGCACTGTGTGATATGGGTAATCATGATGCTTACCATCAGGCACCTGATTTGCTCGTCTTGTCACTCACTATCATAAAAGTAAAAATTATTCGAAAACACGGGCCGGGTATAGACCATTTTTAGTCCAACGTGCAGAGGCCGCTTTAAGCTTTTAATCAAAAGGTAATATAGCACCTATCGTGGTCCATTTTTGAAATCTTCTACAGATGAACTTAAATGCAGCCCCCGCTAGGTTTTTTTTTTTTTTTTAATCATAATGAATGACAAGACGAGCAAATCAGGCGCCTGATGGTAAGCTTCATGATTGCCCATATCAGACACAGTGCTATCCAGAGTTTTAAAATTCAAAATTCTGCGCGGCACTGCACTGCGCCTGTCACCCTGAGATATTAGTTGTTGAATCTCATCATGCCCAGTAATTTCGCTGGTAACGTTGCCCTTCAGTCCGGAACACAGTAATGTTTGCACATTACTGCTTGGCGGATGAATAACTGGCAAAGGTGTGGTACTTCCCCAGGCGGCCCCCTGCTAAAGAGGCCTACCACTACAAAACAAAACCACCTACCACTACAAAAGGTGCAAGAACTACTGAGAATGCATGGAAACTATTTGATTGGGTCTGATTCCTCGATTGGTAGTGACCGGGCTATAAATTTACTAGAGACTCCTAACTCCGACACCTGCTTCTTTAAATTATTATTAGACTGATTTGTCTGAGTGCTGGGCAAAGGACTGCCTTCTCTCTCTCCAATCCTCCCGCTCTAGTACTATTTTGCAGGTTATTGTTGTGTATATGCTCAGTACCCCTACCTATTTAAATGGACCTAAAAATAATTGGTTCCATTTAAGAGTAGTGCAGATACGTAAACACCAATGAAAATCTTAATATTTAATTAAAAAGTCTTGTAATTAATATTTACCTAAAATTACGGAACACACTCAGGTGAATATCTCAACATGAAATCAAATATCAAATGCAAAAAAATATCTGTAGGTACTTAACCTTTCATATGCTATATGCTAGAACGTAGATCTCAACGCGATGGCACTATGTAGTCTATTGTTGCTGAAACCCAGCACATGAGAGGTTAAGTGGATGACACATTAGCGTTAAAAATATATTGCCAGATTTCGCCAATGTATCACCCGCTTAGAACACTTTAGGTGGATATCTCAACCATAGAGCTTTAACACCTAGACAGGTCAGGCATTGCTTTGTCTTTGCAGTAGGAATATGAAGAGGGCCAGGCCTTGTACCCTACTCTGTCGTAGATCCGCTTAGCGCACCGCACATCGTCCGCCAGGTCTTCGTTTAGTAAATCTGTGAACAATATAATTTATTATTAAATTATTTGATCTGCTATATTTTTATGTTGGTAGTAATAGTAGTAGTAATAAAAGCTATATAATATTAAGGAAAAATAAATAAGTTCAACCCTCCTTATTACCCTTATCCCATAAGTAAAATAGTATAGGCCGGAATCCCACCGGCGAAGTACAAAAGAGAAGATGCATGAAAGGAAAGTAGGAAGTACGTAAGTACGAGAGGAATAAAAGCGAGAACTGGCTTGAAAGAGAAACATATATTTGAAGACAAGACTCTGATAACGTCAGAGAAACAAGTATAATAAAAAATAAAGTAGTAGTAATTTTTAGAAAAAAAAATTCTAGTCCCCGTGCTGATGTAGCAGATGATATTTATAATTTCCCATGACCATTGATTTACCACCTCGTCAGTCGACTAATTTAATAGATAAGATTATGGTACCTTATTTTAAAATTGCTACCTAACAAAAATACTAGGAATAGGCGATCGAACATGGTACGGCTGTACCACACCGTTCACGCCACTCGATCGAACTGCAAGCGGCCGTACCAACATACAATGTAATATAAATAACTAGCTGTGCCCCGCGGTTTAACCCGCGTATTCTTCGTTCCCGTGGGAATATTGGGATAAAAAGTACTTTTATGTTCTTCCAGGGTCTAAACTATCTATATACTCAATTTCAGGCCAATCGGTTCGGTAGTTTTGGCGTGAAAGAGTAACAAACATCCATCCATCCATCCATCATCAAACTTTCGCATTTATAATATTAATTAGATGTTCGGCGGATAGTGCGCCACATGATCGAACATGGTGTGGTGGCGAATCAAGTTCGTGGTACATCCGTACCATGTTTGACCGTCTATTCATAGTATAAATGTCCTGTGAATTATAAAATACCGCAATATCTTCTTTTATGAAGCAACATGAGTAATACCGAATGCCGTCGGCATTTGAAATCAGCGTTTGCATCCGCAAGCTTCATTTACATTTAGCACTCCACCTCGTATGCATCGTCACAATAAAACTAGTAGTTTCTTCAAATTGGAACTGAATAATTGAGACGTGGCTCTGCTTAGTTTAGTTTGCTGGGATTTCATGGGACTTCTGTGGTTTTCTACTTGAATTCTACAGTGATTACATTCTTGATCCTTGAAAGGATTTTGTATATTTAAAGCGGCTATATCTATATCTAGATAATAATAGATTTCCCGTTCATTATAGCTGATTATACTGTAAACGATTCTAGTCATCATTATCATCATCACAATCGCAGCCGTTGGTAATCTACTACTGAAGGGATGTTTTGCCAATACTGCACACGCTTGGCAGGTTGTTAAGCGCAGTTCGTTGATTTTTTTGCAGAGTACGCTGCTGCTGCCCCCCCTCTGGATCTGTTAACCCTTAGCCGGCTCTTACGGCAACCACGGGTAGAGAGGTTGGATCACTATTCTAAAACCGGTTACTCCACGGCGGTCACCCCCTAATACATGGGACCAAAACACAACGGGCAAGTGTGGGTGTGCCTACTATGGGACTGGGTTCTGGGAACCTCTGCCTACCCCTTCAGAAAAAAGGCGCCATGTTATATTATGTATCTATAGGTTGATCTCCGCTGTCGTCATAGTCGGTAGCCGTAGATATAGACCTTATTCAGCAATCTAAATATTCTTGCATTGCCGTTTTTCATTCATCAATCTGACAAATGACTTATAGTTTCGTTTAAAGCAGAAACAGTGGGTCTATTGGCTTTCTGTCACGGTTTCTTTTGCCAAAAAAAAAAAATCTAATATTATATTAATACAAAAAACCTACCTATTAAAAATAATAAAACCATACGGCTTGCTAAAACCAATTAGGTACAGTATAACAGTCAGTAGGTATAATATGCACAAGGCTTTAGCGTAGAATTAGGTCATTGTGACGTAGGTAGAGGTAGGTATCCTCTTGCTATCGCATTCTAGATCCCATATGCAGTTTTGTCTGAAATTAGTTTCGTACAGCCAATTCAAAATGCTGTTTACTTTTGCGACTCCCTTTTCGCTAATAGTGTAATAACGAAGTAATGAAAATTAATTTTTTGGGACTTGTTATGTATCTACTACTACCTTTTATACAACTTCAGCCAAAAGAATACAATAAAAAGTACATATTATAATACTATTATACAATAAAAAGAAACTGTTTTCTTGTATTGTTATCACTATCACTATCATTATCATTACATAGTATAAAACGAAGTCGCTGTCGCTGTCTGTACGTCCCTATGTATGCTTAAGTCTTTAAAACTACGCAACGGATTTTGGAGCGGTTTTTTTATTAGATATATAGTATAAATACATGCCTAATATTGTATAGAAACTTTTATAAATTTAGAGGTTTCTAATGTGTGTTTGTTTAACCTATCCCTATCCTATCCCGATATTACCCCGTGGAAATATCGGGATGAAAAGTGCTCTATGTGTTATTCCAGAGCTTAAGTTATCTTCATACCAAATTTCTTCTTAATCGCTTCAGCGGTTATTGGTTTCCCATACAAACTTCCACCCACCTTTTCACTCCCTTAAAGGATGATTTCTGCGATAAAATCTATCCTATGTCCTTTCCCGGGACTCAAACTATCTCTACACCAAATTTAATCTAAATCGCTTTATCGGTTTAAGCGTGGAAAGGTAACATAGAAAACATAATTAGTATGGATTCTCTAAATGAGACGCTTTAGAATCGCAGCCATTGATTATTATTTCAGTAAAAATCAATCCATTAAAATGTACTCGCATGTTAAATGCACACAAAGATTCCATGAACCATGTCAAAGAACATGATAAAGCAAAAGTCGTGAATGCTAATGAAGCAATTTTCGCATTGCATCTGCGACAGGGTCCTTTGTACTGACACAGTGGGACTCAACACAGGCTTATGTCGCGATGTCAAGGATTACTGCTAATACCAGGGTGGTACAGTGAAACAATAATCGTGATTGCAATCTACTTAGCCTTTGTTTCGTGTCTACCTTTGAGAGCTACTTACATTAATTATGTTGTTCAAAACTGCATAATAAATCCTACTATTGTATTATCCTAATATTTTGCAGTGTAAGAGCACACTCTATATGAGATAGAGATGGGCTTAGATACTATTGAAAGAGCTCAGTTTTTCTTTATTATTTTTTTATGATAGTGAGTGACAAGACGAGCAAATCAGGTGCCTGATGGTAAGCATCATGATTGCCCATAACAGACACAGTGCCACCCAGTGTTTTACAATTCTAAATTCTATATATACACGGGGGTATACAGGAATTCAAAAATATTCAACGTCGATTAAATAACTAGTATGATTATTTCGTGCCCTCTTCATTATTTTCACCCGTGCTGCTTTAATGTAGGCCAGTTTTATCCCTGTCTTTTGCCACTTTCATTAATCTTTAATAGATAGATAGATACACGCTTAATTGGTATACACCACAACAAGAAGTTCTTAAAACTAATAATAACTAGTGTAACAATGGGCGGTCTTTCGCTAAGAGCGATCTCTTCTAGATAACCGTGCAGGGAGAGGAAAGAACCGTAATAAACATTTGGTCGGTGGTGTTATAGAGTTACTTTGGTTGTCCTGGTTGTCACTTCATACGTCTGGTGGTACTATTATGTGCTTTTCTCAGCCAAGTTTTCACCGTCCTATGCCGCCCATGACCATAGAGATTTAATATAGGCCTACATACTTTTCCTTTTTTATAGATTTATTTTTCATTTATTTATCACATTCACATTCATATACAGCGCAGCAATACCGCCAGCGTCATAGGTAACTTTAGGTTTAGGGTTATTTAGTTAAGTTTGTTTGACTTGTAAACAGTATTTATTTTTGATTAAACCCAATTCCACAGTATATCCTTATTTGAGTTTTGAAGCGCTACAAATTTTGTCAATTAATTTTATCCTATCGTTTTGTTTATTTTCAGCTGCAAATTTAATATACAGTTTTTCGTGTAGGAATTCGATCATGAACAAACCAAAAATGACTACATTTTACTGTTACAAAACCGCGTAACCGCAAATAGATCATAATTACAGTAGCTAATAATGTGTTAATCAAATTAATCGGTAGTTAATAGAGTTAGTTAAATTACCTTCGCATTTCATGTTGCAATGACCCCCTTTCCTGCCTTTCTTGCACCAGTCTTTGTTGTGGATCTGTAAATTAAATAATATAACTCTTAGAAACATAATAATGACGACGTATAGGTATAAGTTCAACGGACAGTAAATAGAAATCGATAAACACCTAATTTATCAAATTTTGAATAAGAAACAAAAGCGCTACGGTACGATGGCACAAAAATGGACACATATTGATTCGTAGATATACATATTACATTAATTATTTTATAATACAAAGGGCATAGCGTCTATTCCACATAATATCCTTTTAACTTTGTCGTAGTCTGATAATAATATTAGAGTAATTAACGAATACCACTGGTTGATTAAAAAAAATAACATGTTTCTCTTTATTTATGTTCCATGATAAATTTTGTTAAATATAATTTATTTTACTTGGCGCTGCCACAATTAAATGTTAAATGCATAATTTGGTATCTGATTCCGGCACCAAAGTACTGTTTTTAGCAAGCTCATTTACTGCAGAAATATTATCCTTAAATTGTAAGTATCTCGCCTCGGTGCCTCGGTGGCGTAGAGGGCGCATGCTCGACTGCCAATCAAGAGGTCCCGGGTTCGATCCCCAGGTCAGGCAGTGTTAAATATTGGATTTTTCCATTAGGAATTATCTCAATAACTGCCTAGAGTCTGGAACTGTGCCCGGTAGATGGCAATAGGCTCGCCCCCTATTACATGGGACCAATAACATACTGGCGAAATGTGGGTGTATCTAATATGGGACTGAGTCCTGGGTACACCTCTGCCTACCCCTTCGGGAAAAAGGCGTGAATGTATGTTATGTTTATGTTATGTTGTAGGTATCTCAAATGGGTAGGTTAACTATCCATTAGACTTACAATCTACCAGGTTGGTACTACATCAATATATTTGATAGCGTGATCAAATGAAAAATAAAATATCTATCAAATATACTAAAAAATAAAAACTTTTAAATATATTCATTAATATTTTTTTCATTCATTATCTCGTGTGCCATCTTCATCTATTTATGAAAAAAAAAAGTTTTATTATTATATTATGTTTTTGGTCTGAGTTGAAAGGTTAAATCATCAGCATCATCATTTATTACAGCCCGTGAATACCCACTGCTGGGCCTAGGCCTCCCCTAATTTTCTTGTCTTTTGTCTTTCGCCGCTCTAAATCACACTCGGCTTGGTAAAATCATAAGTTTAAATAACTTGGTAAGGCATACCTTAGTATGCTTTGTGTAGGGTTCCATACCTAGATACCGCAACATCACAATTTTTTTTTATAAATTTAACGTTTTTAGGTTTTATTCCATTTCCATTTTTTTGTAGTGGTAGGCCTCTTTTGCAGGGGGCCGCCTGGGGAAGTACCACACTTTTGCCAGTTATTTATCCGCCAAGCAGTAATGTGCAAACATTACTGTGTTCCGGTCTGAAGGGCAATGTTACCAGCGAAATTACTGGGCATGACGAGATTCAACAACTAATATCTCAGGGTGACAGGCGCAGTGCAGTGCCGCGCAGAATTTTTAATTTTAAAACACTGGGTGGCACTGTGTCTGATATGGGCAATCATGATGCCAGGCACCTGATTTGCTTGTCTTGTCACTCAATATCATAAAAAAAAAAACTTGTGATCTTGCTTCTTGCTAAATATCATGATGCTATAGTCTCTTGCTAAATAGCCAACGGGAAGTACCCTAGAAGATTTCAGTCCGTTGCGCAATGTATGATAATATGCGGTATAATCGCCGTATCTTTTGATTGCGTTGACCTAGAAGTTTAATTTTTATAGAAGCAAGTCCCATAGATCTGAGTCGTTGATATGAGTTTCAACTCGATACGTCAACGCGTTCCCGAGAAAAAGGGACGGAAGGGGACGTCTTGACAGACGGACACACAGACGGACAGACAGACAGACAGACGGACACCAGACAACAAAGTGATCCTATTAGAGTTCCTTATTTCCTCTTGAGGTATTATCGGTTGGCTGGAAGAAATCGCTTATTAGCAAAAAGACCGCCGCTTGTACATTTAAGTATAGTTTCTCTGTATCCTTTGTGTTGGTGCTATAAGTGTGGTGTACAATCTATCTATCTATCTATCTATGTAACCCTAAAAAGAACACAATAAAAATATAACATAAAAATATATCAGACACTACTTACCATAAAATAAAAGAGCTGGTAAGTACAATAACTTGACAAGAAACTTACCCTATCTAATACCCAACGCTTTATTTAACCTAATATTGGGTGTCACCAGTGCAACTAGGTTTATATCGATATTGAGTATCGAGTTACAGCGATCGGGTTAGAGTATCGAGAACAGGACCGAGTCAGCCGTCCAATAAATGTCCTTGTCTACATCTCTATTTCAATATTCGATTTGAGAAATCCGTTGTCGACTGTCGAAGACGCATAAATCAAATCAGTTACCAAAAGCTGGCGCCGTTAAAGCTTACTCATATTAGCGCAATTTAAATTATTAATCGTTTTTTTATTTATTTGTGTTTGAAACCACCGTACTTTCAGTATTTGTGTTTTCACACACTGCATGGTTGTTTGGAAAAGATAGTTCTGTGCGATGAAGCCGCCAATTGTTACTATTTCTAGTTGAGCGTTTATTGTTTGTTTTTTTTCTGTATTGTGGTACCAGTAATAATTCGCACCCTCGCTCACACGTACCCCACATTTTAGAAGCTATACAAAATGTAATTACGAAAAATAATGTCTACTAGGAACTAGAAAATAACAATATAAATTTTCAGTACACACAATCAATTTATACCAAACAAGTTTTCATGTTTAAAAACCTGCACAGAGAAAAAATCTCAAAAATAACACTCCGAAGACGGGATTAAATTGGATTTTTACTGAAAGTTTGTATTGTTATTGTCTAATTCCTAGTTGTCTTTATTTTACGTTATTACATGGAGTATTTTTTTTATCTTCTAAAAAGTGGGAACGTGTGAGCGAGAGGGCGAATTAGGTTTGCACCGCGCCTTAACAATTTATTTTGTTTTCAATTGAATTTTAACCATAACATCGATCTTTACTGATACCACAATACAGAAAAAACAACAAACAATAAACCCTAACTACGTAGAAACAGTAACAACTGCCGGCTTTATCGTACAAAAAAAAACCTTTTCCAAGTTATCTTTACCGTGCCCTAAGGTATAAAACTATCTTTTCCGCGCCTTGAGGTTAACGGGTACCTACATGCTACCCCTTAAGTATTGCTTCACCTTTTTGTATCACGTTGTTAATAAATAGTGATGCGATTTGCATTATTAAGAGTACGCAAGGGCTAGTAGATCATACCAGTATTATAGATAGTGACAGACAGTGGATGCATGCGGGGCCGTGGAGCAGATCAATTCAGCTCCGTCGTCTTTTACGATCTAACGGTAGGGATGGGATTATTTGTTTACGATGACATTAATATAGATATGTTTTTGTTGCAGGTACCGTGTTGGGGCTACATCATACATGTAACAACAAAAAGGTGTAGTAGTACTTAAGGGGGTGCCTTTACCCGTCAAGTTTGAGAAGAACATGCAAAATAAAGGATTACAAAAAAAAATGTTGACTTCACGTACCAATTTCCAGATCATTTAATGAAATGAAATGAAATAATTTATTTGCTAAAAACGTGGTAGGTGTACATACAGTTGTTGGGTTATTTTATATTTAGTTCAACACATTTTGCCAGTATGATCTCTAGCATGCAAAAATTTCTTAAGTAACTTATAAATAAATAATGTCATAATTAGTTTAGGATTAAAAATTAATACATTAAATTGAAAATTGTGTAGTGAAATAATAACATTCATGTCAATTACAATTTTTTAGGCCGATAAATACAAGGATTTTTTGTATCTAAAAATTCAGTAACAGAGTAAAGCAACCGTTCTAAGAGCCTTTAATATTAAGTAAGGTAAGTCTTTAATAGTATCCGGAAGGGCATTATATATTATTCTACACATATCATAGCAATTTTTGTGATATAGTGCTGTTTTAGGAACTCTCTGTATCCATCTTGTCCACTTTGTATGTGAATTTGAATTGTTTTTTGCTGATTTAGGAATTCTTTCATACAAAATTGTTCAGTTTTACCAGTAGACACACCCTCTTAAGTATTCATATATATTTGTAAATATTCATATTATGAATATTTATTTCGGTTAAAAATAGGTACTGCATGCTGATCTACAGATGTTATAGAATCAACTAGATACATTAGTTCTGTTTTGATGTTCCTGATAATGAGTTTATCAATCATACACGTCACACTTTATATTATACTAGCGACCCGCCCCGGCTTCGCACGGGTAGCAGAAGTAGGTATAGTGGACGTTTATCAGGAGTAAATTCGTGATACATTGTATTTTAATAAATATAACCCTAATGGTTTACGCAGCGCACGCAAATTAATGACTATTTCTGTTACAATGACCAAACCTTAACAGATGTTATAATTTATCGTGGGCTATTTTGAAGATATTGATAATTAATACAATCCCCTAGTACATTACTTTAATCTACCACCGATAGTTTTCACACCGCATGAAAAATAATCACTGCTTCGATTATTGTGACTAAACCAAAAAAGATGGATATAATCTATGTATACTGTTTTGTAGGTATTAATAAGTACTACAAACCCCTAGTACATTATTTTACTCTACCACCAATAGTTTTCACACCGCATGAAAAATAATCACTGCTTCAATTATTGTGACTAAACCAAAATAGATGGATATAATCTATGTATACTGTTTTGTAGGTATTGATAAGTACTACAAACCCTAGTACATTACTTTACTCTACCACCAATAGTTTTCACACCACATGAAAAATAATCACTTTTTCGATTATTGTGACTAAACCAAAAAAGATGGATAGAATCTATGTATACTGTTTTGTAGGTATTGATAAGTACTACAAACCCTAGTACATTACTTTACTCTACCACCAATAGTTTTCACACCACATGAAAAATAATCACTTTTTCGATTATTGTGACTAAACCAAAAAAGATGGATAGAATCTATGTATACTGTTTTGTAGGTATTGATAAGTACTACAAACCCCTAGTACATTACTTTACTCTACCAATAGTTTTCACACCGCATGAAAAATAATCACTTTTTCGATTATTATGACTAAACCAAAAAAGATGGATATAATCTATGTATACTGTTTTGTAGGTATTGATAATTAATACAATCCCTTAGTACATTACTTTAATCTACCACCGATAGTTTTCACACCGCATGAAAAATAATCACTGCTTCGATTATTGTGACTAAACCAAAAAAGATGGATAGAATCTATGTATACTGTTTTGTAGGTATTGATAAGTACTACAAACCCCTAGTACATTACTTTACTCTACCAATAGTTTTCACACCGCATGAAAAATAATCACTTTTTCGATTATTGTGACTAAACCAAAAAAGATGGATATAATCTATGTATACTGTTTTGTAGGTATTGATAATTAATACAATCCCCTAGTACATTACTTTAATCTACCACCGATAGTTTTCACACCGCATGAAAAATAATCACTGCTTCGATTATTGTGACTAAACCAAAAAAGATGGATATAATCTATGAATACTGTTTTGTAGGTATTAATAAGTACTACAAACCCCTAGTACATTACTTTACTCTACCACCAATAGTTTTCACACCGCATGAAAAATAATCACTTTTTCGATTATTGTGACTAAACCAAAAAAGATGGATATAATCTATGTATACTGTTTTGTAGGTATTGATAAGTACTACAAACCCCTAGTACATTACTTTACTCTACCACCAATAGTTTTCACACCGCATGAAAAATAATCACTTTTTCGATTATTGTGACTAAACCAAAAAAGATGGATATAATCTATGTATACTGTTTTGTAGGTATTGATAAGTACTACAAACCCCTAGTACATTACTTTACTCTACCACCAATAGTTTTCACACCGCATGAAAAATAATCACTTTTTCGATTATTGTGACTAAACCAAAAAAGATGGATATAATCTATGTATACTGTTTTGTAGGTATTGATAAGTACTACAAACCCCTAGTACATTACTTTACTCTACCACCAATAGTTTTCACATCGCATGAAAATAATCACTTTTTCGATTATTGTGACTAAACCAAAAAAGATGGATATAATCTATGTATACTGTTTTGTAGGTATTGATAAGTACTACAAACCCCTAGTACATTACTTTACTCTACCAATAGTTTTCACACCGCATGAAAAATAATCACTTTTTCGATTATTGTGACTAAACCAAAAAAGATGGATATAATCTATGTATACTGTTTTGTAGGTATTGATAATTAATACAATCCCTTAGTACATTACTTTAATCTACCACTGATAGTTTTCACACCGCATGAAAAATAATCACTGCTTCGATTATTGTGACTAAACCAAAAAAGATGGATATAATCTATGAATACTGTTTTGTAGGTATTGATAAGTACTACAAACCCCTAGTACATTACTTTACTCTACCAATAGTTTTCACACCGCATGAAAAATAATCACTTTTTCGATTATTGTGACTAAACCAAAAAAGATGGATATAATCTATGTATACTGTTTTGTAGGTATTGATAAGTACTACAAACCCCTAGTACATTACTTTACTCTACCACCAATAGTTTTCACACCGCATGAAAAATAATCACTTTTTCGATTATTGTGACTAAACCAAAAAAGATGGATATAATCTATGTATACTGTTTTGTAGGTATTGATAAGTACTACAAACCCCTAGTACATTACTTTACTCTACCACCAATAGTTTTCACACCGCATGAAAAATAATCACTTTTTCGATTATTGTGACTAAACCAAAAAAGATGGATATAATCTATGTATACTGTTTTGTAGGTATTGATAAGTACTACAAACCCCTAGTACATTACTTTACTCTACCACCAATAGTTTTCACACCGCATGAAAATAATCACTTTTTCGATTATTGTGACTAAACCAAAAAAGATGGATATAATCTATGTATACTGTTTTGTAGGTATTGATAAGTACTACAAACCCCTAGTACATTACTTTACTCTACCAATAGTTTTCACACCGCATGAAAAATAATCACTTTTTCGATTATTGTGACTAAACCAAAAAAGATGGATATAATCTATGTATACTGTTTTGTAGGTATTGATAATTTATACAATCCCTTAGTACATTACTTTAATCTACCACCGATAGTTTTCACACCGCATGAAAAATAATCACTGCTTCGATTATTGTGACTAAACCAAAAAAGATGGATAGAATCTATGTATACTGTTTTGTAGGTATTGATAAGTACTACAAACCCCTAGTACATTACTTTACTCTACCAATAGTTTTCACAC
Organism: Hemistola chrysoprasaria; assembly: GCA_947063395.1. Lineage (NCBI taxonomy): Eukaryota > Metazoa > Arthropoda > Insecta > Lepidoptera > Geometridae > Hemistola > Hemistola chrysoprasaria. The sequence continues at coordinate 5,273,656 of OX346731.1, read as the reverse complement.
CGCATGAAAAATAATCACTTTTTCGATTATTGTGACTAAACCAAAAAAGATGGATATAATCTATGTATACTGTTTTGTAGGTATTGATAATTAATACAATCCCCTAGTACATTACTTTAATCTACCACCGATAGTTTTCACACCGCATGAAAAATAATCACTGCTTCGATTATTGTGACTAAACCAAAAAAGATGGATATAATCTATGAATACTGTTTTGTAGGTATTAATAAGTACTACAAACCCCTAGTACATTACTTTACTCTACCACCAATAGTTTTCACACCGCATGAAAAATAATCACTTTTTCGATTATTGTGACTAAACCAAAAAAGATGGATATAATCTTTGTATACTGTTTTGTAGGTATTGATAAGTACTACAAACCCCTAGTACATTACTTTACTCTACCACCAATAGTTTTCACACCGCATGAAAAATAATCACTTTTTCGATTATTGTGACTAAACCAAAAAAGATGGATATAATCTATGTATACTGTTTTGTAGGTATTGATAAGTACTACAAACCCCTAGTACATTACTTTACTCTACCACCAATAGTTTTCACACCGCATGAAAAATAATCACTTTTTCGATTATTGTGACTAAACCAAAAAAGATGGATATAATCTATGTATACTGTTTTGTAGGTATTGATAAGTACTACAAACCCCTAGTACATCACTTTACTCTACCACCAATAGTTTTCACACCGCATGAAAATAATCACTTTTTCGATTATTGTGACTAAACCAAAAAAGATGGATATAATCTATGTATACTGTTTTGTAGGTATTGATAAGTACTACAAACCCCTAGTACATTATATTATTCTACTATCAATGCATTTCACAGCGCACGCAAATTTATGAATATGGTAATTATATTATGTAACACCTTGGTTCACAATATTGCAGTTTTCTTACGGATCCCCATTTTTTTTCAAAATCTCATATAGCCTATGGCACTCACACTGAATTAAGCTATCCATAAGTGAAAGAATTTTTAAAATCGGTCCAGTAGTTTCGGAGCCTATTCGTTACAAACAAAAAAACAAAAAAACAAAAAAACAAAGTTTCTCTCTTTATAATATTAGTATAGAATAGATGAAGAATCTTGCGTTTTTGTGAAGTCATCTTCGATTTATTTTTTAAATATCACGGTTATTAAAATGCAGTGCTCTGCTATTTAAATACTATTTCAACGCTGAGAGTCACAATACCAAATTTTCTCATAAATAATGCATCCTAACCGAAATATCGAAGTATATAATATATAATAAGTCCAGATTTGCCATAAAATATATGTTCCGTTCCTAAGTTTACGAAAGTTTACTTTTGATAGAAAAGATTTCATAAAATCAATAAATTTTGTTGTTAAAAATGTTTGAAAAGAGGCTAAAGAGACGGTTTTTAATTCATATCACAGCTTTCAATAAAAATAAATCTATCGACATTACCGCATCCCTAGCCTGAGCTTTGCAAATCGAAGGTTCGATTGAAATCAGTAGCTGCCGTTCAGTAAATACCGTCTTGAGCTAATACTTTCCCCTGAGATTGCTAATCTTTGAGCCTGATGAGCGCCACGAAGGGTACACTCTGATGTTAGCATGCAAACGAACCCGCATCCCGGTGTACGTATGATAGAAACCGAGATATTTTACGTTTTCTGTTAGTCTTTGATATTCAATATTGTAAATATGAGATATTTACTGTGTACGGAATGAATACGTTAAAGAAAACTTTGCGTAGATAAATTGATTTCTTTAAACATTACGTTATTATTTATTTATTAATCTTTTAGTGAATGTAAAAGTAGAAACAATCAATATTAATGGCGCCTGCCGTTGTTGTTGATTATTAATATATAATTATGGGTAACACTGAAAGATTTAGAATAGGAGTAAGAAAAGCAACCGATGAAAAATGTTTTTAAATTTCGAATTAGGAACTCTTTTAAAAATCTGTAATGTATTTAATTCATGTGTCATTTGTTGTCACACAAAGAGTCTGTCGAGCGCTTCGAGCAACGCGGTCTTCTGCCTCCGCCGTCACGGTAATAATCTTACCGTGCCGCCTACCGGCAAGGCAGAGGCGGAAGACCCTGTTGCTGAAGGTCGAACGTCAAAAAGAAGTTGATTAATGAAAATGATCAATTTTGACGTAAAATACCTTTGTCGTACCGAAAATAGCTTTTCGTCTACTCAGAGATTGTTGCTGAAAAAGACTACAACATGTAAGCGGCGACAAAATTTCACAATATTCATTGTGTTGGCGACATAATGCCTGCAGAAAGAAGCCGCTAAGATGTGTCGGCCAGTTATGTATATAGAGTACCTAAAAGCAACGATAAGTATTTATCGTATCTATTAAAAAAATCTATAACATTGTTATTACAATAATTACTCTCATATTATTTTTGGTATATAAAACAATACACATTTCGGCTACATTACCAACAGTAGATAATGTAAAGTAAATTATGATATTATCCCAAATTCAGACTATTTAAGCATGAAACACAGAGCTCGAATGTAGGCATATTATGAGAAAGACAAATACGAATACGGCTTATACCTACCTCCATTTACTGAATGGTTTTCTAAAATGAAAAGCATAAATTCAAAAGCTTAAAGCTTTTTAAATGAGTTTGCAATTTTGAATAAAAATAATTTTAAAGTCAAGTTTTAAATAAATTTTTGTGACGTAATATTTAATAAATATAATATTCTGATTGTTTATTATGTACACAAATATTTCTAGATTTCCATCAATTCTTAGTATGAACTAACACTAATTTGGTAGTTAAACTAGCCAAGGGTTGTAATAAGAGTATTTAAATAAAATTTTAAGATATAATATAAAATGATTATAAGACTAGCCATTTCAAAAATAAGAAAGTACTTGTAACAAATTATTGATAAAACGAGCTCAAATTCGATTGGTTGCTCTTTTTTATTTTAAAATTACCATTTTTACGGTAGAGTGCCTTTATTGAAGTAAATTTAGTATGTATGCATAGTGTTGGGTTCCATATCTAGATACCAAGAACATACAGCGCCATCTATTAGTTCCTTGCGCAAAGTATGGAAAAATGCAGTAAAATGTCCATCACTTTTGAGTGCGTTAACTTAGAAGTATGATTTTTTTACAGCCACAAGAGACCGCAGATCTGAGTTGTTATTAATTGGAACGCGACACCTCCACGCGTTCCCACCATAGTACAGGCTTCTAGCCTAGTTTGGGACCAGATGACCGTGTGTGGAAGTTGTCCCATATTATTTTTATAATTATATACCTAGGTGCGCCATAAATAGAAAATCCCATGAATAAAGAGTCACAGGCCACAAGTAAAACTTCATAGGTAATGTTGGCATAATAGAGCCAATAATATCGGCAAGGATATCTTAGTCATAAGCTGTACCGATACACGCCAATGGCCACCTAATCTTATTACCGCAGCTAATTCATAAACCTACAGATCTCAGCCACGTCCATCTAATAAAATAGATATGGACACAGAGAAAACAAACGAGAAAGTGTACTTCGTACCAATTACAATTATATAGGAAATAAAATAGTTATTTTATTTTGTGTACCTGATTGGTTCAACCATTGGTAGATATTGGTATTCTGATTGGTAGGCCTCTTTTGCAAGGGGCCGCCTGGGGAAGTACCACACCTTTGCCAGTTATTCATCCGCCAAGCAGTAATGTGCAAATATTACTGTGTACCGGTCTGAAGGGCAATGTTACCAGCGAAATTACTGGGCATGACGAGTTTCAACAACTTATATCTCAGGGTGACAGTAGCAGTGCAGTGCCGAACAGAATTTTGTATTTTAAAACACTGAGTGGCACCGTGTCTGATATGGGCAATCATGACGCTTACCATCAGACACCTGATTCGCTCGTCTTGTTACTCACTATCATAAAAAAAACCCCACAAAATTTTATTTTATTTAAGACGAGCTGTGCCCCGCGTTTTCTTACGCGTAGTGTTCGTTTCCGTGGGCATATAGGGATAAAAAGTACCCGATGTGTAACTCCAGGGTCTAAATTAATATCTACATCGTGAATTTCAGCCCAATCGGTTCATTATCTATAACACACGCCCCTATAGGCGTTAGGTAGATGGGATGGATAATTTCTCCTAAGATCAGAGACCAGCGGCTCAGCCAGAGTTACTACCAACTGAGCCATCGAGCCGTTCACCTACTCTATATTCTATACTGTGGCATTACTATCTGCAAATCCAGCCAATCCTATCGCTGCGTCAGCGGGGAATCGCTACATGAAATGGAATTGGATCCACGAATCTTTCTGCACACAGTCGAGATGAACGGAAAACTATCAGTACCGCTACTAAAAACGTTTATACTCAGTCCCTATTTATCCTGGGATTATGATTTATGGGTTGAAACCTGGCCAGATGAATCATCTTTATACTGAAATGAGGTCTAGGTTTATAGTTATTTCAACAGAACGGTGTGTAACTATTCTGTGACTGCTAGATGTCACTAGTATCAATATTATGGATAGTGTACAGAAGTTACCAGTTATGTCGGAGTTTTCGTGTCGCTTTTGATAATAAAACATACAATCACGCCTTTTTTTCCGAAGGGGTAGGAGTGAGGTGTACCCAAGACTCAGTCCCATAGTAGATACACCCAAATTTCACCAGTTATTATTGGTCTCATGTAAAAGGAGGCGAGCGTCTTGCCATCTACCGGGCACAGTTCGAAGCTCCAGGCAGTTATCGAGATAATTCCTAATGGGAAAATCCAATATTCATCAACACTTTGCCTGACCTGGGGATCGAACCCGGGACCTCCTGATCGGCAGTTGAGCTTGCGTCCACCATCGAGGCACTTGTGACAAAGTAAACTGACGACTGTCCTCTAATTATTTAATTGGAAACAACTGCGACCCATAGTTTAAAGTGCCCTTCCGAACAAAGCAGTGCACACAAATTTTCAATTTGAAACTACGCATCGAAGCGAGTACCTATCTCCTCAGTTTTCAAACAATAATCAGTAAAAGACAGAGACGCGGTATTATAGTGGCGGTATAAAATATATCTATTCGGATTTTCAAATTCAGCTTCCTTTACAGCGGTTGCTTTATTAAAATAAATCTGCTCAAACACGCGTCTGGCATACGGCTGTTTCATTTCAATTTGGCGGCTGTTCTATATTATGTATACAAGCTTTTCCGATATATACGATGTTCAGTGTTTTGAAGTTAAGATGTTTGAAGCGAAAGTTCACCTTTTAGACGTCTTACTGTTTAGTGATCAATTAATGTATAGTACGATAACTCTTTAATGGTACCACAATATAACAGAAAATAACAAAGAAAAAAATGTAAAACTAGAAAGAAGTAACAACTGGCGGCCTTATCGCTCAAAGCGATCTCTTCCAGAAATCCATGCAGGAAGAGGAAAAATACATATACCTATTGAAGAGACGGTGGTTTCGAACACAAATACTTAAATAAATAAATAATATTATGTACCTACTCGTAATACCATACCACAGCATAGATAATAATACTACGTATAGAATGGACACTGTCATCCGCCCACCAATCGGGCCTTCCTCACCCCCTCGAGCGATATTCATCTCAAGATTTTGTATGGGATTTTGTATGACTGCCTCGGTGGCGTAGAGGGCACATGCTCGACTGCCAATCAAGAGGTCCCGGGTTCGATCCCCAGGTCAGGCCGTGTGTTAAATATTGGATTTTTCCATTAAGAATTATCTCAATATCTGCCTGGAGTCTGGAACTGTGCCCGGTAGATGGCAATAGGCTCGCCTCCTATTACATAGGACCAATAACATACTGGCGAAATGTGGGTGTATCTACTATGGGACTGAGTCCTGGGTACACCTCTGCCTACCCCTTCGGGAAAAAGGCGTGAATGTATGTATGTATTTTGTATGGGAAAGCTGGTGAACAGAATTGCTCGTACCTTATACCGGACTGTTTTTTTATAACGTGACATATCGTCACGCCTCTTTTACGAAGGGGTAGGCAGAGGCGGGTGTACCTAGGATTCAGCCCCACAGGTACATCCAAATTTTGCCAGTTATGTTTTTTTTTAAGCCTCTTTTTATGTCGGTAATAGGAGGCGAGCCTATTGCCTACTACCGGGCATAGTTCCAGACTTCAGGCTGTCATTGAGAAATTACCTAATTACTTATCTGGGGATCGAACCCGGGAACTCATGATCGGCAGTATAAGCGATTGCGTGCCACTACGCCACCTAGGCACCGAGGAGTGTTTATTTTTATGTTTTAAATAATAATATGGGACAACTTCGACACACTATCTACTGATCCAAAACGGAACATTTTGGATCAGTAGATAGTGTGTGGATCCAAAACGGGTCACTTTGGACTATAATAACATTAATCATGTATTCAATTTTCGGAATAAATTACCCAAATGTAAATAAACATGAAACATGAAATTCAGTGGAACGAATGTCCCATTTGAGTGATTAGTGTGAAACACGATGTAGGTAATTGTATTCAGATTCAGGACAGGTCTGGCTCACTAATGGAAACGTGATTACAACTTTCGGGCCAATTAGTGGAAAATATTAGTAGCACAGAATTCTGTAAGTTCTGGAAAGGTTGCATAAATGTTCGTTAAAATTTAAGAAAAATAAACGAATGTTAGGTTATGATATTATTATAGAGGCATAAAATAATATGTACTGAGACTGTAGATGGTAGTAACTCTGCTTTTTGTGCCGCAGGCCCCGGTTTCGATCCCCGGCCAGGTCAAACATTTGTGTGCATGAACATGTCTGTTTGATTGGTGTCTGGGTGTTATAAGCTTATATAAAATATGTATAATATCATTCATCTGCCCTTCATACCGGAACAAAGTAATGCTTGCACATTACTGTTTGGCGTATGAATAACTGACAAAGATGTAGTACTTCCCCAGGCGGCCCCCTGCAAAAAACTAGCCTACCACTACAGTTTTTCCATATAAATGGAATTTATAAATTAATTTGGGAATGGAAAGGAAAAAAATAGTTTAAAAAAATATGTTAATCAAGAATCGTGATAAATATGAAAAAAGGTTTACGGTTTTCTTCAACTAAATATATATAAGCGCAAATAAAGGCTAGATCAAGACCCAACCACAAAAAAATCAGATGAAAAATATTTTCGCGTTCTCCATAATGGGAAAATTCCAATTTATATGGAAGTGCAACCACCTCGAAATGAAAAATTACATAACTCATCAAAGTATGTCAATAATTACGTAGTTTAAAACATTATTTAGTACTGAAATTGCTCATAAAACTAGTCTGTACTACACAAATTAATTTATTAATCGAATGTGGCAGTCATTAACAATATACACGAATAGACCTGACATCGGTTTTAATTAAAATTAACTCTATAATATCAATTTATCGACAGAAATAAAGCGCTTCTATTGGCTGAGACTACAGCGATACATATAAAAAAAATTCAATCACGTTAATGAGATAGACAGCAGATCGTTCATGTCCTAATTTATTTTATGTCATGAGATAGATGAGTAGTCATCACAGTAGAGCCCAGTAGTCATGCATAAACTTAAGCCAAAGCATATCCCTCCAAAAGCGTCAACATTTCAGTTGAGAAGTGACCTTTATTTGTCAGTTGTTACAAGTAAACCTGACAGGTTTACTTAATTTAATGCGCGACTTTAAAGTAAGATATTAGTTTTAAAAACCAAAAATGTGCACCTTTAACACATCTAAGACTGTAATACGAGTAGGTCTGTGGAGTAGGTCATCGATTATTAATACAAGAATCCAAAAATCCTAATATTTGAAAAAAACATTTTTTCACTCCACACAAGGTACAGCCTGTATATCTTACAGCCTGAATAAACTTTAAAAGTCTGGCTAGTCGTAGATTTTTAGCGAGCGACATGTCATCAGCCAGACTGTATAGGTCATCGATTATTAATACATAACATACATTCACGCCTTTTTCCCGAAGGGGTAGGCAGAGGTGCACCCAGGACGCAGTCCCATAGTAGATACACCCACATTTTGCCAGTATGTTATTGATCCCATGTAATAGGGGGCGAGCGTATTGCCATCTACCGGGCACAGTTTCAGACTCCAGGCAGTTATTGAGATCATTCCTAATGGAAAAACCAATATTTAACTCTTTGCCTGACCCGGGGATCGAACCCGGGACCTCTTGATTGGCAGTCGAGCATGCGCCCTCTACAATATTAATACAAGAATCCAAAAATTTTAAAAAATATTTTTTCATCCACCCTAAGGTACAACCTATATTCATCAGCCTGAATAACCTTTAAAAGTCTGGCTAGTCGTAGATTTTTAGCGAGCGACATGTCATCAGTCAGTTTCCAGTTAATCACATGTTAATTAGGTTATATCTGTACAAGCAATTACGTGATAACTGTATTATCCGTCAATACATTTAAACCTCGATGATATTATCAACAATATTTTAATATCAATTTAGTTTGATCGTTTTATGGAAATTATGTCCGAAATGTTTGTGTTAATTTGCTGGGGAGTGGGAATTAATGTTATTTTGGTATCAATTACATAGATTGTTATGACAGCCATGTTATATACATAACATAACATACAATCACGCCTTTTTACCGATGGTATAGGCAGAGGTGTACCCAGGACTCAGTCCCATAGTAGGTACACCCACATTTCGCCAGTATGTTATTGGACACATGGTATAGGGGGCGAGCCTATTGTCATCTGTCTATGATACTATAATTCAATATTTAACACTGCCTGAACATGGTATCGAACCCGGAAGCTCATGATCGGCAGTCGAGCTTGCGCCCACTACGCCACCGAGGCAGTCATATTATAGGTATCCTGCTAATTTGTGAGAATAGATGGATGGATGTTTGTTACTCTTTCACGCCAAAACTACTGAACCTATTGGGCTGAAATTCGGTATGTAGATAGTTTAGACCCTGGAATTACCTACACAAGCACTTTTCAACCCAATATTCCCACGGAACTGTGGAACTGTGCCCGGTAGATGGCAATAGGCTCGCCCTCTATTGCATGGGACCAATAACATACTGGCGAAAGTATCTACTATGGGACTGAGTCCTGGGTACACCTCTGCCTACCCCTTCGGGAAAAAGGCGTGAATGTATGTTTATTCCCACGGAAAGAGGACTACGCGGGTGAAACCGCGGGGCACAGCTAGTACATCTATAAACGTAAAGAAAATTTTTGTAAAGAATTTATTGTAAATTAAAGAGATTATCCTTAAAGTACCTCTCCATTACTGTTGAAGATCTGTAGTTAAGTGTGCTTTTAAATTTCTTCTTGTTCAAGGTAAGCCTTAGCAGCGGTTCCGAATTCTTAGTTATTATTGGCTCGGAGTAATGTACTTAATTTATTAACTGACGTGTTGTACCAGCACTAGAATGGTACCTCACCCTCACTACCCTTGGTTGCCGTAAGAGTCGGCTAATGGTTATCCAGGGGACGGGCAGCCGCAGCGTTTCTGCGTAAAACTATTGAACCTACCCGCCCGCCACGCGGGGGTATTGGCGAGTATTGGCAAAACCCTCCCTTATAGGGGAGGCCTATGTCCAACAGTGGGCTTCCTAAGGCTGAGATGATGATGATGATGAATCTAATTTACAAACAGTTGCGTCGATTTTTTAAATTATATAAGGCTGTTTTTGACGTCGTTTTTTAATTTGTGTATTTTTTCTAAATTAATTAGTTTGATTTCCATAATGAACGCTGTTAAGTGGAAAGGATACAAACCATTCATAAGCTGTGCATACCTAAACACTATTTGATATTTTAGTTTATGAATTTTAGATCCCCTGCTTATTATTTTCAATAACATTATGGGTTGAATACTTTGAAAATCTATTTTTTGTGAATGTAAGGACGAAGTTTTAATTTACATCCAAATGAAGTATTATAAAGCATACCTGGAAAAGTCCATAGCTGGTGTAAGAGTTGTTGTGGTTTGTAACCTTGTCTGTAGTCCGGCCGCTTGCGTGCTCTATCAGGCACACCCCTGATGACAAAAAATATAATAAAATAATAATACTACCCATTTTCACAAAGAGCTTTTTTTTATGAAGGGAGTGACAAGACGAGCAAATCAGGTGCCGGATGGTAAGCATCATGATTGCCTATATCAGACACAGTGCCACCCAGTGTTTTAAAATTCAAAATGCTGCATGGCACTGCACTGCGCCCGTCACCCTGAGATATTAGTTGTTGAAACTCATCATGCCCAGTAATTTCGCTGGTTACATTGCCCTTCAGACCGGAACACTAATGTTTGCACATTACTGCTTGGCGGATGAATAACTGGCAGATAGGCAGGTAGGCAGATATGTACCTAGGACTGAAACTTTTAGCAATGTCGTGATATTAACTTAGTACAATAAACTATATATAACAATAATATATAATATATATAATATAATATATAATAATATATATATAATAATAACAATATATATAATATAGTTAAGGGGGTTGTTCTTCCATGCAAAATGAAATCCCTCAAATATTGGAAAAAGAGAGAATAATTATGTAATGTAAGTCCTGCAAAAATGTTTAGATTGTACTTGTGGTTCTTTGGTTTTAGTTTGTGTGTGTTTTAGTGTGTAAATTTGTGCAGTTAATAAATATATTTTCATTTTCATTTTCAATTTTCCGTTCAATTATTTCATTTATTTTCTTATTGTTCATAATTGAAAAATTTCAGTTATGTAGCAGTCTACTTCTAGCATTTTTTACAAATTCTCATAAATTATCTATGCAATACATATTTGCTTATTAGAACATTCAGATAGTCCTTCTCGTCGTTGAATTTGAGGTAATACTAACCGACCCACAGGTATTAGCTGGCATTCATATGGGCCCTACCGGGTCTGAAGGTACAAGTTTGTTTCTGGGCATGCCTGTCATAACTTTTTTTTAAGGCTCGTTGCACATTTAATTGGCCCTCTCGCTCACACGTACCCACATTTTTGAAGATATAAAAAATACTACATCAGTTCCTAGTTGTCTTTATTTTACGTAATTAGATGTAGTAATTTTTATATCTAAATGTGGGTACGTGTTAGCCAGAGGGCGAATTAGGTGAGCACTGCGCCTTAAACAAAATATTCTTCGAAATCTGTCGCGGATTGTTAGCAAAGCTAACGTCGTTGAAACAGACAATATTAATTAGAACAACCACTTGTTTATTCAAATTAAATTCGTCGAATTTCGAATACTTAACTCAAATAATAATGTTATAAGTCAGACGAGTATACAATGCAAATAATTTTGAGACAACGTCCCACGTCGTTGCAATATTTCAGGGAAATTGTTGTGAAAGTGAATAGGCTAGTGAAATAATTATCCTTATTTTTTACTACTAATTAAACCTGAACAAATGAAAATTCACTCATTTAATTTACTTTAAATAAGGATTGGCACGTATAGAACTGGTCGCCGATGGCGCAGTAAGTGTCTCGAATCTCTCGAGACCACAGACCGACAAGCACAGCGTAGGACGTCTACCCACACGGTGTACAGACGATCTAATAAAGACAGCAGAAACACGCTGGATGCAAGCCGCTTACAACCAGGCTAGTTAAAAATCTATGGGGAGTAGTTTGCCAGCAAAAATCTCGTATAAAATAAAACTGATTTACTTATTTTCAGGACCTTCCAAAATGATTATAGTTTGGTTTATACCATACCTTTTCTTAATTATATTGTATTAGAGAATCCCGATTGTGAGTTCCCGGGTTCGATCCTCAGGTCCTTAGGAGTTATCTCAATGACATCCTCGAGTCTGGCACTGTACCCGGACCAATAACAAACTGGCGAAATGTAGGTGTACCTACTATGAGACTAAGTCCTAGGTACTCCCCTGCCTACCCTTTGGAGAATAAGGCGTGATGGTATGTTGTTATGTATTAGAGAAGTTTAGTAAAATTTTGAAATATCTACATATTTAGCTTCTCAGGTAGCGTCGCTTCGCTTACTCAACCTTACGTAGGACAAAGGTTTGCCCCTTAAAACGATCCACACCAAAGTTCCCTTCCCAAGATACCTAATTTACATAAAAAGGCATCATTCAAATGACAAAACATTCTCAAATCCCCTTTCATTTAAGTTCAAAATAGCTTTAATTGATGCACGGAAACGTATTTTAATTTGAATTAATTCTAATTAATGCGAGACGAAGGTTAAATAGGGAAGGGATTAAATAGTAGGTACCTATCCGTGTCCATACCGAACGAGGTAAACGTTTAACTCTGTCTATGTGAACATAGCACAGTAATGGCGAATTGCTGGAAATCATACCCAATGAGAAATGTAGAGAAATAAATTCTTAAATATGAGACACTTTTAATGCTTTAAAATTGTATTTTTATGGTATAAAATGGCACAGCTTACAATTTTGCAGTGCATTTCTGCAGCGCGCTTTCTGAATTAATTCTAATTAATGCGAGATGAAGGTTAAATAGGGAAGGGATTAAGTAGTAGCTACGTCGATGTGAACATAGCACAGTAATGGCGAATTGCTGGAAATTATACCCAAAAGTATGAGAAATGTACAGAAATAAATTCTAAAATAAGAGACACCTTTATTACTTTAAAATTGTATTTGTATGGGATAATGGCACAGCTTATAATTTTTCAGTACATTTCTGCAGCGCGCAGAACCTTGAGCTAAGAAGATTTTCAGATGTGGGGTACATTTAAAAATGTTCTTATCACCATTTCACGTCACTATGAGAGGTGCTTATGATCGCTAACGTCCGACTTGTCTTTCAATTGCGGCTACCGCACTTTAGACGAACGGAATACCGTTGGCAGTCATAATGTTATGCTGCGTAATATTATGTTAGGAGATTATATTTATGGGTCGATCTAGGCGTACTTTTCATGTTACGGTGAATGCGCAAGCGGTCCCGCGACCCTGTCTATAGCCGTAGACGAAGGTACATCGTGGGGTTTTTAGTCGGTAGTGGCATTTATTGGTTGTGTCAAGTCCGACATAACTCGCTCGCTCCCCCAGTCGGGTTCTATGCGTAAATTTCATTTTCCCCCACGTAAAAAAGGCGTACTTTTCACGAACAAATTGACGTTGTCCTAAAGAAAGGTCAAAAGTACCTACAACCGACGAGCATGTATGAAAAATGTCATGACGTGGAAGAATAATAAAGTAGTACAAAAGTTCTAACATTCGTCGGCCGGATTACATAACAATACATCCCTAATCCCTACGAGAACCCTAGAGCAATTAAAGGGCTCGGTCCAGAATGGAACTAAGTGGCAAAGTACTTTGAAGTGGACATCCGTCATCGAGTTGGAAACGAACTCGAAGGGACTTCTAATTGGTCAAAGAGGGCAGCGGTTTTTGGACTAAAAGTATTTATAAAACGGAACTTTGGGACGTATCGCTTAGTACGTGGGAGTTTACTAATTTTATTCACGTTTATGAAATGAAATTGAATATATTCAAATTACGAGAATAAAAACCTTGACATGATTACTAATAAACAACGCACAGCCTAAACCACTATAGTCGTGGAGACTTGAAGTGAAGGAAAATTACGAGTATTATTGGAATTTTCCATACATAACATAACATACAATCACGCCTTTTTCCTAATAGGGTAGGTAGAGGTGTACTCAAGACTCTGTCCCATAGTAGGCACACCTACATTCAATTACTATTGCCATCTACCAGGCACAATTCCAGATTCATAGCAATAATTGAGATAATTCCTAATGGGAAAAACCAATATTTAACACTTTGCCTGACCTAGAGATCGAACCCGGGTCCTTCTTTTAAGATTTTTCTATTAAGATTTTTTACAGTAGGTTGCAGGTTGCAGGTTGTAGGTTGGTAGGTAGGTTGGAGTCTGAAACTGTCCCCGGTAGAAGACAATACTCGCCTCATATTACACGGGACTTAAAAAACATTAATGGAGAAGAGTAGGTGTACCTACTATGGGATTGAGTCCCGAGTACACGGCTGCCTACCCGGGAAAAAGGCGTCGTTGATGTTGACGCCTACAATATTGTTCAATTATAATATAAAAGACAGTCAAAGCAATTGAAATCTGGTGCAATTCAAAGATTTAAGCACAAAGCTCGTAATGCGCGCATATGGTTGGCATGTGGGGTCGAATTAGTTTCTGTGTTCTGCAGTAACTGTGCTCTAATCTGGGGATATACAGACCAACACAGTGATCAAACTTACTTCATTTACTAATCTTTAGTCGAAGTTCAAAGGCCGCATATCTACTTGATTCGAGACAGACGCAGGAGCTTGATAAGAGGCTGCCTTATACAACTAGGCTTTATTAGGTTTGTTACATCGGTTGGTGGTAGAATTAATAAGTCAACGTTTCCTGAACTGTCAGGCACCAGTCACCAGGTGGTCTTGGGGTCCTGGATCAGTAAAATCACATATATTTCCCCATTTGCGACTCAGTTTTATGGGTATATATATATGTATTAAAAAAACACTAACGTTGTGTTATTTAGACGTTTTATAGGGTAAATATAAATGATAATTTTACACGACGGCAACGCGAGGTCGCTGTCTACAGACAATAGACAAAAAATAATGAGGTTTTGAACAGTAAGTTTATTTTACAAAATGAAGTAGGTACTTTGAAGTATACCTTCAAATTAATTAATTTAGACCTGATTTGGTTATTTTTGCACCGCTGCGCTTGAGCTCTAGCTTTGATTCTTCGATTGTAAAGGTTTTAGTTGTATTATTCAAAAGACATATTGAAAAATGTAAGCTAATCCAATTTCTTAGCGTAAATTGTCAAACTGGTGTCAGAACAATTCTAGAAAACCCTCATTGAGAGAATATTATATTTTATAATATAATCTAATATAGGTATAAATCTCCTTCTTAGTTATGATTTTACCCGTCAATTTGTAGGAAGCTTAGTCACTGGTTCATAATCAGTGCGTGGCATCTCAAAGGAAGCTGTGTGCCTTGTGTCGGTGCATTGAGTCCATTCCATTTGCTACTATTACATGTAGATTGCGACTATCGATGTGGTTTGTGAATTTCTAGTTATTGTAACCCATGAAGGTGATTTGCACCCATATTCAAGAACAATACTATGATGGCTCGAACGCATAGAGCCGGTAAATCCAATTGGAAATAATTGCCTGTCATGACGAACGTGCTGAGAAATTATTTACATAACACAGTAACTGTATATAAAGTATTTTTATTGAATACGCATGTTCTTCTAATCTGTGTGTGCATGCACATGCACATTGTTTATGTATTCGTAAGCGCTCTTTTACAAGACTGTCGTTCTTTAACTAAAAAGCCGCTAACCCTCAAAAGACCATTTTTGACTTTCAACTGCCTCGGTGGTAGTGGTACATCCGATCATGTGGTTTCGGGTTCAGTCCCCAGGTCAGGCTAAAAGTAGGAATTTTCTCAATGATAGACTGGAGTCTGGAATTGTGCTAGATTCTGGTAGATGGCAAAAAGCTCGCCTCTATTATAAAGGATCTAAAAACATAACTGGCGCAGTATGGGTGTACCTAATTATATTTTCGTTCTTCCTGTAGAGGTTCCGAACGCACGGTAGATTAATGACTCTTTAACTTCATTGACTTGCAAAACTATCATAATTGTGACAAAAGAAACGGACTCGGATTCCAAGAAAGCTGGGGCCAAAAAACTTTACACTATCTGTCCTAAATCGCGGGATAGAGAATGTTATTCGCAATAATGTTACCAAACATACTTAGCAACCTTCTTATAATCGCCGATTAATTAATTACTAAGTATTTTTCATGGCGTCGCGCTTCCTAATTTTAGTAGAACATTTTCTTAAAATATTATAATTAATGGCGATACTAAAAATATAATTTATGCAAATTTGAAAATATATAATAACAAATTATTTTTTGATAATCTAGGCCTGTCAAATAAAATCAAAATTATAATATTATGTCGATGTGTCGATAAAACCAACAATTCCTTGGAATAAAAGAATTTTTTTTTACTTTGGAACACCAGTTCCAAAGTAAAAAAAAATTCTTTTAATAGGTGTACCAACACCTATTAAGAAAAAGAAGTCATGTTATATTATGTAACAAACATCTCTGATGAAAAGGCACCCTTATAGTAAAGTTAGCGCAGGAAATGTATTGAGACGCGGTATTCCTCAGGGCACCTTACAAACGTCGTGGCAATGCGCGGAGCAGTCACATTACTGAACACCTAGCAATATAGACTTGGTTGACTTCTTGACCCCTACCATAGGCTTTCTTTATAAATTAGAACTGATTTATTGAATAGGTGTTATGTGTATATTTATAATTATTATGTTAACGGTGAATATCTCGTCCAGTCTAAACCACTGACCGACAGCTTTTGAATTGTACCCCTACTCTCTCTACTCTCTAGCCGTGCTGTAGAAGCCGGCTAAGGATAAGAAGCTAGGCTAGGATCCAGAGGAGGGGCAGCAGAGTTCTCTGCGTAAACACTATAGACTTAGTATTGTTTTCGCTATTCTTAAAACAAAGCGTCGGAACTTTTGCGAGCAAGAGCGAGAAATCAAGCATACATCATCACGAGAGAAGTAGAGATAGTGATACCACATGTCGGTATTGACAGTATGACAATGTTTTTTTGCTTTGATCGATTTTTTGCATTCTCTTAATAAATTTAAAGTTAATACATAATATATTTTACAAGCACCATGTCTTGTGCCGTCAGCGAATGCGACGTTACAAAGTATTACAATGACAATAAATACACGTATCATTCATTGCATGTTGCTATTTCACGTACACATTTACATTTCATATTATGTAACGCCATTTTTCTGTGTTCATCTTTGACATTATACCAGATCTTTGGTAAACACCATAAAGTTGCGCTTTGCACGCCTGCCACGCGTGGCGAGTTATTGGCGAAACCCCCCTTATTTGAGAGGTTTACGTCCAGCTGTGGACCTTCTACGGCTGATATGATGATGATGATAATGAATGAAAATTCACGAAAACTATATTTAATTAAATACTAATCAAATTCAAGTCCTCCTCCTTGAATCGTATTCCCCATTACTGGGGGTCGTGACCCCTTCCTAGGATGCGGTCCTTTACAATGGAGCGCCATGTCGATCTGTTGGCGGCGATTCTTAGAGCCTCGTGCACGGGAGTTTCAAGAGTGGTGCGGATCTGGTCAGACCAACGCATCGGACTACGACCTCGGGATCTCTTTCCTTCGATTTTACCTGTTACCATGAGCTTCTCCAGGTTATCACCCTCCTTCCTTGCTATATGGCCGAAGTACTCGAGTATCCTCTGGAGACATGTGGTCGATAGTCTCGTCGTGATCTGGAGTTGTTTCAATATTGATGCGTTGGTCCGGTGTGCTGTCCAGGGTATCCGCAGCATTCTCCTCCAACACCACATCTCAAAGGCGTCTATGCGGTTGCGGGCAGCTGCTCTTAACGTCCATGTCTCAACGCCGTAGAGGAAGATCGAAAACACCAATGTGCGAACGAGGTTTTTCTTTGTGCTTAGCGTGATTTTTCGATTCCTCCAGATCTTGTCAAGTTGAGACATGGCGTTTCTCGCCATGCCTATGCGCCTACGCACGTCCACTTCACAGGAACCGTTGTTGCTGATGCTGGAACCCAAGTATATAAAGTCGTCTACTATGTCCAGATTTAAGGTCCCAATGGGTTCCAGCTTTTTCGCGCGGTCCACTATCATAAGCTTGGTCTTGCCTCTGTTTATGGACAAACCTAGCTCCTCACTAATGAGCTCCATTCTCCTTAACAGGGCTACCATCTCTTGCTCACTTGCGGCTAAGAGAGTCGTGTCATCAGCGTAGCGGAGGTTAGTTACTTTTACGCCACCGATACGCACTCCTCCATCCCATTCGTCGCACGTGCGCCTCATTATGTATTCCCTGTAGATATTGAAGAGAATGGGTGACAGAATACAGCCCTGACGTACGCCTTTCCCGAAACTAAAGGGCTCCGACAACGTTTTTTTTTGATATTTATATTTTTAATTTATTTTTTTTTACATTTTTTTTATATTTTTAATTGACCTGCTTCTTTATTTTATTTTATGTAACTAATTTGACAGATGATATTTATGACAATGATTGTGGAACTATTTTAATCTTAATTATTATTATTATTGTAAAGTTTGATATTATTGCATGCTTGACGAGGCAGAGTACATTGAGACACATACTATAACTAACACCAATATTGTACATGTATTTCAGGCAATAAATGATTTTGATTTGATTTGATTTGATTTGTGTGATCTACTCTCACCACTCCCGTACTGTTGTAATAAAGGTTTTCGATGAGAGCTATAAGGTGTTTTGGGACTCCCAGTTCTACGCGTACTTTCCAAAGGCAGCTCCAGTTGACACAGTCGAAAGCTTTACTGTAGTCAACGAAACACATGATGACCGGCGTGTTATATTCATATGCTTTCTCTATTAACTGCCTTAAGTTGAGGATTTGTTCCCTGGTGCCTTTTCCCTTGACAAACCCGGCTTGTTCTTGGGGGATCTGCCAATCCACGTAATATCGAATTCTATTATTAAGAATGTGGAGTAGAATTTTGCTGGCATGAGAAATTAAGGCTAGAGTACGGTAGTTTCCACACACTTTAGTCGAACCCTTTTTGTGAAACGGGATGATAATAGACTCAGTCCAATCGCGTGGCCATACACCACTCTTCCAAATTTTATTGCAGATGTCATGCAAAGCGTCAATCCCCGACTCTCCAAGAACTTTCAAAATTTCAGCTGTTACTGAATCAGGCCCCGGTGCTTTCCTGGATTTTAGAGAAGCCATTGCAGAAATAATTTCTGATCGAAGGATGTCTGGTTCGATATCCATTTCGTTCCACTCCGGATGTGATGGTGTTTCTGGGGGATGCTTGTACAGCTGCTCACAGTAACAGCGCCATACCTCAGCAATTTTATCCAGCTCACAGACTAGATGACCATTATTATCTTCGATAGCCCAAGACTTTGCTTTGAATTTGCTAGCTAGCACACGCACCTTCTTAAACAGGTCAGCCGTCTGGAGTTTTAAAGAATGACGCTCAATGTCGCTACAGATGCCATCTATAAAATTTGTTTTGTCCTCAATGCAACACCTATCTATGGTCTTACAGAGTTTCTTATATTTAGAAACTTCTTCTGCATCTTGTAGCCCTATAATCCTTAGTTCTTTCCTCCGCTTAACGAGTTCCCACGTACGGTCTGATATCCAGGAAGTTCTTTTGGTCTCGCTCTTTATAGCGATTGGTGAAATAACTTCGTCCATGGCGCTGAATATAGTATTTCTAAATTGTTCCCAGTGTGAGTCGGGGTCTAGATGCTTGTAGGGTACTTCTTTCAGTTTTGTTTCCACTGAAGCTCGAAACGAAGATGTTTGAGACGTCTCGAGTTGTCTGGGTTTGAAAGGAGGGGGTTTTCTTGGTGCTTTGAACCTAACAGCAAAATAAACCACAAGCAGATTATGGTCAGATCCGCAATCAGCCCCCGGAAAGGTTTTAACGTTGGAGGCCGACGACTTCCAGCGGGTATTCAGCAGGATGAAATCGATCTGATTCCTAAATCTATCGCCGGGGGACTTCCATGTGTAAAGTCGTCGTGGGTGGTGTTGAAAACATGTGTTTAAGATGGTAAAGCTATTATTAACACAGAAATCGACGAGTCTTTCACCTCGTTCATTTCTTTCTCCAAGACCAAACCGTCCCACATGTTCTCTAATATGATCGTCTGCTAGAGAACTTCCTACTTTTGCGTTCCAATCACCGAGTATTAAAGTAATTTCCCGGCTAGGTATGCCGTCCAAGGTTTCGTCCAGTTTGCCGTAGAATTCATCAATGTCTTCTTCAGAGCTTAGTGATGTGGGAGCGTAAACTTGCACAATATTTAGTAAGCCTGGCTTAGTATTCAGCTTAAGTGTTATTATCCTATCACAGACCGGATTATACCCTAGGACGAATTTATTCATGCTTTGTGGTAGTATGATTCCCACACCATTTAGGCTGGAGTCGGTTGCTCCCGAGAAATACATGGTGTTGCCACTGGAGGTTTTAAAATGGCCACTTCCTCGCATATGTGTTTCGCTTACTCCAAGCACACTGAGTTTATGACACTCCATTTCCTTCTCTAAGATGGTTAGTTTACCTGGTTTAAGTAAGCCTCTCACGTTCCAGGCTCCAATACGTTTTGTAGTACGTATTGAGATCTTACTTCTATTTAACAGTTTATTTCTGTTGAAAGTATCTTCTTTCGAAGCTTCGGTAGCCAATTTCACACCACCGGGCCCGGGTACCGGGTGGCGAAATCAAATTCAAGTAGAAGCTGATAATTTATTATCAAAGTTAATGACGTAATCCATAGTAGGGGTAGCCCTTAGAGAGGTGCTGCCTGTCGCGTGTATTTAACGCCACATAAACTAAGTATAGCCATAGTACTGTGCAATCAGATGTCACTACGCTAGGTTTATTAGACTGTAAATAGATACAACCAGAAGGTCATGTGCATAAAACGGTTCAAATGCGCACGCACACACGCTCGTATATTACGATATGAATAAGATACTCTCGAGACGTACCGATTAACGAAAATTGAAACGTAAAACACGTTGTTGCTGTCGTATTTTACAAAAATCACGACTTGCACTTTAGTTATTTATTTGCTTTGACGTTTCTTTTAAGTTGCAATAGCCGTGATCACGAAAGGTCTGATTTTGCCGTTAAATATGTTAAACATTATATCTTCGAATTTCAAGTTTAAATATATCATTCACCGAATGGTGATATAAACAATAATAATCCTTCATTTTTGGCCAGGTGTTAGGCACTATGCATAGTATCGGATTGAGTGCACGGCATGGCATGACTTCGAATTCTACCTATGTCTACCCAGCGTAGTAAAAAATAGCATCTCCGTCTCTCTTGCACCTACCTGGCCAATGGTAGATAAAATATGGTTATTGTTTAAAAATAAAAATAAAATCATAGATCGATTGCATTAGTGTGGCTTCCTACTGCAAACGCGCCAAGTTGTATTAACCAACCTTTACCTTCTCCCTGAGAAAAGTGCCCGTGTCGATGTGTGCGTAAGTTTATAGAACTCATGTACATTACCTACCTTCTGTGTGCATTTTGTGATTCTACTCTGAACTAAACCAATGCAGCCTGCTATTCATCTTATGGACTAAGAATGGTTATTGGGCAGGTATTGAGTACTGTGTAAATGTACATAAGTAGCCTATTCGTATTAAACCTATGTGAACCTATGAAAATAGTTTTTACGTCATCATCATCAACCGCCGTGTTTTATTTATCGCTGTTTAACGTCTTTTTTGTGTATTTTCGTAACATTAAAAAGAAATTTTATAGTATGTGATTAATTATTCCTTACTCAGATGGCATATTATCGGATCAAGCAAGTTTTCAATATAATGTGTTAGTACACATTAAACCTTTTCGGTTACCTACTTAAGGAGGTGCAGCTAGTTGTCAAACTAAAGATCTTGCAAGACCAATTAATTAAGTAATTTTAAATGTATACTCTAACAGAACACGTTACCCAAATTACACTGCTCGAGTCAATTCATATGGGTTAAGTGGACAACCCTTATTGTCAGAGTTTCAGGTCGTCAAGATTCTTACAAGGCCTCCGATTTATGATAGCGTGACCTTATGACTGACCCCTACATATCTTATAGGAAACTATAGGGACCAGGCGAAGAGTGCACATGTGAAATTCGATTCAGGGACTCCGGATTTAAAGCTATAATAGGTATATTTTATTTGCACTGGGCCACGAACGCTACAGTACCAGACTTCTAAGTACCAAACCAAAAACCGATATAAATGGATTTTTTTTTTTTTTTTATGATAATGAGTGACAAGACGAGCAAATCAGGTGCCTGATGGTAAGTATCATGATTGCCCATATCAGACACAGTGCCACCCAGTGTTTTAAAGTTCAAAATTCTGCGCGGCACTGCACTGCGCCTGTCACCCTGAGATATGAGTTGTTGAATCTCGTCATGCCCAGTAATTTCGCTGGTAACATTGCCCTTCAGACCGGAACACAGTAATGTTTGCACATTACTGCTTGGCGGATGAATAACTGGCAAAGGTGTGGTACTTCCCCAGGCGGCCCCCTGCAAAAGAGGCCTACCACTACAACTATCTAGTCAGCTAATCGCGAAAGTCAATTGGACAATCGGAAAATCAATTTGCAAATTTTGCAATTCTTTCCAAATAGTTCACGGGCACCCCTTAAATATAACAAAACCTTTTTGTAACTCGTTACGTATAGACACTCACAGTTAGGTATCAAGCTCCTAGGGAAGTTGTACCGAAGGAGTTCCCTGGACAACTGGCACCGGGTGAAGGTCCTGGCGTGGCCGGAGCAGCTCTGAACCAGTGCGAGCGCCAAGATTACCACCACCAGCTCGGATATCCTCGACATTCTGGAGAAATAAAGCTGTTAAAGAAACACATTATATATATATAATGTTGGTACTTACACTCAGAACTACACTGATTTGATTTTCAAAATGTTTAATTGACATAACATTAACAATACTTCACCTCTCACCTCGGCGAGAGTCCTAAGTTATCTCTAATTTAATTTAGGTGGTTTTTCAGGCTCCTAGCCTGGATCTAATAAAACTATTAATATCTACTAATAAGTCTCATTATATCTTAAGTTTTGTTCTTAACATCAAATACATTGCTCGAATCTGTACTAGAGGTTGTGTGCTTCAATCATATCGTTATAAATGTCAGAATTTAAAATTTCTTAGGTTTTTACAATGCTTCTGACATGACCTAACGACTGCCCCTACAGAATATGAAAGAAAGAAAGAAAAACAATTTATTGAGACACACTTCATACAAAATAGTTTAAGAGCACGACACGACGTACTTATCAGAAACAAATCATTTATATTATTCCTATATTGTTGGTACTTAGTTCTTTATTCCTAATGACAATATTTGATTGGAGACAGTATCAGGAATTCCCGATCTTAAGTCTATCTCAACAAACTACCTGCAGTTCAAGCCAAAATTGGACAAACACAAACTTTAACATCCCCGACTTCACTTCGCTGACTCAATTATAAATGTAAATTGATTGCTGGGTTACACGAGCAATGTAGTTAGGAACTTCACTACGACCCTAGTTCACTTACAAATGACTTTGAAACCTGCTTTCTGTTTCAGGTATGAATAATTGGGATATTGCAAAAAAATTGTTTCTAAATTTTTCCTAGATATTATCTAGGTTTAAATATGAAGAAAAGTTTAAAAAGAAATTATTAATCATATCAGTAAACAAAATAAATATATATCACGGCACTTTACTGTTCACTAGCGGTTTCACCCGCGTGGATTCAAAATGAAACACAGTGGATTTTCCCATGTGAATGAGATGTTTTCCCGCGGTAAAAAGTAGCCTATGTCACTCTCCAGTCTCCAAACTATCTGTCAACCAAAAATCGTGTCATGCCGATGCTCTGTTGTGGCGAAAGAAGGACAAAATACAAACACATTATTTTTAATTTTTTTTTATAGACGGTAATTAAGCACACTTTCACCCTTAAAATATTATGTAGTATTATAGATTTATGAGAGCGAAATAAACTTTATTAGTGCAAGGCCATGGCGGTGGATACACTGCGCGCTACCAGCGTCTAACAATCAACCTGTTGCGACGTGGTTCTGTTCCCGATCAGGCCTAATTCAGGGTGTCCTATTGATTCGCATAATGTCTTTTGTCATAAAATTTTTCCGCATACATCATTTGTCATAACCTCCTCTAGTCATAATATTGGAAACACATATTTTTTTGAAGTAATACTGATAAATTGTCCTAAAATTTAATTGCTATAATATTTTTGTGTATAATAGTTTTTATTCCTATTGTTAGTTGTCATAATGGTTGTTATGTATAATTTTATAGTTAATAATGGTGTATGTCCTAATTATCATTGTTCATAATTGTGATTGTATATAATCGTTAGTGTACGTATTTTTGCCAGTTTACAAATTAGTGTTTCTGGTGTATAAGTCGCAGTAAGATAGATAAAGCCGTAATATAGTTATATCCCTAGGGATATGATTATATACCGTAACATAGTAATACTCTCGTATTGCATTTATAGGTAGGATCTCGCCGTAACTGTAACCCAATAATAACATTTTTTATTTACTCGATTTTTTTCATATGTAAATCCACTAATATTTAATTTGTTGGCTCCTTTTTTTGTTGTAAATATTTTGCAGTCGTTTTCCATTGTAATTATAATTTCAAAATTCGTTTAAGCACTTTGTTCCAAATATTAACACTAAAATTTGATTTTGTGTTATTTTTATAATAATAATGAAACTACCTTCATTTTTATTCATAATCAGTAATAGCGCCTTACTTATAATATTTTTTTATAACAACGTGATATATCAACAGTTTGCGACATAGAAAAGATGTTAATGAGTTAAGATTATTCAAAATTCTATTGCTTAGGTTAGGTTAGGTTTAATTTATATTATGACAAAGTTAACATTCGAGCAATATATGATTATGGCACATAATTTTAGTGATATCAATAGTTAGGACATGTAAGGATTATGGCATAAAATAATATGATTATCAATGATTAGGACAAAGAATATTATAGGTTTCAAATGTTAGGACAATTAAAACTATAACAAGTTATAATAGGAGTATTGACGTTATGACTGGTGATCATTAGCTATAACATATATTATGGCTTAAAATTTTATGAGTTGTAAAATTATGGCTAATAATAGTATGCGAATGAATAGGGAACCCTAATTCAGGTGTTGCAAAGCAAACCATGAAACAATAATTCACTTTTCCTCGCGACAAGACTGAAAGGGTTTGAATTCCCTTCCACCCGCGCGTTAGGTCATCTGTTTATTGTGTCATTGATGTGTTCTCTAACCAGAGATTTGACCACCAGTTAAGCATCGGTTATTGTTTAAGACTATTAAAAGTCAGCCTAAACATAACTAAAAGTATTCATAGCCGAAATTAAATGGGATGTGAGAAATGAGAAATGCTATTTCAACGTATCACTCATTTCACTCCGAAACAAAGCACCCAGTTTGGTAGGCGAGGCTAGGCGCTTGAAATTGTTTTATTTTGAGCAACAAAAACTTTGCAACTCAATTATTATAGTCGACGGACGAGTGGCGGAGAAGGTGCGTTCCGTTGCGCCGCTCACTTTGTGCGCTGCACATTATGCAGGGGTTGGCAGACGAGCTGACTTCCTTGAATGATTTGGTTGAAGAGGTTTTTTAGCAGACTCATATTTCTACTAAACAACATCACATCATCAGCCGGAAGACGTCCAATGCTGAACATAGGCATCCGTATGGCCGTAATCAGCACGCTTGTTGTGCGGCTTGGTGATCGCATTTATTGGAATACTTGGTCCCGGAGAGCGCTGCTGCCCATTCTCCGAATATGTCACTTTGCCCGGTTTCATGGCTCCCACCAGATGAGAAAGGGGTGGCCCTATTATAATAGCCAAGTATCACACGGCCATCAAGATACTTCATACAAAATAAAAGTCCCTACGCTCGCGAAGTCACGCGGTCGCTAGGCGCGCATCTTCAACACCATTGATTGTTGCCTGTCCAGGCTTGTCCCAAGAGAATGCGTTTCTCTTTTTTTTTTACTCGAATCTATTACAATAACTAAGCTATCAGAATAATTAGGAATATAATGTCGCCCAAAGAGCTCTGACATGAATATGCCTTCTGAAGTACCGTAGCGTCTATTGGTCGAGGTTCGAACCAGGGCAGCAAGGGCTCCGAATTAAGAGCCGGTCATATTCGGAGATTACGGAAACGTTCCCGTTTTAAATAATTTATATGAATATTCGCCTCGTCTGTACCGTCCAGCACTACTCATACTTCCAGAGAACCGGACGGAACAGAGTTATGAGTCGGAACGCCGCGAGCGTTTGTTTTCAGATATTTCGGAACTTTTGTTCTCGCTGGTACTTCACTGAGGATTTAGTTGCATGCATTATGTCTGCGTTAGTTTTTGGATTTCATTATGGTTTATATAACAGTATCTAGCAGTTTTATATATGATTTATGGATAGTACCTAACTATTAGCTGAGCTATTTCTAAAATGAATATGTAAAGAAAATAAAAACTGAAGACCGTTGAAGTAGCAAAACATCTAATTTTTTATGAGAAAAAAAAACCGCATATAATTTATTATAATATAGGTACATCCGCCGTAAAACGTGAGTACAGTCATTGCATAATATTAACAATATACATGAGTAACATAAGTAATCGAAAAAGCAACTTTCTCATAAAATTTTTTGGATGAACAAATTTTTCTGGAAAGATTGCTTTGACCGATGAGGCTGCGAATTGTTATAGTCTTACAAGTTTTAATTTTTACGTCATAGGTGTCAAATAGATTTTCTGTTAATTATATTTTTTTTTCGTATTGTGTTAAAAATAAAGCGTTATGTATCTACTAACTGTGCTCCGCGGTTTCATCCGCGTGTCGCAATATTGTGATAAAAACCCTTATGTGATATTTTCCATGGTCTAAAGTATTCTACGTACCGAATAATTATAAAGTCAACCAGTACATAGAGGACAAAGATGCCTGGAAACTTCTGCATAGCCGCCTCGCGGCACCTTCAAAGAAAACGAATGTAACCAAACCAAATATTGTGAAACTATCTGTTGAAAAAATTAAGCCCTACAAGTTTCTTGTGCGTTCTTCTTGTAGAGGTATCTTTCCGAACGCACGGTAGACTCAGTACTGTATCTTCATTGACGTACAAAAGTGTCAGATTATGACCTATTTGAATAAATCTGTTTGAGTTTGAGTTTGAGTTTGAATATCAGCCAAATCGGTTCAGTAGTTTTGGCGTGAGTAACAAACATCCATCCATCCTCACAAACTTCCGCATTTATATCGTATCGTTCAGTATCTAGATACCTACGATGAAATTGAATGTAATGTATTAATAGGTCAGATTATAATATAGTGGGTGTTGGTTACCATTATCATTACACCTAAAACAATAATAAAATATATGCTTTTTCCACCATGTCGATAGTGACCAAACAGTGGAAAGTCAGTCAAGTTTTGACATGCATCCGAGTTCACACAATAAAGCGTAGTTCGCATCATAAAACTAACTTTACGATGAAATACCAAACTACTAACGAAAACTAACATACATTGACGTTATTGTGTTCCACTGTGTTAACGGACGGTTAAACATATACTGGACGTTACTTTGAGTAAAGTTCTTTAGGTGTATTTTTTTAACTATTTAGTAAAAGAGATCGCTTTTAGCGATAAGACCGCTAATTGTTACAGTATTTCTTATGATGTATTTTTTATTCTAAAGAAATTTTTTTTTTTATATAAAGTTTTAATCTAATCTAAAAATCAAAACTGTAAAGTGCAAAAAAATTTAATGTGAGATCGCTTAATGCTTCTTTCCAGAGCTGTATGACAAAAATTAATAAAATAAACTTTAGTGCCTTATCAGTTCTCCTAGTCAACTCTAAATAGCCACAAAACAATCATATTATTATCCTTAAATATCATCAATCTACTAGTGTATTAAGTTGTGTTAACACAGCTAACTTAATTCTTAGTCTTCATACACCCTCCTTAAGTGTTATAAGTAGTACAACAATGCATATTATATAAAACATTTAACAAAAAGGTATAATTATAGAAAGTGAGGAACTGAATTTACTCTTCAAACTGAACAACTTTCAAATAAAAGAAATTCGGAAATCGTAAAAAAAAAATGTCGACTTCCCATACAAATTTGGCGATCAGCTGATCCATTTTGTATGGGAATTAGAAATTGTTGCTATTTTCGAAATTCTTTCTGTTGTATGCTGTTCAGTTTTGCAACCTTTCGAAGTTCCGTACATCGCGATGATGAACATTCTGAATTCAATAATTCGTTATAATTTTTAATTAATTTTTAATTTTAATTTATTTATTTAATCAAAACGGTTTAAACATTGATTAAGAAACAATAGTTTATAAAATATGTACATATGCTTGAAAAAATTTAACATTATGAAAGACATTATGAATTATGACAAATACATTATGTTATATCGTGCTTTATCTAATCTAACTACCTATATATTTAACTCACGCAAATCGCACGTTTAAACTTCGATATTATAAACTTCGTAGGATAGCCGATTGATTGATTTACCTCCTGAAGTATTACTACGAATGCGAATACATGAGGTATTAAACCACGGTTTAGTATTTTGAAAAACCGGCCTTTACTTGCACATATGCAGTCAGATTCTAGAATAAAATTCGCTTATTGCCACAACTTTACGAGCTAGTACAAAACTGTAGCGATGTTATATATGATAGGTTCACGTTTTGTTTCATGCCTTCTACTAGATAAAACTTTAACCAAATAAAATGTAATATAATAGGATACTAGCTGTACCCCGCGGTTTCACTCGCGTAGTCTTCGTTCCAGAAGGAATATCGGAATAAAAAGTACCCTATGTGCTAATCCAGGGTTTAAACTATCTATATTACGAATTTCAGCCCAATCGGTTCCGTAGTTTTGGCGTGAAAAAGTAACGAACATCCATCCATCCATCCTCACAAACTTTCGCAATAAAATATTAGTAGGATTTTATTTGACAATGTTATTAATCGTCTGACTTAATTTTATGAAAATAATAGTTTGGTAAACAATATAAGAGATAGCTGGGGTGATAAGTCCGCCAATTGCAGTATGCTCTGCGTTTTTGGTTTCTGTTTATTTTCCTGTACAATTGCTCTGTAACATAAGTAGATATAAAGAGTGATAATGTAATATCAATTTTAAGAAATAGGCAATGCTTTAAATTTGCACAATAAAATTATTAAAAAATATAAGCGTGAAGTGTGTGCTTATAGTGTATTTTATGGACAGTAATAAATGGATAATTTCAGAAAGCGTACTGAGCTACGAGTCGAGTGCTACGAAATAGTTACGCCGTAGCACGTTGCTACGAGCATCTAATAAAACAAGACGCTAATTATTATATCGCCTCGTCCTTCCAAATAGAAGAACGATTATTCTAGCTGACCACAATGCCGGGCCGGACGGAGCGGCGGCGGGACGCCCGCGCCCTGCGCGACCAGATATTGCAGGCGGCGCGCGTGCGCCGCACGCTCTCCTCCGACGAGCTCGGGTTGTCGGGGCCATCTCGCCGCATATACGTCAACGAGCGGCTGACCAGAACCAACCGTCAGCTCTTCCATCGGGTCCGGGAGGAATGCCGCAGGCGCGATTGGCGCTACGCCTGGACGAAGCAGGGTCGTGTCTTTGCGCGTCAAGGAGACGGGAAGCAAGTGTACCAATTACGTCCAGGTGCAGACCTAGACCGGGTTTTTGACACCAAGAATGTTTGAAGGGTTTTTCAATTTACTCATTTTACTTATTAATGTTATCATAGACGTGTCACGTAGTGAATTAATAATGTGTCAGGAACTTATTATAATCTGCATGGAATATTGGAATATATTTTTATTGTTGTGTGTTAGTGGTATTTAAAAAGTAATTGCTTATATCTTCTTTTCGAGTCAAAATGGCTCGTGATTTATGTTGTTTAATGGTTTGTCTTTTATTGTTTTAATCATCATTGTTATGATATAGTATTCTACAATATAATATTATATACATTCTACTACAACCTAAACATAAACAATCAATTAAGTACTAAAAATATAATAGGATTACAGTACAATGTATTACAATAGAGTTCAATTTATACTATACAATTTATAAGCTTTTATGGGTTAATGACAAAATTTTATCTTTTTATATTATTATTTGTACTTTTATTACTGGATTTGTGCATGTAAGCAATTTTAAATTTAGTTTCGCTCATGTATCCATATTTATGACTTCTTTTAAATTAATAGACTATGAATAATAAACTGATTAAGATAGGTTTGTATAATGCAGGTTCCCTCGGTACAAATCATGACAACTTCATATCATCAGTCACTCGAAATGATATAGACATCCTGGCAATAAACGAAACTTGGCTAAGGGCAGGGGAAGATGGACGTGCGCCGCTAGTGCCCTCTTACCGTTTACGTCATATTCCGCGGCCACGCGAGGTACGCTCGCGCGGCGGTAGAGTAGGGTTCTATATTAACCCTCTGGGACTGACGTGCCTAAATTATCTCAAATCCACTGATGTGGTAGTCCATCAGACACCATTTTAACGATTAATAACTCTATAGTTTTTTTGTTAAACCCCGATTATATGATTTTATTTTAATATTTGGGGTTTATATAATAATTAAACTTAGTAACTAAGTTTCAGAAAATAAAACTATGTGATATTTATTAACTTTTATTGAGTAAGTCTAAATAAGTCTTAGAACATAGACATTTAAAAAATTTAAAAAAAATTAACGATCTTAGCACTTTTTATAGGAACATTAATTATAATTATTAAGTTAACATATGTATATATTAAAATATTAAAAGTTAACAATATTCAATGGTTCAAAAAAATTTGGCATGACTTCAAACTATGACAATATTTTTTGGCAATCTTGACATAGTGGCTTGGAACATTGAAGGCAAATGGGCTTCTCACAATCACAGCATCGATATTTTGACAGTCTTTTAATTTTTGATGGACAAATGAAACATAGTTTCCTTCCGCTTGATTGATTAGATGTAGTCTTTGGAGGTGGAGGGGGTAAATCTTTACCCAAAACTCTTCTTATTGTCATTCGCAGTTCTCTTGGCAATCTTTCATTGTATACGCGGGCTTTCATATGATCTAGCACCAATTCTCTTGCCATATTCAACATGAAAGTTCCTCTCCTCATTTTATCATCACTATCTCCACATGACTGATATAAGACAAAGCTATTAACTCCTGCCATATCTAGTATCCGCTGAAAAATTGACATAGGCCAACGACGAGTTTTACGGCTACAAGAATAAATCGAACACTTCTTGTCAATTTCGTCGACTCCACCTTTAGTGTGATTGTAGTCTACAATCATAACTGGCTTCCCTGTGTCAGTGTCTGTGCTTCGATTGTGGTGAGAAGAGGAAATAAGCAAAACAGCTTTGTCTTTTTTCGGGACATAGGAAAGTAAAGTGTAATCTTTCGTGAACCCATACAAAGAACTACCTACTTCTCTGCGTTTGTTTGGTAAGAAAGTTGGAGGTATCTCAGCCTTGTTCTTCTTGAGCGTTCCTAAGTAGGTCAGTCCTCTTTTTAACAATATGTCCATAAGTGGGATAGAACTAAACCAATTATCAGCCGTAATGTTGCGGTTTGTATTTTCGACCACTTTCGCAAGTCTCAAAACAGATTGAGTTGGTACGGCCATTTTTCTTTCTTGTTCCGTCAAACCTATCCCATCCGAGTTTTTGCCATGGTAAATGTATGCATTGTAAATGTAAAACGTGCGCGCATCACTCAACACCATTATTTTGATACCGTATTTGGCCGGCTTTTGGGGCATGTAAATAATGAACTTGCAACGGCCTCTATACGCCAACAACATTTCATCGATGCAGAGGTATGGTCCAGGACAATATTGAGACTGACAATTAGAGATAAATTTATTGAACAAATCAGATATTGGAGCAAGTGGATCTTCTTTGAGGCGTTCTTCTCTGTTAGTAGAGTCATCAAATCTCAGACACTTGATCAAACACGAGAATCTATATTTTGATATCACGCAACGAAATATTTCATGACCAGTTCCATCAGTGGCAAAAATAATTTTGAGGTCTGCGTCATTGCATTTAAAAACTGATGCATAGTACATGACGCCAATAAATGCTTTCATTTCGATGATATTTGTATCAGTAAGTTCTGTTTTGGTGCTTTGTTTAAATTTTTCCCGATAGCTACTTAGTTTTTGGTTTGTGAATGTTACCAAACTTTCAAGCATTGAATTATCGAAAAGCTTGGACCACAGTTCAAAATAGCCTTCAAAGTTAGAATTACTATTCGGACGCCTCGGTAATCGAATTATATTGTGTGCTTCAGTTCTTGATGTTCTTGGGCACTCTGCACTATTCCAAATAAATCCATTTTTACCTTTGTAAAGTTCAAATGGCCCTTCCGTAGCAGCTGGACGTTCTTCTTCAACTTGTTCTTGGAACATAAAATTGGAACCCACCTCTTCATCTACGGAAATTTCGTCATCTTCCAAATTTTCGGTTTCTGGTTGAAAATTTGGATCATCTCCTTCATCATCAACATCACTGAACTCGTGTTCGCTTTCGTCGATCAACCACTCTTCTATCATTTCATCTTGACGTTTAAAAGTTCCAGACGCCGTTCTTTTAGAACCGCCAGATTTACTTGACTCAGCCATCCTAAAAAAAACAATAACTTCATTGCCTGCCATAACCTATATACCATAACATATACGTAATCTGCTAAAACTTGTATACCTTCTATAATAGTCGCAAAGATTACTCATATATTAAAAACATATAGGCTTATTATGTTTTAGGATCTAAACTTTACAACGGTAAAAACTACAGCTCACAAATATCTCAACTAATTCTCAATAAGCTTGTACATTAATTATCAATACGGTAAGTAATAAATAATAAATCAAAAGGAGCTAAATACAATTACACTGATATGTAGTCTAGGAAACACTATGAACATAAAGTGATTTTACTGAGGTGGTTGTCTCACAGATCCATACCTTAACGTTGACGTGGTTGACCCGTAGACACTTTCCCTCCTTGAGCGACGCGTACGCACCCCCTGACTGCCCGCCGGTCACTGAGCGATGGCTAAGCGCGCGCTCGGAAGGTACTGAGAACGCGGCGGTTGCAATTTAAAAAATAACGAAGTTGCATACGTTTTTATATTTTGCGGTGTCTGACAGACTACCACGTCAGTCCCAGAGGGTTAAGAGAAATATGAAAGTGCGCACTTGCCCTCACCCGGTGGACCCAGTCCATAAATCAGTGGAACAAATGTGGATTACTATGACCCTTAACGGAAGAAAATTAGTTATAGGGACCGCATACCGTCCACCCTGGATGGATGTTGACTTATTTTTCGATGCCATTACAGACTCAATTAGCTCAATTAGTAATTATGATAATTTAATTTTGTTAGGTGATTTTAATATTAATTTACTAGTCAACGATGATATTAAAACTAAGAAATTTATGACCTTTTTAGCATGTCTCAACTTATCGCAGAAGGTCTCGGAGCCAACTCATTTTACCGAAACGAATGAAACTCTAATCGATGTGGTCTGTACGGATTTGTACGTTAGGAAAATTACTTTAGAACAGGTTGGATCACTGTATGATCATTGTCTGGTGGTCTGTGAGCTTAACGTCAAGCGTCAAAAACCTGAGCCACGCCTAGTTGTTTACAGACCTCTGAAAAACATTTTTATCGATCAATTTAATATCGACCTACAGGCTACTCGATGGGACCTAGTATCGACACTTGATGACGTTAACGAGATGGTTAACGTTTTCAATCATAGTATCTTGAATCTGTTTGATCTGCACGCTCCCATGAAGTCAATAATTGTTAAGGAGCGTTCATATCCGTGGATTACTCAGCTGACTCAGCTGACTACCAAAAAACTAAAGTCAGCAGTAAGAAAGATTACTACAAGACGCTGAAATCAACAGTGAATAAAGCTCTCTTTCACGAGAAAGTTGCCTACTTTAAGGTTAATATAAATAATAAAATTAATAATCCAACACAATTGTGGAAAAACATTAGAAATACATTAATACCGAAAGTTAATAATGATTTACCTTCATTCTTTAACGATCCTAATATGATCAACAACCACTTTTTGAATATACCAGGTAATCAGGATGTAAGTATCTCGCAGTTGACATATTTCGAACTACACAAATTTAGTGACACATCATTTCATATACAAACAGTTAGTTTAGATAATATTATTAAAATTATAGGAACATTAAAGTCAAATGCGCAGGGTTGCGACATGATTACTTTGGACATGCTTTTAATGACACTACCTGTTACGCTTGAAACTATAAAGGAATTGATAAACCGTTCGATCAGCACATCCACATATCCTAATACATGGAAACTGGCAATCGTTCGTCCGCTACCTAAGCTTCCTAACCCAACTATATTGAAGGATCTTAGGCCCATAAGTGTTTTACCATGCTTGTCAAAGATTTTGGAAAAAGTGGTATCTTCACAACTGTCAGATTACTTAGAAAAAAACATGATTCTACCAGAAGTTCAATCTGGATTTAGGAAGGGTAGCACAGTGACTGCCTTACTGGACGTTACGGATAATATCATATGCTCCATAGACGAAGGAATGTGTACGTTATTAGTATTATTAGATTTTTCTCGCGCTTTTGACTCTATAAATATCAACTTACTTCTCTCTAAATTAAGCTACTACGGTTTTGACCACAGCGCTCTTCAGTGGTTCAATAGCTATCTTAGTAATCGCCAACAATATGTGAAGATTAGTCGCAATGACGGGTCCACGTTGTTGTCAGATAAGGTAGCTTGCCATAGAGGAGTACCACAGGGGTCTATATTGGGGCCTACCCTTTTTTCTTTGTACTCTGCTGACATAAAAAATATAATAAGACATTCGAAATTCCACATTTATGCTGATGACATCCAGATATACATTTCTTGTAAGCCTACCGATATAAATAATGCTATAATTGAGTTAAATGAGGATCTAGATAGCATAGCACAATGGTCCGTGAGCAATTGCCTGCTACTAAATCCTGCTATGTGGGTCTGGGTCCCCTGGGTCCCGGCAATGTGCGGTGCAACTTGTGACGCAGCAACACGGGTCAGCGGTGTTTAGAGGCAGTTTCCGATATGCGTCAACAAAATGTTGGAACAACATACCGCCACCAATACGGAACCTACATAGCGTTTATAGTTTTAGAATTCAACTAAAGAAGTTTCTACTACTACATCAAAAAACGCAGGAAACTTACGTGCATGAGACCAGCATTATTTGAAGAAGTGTATGTACATACATACATACACATATTAGGGAGTACATTCATACTATACTTGCCCTTTATTTATTTATAATCTTAAAATAGAATTTTAACCCACTGTTACATATTATTATAAACCTGTACCTGTCTTCCTGCTTGGGTAGAGACTACCTAGGGTGCGTAAAATATTTTTGTTTGTTTTTAAGGCATAATATAGTTTTTTTTTTCCATAGCTATACATAGTACTGCGCCTTTTTGTATATATTTGATTTATAACGTCATAATATTATAATATTTTCTCTAATTGTATTGCCGATCTGTTTGTATCTCTTATTTATTTTTTTCATCTATTTAATCCATTTTGTATGTATATGGTTATTCTCTATAATCTGACGTATTTGACGTCCGTCACGTCATCATGCGGCTCCAACGGAAGACCAGCGCTGACTGTTCGCAGTCAGCATTATGCTGAGTTGGAGCCGTGTTGTGACACGCCTTGTTCCTGTCTTATTGTGTAATGTGCGCCTACAATAATATAGTTTCTTTTAGTTATTATTTGGGAACAATGTTGTGTGTTGCAATAAATATATTTTCTTTCTTTCTTTCTTTTTTTTTTTCTTATTAGCTACAGTACACAACTGAAAGCTAATGATAATGATGACAAATAATAATAATAATTTGAATTTATACTCTAACAGAACGGGTTACCCCAATTACACTGCTCGAATCAATTCATATGGGTTATGTGGACAACCCATACGGGTATTGTCAGAGTTCAGGTCGCCATAATTCCTACAAGACCTCCAACATAACCTAACGACTGCTCCCTACATATCTTATAGGAAACAGCCGCGACCTATAGTTTAATGTGCCATCCGAAATACGGTAGCGCCCAGGCGAAAATTCCACATGGTGAGATTCGATCCAGGGACTCCCGATTTAAAGCCGGGCATATTCCTGCTGGACCACGGACGCTACAAAACTTCAATTCATGCCTGAATGCTGTATAAACAGCATAAAAATATAAATCACCCTTGTGAAAATTGGTAGAAGAAGTAAATGTAGCGTTAGATATTTTCAGAATACTGAAAATGTTCTATTGGCCTCATCATAATCTTTCTGCTCTTTCCTAATACACGATTGGGTCGGGCATAGCACGTCGTCATCCACCATTCCAGTCTATCATCCCTCATCTCTGCACTCACTCCATTTCCACGCTCGTCATTCACACTGGTGATCCAGGTTTGTAGTCCCCTTCTTTAGCTTTTTGGGGAAGTACCACACCTATGCCAGTTATTCATCCGCCAAGCAGAAATGTGTGGGAAGGGCAATGGCCCTTCCAACCGGAACACATTCATGCCCAGTAATTTCGCTGGTAACATTTTACCATGGCATGACGAGTTTCAACAACTAATATCTCAGGGTGACAGACGCAGTGCAGTGTCACGCAGAGTTTTGAATTTAAAAACACTGGGTGGCACTATGTCTGATATGGGAAATCGTGATGTTAGCTGCACCTGATTTGCTCGTCTTGTCACTATCTTAAAAAAAAGTCTTCTAAGGTCCAACATTATAAATAAGCGTACCTGCTAGAAGGGTCCAAGTATGCAACCGCCCAACACGGAGGTCCTATCTGCACTGCCAGCTCAAGTGGCAATTACCTAACTGCACCGTTTAGGGAGCGTAGGGACAGGACTGGTCCTTATTTATGTATGTAGGTCGGCTGATTGGATCTCCGGGCTATTGAGACATGAGACGTGCGATAATGGCGTGAGATTGCTTCTATAGATACACTGTTGTACATGTTGTGTAATCTCTGGATTATACAGGATGTCTCTGTTAATCTTAATACTTCTGTACTTTATGATACCGCATTATGACTGCCTCGGTGGCGTAGTGGGCGCAAGCTCGACTGCCGATTATAAGGTCCCGGGTATGATTCTCAGGTCAGGCAAAGTGTTAAATATTGGATTTTTCCATAAGGAATTATCTCAATAACTGCCTGGAGTCTAGAACTGTGCCCGGAAGATGGCAAAAGCCTGGCATGGCTGCAATATAACATGGGACCAATAACATACTGACGAAATGTGGGTATACCAAATACGTGACGGAGTCCTGGGCACACCTCTGCCTAACCTTACGGGAAAAAGGCGTGATTGTATGTTATGTTATGATACCATACGTATGGTGCGCAATAGCCTATCCATACTAATGTTTGTTTGTCCTTCTTTCACGTCGCAACGGAGCGATGTTATGGTATGACTAGTGCAAGAACAGCGGCTTTACCCGCTCGCAATTATGAAATATGGGAGTTTTATACCAAAACCTTGACGCCCTTTCTGGACCCCTTAGAATATGATTTTTTTTAAAATCCTTTCTTAGCACACGCCCAGACTACAAAAAGAACCTACATTCCAAGTTTCAAGTCTCTAGGAACAGTGGTTTGGGCTCTGCGTTGCATGTTGGTGAGTGAGTTATTTAGGATTTTATAATATATAGTGATAGTGATTACACCTGCACCAAAGCTATGCGTTGTACCTATTACATTATATTTTGTACAGATAGTTTAAAAATGTACTATTAAGTTGTGTTACTTACTCGTATGTCACTGTGTAGCACAGTTGGTAATGAGCGATTGTGAGTACCAACTCAAACCTACGTGCTTTAATGGTACAATATAAATGTTCTGTTTTGTATATTATGTATTAAATAAATAAAAAAAAAAAAAAAATGTACCTAATAATGTTCCTTACAATAGAGTAGGTATGAATAACAACGCCTGTTAACTAAAACTGTTTATACACACAACGTTGCGAGTTCGGACGCTCACCGGTTTTCCTACTCGCATAATATAAATAAATACAGGAGGCCAGAACCTAAACAAGTTGCAAATTAAATAATTGCGAAATTAGCAAAATAAGTTCACTACTCACACACTGACACAATGACGTTGAATTGCTGCTCGCGCTTTGGAAGTGATTTATGCACGAATGAATCTCATTGGTATCTTTACTCTAAGCCTACACATAATGTATTATCAGCTTTCACCATTTTTTTCCGCCAGAATTCCGCCAATCTACAGTCTTTTGCAAGTTGATTGGGTTGACGGGTAGACGTACTCCCCCACCATTTTTTTATCGTAGTGTTTTTATGGTAGTTTTATGTTAGACAAGACGAGCAATCAGGTGCCTGATGGTAAGCATCATGATTGTTCATATCAGACACAGTGCCACACAGTGTTTTAAAATTCTAAATTCTGCGCGGCACTGCACTGAGCCTGTCACCCTGAGATATTAGTTGTTGAATCTAGTCATGCCCAGTAATTTCGCTGGTAACATTGCCCTTCAGACCGGAACACAGTAATGTTTGCACATTACTTCTTGGCGGATGAATAACTGGAAAAGGTGTGGTACTTCCCCAGGTGGCCCCCTGCAAAAGAGGCATACCACTACATAAAATTTAGTAACACTAATTGAGTAAATTATGTACCTCTTATATACGTGTTCTTCGTTTTGTTCCAGCCTTCTGTCGCTACCTGTTTTGTCCCTCTCGCCACTAATATTACAAGATTTAGTCCAAGAAGTTCAAGTAGAGTTTCCAATAGTGACCTAACTAGTTGGAAGTTCTCGACAAGCTTTGACCAACTTCGTCTACAGGTGACTGTGGAGCTTTTCACTTCTCTCAAGCAATTTGTTGTTTTTGTTTAATGTAAGACTTTACCGGCTGATTTATTTTGTATGGAAAGGCGAATTTTTTTCTTTGCAAATTTGGCAATTCTTTCTTTTGATTTTTTTTTATCTTTTAGAATGCCTCGGTGGCGTAGTGGGCGGATGCTCGACTACCGATCAGGAGGTCCCTGGGATTTTTCCTTAAGAAATTATCTTAATAACTGCTTGGAGTCTGAAACTGTGCCCTGTAGATGGCAATAGGCTCGCCCCCTGTTACATGGGACTACTAACATACTGGTGAATTGTGGGTGTACTTACTATGGGCCTGAGTCCTGGGTACACCTCTATCTACCCCTTCGGGAAAAAAGCGTGATTGTATGTTATGTTATATGTAAGATTACCGATCAGCAGCTGATCCACTTTGTATGAAAGGCGATTTTTTAAATTTAGCAATTTTTCCTATTGAAAGTTGTCAATTTTGATGCATCCCCTTATGTCTCCTTGTATTGTTGTTGTGTTGGTACAGTCGACTTAGTAATTGGAGTCTAGAGTTTTAAAAAATATCACTTCCAGTGAACTTATTATTTTATTTATTTAATAAGTAGAACCACATTATGCATATATCATTTTTTTTACTTAGGCAAGTTCGTATATGTATAAAAATATATAGGCGTATATAGTATTCGCCATAGAGCTCGTTAAAAATATATGAATACAACTAGAAAAATCTTAAATAATATGAATGAATACATGTGAAAAAACTTATACAAAATGAACAAAAGTGAATGAATATGATAAAAATTAATCTTCCGCATTTATAATATTAGTACGATGTACCGTGCAAAAGTTGTGTGCACAAACTATTTTTCTTAAATTATAATAATACCTAATAATCCTTATTTTAAAAC
The DNA here is from genome assembly GCA_947063395.1 of Hemistola chrysoprasaria. NCBI lineage: Eukaryota > Metazoa > Arthropoda > Insecta > Lepidoptera > Geometridae > Hemistola > Hemistola chrysoprasaria. The sequence continues at coordinate 5,233,964 of OX346731.1, read as the reverse complement.
AATACACATTTACACATTATAGAATGAAACACGATGAAATATGCAGAAGTAAAACTGTGTCAAAAACATTACGCTAATGTATCCCCCAATTACTCAGTCGACTATACGTATACCTTGGTTAAAATTCTGAGTTATTAACGTCCCAAAGTATTAAACTCATTCCCCTTATGTAAGTCCCCTAAACATTTTACGTTCGAAATCACAATAAAAACGGTCCCCGTTACTGTTTGCACGAATTTGTGTACTCATCCCTTGCCAAAAGCACTAACACGCCGTAATATATCGTGAAGAATTCTCCAGAATAACTTGACCTCTTTCACCCCGTATTTGTTTACACAAATATACGGTGTCAAACGGTTTGTTAAGAGTTTCAGAGGTCGTTATATATTGGCAGGTTTAGAACCCATGCCTTTAAGAGGCAGTGCGTTACAAATATTTTATTAGGCTCTGTAAGGTGCCCTTTTGTAGGCTTAGTTATCCTCTTTGTGCTCATGTGGGCTTATCAACAGAGAGGTGACGTTTGTGGCGCTTTTTGAGTTTAATTTTGATATATTTTTATTAACATAACCTGACGCCTTTTTCTAAAACAGGTAGGCAAAGAAGACTGGCCGGTCGGCTCATCCAGTAGTGCTCTGCCTTCTGGGACATAGATCCCGGGTTCGATCCCTGACCAGGTCGAACGTTTGTGCGCATGAGCATGTCTGTTTGATCTGTGTCTGGGTGTTATAAGCGTATATAAGCATGTATATGTCTTCTGGTTACCATAGTACAGGGTTTGCCTAGTTTGGGAGCAGATGAACGTATGAAAAATGTCATGTAAGTGAACGAAGCGAAAGTTGTATGTCAGGATCGTAGCAAGTGGCGGGAAATAGTCTCTGCCTACCCCACCGGGAACAAGGCGTGACTATATGTATGTATGTATGTATGACCGTGTGTGGCAGTTGTCCCATAAAAAAATTAATTGTTAAGGCATACATATGTGTGTATAGTGAAGGGTTCCATAGCTAGATGCCTGAAATAAAAAGCATTTAATCCCAAAAAATAATCCGCCTAAAGAACTATGGTATGAAGTATGGAAACATGCAGTAAAATGGCCATAACTTTTGATTGCGTTAACTTAGAAGTATGATTTTTTTACAGCCACAAGGGACCGCAGATCTGAGTAGTTGATATCAATTTCAACTTGATGCCTTCACGGGCTCCCGTTTAAGTGTCTTGACAGATGGACAGACAGACATACAGACAGACGGACAACAAAGTGATCCTATAAGGGTTCCTTTTTTCCTTTTGAGGTACGGAACCATAAAAAGGAGATGTGCCCAGTGCCCAGGACCCAGTCCCATAGTTCGCTCATACTGATGAAGTTATGTTTGTAGGTCCAATGTAGAAGAGGGCGAGCCTATTGTCATGTACCGGGTAAGGTTCCAGATTGTAATGAGAAAATTCTACATGGAAAATCCAATAAGACGTGGGATCGAACCTCACGATCTCTAGTAGCGCTTGCGACCACTACGCCAAAGAAACAGTTCCTCACAAATGTCCCAACTGAAACTAGTACAACAATATGTACATGTAACGAGGTAGGTAGGTACATATAAGATAGATATGTAGTGTGCAATAGATTCGTTCTCACGACAGGTCAACGTGCGTCCGTCACCTACTCCGCTATCAATTGTCGAGTAATTCCCACTTATTCCCGACAAACTTCACCCAGTGAAAGCGATAGGAGAATAGCGGAAAAATAATGGCACTTTAGACTGACCGGTTAGTTCAGCTGGTAGTGCCCCTGCCTTCAGAGCCGCAGGTCCCGGGTTTGATCCCCAGCCAGGTAGAACATTTTTTGCCATGAGCATGTCTGTTTGATCTGGGTGTTATAAGAGTATATAAGTATGTATATCAGTCCTCTGGTTATCATAGTACAGGCTTCTAGCCTAGTTTGGTACCAAATGACCGTGTGTGGAAGTTGTCCTAAATAAAAAAAAAATAGGGTACATAGATTTACATCTGGTCCGGTTGTAAGCTTGCATCCAGCGTGTTCCTGCGGTCTTTAATAGATCATTTACTGTCCACCGTGCGGATGGACGTCCTATGCTGCACTTGGTCCGTGGTCTCTATTAGAGAACCTTACAGCCCCATTGGCCATCAGTTCTACGTGCCCTGCCCATTGCCACTCCACTTGCTAATCCGCAGGGCTATTTATTATATGTCATCATTGGTTCTGGCAAAGGACCTTCGACGTGAGGAAATAGGTATTTTGGACCAGGAGACATTGCATATATTTTCGAACGTTGCACAGCCGAGTTGAGTTCTTCTTTGAAGTTGGACCTGCTGAGTTCTAAAGTAATATTATTTGGATTTTTTTTTCAATACTCAATACTCAATACTTTATTTGCATTTAATTGTGTTATGTTGGTAAAATACTTATTTGTGCGAGGTCTACTAACATAAATATAGTTATCGCGTGTAACTTTTCACTTATACCCCACACCAACAAACAGTAGTCCCGTCGTCCGATCGTCACTCACCAGAATTGGTCTATTACGTCGCATCCACGCTAGGTGCAGCGGCGATTCTTACGAGAGCCCGATTATAAGGGAACGGCTTCTGGTAGCTGTTCCACTGCCACTTGAACAACTTTATGTGACGTCAGGTTACTTGTGCGTGAGTTACGCTTATTGAAACGGAATTTAATCTTGAGGAAATGGTTGTAGTTAGGGAGACTGCCGCTACAGAATTGGTCTCTTCTCAATAATACGTTCAAGCACTTTATTAATTTAAAATGTTACCGATTTAATAATATAAGTATGCTCCTGGCTTAGATGCGACCAGCGAAATTACTGGGCATGATGAGATTCAACAACTCATATCTCAGGGTGACAGGCGCAGTGCAGTGCCACGCAGAATTTTGAATTTTAAAACACTGGGTGGCACTGTGTCTGATATGGGCAATCATGATGCTAACCATCAGGCACCTGATTTGCTCGTCTTGTCACTCATTATCATAAAAAAAAAGATGTTGATAATTACAGCCCGTTGCAGTAATATTTATGATTTACTTTACGGGTAGACACCCATTATAAGTCTACAAAAATATTATGAGAGATGATTCAATGCTGGTTACGGAATTTGAGCTCGTGGCTGAAACTCAATACAAGCAAACATTGTTATTATTCCCTAATCTACCTTTCTTCTGAATAACACCTGAGTTCCTGAACGTATTTGAGCGATGCTACCTTTATAAGAATTTAGGAACATGTAAATATTTGAATCTATAAGTATAGAGACGCGATAAAAGATTCTCTGAGCATCAAAGGTGAGAGTGTATTGCCATATTTAATATTTAGGTTATAAAACAAATAGAATAACATACCAAGACTACATCATTTATATTATTATCATTGAAGCTATTTTTGACTGTTATCACAGCTGCTGTTGATAATTTTATTTAAATTTGTTATAACGTCTTCAATCTAGAGTCTCTAACCACCTCGAACAGGTCTGATAATATATTTGTGAATAAACTTATTATTTATATATAAAATCTTAATTAAATAGGTTGTCCGTTTCTTTTGTGTGTAAAATTTATAGTTATTAAATCATTCTTAAAGTATTTTCATTAAGTAATGTGACATATTGTAAGGAATATTTTGATATTGTTTGGTACTTATAATAAATACTCTTACATATTGCACATCACTAATTATATAATATGTGGTAGAGCGTATTGAATATAATTATTTATTGTAACACCCTTTTCCCGACATTTTTGTAATAAATTATTATTCTGATGTTGATTCCGTAATGAGAAACCGTTTTACCAGATTGATTTTACGCGTTTTGTCTGTAGGATGTGGTTGGTGAAGGCAGCGGCAGTGTTATGGTGCGCGTCGCAAGCGAGCTCGCAGTGGCGATGTCCGGTGCTGAGCGCGCGCCCCGCTGCCGAGTGCGCCTGTGACCTTCCGCACACGCTGCGTTGTGCTGGCGACCATACTGCGTTACAGGTAACCTTTTCCCATATAGTGGTGGGTTTGCTTTCCATATTTTTCTCTTCTAATTCACTATATTATTCACTACATCATCCTCGGAAACCTAGCACCCTGTCATGTCATATAATTTATAATGGAAAAATGAATGAATCCCGCTTTTATGGGCTGTCTAAACTAGCGCGCGAATCGCGTGTGATGTTGCGCCATGAATCGCGGCGCGATCGCGGCGTGAACTGCGAACCATCTCCACACTCGCAGTTCGCGGCTTCGCGCGCGTGTTTGAAGCGTTTATCTTGCCAACCACCAAGTCGAGCACGCCCATAGCATGCTTTTCAGGAAGAATCTTGCGGCATTTTGGACCCCCTTGTAACTTCGTTGTGGAGCTAGAAGCCTGAATTATCTGTGACTATGAGAAGATACCATAGCTACCATTATATTATATTCATAAATTAATTTATATAAAATAGTTTACGAATAATTGCTAGCCGAAGTTCTCAGCGGTTGTCATAATATTATACTCACTGATTATAATTAAGTGTAGATACTTCTAGCAGACCGATCAACCTGAAATTTTGTATTAAGACTGGGCCTATTAAGCCTATTAAGAAAGGGAAAATTGAAATATAGATACACTTCAGTCTCGTTATTATTTGCGGTTGGTAGTCATACAAATTGTATGACGGCTCACTGCATAATAAACTTTTTCATCCCACTTTGTACATTGTACCACTTTGTAATCAATAGTAATAGTGTTTGCTACCTCTTCAGACCAAATGTTAAATGGCTTAGATCCTAGAAAGCTTGAGTAACAAAAAAAAATTTCTGCAATTGAAAAGCCATTTAATTGGAAAATTTTGAAACATACGTTAAGCACCTACCGATTTTATATTGTGGGTTATAAGAGTGAAGTTAATTAACAATAAAACGTTGTGAAATCAATCAAAACGAAATAATGAAACGATCATCATTGCGATTAATTAATATTCGTTTAAGCCGAACGCAAACGAAATATAAGTACTTACTTTTCCCCTGAAATATGTGAATGATTGCAGAAATAAAAGTGGATTGAAAACCATATTACTAATGATTAATAATTAAATATAAATAATGATTAATAATTAATTAAGCTATGTGTATATTACTGTGATGTTATATATGACTGCCTCTGTGGCGTAGAGGGCGTATGCTCGACTGCCAATCAAGAGGTCCCGGGTTCGATCCCCAGGTCAGGCAGTGTTAAATATTGGATTTTTCCATTACGAATTATCTCAATAACTACCTGGAGTCTGGAACTGTGCCCGGTAAGTAGATGGCAATAGGCTCGCCCCCTATTACATAGGACCAATAACATACTGGCGAAATGTGGGTGTATCTACTATGGGACTGAGTCCTGGGTACACCTCTGCCTAACTCTTCGGGAAAAAGGCGTGAATGTATGTTTGTTGTGTTTATAGAAAATAGAGGTCCTTACAACAACGAAAACCAGGGAGGGTTTTCGTTATTGTAAGGACCTCAATCTTTCTTTCTAGAGTCCTCTTCCCAATATAAAACTTAATTATTTAGAAGAAAATGTTGGAAACAGTGGAACCACACAAACCACCGACTAGATAATAGTAAAACTTAATTATTTAGAAGAACATGTTGGAAACAGTGGAACCACACAAACCACCGACTAGATAATAGTAAAACTTAATTATTTAGAAGAAAATGTTGGAAACAGTGGAACCACACAAACCACCGACTAGATAATAGTAAAACTTAATTATTTAGAAGAAAATGTTGGAAACAGTGGAACCACACAAACCACCGACTAGATAATAGTAAAACTTAATTATTTAGAAGAAAATGTTGGAAACAGTGGAACCACACAAACCACCGAATAGATAATAGTAAAACTTAATTATTTAGAAGAAAATGTTGGAAACAGTGGAATCACACAAACCACCGACTAGATAATAGTAAAACTTAATTATTTAGAAGAAAATGTTGGAAACAGTGGAACCACACAAACCACCGACTAGATAATAGTAAAACTTAATTATTTAGAAGAAAATGTTGGAAACAGTGGAACCACACAAACCACCGACTAGATAATAGTAAAACTTAATTATTTAGAAGAAAATGTTGGAAACAGTGGAACCACACAAACCACCGACTAGATAATAGTAAAGGCACCTGTTTAAATCCAATCGAACCTTACCTGCCGGCTCGTTTGCACACAATGCCTTACAAGTCATGAATACTAAGAGGATGTCCAAATATCCAATAGTCCAACACTATTGAGATGTTATAGCCATCGTATGTGTGTGGACGGACGTAGATTCCGAAACAATACCTTTTCGATGGCGTCTACTGTTGTAACTCGATTGAAACTCGATTGTAACATGTGTGTTAGCTTATCATCATCATAATCATCACCATCATCATCAGCTAGTAGACGTCCGCTGCTGAACATAGGTTTTTCTCATAGAACGTCTATTATTCATATTGGGGGCTTTTGCAGTAATCACCACGCTTGGCATGCGACTTGGTGATCGCAGTAACTGTAGTTGGAGTACTTGGAAACAGAAAGCGCTGCTGTCCGCTCTTCGAATATGTCCCTCTTTCGGGTCGAACGGCTCCCACAGGATGAGAAAGAGGTGGCCCTTTTATGTAGCCGGGAACCACTGTAGTTTGTTGTATTTGTGTTGTTATGCGTTGTGTTTAGAAATCCTGATTTGAATTCACTTATCAGTGCTACAGGCCCGCGAGTTGTTTCCAAAGAGGATTCAATACTCAATCATTTATTTGCGTGATTTCTTAGGTCAGGTGGTATTTCAAAAATTAGTTTAAGTTAAGGATGATCTATGACCATGTTGGGTTGCAATATAAAATCTTAGGTAACTTAGGTTAAGGTAACAAAAGATTCGCGTTGGTCATGTCAATATTATTTTTGTACTCTCTCACGCAACAGAACTAAGCTGTCGCCATAGTCGATATCGGCGAAAAACCGATAAAATAATAAACCGATAAACCGATTTGGCTGACATTCGATATGTTGATAGTTTAGGCCTTGGAATAACACATAGGGTACTTTATATCCCGATATTTCCACGGGAACAAAGACTACGCGAATAAAACCGCGGAGCACAGCTAGTCATCAATATAATAATATCTGTCGATATATTTTATCGGCGAATCCTCAAAGTACATTAGAATATTGACATGGTCAATGGTGGCTCTTATTTTGTTTAGAAATCATAATTATCTTATTTAACAATCAAAGTACGAGTATCTATCGTGTTTCCATGGTACCTCTCATGAAGTTCCAGTCTGTGTGGCGGCGTAGAGTAAACAAAAGCATTCGATTGACACCTGCAGACCCGTTTGAGAAGGGTCTTATCAAACCTCTCTAGGTTTGTACAACTCTATGGTCATTCGCTGTTAATAGGTATTTACTGTTTGACGTGAGGGAAAATTAGGGCAGCATTTATAAGTACCTGTTAGCCTATACGATTGAGTCCATCCATGCATATTGTTCATCAATCAGCATCTAGTAGAAGTCCACTTCTGGACATAGACCTCCCTGATATTGCCAATAATCACCACGCTTGGCAGCGGGTTGCCATCGAATATATATTTTATTCAATGGTTTCACGTAGAAGATACTGCTGCCCCTCCTTTCGATTTTTTAACCTAATCCCAGCACTTACGCCAACCACGGGTAGCGTTTGTTCACATGACAATATCCTCATATTTCATATGGACCGGATTTTTTCTGGATCCGGTGTTGTGGCGTGTGGGACCATAATTGTGTTCACACGAGCATCCAGATTGCCGGACGGATCCAGATTAATAAAATCAAATTGCATTGCTCGTACTCTACTACACCCGGATCTGGAAAAAATGTGGTCTGTGAAAAAAACTGGATCATGTTGTGTGAATCAGCCGTTACATTGGTTTTGTGATAATTTTTTTTATATCATAAGGCGGCGTATCCACTTGAGGCAGCCTTGGATCGTGCGACGATCAGGAGGTGTCTTGAAATGAGAGCTCGGGATGAGGCTTCCTCAATTGAATACGCGGATTAAAATTAATGGTTGAAATCAGGATTTAATAATAGCATCATATCTCTTTCCACTCAAATTCATTAGGAAGTATTGTTGGATATAGACTTTCTATATAAATTTTCTTTAAGTCCGTTTGTAAGCGGCTTGCATCTTGCATTGCATTTTCCTGTGGTCTTTTATTGATCATCTATCTAACTGTGGGAGGACGAACTACTACGCTTGCCGTTCCGTGGTCTCCATTCAATAATCTTACAGTCCCATAGGCCATCAGTTCTACGAGCTCTGCTCACTTTAACTAAATTCAATGAATGAATAGTGATATAACAATTGTTATAGAAAATCGGCCGTCATCTCCGCGAGCAGAAAGCTCGCAACAAGAACACAGCAGTATCGCTCCTGGATTGTTCGCTACGTGGAGTCACCGTACTATCATCGACTGGTGTGTCGGAGCTGGCCGGAGCTGGTCTCCACGGGCTGGTTGTGTCTTCAGGAGATATAAGGAGGGTACAGGCCGGCGCGTTTGCTGACGTCGCTGGAAGTCTACAAGCTTTGGGTAACATTTCATAGTCAGTGTAGTGCAGCTTTATAGCGCTTTGCCCACTATATCGGCACCTTATAGAGCCGTGAGCGACAAAAAAAAAATCTTTGTAAAGAAATGTATGATAACACTAGCCCACTAGACATGGCGTGACAGATGCGTGGCGTGAACGTTGCGTTAGCTCTCCGTCAACACTTTCTATGAGGACGGTGTTGATACTTTAGAGTCGGCAAGGTACACCGTATCCTTTTCCGTAGTCTGGTCGAATACGTTCATTGCGTTCAATGAACGTATTCGACCAGGCAATATACAGGCAGGCAAGGAAGATGCAGGTCGAATACCGTTGTATTCGACCTGCATTGAACAGCTTAAAGATTAGAGAGAAAGAGGGCGTGGGACAGGAACGCATTCTGATCGGGAGAAAGGCGTTTATTTTTTTATAAAAATGACCTATTTTGTTGGCTTCAGATGGATTTTTTATGATAGATCAAGATGATATGATACATACAAGACGAGCAAATCAGGTGCCTGAATAGTTAAGCATCATGATTGCCCATATCAGATACAGTGTCAACAGTGTTTCAAAATTCAAAATTTTATTTATTTATTATGGATAGATTACACAGACAGCGTACAAGGGTCGGGTCCTTTTCCTTGTACTACCGACCAAAGTGACCAAACACGCGCCCATTTTCCCCGTTCTTCCTGCGTTCGTCTTATTACTTACTTGAAGGCTCCTTTTTTATAATTAATTTTTTAAATATGCCATAGGTATATTATTGTATACTTGGCAATTTATCAAGGAACTCAATATTATTTACAATATCAATGACTTTTGCAAAGATGTTAGCAACCTGTTTCCGTGCCAATATCATATCATCAAAGAAAAATAATTCAAAAAGCGTGTAGTTCAAAATTTTACTCCCTTTTAACCGCTACTAGATAACAACTTCTTAAACAACCATTCGATATTCATACAAAGAATGCCCAGTCTACTTTTAACCTTTTCAATAGCAAATAAGCATATAAGACCATTTGCAGGTTTGCCGAACAATCAACTGCCTTCAGTGCCAACCGAGGCACTATCGCGTCTCTGGAATTTGGATAGATTGGATCTCTCCAACAACAAAATACACACTTTAGACTCTAATTCATTCAAGGTAAAGTTCATTTTTGCATGTTTCTACTTTAAATCGAATATGTTAAGCTATCAAGACAAAAGCAAAGGCACGACTTTATAGTCACAGCAATAAGATCGATTTTGCAGTAGACAGGATTTTAATTTGAAAATTTCTATGGAAATTCTTGGACGATAAAGATGATTCAGATTGAGCTTTACAGCGTTGGGAAGAAGGTGTAATATTAAGTTGCAATGTTGTGGGAACAGAAATGAAATAAGGGATGTAAGCGGAAAAGATAACGATCGGAACTTATTTGAAAAATTGTTTGGTTTATTGGTAACAATATTTGGATATTCGAGATTGTACACATGATTTAAATCACGTATCAATGAGACTTACGTGAAAAGCATTGAATCCTTTATATTTTTGTAAAATGATTTCAGGGCATTCAAAACCTTACGTTCCTGGATATAAGTGACAATCAACTGACGACAATAGCACAGGATTCCTTCAAACCGCTTGTAAAATTAAGCGTTCTGAGGTTGCGAGGGAATTTACTGAAAGTCCCTGCACTAGCTTCATTAAAGGTGAGATAAACTATAAAACAGACAACATAATAATATAAAGACGACGCTATAGTCTTATCGGACTGTAATTCGTATTTAAATAATGCAGAAATTCTTTTTAACAAATAAATATATAAAATTGGCAAAAGTATTAATGAATGATGTACGCAACTGAACCAATTTCATATTTCTGATGTTTTTATCACCGGTTCTTTGAAACGTAGTCGATTTTTGGTTACGGTCGAATGGCCCGCGGTCTATTCAATTTTATCCTTTCAGAGTAAGTACTCAATCATCGTCTTTAGGTCAAAAGCACACCATTTAGTTTCGCCAAGGTTATGCAGTGATATTGCATAACAACCGTCCCCAACCCTTTTCGTTTTCAATTTTTTTTTCAGTCATTAATTGGCTGGCTAGATTTTATTGAATGTTTCAATAAAAACTAGCCAGCCCCCGCAGCCTGCCAAATATTATTATTTATTTTATCTCAGTAACTAAAGATTAATTGATTTGTATGTCGTGACAAAGAAAACCTAAAAAATAGTTGGCGCCCAACGTGGTACTGATGTTTTAAAAGAAATTGGGACCCAACCCATAATAGGTCTACTTGTAAGTAAACTGTAAAAAGCTTTATTAAATTATTAGCTGTTAGCTGTAATTATCAATAGCTAATATAGTTATATCGTTATCTTGTAAGGGAGCCCCACGTTGGGCGCCATCTTAATCACACGACTTATTAATAAAGTTAATACTTACATAAAATCACGCTTCCCAAAGGAGCGGACAGACAGACTTAGTTCCATATTAAGTATACCCACACATCGCTAGTTAAGGTTTTTAGTCATATGTAATAGGGGGCAAGTAAATCATCTATCGCGCTCCAGGCTCCATACATACGTAACATACAATCACGCTTTTTTTCCGAAGGGGTAGGCAGAGTTGTACCCAGGACTCAGTCCCACAGTAGGAACACCCATGTTTCGCCAGCCTATTGCTATCTACCGGGCACAGTTCCAGACTCCAGGCAGTTATAGTGGTAGGCCTCTTTTGTAGGGGGCCGCCTGGGGAAGTACCACATCTTTGCCTGTAATCTATCCGCCAAGCAATAATGTGCAAACATTACTGTGTTCCGGTCTGAAGGGCGGAATTACTAGGCATGACGAGTTTCAACAACTAATATCTCAGGGTGACAGGCACAGTGCAGTGCCGCGCAGAATTTTGAATTTTAAAACACTGGTTGGCACTGTGTCTGATATGGGCAATCATGATGCTTACCATCAGGCACCGCACTGCACTGCGCCTGTCACCCTGAGATATTAGTTGTTGAATCTCATCATGCCCAGTAATTTCGCTGGTAACATTGCTCTTCATACCGGAACGCAGTAATGTTTGCACATTGCTGCTTGGCGGGTGAATAACTGGCAAAGGTGTGGTGCTTCCCCAGGCGGCCCCCTGCATAAGAGGCCTACCACTACAAAAATGGCCGTCGTATTGTCGGGTAGAGAATGTTATTCGCAAATAATTTTCCCAAACATAGTCCTAATTATAGCTTTATTATAGTCGCCGATTTATTTATAATTTCATTTGAATATAGTGAGGTAAGGTACTAATTATTTTTTTAAATAGCGACGCGCGTTCCAATTTTAATAGATCATTTGCTTAAATTATTATAATTATTAACGGGAAACCTGAGTGACGAAGAATTTAAAATTTCTGTTTTTGTAAAAACTATCGCCGTCGCTCTGCTCCTGAAAGTATGAGCTATGAATGTGTGTGTAAGAAGATTATTATTGCTACTTCGCGCGCATATTCATGTCAGTAGTAAAGTTTGTGACGCTTGTATTCAAATTAGGTAGGTACTTATCGTAGGTATTATTTTAGACTTTTGTTTTTATTTACATTCTCGTAAAGATGATTGCTTAAATTCATTAGCTACGTCTAGTATGAAATGGACCAGTGGTTGCAGTGTTCAGACAGCGTTCACAAAATCGTGTCATCGATCAACGAATGCGAGTTCGAATCCAGTCCCAGGAGCAATTTTTGCCCGGATATTTTTTTGTTAGGAACTTTTTTCTTCATTATCTGTATTTATATTATTGTGATATTATATAATTAAAAACTAGATACTATAATATATATTTATAGTATATATGACACCAGTCGCCCAGCGCTTAAAAATTCATATCAATGTGTATATTATCTTCGAAGGTAAGTATTGACTTTTTCAGTTCATCCTGTCAGTCTAGACGTTTGCTGAAAATATAATTTTAAATTTTTAGACTAAGCGGTCTACTCGCATGAAATACAATACGGATAAGGAAAGAATTATTATTGTATTCGTATTGTATTTCATGCGAGTAGACCGCTTTGTCTAAAAATTTAAAATATTAAGCAAAAAGGAAGTGTTTATCAATTTCGATATGGATTCTAATTGTAACATTAGACTTGTCGGTGGGTAGATTGCGAAATGCATCACCTATAGATAAACACACGCCCCTAGAGCGTTAGGTAGAAGGCATAGAAAAATTTCACCAACGACTAGTACCTCCACGGTAGCTCAAGTGGTAGAGCGCGTCCACCACGGATTGGTGCGGAGGGTGCGTGGTTCAAATCCCACCCGTGGGTGAAATTTTTCTTTCCTTATTCTTATTGATTCTTTTGCTTTAGTACTTACGGTTTTGGCTTGTTTGTATGAATTTCTTTCAGTATTTTGCTCTGAAAATGGGCAAAAGGGGCAGGACGTTTATTTTTGAACGCTCTACGAAAAATACACCATTTACGTATAAAACGGCAAATACATTTTGCGCCTTTGCCATCCGTTTGAGTATAGGTAATACAATACGTACATACTTAATTATTTTGTGTTTTTCATCATGAAATTACGATAAAACGCAATTCAAATTAATTTCTTCAACCTAATGAGTGATGTTAGGGGTGAGCAGTTAATAGTCATGTCGACCGCAAAAATTCGATCCGTTCGAACCGTTGATCGCTATCAACTACAAACTTGAAAATCATTTAGGTGGTGTTTGAGCCAATCATATGATCATGAGAACCCGGGTTTGATCCACAAGTCAGCCAAAAAGTGTAATTGGATTTTCTATTAGGGGTTTTCTGAATGACAGCTTGGAGTCTGAACCCAATAGATGACAATAGGTACGACTTCTACTACAAGAGATTTAAAATATTACTGGCGAAGTGTTAGAAAATTTCACTGAGTCTTCACCCATGAACGCAAATGCCGTAGCTTGCGATAATGCTCTTGAACCATCTCTTTTTTAAAGATGTATCTACTCGTACAAGGCCAATAATGATTATGATGATAAAGTAATACATTTTAATATAATTACATATTATATAATATTTATTAACAAATTACCTACTTAACAGTATAGAAGACAATGAAAGATCACCATAAAAACAAGTGCTATGCACTAAACATCTCATAATTAGGTTCTCCGAAGGTCTAACTGAACGAGAATGGGCCATATGAAGATTGATATTATAGTTGAATTGCATTTAAATCGATATTGTTACATACTATTAGTCTTCTATTTTTTCGTAAGAAGTATTGGTTTAAACTCGTTTTCTATGAACATCACTAGGATTTTTCAAAATACTATGTCTATGAGTCCCTTCCCTAGTTGTATAAGTGTGAGTGGAACCCCCCCTCACCGCCTGCCGCACCCCGTAGAACGCGAAAGGGACAACTGCAGCTCAAAGCGATTATAACTACGAAAAAATGACGAAATCGATGTTTTGTATTCCCGTGTTCCCTCCGAGAATAATTAGTTTTATCCATAAATTTATATCTTGAAAATTAGGAAATAGATTAGGCTATGTCCCTGTTATTTTATTTTTTTTCCTTAACTCTTCATTTTTTTCTAGTGAACGTCTAATTGCGCGAGTAAAACTGGGACAGTTTTTCATGTTTTTAAAGGGTCATATTTCATTTAATAATGAGTTTGTAGAAAAATGAAAATAACAGGGACATGCTCACTGAAAACCTTGATTTTATAAAAAAAAAACCATTGCTCTGACGCAATTATCTAGGGAGGAAACACGGGAATACGTTTGTATGGAAAAATCACCCCTAATGTATTCTCTTATACTAAATATAATTATAATTCTAGACTGCCTCGGTGGCGTAGAGGGCGCATGCTCGACTGCCAATCAAGAGGTCGCGGGTTCGATCCCCAGGTCAGGCAGTGTTAAATATTGGATTTTTCCATTATGAATTATCTCAATAACTGCCTGGAGTCTGGAACTGTGCCCGGTAGATGGCAATAGGCTCAGCCTCTATTACATGGGACCAATAATATACTTGCGAAATGTGGGTGTATCTACTATGGGACTGAGACCTGGGTACACCTCTGCCTACCCCTTCGGGAAAAAGGCGTGAATGTATGTTATGTATGTTGTTATGTTATAATTCTAGAAATATTATTTATGCACATTTGAAAATCTTATTATTAGTCCTATCATATTATACAATCTACATTATAATGCACGGTCGACGTGGCCCTAAAACCAACAATTCCCCTTGTTTCATAAATCTTGTAACAAGAATAATAAATAATTTGTGTCTTTGTTTTCCTAAAAGTTAGCAATAACCTATATTAATTATTAGTCGTAATTGTTCCCACAGGGTGCGAACCTGTTAAAAGACCTGGATCTGTCAGGAAACGCTCTGGAAGGTCCCGTGGGACCCACTACTGTTCCAGCACTTCAGTATTTAACTACACTACAATTATCGGATAACACTTTTGCTAGTATAAGGAGAGGAGCTTTGGCTGGTAAGATTTATTGGAAAATTAGACAAAGTTTATTTACGAAACCTTTGCGATTCCAACACATATTTTATGGCAAACACGTGACTTAACTACTCGTGATAACGGCTGAAGCAAGTTAGCCGAAATATCGAGGTAAATAAATAATTCAAAATATTTTAGCGCGCTGAAGTCCCGTTTTTGCGATAAAATATAAAGTTGCCTATATCGTTTATTCGAAGGTTATAATGTTATAAACTTTAATCGTCGTTTTCTGTTGTCTCCAAAATTAAATAATGTTGCAGGTTTAACAAACTTAACGCATCTGAATTTGCACAACAATCAAATAGACGTGCTTGAAGACTACGCGTTCAAACATCTCACTAATTTGACAAACTTGGACTTGTCGCATAACGAAATTGTTGCGGTATCAGGTGAGATTAACAATATTTAGATCATACCTATTCTCCAAAGGGGGAAACGTGGTCCCTGACTATGGGCCCTATCAGTAAGCTCAAAATAGCGCAACGAGCTATGGAGGCTATGCTCGGGATTTCTCTGCGAGATCGAGTCAGAAATGAGGAGATCCGTAGACGTAAGGCACATAGCACGTAGAACTGATGGCCGATGGGGCCGTAAAGTTCTCGAATGGAGACCACGGACTGGTAAGCGCAGCGTAGGACGTCCTTGGAGGAATTGAGATAAGGTTTTGCTTTTTATCTCTAAGCAGATGGTTTTCCTGAAAATCGTGATATTTATTGGATGCCTGACGCCTACATGTAATACCTGAGGTACATGTAATATTATAGAAATTCTCCACATAGTGTTTCGGTCCCATACACAGGTCTAAGACAGCCTATAATGTAATACTATGTCAGCTACAGTACAGTTAAACCTACAGAAAGAGAGTGAACGATAATGTTAGTGATTTGTGAAGACCATAAATTTAAAACTTTGATAGTAAATTCATGACTGATAAACAAATAATAAAAATAAAAAACACGAATACACGACCAAGATACGAATGTTTATAACATTTTCAACAAAGAGATAAAAAATCAATGGACATTTTGTATAAAGCTTGAACAAATTCGCATTTTTCCAATGCTAAGGCCTGATTAGATGTTAGATATATACTTACGAGATAATGCTTATTCTGTGACATTTTAATTTCCGGCAAAAAATTGGGACAGCTTCTCTAAAAGCGGAAATAAAGAGAGTTACCGCGCACATCTGTAGATTTTATTTTACAATATTCTACCGAATGATCAGAATAAATATTTATTTGTTTATGAAAGCTAGGAACGGTTTCCGTACCCTGATATTGTCTGTTGATATTGGTATTGGATAATTCAATATTTACTGAACATTATTGAACATCCTTTATTCAGGTTTAATTACTATTTATTTTATATACAAAATAATATAAATAAATAAAACAAATTAATAGTGATTCATTTAATTTATACCTGCCTCAGTGAGAGCGCAAACTCATGAGGTCCCGGCTTCGATCTTCAGGTCAGGCAAAGTGTTATTTGGAATTATCGGAGTGACAGCCAGGAGTCTGGTACTGTGCCCGGTAGATAGCAATAGGCTCACCCCCTTACATGGGATCAAGAACATACTGGCGAAATGTGGGTGTACTTACTATAGGACTAAGGCCTGGGTACACTGCCTACCCCTTCGGGGAAAAAGCGAGACTGTATGTTAGGTTATATATATTTATTATTTACAATTTTATATTATATCATTTTCCAACAAAAATGGGTACGTGTTTTTTTATAAAAAAGTGTTGTATATAATATATTTTGCTAAAGGGTTTAACCACCCGTTAAACTAAACTAATATTTGTTAAATTAAAACACATAGATACAAATAAATGCGAGGTATATGTGAAAAGGTATAACTGATAGGTCAGTTTGTGAGAGAAGCCTTTTATTCGTTGGTCGGTTTGATAAGTAGGGCTTATCCATCTTGTTGCACAATCTTATATTTTCATGTACAATGTGTCATTGATAAATTAATCGATATTTATAATTTCAGGAGCATCCCTAGCACAGCTCGCGAGTTTAGTTCACTTGGACCTTTCCCACAATTTCCTACGTTCCTTATCAGCGGAACCATTCAAATCTCTTCAACTCCTTACATCTTTGTTGCTACACGATAACGACATATCGATGATCGATGACGGAGCCTTAACTGTTCATAAGGATTTGCAGCGATTTACTATAGAAGGTACGATTACGAACTTTATTTTTATGTGTTAAGATTTAAATTACAGCACATCGTTTGCTTACTGGGAAATCATCATCAATCTCATCCACCCGGATCCCATCAGGACGTGGCTTGATCTAAGAACAATGAGCTATAAAATGTTTCAAAAAGTTGTAATAATATGGATACTTAACAGAATGTACATCTACCCGTAATTAAAAACATTTTGAATGGAAAGTAGAATTTATTTATAATGCGAATTTTTCAATTCTTTCTTTGACAAAAGGCTCTTTGCAAGATTATATTAGTCCAAAGTAACATCTGGTATACAATATTAATAAGGTGTTTAGTCTCATAAGCCTAAATTTTTATCTTTACATTAACTTTTCGTCCACAAAAAAGTTGACTCATACATTTTCTTAAGACGATGACAATAGCGGCTGAACGTTGAAGGACGACCCACAATGGGTCGCGATTGAAGGTAATGATGGCAGCGTGACATGAACTTTTGGGATACACACTGTTGTTTATTATGAGCAAAAGTTTTTACCTACATTTTAAATATTCCTAACGGAGACCGTTTATTAGAGTTTTTAGAGTTTTGTGCTCTAGAGGCGTGTGTAGATCTGACGAATGCGGCGCGCGAACATTTTTTACGTGTATTTCATGTTAGGTTCGAGCGGCGTGCAAGCGGCGCATTCACCAGATCTTTGTCCCGTATTTATTCCTTGCTAGTATTTCTCGTAACTAAAGTACCTAGCCTTAATAATGTAGCCTTAAGATTTTAAAAACATCAACTTTTTTATCATCTTTATGCATAAATATACCTTCGGTAGATTCATTGATCATTAGCGTCAATGCTTATTGCATACTTTAAATTCGAATAATATAACTAATTTCTGGTTTTTATTCTATGTTTGCTCACTTCCTAGTTCGTGTGTATCAGCGAAATATTTGCCGATACCTAACCACGTCAGTGTGACGTCGTCTTTGTTCCCTCGCGTTATTGCGATGACTCCACTATTCCCTCCATTGTGATCGGTTCTTTATGCTGTTTTTACCAAATCTTGGCTTCTAACACTTTGTTATGTTCTTGATGCGTTGTTGCTTGTTACCATGTTATTCGGGAGTGATATTATTATGTTACTTTGCGATAAAAATGAAAACTTATGGCTAGTAAATAGATATATTATTTCCTAGTGTTATTATCTACTCAGTTTAATCGCTGAAACCAAACATCTCAATTCAGTAGTTTTGGCGCAAGACGCATAAAAACTCAAACTTTCATCCATCCTTTAACACAAATGTAAAAAAATTTAGTTTATTCGAATTTATAATAAATTTTAGTGAAATTAGTTAGAAGTAGGATGATAAGCTTCTCACTAATTGCTGAAAAAAAAGGAGGATGGAAAAGAAAAGTAAGCTTTTAGGTATAGATTTATCAAAATAAGGGTCCAGTCTTAGTCCGACATGTCACCAGTCACCAGTGGTGACAAAAGGGATAACTTTTTAAAATTCCCAGATGTCCTCATTGGGGACAAATGAGTGGGGATTAGCGAGAATTACTCCCTTGGCATTTTCACATTGCGTTTTTATCATCGTCGACGATGCGCGTTTCATGATAGCGTGCTTACGGTGCTGTAGATTTAAAAAAAATAGCACTGAATTTCGTTCGTTTTCGTTTGAATCGCCACTTTCATATTTGTATTTTGATGGCTGCTTCCTATATCTTCACCTTCTAAATTGTCCATTTTATAGCTGTAATAAACATGTATCTTCGTCAGATAATCCACTAAACTGCGATTGCCTAATGGCTGGCTTTGCCAGATGGCTGAGGGAAGCGCAAAACCTGCCACAGACTGACAAATCTGCAGCCGTTTGCGCCACACCACCACATTTGGAAGGCGCTTTGATATCTAGACTATCAAAAAATAAACTATGCGATGATGAACATATCGAAAATGATGATACAAAACCAATAAATGATGACATCAATAAAATAAATGGAGTCAACGATAAAGTGAGGATAGATGATTCATATGACGGAGTACAGGATGGATTGGATGACGAATTGTATGATGAAGAGTTGGATGTACCTACTGATGAAGATTTGCCGATTTCCAAGACGCAAGTAAGTAGTTTTTGTGTTTTGTAACCAAAGATTATAATATAACCAATATAATATAACAAGACTGACTGCCTCGGTGGCGTAGTGGGCGCATGCTCGACTGCCAATCAAGAGGGTTCGGGTTCGATCCCCAGGTCAGGCATAGTGTTAAATATTGGATTTTTCCATTAGGAATTATCTCAATAGCTGCCTGGAGTCTGGAACTGTGCCCGGTATATGGCAATAGGCTCGCCCCCTATTACATGGGACCAATAACATACTGGCGAAATGTGGGTGTATCTACTATGGGACTGAGTCCTGGGTACACCTCTGCTTACCCCTTCGGGAAAAAGGCGTGAATGTATGTTATTTTATTATGTTAATATAACAAGGTGGTTTTAAAACTTAACCAGAATCTTTTAACTATATAAAATCATAATCTATTAAAATTACGTGTCACTAAACTGGTAAAATATTAAGCATAACACTCCACACCCGTATGCGGGCGTATGATTTGCTTACAAAAAATCCCGCTCCCGCAGCAGGTGTTCTGCGGGGCAGAGTGTGAATCGTGTAACCCTTCAGTCTTGGCTTTGCTGGAGCCGGGTAAAAGTCAATTTAATATGTAAATGATTCTGTGATTAGTATGTTAATGAAAGTTTAATAACAAAGTTTTCTGCAATAATACGCCTGATATTTTAGATTCTATTAACTTTCTAGTAATTAAATAAATTTTAACATTCTGTAATTCTAAAAAATTTCATAGCCTATATTTTCAAGTAAAATATGATTGTCAGGTTTCCTTCAGACCACCTTCGTGGAATGTTGAGTTATGTTAGGTAGTTTTATGCTTCGTCACGGTATTTAAGTAATGGAAGATGATTCTAGGTACTTCAAACTGAAATAGATATTATTAATATAGCATTTCAGGTCTTGTCATGACAGTTAATACAGCTAGCCTTCAACATTTTAAGAACCTTATGATTTCTTCAACATAGTAAGAATTCAGCGATTTGGAAAATTCTACTTTACGGTCCTGAAGGTTTATTTTGAAGAGAACTTCAAACATAAAACTTTAAAACTAATATGTATTAGAATTAGAATAAATAGTGTAACAACAGGCGGTCTTATTACTAAGAGCGAACTCTTCCAGACAACCGTGCAGGGAGAGGAGAGAACCGTAAAACAAATTTACAAAGATTAGCGTTTAAGATATAAACTTTCTTCCTCCAGGTCCGTCTAATAGACGCGTTCTACGACGACGAAGAGGTCTACTTATCGTGGTCAGTAGAGCCCCCGTCCACACACCGGTACAGGTGCTCAGGGGTGACGGCGTCCAGGGCTGAAGGTCTCTCGAAGCATGCCGCTTGCCATCGAGCTGCACCTGGAAATGTTATTCTGAGGGGATTGAAGATTGACCCCGTTGATGAGTACACGTAAGTCTATTTTTCACCCTTACCTTCACCGTCACCTTATTTTTCACCTTTTCAACGGTTATTGGGTAACATCATAATCATCATCAGCCGGAAGACGTCCACTGCTAAACAGTACAGTAACAATAGTAGGCCTCCCCGATAGAACGCCATAAACTATTCATATCGGAGGATTTCGTCGTAATCACCACGCTTGGCAAGCGGCTTGATGATCGCAGTAGTTGGAATACTTGGGAACGGAGAGCGCTGCTGCTCAATCTCCGAATATGTCCTTCTACCGGGTCTCACGGCTCCCACGGGATGGGAAAGGGGTGGCCCTAAATAGCACGAAACCACACGGCCACGGTATTGGGTACGTCCTCTGCTGAACATAGGCCTCCCCCATAGATTTCCATCCAGTCCGGTTGTAAGCGGCCTGCATCCAGCGTAATCCTGATGTCCTTATCAGATCGTTTGTCTATTTATTGGGTATTGGGTATGGGCCTTTGAAAAAACGTTTATTTCACATAATAACTTACAAAAGTAATGTTAGTTATCCATTTCATTTACACTTGATAAGTCTAAACCTTAAATTAATAATTTGAGCAAGTATTATTAGGTTAATTGTATGCCAACTATCAAAGGCCTCTTGCAAGACTGACAAACTATAAAATGACAGCCGTGCTCAACACGAACCTAGCCTTCTGAAACACGGTAGGGCCCAATGTACCTATTATATTGCATAAATTGTCACAAATCCAAGAACGAATCAGGTGAGGTGGCACCATAAGGTACTCTCTATCTCTCTCTTCCTGGCTATGCGTCCCACATGGTGGTGGGATCAGCCTTTCTAATCTTACGTCTCCACTTCGCTCTATCCTCGACTTCATTTTCCGGAACTTCTTACGTACGTTACCTTAATACGTTTAATTTTATTATATTTTAATTTTGTTTAATTTGTTTCTATTATTATATATTAAATTTATATTTTCTCGATCACGAGTCTCGGGTTCGATCCGAGTCGGGGAAAATGTATAATTGGATTTTTCCATTAGGAATTTACTCAATGATAGTTTGCAGCCTGGAACTGTGCCCGGAGGATGGCCATAGGCTCGCTCTCTATTAAATAGGCTAAAAAAAAACATAACTGGTGAAGTGTTGGTTGTACATACTATTATATTAATGTTCCCTATATGGAACTAGGTAGACGTGATCTTATGTAATTAAAATAAATGCAATTAGAAAAAATAAAAATGAAATAGGCATTACCTATGATTATAATAATTAATTGTCATCAGAAAAAGTCACGAAATAATAGAAATTAATTTGGAAGTAATATAAAGTAATCTATTCGCAACAGTTGGCGAGGAAATGAAATAATCTCGATTCCTCAGGGTACTCGAGCAAGAAATTATGGCTGCGATTCGTCTGATTTATAATCTCGTAATTGAATTAAAGATTTGAAAATTTATTGTTACTCATAATTAGAAAAAAATCTATGTAGTTTAAATCATCATCATCTCAGCCGTTGGTAATCCACTACTGAATATAGGCCTCCCCCATAAAAAAAAAGGATCGAATCAACCCGCCTGCTAAGCGTGTCGAGTATTGGCAAAACCCCCCTTTATAAGGGAGGCCTATGTTCAGTAGTGGATTACCAGCGGCTGAGAAGATGATGACTAGCGACGCGCCCCGCTTCGCTCCAGTTATCATTATACATTATAAACCTTCCATTTGAAATGCTCTGTATATTGATGAAATCCGCATTAAAATTCGTTGCGTAGTTTATATAATATGATGTAAGCGTACAAAAGCGTACCTAATAGCTAATAGCCAATTTTTACGTGATTAATATGATTAATATAATGATAGTAATCTGTTCCACGGCTTCATATTATAGTGAAACTTATGCTTGTTGATGGTTGCGAAAATGATAACTGATTACCCTTTAAGAGAACGTTTAATCATTACTAACCCTGTATTCCTCTTTTTTGGGATCAATATAAAATTAAATGATTGATTTGGGGATTTCCTAGAAGACCCACCTAAAATCATCCTGTATAAGTTCGCCATGTTTAATTTCAGATTCTGCATAGCCTTGGAAGAGATGGACAGTAACGACAACCCCACAGCCCTCGTGCTCGGTTGCGGCCCTCCTCAGCTTGTGAGGAAGAGAGCTGCCTTCGCCACCGCCGTCCCTGTGGTCATCACGAGATCTCCAGAAATTGCTAGACCTAATAACTTGAGGTAACAAACGTAACAGAGTCGGTCCTGAATTCAGAGCTTTTTTTTTTTTTTATGATAGTGAGTGACAAGACGAGCAAATCAGATGCCTGATGGTAAGCATCATGATTGCCCATATCAGACACAGTGCTACTCAGTGTTTTAAAATTCAAAATTCTGCGCGGCACTGCACTGCGCCTGTCACCCTGAGATATGAGTTGTTGAATCTCATCATGCCCAGTAATTTCGCTGGTAACATTGCCCTTCATACCGGAACACAGTAATGTTTGCACATTACTGCTTGGCGGATGAATAACTGGCAAAGGTGTGGTACTTCCCCAGGCGGCCCCCTGCAAAAGAGGCCTACCACTACAAACCTAGAGATACCTTAATGTACCAGAAGCGATGTTTACTTTTGGTGCGAACATAATACCTTGGATCATAGGCAGTTTTATTTTCTGCATCTGGAACAGAATACCTCGGTGGCGTAGTGGGCGCATGCTCGACTGCCAATCAAGAGGTCCCGGGTTCGATCCCCAGGTCAGGCAGTGTTAAATATTGGATTTTTCCATTAGGAATTATCTCAATAGCTGCCCGGAGTCTGGAACTGTGCCCGGTATATGGCAATAGGCTCGCCCCCTATTACATGGGACCAATAACATACTGGCGAAATGTGGGTGTATCTACTATGGGACTGAGTCCTGGGTACACTTCTGCCTACCCCTTCGGGAAAAAGGCGTGAATGTATGTATCTGGAACAGTCGGATACAGTTGAGTTTGAAATTGGAGGCTAAGTTTGAGAAAAAGATTTCTCGCAGTAATTTCACTTAATAATATTATATCGGATTCCAAGGCTTGGCTTGGTAACCAGATGACTGATATACATACTTATTTAGGCTTATAACACCCAGACACAAATTTGGGGCAAGCTTTTTTATCATGTGTGCATTCAATGATACGTCTTCGCCTGTGAGAGCCTGTTGCTAGCAAGCACTTGACCACTATAATTATTGCGGCAGTTTTGCCAGTCATGCCACACTGAACTAGTTTGGGACTGAGTAATGGGTACATCTCTGTCTGCACTTTCGGAAAAAAGGCGTGATAGTATGTTATATTCAGTTATGCATTCAATTAAAGACTCGTTTGTACTCGTACCTCATTAAAATAATTCATGAAGTTGCTTAAATCATTGCCATAATAAAGTTTTAAAGGTACCTAAAAAAATAAAATCTTTTTTCCAGGGTCTCTGAAGTAAGATCAAACGTGACTACAGATGGACTTCTGACCGTCCTCATATCAGTCATGGGCATACCTCAAAGGTCGCAGTCCATCTTCCCGCGATCCCAAAGACTTTCGAATGACATCCGGTATCCAGGCATACCCAACTGCTACGTCGTACTAGCTGTCCTATCCAGAGGGTCTTTAATGGCTCAAAAAGATACACCTTGCCAGTCTACGTTAGAAATATCCATGGAAGGCTTCATTCGAGGCCCTTACGAAGTCTGTGCGACCTTATCGAAATTCAAAACGGAAGATATGCAACCTATTTGCGTAGTACCTCAAATTTTAGAATCAGGGTCTTTGGAAAGAGCTGGATTTAAAAATCTGAATACTGCGTTAATAGGCGTAGCTCTAGGTTTGATGGTGATTATTGTCGGTTTGGTCTGGTTTGTGAGGAAGATGCTGAAGAAACCAGCGGAGTTTGAGCCGCATAGATGCTTTAGAGAGACCACTCAGGAGGAGCCAGCTCGATCGAACTATGTAATGTTGACTGCTACTTCTAAAGTTTAGTGTTTTAAAGATATCGATATATTGTGCTAGTCTAATATGTTGAAAGTCCGGGCGTATAAATATTATTTTTTAACTGATTATATTACTGGATTGACAGTGATTCTATGAACAATTCTGGTGCTAAAAATTCTCTGAAAAAGTAATAGTTATTGTAATTTTTTCTACAATGTACCATTTCATAATGTTTTTGTAGCTTGAAAAAAACGTGGGACATAAATTAAATCCTAATTTCTTGTAGATATAGCAATCCATATCGCTCATTTTTCAGCCTTTACCACCTTTAAAAGGGTTGTTCCTGTAAGAACTGTAAGAGCGAGCGAGATAGCAGTCATCTTTATCTACCAGGTTTCTCGACTCTGGCCTAGAGTTGGCGACTCGTACACTAAGGGCCAGTTTTTTTATCGTTAGTTACGGTTAAGTTAACCATTTGTCAAACTAACTATAGTTAAATTTCTAACCAATGGTTAAATCATGTGGAAAAATATGGTTAACCAGGGATGAAAAAACGAATTTTGTCGAATTTTAACTATTTGTAAAAAAAATTAACCATTGGTCAACTTAACCTGTGATCAAAAAACCCAGCCTAAGTTTTAAATACTCTTACAGAATCAAAATCACAAAAAACGTGTAATGTCATCAAAGAATGTTAAATTGTTTTACGTAAGTAGTTTTATTTAGTTAGAACAAACAAAGAGATTTTTAATGGATAATTATATAATTTACTGTGAAACAGAGCAATGTTAAATTCTTAGAATACTCTGTTTTTGAACTACGCGTTTGAGATAAGATTACACACTTATAATACAAGTATATACAAAGTAATTAAAATTAATCGTTTCTGAGTAATCATAAGTATTATGTAAATATAATTATTATTTAATAACATTATTGTTAATGAGATTTGTTATCTACAGTACAGTCGACTCACATTATAGGTCCGGCGCAAAAATGAGTCTGTTCTTGAAGAATCGGAGTGGCTAGGGAGGGCTGACATTTGACCTGTCTCGCTATACCCCTCCTGTGCCGATCCCATACCTCAGAAACCGACTCAGTTAAGCACTATAATTAAAGCATACGATCAAGCATATCGAGCCATTATTGCATGGTGACATATTTTATATGTCACCATGTGATATATATAAGTATAAACCATACACACTGGCCTTTTTTGTCACAATTCATAATAATAATAATAATAATAATATGGGACAACTTCCACACACGGTCATCTGGTCCCAAACTAGGCTAGAAGCCTGTACTATGGCAACCAAATGACTGATATACATACTTATATACGCTTATAACACCCAGACACAGATCAAACAGACATGTTCATGCACACAAATGTTTGACCTGGCCGGGGATCGAACCCGGGGCCTGCGGCACAGAAAGCAGAGCTACTACCGTCTGCGCCAAAGAGGCTGTCAAACTACGTCTGATCACTAACTACGTCGCTCAGCGTCGTACCAATCACCTCGCAATTGTACTGACTCGCGTACACTGCAGACGATTTTTTCAACCTCCCATGACTAAGTCGACTGTACATACTCGTAAATCAATTTTCGACAGATGCAGCAAAACGGCGTAGAATCATAAGGCTAACTAAGGGGTTTATTTTATATATATAAAGTAGGTATTAGTCTAAAAACGACTGATTTTAACTAGTAAGTCTAATTGAGCTTTTACTAAAAAAAAGTTTGCCTTCTGTGAAGGCATACTTTTGATATTATTTGGAAACTAATATATTAACACGAGGCTGCGAATATTTTTGTTTGTTTTATTTTATTTTAATTGTTGTTGTAATTAAAGTCAAATGTAGGTTATTAATAAAATGTAGTATTAGTAAGCCACATTATTTTTTTTAATATATTACTGTATCACGGGGATGCTTAAAAAAACTAGTCCTCCATCTTGGGCCGTCCGCCATATTATATGTAGAATGACGTCATTTAATTAAGGGGGCGTGTATTAATTTCGTGAGGCGTTAGGGGAGAGGACGTCGAGCTGGATCTCACCCAATCTTACGCGGGTGAGAGGCGTCTCACCGGCGTAGGGTCTCGGCAAATATCACGTATTTTTTTCCCGTAAAAAAAGCGATAAAACTGGGCTAAACCATATAATAAATAATGTTTATAGCGTTTTAATTATTAAAGCAATCAAGCATAGATTAACATATAACATAAAAATACGCATTTTGTAGAATATCACCTGAGATTTGGGGAGGGGTGAGGGGGTCGTGCTAAATCTCACGACATCTCACCAAGGGGAGAAGGGGGTTCGAATAATCACCAAAATCACTTCACGTAATAAATGAAATGGCTCTTACCTCCCAATATTTATTGAACCCAATATACCTATATAAAGGTGCATACAAACAGTGCAAATAAAATAAAATCTTGTAAAAATCTTTTTTTTTAGTAATTTATAAGTCTATCTACATTTTTAGTCTAATCCACTTTTGTCCACAGTGTGTACACACCCTTAGTTTATTTTGCGACCCGTTTACACTTAGTCAAAATTGTTATTACTTTAGTTTTGTTAGGCTATAACATGCGTTGTCGGTAATAGAGCTTTATAATTTGCTTTACAATTATTGAAGTTAACACATTAAGCCGTTATGTAAATGTTTTGGGGACTTCGGTTCTGCTTTAATTAGTTTTGTATTGTTGTACATACGAGTACTTAATTAATTTATGACCCGCCATTTTGTATTTTTTATTTAATAAATGAATTAACATTTTCAACTGGCCCTTTGTTCTTTCCCTCTCTTTGTAAGTAATATACGGCCCGTGGTCCGTGGTTTTACTAGCTAAAGGTGAACGTACATCTATCCGAGCTCAACGCGTCGAACAAAACGAATTTTAGAATTTTCTATATGAAATTCTATGAAACATCGCACACCTGCCCGCGCGTCGAATCGTCCGAATCGCACAGGTGTGAGAGGTTTTATATGATTTCATATAAGGAATTCTAAAATTCGTTGTGTTCTACGCGTTCAGTCCGTTCGGCTCGAATAGATGTGCGTCCACCTTAAAAAGCAAGTACTCATGTCATAGATATTATATCAGGATCTGAAATTATATATAATTTGTTTTAATCCAATACTGTTGGATAATCTCTTTTTTATTTCTCAAAATCGAATAAAGCTTAGATCACTATCCCAACGTTTGGGAATCTTTTGCTTGAAATACACTTTAGTTTGTCTGACATAGAAGCAGGATAACTAAATAGTCAAAGGATTATTTTATCATCATTATCATCCGGAAGACGTCCACTGCTGCTGAACATAGGCCTCGCCCATAGAACGCCATAAAATATTCATATGGGGGATATTTTGCCGTAATCACCACGCTTGTTGTGCGGCTTGGTGATCGCAGTAGTTGGAATACTTGGGGCCGGAGTGCGCTGGTGCCCTCTCTCCGAATATGTCCTCCCACGGGATGAGAAAGGGATGGCCCTATTATATAACCAGGAACCACACGGCCGATTATTTAATGTTTATTCTTTGTGTCCATATACATACATTCACGCCTTTTTACCGAAGGGGTAGACGGAGGTGTACCCAGGACTCAGTTCCATAGTAGACACACCCACATTTCGCCAGTATGTTATTGGTCCCATGTAATAGGGGGCGAGCCTATTGCCATCTACCAGGCACAGTTCCAGACTCCAGGCAGTTATTGAGGCAATTCCTAATGGAAAAAATCCAATATTTACCACTGCCTGACCTGGGGATCGAACCCGGAACCTCTTGATTGGTAGTCGAGCATACCCTCTACGCCACCGAGGCAGTCGAGTTCTTTGTGTAGATGTAAAAAATTTAAAAATCGCTGTCTAGGTTTTATTTTATCTTGCAAAAAACATTCCAAAAATAAATCAACGTCCTTGCTATACTAGTTTAGATTAAGTTCTTAACAAAATTAATAAGTACAAAACTAGTACAAAATTAGTAAGATACATTAAAATAGTAAATAGTGGAGTGATACCTTCAAGGCCACTATGGCAGTATTTTAGTTTTCTAGTAGTAAATTTTAACGGAGCTCAAGATCCAAAAAAGGCTATCTGCCATATGCCAGGAACGTGTTTTGAGCTTCTTTGGACACATCATGCGGTCTCCCAGACATGAATTAGAGAAGCTCATGATATTGGGACGCATAGAAGGCAAGCGCGCCATGGGCAGAACTCCAGCCAGATGGTCGGACCTGATGAGGAAGGCGGTTGATGGCAGTTTATACCACGCGGTCCATGCAACCAAGGACCGAACACGATGGAAGGAAATAACATGTGGTCGCGATCCTCAGCAGTGAGGGAACGACGAAGAAGAAGAGAGTAGTAAATTGACACTATTGTTCAGTCTTCTCTAACGGAAGCTGAAATGACGCAGTCTGACGCCACAAACGTAATAAAATGTCAAGGATTCAGCATTGGAAGAGTTTGGGAGCTCACCGGTTTTATATATAAGGTACAAAAAATTCAAACTTGGGTTAAGCACTGTAATTGTGGAACTGCCTCGGTGGCGTAGTGGGCGCTAGCTCGACTGCCGATCATGAGTCATGAGGTCCCAAAAACTATAGGCTCACCTTCCCTATTACATGGTACGAATAACATTTTGGAAAATGTGGGTGTAACGGACGTACTGAGTCCTGAGTATGTATAGCGAGAAAAAGACGGACAGGGAAGAGGTATGTTATGTTATGTTAAAGCGCTGTAAGCACTGTGCCCCCTGCAGTTTTATTATTGAGTACGTAGGATAAAACCGTGGGATCAGCTTGGCGTGGCAACAGTTGACATAAAGAAAGAAGAAAGAAAGAAGAGCCAGTGTGGCCAGGTCCTGCATTCGAATCCCGGGTCGGGCAGTGTCAGTAGATTTTTTCATTTGGAATTTTCTCAATAGCAGCTTAGAGTCTGGATTTTGCCCGGTTGACGATAATAGACACGCCCCCAATACATGGAACTAAATCATAAATGACAAAGTGTGAGTACCTACTATGGGACTGTGTTTAACTCCTTAGGGAACAAGGCGTGATGTTATGTTATGTAATATGCTCCAGGGTTTCAGCCGCATATGTATCGTTCCCGTGGGAATATCATGATAAGAAAAACCCTATGTGTATTCCCAAGGACCTATCTATACCTATATAGGAATACCAAAATTTATTAAACTTGGTTCAGAGGCTTAGACGAGAAAAATTGTAAGTTTTTAGGTTATGTTTTTTTTTTAATATAAAAAAAATCATGCGGCTCTATCATTAACCAAATATATTTTCACGCAAATGGGGCCGGATCCGGAGCCAACAACACACAGTTAAGTGGAAAATTATTCTCTGTTTTTTCATCCCCTTAAATGCTTCCACATTCATAACCGGGCTACTGAAAAATACTTGAGTTAGTGACTGCATATAGAACATTAATAGCTAGTAAATAATAGGATTAGTATGTTTACTTATAACAAAAAAAAACCAGCTACAAAGTACTGGTATAATCTTTCAAATCTCGACCGCCAGCTCTCCTTCTATACTCGTTTGATATTTGCATTGGTGTTGTTTGCGAGTGTGAAATCTCTCCTATTTTTGTGCTACATGCTCCTGTGTTCCTTGTTTACACTTATGTGATGAGATCCAATGTATTTGCGAGTGAATTTACTACAATGGCTTGTTTTCTCCATATCTTTTTATGAGCCTTGTTAGAAAAGAATTATATTTATAAGCTTAAATTATTATTCAATAATAATAATCGTTTTGAATGTATACTCCAACAGAACGGGGGTGGTTATTAACAAAATGCAATCGCGTAACAATAGCTGTAAATTTTGCTGTCAAACGTCATTTTTTTTTATGCCGTTTGACAGCAGTAATTAAGCAATTAAACGCTTTCCACAATTCTAATGCTGTTCGTAATTAGCACGTGAGTATCCCTAATTGCACTGCCAAGTTAATTCTTACGGGTTATGTGGACAACCAGTATTCTTGAAGTTTCAAGTCGCAATAATTCCTACAAGGATTCCGACATGACCTTCGGACTGCCTCCTTCATTATAAGTTAGGAAACCGCTGGGACCTAGAAACACGGTTCAAGGACAACTAAGTATGAAAAAAGTCTAATCAGGTTGGCCATGCGTGTAGTCGACACGCACACATGTATGGCCAACTAGGGATTTTTCCGTAAGGAACTGGGGTGATTAGCACTCGATGTAATTATATTTGTACTCATTAGGTGCATTATATTACATGCATTATCTTATTGTAATACTGTATTTGTAGTTTTCTATTTTCAA
This sequence comes from Hemistola chrysoprasaria, assembly GCA_947063395.1. Classification (NCBI taxonomy): domain Eukaryota; kingdom Metazoa; phylum Arthropoda; class Insecta; order Lepidoptera; family Geometridae; genus Hemistola; species Hemistola chrysoprasaria. Next base: position 5,202,915 of record OX346731.1, on the reverse strand, counting down.
CATGGGACCAATAACATACTGGCGAAATGTGGGTGTGCCTAATACAGGACTGAGTCACACAACACTCCTCTTCCTACCCCTTCGGGAAAAGGTATGATTGTATGTTATGTTATGTACTGATAAAAAAAATCATAGTTCCATAGTTCATAGTAATTTTATCATAAAACTTTGTTTACATGTCAATTCGAAATCATTTCTTGACCACAGTCAAAATAGACGTATAGATAGAGTTTTACATATGATTTTGTTGTTATCTATAATATACAAGTATAGAGTTCAAATATATTTATTTATTTATAGCTCACCCATAAACAATCAGATAAGAAAATATAATTTATTACATAGTGTGAAATTTCTGCTATTAATAATTAAACATCTGGAATTCCTCAAAACTGATAGCAAATGTCAAAAGGTGCGCATGCATAATGAAAACATTAGTCAAAACTATCAGTCGTAATCAGAACACGATGGCGCGCGGACGTGTCACCTGTTTGTTAATTTTATTTATTTGTTTAACTGTCCAAGCTAAAGTGTTCACACGATGTCAACTGACACGAGAGCTACTGAAAAACGGTTTTTCAAGGACGTTTATAAGCAATTGTGAGTTGTCACTTCCCACGCTGAATTGTCTATTGTTTTGTATGAGTCACGACTCTATGGGTTTTCCCGCTATTTTGCCGATACAATCAATAATCATATGTACCTAATATATTATGCGAGTGTGGTGTTACTATAGCAATCGTTGAGGAAAATCTGATATTAATAACAATAGCGGTTTGCTCCGAATTTAGAGATGAGAACCACTTTGACTAATCTATGTTATAATTGTAAATCTTTTATACCTAACTACAAAAAGATCAGATCGAGTTTTCTTAAGTTAATATAGTACAAATATACAAACATACGTCAGTCGCGTGCACTATGTTTACATAATGTAAACATAACCATATTTTCACATGGTTTTTTTTAATATTAATAATTAGGCTATCTTTGTAAAACCTAACATGAGGTGTAAGTACTCCTGATATTAGGTTACCTGTACCTAAAATTTATTTAGATAGGTATATATTTATTTATTTATATTTAGCTATGTGGAAATTTGACCATGTGTAAACAGGCTGCAATTTTTTGGACTTTAAGAACTAGCTTTCATCGTTCAATATTAATTATGACACTAGATGAAAAATAGGTCGGTACGCTGAAAATTATCTAAGTTATTCTTCTGTCAATTTGTAATTGTAATGCGCAAAAGATGCACAACAGTGTATTTAAAGAACATGCAAAATATTTGCATTATTTCTATTTAAATCCATAGTCAATAGCGTTATCGTGTAAAAGTATGTAATGTACTTATTAGTATGTCAGTACTTTACATATTCGTCTTTATATAGTTGTGTTTATGTCATTTACCGGAAGATCGTTATTTAATAAACATTAAGTATACACTTAATTTAGGCATGTAGGTATTATATTGGCCTTGGCGTCTTTGAAAGACGATTTGAACAAGTCCATATAGAGCATTTAGAACACTCTCCACATACAAGGTGTCGCCTAGAACGACTTGCCCAGAGCCTGCACCACCCTCTCGACCTCACTGGCTGAATCCGCAGGAACGACATGTCGATAGTCGATACGTGCGGAACCAGTTTGGTTGCAGGAGACTGCCACTTATTTCAGGCTGTACCCTACTCGTGCCTGACGTAGTCCCCATTCCGGGTTTGTTCCAGTTTTCCTTCGCTAGATAGGTATATTACTATCTAGATCTACATCATTATGTAAAATTTTAGCTCTCGAGGTTCAAGGACTAGGCGTTGATGAGTGAGTGTGTTAGTATATACATACATACATAATACATACATACTATATGCATATGCAATGTATACACACATAATGGTTACTAGACCTTTTTTAAACACATTGTATAGATATCATACATATAATTTGTTAGAAACTATGAAGAACATAATATTATTATTTATATACTATGAATAATAATATATTATTAATATTAATCGAAATGTGTTCCTAGTAATGTAACATTTATGCGAATGGTACAATACAATTAAATGCTCAGGGTCCAGGGGAATTCCCATGTAATTTTTTTTTTTATATGGGACAAATTCCCTACACGGTAATCTAGTCCCAAACTAGGCTAGAAGCCAGTACTATGGTAACCATATGACTGATATACATACTTATATAAGCTTATAACCCAGCTTATAGCCCACACACATATCAAACAGACATGTTCATGCGCACACAAATGTTTGACCTGACTGGGGATCGAACCCGGAAGTAATGTAACGTGCTTGTGAATGCTCGATGCTCCGCTCGCCGAAATGTTCACGATGAGTGAACCAAACAAACATCGAGCGTCGGGTTCGATGTTCGGTTCGATGAAACCAAAAACACAGCGAATGGTCTATGTTCTGCTCGAGTAAAGGCTCAAGTCTGTCACCATATTCAGATTAATATAATTTTAAATTAATATTTATTGTAGGGGTGTGCTTGATAGAACAAGAAAGCGACAGGAACACATCAGCATTTGTCTCCAAAACTTCACGCCGAAAATACTACGGCTTGTTCCAGGTAAACTTATTCTACGAAATCTACACATTTTTCGAAATATTTATATGAATTAATTGCGCTAGTATTCATTATTATATCTATCATAGAGATACTTGGTTAGTATGCCTTTAAAAAAGGAGGAGGTTTACAACTCGACTGTTGTTGATATTTGTTTTTGTATGTTTGTTACGCGATTATTTCGTCAATTTATGAACGGATTTTGAATATTCTTTTTTGTTTGGTTGGTCATACATATTTTTAAGTCCAAGCGTGTATCTATAAAAAATTGATGTACGTAGGTATTATAGTCTAGAAGTAGTTTTTGTATACAGTAACTGCATAATAACTGTTGTCAATGCACATATTGCATCATTCAAGTTTGTTGAAATGGAAAAAAATAATTTACTTCATTATTTATGTATTCATTAATTGTGTATTTTCAGATCGGTAGTGATTATTGTAAGGAAGGCAAACGTGGTGGCAAATGCGACATCACTTGTGAATGTAAGTATAAATAGTATGAGAACTAAATTAACCTCTTATCTGCCGGGTTTCGGGGCACAATACATAATAATACATTTACAAAATTTATTATATTGTAGTGGTAGGCCTCTTTTGCAGGGGGCCGCCTGGGGAAGTACCACAACCTTTGCCAGTTATTCATCCGCCAAGCAGTAATGTGCAAACATTACTGTGTTAAGGGCAATGTTACGAAATTACTGGGCATAACGAGATTCAACAACTAATATCTCAAGGTGACAGGCGCAGTGCCGTGCCGCGAAGAATTTTTGCCAGAATTTAAATTTTAAAACACTGGTTGGCACTGTGTCTGATATGGGCAATCATGATGCTTACCATCAGGCACCTGATTTGCTCGTCTAGTCACTCACTATCATAAATAAGAAATGTAAGTGTGCACAATGTTACTTATATTGGTGTAGCTACAACAGCAGACAGCGAGACCTTGACATTTGTCATAATATTATTATAAACTAAACAGTTTAATATCTATTAAGTTGTTGCTATGCATAATGTACTACAATGAATACCTACAATGAACATTACCTAACTATTTAGTTGATTCGTAATAAATACAAGATAGAAATAATAATGTTCATGTATTTTGATCGCAAAAGAATAAGTAATAAGTTATCTTAAACTACATTTGTTAAAATCTACATTAGACACTTTCTTGCTCGTAATTGGGATCGACACATGATAGAAGTCTGCATAATATCACGTCTCTTTCTATTCTAGGCTATCACCCGTATCTCTTCGTATTCTGTCTCTAATCCTCGAATCTTATGTAATGTCTCTAAACATCCTCTTCCATGCATTTCATACTTTCTGGCTGACTGCGGTTCGTTTCTTAGAACCACAGTCCCGGAGTACCACTTACTGGAGAGCCGAAGTGGCTATCCGATTTAATTTAATTAATTTGTGTTTCAGTCAGTTGAAATATCGCCTAAATGTATGATAATATTTCTTTATTTATAATTTAGCACAAGGCTAGGACTAACTTAATGCTGGTGTAGTTATCCTAAAACTAGAGACAATGTTACAAAATAGGTGGAGTGTAAGATATGAACACATGGGTGTATCTACTATGGGACTGAGTCCTAGGTACACCTCTGCCTACCCCTTCGGGAAAAAAGCGTGAATGTATGTTATGTTTATGTTATGTAAGACATGAAAAGTTAAAAATAACTTAAACTATTTAATTAAGTAAAACATAAAACAAACACCAAGTAATTATACAAAAACCAAAGATTAAATTTAATACAGACTATGTACTTATCAATATTATTAATTATCCGCAAATTAGGTACTAATAAATACGTTTCTTATTATATACAAATAATATAATATGTAAAAGTTTGTGTGTGAATGTTGTGTTAAAATGTTACCTCTTTACACCAAAACTACTAAATCGATTGGGCTGCGTGGTATAACGATAGCTTATAAAATACCCTAGCGGGTGAAAGACTGCAAAACCGCGCGGCACATCCAGTGAACATACATACAGACATACATTCACGCCTTTTTCCCGAAGGGGTAGGCAGAGGTGTACCCAGGACTCAGTCCCATACACCCACATTTTGCCAGTATGTTATTGGTCCCATGTAATAGGGGGCGAGCCTATTGCCATCTACCGGGCACAGTTCCAGACTCCAGGCAGGCCAGGAAAAATCCAATATTTAACACTGCCTGACCTGGGGATCGAACCCGGTCCCATAGTACGAGATACACCCACATTTCGCCAGTATTTTATTGATCCATGTAATAGGGGGCGAGCCTATTGCCATCTACCGGCCACACTTCCAGACTCCAGGCAGTTATTAAGATAATTCCTAATGGAAAAATCCAATATTTAACACTATGCCTGACCTGGGGATCGAACCCGGGACCTCTTGATTGGCAGTCGAGCATGCGCCCACTACGTCACCGAGGCAGTCAGTGAAGTTTAATATAAAAAGATTATCTATTGTGTTTTAGCATTATTAGATGAGGATATAAAAGACGACGGCAACTGTGCTCAGAAGGTGTTCGAGCTAGAAGGATTCAAGTACTGGCCCAAATGGGAGGCGCGGTGCAAGGGGCACTTACTTCCTGATGTTGAGAAGTAAGTATAGCTATTAAAATATATGTAGGTATACAACTTACTGACTGGCTCGGTGGCGTAGTGGGTGCATGCTCGACTGCCAATTAAGAGGTCCCGGGTTCGATCCCCAGGTCAGGCATAGTGTTAAATATTGGATTTTTCCATTAGGAATTATCTTAATAACTGCCTGGAGTCTGGAAGTGTGCCCGGTAGATGGCAATAGGCACGCCCCCTATTACATGGACCAATAAAATACTGGCGAAATGTGGGTGTATCTCGTACTATGGGACTGAGTCCTGGGTACAACTCTGCCTACCCCTTCGGGAAAAAGGCGTGAATGTAGGTTTTTACTCATCATATATTATTTTCACTCGTCTTGCTCAAGAAGTTCGTCATTAGAGCGTACCAGAGCGGCTAATATAACATTTCATCCCCTAGAATAGTTTTTTTTTTGTCTGTTATTAACGAGATCATATATTCGTGTCGCACGTATATGAAGGATATTAACCAAAATATTTTGATGATATTAATAGTTTTAGTTTCTCACAATCGTAGTTAAAAGTAGAGTGTAACGCTCGGCGCTGACACCCATTAAAAGTCTGTATCTATTTACTACCTCGCTAAAGTCCGGGAGTAAAACTACTTCCTTTACAACGAGTATCTTTAGTCACTTGTGTAACAACCTTTTTTTTATGATAGTGAGTGACAAGACGAGAAAATCAGGTGCCTGATGGCAGGTGTCAGGTGCATCATGATTGCCCATTTCAGACATAGTGCCACACAGTGTTTAAAATTTAAAATTCTGCGCGGCCTTGCACTGCGACTGTCACCCTGAGATATCAGTTGTTAAATCTCATCATGCCCAGTAATTTCGCTGGTAACATTGCCCTTCATACCGGAACACAGTAATGTTTGCACATTACTGCTTGGCGGATGAATTACTGGCAAAGGTGTGATACTTCTCCAGGCGGCCTCCTGCTAAAGAGGCCCACCACTACAAAACTGTAAGAATAATAGATTTATTATTTAAAAATATTAGACCATTTCTAGGATGGATTAACATTTTGTGTTCCTCTTAAGGCTGGGTTTTTTGATCACTGGTTAAGTTGAACAATGGTTAAATTTTTTGACAAATAGTTAAAATTCGACAAAATTCGTTTTTTTATTTCTGGTTTAACTATTTTTCCACACGATTTAACCGTTGGTTAGAAATTTAACTATAGTTAGTTTGACAAATGGTTAACTTAACCGTAACTAACGATAAAAAAACCGGCCCTAAGTTGTACACGCTAATGTATTCAAATATCAATCTATCTAGCCTATTTACTGTGGTTCTAATAATAAATCAATGAATACCGTCGTCTGGCTGTCATCTCTTACAGCACGAATAAAATGTGGATCTTGATAGAGCAATCTTTTACAAATAAATGGTATGCCCTTGAAGAGACGTGAGCAAAGATTTTCTACCGTTAAGATTGAAGTCACGTAGGTACAATGCGGTTGGGATTTTCAATGTATGTATAATGTAAGCGTTTCTAAGGAAAATGATTAAATATCAAAATTATAGGAAAGGGAAACGAAGAAGGTAAAACTTAGCCGATACACCTGCTCGAGACATTTGCTGTGATTCCCAGATTGTTGGAAAATGGTATCTAATTTTACCATTTTGGAGATCCTAAGAGCACCTAAGAGCGTTTTTTATCATCGCAGACAACGCATATATTATGCCGCGCGTATAAATATGCTCGGATGTATAGATATGGGCTTTGCTCGGGATTTCTCTGCGATATCGAATTAGAAATGAGGACATCCGTAGAGGAACGAAAGTTGACATAGCCCAGCGGATTAGCAAGTTGAAGTGGCAATGGGCTGGGCACATAGCACGTAGAACTGATGGCCAATGGGGCTGTAAAGTTCTCGAATGGAGGCCACAGACCGGCAAGTGCAGCGTAAGACGTCCACCCACAAGGTGGACAGACGATCTGATAAAGATGGCAGGAACACGCTGGAGGCCGGCCACTTGCAACCGGACTGGATTGAAATCTATGGGGGATATTCATCAGTGGACGTCCTATGGCTGAGATGATGATGATAGATATGAGATTCACTGATTTGGCTGATCGTTGTAAGTGACCTGAATGAGGAACGATCGCAGGACCACAGTTATGAATGCTGGATCACTAATAACAGAGCCAACCAGCCAGTCATACATCATTATAGTAACGTGACTAATTATATTTTTAATTTTCTCAGGTGTCCAGACTGGCAACATCCGCCAAACCGTTCCTCTGTATCACCAGCCAGAGACAAGAGGACCGTACTGCGAGGGAAGAGAAGCTTGAGAAAATTCAATCTTAAAAATGCTCTAGATGCTAAATTAGAATAACCTGATGAATGCTAAATTATATATTATTATATAGTATTATAACCCTTAGAGTTTAGTTTTAGATTTTGTAAAAAAAAGAGTGGCATTGGTGGAAGATTTTATGAAAATTCGATGCATTTGTATGCGCTTAAAAACAACAGGGAAGATCATCTCCAGATATAGAACCCAATTTGACTTTATTATAATGCACACTCACGTTCTGTTCGAACAAAGCCCAAAAAGGCTTACGTTAAAAGTTTCGGGAGTTTTCCCCGAATATTAATAATTGGGCAAATCTCTCGCAAGCTGGCTTCACGTAATGTTGATTCGAAGTGATGATACGCCTACATGAGGTACGATGGATAAATCATGTTTTTTTTATGATACTGAGTGACAAGACGAGCAAATGAGGTGCCTGATGGTAAGCATCATGATTGCCCATATCAGACACAGTGCCACTCAGTGTTTTAAAATTCAAAATTCTGCGCGGCACTGCACTGCGCCTGTCACCCTGAGATATGAGTTGTTGAATCTCGTCATGCCCAGTAATTTCGCTGGTAACATTGCCCTTCAGACCGGAACACAGTACCTAAACATAGGATGTTATATCATGTACCGTATTTTTGTCAAAGGTTTAATATCTAGAAGTTGTAGATAGAAACGATGCCTTTCAGGTTTCAGGTCATACTATGGTGTTTATTTTAGCTTTCACAAATTACAAAGTACCTATAGTCCGCGCGCGAGCTGTGTCTTCGGCCGTGTGCTACCTATCTTATTTCATATCTCCTAAATGTTTTATTATTAATATATTTGGTTTTGTTTATTTACTCAGAAATGTTATATATTAGTATAAAGTTTAATTTATTATATATTAGCTGTGCCCCGCGGTTTCACCCGCGTTGTCATCGTTCTCGTGGGAATATCGGCAAAACCCCATGTGTTATTTATTCCCGGGTCTAATCTACCTACATACCAAATCTCAGCATAATCGGTTCAGTAGTTTTGGCGTGAAATAGTAACAAAGATCCAAACATCCATCCATCCATCCATTAGTAGGATATATTATCGTGTATTATATATATAGTAGTTTAAATAGTATATAAAATAAATAAAATAGCACAAGGCTGATATCACATACTTAGGTCGCGCGCGGACCATTCTCATATACTTAGTATTTTTTGGTTTCTTTAAGTTAGATAACTAGTTCTGTAAGCTGTAACTTGCCACAATAATATTATGTACATATATTATGTAGGTATACTATAGTACAATAAGTTTAATAATTAAAATGACTTATTATTTACGATTAAATTACATTATATTATTATTCACGATTAAAAGTTACGCTAGCAAAAGAAAGCACGTTTTATTTAACAACGATGGAGTAAGATTTGCGGAACATTTTATAAAAATACTTATTCACTTTTTATTCAAAGTCCGTCGTCTTTATCAGGAGAATCGTTATTAAAACGTGAAAAAAATCTATCGACATCCATTTTTCTTTGAAGTGATCTACCTTAGAAGGCTATCTTTCTTCTCCCCACCTCGAGGGAAAAGAATACCGGTATTTTAAAAAGTAATGCAAAAATCGGGCTGAGATGATTTTAAAAATTCAAATCCTTTGTTGCCTCGGGGATAATTGAAATAATAAAATAAGGTTTCAAAGGAAACCGGTGAGTTTTAATGGGATTCTGTCTTTAGCAATGATTGTTTATATTTAGATAAAAGCGCTTAAATAAATGTTTGGTTTTGTACAAGTAAATAAAGTAAGGGTTTCTTAACTTTGCTTATTATGAGCTATCATCATCGTCATCCAGCCGTTGGAAGTCCACTGCTGAACATAGGCCTCCCCCAAAGGGGGGTAGTTGCCATTACTCGCTATGCTTGGCAGGCGGGTTGACGAGCACAGTTTGATGGTTTTACGCAGAGGACTTACGATGACGACGACAATGACGACTCCGGATCTCATAACCCTCAGCCGGCTCTTACGGCAACCGCGGGTAGAGAGAGGGGATTATGAGCTATACTTTATTTAAATTAATATTGAAATAATGAGAAACGTTTACATCACACTCCTACACTAGGATTTCCTTTTTCACATGGACACTTACAATAATACACAAATACTTGCTCCGGTTGGGATTCGAACCCAGGCCTGCTTGCTTCGCAGAAAACTGTATACGTATCGAATTCGCATCGCCGTTAGATCAAATCTGGATAATTCGTTCAAGGTCAAATCTCATATATTTTACATATGTAACGCTCGAATTCGATACGCCTACGCCTTACGCCTATCATAAAAAAACAACAAAACTTGTATGGAGAGCACAATTTAAATTCAGTAGTGTCACCGGTAATAAATAAGTAAGTCGACGGATAATTAGGTTGTACAGACTTAATCAGCAAAAGGAAATTGGTAGTCACGGGAGAGAAAAATTACCTTACTATCAAGCAGTTGTGCTATGAGGGATAAACGCATTTAATTATTAGGTCACATTATTTTATTTTTATTATTTGTTGTTGTAGTGGCAATAGGAATACATCATCGTTAACTCAACAGTTGGTAATCCACTACTGAACGTAGGCCTCCCCCTTAGTCTTACCCGACTCTTACGGCAACCACGGGTAGAGACGGTGGAGCACTATTCTAAAGCCGGTAACACCACGGCGGAATACATAAAGGAATACATATTTTTTGAAAATTACATGTACTATTACTGTTTATGAGATAGGGCCCTATGACAGACGGACGGACGGATGGACAGTGGAGGCTTAATAATAGGATTCCTTTGGGTACGGAACCCTAAAAAGGACGTGCTTAGCCTTCTGTAGAGAAGGACAGACATATACAGCAGAAGACATGTAACGGAGAAGCTTCGCTTGGTCTTCGCGCTCCCATATAAATATTTCGTATTCTAATAAAAAATAAATAAATAAAATAGCCTTTAATGCTGTTTTTCTTTACAATTAGTATGTACATGCCATCTTACTAAACACTTAATTTATTTAATCTATTCTATTATTTGAACTATCGGCAACTGGATGTTGGTGTAGGACAGCTTGTCTGTCGACAAAGGCCTCCTCTAAAGATTTCCACGTATTCAAACTCAAACAGATTTATTCAAATAGGTCATAATCTGACACTTTTGTACGTCAATGAAGATACAGTACTGAGTCTACCGTGCGTTCGGAAAGATACCTCTACAAGAAGAACGCACAAGAAACTTGTAGGGCTTAATTTTTTCAACAGATAGTTTCACAATATTTGGTTTGCTTACATTCATTTTCTTTGAAGGTGCCGCGAGGCGACTATGCAGAAGTTTCCAGGCATCTTTGTCCTCTATGTACTGGTTGACTTTATAGTATGCCTTCTTTAGTAAAGTAGATTTTATATAGGTTTTGAATTTACCCTCTAAGAGCCCAGTTATCTCTTTTGGGATTTTATTATAGAAACGTACACTATTTCCTAAGAATGTCTTTTTATTTGTTTTAGATAATCTAAAGCTAGGTACAGCTATTTTGTCTTTATTCCTAGTATTAAAATTATGAAGGTCACTATTTAATTTTAATTTATGTAAATTTTTACGCACATACATGATGTTCTCATAAATGTATAAGGATGGTAGGGTCAGTATGTTTATTTCTTTAAATAATTCCCTCAGGGATTCGCGTGGACGCATCTCATAGATGGCACGAATCGCACGTTTTTGTAGTATAAAGATAGTTTCTATATCTGCAGCTGACCCCCACAACAGAATCCCATAAGACATCAAGCTATGGAAATATGCAAAGTACACTAATCTCGCCGTGGCTACATCTGTTAGTTGCCTAATTTTATAAACCGCGTAAGCTGCAGAGCTTAGTTTCCCTGAGAGCTCGGTGATATGAGTGCTCCATTGCAGTTTAGAGTCTATATTTATGCCAAGGAACAAAGTTGCATTGTCAATATTGAGTCTTTCACCGTCAAGAACTATGATTGGTTCTATACTTCTGACGTTAGGCAACGAAAATTTCAAACATTTAGTCTTTTTCGCATTCAATAACAGATTGTTTGCTGTGAACCATCTGGATATACTTGCTAAAGTATTATTAACATGTACTAGTGAAGTATCCTTCCTATCAACTTTAAAAATCAATGACGTATCATCGGCAAATAGAACTATATCTGCTAGACCGTGGACCATGTAAGGCAAATCGTTAATATATGCCAAAAACAGGAAAGGACCCAAAATTGATCCCTGTGGGACTCCCATCTTGACAGGAGAACTAGCAGATGTGATACCATTGACGCTAACCTTCTGCTGCCTACTAGACAAGTATGATTCCACCAGGTTCAGGGCATTCCCATGAATTCCATATACTTCTAACTTTCGCAGTAACGTGCATTCCTGTCTCTTGCTATACGGGTCCATACCGGACCAGCCACTTTCCTAAAGTCATCTTCCCATCGTTTGCTTTGTCTGCCTCTATTTCTTTTGCCATCTCTTGGGTACCATTCTGTTATTAACTTAGTCCATTTTTCTTTACTGTCTCGTAACATATGTCCCGTCCAACGCCATTTGAGTTGTCTGTAGGCAGTGTGTGCATTTTTAAATTTTTGTTTTCGTTTTCATTTCTTGTAATTTTACTTTATCAATTCTTTTTATACCTAAAATACTCCTTTCCATTCCATTTTGGCAGACTTTTAATTTACTTTCTTGTAGATCTGTTAGTGCCCATGTCTGGCATCCATATAGTAAACATGGCATAATGCACATTTCATATACTTTCTTTTTTCCTTTCATTGGCATTTCTTTATCCTTCATTATTTCTCTGAGAGACCAAAACCGTTTCCAAGTATTAGTTATTCTTCGTTCTATTTCTTTATGCATGCAATCATCTGTAGATATAAGTTGGCCCAAATATATATATTCATTTACAAATTTTATTTGTTCGTTATTTACTGTTATTGGTTCGTTGGTTACTGCTTGTTGGGAATTAGTCATAATTTTGGTTTTTGTTAGGTTCATTGTCAATCCGGCCTCAACGCTTTCATCGGATAGTTGCTGCAACATTAGTCCCAGAGTTCCTGTGTCCTCTGAGAACAAAATCAAATCATCGGCGAAACGTAGGTGGTTGAGGTTTTCGCCATTTATATTGAGCCCATTTTTGGTCCAGTTTAAATTCCTGAAGATCATCTCCAGTACTGCTGAAAATAACTTAGGTGATATAGGATCTCCTTGGCGTACACCTCTTTTAATAGGAAATTCGTTACCCGTAGATTCCAGTTTAATTTGTGCTGTGCTCGCTGTGTATACGTATTCTATTTCATGCTAAATGTGGATGAAAAATGTATGCTAATGACTTGGGTTAGTGATGTTGGTTATCTTTACATTTGTGATACCTACTGTTAAAAGCAAAAGTTTCTCAGTGCCGACTTTAGGATATAAAAGTGCTTAAGGATATTTCTTAATTCCATCGGTGAAACGTTTCTTAAACAATTAGAATTAGAATTAGATAGTCTCTGCGGAAAAACTCGCGTTTTCATTCCGAATGCTAATTCTCGACGATGCCAATTAGCTGTTATTAACTTTGTACACACGGACGGTTTTGTTTCATAACTTTAAGGCACATCTGCCAACAGTTTTAAGTAGTGATAGAGATCTACATATCCATCAATAATGCTAAACAAATAATAGAAGGAATAATTTCTAAATTTTACCTATGTAATAAATCTTTGTAGTGATAGTTTTGCAGGGGGCCGCCTGGGGAAGTACCATACACCTTTGCCAGTTATTCATCCGCCAAGCAGTAATGTGCAAACATTACTGTGTACCGGTCTGAAGGGCAATATTACTAGCGAAATTACTGGGCATGACGAGATTCAACAACTCATATCTCAGGGTGACAGGCGCAGTGCAGTGCCGCGCAGAATTTTAAACTTTAAAACACTGGGTGGCACCGTGTCTGATATGGGCAATCATGATGCTTACCATCAGGCACCTGATTTGCTCGTCTTGTCATTCACTATTATAAAAAAAAATTGATTTTCCATTCCAACACTGAACGATAACGGATGTTTTAGTTTGCTGAGACTTTCGAAGCCGGCTGAAATAACCAATCTGGTAAAGTTTATTTCGGTCATGTTTTGATGAAGAGAGTAGATAATGGAATAAGGAATTCTAGGTATTTATTTTGTTACATTAAAACATTTTCTTACACTTTTGAAGTTACTTTCGAGGAAAAACGAGAATCCTTTTACGTGTACTTGGAAAAAGACAGAAATCTTGATTGACTGAAAATGAAAACCAACATTATTTTAACGTGTATTTTTTGTTTCCTTTGGTTTCCTTCTGCAGTAGGTAGGTGCTTAGATTTTAACAAAAAAAGGTAGTAATAAACAAGATTAAAAGTAACCAAGACAACTTAGAAAGAATTGACACTTTGTTCATCAAAATCTGGCGCTACCAGTAAAGCAATTCAACGTCATTGGCTACGATGCCACAAAAATGTATACTTGTTATTCTATTTCGTACTTCATGATGATACGATCCGAATGATTTTAACCATGGTGACAGCATCAACTCAGTAGTTTTGTGTCGCATATGATATATATGTGGTTTATGTAGCCAATCTTCTTTATGAATATTCTATTACATTGCGGGCATTTAAACACATAGTCACATTTTTTTCAAAAACTCAATCTCAAACAGATTTATTCAAATAGGTCATAATCTGACACTTTTGCACGTCAATGAAGATAAACAGTACTGAGTCTACCGTGCGTTCGGAAAGATACCTTTACAAGAAGAACGCACAAGAAACTTGTAGGGCTTAATTTTTTCAAAAGATAGTTTTACAATATTTGGTTTGGTTACATTCATTTTCTTTGAAAGTGCCGCGAGGCGGCTATGCAGAAGTTTATAAGTAAATACTAAACTTTAAGAGTAAATAATATTAAATTTAATAATAAATAAAATTTCGTTCTTACCATTATCGACGATAAACTGCTAACTATTGATAAAGATAACATTTGCAATCATTGCTCTTGAATTGTAATTGGCAACTGTTTTCAAAAGGAGTAAATAGTTGCGAGTAAATGTTTTTACAACAATCTGAACTTTTGCGAAAAAATTACTCTCGGGCAAGTAAAAAGGAACAGTGTGTAAGCACTAGACACTAAGTAATAAGTTCTTATTTATTACTTTTTTACATATTGACCCCAAAATTGTACCTACAGTACAGCAATGACAGATTCAGACGAAGATATTATCTTCTCGATTCCTCAAGGTTTGAAGGCCCGCATCCTCAAACTCGCAATTTCAGTCTTCAGTTTTCAACACATAGTTACTGTCTAGAATCCATCCATCCATCTAGAAATCACACCTATAGACAAATCAAGTAGTTTCCATCCATTCACAATAATAGTCCTTGTACCTAGCGGGGGCTGTCTTTGAGCTCATCTTAAAAAAAAAACTGTAGATGGTTTCAGAGATGGACCCCAATAGGTGCTATACATTACCTTTAGATTAAAAGCTCAAAGGGGCCTCTGCACGTTGGACTCAAAAAAAAAAATGGTCTCCGTGCACGCCTATCAAAAGACCGGGTGGGTATATCCCGTGTTTTCGAGCGACATAATAATAATAATATGGGACAACTTCCACACACGGTCCTCTAGTCCCAAACTAGGCTAGAAGCCTGTACTATAGTAACCAGATGGCTGATATACATACTTATATAAGCTTATAACACCCAGACAGACACAGATCAAACAGACATGTTCATGCACACAAATGTTTGACCTGGCCGGGGATCGAACCCGGGACCTGCGGCACAGAATGCAGAGTTACTACCATCTGAGCCAACGATGTCTATGTCCAGCAGTGGATACAGGCTGTAGATGATGAAATTTAGTGTGTTTCAATTCAAAACAAGCACTCAATGTGCAGCAACTGTGATTTTTACTCGAGTATGTTTATCATTCTTAGCTACTGTATGTTTCTAATGCCTACATTACAAGACTACCCAAAATTGCGCGGCATTTACACGAATCGAATCAATTTAAGTCCACACACGTTAATTAAAACACAGTTAGGCACCCTCGACTATACAACTAATTAGACCTGCCACGTTTTTTTTTTATTTTTTTATTCTGAAATGTATATTTGGGGCTTTTACCCTTATGGGTATGACAGTCCCATCATAGCCTTATCTAATTATAAACTAATTATAATATTTATAAAAACACATTACACAGAACATTACACATAAGACATAACACATTTTAGTTTATACTTAGCTACGAAAAATACGATAATACCTGCCACGTTGTAAATGTGATAATGTGTTGAGATCATGGCGACAGGCACGATGATAACAATATCGTTACAGTGCCAACTTAGCTGTACAGGTGAGCAAAACTGGAGCTTTGGCCTATCAGCTGCCGTTTTTAACCCCCGACGCAAAAACGACGGGGTTTTATAAGTTTGTCATGTCTGCTGATGTGTGTCTGTATGTGGCATCATGTAGGAGAGGTGTCCCTGGACTTTAATATTATTATTATCATTATTATTAATATTATTATTACGGTGAGGAGATCGCTCGCTACATCGACGAAAAGCGCACAGAACGAGCTCCGGGAAAGGACTTCTCCAAGATTTCGCTGTCGAGGCTGGAGGCTACGCGGACGCAGACTTTCAAGTCATACGTGCTCCGGTTTCCAGCGAAATACAAGGAGACGTTCCTGGACCCACAATTTTGGCCCGAAGGCATCGTTTTCCGTCGCTTCAGGGAGGCGAAACCGAACAATAATATCCCTAAGCCATAATGAAATTAAGTGTTTTATATTTTTTATGTATGTTAGTCTGTAAGGTATTTATTAATATGGGCCTCTATGACTATTGCCTGAAATAAATGAATTATTATTATTATTATTATTATAATCTTTTAAAATTATTCTTAATATTATTTTTTTGCAACACTTTGCCGATATAAGACGCAAAAGTCTAACTTATTGTAGACTTTAGGTAACCGAAATGTTAGCCATCATCTGACTAATTACTGAACCATATATTAAGCCCATGATAATTTATTTTGCCCGTAAAGGTGGAAACCTGACAAAATGGTTCTTTAATTGTAAATACTTTGACTTACAAGTATATCAAAATGAATATTAACTTTTTCACCATCCTCGAGTGAAGTGTTGATCTACCGCCGATCAGTGTTACTCGGCAAGTAAAAGTCCCAAATAACTTTTGACAGTTTCACAAAAAATGCCAGTTTATGTGCCGATTAGCATAACTCGGATATCATGAAATTAGCACTGCGCCTTACTCGCCACTTTAATAGACGAGTAGCTTAATCGGAACTTTACTCGAGGATGATAAAAGAGGCCCTCAGTGTACTTTTCAATTTGTCATGTTACGGCAGAATTGGGCAATGTGGTAATTTACCCAGACGGATTTCTCAGATTGGGAAACCTTCCTAGTCCATCAAAATATCGCTGATAAAATATATTTATCATATTTTTAGGGTTCCCAACCTGAAAAAAAGGAACCCTGATAGGATCACCTTGTTGTCCGTCTGTCTGTCAAGACACTTCATCAAGGGAACGTGTGTTCACTTTGTCTACATACATACATACAGTCACTCCTTATTTCCGGTGGGGTAGGCAGAGACTATTTCCCTCCACTTGCTACGATCCTGACATACAACTTTCCCTTCGTTCACTTTCATGACATTTTTCATACATGCTCGTCGGTCGTAGGTACTTTTGACTTGGCCTTTCCAACAACAACGTCAACTTGTTCATGAAAAGTACGCACTTTGTCTAGTTGAAATTGATATCAAATACTCAGGGTCTGCGGTCCGTTGTGGCTGTAAAAAACATACTTCGTTATTAGTTATCGCAATCAAAAGATATGGCCATTCTACTGCATATCCATACTTTGCGCAAGGCTATAAGCTAAGCTAAGCTCTAGCATACTTCCCGTTGACATAGAATCATGAAACTTGGCAAGAAGCAAGGTCTTACAGCACAGTGAACGTGAAGAACCAATAACCGTAATTTTGTAGTAATATTATAAAAATCCCATCAAAAGTAACATAAAGGTCACGGTAGCCCAGATGTACGAGGTGTCATCTGGATATATAGGGCAGGAGTTCCAATCTTAGTATGATTACTTTTTGGATTTTTTTTAATACTTATAGTTTTTTATAAAAACGGTTTTTTATTTAGTCGCCCGGCTAATATTTTATAGATAGATAGATAAACACGTTATTGTACACCATACATAGGACACAAACACAACGGAATAATAATTAGTATATTAATCTTAGGCTAGTACAAGTGGCGGTATCATCGCTTGAAGCGATTTCTTCCAGACAAGAAGGAAAGGAATACTTTGCTAATGAGTATTTCTGGTCGGCGGTGTACTTATAGGAGAATAAAACATTGTACTGTAAATTACAAATTGGAGTATTTTTTTTACCTAATGTTCATAGTAACTTATAAATACATCTAGGTAGGGAGGGTTACAGCACTAGGCATAGTATACTTACCCACTTAACAAATTTATTTTTATATACGCAGGTAGTTTTTATAAGCTTCCATTTAATCTATAATGTCCTTTATCCTTCAAACATCAAGTCTTTTATCCACTCCAGGCTTTTCAGGAACCCTTTATTCACGCTATATCGCCTTTATAAGGTCAAATGCCACCGCCACGCCAACTTTATCTCTCACAATAATCAGATAGAGTCTATAATGGCATACATTCCCATCACCTTTTGTTCCAAGATTGGGAACGCGTCTTCAGACTAGAAAATCTAAATTCATGTGACCTCCCTTACCCCTCGCTTGTCGATACAAATAAGAAGTTCCCAGGGGCTTTCGGTTTGATTACGGAGGTCTAGCTGGATCGGTCGGCGATAAGTCCGCATTTGTGCTTAAGCAAATACTGGCTGTTAACTTTTATGGGACTATTACATTCATTCAGTGTAATAAAGTTATGTTTGCAGCAATGTCAGGGCGTCGACTTATTCGACCAGTTACTTGTTTTCAAAACATTTGACTCTAAAAGTGGTTTACGTAAGTACTTAGTAAACATTTTTGGACGGTATTCGAGCTACTTGTGAATCTTTTAGCTAAATCTGTGGGTAAGTTTGAAGAGTGGATTTTCTAAGAACAAATTATCGTAGGCTGGTTGATGTTTCTTGACAGTAAAGAGAATAAGAATAAAATTTGTTAAGTCCCAATATTTTCCTATAAGATATGTAGGAGGCAGTCGTTAAGTCATGTCAGAGGCCTTGTTAGAATCTTGGCGAACTGAAATCCTGACAATATGGTATTCCACATAACCCATATGAATTGACTCGAACAGTGTAATTGGGGTAACCCATTCTGTTAGAGTATAAATTAAAATTGTTATTATAATTATGATATTATACTTTTTTACTATTGTTGGAACAGATTTTGCAGATGATTTTTTATATTTGTTTTTTGCTTTTATATTTTTTGTAGTGCAGGCAAATATGGTGCGACAAATATTTCGCTTCAAATACCTAAATGCTTGTGAGTAGGTATGCACTGAAAATAGTTGTATTTATTGTGAAATTATGATAATAGAGTAAATAAAAAAGGGTTTCTTTGCAAAATATTTATATCCCAACTGACATAATATATATTTATTATATTCATAATATATATTACTGCGTCGGTGGCGTAGTGGGCGCATGCTCGACTGCCAATCAAGAGGTCCCGGGTTCGATCCCCAGGTCAGGCATAGTGCTAAATATTGGATTTTTCCATTAGGAATTATCTCAATAGCTGCCTGGAGTCTGGAACTGTGCCCGGTATATGGCAATAGGCTCGCCCCCTATTACATGGGACCAATAACATACTGGCGAAATGTGGGTGTATCTACTATGGGACTGAGTCCTGGGAACACCTCTGCCTACCCCTTCGGGAAAAAGGCGTGAATGTATGTTTATGTAATATATATTATTATGTCAGTTGGGATGGGAAATATCTTAAACACTTTGCCTGACTTGGGGATCGAACTCGGGGCAGTTAATATTAAGTATGTACAATTATAACTTACGGTAATCGTAGATAATTAAGCTTTACAAAAGCTCATAAAAGCTATGACTATCAAAACGAGCCCTAGTGACATGATGACGAACATTCCCCAAGTATTCGCACCAATCAAAAGTTCGGAAACTCGTTTTTGGTGAAATTTATGCCAAAGACAGAGGTCTAAAAACTTTTGCATAACTTGTCTCTCTGAAACTCTGTCAAACTAAATTATTCTCGTTATGTTGATCGCCCGGCCTCTTTGTCTTTCATTATTGTTTTACTTGAATTCACAGATAATTCATGCAAAAGACCTGAATGTTGCCCGGGGGCTTACCGGCTATAGAATAGTAAACCTTATCCAGAGGACGGGCAACAGCATTCTCTGCAGGAAAACATCAAACTGCGCTCTTCAACTTGCCCGCCAAGCGTGGAGAGTATTGGCTGAGATGATGATGATGATCAGGACCTGTTCTTCATTTGTTTAATCGGGGATCTAAGTGGAAGAATAATTATAAGTCCTGTTCGATACCCTTACTTAGGGGATTGAGATGGATTAGCGGGTTTTTTCGAACCCTGGAGAACTTCAGTCCCGAAGTTGAATAGAAATGCGCGGACAACTCAACTTGCAGGTGTAAATTACGAAATTAAAAACCCTCCTTATCGTGCTGCTTCATCATCAGACCTTAGTTAGCATCTATCTGTAATATTAAGACGATTCTGTAGTGGTAGACCTTTTTTGCAGAGGGGCGCCTGGGAAAGTACCACAACTTTGCCAGTTATTCATCCGCCACGCAGTAATGTGCAAATATTACTGCTTGGCGGATGATTAACATACATAACATACTTACATGAATAACTGGTAGTAATGTGCAAACATTACTGTGTTCTGGTCAGAAGGGCAATGTTACCAGCGAACTTTACAATATTAGTGGGCATGACGAGTTTCAACAACTAATACCTCAGGGTGACAGGCGCAGTGCTGTGCCGCGCAGAATTTTGAATATTAAAACACGGGGTGGCACTGTGTCTGATATGGGCAATTATGATTCTTACCATCAGGCACCTAATTTGCTCGTCTTGTTACTCACTATCATAAAAAAGAAATTCCAGTGAGCCCAATCACGATTTATCAAATATATCGTTCAAATGGGCTAGCAGTAGTTGACTACTGCTGGCCCATTTGAACCTGATGTTGCAGCATAAGGTCAAAGTTACTATGTCGTTGCAATAACGATGAAATAATAGGAAACCAAATTTCCGTCAGGCAGGTCGCCGGTCATTAAATCAAATCAAAACCTTTATATAATATGATCTGTGTTCTGTGTGCTCGTATATGTTGTTAGCGAAAACATATTATTTCATTAGAGGAAACATTTTATACCGATCCGACACAAAGTGGAATAAGGGTAGAAAGATGATGAAGGATACCAAATTTCGAATCGATTAGACCAATGGAAGTTGCGCACATCCCTTCAGCCGCTAAAAAGGTGTCAATCTTCACGCGGCTGAACCGATTTTCATGAGACATAGAATTTTTTTTTTAAACATAAAAACCACCCCTCTCCTCGGTCTCTCGGTGAGGGTTTGAAAAGACCCCGCTTTCACGAGTTATATTAATGTGATAACAAAATCACCATCAACATCACGAACAAGTGGCGATGTGCTAGGTCTGCCAATTTGTATTGGAGCTTTCAGACTTCACATGTCATATTTCATGATGTCATGATTGAATCGAGTGAGAAACGAAAAAAAGCGGGCCGACTATAATATGTAGTATCACTGCCTAACCGTGGCGAAAGCAAAACGCATATTTTAGGTTGAGTTATCTGTGCTTGAAATACAATTCTATGTGACTTATTGTTACTTTGTAAATCCTGTGGAATGAATAATGTTCACAGCTAAAATTGAGCCGGACTTTTAGGCAAGTAGGTCTGCATAATATAATTTTTCAGAGCTTTAGAATAAATAGGGGCTTTCTCGTGTTAAGCCAAGAAGGCTTTATCAATAATTAAAATAATAAGAACTCATCCCAAACACATTTTACTTTTCTATCTATTAAGTTGAAGTGATGACCGAGAACAGGAGTAATGTAATGTCATCATCATCATCATCTCAGCCATAGGACGTCCACTGCTGAACATAGACCACCCCATAAATTTCCATCTAGTCCGGTTGAGAGCGGCCTGCATCCAGCGTGATGCTTCTGTCTTTATCAGATCGTTTGTCCACGTTGTGGGTGGTAGTCGCACAGCCCCATCGGTCATCAAACCTATGGCCACCAACTTGCTAATCTTCTGGGCTGTCGGTAATTTTCGTTCGTCTACGGATCTCCTTATTTCTGATTCGATCTCGCAGAGAAATCCCGAACACAGCCCTCTCCATAGCTCGTTGCGCTGTTTGAGCGTACTGATGCGGCCCACAGTAAAATACGTTCAGAGTAATGTAATTTAAAGTGGACTCCTTTTCTGCACTTTAACTCTTATTTGGGCGATTGTGCTTGAAGTCCTGGCTAATCTACCCATTTTAACTACGCCCAGTAGCTCAGAAGCTTCAGTTGAATCAGTGACGTCACTGGAGAACAGGAGTGCCGGCATACCAATGGTACGATGGAGTGACTATGTAACTTGGACAGTGGGACAAATGAGGTTGAGAGAGGCAAAAGACAGACACAAATGGTGTAAGCTGGGAGAAGCCTATGCCCAGCAGAGGTTTGAAAGTGATGATGGTCTACCAAAATAGGTAAACTTTTTGAAACGAAAGCGCGAACACGGAATGTAATCTTTATCAATATAAAAAGGACTGTGTTTTCTCATTAATATCGCCTTTACATACATACATAAATGTATGTATTTATTCCCGGTTGGGTAGGCAGAGACTACTTCCCATCACTTGCTTGCTAAGATCAACGATCAATCTTCCACCATTTATTATAATCTTAACTTCGTTTTCCAAAACTTCACACTCTATTATGTCCTTTTGTACTACATCTTTCCACCGTGCTTTGGGTCTGCCCCTGTTTCTTCGACCTGGAAAGGAACGTTATAGTGCCGGCCCTAAAATATAGTACGTAGGTTACTTAATTTAAAACACTTTTCAAGAATATAACAAAACATGTGTCTGGCAAAGAAAGACTGTACGTACTAAGTATAAGTCTTCTACAGTAAACTTCTGTTCAGTACTGTACAGTACAGTACAAAATGCGTCATTCTAAAAGCACGCCGGAATACAATAAATTACAATCCCGACCATGTCTATAGAAGAAAACCGTTTTAATTTGTTCGTCGCTATTTGCCAGATTGGACAAATATTGGCAGAGAGTATCGGTACTGATGCAGTATAGAAATTTATACCTAGTAGGGAAACTTGCTCAGGAAAATTAAGGAATTTTTATTATAGTACGATTTTCGATTAGACAGAGTTACTGGTAAATGAATAAGCATGATAAATAACTAAATTTGCATGGATATATGTACATAACCTAGTTCTTTATTTTATTTCTATGAAACACCAATTTTTTTGCAAAGATTTTTCATTGTGGAGCTTATCTCAAATTATGAGTATACTATGATTTTTCCTTCTGAAGAAAAGGCATTTTTTTATGGGATGACTTCCACACACGGTTTCTGGTCTCAAACTAGGCTAGAAGCCTGCACTATGGTAACCAGAGGATTAATATTATACATACTCATATAAGCTTATAACACCCTGACACAGATCAAACAGACAAGCTCATGCGCACAAATGTTTGACCTCGCTGGGGATCGAACCCGGGACCTGCGGCTCAGAAGGCAGGGGCACTACCGGCTGAACCAACCAGCCAATTATGTGATGATGACATCTGGGGAGCTTTGAATTTAGCTGGGTTATTTATTAATTATATAAAGATAATGACCTAGCGAATTTTAATTTGGCGGAAATAGACTTGGATGGCGGGGTATCCTGAAGACAATGGATCATCAGAAAAAAATCTTGGTTGGAAACCGGTTTCGTGCAAAGATATTTTTTTTCTCCATCCCAACTGTTTACGAACCATTGGTTTCGAAGAAAAAAAAGCTTGGATTAATATAAAAATATGCACGGAATAATATTAATATTAACGGAATTATGTATATTTTTTAATATTAATAAATAATTTAAATACTTCGAGATTTCTTACTACATTCACTATGGCATTTATACCGGCTCACTGTGAACAATCGCACTTAAGGGTTGCCTTAAACGATTTCTATTTGTAGGTACTGAACAGACGAAAGAGGATAACCATAGGGTATGTTGGTTTTGGTCGATGTACTCACAGATCCTATCCTACTTAATGAATCGCATTATTGAGCAAAGAAAATCGGATTCCGATACAATGGTCACTTGAGTTATTTCAGGGAGAGAATAGAACTAACAAGACTTGGTAAAATGCTG
This sequence comes from Hemistola chrysoprasaria, assembly GCA_947063395.1. Lineage (NCBI taxonomy): Eukaryota > Metazoa > Arthropoda > Insecta > Lepidoptera > Geometridae > Hemistola > Hemistola chrysoprasaria. The sequence goes on along the minus strand of OX346731.1, from coordinate 5,178,912 downwards.
AAAAATCTCGTGACGGTGGATTTACTACTACGGTCCTACGTACAACGTAGGTGTAGAGATTGCTACTGGCGACCATAGGGTACCGGGTTCGATCCCCAGGTCAAGTACAAAGTTATTGGATGTTTTCATTAGGAATTTTCTCAAGGACAGCCCGGTAGATGGCAATAGGGACGCCCCCCATTTCAGCTCTCAGCTCTACCTACCCTTTGAGAAAAAAGCGTGATGTTATGTTATTATGATAGGCTAAAGAAAGTGAATTTTCGTGTACTTACTACTTTGGCCGTATATAAACCGTAGCTAGGTTTATTGATACAGACGTGGCAGCATAGGTCATAAAATATTGCAATCAGACGCTTGAAATAAGCTGCTTTAAGTTTTTGTAATTCAATTTAGTACTGTTAATTAGATAGATAAACAAGAGTTAACCTTAAAACTAAATTACATGATAATATAATAGTGTACCCATTGGCGGTCTTATCGCTAAGAGGGATCTATTTCAGATAATGTGCGATGAGTGTAAAAAATTATGCTCTTCAAGTTTTTTGTGCGTTCTTCTTGTAGAGGTTCGTTTTCTTAATGTAGTATTCAATATTCTAATTCTCGGATGCGAACGCAATAAATAATACAAAAAATATATAAATATTTTTTTCTTTGAAACATAATATGTTTCATTCGTGAAGTTATTCTTTCCCTTCAATAATACATCGATGAAATAAAAAAATCTACCGTGAAAGAGAATACGAACAAATTCAAAGTTTTTTCAGAGTAAGGAAAATATGAATTGCTCACAAAATAAATAGAAATTGTAAGGTACTCGAATGTTATCGATGAAATGGCCTTTAAAGAATCCATTACAATCAAAGAGATTAAATAGCTAACGTCACTAAAGACCTAACAAGATGTATAGATAGACTGTAAGAATAGCGGAGTTTTATACCAAAACTTTGACGCTCTTTTTGGAATATGCCCGGCTTTAAACCGCAGTCCCTGGATCGAATCTCATCATGTGGATACTTCGCCTGGGCGCTACCGTGTTTCGGATGGCACGTTAAACTGTAGGTCCCGCCTGTTTCCTATAAGATATTGTATGTAGGGAGCAGTCGTTAGGTTATGTTGGAGACCTTATAGGAATCTTGGCGACCTGAAACTCTGACAATATGGGTTGTCCACATAACCCATATGAATTGACTCGAGCAGTGTAACCCGTTCTGTTAGGGTATAAATTCAAATTATTATTATTATTGATGTGACAACGTCTTATAATTCGATAGAGCCGGCTGCACGCACGAAAAAACATGACTCATGCGGCGTTACCTCGCTCTGAGGCGCTCCATGTAAGGCTTGAAGTGCAAGCGAGAGCGCGGAACGAGCGACAAAGAGGCACAATCGGCCTTTGCGTTCGGCAGCGTTCGACATCCGTCTCTCTCCTACTTGAGTGAGCGATGCGTCTGCGTGGACAGCTGCTATACTATAGTACATTTACATGTTTTGATCGAGTATCAAGTGCAGTGAAAAGTGAAACAAATGAAATTAAAATTTTCTTTTGAAAAATGCTACCATTCCATCAGTATTTTCTTAAGACGTTGTCACGTTCAACTATCGTCAGTAAACCGACTTTACAGACAACCAATTTATTTAGTAAACGTCCAGACAACGAAATCAACTTACATTCAAAGTTTCAAGTCTCTAGGTAAGGATCAGTGGATTGGGCTTTACGTTGCATGTCAGTCAGTGAGTCATTTAGGATTTTATAATATATAGTGATAAGAGAGTTTAAAAATGTAAATTCAAATTACTATTATTATTATCATCGGCCTTCAAAACCCCATGCCCAGCCACCATTTCGTTAAACTACTTTTTTTTATTACTGTATAGCCAAGCACTTGACTGCAGTCTCACCTGATGGTAAGTGACGACGCGGTCGACGATGGTGCGTGCTTGCCTAGAAGATACCTATTCACTCTTGACTTGAAGACCTCCAGATTGTACTATTCGGGAAACAATGACGCTGGCAAGGTGTTCCATTCCTTGGCAGTTCGAACAATGAATGTTGACTTGAACCGCTTTGTACGAGTCGACGGAATCTCAACCATGTAACTTTCCTCTATATCTCACCATTCTCATTTTACCATTCCAGAAATATTGTTCTCAAATTCGTCGTAATTTCACTTTCGCTATAACGCGTAGTCGTGTTGTCCCATAAGTAACAGAAACAGGGTGGAGTTGCCAGTTGCCAGTCTTAAATCATTTTCACGCATGTTGAATATTAATAATGCGGGAACGAGAGGGCGGCGGGGTGTTATTGCGGGGCGTGCGATATTATCTCTCGATAACACACTCGATATATCATTCTGATGGTGACTAATGTCTACGAATGGATACGAACTCTTTGTTTGTGTCTTGAATAATGACCGGTGAGGAAGTACCTGGCTTATGTTATATCAAAATAATATCAAAAGTTACCTTAGAATTAAATTAATTTTAAGGTAACTTTTGATATTATTTTGATCATGATCAATATTATTTTGTAATATTTTATAATGATTAAATTAATTTGAATAAGGATCTTAATTTTTAAATTGCAAGTCAAATTGTTTTGGCGGAGCGGGTGATACTTGTACTGTTAATTTAAGACCTTTATATGTTCCAAATTTTATGAAAATCAAATATATTGTCAAATATCATGGATTCGAACTGGACGGGACGTCTTTTCACGTCAGATTTAACGGTGATTTAACTATAACGGTGCTCAAAGTGGATTAGCTCAGGTGCTCAGCGCGCAGATGCTCTCGAGATGGGTGCTCAGAGTGGAATACGGTAAGTTTTCCTTATATCTTTATTTCTATAATAATTGGGATTTTCTATTTTTCAAAATACTTATAAATGCGATAAAGTTACCCAACCTCATGTTAGGTCGTGTAAATGACGGAAAAGCGCCAAATCTCTATTGATTTTGAGAATAGTTCCCAAAAAGGCAGCCAAATGATTTATATTGTTTGCCGGCGCTTGTCTGTGATATCGAAATATTCGCTAAGATATAGATGTGTTATTTGGTTACAACTATGAATTTGATCAAGGTAAAATACTTTTAATTTTTTTTTATTCGTTAAGATGAAATAACTACCAATGTCGATATCATTTTTTATTTGATTTTTTTTTCTAGTGGACGTCACACTTACATAATATACGTAATTTTTATATATCAGAGTATCCATTAATCGAATGGTTTTATATTTGGATTAAATATAGGAATACGAATCATCGATTTGGTAATATTTTCAAAGTATTATGTCATAATTCCTAAAAGGTTACCTGTTATTATTAAATTCATTTATTCGGTAAATTTTTTACAGACCATATTTTGTTAGTATCATGTTTCTTACATCTAGTGTTAGTACTATACATCAAAATTTTATTTATAATATTTAGTAAATCATAATTCATTAGGGCGATATATGCTAATAAAAATAAATAATTAAAATTGAGATGTCAGCAGTTGAAATAAAATTAAAAACTGTGTTAAAATAAAATTAAAATTGTAACGAAATTGAAAATAATATAAAATGGAATATACTCAGTCTTAAAATTAATTTAATTTCAATTGGTGTGTCACCCTCTTCACAAAAATCTTCCACAGAGGGGAAGTGCACTTGTCTGCGATTGCTCTCAGGATGCTGTTGTTGTTGTTACTGCCTTATGTGCTTACAATAATAATATCGAAAGATAATTTTCATCCACGAGCGGGACTTAAACCTGCACCTTCCGCACCGATCCGCGTGGCGTGGTACTCTACGAATTGAGCTACCGTGGAGGAAGTAACATTGGCGAAATTTTTCAATCTCACCTACCTACCGTCTATAGAGACGTGATGCTTGGATAGAGTGTAATTTTTCTTCCTATAGTATTTTAGTATTAGTATTTAGTATCTTAAGCTCAATATTCGTACAAAAAAACAAGCGTTTCCTCTATTCTATCTTCATACATATCTATGGCCATGACGTAAGCTTTGTGGCTCACAATAAAAGAAAGGAATAAGAATGTAACGTCATGTTTCCATCTAATGATTCCTTGTATAACATTAGAAAGGGTTCACTTTACGTCCTTCACAAAAATAAGCTTTTCTTATAATACATCATATCATAATCTTTAACTAGAGTGAGCCATTCGGCTTTACCCGCCTGAGATTTTTACTTTTTCGTTTAAAATCTTCAATATAATAATATATTTTATATACTAAGTAAGTAATACTGAGTATTCGTTTGAAATACAATATGAAAATGGGAATGAAAATTTCACCCACAAACGGAACTTGAACCGACACCTTCCGCACCAATCCTCGTAGAGGGCACTCAACCAATTGAGCTATCGTGAAAGTACTAGCTAAGATACGCCTGCGGGCGTATGTATTATCTATAGGTGATACATTTTGCATTCTACCCACCGACATATCTTTTTTTTTACGTTAGCGAGTGTCAAGACGAGCAAATCAGGTGTCTGATGGTAAGCATCATGATTGCCCATAACAGACACAGTGCCACCCAGTGTTTAAAATTCAAAATTCTGCGCGGCACTGCACTGCGCCTGTCACCCTGAGATATGAGTTGTTGAATCTCGTCATGCTCAGTAATTTCGCTGGTAACATTGCCCTTCAGTCCGGAACATAGTAATGTTTGCACATTACTGCTTGGCGGATGAATAACTGACAAAGGTGGGGTACTTCCCCAGGCGGCCCCCTGCCAAAGAGGCCTACCACTACAAAACTACTAATTACTATGTCAATTATTACCATTAAAATTCATATCAAAATATCACATAAATTCTATTTAATCATTTTCATATTGTAAGTTTTGATTTTTTTTTATTAATAGAACCCCTTATGATTCAATATATCTCTCACTCCTCATTAGTACAAAAAAAATGTATATCCATTTTCCCGTAAGAAATATCTTTTTACGTCATATCAATAATAAGGCTGGGTTTTTTGATCACTGGTTAAGTCGACCAATAATTAAATTTTTTGACAAATAGTTAAAATTCGACAAAATTCGTTTTTTCATCCCTGGTTAACTATTTATTTCCATACGATTTTAACCATTGGTTAGAAATATAACTATAGTTAGTTTGACAAATGGTTAACTTAACCGTAACTAACGATCAAAAAACCGGCCCTAATAAGTGAGTTGTATGTTAGGTTGTCTGTCAGTCAGTCACTTAGTACATAACCCTATATTAATATAGCGATAAAAGACCATAGCTGAGATATTTTGTATACAAGGATATTATGGTCGTATAAATATGTTTATTGGATGCAATATGCATAATGTTGCTATTCATACTGTAGTAAATAAAGCAATAAATATATTTGAAGGAAATCGAAAGCTTCAGGAAATCTGGGGCAGATACGTAAACAGAAATTGTGCCTTCATTACATTTGAAGAAAAATATTTTGGTTCATATCATATGGCAAATGGTATGCATACCATCTTAGGTATTCAGCGTTTTTTTTTCAATATTATCCAACCAAGTATAGCAATCGGAAAATGGGTTATGATTTTTGCAGTCAACGTATATATAACTTATAATAATGTGTATATCTCAGAACACGGTTGGCGTCCGGTAGCGACTAGTGGCGCCCCTGCCAGGACTAGTCGGAATGCGACGATGTTTCATCGCATATGGCAACAGTTGATGCTGATGGGACAAAGTTTGTCTTTGACGAACGCCCCGTAAAATTGTTACCGAAACCATTGCGTGTTCCGTGTACCTCTGCGTACTTAGGGATATTGGTTTCGATTTATTATGTACCGCGTAGTGTTAGTTTTAAGACTTTAAAAAGATCGTAAAATCCTTTAATTTAAAAATAATGAAGCACAGCAAGTTCCTTGTGCGTTCGTCTTGTACAAGTTTTTCTCTGTCTTGTACACCTTTCCGAACGTACGGTTGGTTGAATCAACGAGTCTAAATTTATCGACTGTACGAGCCTTATTTTTGCATCCAAAGTTACCCATCGGCCCCGACATTAGTTAGAAGGTTGACGCTAATAAATCCTGACTAAAAAATATCCTTCACCGGCACCACCTCACATACATACATATATATACATATAAATATCCAAATTTGTGCTTACGTACTCGTAGCCCTAAACTGGACGGCCTCGGTAGTATAGTGGTCGCAAGCACTATTGTCAATCATAAGGCCCGGAGTTCGATCCTCAGGTGAAGAAAAAAGTGTTATTGGATTTTCCACTATGATTTTTCTCAATGGCCTGGATTCTGAAACTGTACCCTGGTGATGGCAATCCCATTACAGGTGATCTAAAAATTAAAAACTTCTGGCGAAATGTGGGTGTAAGGTGTGCCTACCTCTTTGGGAAAAAGACGTTATGTCATGTAGCCCTTAAAGTACTGGTTCGATTATATCGATATCGGTTATCGATTTTAAAATCGATACAATAATCGTAGTTGAGTTTAAAATTTTTAAGCTATTGTTTTGTCAGGAACGAAGCAAAGAAATTTAATATAAATGCATTGTCTAGTTTTTGCCTAACAGTTCGTGTAGGAGATGAGATTTCTCCACAGGAGGAAAACAGTAAGAATAATATTTTAGACTATGTCGCAAATAAGTACCAACTTACGCCCGTCCTGCGCCTGATTTGTGTCTGCGCCAACATCTAGTTACCTATTTCATTTAAGGGTATGTAAGTGGGTAATCTTTTTTATAGATAACAAACGCTGCGGGGCAGGGCCATAGTTATGCCGGAATGGGAGTCCCTCAAGGAGATCTTTCCGACCGACTAAAAAACCTAGGGATTTTCTCAGATCGCCGAAAGGGTGTCCTATTGATTCGCATAATGTCTTTTGTCATAAAATTTTTCCGCATACATCATTTGTCATAACCTCCTCTAGTCATAATATTGGAAATACATATTTTTTTGTAGTAATACTGATAAATTGTCCTAAAATTTAATTGCTATAATATTTTTGTGTATAATATTTTTTATTCCTATTGTTAGTTGTCATAATGGTTGTTATGTATAATTTTATAGTTAATAATGGTGTATGTCCTAATTTTCAATGTTCATAATTGTTATTGTATATAATCGGTATTGTACCTGTTTTTGCAAGTGAGGTATATTGTAGTGTTGTCCTGAATATTGCTTATTAAGTATGTTTACAAATTCTACTAGGATCTCGCCGTAACTCACATACCCAATAATAACATTTTTTATTTACTCGATTTTTATTATATGTAAATCCACTGATATTTAATTTCTTGGCTCCTCTTTTTGTTGTAAATATTTTGCACTCGTTTTCCATTGTAATTATAATTTCAAAAGTCGTTTAAGCACTTTGTTCCAAATATTAACACTAAAATTTGACTTAGTGTTATTTTTATAATAATAATGAAACTACCTTCTTTTTTATTAATAATCAGTAATAGCGCCTTACTATAATATTTTTTTTATAGCAATGTGATATATCAACAGTTTGCTACATAGAGAAGATGTTTAACTACGTTAATGAGTTAAGAACATTCAAAATTCTATTGGTTAGGTTAGGTTAGGTTTAATTTATATTATGACAAAGTTAACATTTGAACAATTTATGATTATGGCACATAATTTTAGTGATATCAATAGTTAGGACATGTTAGGATTATGGCATAAAATAATATGGTTATCAATGGTTAGGACATATAATGTTATAGGTTTCAAATGTTAGGACAATTAAAATTATAACAAGTTATAATAGGAGTATTGACGTTATGACTGGTGATCATTAGCTATAATATATATTATGGCTTAAAATTTTATGAGTTGTAAAATTATGGCTAATAATAGTATGCGAATGAATAGGGAACCCGCCGAAAGGGATCGAGAACGCAACCGCGACCCTTCGGCGATCGTCCGCGTAAGGACCCTCTCCATGGGAAAGCTGAGCTCTACCCCTCAGTCTAGTTTCATCCTGAGGGATGAAAGTAGGTAAAAACATAGGCTAACCAATTTGACAATACTTGTAGTTATTTGGTTTTTGCATACAATTTTAGGTAAAATTCTGGTAAGTCAGGACGGGTGAATGGAAAAAAAATTTCCGGTGATCGACCAGGAATCATTGATTTGCATGCAAAGTTACTACCATTTTAGTCATGAAGCCGTAATTATTATGGAATTCCTTGTATTTGTATGGAAGACAACAAGTACAACGAGCTCTGTTCGGGCGCGGAACGAACGCGTTTCCTTTAATCTAACAACCATGACTCGCGACAGCCCATGTATGTTTTAACCTTAAGGCTAACGCATACATGCCACTGCTTCTGTTTTGCAATAGCGCATGAAACATTTCTATCTTTTGCGTTATTTTTGATATTAATTCGCATTTCGAAATTTATCTTATTTGACCTTTTTGGATAGAAGCCAAGTGTTGGTGTGAGACGTATCGGGATTCAGTCGTTGCATAAATATGAACTTAATATATACGCTTGTATTACCTACATTTTATGCGAGAATCTTTAGAAGAGTAGGTAAAACGGATGGAAAAAATGTAAGTTACCTAAATCGAAGAGAATAAATAAGGTATGCTTTAAAGTTATAAAAATATTATAAAATATAGACCAGAAAGTCAGCTGTAACGTATCCCCACCGATTTCCATCCATTCCAGTTAGCAGTAAGCTCCAGCAGATTGCATCCAGCGTTTTCCTGCGTCCTACCCTGCGCTTGCCGGTCCGTGGTCTCTATTCGAGAACTTTACAGCCCCATCGGCCATCAGTTCTACGCGCTATAATATGTTCTACCCTGCCAGTTCAACTTGCTAATCCGCTGTGCCCGACGACAACTTGAATTCGGCAACGGATCTCCTCATTTCTAATTTATTCGCGTTGAGAAATTACGACCATAGCTCTAACCATAGCTCGTTACGGTTGTGCTACTTTGAGATTACTATTAAGGCCCATAGTAAGAGACCACGTTTCAGAGCCATCATTGGAAACACTCACTGATCGAAGACGTTCGACTTGAGATAACTGATATTGAGTAACGGATGAATATACAGATAAAAAAAATATTGTACGAAAAATCAACCTATCCCAAAATAAAGAAAACACCCGATTCACTAATAAAGCTGAAATCGAACAATAAATCATACCAGCACACAGCGAATAATACCGTTGCTGTGAAAGTGAAAAATAACTGTAACACAAAGGAGGAGATTTATGATGTTTGTACATGAGTGACGGATCGCCTCTTCAGAGTTCGATTTATTAGGAGAGTTAATTGAGGAAGTCAAACCTTGGTTGTGAAACCAGTAAGGGATTTTACCGTGAATTACACTCTTTTAAAATTTTCTTCTACATTTTATTCTCAATAAATGTTAATCAAAATGCAGGCGTTTAAATGGTCCAACGTATCAAAATAATAAAAATCATTTATTTCAGGCTAACATGGGCTAAGAGGCCCATATGTGATGACAAATATTAATGATAGACTTAAGAACATAAAATTAATAAAATAAGTATTTGAATTAAATTGCAATTAAAAAAAATACATTAAAAATTTCCAAAATAAAATAATGTCAAATTAAAATAGAAAGCCAAAGAAATTATAAATATGTCAGTCATAGGTAATGATTATTATGCAGTTTTGCTCTAACGGGACAAGACGGGAACATGGAATCGTATAGTGGCAATGCCGCCAGCATCTTGGGTACGCTGCCATCTGACGGTGGTGTAAAGCATTCGGATATTCTGAAAGAGATATTATTTTATTTATTTTAAGACCTACAGCTATAATTGTATGTATTATAAAGTGGCATTTATTCAATTATACTACAAAACATAACATTTTATAACTGCAGATAGGTATTTGAAGTCTTTTCTTATCAAATCAAATCAAAATTCTTTATTTTGTTAAAGTACTAGGTGTTACAATGATTTGTGGCCCTTTGCTGTAGTTTACATACGAGTAACTGTGTTGCAATTCCATATATCCGATAAATAACTATTTGCATTTTTAAAACGTATCTTTTGTAGTAAAACTGGATGAATGACACTTAATAATTAGAGTTGTTACCCACAAATAAAAACACTAGTGAAGAAATTATATCTCTTCCATCATCATTGGTTCCTCAGGATTGTATGAAATCCCCTTACTGCATACGGTTCAAAGACGGGTGAAGCCATCATGAATGAATGGACGCTCGTGATAAGACATAGATGATTGAAAGAGGATTCAAACGATGGGATCGTCTTAAATTAGAACCGCCGTAGTCTTAAGGAAAGACTTTAATACATGAGTTGGTAACGTGAAGTATAGAGATAATATATAACACTAGCTGTGCCCCGCGGTTTACCCTTGTACTCACCGTTCCCGTGGGTATATCGGAAATTCCTTTATTAGTCCTCGTCTTCATCATGGGAACACCTAAGTATATTCAAAATGTCAGCTCTCTATAAGGTCCAAGGGGCGTTGATGAGTGAGTGTATCAGTCAGTTAGGACTTTTTCTCAAAGGGGTAGGAAGAGCAAGTCTTGTACATACATCTGCTCTGTATTAATTACCGGCATGACGAGTTTCAACAACTAATATCTCAGGCTGACAGGAGCAGTGCAGTGCCGCGCAGAATTTTGAATTTTAAAACACTGGCACTGATTTGCTCGTCTTGTCACTCACTATAATAAAAAAAACCTACACTTCCCCAGTTATGTTTTAGGTCCCATGTTATAGGGGGCGAGCCTATATTGCCATCTAACGGGCTCAGTTCCAGAATGTCATTGAGAAAATTCCTAATTGAAAAATCCAATAACACTTTGCCTGACTTAAGGATCGAACCCGAGACCTCACGACAGGCAGCCGAGCTTGTGTCCACGCCGCCGAGGCAGAAATATATAACTTCTTGGGATATAGTATAATTAAATTGATATACCTGCAACCGACCCGACCTAGGTTTTTACCTAGGTCGGGTCTAGGTAACCTGTGGTAAGTTATCCTATCCTACTAATCCTACTTCCTAATAATATTTTAAATGTGAATGTTACTCTTTAACTTCCAGAAGTTACATCCATCCATCCATCCTCACCCTAGTAGTACCCTACCCTAGTAGTAGCAGCTTAGACCCTGGGGTCTAAGCTATCTACCTACCAAATTTCAGCTCAATGGGTTCAGTAGTTTTAGCGTGGAAAGGTAACAAACATGCACACAAAAGAACAGCGAGTTGAGTTAGAACACGATAGCGTTTTGTTTACCTATAGCAATAAATAATATATTCACGTTATGCAATAAATATATTAATTCATTCATTCCAACGTAACTTTTTATTGACAATTGTTCTTTTAGTAGAGATTTGAGATTTATAATATTAGTAGGACACTATGAAGCACGCAATTATTTACTTTCCTCCCTACTTCAGTTATTATCTAAAAACATAGGACTTCCGAGTAAAACATTATGCAAATATAAACTATTTACAAAGATTTAATTAAAATGAATTATAAAGCAAAATCCTATTAAATCGGATAAATTATTTCGTTTCAAAGAGATTTCAGCGAAAACAATGAAGCCAAAGAAAAATGTACAGGAAATAATAATTATGGCCTCCGGTACTCCGGTACGCCCATGCCTTTATACTATAATTAAAAGTTAGCTTTTATTTGTCTGATATTTTATTTAATATTTTTCTTAATAAAAAGTGCGTGCGGAAATTCAGACGCGTTTGCACACGGGGAATTTTATCATCGCTGACGACGTGTAAATGCAGAAAATTAAGTAAAACTCAAATCGAACGCAAACCAGAGGGTCTAGCTTTTTAGCTAGACTTTTTTTTAAATCGCAATTGTACTGGATTCGAGCGTAATCTGTCAAAAATGTATGGGATTTGGCATTTATTTCGCATTGTCGCGAAATAGATGCGTTCCGATTGTTAAAAAATTCATGCTTAGGGGACAGTACGGAGCAGCTATAAACGTGCGTTTGAATACGCCCATCGTTAGCGCCGAGAAAATTTTAATTACGCCGTGTACCAAAAGTTCTTAATATTATTTTGTTTAGCGAAAGTTGAAAGTAAGTGGAAAATAATGATTAGTGCTACAAAGAATTGACCAACAGAATAAATAATCTAATGAAAATTATGATTGAAACGCCTACAATCAATATAAGCTGTATGCTGCACATTATGCTATATATTATATGCTTATTATATGCCATTAAGTTATAGGACCGTTACATAAACGTATCCGACCAGGCGACGGATACGGAACCTTGTACCTTGTCCACTGTAACGTATCAATACCGTTTATAATAATATTTTGACAGAGAGCTAACACGGCACGTGGTGGTCACGAAACGGTTTAGTGGGCAAGGCCTTATACATCATCATCATCATCTTCATCAGCCGGAAGACGTCACTCATGGCCGTTGCTCGCCGTCCGCATCCACTGCTAGCCTGCGATCCTGACCAGGTCGTCGGTCCACCGCGCGAAGGCGAGGCCTACGCTTCATCTTCCAGTCCGTGGTCTCCACTCGAGAACCTTTCTTTCCCAACGGTGATCGTTTCTGCCAGCGATGTGGCCTGTCCATTGCCACTTCAACTTGCATATTCTACGAGCTATGTTTGTAACTCTCATATCTATACAAAGAATATCCTTCACAAATTATGCAGTCCATCTATGGAATACTATCCCTGTTGACATTAAATGTGCTAGGACTCTTGAAAGCTTTAAATTATATTTTATATGCTATTGTTTGCAATCTTAGTGTTATCCTTTCTCTGAATAATATTATGTAGATATATATGTATGTACGTTGTGTATTATATATATTTATTATTGCACAACATCCATGCATAATATCCGAGGATATTATGTATATATGTATGTGTATGTATATAATTGTTGAAGCATATTGTGTTGTGTAAATGTATTATAATACTTATTTATGTATAACATATTTATTTTATGCGATGTATAATATTATGTAATATAATACATTATGGGTGGATTTATCGCTTTAAGCGATTTGAAGCCCATTGTCGACCAATTATAATTAAGTACATTATTTTTTTAAGTGAAACCTGTATTTTATATAAATTGTGGTCTCAATAAAGAGCATTTTATTGTATCTTTTTACAAAGAATATTTTAACACTCATGGCCCAGAACGTTTCCATAAAGTAACCTGTAACGGATATAATGGGCAAACAGCTTTCCAACCAAATACAGAAAAGATTTTTCTATGCAAATGTCAAGTTGTTATTACAAATTAATATAGATAATTTCCAAAGGGAATTTTCTCGATTAAATCAAAGGGGTGTCATTTTTAATAATCACACACAGAAAACCTGACACGCCAACCTTATCATTTGGTCTTTTAATACATACCTATCTACTTAGGGATGATTGGTGGGACAGTCGCAAAGAGAGGTTAATATAAATTTTTAGCTTAAATATTTATTACCTGCAAAGGAAAAATAATATTATGAACTGATTAGTATTTATATCAGTCCTCTGGTTACCATAGTACAGGCTTCTAGCCTAGTTTGGGACCAGATGACCGTGTGTGGAAGTTGTCCCATATTATTATTATTATATGTCGCTCGAAAACACGGGATATACCCGGTCTTTTGATAGGCGTGCACGGAAACCATTTTTTTTTAAGTCCAACGTGTAAAGGCCCCTTTGAGCTTTTAATCTAAAGGTAATGTATGTTGCTATTATTATTACATATTATAGGAAACTCAACATTATTTTGTACAATACCTAGGTATTTTAAGTCAAATGTACGTTTCGTTAGTCATAACCTAAGATCAACAATACATACACGTTATGTTATTAATAATTGATCAGATAGTTACATGTAAAATAAATTAAATAAAGTATGTCAAAAATTAGTCAATAAGTATTAAATTATTAATGCCCGATAATATTTTATATAAAAAAAACAACATTTCTCAGCTAACCACCGCGTCAAATTAATTTTATAAACAATATTCTCCACAACTGTACCAATTTTAACCTATAAGACTTCGGTCACCATTTTGATCCGACACTTGCACCAAAATGGAGGAAACATACGCGACATTTAACAAAGTCCTGTCATTTGTTGGTTTCACCATATTCTCTAAAGGAAATTGGGCTTCTAAGCCTTGGCAAGTGCTCCAAATCATCAACGTTATCATTGGAATATTCTGCTTAATTTTCACTACTGGTTTCGTTGCCAGTAACTACTCCAACCTCGTCCTTTTCATCCAAGGAGCCTGTATATGGACGACTGGATTCATCATGACCATATCTCTTGGAGTTTGCTTCCATTTCAGAAAAGATTTCCGAGAATTCTTAGAAGAAATGGCTTTCAAAGATCACATGTTAGAAATGCCCTTAATAAGATATGTGTTATTGAGAGATAGTGGGCACAAGTTGATGAAACTGAAGAAGATGGTGTTGGAAAGTCAGGAGAAGATTTTAAAACATACGAGAGTGTTGCTTAAGATATATGTTGCTACTACGTGGCTTTGTGTGACTATGTACCTCTGCGGTCCGATATATTTAATGATGATAAGGGAAGATGAGAGCTTGAGGTTATTAGGTATGCAGTTTTATTTCTTATGTAAGGCGGTCTGTGAATAACAGACCGCCCGCATCCACATGTGGGTTATTCTCAAAATTCCAGAGTATGTGTGAAACACCTAAAGAATAAACTTTGAAGTTGAACTGACAAATTTAAAGAAATCTTTTTGTAAAATTGGCCAATACAAAGAAAACATGTTAAACATGTTCTATACACATTTCGAACTTAGCTGATATTTATCATGTAAAGGTCTTAAAACTATTTTATGTTCACTTTTTAATTATGGCAATAGGCTCGCCCCCTATTACATGGGACCAATAACATACTGGCGAAATGTGGGTGTATCTACTATGGGACTGAGTCCTGGGTACACCTCTGCCTACCCCTTCGGGAAAAAGGCATGAATGTATGTTATGTTATGTTTTAATTATTACCTTATGAGAGTAAAAGCAATAATGCCATTTCCAGCTTTCGACATGTGGTTTCCGTGGCCTTTGGACAATTTTAAGGTTTACGTAGCTTCTTTCATATTTCATGCTTATTGTGGATACTTGTGCTGCATTGGTAAGTTACTTTGATTACTTTCTTTTGTGATAAGCTAAAACATTTTTTCGATTTCAATTTAAGAAAGGGACTTATATTTGCCACAATCACAGCTCACTCACCGCTATTTACCTCTTCTAAACCCTTGGTTTGTTATCAGACACATTCGATGTCCTTTCTCAGGAATTGACACGATGAGATCACGAAGGATATTGCGAGTCAACTCCTGAACATTGCGAATATATCCCGAACCTTTCCATTTTATATACAAATTCAAAATACACAAATATAAAAAATAAGCAATAATTTTTCATACAATTGTTTGTGTTTGGCTCTGGATCTGGGCTTGATTTGCGGCAAAACATATTTTCTTAATGAAAACCGTATGGTTTTTTTGATATTTCTAAAAAAAAACATTAACATAACCTTAAAATTATGGTACCTCTTAAAGTATTTACATAAGTACATACGTACCGTCACGCCTTGTTCCCGTTGAGGTAGGCAGAGACTATTTCTTTCCACCTGCTACGATCCTGACATATGACTTTCGCTACTTCTTTTTTTCACTACCTTCTGCACTAACATCACATTCTTTATACATACATAATGAATATGAGAAGAAAAATTACACCCACGAGCGAGACTTGAACCCGCACCTTCCTCACTAATCCGCGTGGTGGCACTCTACCAACGGAGCTACCGTGGAGGTATCGGCAAAATTAATAATAATAATAATAATATAGGACAACTTTCACACACGGTGACGTGGTCCCAACTAGGCTAGAAGCCTGTACTATGGTAACCAGATGACTGATATACATACTTAAATACGATTATAACACCCAGACACAGATCAAACAGACATGTTCATGCACACAAATGTTTGACCTGGCCGGGGATCGAACCCGGGGCCTGCGGCACAGAAAGCAGAGTTACTACCGTCTGCACCAACAAGGCTGTCAAATTTACAGTACAATACAATTTAATTTTCAGTATTTATTTTAAAAATTTTATATATTTGCAGCTTACCCAGGGTTCCAATCCATGATAATACTCCTAGTAGGTCAAGTGATAAGGCAGTTAAAGATAATCATATTCATTTTATTGAATTTGAATGAGTTGGTGATTGAAATAATGGCAAAAGACGACAGAATGTGGCAAATCTACTGCACCGCTGTTTTAAGTCAGTGCATTGATCACTATGTAAAGATAAAAAGGTGAATATTTACGAAACATGTAAAGTTTGAGCTGTAAAAGTATGTTGGATTGATAATTATTATCATCTTCGTTAAAGATGATGATGATGTTCATTCATAATGATGACGATGATAAGATTAAGTCACAAATCGCGGTTATTCGCCGTTTGCATTTAATTTTTTGTGTTATTGGATTTTCCATTAGGAATTTTAATCAATGACAGCTTGGAGTGTGTAACTATGCCCGGTAGATGACAATAGGCTCGCCCCCTATGACATAGGACCTAAAACATAATTGGAGAAGTGTGGGTCTCCCTACCTATTAATGTACCCCTTAAGGAAAAAGGAAATCAAAAGGAGTGATGTTATGTTATTCATAAAATGCAAACCGGAGACTTTGACCACCTGGTCAAAGTCTCCGGTCTTCCTGGTCAAAGTCCTGGTCAAAGCGTCCACAATGCTGTATTACGACGACCTCGTCGTAATACAGCATTGTGGACGCTATAATCTTACAGTCTCTTGTCTTATTTATTTTTATATTTATTGTAGTCTGTGACGGTTAACAACCTCTGCAAGTTATTTTTCCGCCGCACATTTCACAAACGCGCGCTTACGGTGCTGTTAATTTTCATAACGTAGTACTGGATTATGTTCGATTTGCGTTTGAGTCACGTATACGCGCAGCATTTTTTTATGACATAGGTGGCAAACAAACAGACGGTGTGCCTGATTCTGGGCGGTTAACACCTATGGATACCTGCAACACCAGGGATATTGCCAGTATGTTGCCGAACCTTCAACATTCTATTTACTCTCCGTTTGAAGAGCCCCATGTTATAGATCAACGGTAAGACCGCAGCAGAGAGATCATTTCACAGTTTGTACGAGTACGTATGCCGCAGAAATGAATGGGAAAATCGCACCGTGTGCGACGTCCACATATCACTTATGTAAGGAGGAGCTTATCTGTGCGTCTGCGACACTGTCGTAAACTGTCTCATGACTGCTTTTTTTTAGATTTACTAACAAACTGAACATAATATGCCGGCCATTTTATTTAACGTTAATACTAGTTACGATTATGCTGGTTTGTATGTGCTCAGTCAAGATTGCTATTTCGGTAAGTACAATCCAACTGTTTTCCTACTTTTGTTATTTGGTTTTTCGTATTCTCTCTTCATCGTTAAGGAGCTATTTAGTAGCTATCTGAAAGTAACAACTGGTTTTATCTAATCAACGATAATCGAGAAAATCACACACGTTATGAAAACATGGAAATTACTCGGGTCATAACATAAAATGCGAGTTTCAACAGCTTATATCTCAGGGTGACAGGCGTAGTGCAGTGCCGCGCAGAATTTTGAATTTTAAAACACTGGGTGGCACTGTGTCTGATATGAGCTATCATGATCCTTACCATCAGGCATTTGCTCGTCTTGTCACCATCTTAAAAAAAATAATGTCCCACAAAATTTCCTAGTGAGTACTTCCCTATAGTAAGTAAGTAGTTCTGTATCCTACTAATATTATAAATGTCATATCTCAGATCAATGTACAATGCAAAAGTTACGTTTGTGACAGGTGAATAAAACGCTAGCGAGTTCTAACTCCACTCCAGCGCCATCTAGCGCGGTTTTGGTTAGAAGGATGGATGTTTGTTCCGTTTTCACGCTAAATTTTTATCCCGATATTCCAAAGACTACGCGGGCGAAACCGCGAGGCACAGCTAGTACATTATATGAAGTATTTTTCAGAATAAGCTGTCGTTGGATACGTTTAAGTACTATGTGCAAGAGATATGCGCTGTTTTGGTCGTGCTTATGTTCTGCCTGCTGGGTCAACAAGTACAAAACGAGGTCGGTATGAATCTAATCTACCTAACACTTTGTATTCTTCATAATAAAACGTGACATCAAAACATCATTAAACTCATCGAATCTTTTGTTGAATATTTTGGCTACATTACATATGGGAGGGAGGATTTTAATCCAATTTTACGGTAATGCTACGCTTGTTGTGCGGCTTGGTGATACATACAGTTGGTATACTTACTTAGTGCCGGAGAGCGTCGCTGCCCACTCTCCGAATATGTCCCTCTGCTGAGTCTCACGGCTCCCACCAGATGAGAAAGCGAACAAAAACACACAAATGTATATTTTTGTGCTTATTGACACATTTCATAATATTTCAGTGTGAGCAATTGGAGAACGCAGTGACAGAGAAATGGTACATCTTCGACAGGAGACACAAGAGAAACATCCTCATTTTCAATATGGCTCTCAGTCAACGGATGCCAATATATATATTCGGAACTATTACTCTCTCTTTACCTACTTTTACTTGGGTGAGATTTACCACGTCGATGTTGGTATTTACCTATAACATAACATAACATCCTCATCTTCCTACCCTTATCTCACATTGTGTGGGAACGGTAGAATATGTTTCCTCTAACATCACTGGACGCAACACAAGAACTTGAAGAATAATTTGTTTTCGCTAACAACATATACGAGTACACAGAACATAGAACATACTTATTATATAAAGTTTTGGCTTTGGTTTTATGACCGGTCGTCTACCTACCGTCAAGTCTCTTTGGGAATGGTGTTGTTGGTAGTATAGTATACTTTCGGGTAATGGCGTGATGATGGCAAGGCCCTGTCTTGCTCCCAATGTTCAGCAACACCCTACTAACATCTACGCGAGAAGTGGTATAATAATTTGAATTTATACTCTAACAGAACGGGTTACCCCAATTACACTGCTCGAGTCAATTCTTATGGCTTATGTGGACAACCCATATTGTCAGAGTTTCAGGTTGCCAAGATTCCTTCAAGGCCTCCGACATCCCGACCTCCGACAACCTAACGACTGCATCAGTTTAACTTGCCAATCGAAACACGGTAGCGTCCAGGCGAAAAGTTCACATGGTGAGATTCGATCCAGGGACTCCGGATTTATAACCGGGCATGTTCCCGCAGACGCTACATCACTCACACTTTACCAGTTATTTTTTAAGGTCCCATGCAATAGGCGACGAGCCTGTCTAACGGGCGCAATTCCAGACTCCAGGCTGTCGTTGAAAAAAATCCAAATAAACTCTTGGCTTGACCTGGGGATCAAACCCGGGACATCATGATCGCTAGTAGCGCTCGCGACCACTACGCCACCGATGCAGTGACGTCGGTATTCACAGCCATAAAATATTTTATATATAATTTTCTATATGTTCAATATATTTTCAGTTTATCAGAACTGGGATGTCATTCTTCACTTTGATGATGTCTGTTTTGGATGAAGAATGAACTAAGTATATTAAAATTAACACTGAAATAAGGTAGAGATAATCTTAGGCATTAGAGGCTTATGCGAGTCTCATACTTCTTGTTGAACTACATAATATTACGCATTGCACGTTAATGGCCATACAGTCAAGGTCCGCGAGCATTCGCCGTTATTCAATTTTATATTGAATCGCTGAACATCGAGCTCAACGCTCGCTGTTTTGCTCACTAACCATGAGCATTTCGGCGAGCCAAGCAATGAGCATTCACAAGAATGATAAATTACAAGGAAATTCTCTTCTACAGTGATCATTTATTCTCTGTATGGTACTATGCGGATGCAATGTCATATGATGTCATTCTGGGTACATGGGAAAGGTACAATGTACCTTTCCCATGTACCCACATTACTAGGAAATGCTCAAGTCTAGCGGAAGGTGGAAGCTTGTGGCGGGCGCGATGACGGAGGCGGGCGGTGGCCACACTAAACGCGACCGGTGACTAGTTATCAGGCCTAATAATGCAGATGTTGCAAACTATGAAATAATAAAAATTTTCCTATAAATTTTAAATCAAAAGTGAACAAAAAAACTGAAAAATTCAAATTCATTTATTCATAAGTGTAATATAAGACTTACGCAAGTCAATGAAGATAATATAAACGTAGTAATAAATCTACCGTGCGTTCGGAAAAATACCTCTATAAGAAGAACGCACTAGAGAATTGTAGGGCTTAATTTTCTCAACTGATCGTTTTACAATATTTGGTTTGGTTTAGAAGGTGCCGCATGGTGGCTATGCAGAAGTATCCAGCTATATTTGTCCTCTATGTACTGATTGACTGTATTAAAGGTTTGAAATCCTCGCCACCCGCACGCTGCGCCGCCTATGGCCTAGGCCCGTAGTGTGGCCACAACGAGCAGATAGAAACGTTTGAAATATACGCGCGCTGGGTCGTTCGCGCCCGTCGCTCTAGGCTAGCCTTAAGTCACTAAGTATAATATGGACATATACAGGTGGTTCTATAGATTTTATATACGAGTAACTACAGAAACGCGCCCGCTGTCACCACCGCGCTGATCTCGTAGTATGGCCAGGCCTTCGAGTAACGCAGCTAACCTAACCTAACAGAAAGACAGCAGTAGGACTTAACGTTATTATTGACGCCATTTTAACAGTTTCTTAAATGGTGTAATATGTAATATTGGTCCTTAACCAGAGGAATGAGGGTCGGTTTAGCTTTAATTAGTTAAAGTTGCAACTCAACTTAATTTGGTATATTTTGTTTTATACAACCAAGTGCGAAGAAAGAAAGAAAGCCATGTTTTTAATTAACATTAATGAGATTTTTTTTTAAATATACCAATAATTATAGTTTAATAACATAACATACATTCACGCCTTTTTCCCGAAGGGGTAGGCAGAGGTGTACCCAGGACTCAGTCTCATAGTAGATACACCCACATTTCGCAAGTATGTTATTGGTCCCATGTAATAGGGGGCGAGCCTATTGCCATCTACCGGGCACAGTTCCAGACTCCAGGCAGTCATTGAGATAATTCCTAATGGAAAAATCCAATATTTAACACTGCCTGACCTGGGGATCGAACCCGGGACCCACACCCACCGAGGCGATACTTTAGTATTATATATACCGATATTATAGTTTAATAATATGGAATATACTTATTAAAGAAAAAAGAAACTCGTACGTGTTTGTTTTTATATGTTAGAATTTATTGTAAGGTTTCTTTTCAATCAATGTATATACCATACTTTAAACCATAATTTTGTATGTACCAACATTGATCTTATTCTAATCCCGTTCATGCAAATAAAGTACTGGTAGTTAAACAGATCGTTTTATTTTATAAAGACTCCGTTATCACTTGAGTGAGTAAAACAACCTGCAGTCTAGAGGTAATACTGTCCAATTTTATTTTAAGCTCGAACGCATCAGATAATGATGTTTTTGCAGACGCTCTGGAGGGCAAAATATATACTTACTTATTTAGTTTCTAATATAATATTTCATATAATAATATCAAGATTTAATATAAATATATTAGTAGACTAATATATTTATATTTTCTCTTAATAACATAATGTACAGTCATGCCTTTTGCCCGAAGGGGTAGGCAGAGGTGTACCCATGACTCAGTCCCATAGTGGGTACACGCACACTTCGCCACTATATTATTGATCTCATGTAATAAGGAGCCATAATGAGCCTATTGCCATTTACCGGGCACAGTTTTGGACTCCAGGCAGTTATCAAAATAATTCCTAATGGAAAAATCCAATATTTGACACTTTGCTTGACTTGAGGATCAAAACCGGGACTTCCTTGTGTGGCACTGAGCCCACTGTGAAGTTATTTGAGAAAGCCCTTTCTCCAGGAACTAGCCAGCGGTTAATAAAGAAATGAGCATGAGAAATGGGTTCTCAGAGCATGGGTGTTCGTTTGGCCTAGAGGATGAGAATACCGACTAATATTTATGAAGAGGCCAGTCGATGTTCTCATCACAAGCATGAGATGTTGGATGCAAATAAAACTGAACACAAAATTAGATCATAAGTTCAATATATTGGCACAAAAGTATTAAATGTAAATTAGGTAATTAATATAAAAAACCTTAAAGTAACACCCTAAATACACAGATAATTATTATAATACAGGGTTGCGACTTTATTAATGAGAGAAGAGTCCTAAATACAACCTAAGTAGTATAGGGATATGATTATCCTAGGACCTACTTAAATACTAGGTTTTCCTACCTATTTTGGCCAGAATAAAATAAAATAAGTTAAAAAAAAATAAGGTGAAACAGTTCAAAATTAATGGTGAATGAGGCAAGGGGGGGTCACGCCGTGGTGCACGACAAAATGGCGTCGGCACACAAATCGACGCGTCCGCGTGTCCGTTCCCACGGACTCGCCTGGAAAAGCAGCCTGTACCCGTGTGATGCGCGGTGCGATCGGCGTGTACCCACGAGATACGTCAGGAGATCGGCCTGCACCCTCGAACTCGAGTGGGTACACAGCCCGTACCCGCGTACTCGACGGGTAATGAACCCGTACCCGGAAAGATGTCTGGATACACAGCCCGTACCCTGAAGGATGACTGGATGCACAGCCCGTACCCTGAAGATGTCTGGATACACAGCCCGTACCCTGAAGATGTCTGGATACACAGCCCGTACCCTAAACCCTGTGAATACAAAAAAAAAAATACAAAAAAAACTTTATTTAACAAAAAATAAGACAATACAAAATTTGCAGCGGACTCCGCACTAGGGCTGGCCTGTGTCGCGGAGGTCCTTACAGGGTTACCGAAAAAGGTTACTTAAGAACTAATAGTAAATTACCGTTATTAATATTTAATCCTTTATGCAATCAATATAATCTTTTTACAGGTTTAACGCATGTTCGATAACTAGGGATACGGTCTGGGTGTTTGTGGTGTGTGTGTCGGGGGTGTGTATGTGTATGTTTGTCTGACTGAAAGAGGGTATGTATTATGTATGTTGTATATGTGTGTGAGTAGGAGAGTGTGTCTTGTGTCGATGCGTGTGTCATTTTTGAACGATCAATATTGACTCAGTGGCATCGTAGTCCAACGTAAGGAGCCATCTTCTTACCTTTTCTTTGACGCCATGGATAGAGCTGCCCGTGAGGTTACAATGCTTTATTACGCATCCATAAATGAAAGGAACAGCGTGATGGCTGAATCTTCTAGCATACGCAGATTTTACAGCAGGAACAGGTATTTTCCTCCTACGGGTTTTGGTTGGTGAACTGGTAGTCGTAGAGTCTAGAGGGATAGATCTTTCGTACGCTAATACGGCTTTATGAATATAATATAGTTGGCGGACAGTCAGTGCTTCAGTTTCCTTATATAAATCCCTGGTTGGATATCTGAAGGGCTTTCGGAACATCACTTTAAGAACTGATCTCTGCGCCCTTTCTACCCTAATCATGAAGGTCTTTGCAGCCCTGCCCCATGCCAGAATGCAGTAACTCAAAATAGATTGACACAGAGCTGCATAGACCATCATAAGAAGCTCTTTGTCGGCTCCTTCTCTTAGCAGTTTGTAAATTGGAATTAGTTTACGGACTCGTCCAGAAAGAGCAGTGATATGAGGTTTAAAATTAAGTCTTTCATCAAGCGTCACTCCTAAATATTTCATTTCCGCAACACGTTCTAGATTAGTACACGTACACGGTGGTGATCCTGTTAAGTGTGGTAGAGTGCTGCATTAATGGATTTTGATATTCAGAAATATGGGAAGCTGTGATGCACGCGTTTTATGGAAACAAATGTATTTTGTTTTGTCCACGTTTAGTGTCAGAAGATTAGAGTCCAGCCAAGTAGCCACCTCTGTGAGTCCTTCTTCAGCTCGCTTAATCGTATCGCTCCAAGTGTCTCCCTTAAATAAAATAGCTGTATCATCTGCATAACACACTATATGTGTGTCACTGCCGGCAAATAAATTGGTGATATCATTTATATACACTGTGAAGAGTGTTGGTCCGAGAATACTCCCTTGTGGGACTCCGAAACCGATGTTTCTACTCTCACTAGCGTGACCACTGAGCGAGACATATTGTGTGCGACCAGAGAGGTAACTTTCGAACCATTTGAGGGCTGTACCATGTATCCCTACCAGTTCCATCTTTCTCAATAGTATCTTCGGTGATACCGTATCGAATGCTTTGGCTAAGTCTAAAAATACACCGATGCATCTGTCACCGCCTTCAATTGTCTTCGCAACATTTTCTAGTAGTGATGTTACTGCATCTTCAGTGGATTTTTTTTGACGAAAACCAAATTGGAAAGGGGTCAGGATATTGCGAGATTCCAAGAACTTTACGAGCCTTTTGTTTACGACCTTTTCTAGGATCTTGGAGAAAACTGGGAGTAAGGAGATGGGTCGATAGTTGGAGGGACTTAATTTGGAGCCATTTTTAAATATCGGGACTACCGCAGCAGTCTTCCAGTGTTGAGGAAAAAGTCCTGATTGTATACTGAGGTTGATAATGTGTGTTAATTGTTCAACGATTAAATGACATATGCTTTTTATGAACGAGTTTTTAAGACCATCTCTCCCTGGAGCTTTGTCATTTTGCAGACTTTTTATAATGCTTACTATCTCTAACGCGTCAGTAGGGGGCAAGAAGAAAGAATCAGGAGAGCTTGAGGCCATTTTAGTGTTGACTTTTGCTGCCAGTTCATCCTGAGTTGTATTCAGATTTAGTAATATGGCATTTGCAAGGTTTAGACCTACATTAACAAAATATTCATTGCACATGTTTAAAGATTCTTTGGGATTTTGACATAGGTTAAGTAAATTAGTATTCGATTCTTTAGATTTGTTTAGTTCACATATTTGTTTTATCGATTTCCAGAGTTTATTTGGATTTTTTCTGTTCGCCATTAGTTGTTCCATATTATATTTAGATTTAAGATCTTTCATCAAATCATAAAAAACGTTTCTATATCGTCTATATGTCCTTTGTACCTCCGCATTATTTGGGTTCTTCCTTGCTTGCACATGAAGAGCATCTCTTTTCCTCATGCACTTAATAAGTCCCGGAGTGATCCAGTCTTTGAGTGGGAGTTTTCTGCGGCTGGTGCGATTTTGTTTTGTGTGCTTTTGTACCAGTTCTTCCAGTCTCGTAGTAAGTGTGTTAGCAGCTTCGTGTACATTTGTAGAGACTAAAATATCCGACCAGCATGCAGAGCCTAGTTCCTCGCATATGGCACTATAATCGGTTTTGACTGTTGCTCTGTTTTGAATTTCTCTTGGCAGGTTCGTTACAATCCCGGCCATGTCTAAGTCGTGATCCTGTCTGGCGTCTAACATCTACAGCAACATGGTCCAAACAGGAGTATTCTCTAGTGGGAATGTTGACAATATGTTTAAGTCCTAATTCAGCTGTCAGGCAAAGGTATTCATTTGTTTGGGGAGAGTCCTGAAGAATATTTATATTCATGTCTCCTGTCAAAATAATGCATCTTTTTTCTGATATGCGTTCCTTAATTATTTGATCCAGGGAATCCAAGAAATTGTTCAGATTTATGAAAGACGGGGATCTGTAGATTCCGAGGATAGTGTAGAAACCTGCTATATCGATGAGCAAGCAATCGGCTTGTGATAATGAAGGCTCACTTACACTAGCACTCCAGTCAGAATGAATGTATGCTACAACCCCTCCGGCTTTATTTTTTATATTTATCGTACTGAAGTGAGAGTAGCCAGGAATGCTTGTTATCAGGTCACACGAGCCGAGGTGACACTCCGTTAATATAATAATGTCAAGCTTTATGTTAAGCCTCTTGTATACCACCAGAAAGGCATCGAAGTTTTTCTGAAGACTTCTAATATTAAGTGTGAGGATCTTAAGGTTGTACTGATCGTTCAATATATCGTTGCAAGATTCCACTAATTCATATGCATGGCAATCAGGAGCAAAAATTTCGTCAAGATTATTAGCCAAATCTATAGTGGCCATAAAGTCCAATTTTGTGTAGATTGTGAAGTGGCAAGTAAAGCAATATACGAAGTAAGTGCCATGCATATGTCTTTGGTTTTATTGTAAGTGTAGAAGTGTGTGCAGGTTAGTGTCTGAGAGATTTGTGTAATACTGAACATATTATAGCAGACCGTTCCATCTAAGATGAATTCATTAAGTAATTTATAGTAACATTGTGAGGTATTGTTCCAGTGAAAGATAAAGCTAAGCCCTAAAAACGTCAGAATTGGTATGCTTACAAAACTAACATGCAATATGAGAAAGCAAATAACAGCTACGAGTACTTTACAAACGCTCCTTTGCAGCTTCCATGTTGCTCTTATTGGTGTTTCTGCCTCCGAGTTTCTTGTCAAGATCGGCGATGCTGTGGATCTGTATGGCAGAGCTCCCTTCTCTCCTGCGGACATTGATGTAGCCGTTGCTAGTCCAGCAAAAACGAAAGCCTGCCTCCACTGCCCGAAATCTGGCTTCGCGAAATAACAATCGATTTTGTCGGGTCAATCGTTCGTTAAAGAACACTCTTGTAGGTTGGTCGCCGACTCCAAGGTCTCTATCATTGAGAGACTTCCTGCTCTTTGCCGCTTTCAAAAAAGCATCTCGCTTTGCTCGCTGTGTGAGGCGAATTACAACTGGACGTGCGGTGTGTAGTGTATCGACATTACCTGTTTGGTTGGGTTGTACTCGTTTAGGTCCCGCTCTTTGAATGAATTAATGAATGACCACCCAGTCGATATCAGATTCTTTAATGTCAATTCCCACTTTGTTGGCCGCTACCATAGCGACATGGTGCAGGTTTTCTGAGGGCATTTCAGGAAGTCCGATAATTTCAAGATGATTTCTTAGTGCTGACTGCGCCTGATTATTTATTTGCTCTTCCAAGCTTGTAATGTGTTGCCTAAGAGTCGTATTTTCGGCTTCGTATCGTTCTTCCAGGAGAATTATTCTTTCGTCTGCAGCGGTTAATCTTCTAATAACCTCATCCATAACATAACATAACATGCATTCACGCCTTTTTCCCGAAGGGGTAGGCAGAGGTGTACCCAGGACTCAGTCCCATAGTAGATACACCCACATTTCGCCAGTATGTTATTGGTCCCATGTAATAGGGGGCGAGCCTATTGCCATCTACCGGGCACAGTTCCAGACTCCAGGCAGCTATTGAGATAATTCCTAATGGAAAAATCCAATATTTAACACTATGCCTGACCTGGGGATCGAACCCGGGACCTCTTGATTGGCAGTCGAGCATGCGCCCTCTACGCCACCGAGGCAGTCCATGCGCTCCTCAAATCTGGTAGATGACGACTCCATAGTGTCTTTGAATCCAGCCATATCACCCTTAAAACCTCCTACTTCGCTACGAAGAAGGCGTATTTCACCTGTAAGCATCTGCAGATCCGATGATGGCAAGTTTTTCTTTGGGCGATATGTTATTTTTTCCATGTCAGGCGTTTGCGGAACCCCTCGTACTGGTGTGGTGGAGTTGTCTCCTCCCTTCTTCGTCTCACACCTGCACTTTGGACATACCCAGGTTGAAAAATGTTCCGCGCTGGGCACAATTTCACCTATGCAGATATCTGTATGATAAACCTTTTTGCAGGGTGCGCGAGAGCAAGCAATAGTTTTTTCGTCTGGCAGGAGTTCATTTAGGCAACTAGCATAGGTGCAGAATTCCTTAGTGCGCGACATTGTCTGCCAGTAATAAAAGAAAAGTTTTCTTTTTTTTTCCTCATATTTGTTGCGATCTTGCCTTCTCTAATGTATTTAATCTTTGGCGCACTAGCAAGATGGCTGCATCGTGCGTCACTAGACCGGTCCTCACGCTATTATCGCCCGTACGCAGAATACGTAACCGTGCGTGTTGCCTGCTAGGAGCCGTGCTGTCACTGTAGTTGTACGCGTCGGTTCAATCAAGTTTATTTTTCGTATAAAACTGCTTGTATCCCATAAGATTCGGCTCGGTCTTCAGCTAAATATATTTTAGAATGCACTAATCGGTTGTAAAAATAGTTTGACTGAGAATTAAAACGATAGGATGACTAAATATGAATAACTTTACGAGAGATTATCAAAACACAAGTTGAGCCGCCAACAGGGCGTCAAAGATGACAATCACAGATTCGAGCCGTGTTCCAGAAAAACCTAGGTGGGGCATGAGCATGAGGTAGGTATTACGAGAGAGAGAGAGAGAGAGAGAGTAGATATACCAAGGGAACTTACCACGATTCACGTGGGGAATAACTGCACCCTTCAGATTGTCCACGCCTGGTTTGATGTAGATAAGTTCCTATCAACAATTAATAAACACATTATACACAAATACCTATGATGAGATCGGCGAGGGGAACCTCGCCGTTAGAAGACGGTAACAAAAGAAACAAAAATCAATGAGATGCTTACCGAAGAAAAGGATGGATCACTGATTCTAATTTAATACTTGTCCCGACTCTAGGAACGAACAATACAAAATTTCTTAAGAAAATAATTTAATTTTTACAATATCTCTCACAAACATGTCGGGGTTGACCACGCCCGAGGGCACGGCCCACCCCCGACCAATTAATCACCTCTGTAAGCTATCGAGGTAGCTGATGGAATGCCCGAGGATCTCCGATCGGCAGCATATATAGGACCGGCTTCGACCACGAGCGAACCTTCGAGAATCTTCTGTCAAGTGGGAGATTAGGGATACCATCCCTCGAGAGGGATTCCCACAAAAACCGCTAAACCACAAAAGGAAGAAATAACATGCCTCGTGAAGAGATGGTAAAACGCCCTAATTACATTCCAGAACAATAAGCCTGAATAAAAATGACAATCCCCTATCCTACTAGGATCGATGGAGGGACCTACGACTATTAAAATTACTGGTATCCTATATATATATAATAATAATAAATCCAAAATAACCTACGGTATTTAATTTATGCTTTAATAAGGCCTATCTATATAAAAAAAGTAAAGTATACATACATATTAAATAAAGGACTGGTTAGTTAATTTTTTTTGTTTGTTTTACCATTACCAAATTTAGTGCAGTTTTCGGCTACTGACAACACCGGATTACATGCCAACCTGTTGCTAGGCGGGTGTTTTCGTCTGGCGCCACCCGCCAACAGATATTTGTCAATCCTAATGAGCTGATTCTAAGAGTAGGTGTTGCCGACCGCCGTAAAGATATTGGAATGTGATTCCATTTATCGAGTGCCTACCTACATGTTTAGAAAATGTCCAAAATATTATATTCGTTTTTGGAATTTAATGTTTATAACTATGGTACACCTAAATATGTGAGGCGAACACCTTTAAAATTTATTAGGATTAATTTTATTACTTGAAATTTCAAGAAGGTTAAGCCCTCAGGTGTTACAACATCGGCGGCGCTAGGTTCGCCCAATCCTACCAATATACAACAGTCGCTCCGTTTTCGGTACTGGTGCTGGCTACCAGATCCACCAACTCACACAATCACAACACCGACCTCGCCGGCGAGGTCGAAGGTCTCTCGGATCCTTCAGATCGGTTAGTTTCTCTCCAAATAATCAAACAGATCAAACCATTGATAGGGCCCTAGGACACTCCCCTTCTGGGGTGCCAGGGCAAGTCTGCCCTACGTTTTCTGGCGACGGCCCAAGCCGAGGTCCGTACCGTCTAGGTGCCCTTGTGCTAGTCGCCCTTAAACTTTGGATCGAGCGCCTCCTGCGCTCACCACTGCCCGGTAAAGCTGTAGAGGCCATCTGAGGCCAACAGCATAGGTCATTTAAAAAAAAAAAAAAAAAAAAAAAATCGGCAGTCTAACTTCCGCCTACTGCGCTACCAAGGTAGTCTTTTAAAAGACAAATTAAAAGCTTTTATTCTATGTACCCATTCTAAATACACTATGCTATATAACACTTTCAAAA
This sequence comes from Hemistola chrysoprasaria, assembly GCA_947063395.1. Classification (NCBI taxonomy): domain Eukaryota; kingdom Metazoa; phylum Arthropoda; class Insecta; order Lepidoptera; family Geometridae; genus Hemistola; species Hemistola chrysoprasaria. The sequence continues at coordinate 5,148,897 of OX346731.1, read as the reverse complement.
TCCATAGGCCAAAATATCAGCCTATATAGAATTTAATTCGTACGGGGTAGGGTACGCCGACTGCGGCGTAGTATTTGTTGCCGCATTTGTTAAGTACTGCCTTATCTAGACGAGGCGATATTCTAAAGCAAAATAAATATTAAATTTTCACGGTGAACATACATGTATATACATACATGTATAACTAACAAAGTCCTGCAAAGATTTATCCTCTCTCGTGGCAAACGTCTATTATCTATATATATCAGAGATGGCGGTCAGTCACAAAAAAACCTAGTTACGCCTAGTTACGGCGCGACGCCATTTCCGCACATGAATACGATCGGCCTAGTTACGGCAGTTCGCCATCACCCAGGATAATAATATTTGACCTATATTTTTCTGGAACTCATAAAATACGCAATATAATAATTCGCCAACTTGACTGACTAAACGGAAAACTATAATTTATGGAGTGTTTATCTCATCTGTGATAGGGAAAAGTCGTGCGATGAAATCTAGTTGGATTTTTATTATTGTTATCGGCAGTATTTTTATGTGTAGAGTAGAAGTCAGGAAATAAACATGGCATCCCACTGATAGTAACAGTTTATGAGAACGGCCAGTAAAATAACAAAATAGCCTACTTTTTGAGTTGAATTTCCATATTTTATATTTTTATAGACTAAACGGTCTATTAAACTATTGTATCTATCTAACGCCAAAAGTACCTACAACCGACGAGCATGTATGAAAAATGTCATGAAAGAGAACGAAGCGAAAGTTGTATGTCAGGATCGTAGCAAATGGAGGGAAATAGTCTCTGCCTACCCCACCGGGACCAAGGCGTGACTATATGTATGTATCTAGCTCTAGCTGTATTGTTCAGCAGTGGACTTGCTACGGCTGAGGAGAAGAAGAAGAAGAAGAAACAGTCTATCATCTTGAAATAATATATGAACATGACAAGAAACCGCCGTGGAGTTACCGGCTTTAGAATAGTGCTCCACCCTCTCTACCCGTGGTTGCCGTAAGAGCCGGCTAAGGGTTAACAGATCCAGAAGACGGGCAGCAGCGTCCTCTGCAAACAACCATCGAACTGCGCTCGACAACCCGCCTGCTAAGCGTGTCGAGTATTGGCAAAACCCCCCTTTATGGGGGAGGCCTATGTTCAGTAGTGGATTACCAACGGATGAGATGATGATGATGATGATTTGCCTATACTTTAAGATTTGAAGCATAGAGAAAATAAAAGAAGAAAAGGCTAGTGTCCACTTACTATGAGCCTTCGGCCACGAATGAACAGTCTTATGACATATTTTTTATTTTGATTTACACAACTTTTTCGACCGACTGTACTTTGTATGAGCGGTCGAGTCACTTCCTACAAAATAATAAAAAAATGAAGGTGGTGAGTCGACCGCGCGGTCGAGTTTATTTCGGTCGAGCTGTCGCCCAACTCTATTATATGAATATTAATTATTTGATAAAATAATATTTCTTAACCGGTAATATATCACAGAAGTAGTCAGAAGTATCAAAGAAGTATAAAAAAAATCATAAATTAGGTATTAAATGTAAAACTACTCTAAATATTCCGCCATTCTAGCATTTCGTCACTTCGACCAAGGGGTTTCAATTATTTTTTCTTTTTAATTGAGTACTACAATGATCTAATAATTGATAATAATGATCAAATGATTGAGTACTAAAATACACTTCCCCAGTTATGTTTTAGGAACCATGTAAAGGGGGCGAGCCTGACCTCACGGCAGGCAGCCAAGCTTGTGCCAACTACGCCAACGAAGCAGAAATATATAACTTCTTGGGATATAGTCTAATTAACCTAGTAACTTAACCGACCTAGGTATATACGTAGATAACCTACCATCTCTATCCTACTTGACTGCCTCGGTGGCGTAGAGGGCGCATGCTCGACTGTTAATCAAGAGGTCCCGGGTTCGATCCCCAGGTCAGGCAGTGTTAAATATTGGATTTTCCCATTAGGGATTATCTCAATAACTGCCTGGAGTCTGGAACTGTGCCCGGTAGATGGCAATCGGCTCGCCCCCTATTACATGGGACCAATAACATTATACTGGCGAAATGTGGGTGTATCTATGGGACTGAGTTCTGGGAACACCTCTGCCTACCCCTTCGGGAAAAAGGCGTGAATGTATGTTATGTTAGTATATCTATCCTACTTCCTACTAATATTTTAAATGCAAATGTTTGTGAGGATGGATGGATATATTATGTTTGTTACTCCTTAATTTAGGGGTCTAAGCTATCTACATACCAAATTTCAGCTCAATGGGTTCAGTAGTTTAAGCGTGGAAAGGTAACAAACATACATAATATTAAAAAGCAGCTATAAACGTGCATTTAAATACGCCCATCGTTAGCTCCGAGAAAATTTTAATTACGCCGTGTACAAATGTTCTTAATATTATTTTGTTTAGCGAAAGTTGAAAGTAAGTGGGAAATAATGATTAGTGCTACAAAGAATTGACCAACAGAATAATAAATCTAATGAAAATTGTGATTGAAACGCCTACAATCAAAACGCCACCTAAAGCTGTATGCACATTATATAATAAGTTATAAGACCGTTACATGAACGTATCCGACCAGGCGACGGATACGGAACCTACCTTATACGGTATGTACCTTGTCCACTGTAACGTATCAACACCGTTTATAATATTTTTTTGACGGAGAGCTAACACGGCACGTGGTGGTCAAAAAACGGTCTAGTGGGCAAGGCCTTATACACCATCATCATCATCTTCATCAGCCGGAAGACTTCACTCGTGGCCGTTGCTCGCCGTCCGCATCCAACGCGAACCTGCGATCCTGACCAGGTCGTCGGTCCACCGCGCGAATGCGAGGCCTATACGCTTCATCTTCCAGTCCGTCGTCTCCACTCGAGAACCTTTCTTCCCCAACTGTGATCGTTTCTGCGAGCGATGTGGCCTGCCCATTGCCACTTCAACTTGCATACTCTGCGGGTTAAGTCTGTAACTCCCATATCCTCCCCTCCGTAGACGCCCTCGCAACGTTCTGGACGACCCAGACGACTCTATCGCCGCCGTCACATCGGCGGCGCTAGGTTCGTCAAATCCAACCAATACACGCAACAGACGCTCCGTTTTCGGTACTGGTGCCGGATACCAGATCCACCAACTCGGACAATCACAACACCGACCTCGCCGGCGAGGTCGAAGATCTCTCAGATCCTTCAGGTAGATCGGTTAGTTTCTCTCCAAATAATCAAACAGATCAAACCATTGATAGGGCCCTAGGACACTCCCCTTCTGGGGTGCCAGGGCAAGTCTGACCCCACGTATTCTGGCGACGGCCCAAGCCGAGGTTCGTACCGTCTAGGTGCCCTTGTGCTAGTCGCCCTTAAACTTTGGGTCGAGCGCCTCCTGCGCTCACCACTGCCCGGTAAAGCTGTAGAGGCCATCTGAGGCCAACAGCATAGGTAATTTAAAAAAAAACAAAAAAAAATATATATATTGCACAACATCCATGCATAATATCCGAGGATATTATGTATATATGTATGTGTATGTATATAATTGTTGAAGCATATTGTGTTGTGTAAATGTATTATAATATTTATTTATGTATAACATATTTATTTTATGCGAAATATAATATTATGTAATATACATTTTAGATTATAGTTTAGTAAAAACATAAGATTGTAGTATAAGAGTAATGATTGATAAATTATGATATTAATAATAATAATATCTGGTTGCCTGAAAGAGATCACTTAAAGCGATAAGGTCGCCCATTGTAGACCAATTATATTTAAGTACGTTATTTTTTAAGTGATTTATATAAAATACAGGTTGTATTTTATATAAATAGTGGTCTCAATAAAGAGCATTGTATTGTATCTTTTTACAAAGAATATTTTAACACTCATGGCCCATAACGTTTCCATAAAGTAACCGGTAACTGATATAATGGGCAAACAGCTTTCCAACCAAATACAGAAAAGATTTTCTATGCAAATGTCAAGTTGTTATTACAAATTGATATAGATAATTTCCAAAGGCAATTTTCTCCATTAAATCAAAGGGGTGTCATTTTTACTAATCACACACAGAAAACCTGACACGCCAACCCTATCATTTGGGCTTTTAATACATACCTATCTACTTAGGGATGATTGGTGGGACAGTCGCAAAGAGAGGTTAATATAATTTTTTAGCTTAAATATTTATTACCTGCAAAGGAAAAATAATATTATGAACTTATTAGTATGTATTTCAGTCCTCTGGTTACCATAGTACAGGCTTCTAGCCTAGTTTGAGACCGTGTGTGGAAGTTGTCCCATATTATTATTATTATATGTCGCTCGAAAACACGGGATATACCCGGTCTTTTGATAGGCGTGCACGGAAACCATTTTTTTTTAAGTCCAACGTGTAAAGGCCCCTTTGAGCTTTTAATCTAAAGGTAATGTATGTTGCTATTATTATTATTATTACATATTATAGGCAACTCAACATTATTTTGTACAATACCTAGGTATTTTAAGTCAAATTTACGGATCGTTCGTCTTAACCTAAGATCAACAATACATACACGTTATGTTATTAATAATTGATCAGATAGTTACATGTAAAATAAATTAAATAAAGTATGTCAAAAATTAGTCAATAAGTTTTAAATTATTAATACCCGATAACATTTATTTTTATATAAAAAACAACATTTCTCAGCTAACCACCGCGTCAAATTTTATTTTATAGTTGAATCAGATTGCCGGAATTTTCTAGGTGAAACAGTATTAATTTTGAACCGTTTGAAATAAATACCGATATGTTCAGCAAAATATACTGATCATTTGGTCAACTTTTGCTTTCCTTTTTATTACCCCATAACGATTGATATTATTTAAAAACAAGAAAATATTTAATTTATATATTTTGGCTTGTCAAAACTCTAAGGAATATAGCTCGACAGAAAAAATTTGAAACGGAACTAATTTAAAGTGTATGTGTTGATTAAATTATTTTTACTCTTGTGAAAGACAGTGGCGCCCCCATTATTTTCTACTCTTTTCTCTACCTCAATCAACATTCAATATTGTCAATGTCACGTAAGAAAACAGATCAAACGACGGAAATTGAAAAAAAAACAACGCTTTTGAATTGTAATCCCAGAAACATGGTTATAGCTAACATACGACTTCCATAATTATATTATAACGATTAATATTAATACTACTATGTATTTACTTATCGTAAAAAGCAATAGATATTTCATAACGATTTATCTAATAATAGTAGCTATGAAAATGGGATAAATAGGGATGACATGAGTGCCAATGAACTCTCCGTAGAGGATGCACAAGACCGAGCGAAGTGGAGGAGAAATAGCCGGAAAGCAGACCCTGGCTATAGCCGGGATAATTGCTAGGAAGAAGAAGAAGAAGAAATAACTATGAAAATATGAACAATAAATTATAATAAATAAAAAAAATAATTTGAATTTATACTCTAAACTTTAACAGATCGGGTTTCCCCAATTACACTATCTTTAAATCAGGAAGTAAGACAGATACCTCAAACTATAGGCCAATCTCTGTTTTGCCAGTATTAAGTAAAATCTTTGAGAAATTGATGCTAAACCAACTGCTGTCAATTTCAGTAGAAATAGAATACTGCATACAAACCAGTATGGTTTCACCAAATGCAGATCAACAACCGATGCGGGCTGTCATCTCATGACTCTTGTCTTGGAGGCTTGGGAGAGTTCACAGGATGCCATTGGTGTGTTTTGTGATCTTTCCAAAGCATTCGACTGTGTAGAACACTGCACGTTACTGCGAAAGTTAGAAGTATATGGAATTCATGGGAATGCCCTGAACCTGGTGGAACCATACTTGTCTAGTAGGCAGCAGAAGGTTAGCGTCAATGGTATCACATCTGCTAGTTCTCCTGTCAAGATGGGAGTCCCACAGGGATCAATTTTGGGTCCTTTCCTGTTTTTGGCATATATTAACGATTTGCCTTACATGGTCCACGGTCTAGCAGATATAGTTCTGTTTGCCGATGATACATCATTGATTTTTAAAGTTGATAGGAAGGATACTTCACTAGTACATGTTAATAATACTTTAGCAAGTATATCCAGATGGTTCACAGCAAACAATCTGTTATTGAATGCGAAAAAGACTAAATGTTTGAAATTTTCGTTGCCTAACGTCAGAAGTATAGAACCAATCATAGTTCTTGACGGTGAAAGACTCAATATTGACAATGCAACTTTATTCCTTGGCATAAATATAGACTCTAAACTGCAATGGAGCACTCATATCACCGAGCTCTCAGGGAAACTAAGCTCTGCAGCTTACGCGGTTTATAAAATTAGGCAACTAACAGATATAGCCACGGCGAGAGTGTACTTTGCATATTTCCATAGCTTGATGTCTTATGGGATTATGTTGTGGGGGTCTGCCGCAGATATAGAAACTATCTTTATACTACAAAAACGTGCAATTCGTGCCATCTATGAGATGCGTCCACTCGAATCCCTGAAGGAATTATTTAAAGAAATAAAACATCTTCCAGCACCCTGGCTTAGTGATGAGATAAAGGCAATGCAGCACAAGAAAAACATTGCAAAAGCCAGATATAAAAGTAGACCCACTGAGGCAAATAAGGTAAAGTATGCTCGAGCCAGGAATCGCTGCAATACTGTGTGTAGGGATGCTCAACGCCGAAACATTCACAAATCTGTACAAAATGAAGATCCTGCAAAAGTTTGGAAATTTCTTCGCTCACTAGGAGTTGGTAAATCACGACAAGACTCAATTCCTCATAACTTAAATATTGACTCTCTAAATAAACACTTCTCTTCTTCATCTAACATTGATGTTATGATGAAACTTTTGACGTTGCAGCATCTCTCTTCCTTACCAACTCCCGAGTATGAACCTTTTGTTCTTAATCAATTCTCTGTGTGTGACGTTGAAAAGAGCATTATGTCAATCACGTCAAGTGCGGTTGGTTGGAGGCGATGGCATCAGCCGTAATATGGTGATCCCTATTTTAAATTCAGTCCTTCCTATCCTCTGTCATATCTTTAATACTTGTGTAGTTAGTGGTCAGTTTCCTTCTCTATGGAAAGAGGTGCAAATAATTCCGTTACCCAAAAAATCCAATCCTGTTTCCTTTTCTGAATACCGTCCAATTTCAATCCTCCCTTTTCTATCTAAGGTTTTTGAACGTCTCATTCATAACCAACTCAGTTCCTTTCTATCAAAACACAATCTTTTTAACCCCATGCAGTCTGGTTTCCGAAGTGGTCATAGTACAGCTACCGCACTCCTTAAAATCACTGATGACATTCGTTTTGGCATGGAAGAAGGACGGTTAACTGTACTGACCTTACTAGATTTCAGCAATGCCTTCAATACCGTTGACTATGACATTATGCTTGCAATACTACGCTCTATTAACGTATCTCCAGCAGTGATTGATCTTTTTCATAGTTACCTGTATGGTCGCCGGCAGCGTGTACGCCTGGATGACACTTACTCCTCTTGGTGTGATACTTCTGCCGGTGTACCTCAGGGCGGCGTTCTATCCCCTCTTCTCTTTGCAATATTCATTAATTCTGTTTCACAACATATTACTTCTTCCTACCACTTGTATGCAGACGATCTCCAAATTTACTCTCAAGAACCGTACAGTAATCTAGCAAGTGCTATTCATAAAACTAATGCTGATTTGAGTAATATCGCTGAATGGAGTAAATCATATGGACTTAAGGTTAATCCCACGAAAACCCAAGTCATGATTGTTGGTAGTTCCCGGATGATCGAAAAAGTAGATTGGTTGGCGCTACCGTGTGTTAAATTTGATGGTGTCACCATACCTTACAGTCGTAAAGTAAAAAATCTTGGCCTTATAATAGATCAAAATCTCACTTGGGGTCCTCAGATGGAAACCGTAAGCCGTAAATTATTTGCGTCTGCGGGTTCCCTCAGAAGGCTCAGAAACTTCCTGCCTATTGCTACTAAGGTTGCGCTTGCGGAGTCTCTGTTGCTCCCAGTTCTAGACTATGCCGATGCCTGCTATCTTGACGTCACGGAGGACCAGCTAAACAAGCTTGAGCGGCTTCAAAATCTCTGCATACGATTCATATTTGGTTTGCGCAAATATGATCACATTTCCCAATATCGTAATAAGCTCAAGTGGCTGAATATTCGTTTTCGCCGGAATACTCATATCCTTTCTTTACTGTATTCTACCCTGTTTAACCCTATTGCCCCGCGCTATCTAAAGAGCCAATTTCAATTTCTCCACTGCTCTAACCTCTACACGCTCAGGTCTTTGGATAATTTTACTCTAAGGATGCCCCCACATAGGATATCGTTCTTCGATGGTTCTTTTGCAGTGCAAGCTGTGCGCTTGTGGAACGCTCTCCCGGTAGACATAAGACGTGCGCCATCATTGGCCGTGTTCAAGTCTCGGGTGAAGTGCCACTATCTAGCTCAACAGTCTGTCAATCTGTTACGATCATAACCATACTAAGATAATTTGTCTGACATAGTACCTATCTATTTATGATATTTATCTCATATTATGAACATTGTAATGTGTATATTTATGTAATTATATATACTTATATGTATTTGTCTGGATATTATAATATTATTATACTCTTCATTCATCATATTATTTTTTAAATATATTATTTTTTTAATATATGTATTATTAGTAATTAATTTATTTTTATTATATATTATGAACATCATTGGTAGTATAAACTGTTAAGATGCGCCACCGTCTTTCTGCTGTAAATAAATCCTCTCCATCCATCGGTTGTCTGGAAGAAATCGCTTATTAGCGATAAGACCGCCGCTTGTACATTTAAGTTAGTTTCTGTATCCTGTAATGTTATTTTCTTTGTGTGTGGTGTACAATAAAGTATTATCTATCTATCTATCTATCTATCATACATACCCTACCATCCTTATACATTTATGAGAACATAATGTGTGTGCGTATAAATATACATAAATTAAAATTAAATAGTGACCTTCATAATTTTAATACTAGGAATAAAGACAAAATAGCTGTACCTGGCTTTAGATTATCTAAAACAAATAAAACGACTTTCAAATAAAAAGACTAAGATTCTTAGGAAATAGTGTACGTTTTTATAATAAAATCCCAAAAGAGATAACTGGGCTCTCAGAAGGTAAATTCAAAACCTATATAAAATCTACTTTACTAAAGAAGGCTTATTATAAAGTCAACCAGTACATAGAGGACAAAGATGCCTGGAAACTTCTGCATAGCCGCCTCGCGGCACCTTCAAAGAAAACGAATGTAACCAATCCAAATATTGTGAAACAATCTGTTGAAAAAATTAAGCCCTACAAGTTTCTTGTGCGTTCTTCTTGTAGAGGTATCTTTCCGAACGCACGGTAGACTCAGTACTGTTTATCTTCATTGACGTGCAAAAGTGTCAGATTATGACCTATTTGAATAAATCTGTTTGAGTTTGAGACACTGCTCGAGTCAATTCATATGGGTTATGTGGACAACTCATATTGTCAGAGTTTCAGGTCATCAAGATTTCTACAAGACCTCCGACATGACCTAACCACTGCTCCCTACATAATATTATATGAAACAGCCGGGACTTACAGCTCAACGTGCCATCTGAAACACGGTAGCGCCCAGGTGAAAAGTCCACATGGTGAGTTTCGATCCAGGGACTCCGAATTATAAACGCTATACGGTACCGAGTAATACTAATAATAATGTTCGCCGTACAATGTGCCACACGATCGAATATTACTTGGCTCGCTATCAAACCAGGTAGCGAACCTAGTTCGTAGTACAGCCGTACCATGTCGGATAGTCTACTTGCTGTTTAATTTGCATAATTATTTTTTATTCATATTATTAGCAAACAAAAAATTATGTATTATGATTTACTTTACTGTAAGTAAATCATAATACACATATGAAAATATGAACAATGAATATTTATTATGATTTAACACAAAATACTTGACAGTGGCAAATACACGAACGTATGGTCCATATTTCTCCTTCGTGAATAAAAAATAAAGCAAGATTCTTTGTGTTCTGTGGAAGGATTTTCGGTTTATCTTACTTTGTGTTTATTTCGTAATAGTAAAATTATTTGTTTAGCTTTAGAAAACGAAAACAATTTGCACATAATGCTCGTAATGAAAGTTGGAGAGAATTTTCTTGTCTACAAATTTAATGTGTTCTTTTAACTCAACGTTAAATCTAAACGGTGAGAGTTTATGTAAGTTACATCGGAATAATATTCTTGTTATTAATTAATTTCAGTTGTTAAGGGGTATTTTACAAGAAAGCAAAAATTTTCCCATTGATCAGTATATTTTAATAAACATATCAGTATTAATTTCAAACGGTACGCAATTAATTCTATTTGAATATTTACTTTTCTTACCCTAGTTTAATTTTATAAACAATATTCTCCACAACTGTACCAATTCTAACCTATAAGACTTCGGTCACCATTTTGAACCGACACTTGCACCAAAATGGAGGAAACATACGCGACATTTAACAAAGTCCTGTCATTTGTTGGTTTCACCATATTCTCTAAAGGAAATTGGGCTTCTAAGCCTTGGCAAGTGCTCCAAATCATCAACGTTATCATTGGAATATTCTGCTTCATTTTCACTACTGGTTTCGTTGCCAGTAACTACTCCAACCTCGTCCTTTTCATCCAAGGAGCCTGTATATGGACGACTGGATTCATCATGACCATATCTCTTGGAGTTTGCTTCCATTTCAGAAAAGATTTCCGAGAATTCTTAGAAGAAATGGCTTTCAAAGATCACATGTTAGAAATGCCCTTAATAAGATATGTGTTATTGATAGATAGTGGGCACAAGTTGATGGAACTGAAGAAGATGGTGTTGGAAAGTCAGGAGAAGATTTTAAAACATACGAGAGTGTTGCTTAAGATGTATGTTGCTAGTACGTGGCTTTCTGCAACTTTGTACCTCTGCGGTCCGATATATTTAATGATGATAAGAGAAGATGAGAGCTTGAGGTTATTAGGTATGCAGTTTTATTTCTTATGTAAGGCGGTCTGTGAATAACAGACCGCCCGCATCCACATGTGGGTTGTTCTCAAAATTCCAGAGTATGTGTGAAACACCCAAGGAATAAACTTGATTGAACTGACAAATTTAAAGAAATCTTTTTGTAAAATTGGCCAATACAAAGAAACCATGTTAAACATGTTCTATAACATTTCGAATTTAGCTCATATTTGTCATGTAAATGTCTTAAATAACTATTTTGTGTTCACTTTATAAGATTACTTATTACCGTATTAGGGTAAAAGCAATAATGTCATTTCCAGCTTTCGACATGTGGTTTCCGTGGCCTTTGGACAATTTTAAGGTTTACGTAGCTTCTTTCATATTTCATGCTTATTGTGGATACTTGTGCTGCATTGGTAAGTTACTTTGGTTACTTTCTTTTGTGATAAGCTAAAACATTTTATCGGTTTCAAGTTAAAGTCTTTTCTAAACCCTTGGTTTGTTATCTGACACATTCGATGTCCTTTCTCAGGACTTGACACGATGAGATCACGAAGGATATTGCGAGTCAACTCCTGAGATTGCGAATATATCCGGAACCTCTCCATTTTATATACAAATTCAAAATACACAAATATAAGAAATAAGCAATAATTTTTCATACAATTGTTTGTGTTTGGCTCTGGATCTGGGCTTGATTTGCGGCAAAACATATTTTCTTAATGAAAACCGTATGGTTTTTCTGATATTTCTAAAAAAAAATTAACATAACCTTAAAATTATGGTACCTTTCAAAGTATTTACATAAGTACATACGTACCGTCACGCCTTGTTCCCGTTGAGGCAGAGACTATTTCTTTCCACCTGCTACGATCCTGACATATGACTTTCGCTACTTCTTTTTTTCACTACCATCTTCACTAACATCACATTCTTCATACAAACAATATTGATATGAGAAGAAAAATTACACCCACGCACGAGACTTGAACCTTCCGCACTAATCCGCGTGGTGGCATTCTACCAATTGAGCTACCGTGGAGATATCGGCAAAATTTACAGTACAATACAATTAAATTTTCAGTATTTATTTTAAAATTATTATATATTTGCAGCTTACCCAGGGTTCCAATCCATGATAATACTCCTAGTAGGTCAAGTGATAAGGCAGTTAAAGATAATCACATTCATTTTATTGAATTTGAATGAGTTGGTGATTGAAATAATGGCAAATGACGACAAAATGTGGCAAATCTACTGCACCGCTGTTTTAAGTCAGTGCATTGATCACTATGTAAAGATAAAAAGGTGAATATTTACGAAACATGTAAAGTTTGAGCTGTAAAAATATGTTGGATTGATAATTATTATCATCTTCGTTAAAGATGATGATGATGTTCATTCATAATGATGACGATGATAAGATTAAGTCACAAATCGCGGTTATTCGCCGTTTGCATTTAATTTTTTGTGTTATTGGATTTTTCCATTAGAAATTTTAATCAATGACAGCTTGGAGTGTGTAACTATGCCCGGTAGATGACAATAGGCTCGCCCCCTATGACATAGGACCTAAAACATAATTGGAGAAGTGTGGGTCTCCCTACCTATTAATGTACACCTTAAGGAAAAAGGAAATCAAAAGGAGTGATGTTATATCATTCATAAAATGCAAACCGGAGACTTTGACCAGGTCATCGTACCACAGCATTGTGGACGCTATAATCTTACGGAATCTTGTCTTATTTTTTTTATATTTATTGTAGTCTGTGACGGTTAACAACCTCTGCAAGTTATTTTTCCGCCGCACGTTTCACAAACGCGCGCTTACGGTGCTGTTAATTTTCATAACGTAGTACTGGATTATGTTCGATTTGCGTTTGAGTCACGTATACGCGCAGCATTTTTTTATGCCATAGGTGGCAAACAAACAGACGGTGTGCCTGATTCTGGGTAGGCCAGGGGTATTGCCAGTATGTTGCCGACCCTTCAACATTCTATTTACTCTCCGTTTGAAGAGCCCCATGTTATAGATCAACGGTAAGACCGCAGCAGAGAGATCATTTCACAGTTTGTACGAGTACGTATGCCGCAGAAATGAATGGGAAAATCGCACCGTGTGCGACGTCCACGTATCACTCATGTAAGGAGGAGCTCATCTGTGCGTCTGCGACACTGTCGTAAACTGTCTCATGACTGCCTTTTTTTAGATTTACTAACAAACTGAACATAATATGCCGGCCGTTTTATTTAACGTTAATACTAGTTGCGATTATGCTGGTTTGTATGTGCTCAGTCAAGATTGCTATTTCGGTAAGTACAATCCAACTGTTTTCCTACTTTTGTTATTATTTGGTTTTTTGTATTCTCTCTTCATCGTTAAGGAGCTATTTAGTAGCTAACTGAAAGTAACAACTGGTGGCACTGTGTCTGATATGAGCTATCATGATCCTTACCATCAGGCACCTTTTTTGCTCGTCTTGTCACCATCATAAAAAAAAAATAGAGTCCCACAAAAGTTTCTAGTGAGTACTTCCCTAGTAAGTTAGTAGTTCTGTACACATTATATGCAGTATTTTTCAGAATAAGCTATCGTTGGATACGTTTAAGTACTACGTACATGAGATATGCTTTGTTTTGGTCGTGCTTATGTTCTGCCTGCTGGGTCAACAAGTACAGAACGAGGTCGGTATGAATCTACATAACATTTTGCATTCTTCATAATCGACGGCACATCAAAACATCATCAAACTCATCGAATAGAGGCAATGCCGCCAGTATTTTGGCTACACATTACATATTATGGGAGGATTTTGCTGTAATGCTACGCTTGGTGTGCGGCTTGGTGATACATACAGTTGGTATACTTAGTGCCGGAGAGCGTTGCTGCCCACTCTCCGAATTCGTTCCTCTACCGTGTCTCATGGCTTCCACAGGATGAGAAAGGGAACAAAAACACACAAATGTATATTTGTGTGTTATTGACATATTTTAAAATGTTTCAGTGTGAGCAATTGGAGAACGCCGTGACAGAGAAATGGTACATCTTCGACAGGAGCCACAAGAGAAACATCCTCATTTTCAATATGGCTCTCAGTCAACGGATGCCAATATATATATTCGGAACTATTACTCTCTCTTTACCTACTTTTACTTGGGTGAGATTTACCACGTCGATGTTGGTATTTACCTATAACGTAACATAACATAACATAACATAACATCCTCATCTTCCTACCCTTATCTCACTTTGTGTGGGAACGGTAGAATAAGTTTTCTCTAACACTGGACGCAACACAAGAACATATTAAGAAAGTTTTGGCTTTGGTTTTATGATCGGCCGCCTGCGTCAGGTCAACCCTCTTTGGGAATGGTGTTGTTGGTAGTATAGTATACTTTCGGGTAAAGGCGTGATGATGGCAAGGCCCTGTCTTGCTCCCAATGTGCAGCAACACCCTACTAACTACTACTAACTAATCTATGCGAGAAGTGGTATAATAATTTGAATGTATACTCTAACAGAACGGGTTACCCCAATTACACTGCTCGAGTCAATTCTTATGGCTTATGTGGACAACCCATATTGTCAGAGTTTCAGGTTGCCAAGATTCCTTCAAGGCCTCCGACATGACCTAACGATTGCCTCCTAGATATTTCATAAGAAACTATAGGGAACTACAGTTTAACGTGCCATTCGAAACACGGTAGCGCCAAGGTGAAAAGTCCACATGGTGAGATTCCATCCAGGGACTCCGGATTTAAAACTGGGCATGTTCCCGCAGACGCTACATCGCTACGGTATGCTACTCATTGGGTGAACTAATCCTTTCGTTCGCCTCTTACGACTCCCACAGGAAGAGATGGGGGGATGCGAATTCTTGCCCAACATCCTACGATGACATAACATCACACCTTTTCCCCCAAGGTGGAAGGCAGAGGTGTACCTAGGACCCAGTCCCATAGTAGGTACACTCACACTTTGCCAATTATTTTTTAAGGTCCCATGCAATAGGCGACGAGCCTATCTACCGGGCGCAATTCAAGACTCCAGGCTGTCGTTGAAAAAAAATCCAAATAAACTCTTGGCTTGACCTGGGGATCAAACCCGGGTCGGTAGTAGCGCTCGCGACCACTACGCCACCGATGCAGTGACGTGGATATTCAAAGCCATAAAATATTTTATAAATAATTTTCTAATAATGTTCAATATATTTTCAGTTTATCAGAAGTGGGATGTCATTCTTCACTTTGATGATGTCTGTTATGGATGGAGAATAAACTAAGTATATTAAAATTAACACTGAAATAAGGTAGAGATAATCTTAGGCATTAGAGGCTTAAGCGAGTCTCATATTTCTTGTTGAACTACATAATATTACGCATTGCACGATAATGGCCATACAGTCAAGGTCCGCGAGCATTCGCCGTTATTCAATTTTATATTGAATCGCTGAACATCGAGCTCGACGCTCGCTGTTTTGCTCACTAACCATGAGCATTTCGGCGAGCCAAGCAATGAGCATTCACAAGAATGATAAATTACAAGGAAATTCTCTTCTACAGTGATCATTTCTCTGTATTGTACCTTTCCCATGTACCCACATTACTAGGAAATGCTCAAGTCTAGCGGAAGGTGAAAGCTTGTGGCGGGCGCGATGACGGAGGCGGGCGGTGGCCACACTAAGCGCGACCGGCGACTAGTGATCAGGCCTAATAATGCAGATGTTGCAAACTATGAAATAATCAAATTTTTCCTATAAATTTTTAATCAAAAGCGAAAAAAAATCTTATATATTCAAATTTATTTATTCATAAGTATAATATAAGACTTACGCAAGGAAATCAAGATAATATATACGTAGTAATAAATCTACCGTGCGTTCGGAAAGATACCTCTATAAGAAGAACGCACTAGAGAATTGTAGGGCTTAATTTTCTCAACTGATCGTTTTACAATATTTGGTTTGGTTTAGAAGGTGCCGCATGGTGGCTATGCAGAAGTATCCAGCTATATATGTCCTCTATGTACTGATTTAGGTTTGAAATCCTCGCCACCCGCACGCTGCGCCGCCTATGGCCTAGGCCCGTAGTGTGGCCACAACAAGCAGATAGAAACGTTTGAAATATACGCGCGCTGGGTCGTTCAAGCCCGTCCCGCTAGGCTAGCCTTAAGTCACTAAATATGGACACATAAAGGTGGTTCTATACATTTTATATAACTACAGAAACGCGCCCGCTGTCGCCACCGCGCTAATCTCGTAGTATGGCCAGGCCTTCGAGCAACGCAGCTAACAGACAGACCGCAGTAGGACTTAACGTTATTATTAACGTCATATAAACAGTTTCTTAAATGGTGCAACACGTAATATTCGTCTTTGACCAGAGATATGAGGGTCGGCTTTAATTAATGTCAAAGTTGCAACTCACCATAAAGTGCGAAGAGATAATATATATTTATACTTAAAGTTATATAAAATGGACATACTAATTAGAGAAAAAAGAAACTAGTACCTACGTTTATTTTTATTGTTATTATTTTATTATATGTTATTTATATGTTAGGTACATAATATGTTACATTATATGTTTATTTTTATACGTAACCATACTGTAAACCTTGTTGTAATAATTTTGTACGTACCAACATTGATCTTATTCTAATTATCCCGTTCATGCAAATATAAGTACTAGTAGTTAAACAAAACAGATCGTTTTATTTTATTAAGACTCCGTTATCACTTGAGTGAGTAAAACAACCTGCAGTCTAGAGGTAATACTGTCCAATTTTATTTTAAGCTCGAACGCATCAGATAATGATGTTTTTGCAGACGCTCTGGAGGGCAAAATATATACTTACTTATTTAGTTTCTAATATAATATTTCATATAATAATATCAAGATTTAATATAAATATATTAGTAGACTAATATATTTATATTTTCTCTTAATAACATAATGTACAGTCATGCCTTTTGCCCGAAGGGGTAGGCAGAGGTGTACCCATGACTCAGTCCCATAGTGGGTACACGCACACTTCGCCACTATGTTATTGATCCCATGTAATAAGGAGCCATAAGCAGCCTATTGCCATTTACCGGGCACAGTTATAGACTCCAGGCAGTTATTAAAATAATTCCTAATGGAAAAATCCAATATTTGACACATTGCTTGACTTGAGGATCAAAACCGGGACTTCATGATTTTCCTCCCCTCCGTAGACGCCCTCGCAACGTCCTGGACGCCCCGGACGACTCTATCGCCGCCGTCACATCGGCGGCGTTAGGTTCGCCCAATCCTACCAATATACGCAACAGTCGCTCCGTTTTCGGTACTGGTGCCGGATACCAGATCCACCAACTCACACAATCACAACACCGACCTCGCCGGCGAGGTCGAAGATCTCTCGGATCCTTCAGATCGGTTAGTTTCTCTCCAAATAATCAAACAGATCAAACCATTGATAGGGCCCTAGGACACTCCCCTTCTGGGGTGCCAGGGCAAGTCTGACCCCACGTATTTTGGCGGCCCAAGCCGAGGTCCGTACCGTCTAGGTGCCCTTGTGCTAGTCGCCCTTAAACTTTGGATCGAGCGCCTCCTGCGCTCACCACTGCCCGGTAAAGCTGTAGAGGCCATCTGAGGCCAACAGCATAGGTCATTTTAAAAAAAATAAAATCGGCAGTCTAACTTCCGCCTACTGCGCTACCAAGGTAGTCTTTTAAAAGACAAATTAAAAGCTTTTATTCTTTGTACCTATTCTTAATACACTATGCTATATAACACTTTTAAAATCTGTAGGCCAAAATATCAGCCTATATAGAATTTAATTCGTACGGGGTAGGGTACGCCGACTGCGGCGTAGTATTTGTTGCCGCATTTGTTAAGTACTGCCTTATCTAGACGAGGCGATATTCTAAAGCAAAATAAATATTAAATTTTCACGGTGAACATACATGTATATACATACATGTATAACTAACAAAGTCCTGCAAAGATATAATAATATTTGACCTATATTTTCCAAGTATTGGCTGTATAGGTATCGAGGCTGTAGAGGTATAAAAATATAACCCCTACACCATGACGTCCTGTCCTTTGTAATATTATAAATATGTAATATTATAATTTAAATAATTGCAGCAATTTTATTATATTTAAATTTAAAAACTATATTTATATTTAAAAACTATAACTACATACCTACTACAATATTCATAAATATAAGTATTTTGATGATAGACGACCACAAGTTATTTCGTTCTAGCAACAAATAGGGTAACCTATACAATCATTGGCACCTAATCGTGACAGATGTCATTCAATATGGAATATTTTCAATAATGCGTTAATAGTGTTAAATACACTCATGTCATTTGATTTGTTGATTATTGGTGATAAATTAAATAAATAATTCCAGTTCGAATATTATTAATATGTATTCAAAATCGACATTTTTAGCAGCAGTGGTCAAAAAGTACAATCATTGGCACTCAAGTACAATCATTGGCACTCAAAAAAGTACAATCATTGGCACTAAAAAAAATTTTTTTTTTGCTTTATTCTGATTATTTCCTCGTCTCTGATTGGATTTATGTCTGCAGATTTAAGAATTTGTCAATTATTATGGTATTCAGGATGATTTTTTTAAATGGGTATTTAGGGCGTTCTCCGAAACTACCGGGAATTTCGAAAAAACAACTTACGTGACCGATTTCAATAGTAACTAAAACATCATAAACAACATTTTAAACGGTTTTAATAAACTTGATCTGTTTGTTGTGGCTTTTTTGTTTGTTTCTTAATAATTCAATTTTACCTCTTTTTACTGTTGACTTATTTATCTGATATTAAGTACACATATTTAGTTCTAATTAGAATATAATTGAATATATTTGGTATCATTACATATTCAAGATGGCGGCCGCCACAAAATAGCAGATTACTTACGTATTTCAAAGTCCCCAAAATACGGGTATTAAATGAAAGGCATTGACTAGAAAAACACTGAGAAACTAAAAATAAACACTTCATTGCAGATATAAAATACAATCATCTAGTCAAAAAATATTTTTTTAACTAGGTAGATAGGTGAATAATGGCTAGAGGTAGAAGTGTAATGGGAAACACTACCCAGACGTAATAATTTACTAATCCGTATCCAAAACAAAAGCTTTTTTTACGGTATGCTTGCAGTAGATAAACTGACCACGACCTATTTCATTGTATGGGGTCAACAGTTTTCGAACGGTATAATTAAAATTTGACCGTAAGGCTTCGCTTAGCTTCGACCGTGTCGACCCTTTTAAAAATCACATTAGATCCTGGCCCCGTTTCATTTTATTACATATAAGGTTCCATACCTCAAAGAAAAAAGGGGTAGGTATGGGTATGGGGTATGGTAAAGGGTATGAAGTGTCAATTAATATCTAATACCTAGGTTGTCTGCAATAGGGTTGTGTCCACTATAAATAAATCGGATGCACGGTTGTTTCTGATTATTAACTAAGATGTAGAAATACTAAAAAACTAAATGATTTATAAAACGAAATAAAGATTAATAATATTTTCAATAAATAAATTCCGTAAAACTAGGCGTACGATCACGTGATATTAAACACCAATCAGAAAGCGTGACGTGACACCGCGGCAAACATCATTGTTGTTGTTGACGTTTCCATAAAACAGAGCAAGTTATTTAATTAGTTTTTCGTTTTTTAGCTATTTTTGACAAGTTAACATAGTGGTTTTCAGTTATTTCTTGAAAGACAGATATATTTCGCTATGGAATCAGGATTTATTAAAGCAAATAGTACGAATTTACCCAGAATTGACGCCGTCATGCTCGGCAATTTTTTCGCATCAAATACTGACTTTTGCTCATCGGAATTCCGCAATGCTAAAACCTCTGTGTAAGTATGAATATGTGTAAATTATATAATACATGTTCATTGACTTATTATAAACATAAACAGTATTATTTGTTTCGTAGTTTGTCATACTTAATGTAAGTTGCCGGACATTGGTTTTGAGGTTAGATTTGCTAAGTATTATTTACTTGGAGTACAGCCTGGTTTCATGCGCACTCGTGCTACTGTTCCCGTAACATGATACTCCATATAATTAACCATGTCATTTGGCAACTAGAATAAGAAAATAATGTTGGTTAATTATAATAAATATAATATAATTAACACTAAATTAAAATTCTACCTGATAACAATATAACATAACCTTTACTCGTAAATTAAAACTTGAAAAATAATGATTCATTATTTTTGTTTTAAGTTTGTAAATATGTTGATTGTGTGACTTACATCAAAATGATCTTCACAAAAATACATTCTCGAAACTGCAGATAAACTATTAGCATCATCTCTCCTCGCAAGGTTTAGCCACTTTTTTCGTATATGTATATTGTTTGGAACATAAATGAATAATTTGTTTGGCGTTTTTATAGTCGTACTTTTACACTGGGGCACTACACAGTTCTTGTAATAAGAGGAATTCATTTTTAATTAGAGAAAACTAACAACTCCCAGAAAAACACACGATTCCTTTGTTGTGTTTGTCACGGTGTGACGTCATTCAAAACGCCATGACAGTCTGGAGCGTTTTTGCGGTAAATTCAAATTGATTTTTTAAAACCAAAAATACACAATATAAATAATCGAATTTTTCAAAAATAATAAGTTTTTAGGGTAAAATAGATAGTAAGATAATGTATTAACCAATTTTTCAAATTTAGTCAACTAGCCTATTGCTGCCGTGTCTGCCTTGGAGCTAAGCAAAAATCTAATTTTGATATGTACGCAAAGAAAGGTACGGCGATTAAATATAAAGTATGGGTTCTTCGATACTGAGCTAAATTTACTCATAACTTATTATTTCAGCTCTGTATTGAACCCTACATTAATCATAAATAGGTAGGCATGCCACCCTGACAATTAATAATTTATTTATTTATTATTTACGTATGCATTTGCGGTTTTTTTACCCTGAAATACTTTACATTAGATATCAATAAATCCTATTCCAACGTAAGAAATACAAAAAAATGGCCAACATTATGCCAAGGTACAATCATTGGCACATGCCATGGTATAATCATTGGCACTGCCAATGATTGGATTTGATCGATAATATATGTTAAATCCATGCGATATAAATTCCATTACTATGTAAATGAATTTCAACACCAAATAAGTCGCATTTTAAAAAACATTTAATAAGTACAATGATTGGCATAGGTGCCAATGACTACACCGTCATAGAGTTCATAGTGCAATTATTGGCATATCAAAAACTGGCAAAGTAATCATTGAATTGCAAATCTTACACAAATGTCCCAAATTATGCACCTTCTTTTACGTAAAAATTACAAACATTAAACAAAACTTGCATAAATTTAATTATTTTAACGCAGTTTTCTTTTCTACTTCTCAAACTTTTTTCATATCATCAGCAGCAATGGCGCGCAAATTTATGAAAAAAATAAATCCCGCCAATTTAACTGTCAATGTCACTTACAATTTGGTTTTGGCAGACGTTAAATTTAAAATACTATTTAGGAAAAACTATTAGAAATGGCTGCAGTCGTGTTGTGTTATAATATTACGATTCAAAGTTGAAAGTGCCAATGATTGGGGGAGTGCTAACAATACTACCGGTTACCCTATACATAATACATAGCTCGATATGGATTTATACGAGGAAAGAGAATATTTACGAGTTGTTCCATTAACACAAATGGACGAATCTACTAAGAAAATAATCCCGAATTTGCCGAAATGAAATCTTTCTTTGCTTCTTATAGAAATGCTTATTTTGGGAAATGTTTCTAAACTAATTCTCTATTAGTGTGGCCATATGAGTGAACCTTCTACATGCTACTTCCTAATAATATTATAAATGTGAAATTTTGTGAGGATGGAATGATGGATGGATGTTTGTTACTCTTTCACACAAAAACCACTAAATGTTTTGGGCTGAAATTCGGTATGTAGCTTAGACCCTGGAATATCACATAGGGTACTTCTTTCCCGATATTCCCGCGGGAATGAAGCCAACGCGGGTTAAACCGCGGAACACAACTAGTATTAAATATTCTTTATTAATATAATATCAATAGTGATGATCAGAATTAAAATTGATGCACATTTAAAATTGATAATTTATTTATTAAAATAAAAAAAAAATCTTAATAAATAAAAAATACATCTATATTTTTTTTATAATTTATGTTACTTCATAGGTGTTAACTTTGGTTAAGGTATAAATTTTGTTTAAAAATAAAAACTTCATAATAAAATTTATAATTAGATAATACATTAAGTAAGTATATAAATACTATCACAAAACCCTGCATTAGAATGAACGAAACTCCAAAATTGTAACACTACAGCCTCGATGGCCAGACGGTAGTAACTCTGCTTTCTGTGCGGCAGGGCCCGGGTTCGATCCCCGGCCAGGTCAAACACTTGTGTGCATGAACATGTCTGTTTAATCTGTGTCTGGGTGTTATAACTTATTATATAAGTATGTATATCAGTCATCTGGTTACCATTGTACATACAGGCTTTTAGCCTAGTTTGGGACCAGATGACCGTGTGTGGAAGTTGTCCCATATTATATTATTATTATTATTACTAATAATAATAACTTCCAAACCATAATAACGTTAAAATGTGTTTAAATAGTATCTCAAACTGTGCGTAGAACGTTTAACCTAATGAAGAAGAGTTCATATTATAGGCATATATCAAGTATAAAAGATTATGCATATTCCAAGCGTAACGATATTACAGAGGTATATGAGGCGCGAGTCGCCCTTCTTTTACAACTGAGAGTTATATAGAGTTGTTACAACTATTTAGAGAAATGCCTACCAAAATCTTTTTCATACAACAAATTAACTAAACAAAAAAATTAAATCATAAAAAAATAAAATTAATTTGAATATACTATAATAGAGAGATAATAGAAATAATAAACTACAAACTTTTTGAATTCTTCTCAGCAAACCCATTCATAAGACACTTATAATGTCATGGTAACGTGCACAAAAAATAACTTGTCACCGACATAGGACGGATCGCCATATTGAATTTAGAATGACGTCACTATACTCGTTAGTTTAGTGCATGGTTATGCATGCACTCACTATCGCGTTTCTATAATATATCCAAAATCAGGTAAGTATCCAAATTCAGTTGTACGATTTGGCTCGAACAAACATACATAAGTACATACAAACATTGCAAGTTAAATAAAAGCTTGTAAAATATTATTATTCTATCTCTGTTGACATGATTTTGCTAACTCCATATTATAGGTAATTTGCTTATGACGTAGAATTTTTACTTTTAAATCGAAGTTATACAATTTTCATAAAAATTGATTTCTTTAATATCCTAATGACACTTACTTAACTAGTTTTGTATCTACATATACAGCTCTTACTTATTAAACTAATGACTGGACTGGCGCAGCGACCCAAAATGAGTCTTGGCCTCCGACAAAAGAAGACGCCACTCCTGTCTGTCCTGCGCTATAGCTTGCCACGATTCTACTTGAAGCGCCTTCAGGTCTTTTTCCTACCATCATAAAACCTAATACTTACCGAAATTTTCATTTTTTGTTTTCTGTACCCACTTAAAATTTCATAAAATGATTTGGTTGTCTATAAATGCTTCATCTTTCTACTACAAAAATAAGTAAATACATAATCTATATATTTATATTGATTTTTAACATTTATACAAGTTTCATCAGCTCTATAGAGATCTCACAGCTTCAGTATCTTTCACCACAGAATGCATTGGTCTGTTAAACTTCTTCCTTCCTTCGTATACAAAAAGAAATATTTCCACGGGCGACAATTTATATCTTCTTTTATACTCGGAGTGCTATAACAGTCTGTAACGGCTTACTCCAGGAACGACCGCTTTATTTATCGACTAATGATTTAAACAGCGAAAATATTTTTTGCTCCTTGGATAATATTTTTTGGTTATATATGAGAATTTATCTAACGCCTGTGAATTGTTTAGAGTTTAGTATCGCCGCGCAAAAAAAATGCTTTTTACGTAGATAAATGATTAATTCTCCGCGAGCGCTTTGTCATAATCTCTCTCTCTCATAATTCTTGGGCAGTACCCAGTCTCAGTCTCATAATAGCGTAGATTTCGTTTCCAAGTACCTAATAGGGAGCGAGCCTATTGTATATACCGGGCACAGATCTAGACTCCAGGCTGTCATTAAGAAAATTCCTAATTGTAAAAGTCCAAAGAACATTTTTTGCCTAACCTGGGAATCGAACCCGAGATCTCATGATCGGCAGTAGCGCTTGCGACCATCATGCCACCTAGGCAGTCCAAATAAATGATAATAAAAAAAACAGATTAAAACAATGTGATTTCCGAAACCGTATAATAGATGGTTGTAATGCAATTACCATAATCATTTATGGGGACAAAATAATAGCTTTTCAAAAAAATGTCGTCAATTTCTGAAACGCGACCACTCTAGGTAATGGTCGACGAAGGTATTTTCAATTTGCCATCGATTTGCATACTCAATGAGACGTCCTTGATGGCGTACCTGAGAGTCTTTGCATATACTACAAAAACAGGCGAGCTTTTTATGGGAAGACGGTTTCCGAAGTTTTATGTTTGCCTTCGGGCCGTTTAAAAAGAACAGGTTTTCTGAAGCTTCTATTTACAAAAGTAATTTTGTGTTGTTTTACAGACATGGTGAGAATTACTAATTAGTTATGTGTTTAAGTTATTTGTATGTACATTTTTATAGTTGTTTTATCATCATCATCATCCACTGTCAGCAGTGGACGATCATGGGCTCATAATTATAGGCGTCTATAGGAGAGGACTTTGTCCAGACATACGCCACTCAACTCAATCCTGCGTTCTCCTTCTGCATCCACTCCTAGTGACTCTAGCTCAAGGACACTCCCACACTACGCTTGCCAAGACGCTAGCTCGTTATAGTTTTATATAGTATTTATATATATATATTAAGTCATTAATACTAACTCGACTAAATGTGCCCTTGACCTTGACTACTCTCCCTCGTTTCTCATTGAATGGCCACCAACAAGGTTTGTTGGACGGCGACATAGCCCCTATTTACTGTAATAATATACGCGTAGTCAGTTTTTTTCACATACTGTAAAGAAATGCTCAAAATAGTTCTTTTAGATAACCTCTAGTTAAAATAAAAAAATATTCTAAATCATATTATGTTCAGCATTTGCTAAATAAATTAATAGCTCGAGCTTTTAATGTGCACAAAAGGCGTATTGCGGAACTAATTTCGCCTAATATAAAAACGAAAATAAGTGTCAACAAGTTTGAAATTTTATTACGTGCTTTGTACGTCCGGTGTTCCGCCACACACTGGTAGGAAACAAGGATTAAGATTAACAAGAAGAAGCTAATCTAGAGGGTCTGGAAACATAACAGAACATAGCATCACGCCTTTTCTCCAATGGGGTAGGCAGAGGTGTACCTAGGACCCAGTGCGTATGTTTCTAAGTCCCATGTTTTAGGGGGCGAGCCTATTGTCACACATCGGGCACAGTTTCAAGCTCCAGGCTGTCACTTAGAAAATTCTTAATGGAAAAACTCAATAACTCCTTGCCTAACCTGGGGGTCGAATCCGAGACCTATTGATCGGAGTAGCGCCAACAGTCTCCAACATAGTCTATCTTAGTCTAAAGTTGTACTGACTGGCTAAATCACTCATTCATCAACTATTAGCCCTAAATAGGTTTAGGGCTAGGGGTTACTCTCTAGGGAGAGCTAAAAATAATTTGCAAGGTGTAAAGAAAAGTTCAATTTTATTATAAACCTCAAAAATTTTCTAAACGGCGTCACATTATTATTTTATAATCCCCTTTTTGGTCTTATCTAGCATCTCTATCGAGAGAATAAAGTCATCAAGTGGAAATAATTAGGGCTACCACAAAAACAATTTGTGGCCCGTGACGAAACTCGGCAGGCGTCCTATAAAGTCGCATTCGTTTTGTCTTGTAACCACTGCGAACGACATTCTCTATTGTTGGCCACTCTTGTTTAAAGGTCTACCCATTACACCGTTCCGTGCTGTTGTTTTGGGTATCTAATTAGGAGAAATATACGATAATTTTGATTAGGGCTGGTTACTATTAATAGATAAAATGTTACTATTAATAGATAAAATGAGACTTGAATAAATCATAACATGATTAAAAAGTAATATAATAACTTTTAATAAACAGATCAAATGATCTGAAACTTTCAGGATTTCCTGGATTCATATGTATCTTGGAGGACTATCAGGCTTATTTTACATATATAAGTATTTATTTATTTTATGTAAATATTATATTTATATATTTTTATTAATATATATTTATAACTGTGTGTTACTATTTCTTTGGTTAGATTAAATTGTATTTGATATAAGTATCTATACATAGTTTAATTTTATTGTCTATGTATTTTTAAATAGTGTTATAAGCTGTTTATTTTTGTTGTGTGTTTTAAGTACTTTTAGTTATTATAGTTTAGTTAATATATATATATATATATATATATATATATATATATATATATATATATATAAACACCTCCCTGGGCACTTAGTTGATCCAGCCACGAATCCGTGCATTATAGACTCCACCTTTAGGCGCGAATAACTCGACTCCGTTTGTACCTATTGCGACCGGAGTGGCAACGTCGCCCTCTGCCGCGCGATGTTGCTCTTTATATTCGTTGAAAACGGTATATACTCCATCCTTTTAGTGCCCGAATTTTGAACGGAACTGAATCCGCAACGGCCAAATTTTTTATACCCAAGAGAACTTTCTGGCTCCGGAATATACTTTCTTCTTAGAACACATTATTGGCTCCATCGATATAAAATGGGATTATATTCTTAGCATTGGGTAATAACTTGATCCATTTACATATATAAAACCGTATATACTACATCCTTTTAGTGCCCGAATTTGGAACAGAACTGGATCCATAACGGCCAAATTTTTTAAACCCCAGAGTACTTTCTGGCTCCGAATTATACTTTATACCTAGAACACCTTATTGGCTCCATCGATATAAAATGGGATTATATTCTTAGCATTGGGTAATAACTTCATCCAATTACGTATTTAAAATAGGTATATACTCCATCCTTTTTGTGACTGAATTTTGAACGTAACTGGGTCCGTAGCGGCCAAGTTTTTTTATACCCAAGAGATCGTTCTGGCACCGAATTATAATTTGTTTCAAGAACACCTAAGTGGGTCCATCGATATAAAATGGGATTATAAAAATCCATAAAATCTATTTTATGGATTTATAATATAAAGATGCATACTTAACAGATCTATGACCCCAAATTGAGTGCTGCAAAATTCGTATAATTGCAGTTCATGAAACTCTCATTGTGAATCTAATCATCCAGGAATAGGTAGAGGTGTACCCAGGACTCAGTCTCACAGTAAGTACACCCACTTTTTGCCAGTATGTTACTGGTCCCAGGTGAGGTGAGCTATCTACCAGGCACAGTTCCAGACTCCAGGCTGTCACTAAGATAATTCCTAATAGAAAAATCCAAATAACACTTTGCCTGGCCTATGGTTCGAACCCGGGACTTCATGATTGGCAGTCAAGCTTGCGCCTACTACACCACTGAGACAGTCGATGTTATGATAATATTATCTTCTTAAAATATATTGAAAATAATTTCAATGCACACTTGCATCACTGATCTGTTTTTGTGTTTGGTTCTGGTTTTGTGTTCCTATAAGTAAAATTACGGTACTTAATCAAAATAATGAATGTAACTTGTGAATAATAATAGAACCTTTGTGGTTCTTTTGTTGGTTAGAACTACTTTTGCAATGTTTCATTTCACACATAATGACATACCTAATAATGTCAAAAACTAGTGGGAAACATAATGTGACCATTTGTGACGTATGACTTATTCGACTCGACGCTCTGGTTTTATTACTACCTACTATTGTCTGTGTTTGATTATACTAGACTAATAATTGGCACTTAGTGGTTCCGTTTTATATATAATTTTTAGGACAAACTCGTACTTATTCGATCCATTTTAATTTATATTCTTAACACTCCCAACATTGTTTGATCCACTTCTTACAACAATCTGAAGTAGGAATGGTTCGCAAAGGGAGGACTGCCTCCCGAATCCCGCGCTCTCCTCTATCGCTGCCCGAGCGCCGCCGTGCGTTTCGTGATTTATTCCGCATCGATTACTAGTGATATTGAATTACAGTTTTCTCTTTATTTTTGTATGATTTTGGTCAAAACAATTTTTTTATGTAGTACAGTTTTTAAATATATTTTTGAGCTCAATACTTCACTCTTACACTCGAGGTTCTTTTTTTAATTGTTTATTTGTCAGTGATCATTATTTAATTGTAAGTTTTAGATATTATAATTTATTATCCATTAAATTTTACTTTATTGCAATATTAAATAAATATGAGAAATTGTGTAAAATGTCAATAGAAAAAAAAAACTGTTTTACTTTGGGTATTGATTTTGGTCATATTGCATACAAGTTTATCTTATGTTTGTAAAGTAAGTTTTAAAAGACGGCAAAGTAAACGAGCCCATACTCGACTATATTAGCACTTATCATAAGGTAGTTCCAATGTCGACAAAACGAGCCTAAACTTGACTATTATTGCAGTTTTCATAAGGCAGTTCCAATAGTTATCTTTCAGCTCCATCATGAGACCCTCGTCATCATGTGGAATGAAAAGTCCCCATAACAACAAAACAAACGAGTCCAAATTCGACTGTCTTGGCAC
The DNA here is from genome assembly GCA_947063395.1 of Hemistola chrysoprasaria. Taxonomy (NCBI): domain Eukaryota; kingdom Metazoa; phylum Arthropoda; class Insecta; order Lepidoptera; family Geometridae; genus Hemistola; species Hemistola chrysoprasaria. The sequence continues at coordinate 5,119,984 of OX346731.1, read as the reverse complement.
ATTTCGTAAGGCAGTTCCAATGGATATCACTCGACTCCATCATCAGACCCTCGTCATCATGTGGAATGAAAAGTCCTCATAACAACACAGCAAACGAGTCCAAATTCGACTGTCTTGGAACATTTCGTAAAGCAGTTCCAATGGTTATCTTTCGGCTCCATCATCAGACCCTCGTCATCATGTGGAATGGAAAGTCCCCATAACAACAAAATAAACGAGTCCAAACTCGACTGTCTGGGCACATTTCGTAAGGCAGTTCCAATGGTTATCTTTCGGATCCATCATCAGACCCTCGTCATCATGTAGAATAAAAAGTCCCCATAACAAAACAGCAAACTTTTTTTACTATGAGGACTTCCCATAGCAAAGAAGCAAATTAGTCCAAACTCGAATGTCTTGCCTCGGTGCCTCGGTCAGACTGCCTCGGTGGCGTAGAGGGCGCATGTTCGACTGCCAATCAAGAGGTCCCGGGTTCGATCCCTAGGTCAGGCAAAGTGTTAAATATTGGATTTTTCCATTAGGAATTATCTCAATAACTGCCTGGAGTCTGGAACTGTGCCCGGTAGATGGCAATAGGCTCGCCCCCTATTACATGGGACCAATAACATACTGGCGAAATGTGGGTGTATCTACTATGGGACTGAGTCCTGGGTACACCTCTGCCTACCCCTTCGGGAAAAAAGGCGTGAATGTATGTATGTATGTCGAATGTCTTGGCACATTTCGTAAGGCAGTTCTAATGGTTATCTTTCGGGTCCATCATTAGACCCACGTCATCATGTGGCATGCAAAGTCCCTAAACAACAAAGTAAACGAGCCTAAACTTGACTATTATTGCAGTTTTTGTAAGGCAGTTTCAATGGTTATCTTTCCGCTCCATCATCAAATTCTTGTCATCATGTGGAATAGAAAGTCCCCATTACAACAAAATAAACGAGTCCAAACTCGACTGTCTTAGCACATTTCGTAAGGCAGTTCCAATGGTTATCTTTCGGCTCCATCATCAGACCCTCGTCAACATGTGGAATGGGAAGTCCCTAAAACAACAAAGCAAACGAGCCTAAACTTGATTATTATTGCAGTTTTCGTAAAGCAGTTCCAATGGTTATATTTCGGTTCCATCATCAGACCCTCGTTAACATGTGGAATGGGAAGTCCCTAAAACAACAAAGCAAACGAGCCTAAACTTGACTATTATTGCAGTTTTCGTAAGGCAGTTCCAATGGTTATCTTTCGGCTCCATCATCAGACCCTCGTCATCATGTGAAATGATAAGTCCCCATTACAACAAAGCAAACGAGTCCAAACTCGACTGTCTTGGCACATTTCGTAAGGCAGTTCCAATGGTTATCTTGTGGCTCCATCATCAGACCCACGTCATCATGTGGAATGAAAAGAACTTATTAAAACCTAACATTCGAGCCCAAATTCAACTATCTTATCAATGGTCATCGCGGATTTCTAGACGCTTCATAATGGCTCCATTATCAGATCAGGTCAAGAGTACCATAATATTGCATTGTCACCGGACTTTTATATGTATGCAAAATTTGAGCTAAATCTGTCGTCATGTGGAATGAAAAGTCCCCATAACAACAAAGCAAACGAGTCCAAACTCAACTGTTTTGGCACATATCGTAAGGCAGTTCCAATGGTTCTGTTTCGGCTCCATCATCAGACCCTCGTCATCATGTGGAATGAATGATAAGTCCCCATTACAACAAAGCAAACGAGTCCAAACTCGACTGTCTTGGCACATTTCGTAAGGCAGTTCCAATGGTTATCTTGTGGCTCCATCATCAGACCCACGTCATCATGTGGAATGAAAAGAACTTATTAAAACCTAACATTCGAGCCCAAATTCAACTATCTTATCAATGGCCATCGCGGATTTCTAGACGCTTCATAATGGCTCCATCATCAGATCAGGTCAAGAGTACCATAATATTGCATTGTCACCGGACTTTTATATGTATGCAAAATTTTAGCTAAATCGGTCGTCATGTGGAATGAAAAGTCCCCATAACAACAAAGCAAACGAGTCCAAACTCAACTGTTTTGGCACATCTCGTAAGGCAGTTCCAATGGTTCTGTTTCGGCTCCATCATCAGACCCTCGTCATTATGTGGAATGAAAAGTCCCCATAACAATAAAGCAAACAAGTCCAAACTGGACTATCTTGGCACATTTCCTAAGGCAGTTCCAATGATTATCTTTCGGCTCCATCATCAGACCCTCGTCATCATGTGGAATGTCAAGTTCCTAAAACATCAAAGTAAATGAGCCTAAACTTGACTATTATTGCAGTTTTCGTATGGCAGTTCCAATAGTTATTTTTCGGCTCCATCATCAGACCCTTGTCATCATGTGGAATGAAAAGTCCCCATAACAGAAAAGCAAATGAGTCCAAACTCGACTGTCTTGGGCACATTTAGTAAGGCAGTTCCAATGGTTCATCAGACCCTCGTCTATATGTGTAATAAAAAGTCCCCATAACAATAAAGCAAACGAGTCCAAACCCGACTGTCTTGGCACATTTTGTAGGCAGTTCCAATGGTTATCTTTCGGATACATCATCAGACCCTCGTCATTATGTGGAATGGAAAGTCCCTAAAACAACCAAGTAAACGAGCCTAAACTCGATTATTATTGCAGTTTTCGTAAGGCAGTTCCAATGGAAATCTTTCGGCTTCATCATCAGACCCTCGTCATCATGTGGAATGAAAAGTCTCTAAAACAATAAAGTAAACGAGCCTTAACTCGACTATTATTGCAGTTTTCGTAAGGCAGTTCCAATGGCAAGTTTTCGGCTTCATCATCAGACCCTCGTCGTCAAGTGGAATGAGAAGTCCCCATAACAACAAAGCAAACGAGTCCAAACTCGACTGTTTTGGCACATTTTGTAAGGCAGTTCCAATGGTTCTGTTTCGGCTTCATCATCAGACCTTCGTCATCACGTGGAATGAAAAGGCCCTAAAACAACAAAGTAAACGAGCCTATACTCGACTATTATTGCAGTTTTCGTAAGGCAGTTCCAATGGCAATCTTTCGGCTTCATCATCAGACCCTCGTCGTCAAGTGGAATGAGAAGTCCCCATAACAACAAAGCAAACGAGTCCAAACTCGACTGTTTTGGCACATTTTGTAAGGCAGTTCCAATGGTTCTGTTTCGGCTTCATCATCAGACCTTCGTCATCATGTGGAATGAAAAGACCCTAAAACAACAAAGTAAACGAGCCTAAATTCGACTATCATTGCAGTTTTCGTAAGGCAGTTCCAATGGCAATCTTTCGGCTTCATCATCAGACCCTCGTTATTATGTGGAATGAAAAGTACTTATTAAAACCTAACATACTAGCCCAAATTCAACTATCTTATCATTTGTCATCGCAGAGTTCCAGTCGCTACATCATGGCTCCATCATCAGATCAGGTCAACAGTACCATAATATTGCATTGTCACCGGACTTATATAAGTATGCAAAATTTGAGCTAAATCGGTTGAGTGCTTCAAAATTCAGTTGCAAGATTTGTACCGGACATACATATCGGTACATACATACATTGCAAATTAAATAAAAATGCGAAATAGAAATATCTCTCAAGGTGAAACATTCATAATTCTCCTAAAATTAACTTTTACATTGATGAGAAGAGCTATAGTATTGTACTTATTATGTTTCTGTCGAAGGCAACCAATGACAGAAGCTTGTGAAAATGGTGCGCCCCCATTGGCCCATTTGAATTGGAGCAACAACTGTCTGAATGCCAAAAAGCTGGATTCGTATAAAAACAGCGTAATTATTATTATTACTCTGTAGATTCAGATGGAGCCACATGTGTGACACGTGTGGCTCCAGCTGGATCCACAAAGTCATACACAACTGGCAAAGGATCAAGTAATACTGCCCCGGATCAACTTATGAAAACGGATCAAATAATAACTACTTCTACGACCCGCATGATCAACTAAGTGCCCGTGGGGATATCTATATATATATATATATATATATATATATATATATATATATAGAGATCTCTTTACGGTAAATGTTGATCTCACGCGACTTCACGCGAGCACTTTGTTGATCCAAAAATGTATGTTGATCCGGCGCCTTTTGTTGATCTAATATGCATCTCTAGTAACTAATGTGGCTCCAACCGGATCAACATCTACACTCACGCGACTGCTTCCTAGAGTTCGCCGAAGTTGATCCGATATACAAATCCACCGTGCGATGGTTACGGTAAATGTTGGTCCTATTTAAATGAGCCAATCAGAGCACAGCAAACGATCGGATTGGCTGAAAGCAGCCGCGACGTTGCCGTTTCGTACGTACAAGCTATGAAGCTACAGATTAAACGGATAACTCAACAACTTGACAACACCACGGCTAATAGCGGATTTCAGGTGGTCATACTAATTTGTCATATCAGTATGACTACGAAGACATTTATAACATTCTCATATATCGGTCGTACTCACTTTTCAGAACCCCCTGTAGGAAAAACTAATGCCAGCCCATATGAAAATAAATATAAACTAGAAATAACTACACAGAAATGTACTGCCTCGGTGGCGTAGAGGGCGCATGCTCGACTGCCAATCAAGAGGTCCCGGGTTCGATCCCCAGGTCAGGCAAAGTGTTAAATATTGAATTTTTTCATTAGGAATTATGTCAATAACTGCCTGGAGTCTGGAACTGTGCCCGGTAGATGGCAATAGGATAGGTAATAGGTACCCATAATAGGTACATAATATAGTATTATTGAAATTGTAGAGGTAAGCCTCCTTTGCAGGGGGCCGCCTGGGGAAATACCACACCTTTGCCAGTTATTCATCCGCCAAGCAGTAATGTGCAAACATTACTGTGTTCCGGTATGAAGGGCAATGTTACCAGCGAAATTACTGGGCATGATGATATTCAAAAACTCATATCTCAGGGTGACAGGCGCAGTGCAGTGCCGCGCAGAATTTTGAATTTTAAAACACTGGGTGGCACTGTGTCTGATATGGGCAATCATGATGCTTACTCGTGCTCTTTGCTCGTCTTGTTACTCACTATCATAATAAAAAAAAAACATGGAACCAATAACATAAATGTGGGTGTATCTACTATGGGACTGAGTCCTGGGTACACCTCTACCTACCCCTTCGGAAAAAAAGACGTGAATGTATGTGTGAGAAATGTAGTCGAGGCGCTCGTTGTCAAATGGCGGCTACTAGTAGGTATCAGCCGGTAACCGAGGTCAAGCGACACTAGGTACGGCCGGCACTTGGATGGGTGGCAGTTATTTACACAACGAGTTTCCTCCGTGCCTCGGAGAGCACGTTAAGCCATCGGTCCCGGCTGACATTAAAACACCTTATAGGTAGTCGGAGACCATCAAATTTGACATCCACTAACTTGAATTTGGCGAGTGTGGCTAAAACACACTCAAACTGAATATATTTTTATTTTTCATACAAACTTCCAACCCCTATTTAACATACTTAGGGGTGGAATTTTGAAAAATCCTTTCTTATTACTTGTCTAGGTTAATAAAATAATCTTCTGTCCAAATTTCATCAACATTGGTATGGTAGTGTTGGCCCTGAGTTGATGAATCAGTCTGTGAATCACTCTCTCTCTCTCTCTCTCATTATATAATTCTACTTCTAGAAGTCTGAGAACGGAGACAGCGTAGTTTGTGGTGAAGGTGGTAACGTAAGCGGAGGCGGAGGAGGTGGAGCGGAATTTGTGGTGAAGTCGGAGATAGTGGAAGCGGGGAGAACAGGGTAGGAGGTGGATCAAGCTGAGTTTGTGGTGGAGGCGGAGAGAATGGGGTCGGTGGGCGGTGGTGGATAAAGGGAAAAAGAAATAAAGGGTCTTGACAGGCAGACGGACGGACGGACAGATAGACGGACAAAAAGTAATCTTATATGGGTTCCGTTTTTTTCTTTTGCGGTACGGAACCCTAAAAACGATCAAAATTGGTTCAATCAAATCATATAGGACATGTCCCAAACTAATAATATAGGGTTATATAGGACCGTAGTGGGATACTATGTAGGATATAGGTAGTGAATGTTGGGTTTGGCAGAAGAAGCATGAAAGTAAGATTAATGCTGTGGAGATGAGAAGCCTGCGAAGCATGACTGGAGTGACCTTGATGGACAAAATGAGAAATAGTGCGATAAGGGAACGCTGTGGCGTGGTAGAAGATGTAGTGACAAAGATAGAGAAAGGAATGCTGAGGTGGTTTGGACATGTGGAGAGGATGGATGAAAGGAGATTAACAAAAGAGATTTATAAGGCTAGTGTGAATGGTCAAGTCGGTAGCAGTCGACCTAGGCGTACTTTTCATGAACAAGTTGACGTTGTTCTTAGGAAAGGCCAAGTCAAAAGTACCTACAACCGACGAGCATGTATGAAAAATGTCATGAAAGTGAACGAAGCGAAAGTTGTATGTCAGGATCGTAGCAAGTGGAGGGAAATAGTCTCTGCCTACCCCACCGGGAACAAGGCGTGACTGTATGTATGTATATAGGTATATGATGTTATCTTTTTTGTATATCAATTAACTAATTTTGAATGCTTTTAATACTATTTCTACCAGACTTTTTTTTATTTTTGATCATCATTATTGACATTGTAATAATGAAGATTATTTTAATATTATAAAATAATACAAGACGAGTAATTATTTTTTATGAATAAAATGAGTTTGAGTTTAACCCCAGATAATGTGGGACCAAAACTGAAATCGCGAATAATATCAGCTGTTATATTATATAGGTACGTTTTGATTAAATATTTTAGCACTTTTGAATGGAACAGATGCAATTTTTCGCGATTTCATCTTTAGTTCTTTAATAAAAGTTGTTTGTTTTCATGAGTAGAAAAATCTCTAAAATTATACATAACATACATTCACGCCTTTTTCCCGAAGGGGTAGACAGAGGTGTACCCAGGACTCAGTCCCATAGTAGATACACCCACATTTCGCCAGTATGTTATTGGTCCCATGTAATAGGGGGCGAGCCTATTGCCATCTACCGGGCACAGTTCCAGACTCCAGGCAGTTATTGAGATAATTTCTATTGGAAAAATCCAATATTTAAAACTTTGCCTGACCTGGGGATCGAACCCGGGACCTCTTGATTGGCAGTCGAGCATGCGCCTTCTACGCCACCGAGGCAGTCAGAGATTATTCGGGATGATAAAAATTAACCCCGCATAATATAGTATCGGTACCTACTACGCATTTCAAATAACAGTAGGACCCATCTTATGCTGCGACGTCACTAAACAAAACTTCTGAAATCTATACTTCTGTAAGTAGAATTATATAATGAGAGAGAGAGTGACTCACAGACTGATTCATCAACTCAGGGCCAACACTACCATACCAATGTTGATGAAATTTGGACAGAAGATTATTTTATTAACCTAGACAAGTAATAAGAAGGGATTTTTCCAAATTCCACCCCTAAGTATGTTAAATAGGGGTTGGAAGTTTGTATGAAAAATAAAAATATATTCAGCTGATTTACTTCAAATTCTACATGAAGCCTCGTTTTAATAAATAATATGTACGTGTTTCACGGTTCCTTTAAAAAAAACCGTATGCGCGAAATATAGGGGTGCAAAAATTGTATAGTGAGTTTTATTTTTGAGATTACCTTAGCAAAAATAACTTAAAAATGTATTGAATTAAATCCGTTTTTAATAAGGTTTATCAAAATTCAACACCTAGGGCAAAAATAAAGGTTGAAAATTTGTATGAAAAAAATTCAATATTTAATGAATTAAAGTATCTTGAAACTGCACAAATTGTACGCTTCTCTATATGTTTGTTTGTAACGAATAGGCTCCGAAACTACTGGATCGATTTAAAACATTATTTTATTTATGAATGTGAGTAACAATGACTATAAAAGAAATTGCAAAAAATTAGGGATCCGTAAAAAAGCAAAATAATCATTAATTTACTTACGTACGCTATGAAAACTTTTGATGGTTGAATAAAATAATGTATTATGGGTTTGTAGTACTTATTAATATCTAAAAAATTGTCGGCAGACATTATATCCATCTATTATGGTTTAGTCACAATAATCAAAGCAGTGACTATATCGGTGGCGTAATGGGCGTATGATCGCCTCTCAGTCATGAGATCCCGGTAAATATTGGATTTTTCCATTAGTAATTATCTCAATAACTGCCTGGAATCTGGAACTGTGCCCGGTAGATGGCAATAGGCTCGCCCCTATTACATGGAACCAATAATATACTGGCGAAATGTGGGTGTATTTAGTATGGGACTTAGCCCTGAGGTGTACCCAGGGCTACCCCTCAGCCTACCCCTTCGTGAAAAAGGCGTGATCATATGTTATATTATGTTATGTTATCAAAGCAGTAATTATTGCGCTGTGACAACTATTGGTGGTAGAACAAGGTAAGTAATGTACTAGGGGTTTGTAGAACTTATCAATATGTACAAAGTAGTCCGCGGATAATATATCATCCATCTATAAGGACTGCCTCAGTGGCGTAGTGGGCACAAGCCCCACTGGCGATCATGAGATCCCGGGTTTGATCCCCAGGTCAGGCAAAGTGTTGAATATCGCATTTTTCCATTAAGGATTATCTCAGTAACCGCCTGAACTGTGCCCAGTAAATGGCAATAGGCTCGCCCTCTATTACATGGGCCTAATAAATACTGACGAAATGCGGGTGTACCTACTATGGGACTGAGTCCTAGGTACGCCTCTGCCTACCCCTTCGGGAAAAAGGCGTGGTTGTATGTTATGTTATTAAGATTTGATCACTCTATCACAACATAACATAACATACATTCACGCCTTTTTCCCGAAGGGGTAGGCAGAGGTGTACCCAGGACTCAGTCGCATAGTAGATACACCCACATTTCGCCAGTATGTTATTGGTCCCATGTAATAGGGGGCGAGCCTATTGCCATCTACCGGGCACAGTTCCAGACTCCTGGCAGTTATTGACATAATTCCTAATGGAAAAATCCAATATTTAACACTTTGCCTGACCTGGGAATCGAACCCGGGACCTTTTGATTGGCAGTCGATCATGCGCCCTCTCCGCCATCGAGGCAGTCTTTATCTCTATCACAAATAGTCATTAATTAGCGTGCGCTACGTGAACCAAACATAAACAGACAATAACGCCTTTTTCCCATATGGGTAGGCAGAGGTGTTCCCAAGACTCAGTCCTATAAGTACACCATTGGCTACGTAAAAAATAGGGTTGTATAAATAAAAAATACAATGTATCACGAAATGATTCATGTTCAAACGTTCTCTAGGTATACATATTATGCTACCCGCTACTCGTGCGAAGCCAGGGCGGGTCACTAGTTTTGTAAATATGTAGGTACTAGCTGTACTTCGCGGTTCCACCCGCGTTGACATCGTTCCTGTGGGAATATCGGGAAAAAAGTACCTCATGGTCTAAAGTCATGGACCCATGGTCATGGTTCCAGGGTCAAAGGTACCTACATACCAAATTTCAGCCCAATTAGTTCAACAGTTTTGGCGTGAAAGAGTAACAAACATCCATCCATCCATCCATCCATCCATCCATCCATCCATCCATACATCCATCCATCCATCCACCCATCCATCCATCCATCCATCCATCCATCCATCTGTCCATCCATCCATCCTCACAAACTTTCTAATTTATAATATCAGAAGGATGTTTGGTCTTCTTAGGTACTTAAATAAAATAAATAAATGTTCTGGACATTTCGCACATAAGTAGTCCCTAGTCTCAAACTAGGCAAAACCTACTGTACTAGGTATGGAGGCCTGAGAAATACATAGCCAAGACACAGAGCAAACATCCGCGTTCGTCACAAAAATGTTTGTCCTGGTTGAAAATCGAACCCACTACCTCAGGATCCGCATTCAGAGCTACTAACCACAGAGCCAAAAGGCCAGTAAAATAGTTATAGGTTATCTATTATATTATTCTGATTTGACTTCTTGCAGGCAGCATTGGTGAAAAGATAGCGTCTTTACTGGTCCTATTGTTATTTGAAACGCATATTAAGAATGTACACATAACTAAACACAATTGCAACTGGTAGGTAGTTAAGTTAGTCCTTAGGTATCATAATGTGAATAGGTACCTATTTATAACCATACGTATCGAACATGGATGAGGGGTGCCTTTCCACTGAAGCGGTCTCTACTTCCCCCTACCCCCTTCATTTGAGCCGGGATCACATACGACCAGATTAATTTATTAATGTAATGCATTCATAAAATCATGTTTCCAAATTGATAGATAATCAAAATGCATATGGATAATAAAATACTCACCATCATCTTCTGATTGGTCTATGACAAAAAACAAAATAACACAAATTCACTAACACGATACCAAAAACAAGCGCAAACGTTTTTACGCAATAAAATCTGCCAAACACGAGTGAAGGAATAAAAGTTTGATCCTCAAACGCCGCAGCTAACGCATATATCTTACCTTATTACTCTAACGAAGTAGTGTACTAGGTTCTCTGTCACACGAAGAATGCGACGTTGCCGCTTTGTGTTCGAGTACGTATTCGTCAATTTTGGCTCCGGATCCACACAGTCTAAGTAAATGTCGCATATAAATTAAATATACTCTGGATCTAAGTAATCATATTCAGTGTGATTTTTTCGACCGTTGGATGGATCAAAAAATGTTGGTCAAATCGATGACGAGTATGTTGAAAACCTGTAAGTACAGATCCATCGACGTCACACGCGCATCAAGGACGGATCAAAGTATATCAGTTTGCACGACGCAGAGCTGAGTAAACACGTAAAATAGGTGGATCAACAATTGTTCTAACTTCTCACTGAACCAACATTTACCGTGAAAGGTTGATTATATATATATATATATATAGATATCCCCACGGGCACTTAGTTGATCATGCGGGTCGTAGAAGTAGTTATTATTTGATCCGTTTTCATAAGTTGATCCGGGGCAGTATTACTTGATCCTTTGCCAGTTGTGTATGACTTTGTGGATCCAGCTGGAGCCACACGTGTCACACATGTGGCTCCATCTGAATCTACAGAGTAATAATAATAATTACGCTGTTTTTATACGAATCCAGCTTTTTGGCATTCAGACAGTTGTTGCTCCAATTCAAATGGGCCAATGGGGGCGCACCATTTTCACAAGCTTCTGTCATTGGTTGCCTTCGACAGAAACATAATAAGTACAATACTATAGCTCTTCTCATCAATGTAAAAGTTAATTTTAGGAGAATTATGAATGTTTCACCTTGAGAGATATTTCTATTTCGCATTTTTATTTAATTTGCAATGTATGTATGTACCGATATGTATGTCCGGTACAAATCTTGCAACTGAATTTTGAAGCACTCAACTTTGCATACTTATATAAGTCCGGTGACAATGCAATATTATGGTACTGTTGACCTGATCTGATGATGGAGCCATGATGTAGCGACTGGAACTCTGCGATGACAAATGATAAGATAGTTGAATTTGGGCTAGTATGTTAGGTTTTAATAAGTACTTTTCATTCCACATAATAACGATAATAGTCAATAATAGTCAAGTTTAGGCTCATTTACTTTGATGTTTTAGGAACTTGACATTCCACATGATGACGAGGGTCTGATGATGGAGCCGAAAGATAATCATTGGAACTGCCTTAGGAAATGTGCCAAGATAGTCCAGTTTGGACTTGTTTGCTTTATTGTTATGGGGACTTTTCATTCCACATAATGACGAGGGTCTGATGATGGAGCCGAAACAGAACCATTGGAACTGCCTTACGAGATGTGCCAAAACAGTTGAGTTTGGACTCGTTTGCTTTGTTGTTATGGGGACTTTTCATTCCACATGACGACCGATTTAGCTAAAATTTTGCATACATATAAAAGTCCGGTGACAATGCAATATTATGGTACTCTTGACCTGATCTGATGATGGAGCCATTATGAAGCGTCTAGAAATCCGCGATGGCCATTGATAAGATAGTTGAATTTGGGCTCGAATGTTAGGTTTTAATAAGTTCTTTTCATTCCACATGATGACGTGGGTCTGATGATGGAGCCACAAGATAACCATTGGAACTGCCTTACGAAATGTGCCAAGACAGTCGAGTTTGGACTCGTTTGCTTTGTTGTAATGGGGACTTATCATTCATTCCACATGATGACGAGGGTCTGATGATGGAGCCGAAACAGAACCATTGGAACTGCCTTACGATATGTGCCAAAACAGTTGAGTTTGGACTCGTTTGCTTTGTTGTTATGGGGACTTTTCATTCCACATGACGACAGATTTAGCTCAAATTTTGCATACATATAAAAGTCCGGTGACGTCCGGTATATATATATATATATATATATATATATATATATAGATATCCCCACGGGCACTTAGTTGATCATGCGGGTCGTAGAAGTAGTTATTATTTGATCCGTTTTCATAAGTTGATCCGGGGCAGTATTACTTGATCCTTTGCCAGTTGTGTATGACTTTGTGGATCCAGCTGGAGCCACACGTGTCACACATGTGGCTCCATCTGAATCTACAGAGTAATAATAATAATTACGCTGTTTTTATACGAATCCAGCTTTTTGGCATTCAGACAGTTGTTGCTCCAATTCAAATGGGCCAATGGGGGCGCACCATTTTCACAAGCTTCTGTCATTGGTTGCCTTCGACAGAAACATAATAAGTACAATACTATAGCTCTTCTCATCAATGTAAAAGTTAATTTTAGGAGAATTATGAATGTTTCACCTTGAGAGATATTTCTATTTCGCATTTTTATTTAATTTGCAATGTATGTATGTACCGATATGTATGTCCGGTACAAATCTTGCAACTGAATTTTGAAGCACTCAACCGATTTAGCTCAAATTTTGCATACTTATATAAGTCCGGTGACAATGCAATATTATGGTACTGTTGACCTGATCTGATGATGGAGCCATGATGTAGCGACTGGAACTCTGCGATGACAAATGATAAGATAGTTGAATTTGGGCCAGTATGTTAGGTTTTAATAAGTACTTTTCATTCCATATAATAACGAGGGTCTGATGATGAAGCCGAAAGATTGCCATTGGAACTGCCTTACGAAAACTGCAATGATAGTCGAATTTAGGCTCGTTTACTTTGTTGTTTTAGGGTCTTTTCATTCCACATGATGACGAAGGTCTGATGATGAAGCCGAAACAGAACCATTGGAACTGCCTTACAAAATGTGCCAAAACAGTCGAGTTTGGACTCGTTTGCTTTGTTGTTATGGGGACTTCTCATTCCACTTGACGACGAGGGTCTGATGATGAAGCCGAAAGATTGCCATTGGAACTGCCTTACGAAAACTGCAATGATAGTCGAGTATAGGCTCGTTTACTTTGTTGTTTTAGGGCCTTTTCATTCCACGTGATGACGAAGGTCTGATGATGAAGCCGAAACAGAACCATTGGAACTGCCTTACAAAATGTGCCAAAACAGTCGAGTTTGGACTCGTTTGCTTTGTTGTTATGGGGACTTCTCATTCCACTTGACGACGAGGGTCTGATGATGAAGCCGAAAACTTGCCATTGGAACTGCCTTACGAAAACTGCAATAATAGTCGAGCTAAGGCTCGTTTACTTTATTGTTTTAGAGACTTTTCATTCCACATGATGACGAGGGTCTGATGATGAAGCCGAAAGATTTCCATTGGAACTGCCTTACGAAAACTGCAATAATAATCGAGTTTAGGCTCGTTTACTTGGTTGTTTTAGGGACTTTCCATTCCACATAATGACGAGGGTCTGATGATGTATCCGAAAGATAACCATTGGAACTGCCTACAAAATGTGCCAAGACAGTCGGGTTTGGACTCGTTTGCTTTATTGTTATGGGGACTTTTTATTACACATATAGACGAGGGTCTGATGAACCATTGGAACTGCCTTACTAAATGTGCCCAAGACAGTCGAGTTTGGACTCATTTGCTTTTCTGTTATGGGGACTTTTCATTCCACATGATGACAAGGGTCTGATGATGGAGCCGAAAAATAACCATTGGAACTGCCATACGAAAACTGCAATAATAGTCAAGTTTAGGCTCGTTTACTTTGATGTTTTAGGAACTTTACATTCCACATGATGACGAGGGTCTGATGATGGAGCCGAAAGATAATCATTCGAACTGCCTTAGGAAATGTGCCAAGATAGTCCAGTTTGGACTTGTTTGCTTTATTGTTATGGGGACTTTTCATTCCACATAATGACGAGGGTCTGATGATGGAGCCGAAACAGAACCATTGGAACTGCCTTACGAGATGTGCCAAAACAGTTGAGTTTGGACTCGTTTGCTTTGTTGTTATGGGGACTTTTCATTCCACATGACGACCGATTTAGCTAAAATTTTGCATACATATAAAAGTCCGGTGACAATGCAATATTATGGTACTCTTGACCTGATCTGATGATGGAGCCATTATGAAGCGTCTAGAAATCCGCGATGGCCATTGATAAGATAGTTGAATTTGGGCTCGAATGTTAGGTTTTAATAAGTTCTTTTCATTCCACATGATGACGTGGGTCTGATGATGGAGCCACAAGATATCCATTGGAACTGCCTTACGAAATGTGCCAAGACAGTCGAGTTTGGACTCGTTTGCTTTGTTGTAATGGGGACTTATTATTCATTCCACATGATGACGAGGATCTGATGATGGAGTCGAAACAGAACCATTGGAACTGCCTTACGATATGTGCCAAAACAGTTGAGTTTGGACTCGTTTGCTTTGTTGTTATGGGGACTTTTCATTCCACATGACGACCGATTTAGCTCAAATTTTGCATACATATAAAAGTCCGGTGACAATGCAATATTATGGTACTCTTGACCTGATCTGATAATGGAGCCATTATGAAGCGTCTAGAAATCCGCGATGACCATTGATAAGATAGTTGAATTCGGGCTCGAATGTTAGGTTTTAATAAGTTCTTTTCATTCCACATGATGACGTGGATCTGATGATGGAGCCACAAGATAACCATTGGAACTGCCTTACGAAATGTGCCAAGACAGTCGAGTTTGGACTCGTTTGCTTTGTTGTAATGGGGACTTATCATTCCACATGATGACGAGGGTCTGATGATGGAGCCGAAAGATAACCATTGGAACTGCCTTACGAAAACTGCAATAATAGTCAAGTTTAGGCTCGTTTGCTTTGTTGTTTTAGGGACTTCCCATTCCACATGTTGACGAGGGTCTGATGATGGAATCGAAATATAACCATTGGAACTGCTTTACGAAAACTGCAATAATAATCAAGTTTAGGCTCGTTTGCTTTGTTGTTTTAGGGACTTCCCATTCCACATGTTGACGAGGGTCTGATGATGGAGCCGAAAGATAACCATTGGAACTGCCTTACGAAATGTGCCAAGACAGTCGAGTTTGGACTCGTTTATTTTGTTGTAATGGGGACTTTCTATTCCACATGATGACGAGAGTTTGATGATGGAGCGGAAAGATAACCATTGAAACTGCCTTACAAAAACTGCAATAATAGTCAAGTTTAGGCTCGTTTACTTTGTTGTTTAGGGACTTTGCATGCCACATGATGACGTGGGTCTAATGATGGACCCGAAAGATAACCATTAGAACTGCCTTACGAAATGTGTCAAGACATTCGACATACATACATACATTCACGCCTTTTTTCCCGAAGGGGTAGGCAGAGGTGTACCCAGGACTCAGTCCCATAGTAGATACACCCACATTTCGCCAGTATGTTATTGGTCCCATGTAATAGGGGGCGAGCCTATTGCCATCTACCGGGCACAGTTCCAGACTCCAGGCAGTTATTGAGATAATTCCTAATGGAAAAATCCAATATTTAACACTTTGCCTGACCTAGGGATCGAACCCGGGACCTCTTGATTGGCAGTCGAGCATGCGCCCTCTACGCCACCGAGGCAGTCTGACCGAGGCACCGAGGCAAGACATTCGAGTTTGGACTAATTTGCTTCTTTGCTATGGGAAGTCCTCATAGTAAAAAAAGTTTGCTGTTTTGTTATGGGGACTTTTTATTCTACATGATGACGAGGGTCTGATGATGGATCCGAAAGATAACCATTGGAACTGCCTTACGAAATGTGCCCAGACAGTCGAGTTTGGACTCGTTTATTTTGTTGTTATGGGGACTTTCCATTCCACATGATGACGAGGGTCTGATGATGGAGCCGAAAGATAACCATTGGAACTGCTTTACTAAATGTTCCAAGACAGTCGAATTTGGACTCGTTTGCTGTGTTGTTATGAGGACTTTTCATTCCACATGATGACGAGGGTCTGATGATGGAGTCGAGTGATATCCATTGGAACTGCCTTACGAAATGTGCCAAGACAGTCGAATTTGGACTCGTTTGTTTTGTTGTTATGGGGACTTTTTATTCCACATGATGACGAGGGTCTCATGATGGAGCTGAAAGATAACTATTGGAACTGCCTCATGAAAACTGCAATAATAGTCAAGTTTAGGCTCGTTTTGTCGACATTGGAACTACCTTATGATAAGTGCTAATATAGTCGAGTATGGGCTCGTTTACTTTGCCGTCTTTTAAAACTTACTTTACAAACATAAGATAAACTTGTATGCAATATGACCAAAATCAATACCAAAGTAAAACAGTTTTTTTTTCTATTGACATTTTACACAATTTCTCATATTTATTTAATATTGCAATAAAGTAAAATTTAATGGATAATAAATTATAATATCTAAAACTTACAATTAAATAATGATCACTGACAAATAAACAATTAAAAAAAGAACCTCGAGTGTAAGAGTGAAGTATTGAGCTCAAAAATATATTTAAAAACTGTACTACATAAAGAAACTGTTTTGACCAAAATCATACAAAAATAAAGAGAAAACTGTAATTCAATATCACTAGTAATCGATGCGGAATAAATCACGAAACGCACGGCGGCGCTCGGGCAGCGATAGGGGAGAGCGCGGGATTCGGGAGGCAGTCCTCCCTTTGCGAACCATTCCTACTTTACTATACCTTTTTACTATGTTGGGAGTGTTAAGAATATAAATTAAAATGGATCAAATAAGTACGAGTTTGTCCTAAAAATTATATATAAAACGGAACCACTAAGTGCCAATTATTAGTCTAATATAATCAAACACAGACAATAGTAGGTAGTAATAAAACCAGAGCGTCGAGTCGAATAAGTCATACGTCACAAATGGTCACATTATGTTTCCCACTAGTTTTTGACATTATTAGGTATGTCATTATGTGTGAAATGAAACATTGCAAAAGTAGTTCTAACCAACAAAAGAACCACAAAGGTTCTATTATTATTCACAAGTTACATTCATTATTTTGATTAAGTACCGTAATTTTACTTATAGGAACACAAAACCAGAACCAAACACAAAAACAGATCAGTGATGCAAGTGTGCATTGAAATTATTTTCAATATATTTTAAGAAGATAATATTATCATAACATCGACTGTCTCAGTGGTGTAGTGGGCGCAAGCTTGACTGCCAATCATGAAGTCCCGGGTTCGAACCACAGGCCAGGCAAAGTGTTATTTGGATTTTTCTATTAGGAATTATCTTAGTGACAGCCTGGAGTCTGGAACTGTGCCTGGTAGATAGCTCACCTCACCTGGGACCAGTAACATACTGGCAAAAAGTGGGTGTACTTACTGTGAGACTGAGTCCTGGGTACACCTCTACCTATTCCTGGATGATTAGATTCACAATGAGAGTTTCATGAACTGCAATTATACGAATGTTGCAGCACTCAATTTGGGGTCATAGATCTGTTAAGTATGCATCTTTATATTATAAATCCATAAAATAGATTTTATGGATTTTTATAATCCCATTTTATATCGATGGACCCACTTAGGTGTTCTTGAAACAAATTATAATTCGGTGCCAGAACGATCTCTTGGGTATAAAAAAACTTGGCCGCTACGGACCCAGTTACGTTCAAAATTCAGTCACAAAAAGGATGGAGTATATACCTATTTTAAATACGTAATTGGATGAAGTTATTACCCAATGCTAAGAATATAATCCCATTTTATATCGATGGAGCCAATAAGGTGTTCTAGGTATAAAGTATAATTCGGAGCCAGAAAGTACTCTGGGGTTTAAAAAATTTGGCCGTTATGGATCCAGTTCTGTTCCAAATTCGGGCACTAAAAGGATGTAGTATATACGGTTTTATATATGTAAATGGATCAAGTTATTACCCAATGCTAAGAATATAATCCCATTTTATATCGATGGAGCCAATAATGTGTTCTAAGAAGAAAGTATATTCTGGAGCCAATAAGTTCTCTTGGGTATAAAAAATTTGGCCGTTGCGGATTCAGTTCCGTTCAAAATTCGGGCACTAAAAGGATGGAGTATATGCCGTTTTCAACGAATATAAAGAGCAACATCGCGCGGCAGAGGGCGACGTTGCCACTCCGGTCGCAATAGGTACAAACGGAGTCGAGTTATTCGCGCCTAAAGGTGGAGTCTATAATGCACGGATTCGTGGCTGGATCAACTAAGTGCCCAGGGAGGTGTTTATATATATATATATATATATATATATATATATTGTAACATTTCATATTTGCACTCCACCCAATTAATGTACCATTTTCTCTTGTTTTAGGATAACTGGTAATAGAAAATGCCTCACTAGCATTAAGTTTGTCCTAGCGTTGTGCTGAATTACAAATAAATAAATAGATATAAACTAATAAATCAAATATTATTTGTTATGATATCTTTAGTTTTTACTGGTTGACATATCTACTCAACAACACCTTTGGATTGTTTGCCTAGAATGCAATTTTGCACAAAGTTTTTCAATAATATAATATACATATTATGATTAAATGAGAAAGAGATTACTAAAATTTCCACGGAAACGAAAGGGGAAAAAAAATCCTCTCTTCAAATCAGATAAAAAAAGACCACTTTAAGCACATCTCATCTCCACAATCGCAAACTTTAATGAAAACGTTTTTATCAAATCCAAAGAACTTTTCACACTGGACCGGTGTTAAAGTGAAAAGGGTCTGCTCAATTTCCGGCACTTCCAACGCCTTTACAAACTGAGTTTCCTATCTCTTTCTGTTCAATTTGAACTGCTGTTCCTGTTCCAACACACCTCGTGTTGGAACAGGACAGCTATAAAGATCTGAGATATGTCAAAAACATTTACCGTATAGTTTTAAAGTTAGATGTGTTGTAATAAATCATAGTATTATATATTTATATGTATATTTAACACCTAAGTATCTATAATACAATAGATTGAAAAGTATGTAGGTATTCGACAAGGCGTCTATCGGATATATAACATTTTACTTACTGTAAAAAGGTTATTGACCATTAAAAATAGTAAAACAGGGTCGAAAAATTCCTGTCTTATGCTTGGTTAACATTCTGCTTTTGTTTGTAGGGAATTGGTAGACCGAGTATGTAAGCAGGTCAGTTCTCGTATGTTTTTTTATTCACTTCCCTGCGAAACACAGGCTTAAATGTAAACCTAACATGCATAAAAAATGTACATTTTGAGACTTGTAAATAGGGTTGATAAAAACTCAATGGCATTTTGAATTGCACAATAATAAATATAACAAACATATTTATACCACTCAACGCTAAAACTATTACTAAACCGTTTGGTATCATGTAGCACTTAGAAAACTTTTCAGCGAGTGATACCTTTAGACGCAGCTAGTGCGACGTAAAAACTAAATCACATTAATTACATTATTCTAAAACATCTATAATATAGGCACCGTAAGTTCCATTTTTTATAGTGAACAGAAAGCGCAATATGCTCGTGGAGTGGTTGGTCGAGAGCCCTCCGCTTTTTATGCTCGACTCTGCTCCAGCCGGCTCTAAACAACTAAGGCCTCTTAAGAGCGGCTTATGAGCGTCGTGGCTATATTATATTACAGTGTCTGTGTGCTGTATGCTGCATCTGAGATTATTACTTCAGTGCATATGATGGATACAAACTTTAAGATATAAAGATTTGTTTATATATTTATAGATAGACAAAGCTGTCTATTCGCTTCAAATACGATACAAAAATGGAAAGTAAAATTCTCCCACGAGCGGGACTAGAACCCGCACCTTCCACACCAATTGAGCCACCAATTGAGCTATCGTGGAAGTATACCTACCAGTCATCGGCGAAATTTTCGCAATTTAGGAGAGGCATAAATATGTCCAGTATTTGTGACTAGCACGGGCTGCTGATGATGCATTTAATGTTACTCGTATATCGGCCGTGACAATCGTTTTTTTTTGCCATTTTTAAGAACCCATAAGTGATTTTATTTCAAGATCTAAGTTGCTTATATTATTATATATACGATGTGTGTAATACACAGCCGACAGCCTAATACAAATGCGAAAGTTAGAATGTGTGTAAAGGTAGTAAAACATGTCAAATCTACCATAATTGTGTTTTGTGATCAATGACGTTGAATTGCTTTGGTATCCTTACTCTGAGTTTGTGATAGACGAGATGGATAGGTATTATGTTATTTTAAAAGTACACTAAAATATGAAGATAAAATTTTAAACAGGGGAAAGTATTTTAATTCTCAAAGTGATACTGCGGATTTAGAGTTTATTTTATTTTCAATAAAGAACTTAAAAAGGAAAAGATACCATAAACAAACTTATCGGTGTTTACAACAAACTTGATAATACTTATAGAAGCACCATAGAAATCGCGTTGTCAGACCCGCTCAAAAGGTTCCTAATAAACCCCATAATAAAGCCATAAAGGGACAAAACTGACTCCAAAAGCTTGGGATTAAAACGGGGTCACTATTCATTTAGGCGACTCACTCGGTATTGTGCCCGTTCTATTCAGTCAACTTGTCATAATGTAATTTATCAAGAAGATACTGTTATATTCGGAGTTGAAACTCCCAAATTACTTATTTCAATTATGAAAATCGTGTTTCTTTGGGAAAGGTTTAATTTGGGATGAGAGAACGCCTCGGCACGCCAATTTCAGACACTTTTGACTGAAATGCAGGACGAAATAATATATTATCGGTAGAATAAAATAGAATAGAAGAGAAAAATATTTATTACTTTTCTACACAACATAAAAACATTAAAAATATATTAAAACAGTTAATATTAGGCAATAGGAAGGCCTCAGCTAGTTAATAACCACGTCAACGGACGTCAACACGGACTTGACGCAGTTGCTGATTTTTAAGATGTTTCCGTGTTCGAACTTAGATGTTGGTCGAGTTTAAGTGTGTGTACTAACAGTGACGTCACAAGTGGTGACAAATGAGATTTTCTTTTTAATTCCCAGTTATCACCAGTGGTGTGATGGAGGTGCTGACCAGCGGGAAGTACCCCTAATAAACTACATAATATGATGTAAATATACCTATGATGACAACGGTCGGACTAGAATCTAAAAACTAATAAGTTAAAATAGGCAACGCGCGGTTTTACAACTGAAAAATGAACCAATTTTTATAGATTTGCAGCATGAGAACAGAGCACACCTGTGTTGTTTTCTATGGGTTATATAGTATTCTGAAAGAAAGAAAGAAAGAAAGAAAAATGCGTTTATTACCCAACCTAATAACAAACACGGTATTACAATCTGCTATAACATATTATATTTAGACAGTGGTAGTGGTAATCGGCTTGTGCTCAGCATGTGCTGCGCTCGGCTAACCGTGCACTGCGCTGTATTTCAGCACGTACCGTCTTATTTAGATTTTCTATTTTGTTGTTCTACGGTAGTACCTAATAGAAACGTCCTATCCTAATAAAATGCACGCTTCTCATACCTCCATAATCAAATTTGATCCTAAAAATATGAAACACATCTGTAAGGGTTAATAGTATTACCGTTCAACCAAACCTCGTCATCAAAACGGAAATGGAGCCCAATTCAAAAAGGTCACTCATTGAAAAAAAAAGTCAACAAAAGGTCATAAAAAACAAATGAAGTCTTCCCCAATTACGTTAATTGAGTTTGCGAGAGACCGCTGTGATTGGTTGCTACGGTTTATAGCTCTATGAATTGTAATTGCGAATTAGATTCGTCGGATTTTCGGGAATTCTAGTCAGCAGTTTGTCCGTCCGGAGATTGTGGCGACATGACCTGACCCTTGCTATTTTTAACTTTTTGATATGACCTGACCTTTGATAGTGTTTTAACTATAAAAGGCTCGCTTTCCTAATATCATAGCGATATCGCGAGGTACATTCGAGCGTTATCAGTAATAATTCCCATTACATTTACACACTTTGCTCGTTAACATGCACAATTTTATTGAGTTAAAAAGATGAAAAAAATTAAGTTTAGTAGTTTTTGCACAAAGCCGCAAAACACATATACATAAAAAGACAAATTTTTGCAGTTATTAGTGGAATAAACAAATAAGGACTTCATTCATAAAAAAAATCAATAAATGGATACAAATTCCTTCCTCAAAAGGTACACCTACTCCTTCCTTTCTTGTGCGTTCTTCTTGTAAAGCTATCTTTCCGAACGCACGGTAGACTCGTTACTGTTTATTTTCATTGACGTACAAAAGTGTCAGATTGTGACCTATTTGAATAAATCTTTTTGACTTTGACTTTGACTACCCCTCTGCCTACCCCTTCGGGAAAAAGGCGTGATTGTATGTTATTTTAAATTCCTTTCGCATTAAAATTTTAATCAACCATAAAATAAAACTCCATTTATAAAACTATTTAAACGTTATACTAATCCTTGAAGCTACACTACAATTTACTCAGAATTATAATGAACTGCTACACAACTCTTCAAGTTAAATATTTATCTAAGTCCACTTAAGTAACATAAACACTAAACTAGGATTAGCTAACTTGGGCTAATTGCTTTAATATTGACCTTCCAGATTTTTTTTTTAAATACACTAGACTAATCACTGAACGTTCTAGTCTAGGAAAGTTTGTACTTTACGGTAAAAGTTCCACGAAAACATAACATAACATACATTCACGCCTCTCTCCCAAAGGGGTAGGCAGAGGTGTATCCAGGATTCAGTCCCATAGTAGATACACCCACATTTCGCCAGTATGTTATTGGTCCCATGTAATAGGGGGCGAGCCTATTGGCATCTACCGGGCACAGTTCCAGACTCCAGGCAGTTATTGAGATGATTCCTAATGACAAAAATCCAATATTTTTTTCACTGCCTGACCTGGGGATCGAACCCGGGACCTCTTGATTGGCAGTCGAGCATGCGCCCTCTACGCCACCGAGGCAGTCGAAAAGTTCCACGAGGTGACTGATATTATTATTACTGGGCATGACGAGTTTCTATCTCAGGGTGACAGGCGCAGTGCAGTGCCGCGCAGAATTTTTAATTTTAAAACACTGGGTGGCAGTGTGTCTGATATGGGCAATCATGATGCTTAACTTACCATCGGGCACCTGATTTGCTCGTCTTGTCACTCACTATCATGCCAATAAACCACCCCTTGTTTGCAACATCTTCTCCGGCTCCAGAATAACTAGCAGAAAATGCTAATCTAGAATTAAGGCGTCCATACAAAATAATATATCACAAATATGGAGAAATAGATAATAATTTTCTACTCATAATAATTGTTTGTGGTTCTTTAACCAAATATGTTTTCGCGCAAATAATGGCCAGATCAAAAGCCAACCATAAAAAATTGAGTGAAAAATTATTCTCTCTTTCATAGCATTTGTAAAATGACAGCCTCGTCGGCTCAGATGGTAAGTACGAGTAAGTACGATCCCCGGCAAGATCAAAATTTGTCAAACTCAAACTCAAACTCAAAACAGCTTTATTCAAATAGGTCATAATCTGACACTTTTGTACGTCAATGAAGATAAACAGTACTGAGTCTACCGTGCGTTCGGAAAGATACCTCTACAAGAAGAACGCACAAGAAACTTGTAGGGCTTAATTTTTTCAACAGATAGTTTCACAATATTTGGTTTGCTTACATTCGTTTTCTTTGAAGGTGCCGCGAGGCGGCTATGCCGAAGTTTCCAAGCATCTTTGTCCTCTATGTACTGGTTGACTTTATAATAAGCCTTCTTTAGTAAAGTAGATTTTATACAGGTTTTGAATTTACCCTCTGAGAGCCCAGTTATCTCTTTGGGGATTTTATTATAGAAACGTACACTATTTCCTAAGAATGTCTTTTTATTTGTTTTAAATAAAAAAATCTAAAGCTAGGTACAACTATTTTGTCTTTATTCCTAGTATTAATTGTGTGCATGAACATGTCTATTTGATCTGTGTCTGGGTGTTATAAGCTTAAATATGTATGTATATCAGTCATCTGGTTACCATAGTACAGGCTTCTAGCTAAATTTGGGACCAGATGACCGTGTGTGGAGGTCGTCCCATATTATTAAAAAAAAAACCTTTTGTATGGAAGAGTAACCACCTTTATACATAATTTTCATAGTTCCAAAATTTGACTCGAACATACACAAACATTTAAATTCAAACTCAAACTTCAAACAAAAATAAATATTATAGAACCATTTTTAAACATCAATAAATAATATCAATAACTAGTAATTAATCTACCGTGCGTTCAGAAATATATCTCTACAAGAAGAACGCACAAGAAACTTGTAAGGTTTAATTTTTTTACGACGAGTTTTACAATATTTGGTTTGGTTACATTTGTTTGCCTGTAAGGTGCCGCAGTGGTGGCAGTAAGGTAGTGGCTATGCAGAAGTATCCAGGCATCTTTGTCCTCTAAATATTGGTTAACTTTATGATAAGCCTTTCCTAATAAAGTCGATTTTATACAGGTTTTGAAGAGACCTTCTGAGAGATTACTAGTCAGTTTATCTCTTTTGGGGATTTATTATAGAAATTGACACAGTTCCCCAAGAAATACTTTTTATTTGTTTTAGATAATATTAAGCTAGGTACGGTACAGCTAATTTATCTTCATTCCTAGGATTAAAATTTTAACAACAAAATTTTAATTTTTACGCATATACATTATGATGTTCTCATAGATGTACAAGGTTGACAAGGTCAATAGGTTTATATGTTTAAAGAATTCTCTTAAAGATTCGCGTGGACGCATCTTATAGATGACACGAATAATACAATTGCAAGTATACATTTAAAAAAAAAACATACATTAAAACTTTGAATAAATAAATGCTTCTAAAAAGAAAAAATAGGGACAATGCCCTCAGCCCTGCGCTGTGCATTATAATGGTACAATACACGATGTGCAACGTAAGACGACCGCGGCTTAGAGCGCTCAGTTACAATATTTTTGGCTTTCCTTGCTTCAGCTCTCTGTAATACTTACGCTTGAAATAGATGCGACAGTTAAGGCCATTTGATAAAACATCAAAATTTTTAATTTCCTTGTAAAGATGTGACGATACGAAATAATTAAGTGCAAAAATACTGTTGGGAGAAAAAATTCACAGATCTCGTGCTCCCCACGAATCTAAAGGGCATTGAAAATCAACGTAGGAAATACGAAATAAAACAAATATACAGAGCTAATTTTTATTTTAATAATTTGAACAAACTATATCATTCTTTGGATCCACCCATACAGAGAAGGTGGTCTCGATCTTGCACCAATCAATTGGCAACTTTTAAAAAATGTTTCATTTCGTGGAAGTGTTCAAAGTGGGGGCTATGTTGTGAAATATTTTGTGAAAATTTTTTCGGGCCTGCATCTTACCACCGCGCCGACCGCGCTCGCTCTCCCTCCGCTAAGGGACAGCTACAGGACACCTACAGGATAAACTAACGCCCGTACGCGAATACTACCGGGAATGAAAATTGTTCCCCTGTTCAATATCTAGGTGCTTTTTTTATTTTTTTGAAATTCGATCTAGTTTTCAAAATATACTAAGATCAGTGAAGAGCGATCCTAAAATTTCACGACAAAGCTTTGGCATCGAAATAATTTGAATTTCAGCGGTTACAATAAAAATAATATAATCGCAAATTTCTTCACAAAATTCATTTTCGTAGTGCGCGCACTCTCGTATATTGGCTTTGTACATTGAATTGCAAAATCGCAATGATTTTTTTCGTAGTGCACGCTCAGCCTACGCAGACTATACTCGTAAGTTTACGCACTACTACCATTCGTAAGTATTGTACCGAAACGCTACAAGTGCTACGAGAATGCTATGAAAGCTGGAACGTGTGCGCTACGGCGCTACGACTCCTCTCGATTTTAATAACTGACACGGACTGCTACGAGGCTATGAATTACAACGTCAACTGTTTTTTTATTATACTTCAAAAAGGACGTTATTATGTTCTGCGCGTATACTTTTAATGTATGTTCATTGGTATCTTCTTCATCATCTCAGCCATAGGACGTCCTCTGCTAAACATAGGCCTCTCCCATAGATTTCCATCTAGTCCGATTGTAATTGGCCTGCGTCCAGCGTGATCCTGTTGTCTTTATACAACCGTCCACCTTGTGGGTGGACGTCCTACGCTACGCTTGCCATCAGTTCTACATGTTATGTCTGTGCCCATTGCCACTTCAAACTTGCTAATCCTCGGGGCCAAGTTGGTAATTTTCGTTCGTGTACGGATCTCCTCATAACTATTTCGATCTCAAAGAGAAATCCCGAGCCTAGGCCTCTCCACAGCTCGGTGGTCTCTTCTTAGACCAATGTTTTTTAAAGTTTGTTTTTAATGTTTTTTAAAGTTTATATACCTACCAAAAGTCCTTTAATTATCTTAGTCGATTTTATACATTTTTATTAAAAAAAAATATCCTGACATTTTTAAGATGAAGTGAAAATAAAGTTTATAAACGTAAATAAAATTATACAGAGTATTCTAATGTCTTAAAAGTATTTGAATATTAAGTAGTTATTTTGGATCTTTCGCGATTCTAAATATTGGATTTTTTCATTAGGAATTATCTCAATAACTGCCTGGAGTCTGGAACTGTGCCCGGTAGATGGCAATAGGCTCGCCCCCTATTACATGGGACCAATAACATACTGGCGAAATGTGGGTGTATCTACTATGGGACTGAGTCCTGGGTACATCTCTGCCTAACCCTTCGGGAAAAAGGCGTGAATGTATGTTATGTTACGTTTTTCATATTATAATATTATATAGTTATCGAACTGGTTTTTATATATATTCGGAGGGAACATTTACCAAATAATAGATTTGGTAAAACTTTCAGTGTCAAAGGAAACGGATTCTGGGTCCTAGGCCCAGTAAACCCTATACTGTTTATCCCATATTGCCGGCTAGAGAATGTTATTTACAATAATATTCCCAAACATCGTAGCCCTCTTATTATCGCCGTATTATATAATTTGATTTGAATAAAGTGAGGGTTTGATGCGCGTTCCAATTTTAGAAGAACATTTGCATAATTTATTATAATTAATAGTGATGCTAAAAAGTATTAACTATATTTAAAAATGTTATTATCAGACCTATCAAATTAAATAAAAAATATTATTCTATTCTATTCTATTCTATTCTATTCTATTATAAAGTCGACGTGGCCCTGAAACCGCATCTCCTTTCAGAAAAGTATGCTTTCTTCTTTATTATTCCTTGAATAGTTTTACAAATAACATTTACTTAGCTCAAGGTCAAAGAAAAATATTGAAGAATAATAAATCATATTTTACTATTGACTATGTATTACTATTGAATACGATTTATAACCAACTCACGCAAATAAATTCTGGTTTCCAATATTGTATTTCGGTTTTGTTATTTTTGCGTTATAACGCTTCGTGCGTTTGATTTTAAACATGATTAATTTTAGTACGACTTCGGCATATACAAATAATTGGAGGTCAAATAAGGACTCTGAAATTTTATTGTTTTTGTTATAGATATTATACTCGTATTGGAATATCGCATCTCGGCTCTCTCGGCGTCTCTTCGTGCGAGCGTGAACCAAAATTATATTTATATTTATTTTTAACAAGAATTATATTTATAATATACTCCTTTGGTACCTAAACTGCCTCAGTGGCGTAGTGGGCGCAAGCTCGACTGCCGATCATGAGGTCCCGGGTTCGATCCCCAGGTCAGGCGAAGTGTTGAATATAATATGATTTTTCTATTAGAAATTATCTCTATGACAGCCTGGAGTCATCTATCAACTATGAACCAGGCCCCCTATTACAACGAACCCATAACGTACTGGCAAAATGTGGGTGTAGCGTCCGTGATCCAGCGGGAATATGCCCGGTTTAAAATCCCAAGTGCCGTGGGGTTACCAGCTTTAGAATAGTACCTCACCCTCTCTACCCGTGGTTGCCGTAAAAGCCGGCTAAGGGTTATGAGATCCAGAGAACGGGCAGCGGCGTCCTCTGTGTAAACCATCAAACTGCGCTGGTCAATCCGTCTGCCAAGCGTGGCGAGTATTGGCAACAACCCCCCTAATGGGGGAGGCCTATGTTCAGCAGTGGACATCCAACGGCTGGATGATGAAAATCCCAAGTCCCTGGATCGAATCTCACCATGTGGACTTTTCGTGTTTCGGATGGCACGTTAAACTGTAGGTCCCGGCTGTTTCCTATGAGATTTTGAAAGAACACAAGGGTTATAATATACATATTTAATCAAATACAAGGTACAACAGACACATATTTCACACTTATGTACCAATAGGAACGATAATACAATCACCCGGACACTGCACCTCAGAATAAAATAGTGGTTTACTGTACTAAGGAACGTCGTGTCCTCTTGAGATCCAGAGCGAAAGTGTTGCGTGGGCTCCCGGCGCTAGCAATAATCCCCACCAGTTCGACTGTCATGGCGTCTTCATAAATGGTGGGTGGTGCTGACGTCACGTCCACGGTAGTTTTGAACGCGGGAAACACGAGTGCGACAACATCCGGCCATATGCTGACGCTTTCGTCCCGAACAGCGTAGTGGTTTAATGCAGAGCTGAAAACATTAACACAGATTTATATTTATGAAAACACTAATCACAGTTATAGAGATACATAATACAGTGTTTATTTCTTTAACACTGGACGGTATAGAGGTAGTTGGTTCATTTTGTCCGTGGTTTGAGCCAGATGATGTTCATACAGGATCAGTCTAGCCGTGTATCACCACTTACTACAACAGCGTTCACAGCGCGGATGCCTGTTGCAGTTTGAATAAACCATCCCTCTTATACTATCCACCATGTTAAAGCGACTGCATTAGGCCTTTATGAAAGACTGTTTAGGTAGGGGGCTATCGTAATAGAGAAATTGTTATTATTATATAAAATCATCAAGTCAAAATGAAAATGTCGTTATTACAAATAAATATTGATTTGATGTCATCACAAGGTTTGTTTTACTTAATAATAAAATACTTTACATACGTGACAACATCCGGAATTAATCTGCCATTTGTATCCAGGGTTTCATATTTTCTACACAGGCAATACCATCATAACGCTTTGAAGATCTTTCTGCTCCCCTCATGTCCTGCACTTGATATCTATCGTGTCCTAGAGACTTCATCACCTGAAACGGACCTTTATAGAGAGGCAGCAATTTGCAACTTTGACCGTCGTTCGAGTGACGAGGAATTTTAAGTACTACAAGGTCTCCGACAGAATAGTTCGGCGTGTCTTTCCTTTTTGCGTCAAATGATGCTTTCTGTTTTTCGGCGTCTTTTTTTATATTAGCGTCGACCGTAGTTCTCAGTGCGGTGACGTCAACAGAATATTCAATGTTATTATCGTCAGTGATAGAGTCGTTATTCATGCGAATTCTGTACCCAAAAACACTTCACTCGGTACAGCAGATGTAGTCTTGTTGATTGTGCTGTTTATACCCTGTTGTATGTTGGTAATATGTTGGTCCCAATTGTTGTTTTCGGTATCTGCGCCCATACTACGCAATGCTTCTAAAATTGTTTGATTATATCGTTCCACCTGGCCATTGGAGCGAGGTACAGCGGTGGCAATAATGTGAGCTCTAATATTTCGGTCATTACAAAAATTCGTAAACAGCTTTGATGTAAATGCACTACCTGCATCACATACTAATCGCTTTGGATTACCGGACACTTTAAAGATCTTATTTAGCTCGTTAATTACGACTGTACTTTTAGTGTTTTTGACGGCAGCAATAAATACAAATTTAGTAAACGCGTCAACTAATACAAGTAGGTAACAGTTCCCTTGAGTAGTCTTCACAAAGGGACCATGGTGGTCGATGTGTAGTGTGTGGAATGGTTTCGCGTGCTTAGGGATCGGATATAATTTTCCCGGCTTCTTCCCATGAATGTTTTTGTGGTATATGCAATTAAGGCAATTTTTATTAAATTTAGTGACAGTTTTCTTTAAATGTGGGAACCAATATTTAGACCTAATTCTTTCTATAGTTTTATCGACAGCAAAGTGGCCTACATCATCGTGATTAGCCCGAATAACATACCACACGCATTGTTTTGGTACTAACCAACGCCTACCAAATTCCGTTCTCCTATAAACTTTGTTGCCTAATACTTCGTAGTCATTAAAAATCTGTTTATTTGTCTCGGTCTCGCCTGACAGTATTATCTCTCTTAATTTACTGATATCAGCATCTTGTAACTGAACCGACAATAGCCAGTCACCCTCTGTTACACTGATGTTATTTACATCTTTGTTCACTACAGAGACGTTATCGATGTCGCTGACAGGGTTCCTGCTTAGCGCATCTACGTGTTGCATCTGTGCCCCAGCTCGATGAACAATGTCGAAACTAAACTCTTGGGTACATAGCACCCATCGACTTATCCGCGGAATTATATCCTTTTTACTTAGTGCGTGGCGTACCGCATTGCAATCAGTAGTGATTTTAAAGTTCGTTCCTAGTAAATAATGGCGGAATTTTTGTAGACCTGCTACAATAGCTAGTAGTTCGAGTTCGAATGAATGATAATTTTTCTCTTCGTTGCTGGTTTGCCGGCTGTAAAAGTGTACGGGTTTTTCCCCATCACTAGTAGACTGCATCAATATGCATACTATTCCCTCACGACTCGCATCGGTATAGAGGTTAATTGGTAGTTTCGGGTCGAACACTTTCAAAACTACGTTATCGAGCAACAAGTCTTTTACAGCCTGATCTTGTAGGGGACCCCATTGCCAGACTGCGACTTTTTTAAGTAAATTTGTTGAAGGCTTGCAAACTCAAAAACTCAAACTCAAACAGATTTATTCAAATAGGTCATAATCTGACACTTTTGCACGTCAATAAAGATAAACAGTACTGAGTCTACCGTGCGTTCGGAAAGATACCTCTACAAGAAGAACGCACAAGAAACTTGTAGGGCTTAATTTTTTCAACAGATAGTTTTACAATATTTGGTTTGGTTACATTCGCTTTCTTTAAAGGTGCCGCGAGGCGGCTATGCAGAAGTTTCCAGGCATCTTTGTCCTCTATGTACTGGTTGACTTTATAATAAGCCTTCTTTAGTAAAGTAGATTTTATATAGGTTTTGAATTTACCCTCTGAGAGTCCAGTTATCTCTTTTGGGATTTTATTATAGAAACGTACACTATTTCCTAAGAATGTCTTTTTATTTGTTTTAGATAATCTAAAGCTAGGTGCAGCTATTTTGTATTTATTTCTAGTATTAAAATTATGAAGGTCACTATTTAATTTGAATTTATGTAAATTTTTACGCACATACATGATGTTCTCATAAATGTATAAGGATGGTAGGGTCAGTATATTTATATCTTTAAATAATTCCCTCAGGGATTCGCGTGGACGCATCTCATAGATGGCACGAATCGCACGTTTTTGTAGTATAAAGATAGTTTCTATATCTGCGGCTGACCCCCACAACAGAATTCCATAAGACATCAAGCTATGGAAATATGCAAAGTACACTAATCTCGCCGTGGCTATATCTGTTAGTTGCCTAATTTTATAAACCGCGTAAGCTGCAGAGCTTAGTTTCCCTGAGAGCTCGGTGATATGAGTGCTCCATTGCAGGTTAGAGTCTATATTTATGCCAAGGAACAAAGTTGCATTGTCAATATTGAGTCTTTCACCGTCAAGAACTATGATTGGTTCTATACTTCTGACGTTAGGCAACGAAAATTTCAAACATTTAGTCTTTTTCGCATTCAATAACAGATTGTTTGCTATGAACCATCTGGATATACTTGCTAAAGTATTATTAACATGTACTAGTGAAGTATCCTTCCTATCAACTTTAAAAATCAATGACGTATCATCGGCAAATAGAACTATATCTGCTAGACCGTGGACCATGTAAGGCAAATCGTTAATATATGCCAAAAACAGGAAAGGACCCAAAATTGATCCCTGTGGGACTCCCATCTTGACAGGAGAATTAGCAGATGTGATACCATTGACGCTAACCTTCTGCTGCCTACTAGACAAGTATGATTCCACCAGGTTGAGGGCATTCCCATGAATTCCATATAATTCTAACTTGCGCAGTAACGTGCAGTGTTCTACACAGTCGAATGCTTTGGAAAGATCACAAAACACTCCAATGGCATCCTGTGAACTCTCCCAAGCCTCCAAGACAAGAGTCATGAGATGACAGCCCGCATCGGTTGTTGATCTGCATTTGGTGAAACCATACTGGTTTGAATGCAGTATTCTATTTCTATTGAAATGTGACAGCAGTTGGTTTAGCATCAATTTCTCAAAGATTTTACTTAATACTGGCAAAACAGAGATTGGCCTATAGTTTGAGGGATCTGTCTTACTTCCCGATTTAAAGATAGGAGTGATTTTACTTATTTTCATTAGTTCTGGAAACGTGCCTTTATCTATGCATAGGTTAAATAATTCTACTAAGTAAGGAGCAATTGTGTTTATTATAGAATCTAGCATTTTTACAGATAGACCCCATAGATCTTCAGTAGCTTTAACATTTAAACTCTTGTACGTCTTTTTGATATCAATTAATAAGATGTGTTCGAACGAAAATTCAGGTATGGTGCGTTGGAAGTTTTCTTTAAGAAAAGTCTCCGCCAAGTCTGGGGATGAATCAAGTGACTTGGTCGCGTTCAGGGCTATGTTAGAGAAGAAATCGACAAAAATATTAGCGACTTCCTCAACATTTGTAATGTGTTCATTATTAATTAATCATTTATATTCAGAATCTCTACATTTATCTTTACCTGTCTCTACATTTATTGTTTTCCAAACCGCCTTAATTTTATTACTTGATTTGCGAATTTTGTCTCTAATATTTATGGCTTTTGCTTGGAAGCAAACAGCTTTAAAAATTTTTGAATAACATTTAACATACTCATGAAATGATTCTGAATTAGAATGGGCTTTATCCCTATACAACTCATACATATTATCTCTACTTTTCCTGATACCCTTGGTAGCCCAATCACTAAATTCTAGTTTCCCATTCGTGTGTAATTTCTTTTTGGGACATATCTCATTGAACTCCTTACTTATTACAGAAAATATGTTTTCATAGTTGAAATTAGGGTCATCCTCAGAGACAGCGACATTTACGAGTTTTAATTCTATATTATTCCTAAGCTTTTCGAGTTTATATGTTGTTAGGGGCCTATGTTCAATTGTTGGTTTTTCTTTTGATTTTTCACATATAAATTCTAGTGAGAGACCCTTGTGGTCAGACCTAACTCCACCTGTTATTGATAACTTCCTACTTTCGAAATTGGTAAAGATATTATCAATACAGGTCGATGAAGTGACTGTAACTCTTGTGGGCTCAGAGAATAGGTAACTCAAACCGAAGGACTTAAATAAACTAGTCAAATTAGTTTTATCTGGAGAATCTGACAAAATATCAATGTTAAAATCACCGCATACAAGTACATGTTTATTACTTTTACAAATTTTGTTTAGAATTATTTCCATAGAGGACATAAAAGAATTGAGATTCGAGTTCGGCGGCCTATATACACATAAGATTATGTGCCTTTTCACTTCTACACAAG
This sequence comes from Hemistola chrysoprasaria, assembly GCA_947063395.1. NCBI lineage: Eukaryota > Metazoa > Arthropoda > Insecta > Lepidoptera > Geometridae > Hemistola > Hemistola chrysoprasaria. Next base: position 5,085,989 of record OX346731.1, on the reverse strand, counting down.
CCACCTCACAAGTTCGTTCCACAGAACAGCTGACAATGTCATTTCGCTCTTTATATTTAATTGATTTTCTTAAAAGTATAATCGAGCCACCTCTTTCAGCAGATGTTCTGTTGAACTTACTGGCCACCTGAAAATTATTAACATTAAATGACATTTTATCATTTTTTAACCAAGTTTCACAGAAACATAATATATCATAATTATATTTATCTACAAGTAATTCAATGTCGTTAATTTTGCCAGAGAAGCGGTTTATATTTTGATAGAATAAAGATAATGTACTAGTACCACTCTCTGTTGTCTTAAAAATTAGTTTAAATTATTTTCCACAGTGTTATTATTAGTACATATACTAATCACTGTGGAGTCATTATTAAACACCGTTATATTACCTATAACTGAATTAATATTATAAGCTACCAATGTAGCAATCATCAACATGCATTTCTTCGAACAGTACTTAATATTGTCCGGAGTCAGTTGAAAGTTTTTAATAAACTTATTCATGTCAAAAAACATTAATTTGTCACTATGACGAGATGTCAAATTATAAAATAAATTGTTTATCATATGTGTGTGTTTATTTTGAGTTGAAGTTAACGATGAAGAATATGGTAAGGCACACAGCATAATCTTAAAACAATTTATTTCAAGGAGAGAGGTTATGTTATTAATAACCTCCCTTTTGTCTATACCTATACTTTGTCCTATTAAGATGACAATAACCGTATTACTATCTATAGTATGAGTACTACTCCTAATTTTATCACATATTTGTGAGTAAGATGCACCGGGCATGCAATGATTATAAATCATATGATTACTCTCATTGCACAACAGAGAACCAAAATCTACACCAATCTGGTCTGAGAAAACAAGTACCTTAGTCCTACTATGTCCAGCAATACATTGATTCTCCCTCCAAGCCACTCGCACAGGAACAGCACATGGTGCTTGTGAGTTCACCTGAGGCTCAGTTGATTTTGTTTGCAATTCTGAGTTAATGCAATCTACATTACTTGTAACCAACTGGGCCAAAAAAGCGCACAGTTCCGGATAAATTTTCTGAAATAATTTATCAATCCTAAAAATTGTCTTAATTGGTGGACTGATTTTGGAGTTGGGTACCTCACAATTGCATCAAGCTTTCGTGCATTTGGGCGAACGCCCTGTTCGGAAATATCATAACCTAAAAATGTGACACGATCTTTGAAAAATGAGCATTTTTCTAAATTTATTGTCAGTCCATTCTTTACGAATAGATCCAAGACCATTTCTAAGCAGAGTATATTCTCTTCTAGACTATGGGTTGCTATTAAGAGATCATCCATATAACATATGACCCGTCCAAAACGTAAGTTACCTAAAAACGGCCGGCCCATTGCAAACTCCAAAAGGCATTCGTAAATATTCGAAATGGCCATCGTTCGTAATAAACGCCGTCTTGTGCACGTCTTGCGGTTTGATGCAAATTTGGTGATACCCACTTTTTAAGTCTAAAGATGTATAGAATTTACATCCCTGCAGTCTGTCAATAAGATCCTCTATTACCGGCATGGGGTATTTTTCTTTAATTGTTATATTATTTAACTGTCTATAATCGACACATAATCTCTTTGCCCCTGACGCTTTGTCTACTAAGATAGCTGGGCTAGCATACGCAGAATTACTGTTACGAATGATTCCATTTTTTAAAAGGTCGTCTGTTATTTCCCGTGTCATTGCTCTTTCTGATTCCGACATTCTGTATGGCCGTTGGCAAATTGGTTTATTAGTCGTTAATTGGATGTCTAATTCAACGCAAGAGGTCTTGCCTAAGCGTGAAAGATCTTTTGAAAGGCATTGGGGGTATTTTGATAATATTTTGTCCAAAATTGTTTTAAGGTCATTGGGTACATCGTTAGAGACGTTGACATTACAAACGTTTAACATTTGTACTGACTGAAATGTCAACGTTTCTCCCATACGTACATACATTAGGCTTTTGTCTTCTGTGAAATTTCGTCCAACTAGAATATCGCAACCAGAAAGGCTATCTATTACATATAAGGTAATCATTAGTTCTACATTCAGAGAGAGAATCTACATTCAGAGTAGCGGCTACAGCTTTTGTCACTTGAACTGAGGAATCATTCGTAAATCCTACCAAGTTGATTGGATTATTCAACAAAAAAGGTTTCAGATTTAATTGACTCACTAGTGCAGACGTAATCAAGGAACAATCACTACCCATATCAAAGAAAGCTTCACTGTTAGCACCGTTTAGCGAAACTTTCTTATAAAATTTTTGTTTTGTATTTGGATTTGAGATCATTTTGACTTCAACGTCTTTTTCGACCTTCGTTTTCGACTTCGATTTGCAAGCGGCCTCCATGTGTCCCATTTTATTGCAAAACGAACATTTGACATTATCTGGGACGGAACAGTTGTTTCTTCTGTGTCCCGTTTCTCCACAACGAAAACAATTTATAGCTGTATTATTAACGACACTAGCATTATTGGCATTGGAGCTAGTGGCAATCGATGTCGAATGCGTAGGTCGAGAGAGCCTTTGAGTAGATTGATTTTTTTGTACATTTGGTAAGTCTCGCGTCACGTGTACTTTGCTGTGTAAGAATGCTGCGAGATCATCGCAGTACCTAAAATTGCCTGCTTCAGCAGCCACACTGATATTTGTATCCCCGATAGCACCTACAATGATCGACACGATGTCGCGCTCTCGAAAACCTAACTGTAGTCGGTCTATTTTGGATTTGTGTTGAAAGTAGAATTCGTAAAGCGACTGATTAGCTGCTGGCTTAGTATCTACGAGCTCTTTTAAGAAGTTAAACATATTTATTTTAACTTGGAAGGTGTTCGATAAGGTCTCTCGCCATTGCCTCCACTTCCACGTCGTCCATTTTGTTTAATTTTTTTGCAAAGAATCTAACCATGTTTTAGCAGTATTGCGCAACTTTTGAAGGGCTTGATACTTTATCATATTGTCAGACCAACCAAACGCGAGGGCATTCGACTCAACAACATTAATCCACATGTCAATATTATCTACAAGGGGGTCGAATTCGGGTATCACTGACGATAAAACAACATTCTGACTCACGGTTCGCGATTCCTTACGACGCCGCTTGTGGTTGCGCCGCCGCCTACGGTCACTTCCGCTGCTACTGGTAGAGGACGAGCTGGAACTCGAGCTCGTAGACGGATCACGCGATCTTTTATTGCGTCCACGTGGCATCTTTGAGGCGTAGTTCGAACACTTCTGATGAAAGAACACAAGGGTTATAATATACATATTTAATCAAATACAAGGTACAACAGACACATATTTCACACTTATGTACCAATAGGAACGATAGTACAATCACACGGACACTGCACCTCAGAATAAAATAGTGGTTTACTGTACTAAGGAACGTCGTGTCCTCTTGAGATCCAGAGCGAAAGTGTTGCGTGGGCTCCCGGCGCTAGCAATAATCCCCACCAGTTCGACTGTCATGGCGTCTTCATAAATGGTGGGTGGTGCTGACGTCACGTCCACGGTAGTTTTGAACGCGGGAAACACGAGTGCGACAACAATATAAAGAGGGCAGTCGTTAGGTCATGTCGGAGGCCTTGTAGGAATCTTGGCGACCTGAAACTCTGACAATATGAGTTGTCCACATAACCCATTTGAATTGACTCGAGCAGTGTAATTTGGGTTACCCGTTCTCTTAGAGTATAAATTCAAATTATTATTAATTATTACTATGTGACTGAGACACATCTGTGCTTACCCCTTTGGGAAAAGGGCGTGATTGTATGTTATGTCATTTGTATAATACCGTCTTGTGCGTAATGTTCAACTTAGCACACGATTATCATAAATAGATATACTAATTCCACTTAGATCCCCACTTGAACAAACAAAAACATAATTGTCTTCTAAATGTAGTAATATAGTTGAGAATTAAACTTAAAACTATAAACAGTTGTATTGAGGTGGAAAATCTGAGCTTGATTATTAAAAGGGTATATAATAAACGGGTAGATATTACTTTTTTTGTGGGCGGCTAAAATCTCTATGACTTCACGATTTCACAATTGTCTTATGATAATCAGGCCTTTGCATTATAGGTATAAAGCTAAAAAAGGCTTGCGACAAGAAAAACAATTTGAATGAGCTATAAAGAGAGAAAAACTAGACAGATACGCGATAGAACTAAAGAGAAGAAATTAGTAGGTGAAATTAAAACTGTAGGTTATGCGCGTTGTGCGAGCTGAATTACACTTTATTGCGTCGCAGCTAGAGTCGCTATTTATACATATGAATGTGAGGAGAGTCTCTTCTGTAGCTTTAGGTCTGTATTATGAGCTATAGGTATATACCTATTATAACTCAATCTCTGCTGAGTGACCAGAACATTGCAATGACAAGGTACAAAGCCGTGATTAAACAATGCATGCAGGAATTCGATAAATTCCAATGTCACACAGCCAAATGCATGCATTATTGCGTTATACAAGGGACACACGAGACGGTTGGGTAACAAGAATCTGTTCCACTTGACCGATATTCTTGTACTGAGTTAGATAGATAAATAAGCACATTAATGTACCTAGACCTGATAATATACATAACAATAAGAAAGTACTTGCTTACAGATAATCTTCATCATCATCGTCATCATCATCTCAGCCGTTTGTAATCCACTACTGAACATAGGCCTCCCCCATAAAGGGGCGTTTTTCCAATACTCGACACCCTTGGTAGGCGGGTTGTCGAGCGCAGTTCGATGGTTTTTTGCAGAGGACGCTGCTGCCCGTCTTCTGGATCTGTTATCCCTTAGCCGGTTCATACGGCAACCACAGGTAGACAGGGTAAAGCACTATTCTAAAGCCGGTAACTCCACGGCACAGTTAATCTTAGACTAATACAAACTGCAAACAGTGGAATATACGTAGCTCCTTGCTGCAGTCTTTCCGTTGAGCTACATGGGGCTGTTCAAAAGGATAGTGAATAGAGTGTTGGTCGGGTCGGCAACATACTGGTATTGCCCTGGTGTTGTAGGTATTGGGCACACCGTCTACTTGTCCGTCAACTTTCGGCTCGCCGATATGCAAAACATCGTGCTCAATGTTCAGTCCTAAAAAGTATTGAAAAACAGCGACTACTCAATGTTCAGCTCGAGTAAACGCTGAAGTCTATCACCATTTTTATATGAATTACTTATTGTTGTGTATAATTATGCAAATTACTTCCCAGTAAGACAAATAAATATATTTTTAGTTTAGCTTAGCTTCTCTACTCAGGACTGCGGCCTGTACTTGCGGTATTCAAATGCAATCGAGACAACTAAGTTAGGAGCTAGTTGGAATACGGAAATGGGTTCTAGATCCGTTCCATGCTCTAAATGTGTTACTGACTCGTTTGTATCTCGGACACTAACGATTAATAACTTCTACTGTGCATTGTTTATTAGTCTTCTTTCTATCCTTGTCCACACATGGTGAGGTCGGCACAGCAAGTAATCTTCTTCCACTTCAGAACATTCTTTGAATATTGTAGCACTAGTCTTTGAATATTGTAGCACTAGGGGCTCATGCTGGTACTCACAGAATGCACCAGACCGTCTTTAGAAAATAGTACCTCACCCTCTCTACCCGTGGTTGCCATAAGAGCCGACTAAGGGTTATGAGAACCAGAGGATGGGCAGCTGCGTCCTCTGCGTAAAACCATCACACTGCCCGCCTGCCAAGCGTGGCGAGTATTAGCAACAACCCCCCTTATGGGGGAGTCCTATGTTCAACAGTGGACGGCTGGATGATGATGATGATGATAATGAAACAGAAATCTCCGGCACTCCGCATGCGGGCCTTATCGACTAATGAAAACTATTACAGCATGTGGTTCTTATAGCATGCGGGAACAGAAATATCCCGCACTACGGATGAAAATGATGCCGATCATGATCTTCACGTAATAAAATATCATCGCAACAATTTCTTTTTATTTATTTATAGAGCTATCACAAAAAATAACAACGATTATGTTACTCTGATGAAGTAAATAATAATATTATTGAGTGAGTTATATAAGTATATAATATGCTGGGGCCGGAGGGTGCAGGCGAAGCCAAAAATGTCTTCTATGTCCTAAGATTATATTTTAATTCCATTACAATAATGAGCTATTTCTAAATTATTACAATTTAATCCTACGACTGCCTCGGTGGCGTAGAGGGCGCATGCTCGACTGCCAATCAAGAGGTCCCGGGTTCGATCCCCAGGTCAGGCAAAGTGATAAATATTGGATTTTTCCATTAGGAATTATCTCAATAACTGCCTGGAGTCTGGAACTGTGCCCGTTAGATGGCAATAGGCTCGCCCCCTATTACATGGGACCAATAACATACTGGCGAAATCTGGGTGTATCTACTATGGGACTGAGTCCTGGGTACACCTCTACCTAACCCTTCGGGAAAAAAGGCGTGAATGTATGTTTTTTTATGTTTAATCCTATGTACTAATGTACGGTGACAACTGACCGATGCTAGGATAGAAATGATGAATCTTCAGGGGAAATCATGGGGACAGGGGGAACTTAGCTACAAACAGCTTTGGTGTCCGAATTGTCAGTGAAAAATATTAAAATCAAAAAGTGTCAATTCGGACACTGTCCGAGTATTTTGGGTCCGAGTCGCCAGCAAGCCAAAACAGTAGCGTTCGCGGTTTTTGATGTCACGTCGTTGCTGATAATGAGCCCGGTGTGACGTCATCGCACGTGTACTTACTGAAATAAAAAACAAAACAAGCAAAAAATAATCTAAGTGCGCGATCACCAAGCCACCTGCCAAGCGTGGTGATTACGGCAAAATCCCCCCAGTTGTTGGCGTTCTGTGGGGGAGGCCTATGTTCAGCAGTGTACGTCTTTCGGCTGATGATGATGATGATGAATCCTATGATGAATGAAAGCAAATATTCAAATTTACTAATAATCTAACCCTCCTTTAAATGACGGTCTGACAATATAATATTGAAGTCTACTGATATTTTTTGTCAATTTCATTCTAAAGCAATACCCGAAGAACAAGTTAAATCTGATAATAAAATAAAATCACCTCTAAAAATACGTTTTAAAAAGTTTTATAAGAAGTTAAAACATTTGAGAAACTAGTATAAATAAGTCAGGCATTTACTCAGTTATGAAGATATAATTCAAGTACTATCGCGTTCATAAGTCAAACACTTAGCTTTCTGCGGGAAACCGTCGGGAGAGGATAAATCATAGCTTATCCGACTATTCCACGTATGCTTCGATTGGGAAATGGTAAATGATATTTAAGATAATTGATTGAATAATAATAATCATAATAATTATATAATAATTGATTTAATGGTATTTGCTTTTATATAAGTTACCAATGACTAAAGAAATAGATTTTGAAATGATCAAAATTCGATTAATAATTGAGGATTTTTTACTTTTTCACTCGAATATTAAGCAATTGCTTTTTCTGTTATAGGTTAAACTGTAATAAGCAAATATAGCACGCGCAAAGCCAAAGCTACTCGTAATTTCTAAATAACAAACTCAAATTCAAAAATATTTGTTCAATTAGATCACAATCTGACACTTTTGCACGTCAAAGAAGAACTATAATGAATCTACCGTGCATTCGGAAATATACTTATACGAGAAGAACGTACAAGAAACTTGTCACATAACATACCATCCGCCATATTTCCCAAAGGGGTAGGGGTAGTAGAGATGTACCAGGGAGTCAGTCCTATAGTAGGTACACCCACATTTCACCAGTATTTTATTCCTATGCAATATGGGGCGAGCCTATTGCCATCTACTGGGCACAGTTTTATAGTCCAGTCATTGAGATAATTTATCCAATATCGCTTTGCCTGAACTAAAGATCGAACCCGGGACCATGGTCGAGCTTGCGACCACTACGCCGACGAAGCAGTCAATTTGTGACAATATTTATTTACAAAAAAAAAAGTAATTTGTTATAATTCGTATCTAACTTTTCCTTTGACTAATAAAAGCACGTTTCAAAAAGCTTTTAAAAATTGACAAAGACCAAGAACTAATATAGTTCATTCGATTCGCAGTTCATAATTGAATTCCCAATCATCCTCGTACAAGTAGGAGACGAGTTCACTATAGTTAGCACAAACTTTGTTCACGCTTGAACTACTGTTATCCAGCTACTTTGTTATAGTTCCTTTAATGTACAATCGGCGACATAAACCTTTATGTTTTTAATTGCTATTTAGCCCCTGACCGAAAAAGGAAGGGATGTCATACGTTTGATGTGTCTGTGTACCTGTTTGAGGCAAGGTAGCTCCTAAACGAATGGATTGAAATGGATTTTGATGCGTTTTTAGGGTTCCCTCTAGGATACTTCCTGTTGAAATTCACAGCCTCGTTGGTTCAGACGGTAGTAACTCTGCTTTCTGTGTGTCAAACATTTGTGTGCATGAACATGTCTGTTTGATTTGTGTCTGGGTGTTATAAGCTTATTTAAGTATGTATATCAGTCATCTGGTTACCATAGTACAGGCTTCTAGCCTAGTTTGGGACCAGATGACCGTGTGTGGAAGTTGTCCCATATTATTATTATTAATTGATGATGATCTTATATCACGGTAGCATTTTGTCCTAGCTATGGAATCCTACTTAGCACATTTAACCAGGGGTGCTATTATGAACTTGTAATCACGTAACAACAACAGTAAAATATGCTGTCAAACGTCATTTTTTGTATGCCATTTGACACTTCACCACACTTTTACTGTTATTCGTAATTTTTTTTTAAATTGTCGGTCGCAAGCGTTTTTAATATAGATAATAAGTGTAATGAAAATCGGTTCAGCCGTTTTAAGATTATCAGCTCTTTTCTAGCGGCTGAAGGGATGTGAGCATGATCGATGTAAAATTTGGTATCCTGAGTTAGCACGGCCAATCAGCCTATATATGCCGACGTCGCACCGACACCGTCACCGAGGGACGGCTGACGCAGCACACAGAAACAATTGGATTTATTACAAAATAATAGTCAGTCTATTTGTCGCATTTAATGTAAATTGACGTTTTATTATTAAAATATTATAATTAAATTGCTTTTTAAAAACCTAAGTCCGGTGTCCGGTACATAACTGGCGCAGTCGATTAGGTTCCCGCGCGCGTACATTTGTCCAAACTCGGTACATTCGAGACTCAGCGTAGGCGCGTCGATTTCCAAATCGAGAAGAAGGGAAGAATAAAGAACCTCTACCAGGCACTCGAGACGCTAAGCGAGGAGATCCGGAGAATTGGAGATCCCCGTCCTCAGGCGCGACAAAGACGACTCATTCAGGAGATGCAGAAGCTGGAAGGGTGAGTGCTCTCGCATATATCCAAGCTCCCTGCTATATTTCCTGTCTTATATATTAGGTATATTATATTAGTGTTTTTGTGTGTTTCTGTCTATAGAGCTAACATCGCGACATAGGTAGAAACCCCTTAGTATAAAATTAAAGTCTGTTGCTAAAATCGCACAGGCAAGCTATTAGTGTGTTTTTGTGTGTTTCTTCTATAGAGCTAACATCGCGACATAGGTAGAAACTCCCTAGTATAAAATTAAAGTCTGTTGCTAAAATCGCACAGGCAAGCCTCCTGCTAAAATCGCACATAGGCGACACTAGTTAAGAATAAATTTTAGTGCATAAATATAATATTAGTTAGATTAAATCGTTTTAGTATAATAACTACGGTAATTGACCCAGATATAGCTGCAGGGATCAAATAACTCCTACGTAGGTAAGCAAAATGTCGTTTAGTGACTGTAAATCGGACTTCAAGTTATTAGCCGAATTGTTACCGCGTTTCGATGGTAATTCAAAACTTCTTAATTACTATGTGAGAGAAGTTGAAAATATCATAGGGTTACTACCCGAAGCGTCACGCCAACATCCCGCGCTTATCTGCTTAGTCAAAAGCAAATTAAGCGGCAAAGCCACCGACGCTATTGCTTACGAGGAAAATCTCACTTCATGGGATTCCATTAAAAATGCACTAATTAGACGTTTAGGCGAACCCCGTAATGAAATACAGCTTATGCAGGAGCTCACTCGAACTCGTCGCAATAGAAACGAAGACGCCGAAACGTTCGGCAAGCGACTTCGAGAGATGCTTGATACTCTGTACTCAGTTGGGCAACACACAAATCGTTCTTATTACGAAGAGATGGTTATTGAACAATATATAAATCATCTAGACTTCCATGTATCTCTAGGAGTTAGGATCGCTAAGCCAACCTCGCTAGAATACGCCATAGTTGCAGCTAGACAGGAAGAAGTGCGAATTGCACAAAACCGGCAACCTTATAACATGCCGTCGACTTCCCAGCTAAGTAAGCAAAAGGAAGTACCTATAGATCCCCAGAATAACAAACCGTTTACCCCATACCAGGCCCGACAGGCTTATCATCAGCCCCAATCGTATTTTGTACCCCAAAATGATGTAGACCCCGAGCAGAGGCAACATTGGGTGCAATCAACGCTGCCATGGAAAAATCGAGCAACTTCAGGCAACTTTAGAGGAGGTGGTTCAGGTAACTTTAAGAATGGTAGTAACAATGTAAACCCTAGACAGTTCAACGTTCCACAACAGCAGGTGAACCCGCGGAAAGACTCAGACGTCACTATGAGATCTGTGAATAAACCGGCACCCACGCAATACTCGACGAAGGAGCAGCTGTTCTACACACAAAATAACCCGCAGCACTATCAACCTGCTTACAAAATAGGTGAGTGCTATGATTATTATAGCTATAGCCAGCGGCACGAAGGCGACTCGGAACTAGAGGGCCCGGACATGGAAACTCATTACCATCAGGATTTTCCTACGGCTTCGGATCCTACAGATCAGAGCTAGTAGAGACCAACACTTCGGATACGGCTCATTAACCACACAAATTTATTCATCGGCACCCCAACAGTATAGCAAAAATTACTAGGAATCACCCTAACGCAAAATCTATCAGAGGCCACTTAAAAACTGCTTAGAAGGCCTCACCTTGTTGCAGAACTCTTCTCAACGCAGGAACCCTCGTGCTCTACGCAGCAGCAGACCTGACCCTTACCCCTGTAAAAAACAAACAGGGCATCCTCTTGCTTAAGCAGGGACAAGTCGTTAAACAAATTAATAGTATTTGCAGTTAAAACTATTATCAAGCTAATGGCACTATTCGCGAGTACAAAAAAAAAAAATAATATAGGCCTGGGTCACAGTTTCGGTGGTAACGACTCGCAAACCCTATTTAGGAATCAAATCGATAGTGTCACTATAACAAAATAATGTTACGTTAATATCTAGGAAGTTAAGCTACATTACTCCCCAAGATAAGAAAAAGGCGCGGACTCATTGATGGACTAGGAGCGGAAGTAAAGTCTAGGTATATAACTGGTAACTTAATCAAAATACCTTTAAATTTGAATCGGAAATATCTGGAATTGGAAATATAATAACTAGTATTCAAAACTCGCAAAGGGGAAAATTAAATATTGCAGAGAATATGATTAAGGGATTTATTTTACAGAAAAAAAAAAAAAAATTTAAATAATAATAATAAAACAAAATTAGTGTCTAGTTTGCAAAATGCGACCATGACGGCTTAGATATAGAACGATCAATCAAAATTAAAGCATATAGTACAGAACACTCACTAACATTTATATTAGAAACCTCATCCATCGACCAATATATTATATATATAACCTTATCCACCTATACTCTACCCTATATCCGACGATAACCAACTCACTATTATACCCAAATCCAAATTCCTTGCGCTTGGAAGCGACGAGTACGCCTACCTGGAAGATGGCTGCAATTCTGTCACCGAGAATACCCAACTATGCTAAACATAAACACGAAACCAATTATGACGTCAGAAGACTGCATCATCGCGTTGATTGAACATAGAAGATCCAACTGTACACGCGTATAGAAGAAGCAAAATCCAATTAATTCAAGACAACATTGGCTGCTACTACTAAAAGAAGAGGAGGTCATGAGTACAATGCAGCCCAAAAACAACATACAAAAGGATCGTAGGAACACAGCTGATCACACCTACGGAGGACTACCACGCTGACGTCGCCAACACAGGGATGAAGACATAAACTGGCCTTAGATGATAGCAACCCCAAGCTGATCATCAATGATATCCATGGCCATCCTAATCGGCGTAGCTGTATGGAGATTCTACTAATACCGAAAATCATCAAGGAAGACGCCCCACACCAGTGAGGACACTGGAAGAAGCTGCAAGATCAGCTTCTCTCTAGGGGAGGGAGGAGTTAGCACGGCCAATCAGCCTATATATGCCGACGTCGCACCGACACCGTCACCGAGGGACGGCTGACGCAGCACACAGAAACAATTGGATTTATTACAAAATAATAGTCAGTCTATTTGTCGCATTTAATGTAAATTGACGTTTTATTATTAAAATATTATAATTAAATTGCTTTTTAAAAACCTAAGTCCCGGTGTCCGGTACATAACTCCTGTCACTTTTTTTTTTTTTTTACCTTTACTTGATGCTGCAGCATCAGGTTCAGGTGGACCAACAGTCAGATATATATTGTAATTGGGCTCATTGATCGTCTCAAAGAATATGTTACAGATACATTTGACTAGGGTTTGATGATTGTTTTGTAGTGGTAGGCCTCTTTAGCAGGGGGCCGCCTGGGGAAGTACCACACCTTTGCCAGTTATTCATCCGCCAAGCAGTAATGTGCAAACATTACTGTGTTCCGGTCTGAAGGGCAATGTTACCAGCGAAATTACTGGGCATGATGAGATTCAACAACTAATATCTCAGAGTGACAGGCGCAGTGCAGTGCCGCGCAGAATTTTGATTTTTAAAACACTGGGTGGCACTGTGTCTGATATGGGCAATCATGATGCTTACCATCAGGCACCTGATTTGCTCGTCTTGTCATTCATTATCATAAAAAAAAAACAAAAAAAATGGAACAAGGAAATGAGGAGCAATTTTCAGTTGTTATTGCGTTTTATGTGTTGAAAATGGACTTAGACCCATTTGATGCAAAGGTCGAATGTATGTATTATGTATGTTACGTCGCGGGAAAGAGCCGTATATGGAAAGGTTTTTGGAGAGATCTTCGCAGATGCGTGTAATATACCAAAAATAGGTTAAAAATTATAATAGACTCAGTTTTGTTATATTTACTTGTGATATAAAATAAATACCATTTTATTTATTTGTGGTAAAATATTTTAAGGCTCTGTGACAATCACAGTCACTGATAAAAGACCTGCTGCCCGCGGAATCATCAACCAGGGAACATATTAATATGTGTAGACTTCTCAAACCTCTTTTCACCATTTACCCCCGTTGCGGCAGAATCAGAGGGGGTAGACGGTAATTTACCCTTTAGTTGTGTATAATATGTAGACTCTGACTCCATGGTTGACCACATAGCTAATCAACAAAAAAAGGTCTATGAACACCCAGATATAACACCCAAATAATTTGCAATAAAATATGTAAGACAAGATTAAAACAAAGAAGATTTCCATGTAGCAAACAATAGTCTGGTGAAAATATCCTTAAGTATCAGCACAAATTTTCACCCCTGTAACCGTGTATATTCAGCCTAACTAATGTCAAATTATCTTTACGCTCTTAATTAAACAACGCAATTATTATGAAGATAAATGAAGCTAGAGGGAAAGGGCAAAGAAACTTTAGAAGCGTCTTTGGTAATTTGACGTTTTGGTAGCTAGGTTTTTTGTGAACGAATCATAACTTGATCTTGAAGGAACTCAGTAATGTTATAATGATAATGGTGCAATACCAAAAGGAGTTATTTGTATTGAAAGAGTTATCTCATTTTCTTTTTATAAATTATGCATCTAAATCCAAAATCAGATACAACGGTAATACTGCGGTAGTTAAAATTTTGGTTTGAAGGCTACTTAAAAATTGTAATATATGAGACAAATTATAGGTATTAAAGTCTGGATTCGCGATTCCGAATGCAACCGAATCACTACTCAGATCCAGAAGACTGGCTGCAGCTGCAAAAAACCATCAAACTGCGCTCTTCAACCCGCCTTCCAAGCCCGCCTGCCGTGACGAGTATTGGTAACACCCAAACCCCCTTTCATCTTATGGAGGGGAGGCTATGTCCAGCAGTGGACTTCCTTTTGAGCGTAAAAAGACCATTCTACTTATTCTACTTGCTGTATTTGTTCAGTCGTTTATCCGCACTGTTATAACAAAGTACAGGTGCGGAATGCCCGACTGCTCTAATTAAAACTTTTTGCCGACAATTCCTTGCCGAATGCTGTGAGATGTTTATTTCTCTGAGAAGGCGAGAGGAATATGAATCGCACTTCTCGGCTGGAGACATGACGTCTGACACTGTCTTTTTAATATATTACCCAGGTAATATGGGACTTTGAGTAAGGTGTTTTTACATACACACATACAATCACGCCTTTTCCCGAAGGGGTAGGCAGAGGTGTACCTAGGACTCAGTCCCATAGTAGGTACACTCACATTTCGACAATATGTTATTGGTCTTATTTATTAGGGAACAGGGGGCGAGCCTATTGACATCTACGGGCACAGTTCTAGACTCCAGGCAGGTATTGAGATAATTCCTAATAGAAAAATCCAATATTTAACACTGCTTGACCTGGGGATCGAACCCGAATAATTTTAATACTATCATTGTTACTTAGCTCAGTGATTGGTTCGGTGGTCATTGGTTGCATGTGCTGGCTTAGTGGTACTGCCGGTCATGAGGTCTCGGTTTGATCCCAAGGTCAAGCAAGATTTAACAATTAGGATTTTTTTCCATGCCTGGTGTCTTGAACTGTGCCTGGTATCTACCAGGCACAGTTCAAGACACCAGACAAGACCGTGTGCCTATTGCCATCTGGCAATAGGCTCGTCTCCAATTACATGGGACCAATAACATACTGGCGAAATGTGGGTGAACCTTCTATGGGACTAAGTCCTCGGTACACCTCTGCCTACCCTTTCGGGAAAAAGTTGTGATGTCGTCCGTAGTGTACCTCTGATCGTAGAGTCCATCTCATAACTTGGCATTCAGATGCGAAGCTATTAATGCCAAAGTCACAGCGTACCACAGTAATAAAATTTTATGTTCTTTTTAATTATATCTACCGCCACGAAAAGTGTGTTCCTTAACATTGTCATATACTGTTCGTTTCTATGAAATCAATATTTATACGATTTGCCAACGCCATTTCTTTGAAATGGATTTTTCATTGTTCACACATAGCGTTAAAAAAAATTATACTTATAATTTATTTTTTAAATTGAATTATAATTATTTCCAGTTGAAACCAGAGGTGACTTAAAAGCTACCTTGGCCAACATATAAGTTAAGCCATACAGAGAGGTAATGTAGCCAGCTTTTTGGGACCCTACAGGGCTACCTCAATGAGATTTTTTATTTATAATTTACATTAGTATATAGATATTGGATTTTTCCATTAGGAATTATCTCAATAACTGCCTGGAGTCTGGAACTGTGCCCGGTAGATGGCAATAAGCAATAAATAAATGAGCAATAAATAAATAAATGTCCAAGGTACACCTCTGCCTCGAAGGGGTCTTCGGGAAAAAGGCGTAAATGTAAGTTTTTTTCAAATTAAACTTTATGTTAATGAATAAATAAAATAATATATATTTAATTAATATTTCTGTTCATGTTTTACATACAAATATATGAGTATTTGATTTTACGTGTCATAAATATTCTAATGAGTTTAATGGGTGTTATGTCTTTTTGCAGGGCTGGCCCAATAAAAGTACTTACTCCGTTCATTCATTCTTTCAACAGATTTCCCTCTAGTTCCTCTAGATCTTATCAATATACGTGAAACATGTGGTAAATCTGGATACTACCGTTTATCAAACGGTACAATCATTAGTCTCGGCTGTTTTTGTAAGGACACGATAGTTGTGTCTATCATGTCAGTCTGTCAGTCTCGCAAATCTGGCCGACCGGTGAAGGTAAGCCAGAGATGAAGTCCGTGGGGTTGCTAATTTGATTAATATTCAGTATCTAAGTTACAAAAAAGGTGTATTTAAGGGGGCGGATCTAAATATTAAAGTTAACGACTTTCAAAAGGTAACGCCAAATTCAATCAATTATAATAGTTATACTCTAAAATGTACGTATATTTTATGCTCAATAAAGCTATAAGAGCTATATACACGGTATTAGTAAGAAATTCTTATACTGTAATGTATTCAAACGACAACTGTGGTTGACAACTATTTCTTATTAATCTGGGAGTTCTATTGATCTCCAAACTAGTTACCTCCGTATTATGCTCGTCAAAATTATACCTCCCAAACCACTGACCAATATGCAAATAATATATTATTCGTTTACTAATATTGTTAATATTTCCAAATGTTGGCAAATACGCAAATCGTGTGAAGACATAATTAAAAGAAAAAGAATAGACAAGTGACAAGAAGGTTTTAGACATATCTGTGGAACAGACAATAAATGATAAAAGAGGGTAGTTTGCAATTATTCGCTAAAATGAGTTCATGTGAATTATTACATTACCATTTAAATGTTCAGATTGTGATTTTCTGTTGTGTATTAAATAAGTCAATCGAATGAATAATTATTTAATAGTGGTGTCTTCTGATTCGATAGTACCTATGTATGTATTTCTATAATTCTCTTTTGTTTCGTCAATGTATTTTAATGCAATGTTTCTTTTTTAAATAAAATAAAGAGGTAGCGGGTTTATGTCACACGTACTATATAATAATATACGATACTTTGGCCTCCAGTAGTTCATTCTTGCGCGGAGATTAACGCCCTCGCTGCGCGCGGGCTCTAACTTCACGCCGTTCAAGAATCTACTACTTTACGCCCATGTATCGTAATGTACTATTAATAATGGCGATACAAAAAATAATAGTTATGCAAATTTGAAAACTTATTATTAGGCCTATTATATAGGATCAAAATTATAATGTTTGTATTATGTATACGTGACCCTAAAACCAACAACTGTTTTGTATGTGAAATAGAACTTTGATTTGCGAAATTTTTGCCATTATTTTTTTTGCAAGTAGTTTAAGTTGACGGGTAGATTTACGCTCTTAAATAATAGGCTTGTTGACTAAATTTGAAAAATTGGTTAATACATTATCTTACTATCTATTTTACCCTAAAAACTTATTATTTTTGAAAAATTCGATCATTTATATTGTGTATTTTTGGTTTTAAAAAATCAATTTGAATTTACCGCAAAAACGCTCCAGACTGTCATGGCGTTTTGAATGACGTCACGCCGTGGCAAACACAACAAAGGAATCGTGTGTTTTTAGGGAGTTGTTAGTTTTCTCTAATTAAAAATGAATTCCTCTTATAACAAGAACTGTGTAGTGCCCCAGTGTAAATGTACGACTATAAATACGCCAAACAAATTATTCATTTATGTTCCAAACAATAAATAATATATACGAAAAAAGTGGCTAAACTTTGCGAGGAGAGATGATGTTAATAGTTTATCTGCAGTTTCGAGAATGTATTTTTGTGAAGATCATTTTGATGTAAGTCACACAATCAACATATTTACAAATATAATACAAATATAATGAATCATTTTTTTTCAGGTTTAATTTACGAGTAAAGGTTATGTTATGTTGTTATCAGGTAGAATTTTAATTTAGTGTTATATTTATTATAATTAACCAATATTCTTTTCTTATTCTAGTTGCCAAATGACATGGTTAATTATATGGAGTATCATGTTACGGGAACAGTAACACAAGTGCGCATGAAACCAGGCTGTACTCCAAGTAAATTTGAATGTCAAAAAGACCGAAAAAAACGAACATGTAGCACTATAGAAAGGCATATATAAGAAAACCATATATGTTAAAGAAACAGAGAATGATGACAATCGAGAGTGTCTGAATGATTCACAGGAAATTTGTACACCACCTAAAAACCAATGTCCGGCAACTTACATTAAGTATGACAAACTCTACGAAACAAATAATACTGTTAATGTTTATAATAAGTCAATGAACATGTATTATATAATTTACACATATTCATACTTACACAGAGGTTTTAACATTGCGGAATTCCGATGAGCAGAAGTCAGTATTTGATGCAAAAAAATTGCCGAGCATGACGGCGTCAATTCTGGGTAAATTCGTATTATTTCCTTTAATAAATCCTGATTCCATAGCGAAATATATTTGTCTTTCAAGAAATAACTGATAACTACTATGTTAACCCGTCAAAAATAGCTAAATACGAAAAACTAATAAAATAACTTGCTCTGTTTTATGGAAACGCAACAACAACAATGATGTTTGCCACGGCGTGACGTCACGCTTTCTGATTGGTGTTTAATATGACGTGATCGTATGCCTAGTTTTACGGAATTTATTTTTTGAAAATATTATTAATCTTTATTTCGTTTTATAAATCATTTAGTTTTTAATATTTCATAATTCATAATTCTTTATTTGCCTTTCAACATCGTGTTTGAGATGTTACAATATTATTGATTTATTATAAGAAGCATTAGACATGTTGAGCTAATTATAGTATTATATAGCATGCAAAATACAAACAAAAATCTTATCCTTAAAAATGTGTTAATAATATTTAGGTAGGTACAATGTCAATTTAAAATTAGATGTCATGAATTAAATACTTATAAATTAATGAGTCAATTTTCCACGCACAAGCAATTACAAATTATTTTTTGATAAGAATTCTTTATCAAAATCATATATATTAGAATTAAATAACCATGTACCAATGCTTTTTGAATAAATTAAAATTTAGTCCTTTAATTGTATCGGGTATTTTGTTGTATATACGCACACACATAACAATACAACTCTTCCTATATTTAGCGGAGCCGGGCGCCTCTGCCAGTACAAGTGTGTTAGGTTTTCGTTGTTGTCTATGACTCATTTCTCCTGCTGTGTTAAATAAATCTTTATGCTTTCTTAAAAAAATACAGATCTCATATATATAAAGCGCAGGAAGTGGTAATAGTCCAATTTTGAGGAACAGAGGTCTGCAGGATTGATCGGGTCGTTTGCTGCATATAGCTCTGATGCATTTTTTTGGGCTATAAAAATTTTATTCTTGTCCGTGCTGTTACCCCAAAATATCAAACCGTAACGCAGTATTGACTCGATATAAGAGTGATATGACATGATTGCGGTTTCCATGTTAGCTACATTTTTTATTTGACCTAGTGCATAGACAAATTTATTAATTCTTCCACGCAAGTTATCTATTTGTGGTTTCCAATTTAGTTCTTGATCTATTATTATACCTAAAAATTTAGTTTGAGTCGCTACTTTTAGTTTTGGGATGTCCATATTCATATTAACGGTCGTATAATTAGATTTATTAAACTGTATATAAATAAATAAATAAATTCATTTATTTCAGGCAATAGTGCGTATATAATTGCATTTATTTAGATTAATTTTTAATTTATTTAATTCAAGCCATTCGATAATTTTGTCAATAGTTATATTAATGTCAGTCTGATGATTTATAATTGTATTATTCACATCTTAGTTAATAATCAGAAACAACCGTGCATCCGATTTATTTATAGTGGACACAACCCTATTACTAAACGTTTTTGTGACACGTTGTATTTTGATAAAAAAATACGTACTTTAGTTAGTTTGGTAATCCATTCTATTTATGTTTCCGGGTCTATTTATGTTTTGAACTCTGGAAATGAGATTTCCGTTAAATAATTATTGTTCTAAATTGATTATAAATTCTACGTTACTGTATAAAATCGTGTAAGTATATAAGAGTAGGCACTCTTTACAAGTTGGAAGTGAAATAATCTTGAACATACAAGAAATACGATCAATGTGTAATAAATAACGTTATATAACTCTTGTATAATATCAGTTATTTTTTTACATAATATCTGTTAATTAAAATGTTAGTCTGTGCGCGGTATATTTTAATGACATTGTGTTTATCAATCATGGTGGTCAATAATAATAGTTATATTTACACAAGATGCGAGCTTGCTAAAGCTCTGTTAGACACAGGAATTTTAGATAGGATGTATATACCCGGTCGTAAGTCTTTATGACAATGTTTATTATTATAAATACTGAGAGTTCACCTTAGTCACAGATAACTCCTTGGCACAGTTGGTGGTAACTCTACCGTCTGAGTCACAGTCCGGGTTCGATTCTCGGGCAGTTCAAACATTTGTGCATGTCTAAAATAACATACAAAGGAGTTGTTGGTTTCTGACCCACGTCGACCTTACATTATGTTTTTTTTTAAAGACCTTATAATAAGATTCCCAAATGTGCATTAATTATTATGAATGAAGCAAATAAATGTTCTACTAAAATAACAACGTGCGGCGAAATTAACGCTCACTTTATTTAAATCAATATATAAATTAAACGGCGATACCTTATTTAATACTTTATTTTAGATGGATATATTTGGGAATATTTTTGTGAATATCATTTTGTACCCGGCTTAAGATAAATAGTGTAAGGTTTTCTGGGCCCAGCTTCCTTGAATTCCGAGTCCGTTTCCTTTTGGTTACTTTAAAAAAAAAATACATTGACGCCTTTTTCCCGAAGGGGAAGGCAGAGGTGTACCCAGGACTCAGTTCATAGTAGATACACTCACATTTCGCCAGTATGTTATTGGTCCCATGTAATAGGGGGCGAGCCTATTGCCATCTACCGGGCACAGTTCCAGACTCCAGGCAGTTATTGAGATAATTCCTAATGGAAAAATCCATATTTAACACACGGCTAAATTTAATAATACTTCAATACTTACATTAAAGTACCTCATACTTATGATTTGACATCAGAAGTCAGACGGTGACGGTATAGTGATTATAATTAAGAGCTAGCGTTAAAGCTAACACTAACTGATGCTTAACCGACCTTCTCTCGTGTGACTGCCTCGATGGCGTAGAGGGCGCATGCTCGACTGCCAATCAAGAGGGCCCGGGTTCGATCCCCAGGTTAAGCAGTGTTAAATATTGGATTTTTCCATTAGGAATTATCTCAATAACTGCCTGGAGTCTGGAACTGTGCCAGGTAGATGGCAATAGGCTCGCCCCCTATTACATGGGACCAATAACATACTGGCGAAATGTGGGTGTATCTTACTATGGGACTGAGTCCTGGGTACAACTCTGCCTACCCCTTCTGGAAAAAGGCGTGAATACATTTATAATCAATGTTATGGTTTATAAATCTATGAAATTAAAAAAAAACCTGTGACGAAAGTTATAAGGATAACAAAACCTACGCAACACTGGCTCTTTCGTCGTTCCGTTCCACAACAGGTTTGTCCCATTGGGACGAATCAACGAAACTTAAAATTATGTATGTTTAGTTCAAGGATTCGTCCCATTCTTGCTTTTTTTCAAATATTAAAGAAACTTATGGAAAAAGAGTATCAGGAAGAAAAGTATTCGTGATTATTAGCGAGCTTTCAGACGAACATCGGCGTAACGTAAACGACAACGCGACGCTAACGTGGCGCTGTGGTCGGGCGCTAATTTGTATGAAAAAGAACAGTAGAACACACGTCGGCGTTGCTCGTCTGAAAGCACTCTTAATTTAAAAGAAATGTTACACAGAGGCATAAGTAGTTACGTTTGATATTATTATTATCATCATACCATCAACTCTGATTGTCATTATAAGTATTTTTGCTTTTCTAAGCTTAAGCCAATGAGACAATCTAATTAAGCGTGGTTTCTCTCAAAACATCTTGGAGCAATCAAGGCATTACGCGTCGGAAACCTCGCAAAATATCCCCTTTAATCAAAACTAGAAAGGAAATAACCGCAAATAACTACTTCATTTTTTATCCGAGCCACGATTGTTTCTCAGAAAATCCCGAGAACAAATAGACAAAGCGTTTCCTCATAAGCGTCGTGGGAACAAATCTCTTGATTGGACCCAAACAAAGTTACGACTTACAAACTTATAGCAGTATAGAATAACTAATCACGGATAATTCAACTTGGAGACGTCGCTGTGATGTACTTTATAAGCAGGGAAAAAAGTTGCCAAAATGTGGCGTCATCTTTAGGTTATGTAATAATAATAATTGTATATAGAATGGTCACCATCCATCGAGAATTCACTCCTATTAGACGCCAGTCAACCCAATGAAGCAGTTTCCATCCATTCTCTATTTAGAAGGATTATTGTCCTTGCACCAAGCGGGGACTGTCTTTGAGTTCAGTAGATGATTTCGGATATGAATAATAGATTTCAGAGATAAATAGGTGCTATCCGATAAAAAAAAATAATAAAAAAAATACGAAAAAAATCCAATATGGGATAAGTGGATAACCCATATTTTTTAAAAATTTTTTTTTAATTTATTTTCATATTGTCAGAGTTTCAGGTCACCAGGCCTACAAGGCGTCCGATCTGGCCACTGCTCCCTACGTAAATATCTTATAGGAAACTGACGGGACCTATAATTTAACGTGCCATCTGTAACACTTACCTACTCGTTATTTAAGGTTGAATTACCTATATGGAACTAATGAACAGTAGAAGTAAACATAGACACTATTTTGCAGACAAATTTAAACAAGTATCGATCTTACGAAAACTCGTTAAACGCATCTCAGGAGCTGGTGTTTCGCGAAGCGATAACACGAATTCTATGTTGAGACTTGGGGCTTTGAGCCAAGTTGCTTGCTATCACTTGCCTAGATTCTTGAAAAGTAATCCCAAAAGATTACAATATGAATGGCGTCTTTTAAAACGTACTACTCTTCATGAAAATATTGATGGTGTCCTAAGAAAAGGCCAGGTCAAAAGTAACCGACGAACATGTATGAAGAATGTTATGATATTGGAAGAAGCGAAAGTCGTATGTCAGGATCATAGCAAGGGGACAGAAATAGTGGGTCCTAACGGGAACAAGGCATGACTGTATGTATCGTCACGTCATCAGACGGAAGACGTCCACTGCTGAACATAGGCCTCCCCCATATAACGCCATAAACAGTTAATATGGGGGGATTTTGCCTTAATTACCACGCTTGGTAGGCGGCTTGGTGATCGCATTAGTTAAAATACTTGGAAACGGACAGCGATGGTGACCACTCACCGAATATGTCCCTCTAATGGGTATCACTGCTCCTGCGGGATGAGAAAAAGGTGGCCCTATTATATAACCGGGAACCACACGGCCAAATATGGTACGGGGACAGTATGTAGGTATATATGCAATATGCATGTCTTTTTATGATGGAGTCTATAAAAAATGGAGACACGTAGCCTTAAAACAACCTACATAATATTGTGCGATGTATCTGTATGATGTGTCTATGTGATGTGTAGAAATGCGGATTCGGATACATCGCACAATATTATATAGTGGTGTTCTAATTGAACTTGGTCGTATCTCACGTTAAGTACGTAAATAATATTAAAATATTGTTACATGACTTAGACAAAGTCGAAAAGGCAGTATTTTAATGACCTATACCATATACTTATCAAGTGTACGAAGTTCCCTTACTGGTTTTATAATGTGTAAAGTTTTTTGCAGTAAACGTGATCGGAATAGACGATCGAATTGAATGTTACACTTTGTTTATGTGATTACATTTATACTAAGCTTAGTGACTAATGAACTTGTTTGTTTCCAATTTTATCATATTACTTTCTAACGAGTGTGAAGTTTCCCTTTGCTTAGATCGAAAAGTTTGGTGACCTTGACACTAACTTATAGTAACTAACATTTTATTTATGTAAAGAAAACATCTATTTAGTCACGTTTTGAGAAATATTATGGTAACCGGTCTAGTACTAAAATTTTAATACCAATTGGGTAATGGTTCAGCGTTTATATGTCTAATGAGTATACATTTTTAAATCGAATACCAAGCTTTTAGCAACTGAAAAGGCGGTCGCCTGATCGTAAGTTGATTAAGAACCTACTCTGTAGAGTTCCTAACACCTACCTAACTTTCCTATCGCCCTAGCCCTAACCATATACAATAAGATATATACTTATATAGATAGTGCGGGATGTCCGTTGCCGAGAGACCTATGACAACAGACGGAGGCGGGTAGGAAAGAGGGATACGCACGTCGTGCAATGTGCGCAGGTACGGTTTTCCGACTGCCGATCACGCAGGATCACGTGACCGATCACCGATCACGGGGGACCAGCGACGGCTAAAGGAGTCTTGGCCGCAGTCGGAGGAAGGAGAGGTAAATCGCCCGCCCAGCGGAGAGGTACTGGACAGGGCGCGGTGGCCGGACCCCGGCAGGCGGTCCGGTGGAGCCTCCCTGGGGACGGGAGCGCTCGGATAGGTGGGCGGCGGCAGCCGACCTCGTCAGTACGGGGCAATGGACCGGTACTCTTGCTGCCGGTCCAGGCCAAGGCCGCTTGTAGCCTTCCGTACGGCTGCTGATGGGCGGCTGTCAGGCCGCGGTACTATTGATGGGCGGCTGTTAGGCCGCAGTGGTGCCGAGGGGTGGCTGTCAGGCCGAGGTCCTATTGATGGGCGGCTGTTAGGCCGCAGTGGTGCCGAGGGGTGGCTGTCAGGCCGAGGTCCTATTGATGGGCGGCTGTTAGGCCGCAGGAGGAGTGAATCAAAACCCAGGTTAGGTAGTGATTGATTTATTTACAAAAAATTTAACTTATATACTAAATTATTGGCTACACACAAATATAATTATTTCCATGTGCGTAATAACTATTATGTTGGCTCGGTCAGCATCTCGCGATTGGCCTTGCTCTGTGGAAGTGCTGACGCGCCGTGACGGTGCCCTCGTTTCGTGCGGTTTAGTCGGTCGTTATGGAATTAGGTCTTGTTCATGTTTGAACATCCTGCCGACTTCAGAGGATGAGATTGGTGCTTTCTGTAGTTTTCCTTGTTGGCAGGCTGTAAATGGCTTCCACTGGAGGGACCCTTTGCTCGTCACGGTTTTCGAACCCATGGTTGTATTGGACCACCGGTTCTGGTGCGTCAGGCTTCCTCTGGGTGCTTTGGCGGCATCGCAAGACTGACCTCGCCCATTGGAACACTGTGGGAAAAACATATTTTAATAATATATAAAAAATTGGTAACGTAAGGATGTTGACTAGTGTTGTTGACGAATATAAAGGCTACTTTTCGTCACAAAAAAAACCAGGTATTTGGCATACGTAATTGTTTTCATAGAATTTCGCTTGTAGAATTAAACGATTTTGTGGAAATTTAGTTTGGGTGTGGTTAGTATTTGTTCAACAATGCAATTTTAATTGCATGTTCTTCACCACACCCGGAAAACAAATACAATGAGTGTATTTCTAAAGACGGTTCCTAAATTATTCATTATTTAATTCAACATACAGTTATTTATTGTACTCCTTTTTTTTATTTTTTTTTTTACTCGTCTGTGTATTTGTACTTTTGTATAGATGCCACATTGGCTTGGATAGTTTAATGACCCCTTTTTTAAATCGAATCCATCCGCTTTTAGCATTTTAATCATTTGTGACTTTTTTGTAGCTTCGATGGTTTCTTTTCTTGGTAGTATGTCATCTATGTACAAGTTTTTTAATGTAATTTTTGTAGCTATTGGATAACTTTCATCTTCATTTATTGCCAGTTGTTGTATCCTTTTTCCTGCTATGTGTAGTGCAGGTGCTGCACCATACGTAACTGTGGTTAGCTCGTGTTTATCAATATTATGTTTTGGTGATTCTCTCCATAGCATCCGTTGATAGTTGTAATCTTCTCCGTGTGTGTTTATAAAGCCATCCATTTGTTTTAATTCACAAAGTTTATGTAGGTCTTGGACTTCTGTAGTTGCAGTTGTCATGCTGGTTATCTTTACTGGCGGTGAACACGAGATTCCGTCATATGTTCCGGATAATATCCACCCGAATTTTGTGTGCTGTGCTATAATTTTATCTTGGATATTTTGGAATCCGTTTATCATAAATTTACCATATTCATGTGCTCCCAACAATATGTCGATGTCTGCTTTCTTGTAGTACTCATTATCTGCTAACAATAAGTCGTCTAAGCATTTCGCTTTTAATTTTGGTACGTCTTTCTTGGGTAGTGGTTCAGTTATTTTTGGTAATACTATTAGTTTTACTGGTAGTTGGAACCCGTTAGGTAATCTTGGTTCTAAACTGACATTTATTGAATAGCTCGATGTCTTAGGTTTTTCATCCCCAATACCACTAACTTCTGTTCTCATCTTGATACGAGGATAACCTAGCAGTCGAGCTACTCGCTCAGTACAAAAGGAAGCTTCGGATCCTTGATCACATAATACCCTGAAGTGATAAGGTGTTCCATTAATAGATTGTGTTTTTACTACAGCGGTCGCTAGTAATGTTACGTGTGTGGCAGCGCCTGTAGCTATGTTTGCAACGGTTCTTGATATAAACTTGCTAGTGGATTGTGTAGGCGCTGGTTTCATTTCTTTATTAGGTTGTTTGTAGTTAATATTTGATTCTTGTGATACTGTTCGCCCCTCTTGGTGTAATAGGGTATGATGTCCAGTCTTTCCACATTGGAAACACGATTTTGTGCTATGACATTGTATATTCTTGTCGTGTGTTATACAATTTCTACATATATTGTTGTTGTTTACTGCTTGGTTACGTTCTGAAGTTGTCAATGTTTTAAATTTAAAGCACTGGTATATTTGGTGATCATTTGATTTGCAATGCCAACAACAACTTATTCTTGTTCCTGACTGTGTTTCGGAAGTTCTTTGTCGTGATGCTTGAGCGGTAAATGTTTTATTTGAGTTTGTGGCTTCTAAACACATAAATCTTCTTTCTAAAAATTGCATCATGTCCGACAATTTTTGCAATTCATTTGGTTGCATGATGTGCTGCTCATAACGCTCGTTAGTCTCGTTATCCCATTTGAGGCTGATCATCCGGGTGAGCCAAGGATCCCAGGATGACACGTCGATTTTTAGACTTTTCAGTGCCTCTAAACTCTCATTGATGGTGTCATGCAAGTGTCTCAAGTTGTGTGCAGTACCTTTTTCAATTTTTTGTATGTTGATTATGTTGTCTATGTATTTAGTAACTTGGATTCGTTCATTTCTATAGTGGTTTTTGAGTAACTTCCACGCCGTCTCATAGTGCGCATCGCACACTGTTAAGTGGCTTATTAGTTTTGCTGCGTCCCCTTTGACGTGACTTTTCAGGTACTGCATTTTTTCAGTTGATGTGAGTGTCCTGTGCTCATGTATGATTTTTTGGAACAGGTCATAAAATGCACTCCAGGACTCATATTGGCCATTAAACACTGGAATCGTAATTTTTGGTAAGTTTACCGTTTGATGATGGTTGGTTACCGCTACTTTACTATTTGTATTTTGCTCGATGTCATTAATCGTGATAATAAGTTGTTTAGAAATTTGTTTCATTTCAGTTTCAACCATTATATATAAGTTGTTGGTAAAGTACTCATGTAATGCATCTTGCCCCTGCGCGAATTTTGACATCAATAATCCTTGGTGTGACTTTTCTATGTCCCTCCATTTCGATCGGATGTCATTAAGCAGGTTTTGGTAAAACATCTTAGGTTCCGCATTAGATAGAGCTTCTCCGGCTTCTTCTAAATTAGTCTGTAAGCTTGCTATAAGGTGCATTTGTACTTGGAGTTCAGGTGATGGCTCTTCTGTTTGTACTTGCGTGGTCTTTGACGTTGATGGTTGGTATTTATTAAGGTGTTCTATAATTTCATCTAACAAGTTCTTAACTTTTCCATAATAATTCTGTGTGATGTATTTGTTATTTATAAGTTCTGGTTGATCCGCTAACAGTGCATGATTTGTGCTGATGTTAGCAAATATGTTGTTTGCGATGTTCGTTTTCTCGGTAATATATTGTGTAGTTTTTCTTGACGGTGAGTCTTTCTTTATATTCGTAAATAGTTGTCTGAGTTTTTCAATGTCTTCATGTTGGCTGATCAATAGCTCATTTAGTTCTTCCATCTTGTAATAATATTCTTCTTTCTTCTCTCTTCTTTCTTGCTGATCCTCCCTACTCCCTACACCCTACTCCTAGTATCTAAGGCTATGCTTAACTGCTGATCTTTATCGTCGTCACGGTATTATGCGACTTCTCACGACGCCGGTGATTCCCGCTTGTGGGAGGCCGGGCCCCGAACCGCTACCGTGCGAAGAGCAGTTAAGCGTTATGTCTGTACATCAACGTACCCCAAAACTAGTGCTTGTTGGTTACACTAGCCCGAAGCACGCCGAATTGTCGGTTAGTCAAAAAAATGTCACCTAATGGGGGTCAGAGGATCGCGAGTCTACCTACTGATTCAAAATTACTCGAAGGACCAATGAATGAGCAATGAAAAGGCGATCGCCTGATCGTAAGTTGATTAAGAACCTACTCTGTAGAGTTCCTAACACCTACCTAACTTTCCTATCGCCCTAGCCCTAACCATATACAATAAGATATATACTTATATAGATAGTGCGGGATGTCCGTTGCCGAGAGACCTATGACAACAGACGGAGGCGGGTAGGAAAGAGGGATACGCACGTCGTGCAATGTGCGCAGGTACGGTTTTCCGACTGCCGATCACGCAGGATCACGTGACCGATCACCGATCACGGGGGACCAGCGACGGCTAAAGGAGTCTTGGCCGCAGTCGGAGGAAGGAGAGGTAAATCGCCCGCCCAGCGGAGAGGTACTGGACAGGGCGCGGTGGCCGGACCCCGGCAGGCGGTCCGGTGGAGCCTCCCTGGGGACGGGAGCGCTCGGATAGGTGGGCGGCGGCAGCCGACCTCGTCAGTACGGGGCAATGGACCGGTACTCTTGCTGCCGGTCCAGGCCAAGGCCGCTTGTAGCCTTCCGTACGGCTGCTGATGGGCGGCTGTCAGGCCGCGGTACTATTGATGGGCGGCTGTTAGGCCGCAGTGGTGCCGAGGGGTGGCTGTCAGGCCGAGGTCCTATTGATGGGCGGCTGTTAGGCCGCAGTGGTGCCGAGGGGTGGCTGTCAGGCCGAGGTCCTATTGATGGGCGGCTGTTAGGCCGCAGGAGGAGTGAATCAAAACCCAGGTTAGGTAGTGATTGATTTATTTACAAAAAATTTAACTTATATACTAAATTATTGGCTACACACAAATATAATTATTTCCATGTGCGTAATAACTATTATGTTGGCTCGGTCAGCATCTCGCGATTGGCCTTGCTCTGTGGAAGTGCTGACGCGCCGTGACGGTGCCCTCGTTTCGTGCGGTTTAGTCGGTCGTTATGGAATTAGGTCTTGTTCATGTTTGAACAGCAACATTCATTTGAAAGCTTTCATTTGTCGACAGTAGTATATTTAGCTAGAGGTCAAAAAGTTCGCGGAATGGAGGGTTTAGAGAGGGAAGGGGGTAGTTATTTTTACCTGTCGCTACTTGTTGACTCAATACAATTATAAATACTAAGTTTCAGCCCAATCGGTTCATAAACCTTTGAGATATCGCTGGATAAACAAGTCAATCGGGTAGAAAATATCAACTATGGAGAAAATTGAGTATCGTGCCGTGATTAAGTTTCTCACTAAGCAAGGAAAAACGCCTCAGAACATTATGGAAGAAATGTCATCAGTTTACGGGGCCTCCTGCCCTGGAAAAACAATGATTTACAAGTGGCATAGTCTTTTCAAGCAAGGCAGAGACTCAATTGAAGACGATCAGCGCTCAGGTCGGCCAACTGAAGCAACGTCCTCAGACATTGTTGAAAAAGTTGAAAAACTTGTTCTAGAAGATGCACGCCTAAAGAAGAAACAAATCGCAGAGATGACTGGAGTATCATCTACGACCATTTTGAATATTCTCCATGACCATCTTGGCATGTCTAAGGTCAGTGCAAGATGGGTATCGAGAATGCTCACAGCGCTTCAAAAACAGCAGCGCGTCGAGTGTTCGCGCGAGTTTTTGGAGCTGTGTAGTGAAAACAGGGATGAATTTCTGAACCCAATTGTGACTGGAGATGAAACTTGGGTTCATCACTATGAACCTGAGTCGAAGCAGAAGTCAATGCAGTGGCACAAAAAAGGCGCAGCACCGCCCAAGAAGTTTAAGGTGTCACAATCGGCCGGAAAGATTATGGCTACAGTTTTTTGGGATTCCAAGGGGATTTTATTGATCGATTATAAAGATAAAGGTGTCAATATCACGGAGAAGTACTACGCTACACTACTGGAAAAATTAAAAGTAGCAATTAAAGAAAAGAGAAGGGGAAAATGGTCTCGAGGTGTGCTCCTTTTGCACGACAACGCACCCGTTCACAAGAGTCATGTTGCGATGGCTGCCTTACACAAGTGCGGCTTCGAAACTTTAAACCACCCTCCCTATAGTCCAGATTTGGCCCCTTGTGATTATTATTTGTTCCCAAACATGAGAAAAGAGCTTCGTGGAAAGAAATTTACGGATGACGATGAAGTGAAGTCGGCAATATCTGCTTATTTTGAAGGCCTTGACGAATCATTTTTTTTCGAAGGTATAAACAAGTTACTAATGCCCATGTTGCGCCGACCCCAGTACCGGTTGGAAACGCGATTCTTGAAGCTGTTGACTCGTACGTCTACCTAGGACAAGTAGTCCAACTCGGTAGATCCAGCTTCGAGAAAGAGGTCAATCGTCGAATCCAACTAGGCTGGGCAGCTTTTGGAAATCTGCGCTATGTCTTCTCGTCCAAAATACCTCAGTGCCTCAAGTCGAAGGTCTTCGACCAGTGTGTGTTACCAGTGATGACTTACGGATCTGAAACGTGGTCCCTGACTGTGGGCCTTATAAGTAAGCTCAAAATAGCGCAACGAGCTATGGAGAGGGCTATGCTCGGGATTTCTCTGCGAGATCGAGTCAGAAATGAGGAGATCCGTAGACGAACGAAAGTTACCGACATAGCCCAGCGGATTAGCAAGTTGAAGTGGCAATGGGCAGGGCACATAGCACGTAGAACTGATGGCCGATGGGGCCGTAAAGTTCTTGAATGGAGACCACGGATTGGTAAGCGCAGCGTAGGACGTCCTCCCACAAGGTGGACAGACGATCTGATAAGTACGGCAGGAGCACGCTGGATGCAGGCCGCTTACAACCGGACTGGATGGAAATCTAAGGGGGAGGCCTATGTTCAGCAGTGGACGTCCTATGGCTGAAATGATGAAACAAGTTATTTGAAAGGTCTGAAAAGTGTATTAGGGTTAATGGAGAATATATTGAAAAGGAATAATAATTTCATGTTTAAATTCACCCCCTTTCCTTTCATTCCGCGAACTTTTTGACCTCCCCTCGTAGAAAACATAAAATTATATCGTGTAGTATGATTTACAATATATTTTTAATGTTTGCTAACAATCTATATTTGTTTAGACAGTAATTTCAATAAGCTATGGCATAAACCAAGTTGCTATCACAGTTCTAGGCTGTAGTTCTAAGAAAATCAAAGTATCTTCATGCAAGCATGGAACGCATATATGCTGAGCTATGTCCTTTTGGTTACCACCTACATTGAACTTAGGTAATGCCTAACTTAAGTAATGCTTATCTAATTAGGTAGGTAGGTGTAGGCCTCTTTAGCAGGGGGCCGCCTGGGGAAGTACCACACCTTTGCCAGTTATTCATCCGCCAAGCAGTAATGTGCAAACATTACTGTGTTCCGGTCTGAAGGGCAATGTTACCAGCGAAATTACTGGGCATGATGAGATTCAACAACTAATATCTCAGGGTGACAGGCGCAGTGTAGTGCCGCGCGGAATTTTGAATATTAAAACACTGGGTGGCACTGTGTCTGATATGGGCAATCATGATTCTTACCATCAGGCACCTGATTTGTTCGTCTTGTCATTAATTATCATAAAAAAAAAAAAAAAAAATTGTAACCATAGAAATTAAGCTTATTATCTATTATTGTACTTAGTTGTGGTAATGAATAAATGTTTTCTATTCTATTCTATTCTATACTCTATCATCATCATCATCATCCAGCCGTTGGAAGTTCTCTGCTGAACATGAGCCTCCCCCATAAGGGGGGTTGCCGCCAATCCTCGCCACGCTTGCCAGGCGGGTTGGCGAGCGCAGTTTGATGGTTTTAGGCAGAGGACGCTGCTGCCCGTCCTCTGGATCTGGAAAAGAACACGACTAAAATCCCTTAAAAAACACCCGGACTTTTACTGGAAAAATATGGGGAAATTTTTACAGAATTTCTTTCGATAAAATGTAATTTCTGAAATTACTGACAAAACAATGTTACATTCCGTCATTAATATGCCGTCCTATAATATATATTATAGCAAGCTACCACACACGGATACGATGCTATAATATATATTTTAGCCTTCATTTCATTGATACAGTAGTTTATATTAATATGCAATAATCGACCGAGCGAAGCGAGGTCTTAGAGTCGACAAGTGGGAAAAACCTGCGCTTGTACCAGCTTAAGGGTTGACCTCTGGCATGTAAGTTTGATCGACGATAAATTGAGAACTGTTGGTCCGATTTTGATGAAACTTTGCAGACATGTAGTTTAAAGTGATAATTTTTTTTACTTTAGATAATGAGCAAAATCGGCCGAGGGGTTCCGGATATATAAGAGTCACGAGGTATTTATGAAAGGTCTGACGATAATTTCGAAACCGATGGTCCGATTTTTTTTTTCAAATTTAGACACATACTTTAGGACTTGCATAAAAATATTAGCCAAAGTTTGTATGTATGTATGTGTGTATGTATGTTTGTCTTGCGATTACTCGAAAGCCGATAATCCGATCTTGATGAAACTTTGCAGACAGGTAGTATAAAAAAAAAGAATTTTCAAGTTTGAACATGAGCTAAATCGGTTTTGGGGTTCTAGAGATATAGGGATTACAAGATCTCAATATTTTTCGATTATAACTTGAAAATTATTAATTCGCTTTTCATGAAATTAAATACGTACGTAGGATAGACTTATATTGTTTATAATATCCAGTTTCAGATTGATCAGTTAAGGTGTTGTCAAGTTATAAAAGATACCCCGATTCTCAAGGGATAAAATTCCATCTCCGCTCAAAACAACTAGATGGCGCGCTGGATGTCGTTAAGTCGCACAGCAGTCGCACTATCGTAATGTTGAATAGATTATAACTAATATTAGTGAACAGTTTAGAACAACATTTGCTTAGGGATGTGACTAAACAGTAAAAAAAATGGATTTTTGTAGTGGAAGACCTCTTTAGCAGGGTGCCGCCTGTGGAAGTACCACACCTTTGTCAGTTATTCATCCGCCAAGCAGTAATGTGCAAACATTACTGTGTTTCGGAATGAAGGGCAATGTTACCAGTAAAATTACTGGGCATGATGAGATTCAACAACTAATATCTCAGGGTGACAGGCGCAGTGCAGTGCCGCGCAGAGTTTTGAATTTTGAAACACTGGGTGGCACTGTGTCTGATATGGGCAATCGTGATGCTTACCATCAGTAGGTAGTTATTGGGCACGCTGAGCCACCTTCAGCTCGCAAGCTCGCTTCAGTTGTCTCCGCGTGTCCCAATAACTACAGAGCGATTGAATTTGAAAAAAAAATTATGAAACTTACATGTCTGATACAAGAACCACTGCAAATATTATACCAGAGTCTACACTGAATTCCACATCGCGAACAAGAATCACAACACTCGCGTATCTAACACTCATGAATGTGTATTCAATATTTTGTTGATATCAGAGCGAAACAACAGGATTTTTAAACGGGCTTTGAATTAAACAGATTCTAACGAATTAACATTCAGGTGCTTGGGTACTTTACATCCCTTGAGCCAACACGAAACAAGCTTTCGCTATCAACAAGTTTCGCTAGTGTCTTTTACTGGGTACCCATTTGCCTCCCCAGACATGACGGTTAGGTACTAATTTGCATCCCTAGACACGTCAAAAGACACAGCTAGCCTGTATCAACAAACTCTCGTTCTTTATACAATGGGTACTCATGATCCTCCCCATTATTATGTATAAGTCGACTCGAAGGTACTAGACATCCCCGTACACTTGAAATAAATCCGCAGGTTTTGTAAAACTCTAACCTCGTATTTAATCCAAGTTAAGCTATATATCCGCAAAATACTGAATACACGTCCGTGAAATAAAAACGAAATCACTAGTCGATTGTATAGACACCTAGCGCGGTGCACTACCTGATAATTACTGCGTAATGTTCTAGAACAATAGGGATGTGTATGTACCTACATCGATGGATTAAAAAGATTCAATGTATCG
This sequence comes from Hemistola chrysoprasaria, assembly GCA_947063395.1. Lineage (NCBI taxonomy): Eukaryota > Metazoa > Arthropoda > Insecta > Lepidoptera > Geometridae > Hemistola > Hemistola chrysoprasaria. The sequence goes on along the minus strand of OX346731.1, from coordinate 5,051,661 downwards.
ATGCTTTGAATAAACTGCGTCAAATAATTATATTACATGGTCGATATTTTTTCGTTATCATCATCTCAGCTGCAGGACGTCCACTGTTGAGCATAGGCCTCGGAACATGTGCGCATCATACTATAATATAATATGCACCTATAAATAAACTGTATAATAAACATACAATAAAAAACCTATATGGTTATTTTGTGTTAATAATAGTTATTAAGTATATCTTGTTCGTATTTTTATTTTTATTATTTAACACATTGATCATAATAATTAAATAAATATGGGACAACTTCTACACACGGTCACCTGGTCCAAAACTAGGCTAGAAGCCTGTATTATGGTAACCAGAGGACTGATATACATACTTATATAAGCTTATAACACCCAGACACAGATCAAATAGACATGTTCGTGCAAACATATATTTGACCTGGTCGGGGATCGAACCCGGGACCTGTGGCACAGAAAGCAGAGTTACTACCATCTGAGCCAAAGAGGTTGTTAAATAATATTATCAAATTGGTAAAAAATTCTATCTAAGTACGAAAATCATCGATAATATTGATAATATAACTATACAATATCTTTGTTATTCACTTTTATTTATACATTACTTTGAAAATCGATATCGATATTTTTCAACGTCCATCACTAGTGAATATACGCTATACCAGAGGTTAGCAACATTTTCCTATTTCCTGCCTCGGTGGCGTAGTGGACGCAAGCTCGACAGCCAATCAAGAGGTCCCGGGTTCGATCCCCAGGTCAGGCAAAGTGTTAAATATTAGATTTTTCCATTAGGAATTAACGGAATTAAAGGAATTCACTTTCTTGACTGCGATGCATTTGCAACATAGGTACATAGATATGGACACATGACCAAAATTCAGAGTATACGAAGACCCTCACTTCAAAAAAATTTTTTTTTATAATAATAATAATAATAATAATTTTCTTGGTTATGTTTTAAAATTTTACACCGTAGAATTTGGATCAACATGAATATATTTATAAATAAAAACATTCGCGATCACCTCACTGGACCGTGATACTGTGTGCATTTTTATTATTTTCTCATCCTCGATAACATTTTTTCGCCACTACGTATCTAATGTTCCGAATGTTGTCCATCCCTGCGAGCTACCAAAGGTGCAATTTTAGCACTATTAATGTTATTGTAAAGCGGTCACATATGAAATGTCAGCAAACTGAGAATGTAAGTTGAAACTTTTGTTTGTGCATAATGCTGTATATCGGGTATTGTGATTAGACTACTTAATAAGTACCTAACTTTATGAAGCAAATACTTTAAAATTACATGCCTATATAGGTATGTAAACTGTAAACACGTAAAATTAATATCTAGTATATATATTTGAAGATAATCAGATATTATATTCGAAAAAATCCTCAGTGGCGTAGTGGACGCAAGCTCGACAGCCGATCATGAGACCCGGGTTCGATCCCTAGGTCACGCAAAATATTCAAATCAGCACTTTATAAATAGATACAAAGTAATAATTAAAATAGGTATATCAAGTAATAAATATTTTTTCCCAATGTAGTATATTTAGTTATTATATTATGTATGAGGGTAGTCTGCTATAAGCCTACCCTACGCTTTTACATGAATAAATGTCAGTGTTCAACCAACTTACGTGTGTTTCACTACATGGTGACAGCTACGGGATTCTTTTTACCATTAAAGTACTCAAATCAGTATATTACTTTTCAAAATAAGTGTTATTGTTTATCGGGGTGTCGTAAACAATCATAATAATGGAACACGCGCGTCCTCCGGCGGAGTTATCTCTCGAAGGCGGTCCGGCCGTGCGCTCTGAGGCGTGGCGCAAATGGCGGAAGCTTTTCGAGGTGTTCTTGAAGGCGTCCGGAGTGAGCAAGGAGCCTAAAGAAGTACAGGCAAGCCTCTTGGTGAACCTCATCGGGCCTGCAGGTTACGAAGTCTTCACGACTTTTACGTTTGACTCGGGCGAGAGCGAAGATGACGTCGGCTGCGTTCTAAAGAAATTCGACGCATACTTCGGCGCAAAACCAAATATCACGGTGCGCCGTTATAAATTTTTTACACGTAGCCAGGAAGACGGTGAAAATATTGATCAATACCTGACGGCATTAAGAGTGTTGGCCCAAAACTGTGAATTCGGCGAGCTGAACGACAGCTTACTACGGGATAAAGTCGTCTGCGGTATTCGGAACAACACCGTCAGGGATCGATTGCTTCGCACGGACGATCTCACCCTGAGCAAGGCGGTACAGATCTGCCAGGCCGCGGAAATATCGACAGAAGAAAACCGGTGTATCGCGAGCGCATCGGAGAAAATCCAAGTGGACGCGGTGCGAAGCGGAGGCGGCGTGCGAGGCGCGCGCCGCGGCGGCGCCCGTCGCGGCGGCGGCGCCGGGGGAGCGCCGCGAGGAGCAGCTCGGCGCGCGCCGGGCTACGGGAGCGGCAGCGCCGGGGCGCCGCGCGCCCCGTGCCGCACTTGTGGCAACGCGAGGTGCGCCGGCGGCGACCGATGTCCGGCTCGTAATTCTGTCTGTTTTGTGTGTGATAGTTACGGCCATTTTTCACGGGTTTGTGAACGTAAAAAATCGATCAATAAAGTTTTAAATTTAAAAGTGGACAATGATGCGAGTGACAGTGAGAACGATTCGGAGGAAATGTACTATGTCGAGGTTCTCACTAAGGACAAGGTGCGCAGTAAGTCGTGCATGGAATGGACGGAGGTTATTTCTAATAATAATAATAAAAATATCAAAGTTAAAATAGATACCGGCTCTATGTTAAATGTTTTATCTAAGAATGCATACTTGAGTTTAGGCCTAAGTATTGATAGCCTTAAGCCGTTTACAAAACGAGTACTTTCTTTTACAGGTAATCGATTGCCGATAATTGGTATTGATAATAATATTGCATTTACATATAATAAAAAACAGTATGAATTACCATTTGTTGTCGCAGACTTAAATTGCCAGAATGTACTCGGTTTGGAAGGCAGTATTTCCTTAGGTTTAATTAACTATATCGATGCAATAAACATTAGCCAGTATGATGATTTGTTTAAAGGTTTAGGGAAATTACCTGGCGAATATAGTATCTCGCTCGATAAAACTGTACAGCCGGTCGTGTGCCCTACTAGGAAAATATCTTTTGGGTTAAAAGATAAACTTTTGAATGAGTTACGTAGAATGGAAACATTAGGTGTAGTAAGGAAGGTCACACATCCGACTGACTGGGTTAATGCTATTGTATTAGTTCCTAAGAAGGACGGCAGCATTCGTGTATGTTTAGATCCTCGACCTTTGAACCGTGCGGTGCGGCGCGCACAGTACTCGCTGCCGACGGTGCCGGAGCTGGCGGTGCGTCTCCGCGGCGCCACGCTATTTTCGGTGCTCGATGCTCGCTGCGGCTTCTGGATGGTGAAGATAGACGATGCGTCCGCAGACCTTTGCACGTTCGGCACACCGTTTGGGCGATACCAGTTCTTGCGACTACCTTATGGTATAAACTGTGCACCTGAGGTTTTCCATGCGAGACTTAGGCAACACTTAGAAGACTTGGATGGCGTAGAATCTTTTATAGATGACGTCATAGTATGGGGCCGTGATAAAGATGAGCACGACAGGAGGTTAGGTGAATTATTACAGCGGGCGCGGGATATAGGCATAAAGTTCAATCGCGAAAAATGTAAGTTTGGGGTACCTGAAATTACTTATCTCGGTCATAAATTCGATGCGGCCGGAATGCGAGCGGACGATTCGAAGGTGAGGGCTATTATGGACATGCCATATCCTAGCGACAGAAAATCGCTTGAACGATTCTTAGGCATGGTGAATTATTTATCAAAATTTATTCAAAGTTACTCCGAGTGTGTAAATGTTTTGAGATCTCTGTTAAAGAAAGACTCCGAATGGAAGTGGGAATTGCAGCATTCTTTGGCGGTGGACGAGTTGAAGCGCAAGCTGGCGAGCGCCCCGGTGTTAGCGCTGTACTGCGAGCGTTCCCCTATAGTGGTGTCGGTGGACGCGTCGAGTGTGGCGCTCGGCGCCGTTCTATTACAGAACGGCCGCCCGGTGGAGTTCGCCTCGCTCACGCTCACCGACACGCAGACTAGGTACGCACAGATAGAGAAGGAGATGCTGGCCATCGTGTTCGCGGTCGAGCGGTTCAGGCAGTATATCTACGGTAGGAGTGACGTCACCGTGCAGACCGACCACAAGCCGCTCGAGGCGTTGTTCAGTAAGCCTCTGGTGTCTGTGCCGGCGCGCCTCCAGCGGATGATGATGCGCGTCCAGGGTTTCGACTTCAAGGTAGTGTACACGCCGGGAAAATTTATGTATATCGCCGATACGCTGTCGCGTGCACCGTTAAAGGAGCTGATGCACGACCGTGTGACGGACGAGGTGGACGCGCAAACGTGTTTCATGCTAGAGGAGGTACCGTTCAGCGACCAAAAAATGGCAGCCATCAGGAAGGAAACAGAGATCGACAGAGATTGCAGGTCGCTAGTCGCGTATATAATGAGGGGTTGGCCCAGGAGCAGGCGCGACGTGAACGCCGAGGTGGCCGTATTCTGGCCTTACCGCGAAATGCTGCATTACGTCGACGGCGTAATATTTAAAGGCGACTGTGTATTTATTCCGCGTGTCTTGAGAGAAACTATGTTGTCCCGGGTGCACGAAGGCCACCTGGGAATAGAGCGGTGCAAGCGTCGCGCACGAGAGGTGATGTTCTGGCCGGGGCTGTGTGAGGACGTGGAGCGCGAGGTGCGCGGGTGCGCGGCGTGCGCGCTCCATGCGCCGCGCGCGCGCCGCCAGCCGCTGCTGCAGCACGACGTGCCCGCGCTGCCGTGGTACAAGCTCGCATCCGACATATTCGAGTACAGGAAGAAAAGGTATATTATCTTAGTTGATTACTTCTCCAATTATGTCGAGGTCGGGGAGCTCTCGAGTATGACGGCGAGGCGGGTTGTCGAGTTTATGCGAGACCAGTTCGCGCGACACGGGATACCGTCCGAGCTCGTGACGGACAATGGGCCGGCGTACAGCTCGAACGAATTCAAAACATTCTTGCGCGAGTGGGAGGTCCGTCACGTGACGTCGTCGCCGCATTATCCGCAGTCGAACGGAAAAAGCGAGAGGACCGTCCAGACGGTTAAAAATCTGTTGAAGAAGTGCACGGACTCGGGGCAGGATTTTTCAATGGCCTTGCTGAATTTCAGGGCGACACCGCGGAACGGACTCGATTCTCCGGCACAGATCCTGATGGGAAGACGTTTAAACACTAAACTACCGCTCAATTTTAAATTACTTAGTGAAAAAGTTGATAACGAGCGGAATTACCGGACTATGATGGCCAAAAGGGAAAACATTAAAAATCATTATGACAGATCGGCGAGGTCGCTCGAGCGGTTGTCCCCCGGAGATAAGGTAACTTTAATAAGTAACGGCTCGAGAAAACCGGTTTCTGTAGTTGCTCGGGCGCCGGAACCACGCTCATATGTGGTGGAAGATGAGAGCGGCGGCCGGTACAGACGCAGCCGAAGTCATCTGGTGTCGCGTTCTGCGCCAGCGGTCTCTGTCGGGCGAGCTCCTGTTGCTATCACAGATTCAGATAGGAATCCAAATTTTATAAGTCATACAACTGGTGCACGTAGACGTCGTCAAAAAACTGTGGCTGAGAAGCAGTTGGTCAAGCTCCAGTCACCAATTGCAGTAAACTCAGCAAGTGCGGAGTCATCACCGAGCGGAACACTTGTGGAGAACCATACTAACGCTGCAGAAATCCAAGAGCACGGGTCTTTATTTGAAAGTGCTTCGGACGAGTCTGCCCCATCCTCGCCGGAAGTTCCGATAACAAGGTCAAAGGAACGTACTGCACGAATGCTGTCTAACTTTAACTTTTGGCCCAAATAAAGTGTTAGGTATTATAAAAATATAAGCAATTGCATAAATACTTCTTACAAATAAGTTAGTCTGGTATGATAAATTGTTTTGTAGCGTAAAATTTTAATAAGAGGTTTATTAAAATTCTTTGTTATGATCCTTAAAACCGAGTGGTTTAAAGGTACCTATTTGTTAAGGTTGATTTATTTTTATTTTTGTGTTTGTTGTTTGTTTTTGAAAGGGAAAACATGTAGTATATTTAGTTATTATATTATGTATGAGGGTAGTCTGCTATAAGCCTACCCTACGCTTTTACATGAATAAATGTCAGTGTTCAACCAACTTACGTGTGTTTCACTACACCCAATAGTAATAATTAATAATGTTAGGCGAAATATGATTATTACTTTTCTTAATCATTAAATTACTTCATGTATTTTATTGATTCTTAAAACAATAATTATTCATTATTAAAATAATATGGTTAAATTTCTACTGGAAAGCACTAAATTAAGAATTTTCCTGCAGCATTTTTTTAAGTTTCCTTTAATTAAATTTCATAAAGAAACCGATTGACGTCAATAAAATTGCAACAATGTTTTCATTCCGATAAAAATGCATTCTCCTTGTTAGCTTCACTTTAAGGTTGAAATTGATATAAACATTGAAATAAATACTACCTTACATTTTTGCATTAAAATCTTAGAGTATTCAGAACGGGAATCGTCAACCGTACACCTCAATTTGCAACCGTACGCAAAAATATGTTCATGTTAATATATTTTTGTGGTTGTTTTGAGTTTGTGTGTAACTTTCATGTGTTAATATTGACAGATCATTTTCTACATTAGTCACGCGATTATGAAAAAGTGTGCTGTAACGATGTACATCAACTCCGCGAAACCACTAGAAAAAATTGTACTGTAACTAACTTCCAGTGCTCTATGTTCTATGATTACAATGGATTCTCGCACTTAAGTTGGTGAATTTAGAGTTCATATTTGAGTTGAACTTCAAAAATTAATTTGTACATTAAAATTTTGCTGACAAACTTAATCAATCAAATCGAACAAATAACCTAAAAGTATATTATTATGATATGTATTTTATTACTTTACACCAATGAAGTAATAGATTCAAATCGAATAATCTAATTTGTCATTTAAGTCTTTTTAATACTACGGATCATATACGTAGATTGAGTATAAAAACATTGCTCAAATATTATTTTACCAAAATCAGTTCGTGTCTACAAGAAGAAGCGACCTCTACTCTTCAACTCTACGCTGCGCAACCTTGGGTCGGACTTCAGCTGCGACGCTGAGCTCAAGTGACCTCGCATACTTCACCGCGACACTCTGCCGCTGAAGCCGCTGCCGCTGCCACTGCCGCTAACTCCTGTCGCATCAACTCCATATACCAAACTTCTATTATTATGTAAGTGAGTACACTTGTATCTTTACAACGAAGCTATTTGAACCGCCTTTAAACGGAGGTGATTATTATTTTACATTGTTAATAAGTAATTTTATTTTGTACAGGTCTGACTCCGAATCAGATGGTGTGTTCGTGGCTGCGAAGACCGAAAAAAAATCGAAGCAACGCAACTCAGCAACCACCAGCGCAAAGAAACGCAAGACAGAAAATACCCAAAGGTATTTTTTAGTTTTTTGTTTATCGTCAATTTTATTATAATTTTTTATTAGTATTAAGTCTTAATAAGAGCCTGCCTCGGTGGCGTAGTGAGCGCAAACTCTACTGCCGATCATGAGGTCCCGGGTTCGATTCCCAGGTCAATTCAAAGTGTTAAATATTGCATTTATTTATTATGCATTATCTCAATAACTGTCTAGAGTGGTGGCCCGCCCCGATAACATACATAACATACTAGCGAAATATGGGAGTGCCTACTATGTCCTGAATATGAATATGAATACTAGTCCTAGGTACACCTCTGCCTACCTCTTCGAGTAAAGGGCGTGATTGTATGCAGTATGTTTATGTATATTTAATAACAGTTTATTTTACTTTCAGCTCACAAACTCACGTGTTGTATGATATTATTTTGACAAGTTTTTAACGTTTAATTTTAAATTTTCAGTGGTGGTCGTAAGAAGATAAACCTGTTTGATTTGGACCTTGAAGACAGCGCGCCTCCGGTCGAGTGTCAGCCGAGCACGCTATCATCGAGCTTCATACGCCGAGTTGCTGGGGGTCAACAGCGGCAAGTGGTGGAAACAGCGGGGGAATTTTTCGTGGACTTAAAAATTTACGCTACCACTGATGTTGCATCTACTGCTCCAGAAGAGCGGTGGAAAAAGGCGTTATTAAGGGCGAAATTTAAGGCGAACGAAGATTCACCTCAGTGGAGAAAATTACGCGAACTCGTTAAGGAGGCTCATAAGCTTTTCGAAGCGAGTGAGCCGACCTTTTACTCCGATAAAATATATTTTAAAGGTTAGATACTTGCAGACATGAACTAACCTTGTTAAGCGTAAAGTTTTTTTAATATTATTATAATAATAACTATATTATAATAATTATATTTTTATGAAAATGTTTTAAATTAATTATTACAATTTTACTCGGACAAATATTATACTTTAGGGGTTCGTGTCTTGTAGACACGAACTGACTTTGTTAATAAAATTATTGTAAGGTTTTTAATAATATTATTATATTTTTATAATAATAAATATTATTACACTTTAACAAACATAATATACTTTTATTCATAAGCTAATAATATAAGATTAAAATTATTTTATTCAAATAGACTTTAATACTTTAAATGGGTACAATTCATTTTCAAACTCATATATTTGAGCTAGGTTATCGAAGTTAATTTTTAAACTACAGCTATCTAATCATTTTAGCCGTCTATTTGAATAAAGTAAGAAATCAAGTACTCTAGGTAGGTATATTGCATTAGCTATACAAAATGCCATTCTGCGCACACTGTAATCTGAACGTAGGTAGTAAACAATGGCACGGTCATTTACGGAGTAATGTTCATAAAAATAGAAACATTTTTCCGCTATCTGATGATATTGACATCATCCAAACAGCATTCCGTAATCGTATCGCTAGTTACAGAATACGAGCACTAAATAGTCAAAAAGCGAATAACTGTATACCTACTTTTTTTGATACTATCCGAACAAAGGTTTTATCTCTTATAAAACACTCGCTTCAAACTCATACCTGCGTTAAGGTAAACTTTGAATTGTTTTCAATGTTTCTGATGCCGAAAAGCGACTCGCAAGAAATGAAATCTTTTGCAACGAATAACTTTACTCTGCATTTAAATTATGATATAAATAATTTATTTACAGACGCTTTACACCTTATCATGAAAAAAGTAGAGGAATTTCAAGAGAGGGACAGTGGTTGGACATTTTTAAATAACTGTCATTTGGAAATCAATATTTGTAAATATGATCCACTGCGTGGTTCAAAATACATGGATTTACCAAAGTTAATAAAAAACAAGAAGGCTTGTTTAAATATTAGAAACAACGATGAATATTGCTTTTTATGGTGTGTGATGGCTGCGCTCTATCCCACTACTCATCATCCCAACCGTGTAACATCTTATCCTCAAATTCATGATAATTTGAACATTGATGGTTTATCGTTTCCTATGACATTTACTGACATTTCAATATTTGAACGAAAAAATCCTTCTTTAAGTATTTATGTGTATGGACTAAGAGACGGTAAAATTATAACAGGTCCGCTGTATAAGTCCGAATCGAAAACATACAACAAGCGAATACATTTATTGTTGCTTGAAAATGATGATTCTTCTCATTATTGTTTGATTAAAGACTTGGCGCGACTTGTAAGAAGTCAAATAACAAAACACCATAGAAAAATATGTCTATGTGAAGACTGTTTGTTATTTTTTTCATCAAGTGAAGAGCTTGATAGACACGTTTGTGGAGGTGTGGTCACGGTGCTCCCTGAAAAAGGATCATTGCTTCAATTTCAGAACTACAATCGGAAACAAGATGTTCCATTTGTCATTTACGCTGACTTTGAAACAATGTTGCGACCTGTTCAAGGATGCGAACCGGAACCAGATGTCTCGAGTACCTCTGATCTACATCAGCATATTCCTACTGCTTTTGCATATTATATTGTTTGTGCGATCGATGAGAGTTATAATCGCTTTGTTACTTACCGTGGAGAAAACTGTGTAGCAAAGTTCATTAGTTCGCTTACTGATGACGCATCGAAATTATATAAAATATTACATACTAATGTGCCAATGAAATACACTGAAGAAGACGATGATAATTTTAACTCAACGACAAAATGTCACATAATATGTCAACACATAATTTGGGGGCCTAAGACTCGTGATCATTGCCATATCTCAGGAAAATTTCGTGGGGCCACACACCAAATTTGCAATTTAATGTATGGCGTTCCAAAATTCATTCCAATATTTTTTCATAATCTTTCAGGATATGATTGTCACTTGTTCATAACAGAATTAGCTGAAATGCCGGGTCCGATCAAAGTTATACCTAAAACGAAGGAAAAATACATCTCGTTTACAAAGTTCGTACAAGTTTCAGATGACGATTATATACAGTTACGTTTCGTGGATTCGTTTCAATTTTTAGGTAGCAGTTTAGACAAATTAGCTAAAACATTATGCGTGGAAGACTTTGTGAATATGCATAAATACTTTCCCGATGAAAATCAATTTCAGTTATTGACTCGTAAAGGAGTTTATCCATATGAATATATGACAAATTGGGAATGTTATAAAGAACGAGCGTTACCGGCCAAAGAAAAATTTTTCAGCACTTTAACTGATGAAAACATATCGAATGATGATTATAGACACGCGCAATTGGTTTGGTCACAGTTTGGCATTGGGGATCTAGGACAATATACCGATTTGTACGTTAAAACTGACGTTTTACTCTTATCTGATATTTTTGAAAAGTTTCGTAAGACATGCAAGAGGCATTACCAGTTAGATCCAGCTTTTTATCTAACAGCCCCGAGCTTATCTTTCGATGCTATGTTGTTGAAGACAGGGGTTCAACTTGAACTCATTAATGACTTGGGAATACTGCGCATGATACAAAAAGGTATTCGAGGAGGTATCTGTATGTGCACGCACCGCTACGCTCAAGCTAATAACAAATATATGAGCGAATACGATCCATCAAAGGAAGATACATTTATTGTGTATCTGGATTGCAATAACTTGTATGGGTTTAGCATGTGTCACTCACTTCCACTTTCTAATTTTAGATTTTTAGATAAGGAAGAACTTGATAGCTTAAATGTAATGAGAGTAGCAGACGATGCCGATGAAGGCTATATTCTAGAAGTAGACTTAATTTATCCAGAATTGCTCCACTCTAAACACTCTGACCTGCCATTCGCTCCCGAGAAATGTTTACCACCAGGTGGAAAGACCAATAAACTGGTTCCAAACTTATATAACAAATATGAGTACGTAATTCATTATGTAAACTTAAAAAAATGTCTACAGCACGGTTTACAATTGCGTAAAATACACCGCGTAATTGCATTTAAACAAAGTACGTATTTAAAACAATACATTGAGCTTAACACTGAGCTGCGAAAAAAAGCTACTTCGGTGTTTGAACAAGACTTTTTTAAACTCCTTAATAATAGTGTATTCGGTAAAACTCTTGAAAATAACGAACTGAGAGTAAACGTACATCTTATAAATCAGTGGAGTGATGATTCAAATATTACTAAAAAGAGAACAAGTGCTGACAAACTTATAGCGAGTCCATTCTTTCACAGCGTATCAGTTTTTAGCGAAAAGTTAGTAGCGATTCAAATGAAATACGATCGAATAATATTGGATAAGCCATTATATACGGGATTCTCAGTTTTAGAATTATCAAAAGCACACATGTACAATTTTCACTACGATATTATCAAACCATTTTATAAAGATCGTGTTCAATTGTGTTATACTGATACCGACAGCTTTATCTACCAGATTAAGACACCGGATTTTTATCAAAACGTAAAAGATAATTTTCTTGATCACTTTGACACTAGTAATTACAATCCTCACAACCAATACGGTTTACCGTTAATAAACAAAAAAATACCAGGTCTCTTTAAGGATGAAATGGGTGGTAACATAATAACCGATTTTGTGGGGTTAAGATCTAAGTTATATTGCGTAAAAACAGAGAAACGAACGATAAAAAAAGCTAAAGGTGTAAAAAAATGCGTTGTTCGTAATTTAGATATATCAGAATACGAAAACGTAAATTTTAATGAAGTTATCGTACGCAAAAAAATGACTCTATTTAAATCAATCAAACACCAAATATTTACTAAGAGCATTAATAAAGTTGCCTTGTCAGGGAACGACGATAAACGTTGTGTTTCTAAAAACAGGATTTCTACAAAAGCATGGGGTAGTACATTTATTTTGTAATTATACTTTACTGAAAATGTAATAATCTGTTATATTATGTACTCTATAACATTATTATTGTGATTAGCTATTTTATTATAAATTAAGAATTTAGTTTATAATTTTTATTGTATAGTTAAGTTATATATTTGATAAAAAATAAATAAATATACTTATTAACATATAAATATTTTGTTTTTGTTCACATTCATACCATCTATATAATACCAAAATTCATCAAATTCAGTTCAAACAGTAATTTAGTAAGAAAAATAATATGTCGAAATAAATAATATCTTTAGACAGCAACGTAGTAGGTAACATGTTATAACTTGTTTGTTGTAAACTTCATATAAATAATAGTGATGCATAAGCGAGATAGTGTAATAGGAGAAGTTATTTTTGAAAGGAAATACAATATTTCCATTAGTAAGCATCGAACAAAATATTTCTCTCTCTCTCTCGCATTGTGTGAGTGCAGCTGCTGTTTGCGATGGTCTACATTTATTTATTCATACTTGTTATATCATCACTAGAAGGTGGTCGTAATCAGTGTTTTAGTTGCCAGCTGCACTTGTGTATCTAATAGGTGAGTGTCTTTCTATTATTTTGTAGGGACGATGTAAGACTTCGAATTTTAACGCTTATTATTTGATAATTTTGTTGTTAATTATTGTTTATTTTCAGATCATGGCATCAGAGCGTGACGATGAAATTTACTATTTGCCGTGTGCCCAAGACCCTCTGGCTGGATGGGAGACATTTGAAGCAGAAATGCTAACGAAGCGCAAACTAGAGCTGGCTGAAGCAAAGCTTGCTGAAATTGAAGCTGCTAAGAAGAAGAGGACAACAAAAAGAACGAAAAAGGATGGAGTGTCTTACGTCATGAATAAACATTCAGGCAGAGGACATCGAGTGCTAAAATTACAAATATACGATTACGATGCGCATGAAAACCTCTACATTGAAAGTTCACGTGTGCAATATGTTCAGACAGAACTAATAGATGATATAATGGACTCGGCTTATGGTGTTATTAATAAAGTTTCTAAGAGATTGTCTGAGGATCCTATGTAAATTTTTAAGAGTGCATATTTTATTTGTAATTATTAGCATTAGTATGTTATTGAAATTATGATTAGGTTATCTTGTAATATGTTGTTATATTAGGTACCTATAAAATAAATCAGATACTATTAACAGGTTGTTTGAATACTCAAATAAAATTTAATAAAGTAGGTAGGTAGGTACTTGCATAGTAACAAGAAAATTAAAATAAAATGTTTCCTATGAAATATTTAAAAAGTAAATACAATTCGCGTAGGAGTCATTACACTCAAAACCCCTAGAGAACACAGTAGTCTATAATGAAATTTGTAAAGCAAGCGGAGTCATTAACATTAGATAATCTCATTTGTCCTACTTCTTCAGAGGAAGTAAAACGTCATGGAAACTTATTACCTAATACCATAAGATGCATTGTTTGTGGACCTTCGAATTGTGGAAAAACAAATTTAATAATAAGTCTTTTGTTGCATAAAGATGGACTACGATTTTGTAATTTATATATATATTCAAAATCTTTATATCAACCCAAGTATAAGTTCTTAGAAAATGTTTTAAATATGGTTGAGGACATTTCGTATTACAAATACAATCATAACAGTGAGGTATTGAGTCCTCATGATGCAGCACCAAATTCAATAATTATTTTTGACGATGTAGCTACCGAAAATCAAAATAATATTAGAGATTATTTTGCAATGGGACGTCATAAAAATATAGATTGTTTTTATCTTAATCAAACTTATTCTAAAATCCCAAAACAGCTCGTGAGGGATAATTCTAACTTGATTGTATTATTCAAACAAGACGACGTCAATTTAAAACACGTTTACGACGAGCACGTTGGCTCTGACATGTCGTGGAGTCAGTTTCGAGAAATGTGTTCTAAGGTTTGGGATCAACCTTATAATTATGTTGTAATCAATAAAGATTGTCAGAAAAATAATGGATGTTACAGACAAAAGTTTGATACGTTTATAATATTAGATTAACATTTATATATAATGCATGTTATATCTCACTAAAAATCAGTTACATTCGTGATACCAACAACCAAATATGGAAAAAACATTAAAAGAAAAAATTGTAAAATCAGCAGAAGCTGTAAAGAAAAAGGTGGAGATGTTAAAAGCTTGTAGAGACAGTAATAATATGGCCTTAAATATGATGTTCAAACCTATAATAGATCCATTGAATAAAATTTCCAACCAAGATAATGTATTATCCAGATCGAAAGATTCTACTATTGACAATTCTTTTTCCTCAAATGAAGACCCAAAAAGCGAGGATGATGATGACAGCACAGATACACAAAATGTTAATGACAGTATTATAAATGTATCTTCACCAGAATCAGATGACGATAATGATTCATTTCAATCGCTAAATTCATCTTTAACTAACAAAGATGTATCAACTTCTTGGTCAATGTCATCTGAAGTACAAAATGCTATACCGTTCGGAGTAAAACCCCACAAGGGGAAATTATTTCTCGGTAAGACACGCGTGTATGAACGTGAGCATACATTGAAAATTGGAGACAAAGAGTTCGAGAAAACAGTTGGATTAACAGAATTGCTATTAAAAAAATCACCGAATGTGAACGATATAACAAAAACAGATCTTCAAAATTATAAAACTCTACTGTCAATGACCAATGCACACAGACGTGACTATGATCCAACAAAGCCTATAAAGAGCAATAAAGGATTTAAATACATGCGTATAATAAAACCATTGTTTAAAATAAAAAGTGATGAGAGCTTACAATTAGAAAATTTTGTTAAAGGAAAAGGAATTCAAAATTTCAACTCGAAGATGTATAAAAAAAATACTGATTTAATTTACTGGGATGATCCTAACGAGTTGGTTGAAAGATTAAAGTTGCTTATTGCATCACGAGATGCTGGTAACACTGGCTTAAATAATGAAATAATTGCAATCATAGAAGAACTTCGAGAGGGGGGCTACGTAGATTAAGATATATAATTAATTTTTAATGATTATTTTAACAGTCTGTTACGCGACATAGATTGCAAGAACATAGTTACTATGAATATAGATAAATTCGGACATCACGTTCATAAACGATCGCGATTATCTGACTTAGTTATTTACCATAACAACGCAATAATTAAATCAGAGTCTGGAGATTTTGATTTAAAATCGACTACATTAAAGGGTTTAAAAACACCAGTGAATGATGATCATGCTGTAAACAAAGCCTATGTTGATAACCAAATACAATCGTTGAGAAATGAAATGAGTAGAATCCAAAACAATATACATGTATCCCTTAAACAGATGGAAACGCTAACAATAAAGCATTTAAATAAACAATTTTACTCCAAGTCAGATATTGATCGCATGATTCAAAACGTTAATAAACCCGTTAATAAAGATGAGTAAACAAGATATTGTGCATGAATTACACAAACCAGCAAGAAGAAATTATCCACGTCGTGCTACGATCATAAAAGGAATAAATGATCTATGGCAAGCTGACCTGATTGACCTACAGAAATTTAAAATTTACAATAAGGGCTATAAATATATATTAGTTGTAATCGATACATTTACAAAATACGTATGGGTTTATCCTTTAAAATCCAAATCGAAAATATGTGTCACCAGTGGAATGCAGTGTATATTATCAGAATCAAAACAATATCCCAATAATTTACAAACTGACTTGGGAAAAGAATTTTATAATGAGAAATTCAAAATTTTGATGAAATAATATAACATTAACCATTATTCTACGTATTCTGTAAAAAAAGCATCTATTGTTGAACGAGTGATTAGAACTTTGAAATCGAAACTTTACAAATGCTTCAGCTTAAATGGAACATACCAATGGCTAGGTGTTATCTTAGATTCAGTAGTTAAATCTTATAATAACACTGTTCATAGAATAACAAAGTTCAAACCAAACGCTGTTAAGAAATGTAATGAAACTATTGTCAAGTGTAATATAATAAGGTCTCAGAAACATAACATAAATCGTAAATGTAAATTTGCTGTAGGTGATCATGTTCGTATTAGTAAACATAAAAGTGAATTTCACAAAGGGTATACACCCAATTGGTCCACTGAGATATTTAATGTAGTAAAAGTCAAGAAAACAGATCCTCCAACATACTTGTTGAAAGATAAACATGGTTGTCAGATTTTAGGATCTTTCTATGAATACGAACTGCAAAGAACAAAGTTTCCTGATGTATATCTTATAGAAAAAGTCATTAAAAAGAAGGGTAATCGTCTTTATGTAAAATGGCTAGGTTTGAAAGATGATGAAAACAGTTGGATAAATAAAAGTTCTTTGGTATAAATTTAGCGTTTTATTTAATTTTATCCATTTCATTCACATCAATGAAGGAAGGAAGTGGTCTTCTAGATAGTTTAATTAATCATCTTCCTGTCGAGCTACATTTGCCAGGATATCAATATTGCGGACCTGGAACAAAACTTGGTAAACGTCTACAAAGAGGTGATCGAGGTATAAACAAGCTGGACGAAGCTTGTATGTATCACGATATCGCGTATATCAACAAAGATCCTGAATCTCGTCAGAAAGCTGATTTAGAATTAATTAATATGGCTAACAGAAGATTAAAGTCAAAAGATGCTAGTAAACGAGAAAAAGTGGCATCATGGATAGTAAAAAATGCTATGAAAACTAAACTGAAGGTTGGTTCCGGTGTTGGTTCATTTAAGAAGATTGTGAAAAAAATAAAATCGCAATTAAAAAATATTAAATCGAAAGACAAACACCATCTCATAAAAAGTGCATATGCAGCTGCAAAAAAAATACTATCTAATAAAAAAGGAATTCGATTGCCACGTTGCATACCGCTACCGAAAACTGGTGGTGTGCTACCATTGATACCGATATTTGCTGGTCTATCAGCTCTAGGCTCGCTTGCTGGCGGTGCTGCAGGCATCGCGAAAGCAGTGAATGACTATAGCATTTCTAAAAAAAATCTGCAGGAATCTGAACGACATAATAGAATGATGGAGTCAGTCGCACTCGGAAAAGGGTTGTATATTCGACCCTACAAAAGTGGAGCTGGACTTTACATACATTCATCAAAAAACTGATCAAGAGGCTACCTAGGAAACCACTCACTAACATTGATTTATTGCAATATGCACAAGACATTCCATACTTCCGAGGAGTGTTTATGAGAGACACATTACCTACTAAACCTAGTAATATAGAGTGTGCAATTCTAAATCTAGATACCTCAGATAACCCTGGAACACATTGGGTAGCCTATGTCAAGCACAACAAGCGCTCTGAATATTTTAATAGTTTTGGAAATTTAAAACCACCCTTAGAATTAGTAAAATATTTAAAGAATACATCATTATATTATAACTACAACCAGTACCAAAAATTTGATTCTGTAAATTGTGGACATCTCTGTTTAGAATTCTTAAAACGGTATTGGAAGAATAATATTTAAAGATAGAATTATATATGCCTACTGTCAGTGCTAAAATGTCTTTCACCGTATCAATAACCGGACGAGGAGCTATTTTGACTACTAACTATTCACCGACTTTAGAATTATGTCAAGACTATGAGTGTGGACTTCTGTATTTTTCTACATTTAATTCGATTCCCAATATCGATGCGAGAAATAATAAGTTTTATTATGGTGAGAACGATTACATTGGCATTCCTGAAGGTTCATATGAACTTCAAGATATATGTGATTATTTAAAAAGTAACATTGAGAACAACGAAACATTAAATATTTCGTGCAACAATAACACATTGAAGATTAAATTATTTTGCTCTAAAGATGTTCACTTTGAAAAAAGTGATTCCATTGGACAAATCTTAGGTTTTGGAAAGGAAACCCTGAAAGCAAATATAAGTACCGAATCTCGTTATCCTGTGAGCATTTTATCAACAACCATTGTGCGCATCGAATGTGATGTTGTGAGTGGTTCATACGTGAATGGTGAAGCATCACATATATTGTACGAATTTGTTCCCAACGTAGCACCTGGATACCGGATAATTGAAATACCGAAGAATCTTATTTATTTTCCTGTTAATCAAAATTCAATTAACACCATAAGTATAAGATTACTAGACGCTGAAAACAAGGTGATAAATTTACGAGACGAAGAAGTACAACTATATTTACATTTTAGAAAAAAATGATTAACTTCAGTAATAAAACTACAACACAAAGAAATAAACAAGTTAGTTCTATAAGAGCATCTAAGAAGAGAACATCTATTCGCAAGAAAAAAAAATTATCAAAAGGGAATATTAAATTTCTCAAATTAATCGGTTTGCTAAAATGAGTATCTTAAATATATCTCAACCAACGCAATACGACAACAGCATCGAAAGTTATGAATATCATTCATACAAACCATACGTGACATATTTCAACAAGAACGATGAGATCCGCATACCTATCAACCAACAAGACTTGTACATCTTGCCCTCCGCCAGCAATCTCTATATAGAGGGAAGAGCAGTTGTCTACAAAAACAATACTAAGGAAAAAGTTTCCACTGTGAATTTTGTAAATAATCCTGTAATGTTTTTATTTCAAGAAATCAAATACGAATTAAATGGGGTAGAAATAGATAAAATCAAAAACGCTGGCATTACAACAACGATGAAGTCATATTTGTCTCTAAACGATCATGAATCTAAATCTTCACAGGTTTGGGGTTGGTCTATTGGTGGTACAGCTAATGTTAATAACGGAATATTTTCGGCTTCCATTCCACTAAATAAAATATTAGGTTTTGCGGAAGATTACCAAAAAGTTATAATTAATTGCAAACACGAATTAATATTACTAAGAAGTAATACAAACCTTAATGCTTTGATACTTAACACGGGTGAAGTTGTAGATGATATAAAAATTGATAAAATAGTTTGGCGCGTTCCTCATATCAAGGTATCGGATCGTGAAAGAATTAATTTATTAAAATGTTTAGAAAAAGATCGTTCTGTTACGATAGCGTTTCGAAATTGGGACTTACATGAGTACCCTTTACTTCCTAGAACACGTAAGCATACATGGTCTATCAAAACATCATCCCAGATTGAAAAACCGCGTTTTGTCATTATTGCATTACAAACAAATAGAAAACAGAAACCCGATTTGTCATTGGCTGAATTTGATCACTGTAATGTGCATGATATAAGAGTGTTCCTAAATTCAACCTACTTTCCGTATGAAAGCCTAAATGCTAGTTTTTCCGACGGCAAGATTTCTTTTTTATACGAGCAATACACTAGATTTCAACAGTCTTATTACGGACACCGTGCTGAACCTTTGTTGACTTTAAAGGAATTTAAATCCATCGCTCCGTTGTTTGTAATTGATTGTTCGCGCCAACACGAAACGTTAAAAGGGTCAGTCGACGTTAGAGTTGAAATTGAAACAGAACAAGATATACCTGATCTGACAACAGCCTACTGTCTCATATTAAATGACACAATTTTTGAATACAAACCATTGAGTAGTATTGTGAGAAAAATATCATGAGTTCGAAGAAAATAATATTTGTTGATGTGCAAGGTTTTAAGGACTATGAGAATAATTTTATTATTAAAGAGTTTGCTTTAGCATCTGACAGTTACACTCAAGTGTTTATAGTTAAACCCCCCTATAAATTTAACACTTTGTCAGATGATGAAAAAACACAAGTTCGATGGTTAGAAAGAAATCGTGGACTTCTGTGGAACGAAGGATTTATTGATTATCGAGAGTTTCATCGAATTATTAAACCTTTGCTAGAAAATCAAACATTGATGACAAAAGGATTAGAAAAAATAAAATGGATAAAGGAACTTTGTGCTAACTGTAACGTTATAGATATGGGTTATCATAAATGTCCTAGTCTTAACAAGTTGCACGAAAAATATTTTAAAACATTTCATAGCCTCTGCGTATTTCATTCAAAACAATGTGCTTTGAGTAATGTTTTGTATTTGAAACATTTTTATGATAATAATAAGTCATTTTTTAATGTATAAAGCGGTATATTACAAATTTGTAAAATAAATTATAATATGATCAATTGATGTAGATATAAGTACGTAATATTATGTGTTTTAAGGATTATAACTATAATTAAACACTATAATTAAACATTGTATTTATCTAGCTAAAAGCTTGTTTTATTAACTCCCACCTACCTATATTATTTATAAAATAAGTACTTATTTCAAACATTGAAGTTAGAGTTTGACAAACCTGCAGATTTATTTCAAGTATTGAGAGTGTAAAGTACCTTCAGACTTGGCTCGCATATTAGGGTCGATATAGACGTTAATATCTAGTACAATAACCATCATGGCGAATTGTACCCAGTAAATACTTTAGCGAAACTTGTTGATAGCGAAAGCATGCTTCATGTCGTCTCAAGGGATGTAAGTAACCAGCACCTGAGATCCGTGAGAATCTGACTAACTCAAAGCCTGGTACTATACCGGGTGGATGGGAAAATAGTCCCATCAGTAGTTACACATCGAAACTCTATCTTTCGACGATGGATGGAATGAAGAACGCAATGTTAACTTTAAGAGAAAAGAAATACAGAACACGAAAGTAACCGATCCGATCGTAGTTGGATGTTTCTTGAATTCACGCTTTCAGAATTAGTTTAACTCAAACGGAATTCAAGACGCAACAACAGAACGTACATCGTTCAAACAGCGAACGTTGCTGTTTCTGTCGTTTCGCTCTGATATTAACAAATATTGAACGCGTGTGATGTGATTCTCGTTTGCGATGTTGAATTTAGTATAGACGCTGGTATACTGTAGTTATTGGGACACGTTGAGACAACTGAAGCGAGCTTGCGAGCTGAAGGTGGCTCAGCGTGCCCAATAACTACCTACTACCATCATTTGCTCGTCTTGCCATTCATTATCATAAAAAAAAAGATTAATTAATAATCGATTTTTATTCGATCGATTCAAAATCGATTAATGAAAAAAACTATTTTTAATGGAATAATAATCGACTTTTCTAAAAAAATAGATTTATTTTTAAATAAATTGATTTAAAAAAAATCCTAACAAAAGAAATCAGCTTTTTGTCAATAATAATTATACCTAGCTAATGTACGAACTTTGCCCAAGCAAAGCTTAAAAATGAAAAATTTCATCCACGGGTGGGATTCGATCCACGCACCCTCCGCACTATTCCGCTTAGTGGGCACTGGGGCACTCTACCCTGTGCTTGGGCTACCGTGGAGAGCCACGATGGACGCGTGGAGCGTGGAGAGCGCCAATCAATAAATACCCTCTTAGAACTTTTTTTTGAATTTTTTTTCTTATGTTAATGAGTAATAAAGACGAGCAAATCTGGTGCCTGATGGTAAGCATCATGATGGCCCATATCAAACACAGTGCCACCCAGTGTTTTAAAATTCAAAATTCTGCGCGGCACTGCACTGCGCCTTTCACCCTGATATATTAGTTATTGCAACTCGTCATGCCCAATAATTGCGCTGGTAACATTGCCCTTCAGACCGGAACACAGTAATATTTGCATATTACTGCTTGCTCGACTGCCAATCAAGAGGTCCCGGGTTCGATCCCCAGGTCAGGCAAAGTGTTAAATATTGGATTTTTCCATAGGAATTATCTCAATAACTGCCTGGAGTCTGGAACTGTGCCCGGTAGATGGCAATAGGCCTGCCCCCTATTACATGGGACATACATACATTCACACATTCACGCCTTTTTCCCGAAGGCGACGGCAGAGGTGTACCCAGGACTCAGTCCCATAGTAGATACACCCACATTTCGCCAGTATGTTATTGGTCTTATGTAATAGGGGGCGAGCCTATTGCTATCTACCGGGCACAGTTCCAGACTCCAGGCAGTTATTGAGATAATTCCTAATGGAAAAATCCAATATTTAACACTTTGCCTGACCCGGGGATCGAACCCAGGACCTCTTGATTGGCAGTCGAGCATGCGCCCACTACGCCACCGAGGCAGTCAATCGAAAACATATTACACATATAATAAAAAATCGTTTTTTTAACGTAATAATCGTTCAAATAAATTCGATTTTTTAAGAATAATAATCGATATTTTTTTTAATAATCGATTATTTTTTCACATCCCTAATCAGAATTTCAGAGCTAATCTTAAAAACTAATTACCTCATCATCAATCAATCATACCATCATCATCAATTATACCTAAAGACCTTAGACTTTACCCTTCTAGACCATAAGAGGTTTAGAAGTTACAGGAAATTGGGGTTTGCGAGGTCTCAGTTCGAGGCGAACTACTAGTATATATTACGGTCATATACCGTAACGTTGGTGACGTCATAGTCCTAACATTAAAGTTGTTGATAAGTGCTCCCTTCGCCTCTTGAACGAATTAACTTCGCCTCCTTGGTTCCCCGATTCTCGACGAATCATTCCCATGTTTCGTAGATATGATAAAATTCAAAATTTCAGCTCAGCTTCGGATAGATTACTGAAAATTAATGCCCATATGGCATTCACCATTATCAGATTCTGCTTATTTGTGCCAAAATTTACGTATGCTTTACGATGTTGTCCGTTGTGGAAACACAATGATCTTCTCGTAAGCTTAGACAATGTCATAAAGAATACCCTAATGTCTGTATTAAATTTAAACTTGGATGACAGGGCTTGGTCTCAAGCCTCCTTACCCGTCAGGTTTGGAGGCTTAGGGGTCCGCAAAATTTCAAGTGTCGCTCTCCCGGCTTTTTTGTCCTCAGTGCACAGTTCGGACAACCTAATTCAAAAAATCCTCGCTCCCTCGCGAGTCCCCTCTTTAGGAGCTTTCGATGTTTCTAATTTGGCTGAGGCAAAGAGTGCTTGGGTTGCGGCTTGCCCCAATACCGATTTACCTAAACTACCATCTTCACAGAGACTGTGGGATGGGCCCCTCTGTGCGTTGGTACGGAATTGTCTCATACAAACGTGCGCCAACTCCACAGATAAGGCCCGACTCCTGGCAGTCTCTGTTAGGGAATCTGGTTTTTGGTTGCAAGCAATCCCATCTTTCAATACTGGCAATCTATTAGATCCATCTGCTTTTCGTGTAGCTGTCAGCTTGCGTTTGGGTGCACCTTGCTATGTAGGTCACCGTTGCCAGTGTGGTACTGCCGTCGACGAACGCGGTCACCACGGTCTCTCATGTTCTCGAAGTGCTTGCCGGATCTCCCGCCACGCTAGCCTTAACGACATCATCCGCCGGGCTTTTACCAGCGCCAATGTACCAGCCGTTCTCCAACCGAACGGCTTGATGCGTGACGTTGGTAAAAATATATAATAATAATAAATAAATGTTTATTTCTCTCACAAACAATAAGTTCTTATGATTATGAATTCTGTTTACAATATAAAAGTTTATTTAACTTATCATGTGAGGGACTGGTGCCTACTGTAGGTTTATTGAATAAACCTGAGATGCAGGTCACCAGTGCCCCCCCTCTGATAGAATTGGTAAACTTATATAATATACAAAATACAAGTACTTATTTAAACCTTAGGTAAATATATGCAAAACTAGTGTTTCACAATTTCGCAAGAGTATAAACTTAAAACTAGTACTAGTATATAGGGTGCAGATAAATTGTGAGGGTGTGTGTGTGTGGGGGTAAGTGTTTGTGTGTGTAATATAAATATAAATGTAGGTATGGCTATAGTGTGTTGGATGATTTCCTAGGCAGATTTATATTTTTAATTTCATTACGGGTTGATGATTTCTTTATGTCGGTAGGTAGGTAAGTAGTTTTATCTTTAAGATTATTTAAATGTTGTCAATAGCTTTTCTGTCTTTTCGTAATTTAAGGAAAGAAGGTAATCAGTAAGTGCTAGTTTACATTGGTATTTATTCATGGGGTAAATTGTGAGTTGGTGATTAATTTTATTGTATAAGTATTGACCTAGGTGGCAAAAAAAGCGGTGGGAGAAGCTTGTTTGAAATAACTCTGGTTTGCATACAGAGCCTTTTCTCCGTTTGCCTATGTTTAGTTCCGGGTCATAGCCTAATTGCGAGTGCTTTTTGAGGATGGTGTGAAAAATAAATGACTGTCTGACCGTTAGTACTTTCCATTTAGTGTACAGTTCCACAGTGGGGAATCGAAAGCGGAGACCAGCCCCAACTTTCAGGATAGAGCGCTGTGCTCTTTCCATGTGTATTAGATGTGTTTTCGCTGCACCACCCCATGTTATAATGCAGTAATTGATGAGGGACTGGCAGAGAGCGAGATATACTGTTTTTACAACATGAAAGTCCGCAGCGTGACGCAAAGTTTTAAAAACATACGTGAGCTTACGCAGTCGGGCTACCTGGGTATCTATGTGAGATTTAAAGTTAAGGTTCTGATCTACAATGACACCGAGGTATTTGATGGAGTGTGTACGTAGTAGATTGGGGCATGAGCAAGTTTCGTTGAGGGGACATGAATGAGCCGTTAGTGCTAAGACCTGACGGTATGACCCTCGTTCCTTGGAAGCTGGGACGGCCGCTGGTGTGGGACGCTACTTGCGTTGACACACTAGCGCCTTCACATGTACCAGAGACCCAAGGTACGGCTGGTGCGGCGGCGGGTTCTGCCGAGCAACGCAAGCGGGGCAAGTATGCAAACCTCGGTAGCGGTTACATATTTGAACCGTTTGGAGTCGAGACTCTGGGACCGTGGGGGCCGGGGGCTCATCGCATTTTCAAAAATCTATCTGAGCGCTTGGTCGAGGCGACGCGTGATCAAAATGCTGGCGTTTATCTGGCTCAACGTATAAGCATTGCTATTCAACGTGGCAATGCCGCCAGTATCTTGGGTACGCTGCCATCTGACAGTGGTTTAGAGCACTTGGATTTTCTATAGGCTGGCATGTCGGCCTGTGGATTTTCGAAGCGTTCTATGGTATAGTGTATTTAGTTAGGGTAGGTAGTAAGTAGGTAGCTCTATTGTTTAGTCTTTTTTCAAAAAAGGCAATTTTCAGTGTGTAAAAAAAAAAAAAAAAAAACATAGAAATATATGTTATAGCTGCGTGTGCGGACAGTCAAATATTTGTATAGAAAATATATCTTAATATGCCTTGCTATGATTTATCATCATCATCATCATCATCTCAGCCGTTGGTAATCCACTACTGAATATAGGCCTCCCCCATAAAGGGGGGTTTTGCCAATACTCGACACGCTTGGCAGGCGGGTTGTCGAGCGCAGTTCGATGGTTTTTAGCAGAGGACGCTGCTGCCCCCCTGGATCTGTTAACCCTTAGCCGGCTCTTACGGCAACCACGAGTAGAGAGGGTGGAGCACTATTCTAAAGCCGGTAACTCCTCGGCGGTGTGGCGGCTATGATTTATATTAATGTATAATATTATAGCTACGTCTGTGACGGGCTTAAAACGTGGGTTTACAAAAACATACACGGGTTCTTTACTTTGGAATCGCTGAAATTTTCTACTTTGAAAGTTTTTTCTTTATAACATAACATAACACCCCTTCGGAAAAGGCGTGATACAATCACGTGGGCAGAGGTGTACCCAGGACTCAGTCCCATAGTGGGCACACCCACATATCACCAGTATGTTATTGGTCCCCATGTAATAGGGTGCGAGCTTATTGCCATCTACCTGGCACAGTTCCAGACTCCAGACTTTTTGTTTTACTTTCGTACCTAGCTCAAACGAACAAACCTTTTAATTTAAAAGCATTTAAAATCTATTGATTGACAATTTTTATCATTTTATGTAATCTTTATTCATAAAACGACTGCCTCGGTGGCGTAGTTGGCGCAAGCTGGATTGTCGATCATGAGGTCCCGGGTTCGATCTCCAGGTCAGGCAAAGTGTTAAATATTGGATTTTTCCATTAGGAATTATCTCAATAACTACCTGGAATGTGGAACTGTGCCCGGTAGATGGCAATAGACTCGCTCTCTATAATTTTTATTAATTAGGTAGAAGTATGTGATTGATATGAAAAAACATAACATAACATACATTCACGCCTTTTTCCCGAAGGGGTAGGCAGAGGTGTACCCAGGACTCAGTCCCATAGTAGATACACCCACATTTCGCCAGTATGTTATTGGTCCCATGTAATAGGGGGCGAGCTTATTGCCATCTACTGCCTGACCTGGGGATTGAACCCGGGACCTCTTGATTGGCAGTCGAGCATGCGCCCTCTACGCCACCGAGGCAGTTGATATGAAAACTTAAAATTAACTGAAAACGTTTATTTAAATATTATTATAACTTGTTTCTTTATTTCAGATGTTTGCATCATAGAGCAAGTAAGCAAAAGAAACACAAGAAAAGTAACAAATAAAAATGGGAAGAAATACTACGGTCTATATCAGGTATTTATTATATTCTTCAATATGACGTTATATATATTGGCCTTGGCGTCTTTGGCAGACGATTAAAATATTACGCCTGTATAGAGCATTAAGAACTAGTGGTGGGCGTTATAACATACAACAGCCAATATAATGCATTATATTATTTTTTCATCCAATAACACAGAAAAACCAACCAAGACTGTTGTAATATAAATAATTAAGAGGATACATTGGGGGTGATTTTTCCATACAAACGTATTCCCGTGTTTCCTCCCTAGATAATTGCGTCAGAGCAATGGTTTTTTTTTTATAAAATCAAGGTTTTCAGTGAGCATGTCCCTGTTATTTTCATTTTTTTTACAAACTCATTATTAAATGAAATATGACCCTTTAAAAACATGAAAAACTGTCCCAGTTTTACTAGCGCAATTAGACGTTCACTAGAAAAAAATGAAGAGTTAAGGAAAAAAAATAAAATAACAGGGACATAGCCTAATCTATTTCCTAATTTTTAAGATATAAATTTATGGATAAAACTAATTATTCTCGGAGGGAACACGGGAATACAAAACATCGATTTCGTCATTTTTTCGTAGTTATAATCGCTTTGAGCTGCAGTTGTCCCTTTCGCGTTCTACGGGGTGCGGCAGGCGGTGAGGGGGGGTTCCACTCACACTTATACAACTAGGGAAGGGACTCATAGACATAGTATTTTGAAAAATCCTAGTTATGTTCATAGAAAACGAGTTTAAACCAATACTTCTTACGAAAAAATAGAAGACTAATAGTATGTAACAATATCGATTTAAATGCAATTCAACTATAATATCAATCTTCATATGGCCCATTCTCGTTCAGTTAGACCTTCAGAGAACCTAATGTTGAGATGTCTAGTGTGTAGTAATAGCACTTGTTTTTATGGTGATCTTTCATTGTCTTCTATACTGTTAAGTAGGTAATTTGTTAATAAATATTATATAATATGTAATTGTATTAAAATGTATTACTTTATCATCATAATCATTATTGGCCTTGTACGAGTAGATACATCTTTAAAAAAGAGATGGTTCAAGAGCATTATCGCAAGCTACGGCATTTGCGTTCATGGGTGAAGACTCAGTGAAATTTTCTAACACTTTGCCAGTAATATTTTAAATCTCTTGTAGTAGAAGTCGTACCTATTGTCATCTATTGGGTTCAAACTCCTAGCTGTCATTCAGAAAACCCCTAATAGAAAATCCAATTACACTTTTTGGCTGACTTGTGGATCAAACCCGGGTTCTCATGATCATATGATTGGCTCAAACACCACCTAAATGGTTTTCAAGTTTGTAGTTGATAGCGATCAACGGTTCGAACGAATCGAATTTTTGCGGTCGACATGACTATCAACTGCTCACCCCTAACATCACTCATTAGATTGAAGAAATTAATTTGAATTGCGTTTTATCGTAATTTCATGATGAAAAACACAAAATAATTAAGTATGTACGTATTACCTATACTCAAACGGATGGCAAAGGCGCAAAATGTATTTGCCGTTTTATACGTAAATGGTGTATTTTTCGTAGAGCGTTCAAAACTAAACGTCCTGCCCCTTTTGCTTTTACCCATTTTCAGAGCAAAATACTGAAAGAAATTCATACAAACAAGCAAAAACCGTAAGTACTAAAGCAAAAGAATCAATACGAATAAGGAAAGAAAAATTTCACCCACGGGCGGGATTTGAACCACGCACCCTCCGCACCAACCCCGGTCGGCGCTCTACCACTTGAGCTACCGTGGAAGTACTAGTCGTCGGCGAAATTTTTCTATCCCTTCTACCTAACGCTCTAGGGGCGTGTGTTTATCTATAGGTGATGCATTTCGCAATCTACCCACCGACAAGTCTAATGTTACAATTAGAATTCATATCGAAATTGATAAACACTTCCTTTTTGCTTAATATTTTAAATTTTTAGACAAAGCGGTCTACTCGCATGAAATACAATACGAATACAATAATAATTTTTTTCTTATTCGAATTGTATTTCATGCGAGTAGACCGCTTTGTCTAAAAATTTAAAATATTAAGCAAAAGAATCAAGTCCGTAAACAACAGCACAGGTCGAAAATGATTTAGGCGAACTATTATTAGGTAGATATAACAATGAAAAGTTATATTTTCAGCAAACGTCTTAGACTGACAGGATGAACTGAAAAAGTCAATACTTACCTTCGAAGATAATATACACATTGATATGAATTTTTAAGCGCTGGGCGACTGGTGTCATATAAACTATAAATATATATTGTAGTATCTATTTTTTTATTATATAATATCACAATAATATAAATACAGATAATGAAGAATAAAGTTCCTAACAAAAAAATATCCGGGCAAAAATTACTACTCCTGGGACTGGATTCGAACTCGCATTCGTTGATCGATGACACGATTTTGTGAACGCTGTCTGAACACTGTAACCACTGGTCCATTTCATACTAGACGTAGCTAATGAATTTAAGCAATCATCTTTACTAGAATGTAAATAAAAATAAAAGTCTAAAAGAATACCTACGATAAGTACCTACCTAATTTGAATACAAGCTTCACAAACTTTACTACTGACATGAATATGCGCGCGAAGTCGCAATAATAATCTTCTTACACACACATTCATAGCTCATACTTTCAGGAGCAGAGCGACGGCGATAGTTTTTATAAAAACCGAAATTTTAAATTCTTCGTCACTCAGGTTTCCCGTTAATTGTGGTAGTAAAAGCGCCATCTAGCAGCGCAGTTTGGTACAAGCTGCGATTGGAGTTATTCGGGAACTATCATATCCTTTAAGTCATCTTAAACAGCCCGGCAAAGTCAGTCAGACTAATATGTACTCTCAATGTATGACAATAAGAGCTAATATTCTACTCTAAAATGAAATAAACAGATTCCGTAATGCACAGTTAACTTCATGCCTGTTATTTCTGTGATCTGTTATAACTGACTTTAGTCAGTCAGACTAATATGTACTCTCATTATATGCCAATAAGAGCTAATAGTATATAATCTATGAAATAAACAGATTCCGTAATGCACAGTTAACTTCATGCCTGTTATTTCTGTGATCTGTTATAAAGTCAGTCAGACTAATATGTACTCTCAATATAGGGCAATAAGAGCTAATATTATATTATACTCTAAAATGAAATAAACAGATTCCGTAATGCACAGTTCACTTCATGCTTGTTATTTCTGTAATAATTATTATGTTATATTGCTGTTAGTGTCCGACCGAAACACGATTTTCAGCCGAAACCGAAACCGAAAACGAACCTTCGGTTTCTATTTCAGTTTCGGCCGAAACCGAAACCGAAACTTTTTCAGACATGTTAAAGATCTACTGTTTACTGAAATTTGGCTTATTTTATACACTAACATTAACATTACCCACAATTAAATATTTTATGAAATAGAAATGTTCGTTGTGTAATTTAATATTTCCAGAAAAATTATGGGATGTTTATTGATTGTGACCTTTTTCCAATTTTTTTTAGAAATCTAGATTTTTGTAGTGGTAGGCCTCTTTAGCAGAGGGCCGCCTGGGGAAGTACCACACCTTTATCAGTTATTTATCCGCCAAGAAGTAATGTGCAAACATTACTGTGTTCTGGTCTGGTCTGTTCGAGTTTCAATAACTAATAACTAACTCAGGGTGACAGGCGCAGTGCAGTGCCGCGCAGATTTTTTTTATGAAAGTGAAAGTGAAAAGTGAAAAAATCAGGTGCCTGATGGTAAGCATCATGATAGCCCATATCAGACACAGTGCCACCCAGTGTTTTAAAATTTAAAATTCTGCGCGGCACTGCACTGCGCCTGTCACCTTGAGATATGAGTTGTTGAATCTCATCATGCCTAGTAATTTCGCTGGTAACATTGCCCTTCAGACCGGAACACAGTAATGTTTGCACATTACTGCTTGGCGTATGAATAACTGGCAAAGGTGTGATACTTCCCCAGGCGGCACAAACAGTTACATCATACAGAATTAATACATACAGAATTAAAATATCATCCAACAACAACTAAATTACCTAAACAAATGTTTATTGTAGGTATAAATGTATGTGTGAATAAACATACTTTTACATACTTGTCATAATAACTCAACGGAAAGGACTTCAATGTATTCAATGTATTGTCTAATAAAGATCAATAAAATATGTTAGACAAAAACAAACACGTACCACTGCCACCACACGTAATCACTGTGCGCGAAAAATAATATAATATAAACTAAACTATAATTAAGGGCTGTGGATTTTGAAAAAAAAAAAAATAAACACGACGAAAACACGCCGGACCGGCCGGCGATTTGATAACTGACGATGGCGGGTGACACGCGAGATACGAACTCTCCCGAACTCAACCGAGCGACGCGCTATAGTTCACGAACGTAGAGTTTTGGTGTGGCCGAAGAATCGGCCATTTTTTGGCCGAAACCGAAACTCGTGCCGAAACTGGATTTTTGAGCCGAAACTGGCCGAAACCGAAACCGAAACCGAACCTTCGGTCGGTCACTAATTGCTGTTTCACTGTTATAACATTTTAGTCCAAGACAATTATATTATAAGTTATAATTATTAGTGTTTGTTTGTGGCGCTTTCGTTATGTTATTACTTCGTTATATTCCGCTGTTTTAATTAACTTTTTCATTGTGTAAATAATGTCGCGTTCAACTTCACGGACTCGGACTGCTATTATTTGGAATTATTTTGATGAAGAAAGTGCTGAAAATAAAAAGGCAGTGTGCAGTTTTTGCAAACAGTCAACAACACATCAATCGACAACGGGCAAAATTATAACAAATAATTTATATTATACAACAGTTTAAAACAGCAGCTAAAAAAATATAATATAATTGATAACACATTAGAAAAATATAGCAGTTTAGCCCACCTTTATTAAGAACACTCCACAGACAATGATGTGACGCCTGGGACTTGTCCAACCACACCTTTAGGGTGTGGTTGGACATGCCTCATGGCTGAGCGACGCTCGCTACGCCTGCAGTCTTCCAATGATGCTAAGACCTATAGGCATCTTAATAGACGAATTTCCAAATCCTTGCGGCATGAAATCCGTATCTTTAATACGAATAATATTAAAGAGACGATAGAGCGGAAAAGAGGCTCCAAAGTGTTTGCAAGAGAAATGTCTATTGGGCAAAGCCGGTTGACAAAACTGAAGAGAGAGGATGGCAGTATGGCGTCGAAAAAAGAGGAGGTGTTAGAGGAGATCGAGAGGTTCTATGGACAGCCATACACTTCGGTCGTAAAGTCTGTTAGCAGCGCGGCCAAAAATCCTAGAGCTGATCCAACACTATACCGAAGATATCACGGACATCAGCCTGTAAGAGATTAGAATGGCCCTGAAACAACTAAAAACAACAAGGCGCCGGGTGATGACGGAATTACATCAGAGCTTCTGCGAGTGGGTGGAACACCGGTACATAAAGTCCTCCAGTAGCTGTTTAACTCTGTCATATTCGAAGGTGTGACGCCAGAAGCATGGAACAGAAGCGTGGTGGTGCTATTCTTCAAAAAAGGAGATAACACCTTGTTGAAGAAATACAAACCCATCTAGCTTCTGAGCCATGTTTATAGGTTGTTT
Source organism: Hemistola chrysoprasaria (assembly GCA_947063395.1). NCBI lineage: Eukaryota > Metazoa > Arthropoda > Insecta > Lepidoptera > Geometridae > Hemistola > Hemistola chrysoprasaria. The sequence goes on along the minus strand of OX346731.1, from coordinate 5,019,273 downwards.
TCGAGGGTCATTACGAATCGTCTCAGTCGCAGGTTCGATGACTTCCAGTCGTCTGAGCAAGCAGGTTTCCGAAAAGGCTACAGCACCATAGACCACATCCACATGCTACGCCAAATTATACAGTAGACCGAAGAGTTTAATTTGCCATTATAAGTAAGTAACAGTAATTCGTAGATGAACGAAAGTTACTGACATAGCCTAGCGGATTAGCAAGTTGAAGAGCCAATTGGTAGGACACTTAGCACGTAGAACTGATGGCCGATGAGGCCGTAAAGTTCTTGAATGGAGACCACGGACTCATAAGCGCAGCGTAGAACGTCCTCTCACAAGGTGGACAGACGATCTGATAAGTTCGGCAGGAGCACGCTGGATGCAGGCCGTTTACAACCGGACTGGATGGAAATCTAAGGCCTATTTTTTTTTATATTTGCATTTTATTTTCAGGAAATGGATTGATTTTAAACTATAGTTTATTTTTGTGGTTATAGTTTTTTATGTATTTTATTCTAAGTAGCCTAAATCAACAGCAATTCTTTACAAATTTTCACTAAAATTTGAGTCAGTTAAAAATTGTTTTTTACTCAGAAATTTTATATACAACTGCTAAAAAGTGATCCATACATCATGGGGAGGCCTATGTTCAGCAGTGAACATCCTGTGGCTGAGATGATGATGATGATGATGATGATGATGATGGTTCGAAACCTCTCACAGCCAAATTTTCAAAACAGTCGGGAGTTCGAGATCAATTAATCAAAATATAATTATAAAAACAAAAAAATAGCTCATTTATTTGATCATAATTGAAACGATCTTTCCTGTTATGCGTTGAAACTTTTAAGAATAATGTATTTTAACTGTAAAATCACGTCTGTAAAATGACATTAATAGCAAAATTTGTATATGGCCCCTTCAGGAAACCTAGGTTTGCCCAGAGCGTACATCACCCTCTCAACCTCACTGTCTAAATCTGCAGGAACGACAATCTGCAATATAACACCTATAATTAGATAAACAATTTATTGATAACAGGGTCTAACTTAACTACAAATACCTAATTTCAGCCCAATCGGTTCATTAGTTTTGGCGTAAAAGAGCAACAAAAAAAGAGGATAGATTTAATAGGATAGGATATACATACATACACACCTTGCATTGTTTCCGTTGTGGTAGCTAGACTATTTCTCTCCACTTGCTGCAGCTACAATCCTGACAAACGCCTTCCGCTTCTTCCACTTTCACGAAATTCTTCATACATGCTTGGTTTTAGGTACTTATGATCTGGTCTTTCCTAACAACATCAATTTATTCATGAAAATTATTTTGTGGTACCAGATATTAAATAATATATATAAGTGAATTAGCTGATAAAATTAAATAAATTATAAATAAAATATATTTAATTTTATCAAAGAGCTTGTGCTATGCGCTTGGTGGAGGCGTCTAGTGACCGGAATGCTGGTTTGTAATTTTGCACTTTGCACTAAGGATTAGCATCTGCATCCAAAAAGACAATACCGCCAGCATTCTGGGCACTTTCCCCTCACCAAGGGTTTAGTAGATTTAGATTGTTTGATAGTTTTTAATTAGGTTTCATTCTAGTTTATTTTTTATTCTGTATATTATAATATGTATCAATCGATTCAATGCTGGGCAAAATCCTTGGCTTTTTTGTGTCCTTCGTGTTTTGGATCGCACCTAGGTATATTAGATTTATTTATGACATAATATATTTCAGATTCCACAATATTGGTGCAAGGAAAAGCAACGTGGTGGGGGATGCAATATTACATGTGAATGTAAGTAGTACGAGTGGTTTTCATATTATTTTTTTCTTAAAAAGTCGTTTACCTTTGAGTCGCTGTGCAACTATGTCAGGCCTGTAGATAAAATATACAATCACGGTTTTTTTCCGAAGGGGTAGGCAGAGGTGTACCCAGGATCAGTCCCATAGGCACATCCACATTTCGCTAGTATGTTGTTGGTCCCATGTAATAGGGGACGAGCCTATTGCCATTTACCGGGCACAATTCCAGACTCCAGGTAGTTATTAAGATAATTTCTACTGGAAATATCTAATATTTAATAACACATTGCTTGACCTGGGAACCGAACTCTGTAGATGCATACAATAATAATATACCTACTCAAAGTAACAAAATATAATAGTTCATAATTCTTTATTTGCCTTTTTTCAACATGGTGTAAGGAGCATTAGACATGTTGAGCTAATTGTAGTATTATATAGCACGCAAAATACAAACACAAATCTTACAAATCCTATCTTTAAAAATGAATTAATAAAATTTAGGTAGGTACAATGTCAATTTAAAATTAGATGTCATGAATTAAATACTTTTAAATTAATGTGGCCAATTTTCCACGCACAAGCTATTACAAATTATTTTTTTTAAAGAATTCTTTATCAACATCATATTATATATAAGAATTAGATAACCATGTATACAAATTTGAAAAAATTAAAATTTAGTCCTTTAATTTTATCGGGTATTTTGTTGTATATACGCACACACATAACAATACAACTCTTCCTATATTTAGCGGAGCAGTACAAGTGTGTTAGGTTTTCGTTGTTGTCTATGACTCATTTCTCCTGCTGTGTTAAATAAATCTTTATGCTTTCTTACAAAAATACAGATCTCATATATATAAAGCCCAGGAAGTGGTAATAGTTCAAGTTTGAGGAACAGAGGTCTGCAGGATTGATCGGGTCGTTTGCTGCATATAGCTCTGATGCATTTTTTTGGGCTATAAAAATTTTATTCTTGTCCGTGCTATTACCCCAGAATATTAAACCATAACGCAGTATCGACTCGATATAAGAGTGATATGACATGATTGCGGTTTTCATGTTAGCAACATTTTTTATTTGACACTAGGTCAAACCTAGTGTTTGACTTAGTGTTTGAGTTAGTAGTTTGACCTAGTGCATAGACAAATTTATTAATTCTTCCACGCAAGTTATCTATTTGTGGTTTCCAATTTAGTTCTTGATATATTATTATACCTAAGAATTTTGTTTGAGTCGCTACTTCTAGTTTTGGGATGTCCATATTCATTATTCATATTAACGGTCGAATGATTAGATTTATTAAACTGTGTATAATTGCATTTATATAGATTAATTTTTAATTTATTTATTTCAAGCCATTCGATAATATTGTCAATAGTTTTATTAATGTCAGTCTGATGACTTATAATTTATAATATTATTCATTTTATTTGATGTCACTATGATCGAGGTGTCATCTGCAAATAGTACACATTTATGGTTTGTTACATTTAGCATGTCATTTATACATCTATAAATGTCTATTTATGTATAGTATAAATAGAATAGGGCCTAACACCGTACCCTGTGGGATACCTTATCCGATCAGTAATACTTGATGGTCACATAATTGCATACACAGAAAATTTAATAGGTTTATAGGAATTTATTACACTACAAACGCCAAACTACAAAAATGAGAACAAAAGCCAAGGACAAAGATATATATAGTCGTTAATCGAAAAACAATATGCTGATAAATGTTGATGTTGACGTTGATCAACGCCCGATGATGACGCGTATCAACCCTGTGAACCTAGAGAGCTAAAATTTTACACGACACCTACTTAAATTATGTGTATACAGTCTTCCTCATCGCTTTCGATGACGGCACCCCAGCCATCACGGATTATTCTTATTGATGTGAGCCCTAATATGGCTCGCAATACCCAGTCCCACAACATGTGTGACAGTAGAGTTGACCCGCGGATTTGTAGGTATATATATAGGAGGGCTTAGGTCTCTCTTAACGTAGTTGGTGCTTATCGTCTAGCGTCTAAAGGCGATTTTCTTTAAATGTCTTAACCTTTAATAGATGGTAGAACGCCAAGATACGGGCTACGAGCTCCTCCCAACATTCTAGGTCAAAAGAACAAGCGTTAAGGTGTCTTTTGAACATATCCTTATAGTGCAGATGTCGCCGTGTTTCCGCTTAACTTTAACCATCTCCGAATAAAATACAGCTTTAGGTAATCGGCGGCCATCCATGCGGAGGACATGCCCGTCGCCCGTACCACCTATGTTGCCTTTGCATTAAGAGAGATTCCACGTGTACAAAGGATATCTACAACAATAATTATCTTGATAGTATTATTGATCAAGAATGGGCGACCCTATCGCTATATTATAATTATGTCTCAGTGACTGTCTCGGTGGCGGAGTGATTGCTAGTGCTCCTGCTGATCATGTGGTCCTGGGTTCGATGCCAGTTTGAGCAGAATGTGTTGATGAATTTTCTTCCCAGTGGGAATCTGAAGTCTGGAACCTTGCCCGATAGATGGAAAAAGACTCGCCCATTACATAGGCCCTTAGCACATAACTGACGAATGTGTGGGTGTACCTAAAGTACTATTGGATCGGATCCTGGGTACGAGTACACCTCTGCCTACCCCTCTGGGACAAATGTGTGATGTTATGTTATTAGCATTATCTCGTAAAATATAATAATAAGATAGGTCTTCCAATTCTCTTCATGTTTTATGTTTAAACTCCTTAGTTTATCAGTTTTAAAAACCATTCTTCACAGAAAACTAGCACGCCATATTAAAACTTTAAAAGCTAAATTGTTCAGCTCTAACTAAAACGTTTACCTTTTACCTTACAATTCAATTTATCTAAGTGCTAACGTTTTCAGCGTTCTATACAATGTTGTCAAACTCAAAGTGTTTATACCAGACGAGACGGCGAACAATAATGATATAGAAAACTATTGTCAGTACATAAACTACTGACAAATCATTACTAACTAGAGCAAAAATTGTCGAGGTGATTAGACCACTTCGTCATCATCACCTCAGTCGTAGGACGTGCACTATAAATAGGCCTTCTCGCACACTACATCTAGTTTGGTTGTAAGCGGCTTGCATCCTGCTGTCTTAAACGTATACACATCCGTGAGGGTCCATAAAAGAAGAAATAAATTGTTGGCATACGTATGTACAAAACGCTTTAAATCCCAGATACGATTCGCCAACTAAGAACAAACAGCGCCATCTATTAGTTTCTTGCGCTAAGTATGGAAATATGCAGTAAAATGGCCATAACTTTTGATTGCGTTAACTTAGAAGTATGATTTCTTTACAGTCACAAGGGACCACAGACCTGAGTAGTTGATATCAATTTCAACTTGATACTTCAACGCGTTCCCTTTAAAAAGTGTCTTGACAGACAGACCGACAGATGGACAACAAAGTGATCCTACAAGGGTTCCTTTTTTCCTTTTTAGGTACGGAACTCTAAAAAAGCATGTACAAGGCAAGATCAGTCACTGCTCACATAAAATACTGCGTTACAATCGTAGAGTCAAATAGCAACAAGAACAGCAAATCTCTCGACCATGTCCTGAGATTTTACGATTTAGTTTTATAGCGTACAAGTGCTCTATCCATTGCTTCTTATTCTACGAATACTATGTTAAACAGATAATTGTGTTTTGCTCGATTTAGTTCAGTTATAGCAGATTTTATGTTATAATTTTATGAGTACGACAGTGCCTTGTAAAGTTTGAAATGGTTTGTGAGCTGATAAATGAAGTGAAGAAGAAGTATAGATCATTACTTGCCGCTCACGGCCCTATAACGTTCTTTTTACGGGTGTACATTGGAAACGCGACCTCTTAGCAATTTGACTCAATCCTATGGAAAATTTACCAAATCGAAGTTTTGTATTCCCTTGTTTCCTCCGAATACATTCAAAATATTTTATATATTTATATCCTGATATTTTAATGATGAAATAAGCTATGTCCCTATTATTTTATTTTCAATTATAAACTCAATTCAATTATATATTTTTTGTAGTGTCCAATCAAGCGAGTAAAGCTATGATTTTTAGAAGTTCACTAGGAAAAACCGAGAGTTTATAAGAGAAACTGAAACAGCTGGGATATAGTTTACTTTGCAATTAAAATAATAAATAGAATGGGTTAATAATATTCGGAGAAAACAGGGGAATACATCGATTTCGTAAATTAATAGAATTGTGTTAAATTCCTAAACAGCCGTGTACGTCTTTGAGACTTGAGTTTCACGTTATTTTCTGCGCCAGCTATTTTCTTGAAAACACTTACATCTACTTATTGTATTCGCATGTACACATAAAATTAAGGCGCATTTAGGAGCCAAACTTCCCTCTCGCTCGTACATTGCAAGTTAAGGTACATAGGCATTGAATTTACAAAAATCATAAGTTGTGTTTCTCAATAATACCATTTATAATATATTCAAGAAAGATTAGTTTTGATATCTTCTATTTTAACAGAAGAGATAGAAACAACTGTGATATCCTTTTTGTCGATCTACTCCATAAAATAATAAAAAGAAAACGAAATATACCTTAAAACATGCATTATTCTAAAGATAAACAAATGGAAATAGCGATTTTGGAAATTCGCATTTAGGGATTTTTTATCATCAATAATGTAAATTGTGCGAGCGAGATGGAAGTTTAGCTCCTATAAGCTTTTTCTTGAAGGGTAGGCAGAGGTGTACTTAGGCCTCAGTACTGTAATAGGGGGCGAGCCTGTAGCCATATATTGGGCACAAATGTACTATCTCAATCTTAATTTACAGCACTTCTGGGCGTCTACGTAAAAGAAGCCACGTAATGCGCAACCTTCGCCTTCAACAACGGAGGGTTAATTAATAATCACTACTTGTCTATAATTTGGTTAGGATGCAAAGACACCCTCAGCCGTGTCACCCATGACGTCTTTAAGTAAGCTCTGTTTTTGTTACGTACACTTTTTATAAGATCTAAATTGAAATTTTTTTTTTTTTTTTTTTTTATGATAGTTTGTGACAAGACGAGCAAATCAGATGCCTGATGGTAAACATCATGATTGCCCATATCAGACACAGTGCCACCCAGTGTTTTAAAATTCAAAATACTGCGCGGCACTGCACTGCGCCTGACACCCTGAGATATGAGTTGTTGAATCTCGTCATGCCCAGTAATTTCGCTGGTAACATTGCCCTTCAAACCGGAACACAGTAATGTTTGCACATTACTGCTTGGCGGATGAATAACTGGCAAAGGTGTGGTACTTCCCCAGGCGGCCCCCTGCAAAAGAGGCCTACCACTACAAAAATACAGTTACTCCGTATTATGCGTGTTAATTGTTCTACACCTAATTACAGACTGTCGTCTTATAACCTACATATATCTATGCTTACTATAACAATATATGCTACAATATTATAAACTTACTACTACACCACATGCACATCCAAAAAAAGAAAAAAAAAAGAAAAAAAAAATTAACCATAAACATTTATTTTAAATTACAAACATTCCATTCTCTGTACAAAAATACTTATCAAAACATACAAAATGTCTTACGCAATATATTTCTTAGTCCTATTTTTATGAATTAACCTTTCCTTTTCATTATCTAATATAATAACATTAAGTTCAACATCTTTTACAACTCTATATTGACCTGTATAAATTGGATCTAAATTACTTTTGCTAGCTTCATTTTTAACTAAAACTAAATCGCCTGGCTTATACTCTATTACATTCTTATCAGTATCATAATAAAATTTCCTATTCAATTTGCTTTGTTTCAAATTTTCTTTAGCTTCTAATTGAGATTTTTGTAACCTATATTTTAATTCATACAGATAATCCGAATAATTATACATCGGATCCAAAGTACATGTTAGATTACTCGGAATATTGCAGTGTTTGTTTGTACAGTGCAATATTCAATATGCAATATGCAATATTATAAATAAGAAAACAATAGTTATGTCCTATTTTACCTACCCTACTGTTTTACCGTATATAAATACCTGAGAAATCAAAAATAAATTTATTGTTTTCTTTTTCAAATCATATCAAAAATATATATATTTTTAATTTAATTCTTAATTACGTATATTCGGAGAAAACAATTGAATACGGAAAATTCATTTCATAATATTTTTATAGGATTGCACGTTAAACTGTAGGTCCCGGCTGTTTCATGTAAGATATGTAGGGGACAGTCATTAGGTCAAGTCGCAGGCCTTGTCTTGATTTGATCTTGGCGACCAGAAACTCTGACAATATGGGTTGTCCGCATAACGCATATGAATTGACTCGAGCATTGTAATTGGGTAACCCGTTCTGTTAGGGTATAAATTCAAATTATTATTATTATTATGCTGCTAAAGAAATAAAACTGATAGAAACTTTCTTATATTCCAGATGTCCAGAAATGAACTCGCGTAGATCAAACCAAGATATAATAGCCCAAATGGATAATGCGACACTGTATGACATTGTATAGTCATATGTCACCGGCTAAATAAATGGAAATGGCCAGGTCGGAAAATGTACTTTTAGTTTAAAAAAAGTAGATTTGAGTTATTAAAGTTATTAAATCAGTTTTGATTTATTAAAGTTTTGTTGAAAGATGGGTTGTATTATTTTTAACACGTGTTTTGTAACAAGTATTGGTTTGCCCCTATGTCAGACTGTTTTTTGTACTTCGATTGTATACATCCAGCATCTAACGGTTCCAAAGATGTGGTATTTTGTGACGACTTCAATAAATTTTATTTGTTATTGTCGAAAAACTCGGGCTATTATGTCGTGTCGATCCATGGAGGTTTGTCCGTATTTTAGTTGTGCTTTGATGTCTGGCCATGATGAGTTGCATGTAAATGTAATGAAGAGATCAGGTCGTCCATATTTTCTTACGTATGGTCATGGCATCTTGAGTATATTCATGCATATGTCTTGGACTTCCTATGTACTATCAACTGTGCCAATGATTTATCTGTAACTAAGGTGAAGCAGTATTAATGAGAATAAACATTTCCATGACGACTCACAATTGCCAAGAAACGTCTTATCTACCGCATCTAATTTAAACAGAGCTCTAGCAAGCTTGCATCTTGTGAAAACTACACTATTACCATTGACCACCATGAGTAATAAACACAATTTCGTTAAAATATTCCGCATTATAACAGAGTCATTTTAACTATTAATATTATAATATTTTACGTTTTTAATATTTTACGTTTTTAATAAAAAAAAAAGGGCAAAATTGAATTTATAAAAAGCACTATTAAAGTCCGAGTCCACTTTCAAAATAGTATAATATTATAGTTGTCAGAAACAACAAAAATAAGAAATAAACACATAATATGTGAAAAAACTGATATTTTATAAGAATTATTTAATATTTATAGGTCGTATTTCTTTTACGTTCAAGATTATTTTAGTTCCACTTATAATTACTACCTACTCTTTTATACGCGATTATATACAGTTACGTAGAACTTATAATCAATTTAAACAATAATGATAAATTGCAAGTCTCTTATCCAGAGTTCAAAACATAAATTTATTGATCTTTGGGATTACCTAACTTAGAGTACGTAATTTTTTTACAGAGTTCTATATTTTTAGTGGCGACGCGCGTTTTTACATTTGATTGATTTATTATAATTAATGGCGATACTAAAAGTTTCCAAGTATTCCAACTACTGCGATCACCAAGCCGCCAACCAAGGGTGGTGATTACTTAAAAATCCTCTCACAGTTCATGGCGTTATATTGGGAGGCTGCTGAACATAACAGCAAAGTCTTCCGTCAACGTGTTTCGGCAGATGATAATAAAATATTAAAACAAGGAATTTCTATGGGTAGAAATTCCTTGTATTAAAATACAAAGCCTTTGTTATGTTTCATGTACCTCGAGGAAAAAGTTTTATATTAATTCTATAATAATATCCCAAAAGAGATAACTGGGTTCTCACAGGGTAAACTCAAAAGCTATATTAAATCTATTTTACTAAAGAAGGCTTATTATAAAGTCAACCAGTACATAGAGGACAAAGATGCCTGGAAACTTCTGCATAGCTGCCTCGCGACACCTTCAAAGAAAACGAATGTAACCAAACCAAACTATCTGTTGAAAAAATTAAGCCCTACAAGTTTCTTGTGCATTCTTCTTGTAGAGGTCTATATATCTGTATCTTTCCGAACGCACGGTAGACTCAGTACTGTTTATCTTCATTGACGTGCAAAAGTGTCAGATTATGACCTATTTGAATAAATCTTTTTGAGTTTTGAGTTTGAGAGTTTGTTCATAATCTATTGATAGCACAGACAATTTATTAAACCTAGAAGAGGGTCTAGATACGAACTTCAGGGCCGCAGATCCCGGGTTTGATCCTCGTGCAGGTCTAATATTGTGCGTATGAGCATGTCTGTTTGATCTGTGTCAGGTTATTGCAAACGTGTGAGGAAGATAAGATTATAGATTAGATATAACTCAACCTAACGACCCCGCCATAGCTTTATTTATATGAACATTGACGCACTGCGTCCGGACCGAGTCCGATCTAAATCCGTGATCACGGGTAGAGATCAGTTCCTCCCCTCCGCAGACGCCCTCGCAACGTCCTGGACGACTTGGACGACTCTATCGCCGCCGTCACATCAGCGGCGCTACGCTCGCCCGATGCTATCAATATACGCAAAAGTCGCTCCGCTGAGTGTCGCACGGTGCTTTGAAAGTTAAGAAAATTCACAGCACTCTAAACCACTGTCAGATGACAGCGTACCCAAGATACTGGCGGCATTGCCACGTTGAATAGCAATGCTTATACGTTGAGCCAGATAAACGCCAGCATTTTGATCACGCGTCGCCTCGACCAAGCGCTCAGATAGATTTTTGAAATGCGGTGAGCGAGACTGCGGTGTGCGAGACTCAGTCTCAGTCAGACTGCGGTGGGGCCTCCCGGCCCCCACGGTCCCAGAGTCTCAACTCCAAACGGTTCAAATATGTAACCGCTACCGAGGTTTGCATACTTGCTCCGCTTGCGTTGCTCGGCAGAACCCGCCGCCGCACCAGCCGTACCTTGGGTCTCTGGTACATGTGACGGCGCTAGTCAACGCAAGTAGCGTCCCACACCAGCGGCTGTCCCAGCTTCCAAGGAACGAGGGTCATACCGTCAGGTCTTTTACCATCGTCACGCATCAAACCGTTCGGTTCGAGAACGGCTGGTACATTGGCGCTGGTAAAAGCCCGGCGGATGATGTCGTTAAGGCTAGCGTGGCGGGAGATCCGGCCAGCACTTCGAGAACATGAGAGACCGTGGTGACCGCGTTCGTCGACAGCAGTACCACACTGGTAACGGTGATCTACATAGCAAGGTGCACCCAAACGCAAGTTGACAGCTACACGAAAAGCAGATGGATCTAATAGATTGCCAGTATTGAAAGATGGGATTGCTTGCAACCAAAAACCAGATTCCCTAACAGAGACTGCCAGGAGTCGGCCCTTGTCTGTGGAGTTGTCGCACGTTTGTATGAGACAATTCCGTACCAACGCACAGAGGGGCCCATCCCACAGTCTCTGTGAAAATGGTAGTTTAGGTAAATCGGTATTGGGGCAAGCCGCAACCCTGCTTGGGTTGCGGCTCTTTGCCTCAACCAAATGAGAAACATCGAAAGCTCCTAAAGAGGGGACTCGCGATAGAGCGAGAATTTTTTGAATTAGGTTGTCCGAGTTTAGTTTATTTATTAGTTTATTTATTTATTTGTTTACTAATCTTGTTAATATTTCAAAATTTTAGCAAATACACAAATCGTGTGAGGACATAATTAAAAAAAAAGAATAGACAAGTGACAAGAAGGTTTTAGACATATCTGTAGAACAGACAATAAATGATAAAAGAGGGTAGTTTGCAATTATTCGCTAAAATGAGTTCATGTGAATATTACATTACCATTTTAGTGTCCAGATTGTGATTTTCTGTTTTGTTTTAAATAAGTTAATCGTATGAATATTTATTTAATAGTGGTGTCTTCTGACTCGATAGTACCTATGTATGTATTTCTATAATTCTCTTTTGTTTCGTCAATGTATTTTAATAAATAATAATATAATAAATATATGTATGCAATGTTTCTTTTTTATATAAATTAAAGAGGTAGCGGGATTATGTCACACGTACTATAAAATAATATACGATACTTTGGCCTCCAGTAGTTCATTCTTGCGCGGAGATTAACGCCCTCGCTGCGCTCGGGCACTACGTAACTTCACGCCGTTCAAGAATCTACTACTTTACGCCCATGTATCGTAATGTACTCTATTAATAATGGCGATACAAAAAATAATAGTTATGCTCATTTAAAAACTTATTATTAGGCCTATTATATAGGATCAAAATTATAATGTTTGTATTATGTATACGTGACCCTAAAACCAACAACTGTTTTGTATGTGAAATAGAACTTTGATTTGCGAAATTTTTGCCTTTATTTTTTTTTTGCAAGTAGTTTAAGTTGACGGGTAGATTTACGCTGTTAAATAATTACTAAAAGTTTTTGTGACACGTTGTATTTTAATAAAAAAATTACGTACGTTAGTTGGTTTGGTAATCCTACGGGTCTATTTATGTTTTGAACTCTAGAAATGAGATTTCCGTTAAATAATGATCGTTCTAAATTGATTATAAATCCTACGTAACTGTATAAAATCGTGTAATTATATAAAAGAGTAGGCACTCTTTATAAGTTGGAAGTGAAATAATCTTGAACATACAAGAAATACGATCAATGTGTAACAAATTACGTTAAATAACTCTTGTATAATAAATCAGTTATTTTTTTACATATCTGTTAAATAAAATGTTACACTGTACGCGGTATATTTTAATGACATTGTGTTTATCACTCATGGTGGCCAATAGTAATAGTGTTATTTTCACAAGATGCGAGCTAGATAAAGCTCTGTTGAAAACAGAAGTTTTAAATAGGACGCATATTAGCGGTTGTAAGTCTTTATGATAATGTTTATTATTATTAATACTGAGAGTTCACCTTAGTCACAGATAACTCCTTAGCACAGTTGGTGGTAACTCTACCGTCTAAGTCACAGTCCGGATTTGATTCTCGGACAGGTCAAACATTTGTGCATGTCTAAAATAACTTACAAAGGAGTTGTTGGCCCACGTCGACCTTACATTATGATTTTATTTGAAAGGCCTTATAATAAGATTCCCAAATGTGCATTAATTATTATGAATTAAGCAAAGAAATGTTAAATAAAAAAAAAAAAATGATTTATTTGCAGGCACTCAAGACCCATTTAACAGTTTGAAATGACACTCACACAATGTATGTCAAGTATTATCATAATTAAAATTAGATTATATTATATTATATAAAAAACTAGTTTGTGCGGTTGCTTTTATACTCAAAGTCATAAATTATATTGTTAGTGTTGGTCTTTATTCTATTCCTCTCCATGTGAACCGATATCCAATGTTTTAACATGGGACTCTGGAGATTATCAGCAACTGCCTTTACAATTGCGTTGCCTGAGGCATTGACACGATTCCAAAACGACGCTACTCGAGATCTTAATATTGCGAAGAAGTCAGGTATTCCCGCGTGAGAAAACATTGTCGACGCGCTGCAAAATCTGGGATAACGCAAAAGAGCCCGGTATGCGTCATTATACTGGACTCTTATGGTGTTAAAGGACTTTCTGGCATAATTAACCCATAGTTGGCAGGTGTACATGCTGAGACAGAAAGTTTTGAACAGAAAACAACGTGCGGCGAAATTAAATATATAAATTAAACGGCGATACCTTATCTAATTAGATGGATGCTATATTTGGGAATATTTTTGGGAATATCATTTTTTACCCGGCTTAAGATAAATAGTGTAAGGTTTTCTGGGCCCAGCTTCCTTGAATTCCGAGTCCGTTTCCTTTTGGTTACTTGTTTTAAACAGTAATTTAGGTTGGTAAATTTTATTTAAAAAATTACGGTAACGACGTCAAGATGTAAACTTTTGTATACGTCTTACTTACGTTATAAACGTCTAAACTTTCGCATTCATAATATTATTGGAATTGTGTAAATGATATTCAAAATACCTCAGTCATCATCAGCCGGAAGACGTCCACTGCTGAACATAGGCCTCCCCCATATAACGCCATAAACTATTCATATGGGGAGATACTGCCGTAATCACAACGCTTGCGTATTGGTGATCGCAGTGGTGGGAATGCTTGGAAACGGAGAGCGCTGCTGCCCACTGTCCGCATATGTCCCTCTGCCGGGTCTCACGGCTTCCACGGGATGTGAAAGGGATGGCCCCATTATTCCTCCTCAGGAACCACACGGCCAAATTTAAAAATACTTCAATACTTACATTAAAGTAACTCTTACTTATGATTTGACATCAGAAGTCAGACGGTGACAGTATAGTGATTATAATTAAAAGCTAGCGTTAAAGGTGTAGAGGCGTAGAGGGCGCATGCTCGACTGCCAATCAAGAGGTCCCGGGTTCGATTCCCAGGTTAGGCAGTGTTGAATATTGGATTTTTCCATTAGGAATTATCTCAATGACTGCCTGGAGTCTGGAACTGTGCCCGGTAGATGGCAATAGACTCGCTCTCTATAATTTTTATTAATTAGGTACAAGTAAGTGATTGATATGAAAACTTAAAATTAACTGAAAATGTTTATTTATGTATTATTATAATTTGTTTCTTTATTTCAGGGGTTTGCCTCAAAGAGCAAGTAAGCAATAGAGACACAAGAAAAGTGACAGAGGAAAATGGGAAGAAATTTCACGGTGTATATCAGGTATTCATTATATTTTTCAATATGACGTTATATATTGGCCTTGGCGTCTTTGGCAGACGATTAAAACATTAAGACTGTATAGAGCATTAAGAACACTCCACAGACAATGATGTGACGCCTGGGACGACTCAAGAGGCCGTATATGAATTCTAGACCATATTCGGAAATCTCACGCACACATGCGGGAGCGCACGTTCGCTGGTCTGAGTGAATCCGGAGTAGTCGATGACCCGTAAGGCCAGTGAAGTCTACGCTCCGACCTACTCGCGCCCATATACAAAACCCCGAAAGCTTTCATCCCGAACTATCTAATAGCTTCGCTTGCCTGGAGAATATCGATGCTTCGGTGGACGAGATTATTAACAGGCTCGTAGAAATTGTCCAAACGGTGGGCTTTAAGTTCTATAAACCCCGCCGTATAAATAGACCTCAGAAATTGTCCAAACACACCTTAAACCTCATGGCTGAGCGACGCTCGCTACGACTGCATTCTTCCGGTGATGCTAAGACCTATAGGCATCTAAATAGAAGAATTTCCAAATCCTTGCGGCATGACATCCGTATCTTTAATACGAATAATATTAAAGAGACGATAGAGCGGAAAAAGGCTCCAAAGTGTTTGCAAGAGAAATGTCTATTGGGCAAAGCCGTTCGACAAAACTGAAGAGAGAGGATGGCAGTATGGCGTCGAAAAAAGAGGAGGTGTTAGAGGAGATCGAGAGGTTCCATGGGCAGCTATACGCTTCGGTCGCCAAGCCTGTTAACAGCGCGGTCAAAGACCCAAGAGCCAAGCTGACGCGACACTATACCGAAGATATCCCGGACATCAGCCTGTACGAGATTAAGATGGCCCTGAAACAACTTAAAAACAACAAGGCGCCGGGTGACGACGGAATTACAACAGAGCTTCTGAGAGCGGGTGGAACACCGGTACTTAAAGTCCTCCAGAGGCTCTTTAACTCTGTCATATTCGAAGGTGTGACGCCAGAAGCATGGAACAGAAGCGTGGTGGTGCTATTCTTCAAAAAAGGAGATAATACCTTGTTGAAGAAATACAGACCCATCTCGCTTCTGAGCCATGTTTATAAGTTGTTTTCGAGGGCCATTACGAATCGTCTCAGTCGCAGGTTCGATGAGTTCCAGTCGTCTGAGTAAGCAGGTTTCCAAAAAGGCTACAGCACCATAGACCACACACACACATCCACACACACATCTACACAGCCATCCACACGCTACGCCAAATTATACAGAAGACCGAAGAGTTTAATTTGCCATTATAAGTAAGCAACAGTAATCCGTAGACGAACTAAAGTTACCGACATAGCCCAGCGGATTAGCAAGTTGAAGTTGCAATTGGTAGGGCACATAGCACGTAGAATTGATGGCCGATGGGGCCGTAAAGTTCTTGAATGGAGACCACGGACTCGCAGCGTAAGACGTCCTCTCACAAGGTGGATAGACGATCTGATAAGTTCGGCAGGAGCACGCTGGATGTAGGCCGCCTTAACCTATGTTCAGCAGTGGACGTCTTATGGCTTATTTAAATATTTTGATCTATTTTATATGTATCATCATTATCATCTAAGCTATAGGACGTCCACTGCTGAACATAGGCCTCCCCCATAGATTTCCATTCAGTCCGGTTGCAAGCGGCTCGCCTCCATCGTGTTCCTGGCGTCTTTATCAGATCGTCTGTCCACCTTGTGGGTGGACATCCCACGCTGCGGTTGCCGGTCTGTGGTCTCCATTCGAGAACTTTGCAGCCCCATCGGCCATCAGTTCTACGTGCTATGTGCCCTGCCCATTGCCACTTCAACTTACTAATCCGCTGGGCTATGTCGATAACTTTCGTTCGTCTACGGATCTCCTCATTTCTGATTCGATCTTGTAGAGAAATTCTGAGCATAGCCCTCTCCATAGCTCGTTGCGCTATTTTGAGCCTGCTGATAAGGCCCACAGTCAGAGACCACGTTTCAGATCCGTAAGTCATCGCTGGTAGCACACATTGGTCAAAGACCTTCGACTTGAGGCACTGAAGTATTTTGGACGAGAAGATATTGCGTAGGTTTCTGAACGCTGCCCAGCCTAGTTGGATTCGACGATTGACCTCTTTCTCGAAGTTGGACCTACCGAGTTGGACTGCTTGTCCAAGGTAGACGTATGAGTCAACAACTTTTAGAATCGAGTTCCCAACCGATACTGGGGTCGGCACAACATGCGCATTACACATCACCTTCGTCTTCTCCATGTTCATTTTAAGACCGACCCGTTGAGAAACTCGATTGAGGTCTTCGTGCCGTGCCACGTGCGTAGCATCGTGCCGAGATCTTCCATCGACTCTGCTATGGCTACAATGTCGTCGGCAAACCAAAGGTGTATGTATACGTATCTTTTACTCTCGTAATTTTTATCATTTGAAAAAAGGTTTTTTATAAGACTTAATGGCCTCTTTTGCAAGGGGCCGCCTGGGGAAGTACCACACCTTTGTTAGTTATTCATCCGCCAAGCAGTAATGTGCAAACATTACTGTGTTCCGGTATGAAGGGTAATGTTACCAGCGAAATTACTGGGCATGATGAGATTAAACAACTCATATCTCAGGGTGACAGGCGCAGTGCAGTGCCGCGCAAAATTATGAATTTTAAAACACTGGGTGGCACTGTATCTGATATGGGCAATCATGATGCTTACCATCAGGCACCTGATTTGCTCGTCTTGTCACTCACTATCATAAAAAAAAGCCTATTTTTTTATATTTGCATTTTATTTTCAGAAAATAGATTGATTTTGAACTATATATTTTGTGGTTATATTTTTATATGTATTTTATTCTAAGTAGCCAAAATCAACAGCAACTCTTTACATATTTTCACTAAAATTTGAGTCAGATAAACATTGTTTTTACTCAGAAATTTTATATAAAACTGGTCAAAAGTGATCCACACATTATATTACTTAAACAACAATGTATTGTAATTGAATTTTTG
Organism: Hemistola chrysoprasaria; assembly: GCA_947063395.1. Classification (NCBI taxonomy): domain Eukaryota; kingdom Metazoa; phylum Arthropoda; class Insecta; order Lepidoptera; family Geometridae; genus Hemistola; species Hemistola chrysoprasaria. The sequence continues at coordinate 5,001,604 of OX346731.1, read as the reverse complement.
AAATTTGAAATTTGAATCGGTAAGACGTCAAAACAATTCAAAAATATGTGATATTCGAAACCTCTCAAAGCCAAATTTTGTAAATTTGGCTTTGAGAGGTTTCGCACAGTCGGGAGTTTGAGTTCAATTAATTAAAATATAATTATAAAAACAGAAAAGTAGCTGATTTATTTGATCGTAATTGAAATGAAGATCATTTCAATTACGATCCTGTTATGCATTAAAACTTCTAAGAAACACTGATAGAAAAACTGATAAAATTAAATATATTGTTAAATAAAATATATATAATTTTATCAAAGAGCTTGCTATGCGCTTGGTGGAGGCATCTAGGGACCGGAATGCTGGCTTGTAATTTTGCACTTTGCACTAAGAATTAGCATCTGCATCCAACGGGACAATACCGCCAGCATTCTGGGCACTTTCCCCTCACCAAGGGCTTAGTAGATTTAGATTGTTTGATAGTTTTTAGTTAGGTATACCTGGGTTTCATTCTAGTTTATTTTTCATTCTGTTTATTAAATAATAAGTATCAGAGAGCAGCAGAGGTGTACCCAGGACTCAGTCCCATAGTAGATACACCCACATTTCGCCAGTATGTTATTGGTCCCATGTAATAGGGGGCGAGCCTATTGCCATCTACCGGGCACAGTTCCAGACTCCAGGCAGTTATTGAGATAATTCCTAATGGAAAAATCCAATATTTAACACTAAGCCTGACCTGGGGATCGAACCCGAGACCTCTTGATTGGCAGTCGAGCATGCGCCCACTACGCCACCGAGGCAGTCATAATTATCAATGTGTTAATTTATTTTAAAATTTTGAAATAATATCGATTCAATGCTGGGAAAATCCTTGGCTTTTTTGTATCCTTCGGGTTTTGGATCGCACCTAGGTGATAATATTAGATTTATTTATGACATAATATATTTCAGATTCCACAATATTGGTGCAAGGAAAAGCAACGTGGTGGGGGATGCATTATTTCATGTGAATGTAAGTAACACTAGTGGTTTTCATATTATTTTTTTCTTAAAACCTTTGAGTCGCTGTGCGACTATGTCAGGCCTGTAGATAAAATATACAATCACGCTTTTTTTCCGAAGGGGTAGGCAGAGGTGTACCCAGGATCAGTCTCATAGGCACACCCACATTTCGCTAGTATGTTGTTGGTCCCATGTAATAGGGGACGAGCCTATTGCCATTTACCGGGCACAATTCCAGATTCCAGGCAGTTATTAAGATAATTTCTACTGGAAATATCCAATATTTAATAACACTTTGCCTGCCCTGGGAATCGAACTCTGTAGATGCATACAATAATATACCTACTCAAAGTAACAAAACATCAGTAATACTTGATTGTCACATAATTGCATACACAGAAAATGTAATAGGTTTATAGGAATTTATTACACTACAAACGCCAAACTACAAAAATGGAAACAAAAGCCAAGGACAAAGATATTTATAGTCGTAATCGAAATACAATATGCTGATAAATGTTGATGTTGACGTTGATCAACGCCCGATGATGACGCGTATCAACCCAGTGAACCTAGAGAGCTAAAATTTTACACGAGACCTACTTAAATTACATGTATATAGTCTTCCTCATCGCTTTCGATGACGACACCCCAGCCATCGCGGATTATTCTTATTGTCGTGAGCCCTAATATGGCTCGCCATACCCAGCAGCTTCATCTTAAATACTGTACAACATTTACTGTATAATACTCAATTACTGTATAATATTCAAGTACCTAGTACATATTAGTACAGAACTAGTATATAAAATAATGTATTCTCATATTTTTTTATTGTATTTTTATTATTAAGATCATAGACATGTAAAATTATTTTTTTATCAACAATCTACATCTATATCCATACTGGCCACAAATGTACTATCTCAATCTTAATTTACAGCACTTCTGGGCGACAACGTCAAAGTCACGAAATGCGTATCCTTAGACTTCAAGACGGAAGGGTTAAAGTACTACTGGGATACATGGATAAAAAGATGCATAGACAACTCCAGCCGTATCAACATTAATATCTTTAAGTCGTAAGCTCTGTTTTTGTTACGTACACTTTTTATAAGATCTAAATTGTCCCGCTATACATTGGCTGAGTCCTGGGTACACCTATGCCTACCCCTTCGGGAAAAGGGCGTGAATGTATGTTATGTTATGTTTATACATTGTCCTTCCGTACCTTTCCCGTACTATAGGAACAGACTCAATTTAGTGTTAGAACTTTAGCAACCCGCAAAGCTACGCACGCGCAGCAGTCTTCTGTTGCATAGATAGGTATTTAAATCTTTATTTTCACGAGGAATAATTCCGTAATTAATATAAGACTGTGCTTGAATAGCGTTAGAAACATAAAGCGCGCGTTCACCACGTTTTTAAACGCGCCGTCGACGCGCGTTTGCAGCGATACAGACGCGATACGTACGCGAGTCAGACGCAGTCTGTAGACCTTTGCACACCTGTATAAACTTATACACGCGTTTGAATCGACACAGATGTGCGTCTGTATAGCGATACAGACGCGATGCTAACGCGCGTATGTAACGGTACATACGACAACAAGTTTATTGTTTGCTCTGTAGGATAAAAACACGTCTAAAACGCGTTTTTATCCTTCGGAAATTTGACGATGTCATCTGACAATCCTGGCCAAAAGGAAAATGAATGAAAGTGGTTATGTGAGGAGGGGGTGTCCTAAACATACCTGCCCGCCTAGTATGGCACGGAGATAACTAGTTTTCCCCATTTTTCTCTCTTTCGCACCCGAACAATTCATATCTGCTGTCTCGTTCTAACCCCCTGGGACTTCGTTTTCCCTGGTGACTACCGGGGCTGGATGAATTGTGTGAATGAGAAAGGAGTGAGTGCAGAGATGACGGATGATAGACTGGAATGGCGAAAGTTGACGTGCTGTGCCGATCCTTCCTAGTGTGTGATAAGGGCAGGAAGATGATGATGATCTGACCATAAGGCCTGTCATCTGCCTTCGTAAACTAATATCTTCTAATATTTTACATTTTTATGACTTAGCGGTCTAATCGCTTGATATACAAGTGCCTCCACGGTAGCTCAAGTGGTAGATTGCCCATCACGCGAAATGGTCGCGAATGGTCCGGTCCGGAAATATCCCGCCCGTGGGTAAAATTTTTCTTCTCATTTTCATATTGTAATATCTTCTACATTAGTGCGACGGCTAATTTCTACGTTTGGTACACGATCTAACAGGATCCTAACATGGTACGCTCCATAGCTCGTTGAGCCACTCTGATCTTATACACGTTCCTTTTGGTAAGAAAGCCATGTTTTGGAACTTTTTTTTTATAATAGTTAGTGACAAGACGAACAAATCAGTTACCTGATGGTCTGATTGCCCACATCAGACACTGTGCCACCCAATGTTATAAAATTCAAAATTCTGGACGGCACTGCACTGCACCTGTCACCCTAAGATATAAGTTGTTGAATCTCATCATGCCCAGTAATTTTGCTGGTAACATTGCCCTTCAGACCGCAACACAGCAATGTTTGCACACTACTTGCTTGGCGGATGAATAACTGGCAAAGGTGTGGTACTTCCCCAGGCGGCGCCCTGTAAAATAGGCCTACCACTACAGAATACTATAGAAAACTATAAGTGAGTTTATATACTACTCAGATCATCCCTGTTTGTATGAGGTATGCAGCTTTGGTTAAAACCCTGGTCTTAAAGATCTGCGTACTGCGTAACTCATAATCTGCCGTAATACCCTTCCGTTCTGGAAAGACAAAGTGACAGTGACCATAGAAATTGAAATTCCTTTTATTTTCTAAGTCTCCTCTAAACACATAATACAGATAAAGTAATCATAGCTATAGCCACTCGACTGTATATTCTCGATTTCGACGCCTCTTGCCCTTTTATTATTTGCTTAGTAAAGGATTTGGGCCTGAGCAGATTACCATAAAGGGTCACCTTCCTTTAGGCTCTCAAAACAACGCGAAAGTTTTTCCATACCATACTAAAAGAATATTTGTATGTTAAAAAGTTTATACAGTGAATAAGAAGGGATGCGGCATTATCCGGCAAAATATAATATATCTAATACAAAATACCTCAGTGCCTCAAGTCGAAGGTCTTCGACCAGTGTGTGTTAATGATGACTTACGGATCTGAAACGTGGTCTCTGACTGTAGGCCTTATCAGCTGGCTCGAAATAGCGCAACGAGCTATGGAGAGGGCTATGCTCGGAATTTCTCTACGAGATCGAATCAGAAATGAGGAGATCCGTAGTCGAACGAAAGTTATCGACATCACGTAGAACTGATGGCCGATGGGGCTGCAAAGTTCTCGAATGGAGACCACGGACCAGTAAGCGCAGCGTAGGACGTCCACCCACAAAGTGGACAGACGATTAGACGATAAGACGGCAGGAACACACGGAGGCGGGCCGCTTACAACCAGATTGGATGGTAATCTATGGGGGAGGCCTATGTTCAGCAGTGGACGTCCTATGGCTGATATGATGATGATGATGATGAATAAAGTATTCATCTATTCTATCTTTTAAAAATTAAAGGTAGAAATGAATAGGTGACTATGAAATAGCAGATTTTTTGTTTATGATCGGATATCCGGCATATTTTCCAACAAACGACATCTCTAAACCTGTTTATGCCGGCACACGCGGAGGATGTGATGTTGGAAATTGCACTTTGCATAATTGGTTCGTGGTAACAGGCTGATGAATAAAATTAGATTTTTATCTTGATGAGACGTAATTGGTATTCCTCGTAAATGATTTTTACTGGGTAGAAAAACACACGGTAGCTTGGTTCTTTGACTTTACCCACAAACAACTTAAAAGACGATGTTTCAGGGGGTATGCTTGCGTCAAGGTTATGCAGTTGCTCTGCAAAAATTGGCATGGTGTAACAAAACAATTTAATTGTATTATGAAATAAGGTTTTCTTCAAGTCAATTCGCTCAACATTTTAGCATCGCTTTTAAAGGTACCTCACCTATTCTGTACTCAAAATTTCATACACATAAAAATACTTTTTAACGTCTGCAAACTTAGTTGCATTGTTAGCTACAAAATAGTTTGTAAAAGTAGAAGCTAGCACATAAACTGTGAACATTTTAAGCTAAGTTACCGGAACAGTGGGTACGGTGCAATGCAAAGAATCTGCTGGAGCGAGTAACTAGCTCCATCTGCTGTTTCCGCACCTCCTCACTGCGCCCTTGCATCGCTTTCAACATAATTATTGTAAGATATAAAACGCAGGTTTTTAAAACTATTATGTTATTGTATGTTATGTTATGTTAAGTTTTGTTAAACAGTCTAATAATTTAAGTGACCTCGCCAAGCAAACTATACGTGATGTTTTCAATGCGAAATAATCAGAAAATCTACAAGTTGGAAACAAGATATCTTTTAAATATTATTATAAAATACAGGGAGTAAGGTATCTGTCGCAGGATATCTTTGCTATGGATCTTAGAAATTGTAATTCATAAAATTTATCTCCAAACGATTTGTAACAACTTGAAAGAAAGCCTTCCGCAATGTGTTGAGACACTCAACGCCGTATTTGCGTAATGTGCCATGAAATCGATAAGCAATTCTATTGTCAGACGAGCTCTACAGACGAACTACTACTGAAACGATTGTTTTAGAAGAATTTGCCAGTAGATTTTATATAAACCTAGTTTCGGTTCGTGTTCGGTTCATGTTCGTTCTCACTCGTTTGAATTTAATCTTATTTACAGAACGATTTCTATACGTTTTGTACCATTGATCGACGGTAAATCAAGAGGCAGGTTGTGTCTTGACTGATATACAAGGATGAATATTATTGAAGAATCCTGAAAAATCATGCCGACAGTGAGTTTTACTGGCGTGCGGCGCGTAAACCATTAGAGATATAAGAAAACAATGCAATCTTATTACATAATATAATAATATTTTAAATACGAAAATCATTCTCATAGGCTGGGTTTCTGATCACTGGTTAAGTCGACCAATGGTTAATTTTTTTGACAAATAGTTAAAATTCGGCAAAATTCGTTATATCATCCCTAGTTAACGATTTTCTTTCACACGGTTTATCCATCGGTTAGGAATTTAACTATAGTTAGTTTAACAAATGGTAAACTTAAAAAAACGGACCTTAGTATTCTTACCTGTGTGAAGCCGCGCCGGGTATAAATATTATGTACAGTCTATTACAGTAATCTAAATCCTATACGTTTACCTATACATAACACAGTATATTATATCGTTATCTTACGCGGAGACGCAGGTGTGACAGCTTGCGATCTCGACTAAGATCCCGAGGGAGATCATTCTATATACTCGTACATATTATATATCTTACTTATGTACAGTCGCAAGCACAAGCTAATTATCACTTTTATCGAATAAATAAGAAAAACAATAGTTATGTCCTACTTTACTTACCCTAATGTTTTACCGTAGATAAACCTTAGAAATCAAAAGTAAATTTATATTATTTTTTTTTTTATATCATATCAAATATTTTTTTAAATTTAATTAATAATAAGTTATATTCTGAGAAAACAATGGAATATGGAAAATCTATTTCGTATTTTTTATATGATTGCACGTTAAACTGTAGGTCCCGGCTGTTTCATTAAGATATGTAGTGGACAGTCGTTAGGTCATGTCGCAGGCCTTGTAGGAATCTTGGCGACCAGAAACTTTGACAATATGGGTTGTCCGCATATCGCATATGAATTGACTCGAGCAGTGTAATTGGGTAACCCGTTCTGTTAGAGTCTAAATTCAAATTATTATTATTATTATGCTGCTAAAGAAATAAAACTGATAGAAACTTTCTTATATTCCAGATGTCCAGAAAACTCGCGTAGATCAAACCAAGATACAATAGCCCATATGGATAATGCGACACTGTATGACACTGCATAGTCATATTATGTCACCGGCTAAATAAATGGCAATGGCCAGGTCGGAAAATGTACTTTTTGTTTTAAAAAAGTAGATTTTACGAAGATTTTTAAGCAGTTTTGAGTAATTAAAGTATTGTTGAAAGATGGGTTGTATTATTTTTAACACGTGTTTGGTCACAAGTATTTGTTTTCCCCTATGTGTATTATGTATGTTAATGAACTATATACGGACAATATCAACTGAACAAATTACTGGGCAATTAAGGAGACATCTTAGAGCTGAGAAAGCCTTGAAGTAGATAATAATTATACATTGGTATATTATATCATCATTCTATTTACTTATTTGTCTGCCTCGGTGGCGTAGTGGAATCAAGCTCGAATGCCGATCAGGAGATCCCGGGTTCGATCCCCAGGTCAGACAGTGTTAAATATTAGATTTTTCTATTCGGAGTTATCACAATAACTGCCTGGAGTCTGGAACTGTGCCCGGTAGATGGCAATAGGCTCAGGTCCTATTAAGTACATGGGACCAATATCAACATACTGGTGAAATGTGGGTGTGCTTATGGGACTGAGTCCTGGATAACACCTTTACCTACCCCTTCGGGAAAAAGGGGTGATCGTATGTTTATGTAATCTATTTTAGACACAAGTAGAAAACAATAGAGCTACCTGCTTTCTATCTACCCCTAAATACACGCCATAGAAAACTTTAGACTATAGAAAATCCAAGTGCTCTAAACCACTGTCATATGGCAGCGTACACAAGATGCTGGAAGCATTGCCACGTTTAATGTTTACACGTTGGGCCAGATAAACTCCAATATTTTGTACACGCGTTGCCTCAACCGAGCGCTCAGATAAATTTCTGTCAATGCGATGTGAGATCATTTTTAAAAAAAATAGACATTGTTGTTATTTAGGTACATGAGTGGTGTAGCATTTGTTACCTAGCGGAAGTATTCAAATCCAGAATTCCTGGGTTTGATTTGAACCGCATTATGACATGTGAACTTTTCGTTATCGTGTTCCAGATGGCACGTTAAACTCTAGGCGCCGGTTTCATCCTACATTGTTACATCCTTGTCCTACATTGTTGTGTAAGTCTTAAGGTCATGTCGAAGGCCTTACCAAGAAATCTGGACAAACTGAATCTCTGAAAATATTGGTTGTCCACATAAACCATAATATGAATTTACTCGATCATTGGGGATACCCGACTGCTCTAATTAAAATTTTTTGCCGACAATTCCTTGCCGAATGCTATGAGATGTTTATTTCTCTGAGAAGGCGAGAGGAATATGAATTGCACTTCTCGGCTGGAGACATGACGTCTGACACTGTCTATTTAATATTTTACCCAGTCTGTTTGTTATTTTTCTGTATTGCGGTATCAAAAATGAGTTGCTAAGTCACTGGTGCTTAGTATTATTGAGCTAACTATTGATGGAAATCCGCGATAAAACTTTTTTCTCGAGGTACATGAAACATAACAAAGGCGTTGTATTTTAATACAAGGAATTTCTACCCATAGAAATTCCTTGTTTTAATATTATCATCAGCCGAAAGACGTTGACGGAAGACTTTGCTGCTATTTTCAGCAGCCTCCCCATATAACGCCATGAACTGTTGGAGGATTTTGAAGTAATCACCACCCTTGGTTGGCGGCTTGGTGATAGCAGTAGCAGGAATACTTGGAAACTTTTAGTATCGCATTAATTATAATAAATTAAGCAAATTTAAATTGGAATGCGCGTCGCCACTATATATACAGAACTGTGATAAAAAATTACGTACTGTAAGTTAGGTAATCCCAAAGATCAATAAATTTATGCTTTGAACTCTGGATAAGAGACTTGCAATTTATCATTATTGTTTTAAATTGATTATAAGTTCTACGTAACTGTATATGTCTAATCGCGTATAAAAGAGTAGGTAATAATTATATATGGAATTAAAATAATCTTGAACGTACAAGAAATACGACCTATAAATAACGTTTAATAATTCTTATTATATAATATCAGTAATTTTTTAACATTTTATCTGTTAATTTGTTAACAGATAATATAACTATAATACCTGTTATTATACTATTGAAAGTGGACTCGGTCTTTAATAGTGCTTTTTATAAATTCAATTTCGCCCTATTTTTTTTTTAAATTAAAAACGTAAAATATTAAATGGATTAATATTAATAGTTAAAATGACTGCTAGTCTGTAAGCGGTATATTTTAAAGAAATTGTGTTTATTACTCGTGGTGGTCAATAGTAATAGTGTTGTTTTCTCAAGTTGCAAGCTCTCTTGTTGTCTTGAGCATTTCTTGGCAGTTGTAAGGCGTCATGAAAATGTTTATTCTCTGCGTCAGTAGCAATATAAAAGTAAAGTGCCTGAACGTGATCACTCAAAGCGATAGGTCGCCGATTGTCAACCAATAAGAATTAGTTTAAGTTGTATCTTTGTATTCTTTTTACTTTAGTACTTACAGCAAAGTACTTATGATTTGACGTCAGAAGTCAGACGGTAACCAGGTTTGTGAAGTTATGTTATTATAATAATACATTAATTATAGCAATAACCAATAAGTAACTATTGATGTAACTAAGTGTAGATATGAGTGTCTATCATTATCTATAAAGTGTTTATAGAACCCGGATAAGGTGATATCTTTATGACCGTAGTGCATTTTATAGCAGTAACAATTCTGTTCGTAATCAATTGATAGCATAGACAATTTATTTAACCTAGAAGAGAGTCTAGATTGTGGTCTAGATCTAAGCTTCAGGGCCGCAGATCCAGGGTATCCTCGTGCAGGTGAAACATTGTGCGTATGAGCATGTCTGTTTGATCTGTGTCGGGTTATTGCAAACGTGTGAGGAAGATAAGATTTATAACTCAACCTAACGACCCCGCCATAGCTTTATTTATGTGAACATTGACGCACTGCGTCCGGACCAAGTCCAACCTAAATCCGTGATCACGGGTAGAGATCGGTTCTCGGTATACGCCCTCGCTACGTCCTGAGCAACGCGGACAACTCTTATCACCCCGTCCGTATCCTACCAATATACGCAACAGTCGGCCCGTTTTCGGTACTGGTGCCGGATACCAGTTCGGCCAACCGGCGAGGTTGAAGATCTCTCAGATCCTTCAGTTCGGTTAGTTTCTCTTCAAATAATCAAACAGATCAAACCATTGATAGGGCCTTAGGACACTCCCCTTCTGGGTTGCCGGGGCAAGTGTAACCCCACGTATTCTGACGACGGCCCAAGCCGAGGTTCGTACCATCGAGGTGCCATTGGGCGCCTAGCTGTTTTGTCGCCCTTAAACTTAGGGTCGAGCGCATCCCGCGCTTACCACTGCCCGGTAAAGTTGTAGAGGCCATCTGAGCCCAACAGCATAAGCCATTAAAAAAAATAGAGATCGGAGGTAATGCGAAAAGCAATATACGGATTCGGTCAGTAATCCGAATCCGTATACGAATCGGATTCGTTTAGGACATACTGTGTAATGCTCTAACCGGAATGGTCGCAAATTAACAATATAACTAGTTTACAAACAAAAATAACAAAAGAAAACCCACGTTCTCTATCACTGGCAAATGACATTGACATTTAAACTCTAAGTGTAAATTAAAACCAACCAAAAATACATTTTATTTTCAACCTTTTAAGTTTTAAAATACCCTAGCAAAAACTTTATCGTCATTTTCTGGGATTCACGTTGAAGAGAAAAACTAATAAACGTTATCTTCAACGATACAAGGTTCAAAATAGAAAAGCAAAGTATATAATAACAACTCATGCGCACGTTTGTTGACATAACGTTGTAATTACGATGTGGAACGCACGTGTATTATTAATTTTCTATTTAATTATATTTGTAAATAGTAAGAAATATGATACTAGGTGTAAGTTAGTGAGAGATTTGTTAAAGATTGGAGTTCCGAATGACATCTTTTTAGGGAGTTGTAAGTACTAACTTAATTATAAAACATTTTTTTAAATTTATTTAAGTGCGCGCACGGCATTCACATTCATGTGTATCAAATCGCCGGTATATAAATGAATGAATTAATGAATGATAACTCTTTATACACAATATAAAAGAAAATAAATAAAGAAGAAAACTTAAAACTAGAAAGAAGTTACAACTGGCAGCCTTAGCCTCAGCGCCTATATATGATTGTCTGGAAGAGATCGCCTCTTCTAGACAATCATATTATATAGGTGGCTTTAGATTATAGAAAAGTATTTTACTAGATACCGCTGTCATACCTGTCAAAGGCGGTCAATAAAACTACGCCATAAGTAATATGCGTATTTGAGATTTTCCAACACAGTTTCCACGCACACCAGCACTCCTAGCAGTGTTTATTACGCACACTGGGATTGTGTTACGCCCACTACAATTTATAAGTTGGTGCATTTTTGAAGCTGTTGTTTTTAGGTAGTACGGTACAAATGACTTTCTGACGATTTGGACACAAAATATTCGGAAAAAGTGTCCGAATTGACAATAATATATCATATTTTATCACTGACAATTCGGACATTAAAGCTGTTTTGTACAGTCAGTGAAAGTAAAAAATACCGCACCGAGAAGTCTCCGCGCAACTCTTTGGTCAGAGTTGGAGAGCGGACATACATACATACATGCACGCCTGTTTCCCGAAGGGGTAGGCAGAGGTGTACCCAGGACTTAGTCCCATATTAGATACACCCACATTTCGCTAGTATGTTATTGGTCCCATGTAATAGGGGGCGAGCCTATTGCCATCTACCGGGCACAGTTCCAGACTCCAGGCAGTTATTGAGATAATTCCTAATGGAAAAATCCAATATTTAACACTATGCCTGATCTGGGGATCGAACCCGGGACCTCTTGATTGGCAGTCGAGCATGCGCCCTCTACGCCACCGAGGCAGTAGAGAGCGGTCGCTTCTATATTATATCAATAATCTAAGAAACTAGGTACCTTTATCAACAAAGTCAAAGTCCATCTTTGGAAGTAAATTATTACTAAATACATCTATAGCGAGTAGCGAGCGTTTCCTAGATACCTAGAGTTATCTATAGTTATATCTATAGAAAACGCAATAATCGTAAGCGTAATTAACAGAGCAATTTTCCTTCAAGTTTGTAAAGTTGAAAATACCAGAAAACAACAATATTTTTTCATAATTCGCTAGGCTCGACTTAGAAGTACCTAATAATTTGCCTTAGCATGTTTCACGACATTACCACTGGTGTGCTATATATAATTAATAGGTAGGTCTACATTTTAATTTTATTGATTTACTAACCACACTAGTAGTGTAAGTGTAATTGTTGAATATTGGATTTTTCCATTAGGAATTATATCAATACCTGCCTGAAGTCTTGAAGTGTGTCCAGTAGATGGCAATAGGCTCGCCCCATATAATATGGGACCACTAACATACTGGCGAAATGTGTGTGTGCCCTACTATTTTGGACCCTGGACTAATCCTGGGTCTAACCCTTCGGGAAAAAGGCGAGATTTTTCTGTTATGTTTATTCATAAAAATATAAGTTTTGATAAAGAACTTGACCTTTATTAAGTAAGTAGGTACAAGTGATTGAAATGAAAACATAAAAATAACTGAAAACACTTATATAAATAATTTATTTATTACTTTGTTTCAGGGGTTTGCCTCATAGAGAAAGTAAGCAATAGAGACACAAGCGCATTTTTAGAGAAAAATGGGAAGAAATTCTACGGTCTATATCAGGTATAATTTATAATATTCTTCAATATAAAATTGGCCTTGGCGTCTTTGGCAGACGATTAAAACATTAGGCCTTAGATAATTTCAATGTAACCCTGATAGATAGATATATAGACAGATTAGCACTTAGATCACAGACTGATGTGTCGCCTGGGACGACTTAAGGAAACCTAGGTTTGCCCAGAGCCTATATCACCCTCTCAAACTCTCTGACTGAATCCGAAGGAAAGAAAATCTTTAGTATGATAATAAATAAATAAATAATTTATTGTTAACCTTTTGAAGGACCCTATGTAAGTAGTCTTCGTTTCGGTGGGAATATCTCTCCGCACTTGCTGCAGCTACGATCCTGACATACGGCTTTCGCTCCTTCCACATTCACGACATTTTTCATAAAAGCTCGTTGGTTTTTGGTACTTTTGACCTGGCATTTCCTAACAACATCAATTTATTAATGAAAAGTGTTTTGTGATACCAGATATTAAAGTAATAAATATACTAGTAAATTATATTGACTCAATGCTGGGCAGAACCTCGGCTTTTTTGTGTCCATCCTCTTTTGGATCGCATCTAGGTAATAATATAAATCATAAATCATTAAAATCATCTCAGCTATAGGACGTCCACTACTAAACATACGGCTCCCCCATAGATTTCCATCCAGTCTGGTGCATCCAGCGAGTTCTTGTTGTCCTTATCAGATCGTCTGTCCAACTTCCGAATGGACCTCCTACGCTGCGCTTGCCGGTCCGTGGTCTTCATTCGAGAACTTTACAGCCCATTGGCCATCAGTTCTACGTGATATGTGCCCTGCCCATTGACACTTAACATGCTAATCCGCTGGACTATGTCGGTAACTTTCGTTCCTCTGACGAATCCCGAGCGTAGCCCTCTGCATAGCTCTGATCATCATTATTTTTGACATAATATATTACAGATTCCACATAATTGGTGCAGGGAAGGAAAACGTGGAGGGGAATGCAATATTTCATGTGAATGTAAGTAACACATGAGTTGTTTTCTTATTATTTATTATAAAAAGAATTTTGAGTCGCTGTGCGCCTATGTCAACCCTGTAAATAAAACATACAATACAATCAAGTGAATGGGGCGTTGCATACCTTTATGAACAGTCAGAAAGTGTCTAAAAAGGCACGACTGGCTGTCCATGGAGGGGTACTGATCCCTACACACGTATGGTAGTGAATGTTGGGTTTGGCAGAAGAAGCATGAAAGTAAGATTAATGCTGTGGAGATGAGAAGCCTGCGAAGCATGACTGGAGTGACCTTGATGGACAAAATGAGGAATAGTGCGATAAGGGAACGCTGTGGCGTGGTAGAAGATGTAGTGACAAAGATAGAGAAAGGAATGCTGAATGGATGAAAGGAGATTAACAAAAGAGATTTATAAGGCTAGTGTGAATGGTCAAGTCGGTAGCGGTCGACCTAGGCGTACTTTTCATGAACAAATTGACGTTGTTCTTAGGAAAGGCCAAGTCAAAAGTACCTACAACCGACGAGCATGTATGAAAAATGTCATGAAAGTGAACGAAGCGAAAGTTGTATGTCAGGATCGTAGCAAGTGGAGGGAAATAGTCTCTGCCTACCCCACCGGGAACAGGGCGTGACTGTATGTATGTATGTAATCACGCCTTTTTTCCGGAGGGGTAGGCAGAGGTGCCATATCATCATCATCATCCAGCCTTTGGAAGTCCACTGCTGAACATAGGGTGGTTGCCAATACTCGCCACGCTTGGCAGGCGGGTTGGCGAGTGCAGTTTGATAGTTTTACGCAGAGGACGCTGCTGCTCCTCCTCTGAATCTCATAACCCTTAGCTGGCTCTTACGACCACCACGGATAGAGATAGAGAGGGTGAGGTATTATTCTAAAGCATATAATATTGCATATATTGCCATATACTGGGCAAAAATTGAGACTCCAAACGGTCATAGGCACCGCCAATGTATACTATCTCAAACTTAATTTACAGCACTTCTGGATGACGACATAAAAGGAGACACGGAATGCGCATCCAAAATTTTCATGCGGGAAGGGTTCAAGTACTGGCCTATATGGGAGAAAAGATGCAAGAACGACCTCAACCATATCACTACTGAGATCTACAAGTGAGCTTTCTGTTTTTATTACGTACTTATAGGGTAACTATGGCTCTAGCGGTTGACTGAGACTGTTCTCAAGTATGGTTGCGGCACGAGAGAGGTTACATCTGAATTGTTTCCACCATTCTCCATCTTCTACCATTCTCTTACCTCGGGCACAGACTCCATTTAGTGCTAGAACTATGGCAACCCGAAAAGCTACGCACAGGCAGCAGTCTTCTGTTGCATGAATAGGTTGACACTTTCAAAAGAAAAAAATCCGTAAATCATTGTTAGACTCCCCAAAAGCAGATTGTTAGACTCCCAAAAAGCAGTACTGACTGTGCTTGAATAGCGTTGAAATCTGAAACGCGTGCATTTTCACGTTAGATTAAACTTTGCGTTGCCGAGCCGAGTCGGTGCGTTAGAATTAACGCATTTGATTGATTTGATTTTTGAAATTCTTTATTGTCATAAAAACTTATAAATATACAACTCAGCGATAATACTAAGTTTTATCTAACTTAATTTAAGTTGTTTTACAGGCTAGGAGCACCTTTTTAAAACTATTAATACCCAAAGGATAAAGTTTACAAGTCTCATTAAATCTTAATAACTTTTCGGGTAGACATTAATATTGATTAGGTACAAACAAATGCGCAAATACACTGCTGGTACTTACGCTGGTAACAAATAAATAACTAACAAATAAATAATTAACGCATTGTGCATATAGCTTTAAGATACCAAGAACATTCCATCTCTCTACTCAGTCCGTATCCACCCACAGCTGAGTATAGACCTCCTCTTGTTTACGCCATTCTTACTTGTGCGAGTCTCAACCAATAATTTACAAGAAATTTGACAATGTCATCTGACCATCAAGCCGGTCACCTGCCTAGAGATCGTTGTGCTTTTCGTCATAGCTTTGATGATCCACCTGTTTTCATTCCGTCTAGCCAAATGTATTGCCCATCTTCACTTCAACCTAGCTAATTGTTAACTAAAATCTTCTAACTAACATGATCTACCAGATGTTTTTTGTAGGGGTTTTTGTAGTGGCCTCTTTTGCAGGGGGCCGTCTGGGAAGTACCACACCTTTGCCAGTTATTCATCCGCCAAACAGTCAATATGCAAACATTACTGCGTTCCGGTCTGAAGGGCAATGGTACTTCCCAGGCGGCCCCTTGCAAAAGAGGCCTTCCACTACATGTATGAAGAATGTGATGAAATTAGGAGTAGCGAAAGTCATATGTCAGGATCGTAGCAAGTGGAGAGTGGAGAATCTGTGCGCCTACTCCAACGCTAACAAGGCGTGACTGTATATGTATGTAGTGTAGACGTTCCTTTACCATTAAATAATACTCACTTCAGCATATTTTAAATAATTTATTCCAAGTCCACCACATTCAATCTCGCTCTACACTCCTCTATCGCGCTTGCATCCCCTTCCCCGTGTTGCCATCGCGCCCTCGCATATACCATAGATCTTCCTTAAACCACACGTTGCCATTAATACTTTCCATAAAACCACCAAAACGTTCACAGAATCCGTAGCAGTAGCATATTTGCTATAGGAATTTATGCTGCTAAGAACTAAAACTAATAGAACCTTTCTTCTATTCCAGATGTCCAGACCTGACCTCGCCTAGATCAAGCCCAGAAAGAATAACCAAAATAGATATGATGCGATACAGAAGGACACTGCATAGGTCACCGCCTAAAGAAATGGCAATGGCCAGATCGGAAAATAGACTCTTCTGGTTTCAATAAAAATAGATCTTACGAATATTATTTGACAGTTTTGTATTAAAGTTTTATTGGAAAAATAGGTTGTATTAAATTTTAACCTGTAGTTTGTCAGCTTGGACTGCAAGTATGTGATAAATAGATAGATAAACGCTTCATTGGTACACTACAAAAAAATTGTTTGCACCTATGTGTATGTTAATGAACTATATACAGACAATATCAACTGAAAGGAGATTAACAATGTATGTATGTGTATGTATCAACTGAAGAAATTACTGCGCTATATTAATTAATCAGGTGACCAAACGGCTGGTTACTACCTTGGCCAACGTATAAGTTTGGCCATACAGAGGTAATGTAGCTAGTTTTTTGGGCACCTTACCTACAGGAGGCGACCTAAATGATATTTTTTATTTATAATTTATGTTAAGTTATTAAAATAAATTATCATCTACGAAAAACTTAATATTTTTTTTTTTGACATTTTCCACACACGGTCACGTGGTCCCAAACTAATACTTAAATAACAACTAATATTTAAACTAATACTAATATATTGGTATATTATATCATCAATCTATTTTAGACATAAGACCTAAACAATAGAGCTACCTAATTACTATCTACCCTAACTAAATGCACTATGCCATAGAACACTTAAGCAGCAGTGGAAAATCCAAGTGCTGTAAACCACTGTCAGATGGCAGCATACCCAAACAGCTCCCCCTCTTACAAGTTCTCATAAGTTAGGTCAAATATTAATACACTCATATTTAACCCTAGATAGCATCTGAGCACAAATGACCCCAATTTGGGCGGTCCAAGCAAAACTGTTTGACTTCACAATGGGTTCGGAACAAAGACATGACCGTTGTCATGATTAGAGATCGGGGGAATTAAGATTGTAAGGTTAGGAGGGTTCCCTATCCATTCGCATACTATTTTTAGCCATAATTTTACAACTCATATAATTTTAAGCCATAATATATGTAATAGCTAATGATCACCAGTCATAACGTCAATACTCCTATTATAACTTGTTATAATTTTAATTGTCCTAACATTTGAAACCTATAACATTATATGTCCTAACCATTGATAACCATATTATTTTATGCCATAATCTTAACATGTCCTAACTATTGATATCACTAAAATTATGTGCCATATTCATATATTGTTCGAATGTTAACTTTGTCATAATATAAATTAAACCTAACCTAACCTAACCAATAGAATTTTGAATGTTCTTAACTCATTAACGTAGTTAAACATCTTTTCTATGTAGAAAACTGTTGATATATCACATTGCTATAAAAAAATATTATAGTAAGGCGCTATTACTGATTATGAATAAAAAAGAAGGTAGTTTCATTATTATAAAAATAACACTAAGTCAAATTTTTGTGTTAATATTTGGAACAAAGTGCTTAAACTAATTTTGAAATTATAATTACAATGGAAAACGAGTGCAAAATATTTACAACAGAAAGAAGAGCCACAAATTAAATATCAGTGGATTTACATATGAAAAAAATCGAGTAAATAAAAAAAATATTATTGGGTATGTGAGTTACGGCGAGATCCTACTCCTACCCATAAATGCAATACAACACTACAATATTCCTCACTTGCAAAAATACGTACACTACCGATTATATACAATAACAATTATGAACAATGAAAATTAGGACATACACCATTATTAACTATAAAATTATACATAACAACCATTATGACAACTAACAATAGGAATAAAAATTTTAGGACAATTTATCATTATTACTACAAAAAAATATGTATTTCCAATATTATGACTAGAGGAGGTTATGACAAATGATGTATGCGGAAAAATTTTATGACAAAAGAAATTATGCGAATCAATAGGACACCGGTTAGGAGATAAGGGATGGATCCTGATAGGTAAGGATCGTAAGGTTTTAATTATGAACACCTTACCTTAGAAGCTGGCGATGTATTTATTTCAAACAAGCTGTGCACGTGGTTTCACCCGCGCTTTCATCGTTGCCGTGGGGATGTCGTTATGGATGTATGTTTGTTTGTTCCTCTTTCACGTCAAAACTTCTGAACCGATTGTGCTGCAATTGGGTGTGCAGATAGTTAGTTACCTTGGAATAACATAGGTTACTTTTTATTCCGATATTCTCACGGGAACGTTGACTATGCGAGTGAAGCCGCGGTGCACATCCTACTAATCCTACTTAACTGTCATTTTACAGTTTTACTCACGTGATTAGACGTTCAGTTCACTAAAATAAAATTAAGACTTAATAAAAAAAATTAAATGATAGCGAATAGCGACATAGATTACTTTATCTTAAAAATATCGGCATATAAATATATCAAATAGGTTTACTATATTTTGAGGAAACAGAGGAAAACAAAACATCGATTTAGTAATTTTTCCATAGGATTGTGTTCAAACTGCTAAGAAGTCCCCTTTCCTGTAAATAACTCCGCATACAGGACAACGTCAATTGAAAAAACCTTAAATTTATGTGAAAACCTATCAACTTTTGAAAGTTATCGGTAAAAATTGCCAGTAGCAACTAAAATGTGCCAGTTAACGATAGGCGCTCGACACGTTGTGGTTGTCGATTGGGCAAGCCAGCAACAACTTAGTACAAATTTGGCAGTTGTTAGTTGCGGCAATTTGAAACTATTGTCGATCACCGTAACTAGCAATTGCAGTTTCTATGTCTACGCAGTTTTTTAAGTTATAATTTGTAAACAGCCAGTTGCCTCTTGCCGCAACACGAAACTCAAAGTTGCCATATACTTATGTGGAACGTCATAGTCAAAAGTGTAGTCCATTCTGAATATAAACTAGGTTTACAAGAAGAAAACACACTATAAACAAGTCTTCCGTAAGTCCAAACAGCGTCAAGTAAAGCACGGTAATCTAAAATCGATAAGTTGTCGCCTCAGTGAAGCCTTCAAGCCTTCAAATTGTACCCACGCCTCTAATTGCCAGGAAGTTTGCTGTTCTTGTTTTTATCTTGTTGATTTTTGTGACAAGAAGTGAGGCTTAAAGGGCTATTTAGGTTTTTACCTATTTTTATAAATAACTGCTGAACCTTGGCAGACTTGGTAACAGTGTTCCACCCGATCTCAGAAGCTTTGATGTGATTCCGTCATCCCTGGCACTTTGTTGTTTTTAAGCTGTTTCAGGCCAATTCTAATGTCGTACGGGCTGACGTCCGGTATAGTGTCGGGTCAGCTCTTGGGTTTTTCGCCGCGCTAATAACATGCCTTGTGACCGAAATACGTAATTTTTTACACAATCACTCAAATATCTTTTAATTGTTATAAAATTAATTAATTCATTTTAATTGTTTCATTGTTGTATGTTTAACTAATTGCTGTCTATGGCCAATACTGATGATTAGCGGCAGCCCATATCTTAGCTGTTTGTTAAGTCACGTCAGAGGGCCTTTAGGTTGTCTATGACCTCAGCTGGGATCAACAGCTTTATCGCCTTCTAATGCACGGTAGCGTCCTCATGAAATATCGAGTTTGGCTACTTAGGTCTGAAATGAAAAATGACTATAATAATTTTCATACTTGTATATAAATGTCAAGATATAAAATTGTCGAGGTATTAAGATTCTATAAGGTACCTACAATAATTTCCGTCAAAGTATATTTTGATCTTCGTGTAAAAATTACAAAGTATAATAATGTCTTTTGACCACACCTTTGTAATATATCACATATTATGCCAGGATTTAAAAGTAAGGCTTTAAATCGAAGCCGAACACATTTCCGCTGGGCAACGGGTTACTAGTCTTCATTATCACTCAAACTGTCTGCTGATGATATTATTACAATTCCGGTGATTTATTTGATCCTGAACAAAATATCGAGAATATAATATGTTACATAGGTAGGTAACAAATTCTACTTCTGTGTAAATAACACAGAAGTAGAGACATAAATCCAAAAACACAAAATCATCCGAGTCCACTTAATCAGCTGACTTTAAAGCAACTTTTGAGACAGTGATTGATAGAGGGCGCTTCAAATGATACTTCCATAAGCGAAGTTTGCTCGAAATCCTTGTTTTATGAAATATGAAGGATTCATTGACAGGATAATAATTTATTGAAATGTCGAGAATAGGGTGACGTTGTTGTACTTAGTTATGTCACAAAATATATATGGATAGAAGAACGGCTCAGCGAAAATCTGTATTACACATTCACCCGTATTCAAGAACAAACCCTTTACATAAGTAGGCATTGTATTACTAGGGTGGTATTACGAACATGCAATCGCGTAACAACAGTAAATATTGCTGTCAAACGTCATTTTTTTGTATGCCGTTTGACAGCAGAAATGAAGCAATTATACGCTTTCCACACTTCTACTGCTGTTTGTAATAAGGGGGCCTTGCTAAGGAATTTCTCACCGCGTTCGTCACGGCAGGGAATTGTTTTTTTTTTTAGATCCAACGCCTTTAGGCCATCATTTTAATGTTCTTGAATACGGGTGTTAAGAGCGTACGCGGCCTTCTAGTAATTTGACACAATAAGATATAAGACATAATATAGGCTTATGGAAGACCGCGTTTGCAGAATCATTTTATGCCTCCCAACTAATTTTCTTTGAAAGTTCTTAGATTTCTTATGTTACGGTATTTCTCACCGGTCTAAATGGAAATCTATGAGAGAGGCCTATATGTTCAGCAGTGGACGTCCTATGGCTGAGGTGATGATGATATTCCTTAAACTTATACTTTACAGCGTTAATTAATATATATAATAATGGGTATTTTTTAATAATAAATAAGTTTTTTTTTTATGATAGTGAGTGGACAAGACGAGCTAATCAGGTGCCTGATGGTAAGTATCATGATTGCCCATATCAGACACAGTGCTACCCAGTGTTTTAAAATTCAAAATTCTGCACGGCACTGCACTGCGCCTGTCACCCTGAGATATGAGTTGTCGAATCTCATCATGCAGTACTGAAGACATTATAGAAGGCAAAATTGTATGTGCAAAAGTTAAAGTTATTTTGGCTTAATTATAACATAACATACAATCACGCCATTATCCCGAAGGCTACCCCTAGCAGAGGTGTACCCAGGACTCAGTCCTACAGTAGGTATGCCAGCTCCGCCAGTATGTTATTGGTCACTTGTAACAGGGGGCGAGCCTTTTGCCATCTACTAGGCACATTTCCAGACTCCAGGCAGTTATTGAAATAATTTCTAATGGAAAAATCCAATTTACACTTTGCCTAACCTGGGGATCGAACCCGGGACCTCATGATCGCCAGTCGAGCGTGCGACCACTACGCTACCGAGGCAGTCGAGGCATAATAATTATGAAATAATTAATGGTAAGTACTTAGACAATAAACGTAACCTCGTAATAGTTGTTGTTAGTGTACCGAATTTCCACGACAGTATATATATCGCAATATTTACTGCGTCGTGGAAATTCGTTCGAATATGTTTTTGTCATAATATAATTTTAGGTGAAAATCCTCATTTGAACCTGCCACGGTATTAACATAGTAAATGGAACAAATCTGCTAATGGATGTGCGTTATAGTACATACCTATTTGTATGTATAAAATATAATTATAACATGTGGAGTTCATTGTTGTTATTTTCGTTCTTTCCTTTCTGATTATGATACTTTTTTCTCACTTTCTTGCTCTTTCCACAGTTACTTACATAATCTTTACTATCTACATAACATAACATGCAATCATACCTTTTCCCGAAGGGGTAGGCAGAGGTGTACCCAGGACTCAGTCCCGTAGTACATCCACATTTCGCCAGTATGTTATTGGTCCCATGTAATAGGGGGCGAGTCTATTGCAATCTACCGGGTACAGTTTCAGACTGCAGGCAGTTATTATGATAATTCCTAATAGAAAAAGATATTTTATATAATAATTTCCTCGTTGAAGTCGCGGTCGCAAGCCCAACCACCGAGCCTGAGGGCCAAGGTTTACGTAGATACAGGGTTACGGCAAATGTGACTTGCAAAACCAAATTTACGTTTACTAATGAATTATATTCTTGCAAGGTGCACAGTTCAACTGTTCTGCTAACAGGGTATAGCCCTGGTTATTCTTATTTATTGATATTGGGCATCGAGATTAGTCGAAGCAAGTGTACATGGCCCATCACAGACCCCAAGGAGGGAACACCACCCAAGTAGAAATTACTAAATCAACGAATAAATCAACGAAAATTGAAGTATTTTAATTTACTCTACAAACCAAAACGTACTCTAACTTTATAGAAATATAAGCACCAACCGCAGAGCTGAAACGGAATTTTTAACTGCAAGACTGAAAACACTCTTTTTCATACATTTCTTTCAGTTCCCCTAAGTTCTCGCGGCAAGACCGGCTCATTATAATATAATTACTATTACATAAAATCTTTTAGAAATTCCCTTTCAAAGTTTCTCTAAATAGGGTGTGTGCACTCCTAACGCTCGGTTGAATTAAAAATATAATATTATGTACTTCTTATGTGCTTTATTTTATTCGTTTTTCTTTAGATTTTACTGTGACCTAATGTTAGGACTGCATGGTTTACTTCATCATCATCATCTCACCCATAGATTTCCATCTAGTCCGGTTGTAAGCGGCCTGCATCTTTATCAGATCGTCTGTCCAAGGTGGAAGACGATGGGCGGGCCCCGCTTGCCGGTCCGTGGTCTCCATTTCAGAACTTTACAGCCCCATCGGCGATCAGTTTGTCCTTTCCATTGCCACTTCAACTTGTTAATCCTCTGGGCTATGTCGGTAACTTTCGTTCATCTGCGGATCACCTCATTTCTGATTCAATTTTGCAGATAGATGTTAAAGGACCTGGTTTACTTGGTCTCAGTTAAAAGCAGCGTTGCGTCGGCCATCCAGCAGCACATTGGGCGGATGATAGTAAAAGTAGTGGTAGATGCGACATGGCTTGCACAGGACAGGGTCAAGTGGCATGATATAAAGGAGGCCTATTCCCAGCAGTGGGGTGTAGTGGGCTGCGGATGATGACGATGGAACTTCAAACTCAAACTCAAAACAGCTTTATTCAAATAGGTCATAATCTGACACTTTTGTACGTCAATGAAGATAAACAGTACTGAGTCTACCGTGCTTAACTTAATTATTTATGTGGGCCATGCGGACATGTGGGATTAATACATTCTTTAGTTTTATTTCTTCTAATTATGATTGTCTAATTTATTGGATTTTATCTTCATAATGAATAGGGTTTTTTCGGGTAATGTTGTTAAGATGAAAACATAATATTAATATTGAAAAACCCTAAAGAAGAAAAGAAAACCCTTGTTATAAAATAACCTCATTTTCCTTAAAAAGTCGTAACGCCAAGGGCGGTCCAATATCCCCAATCATCCAAAACATAATTTAATAATGAACTATGAAACAATTAAAATAATTCGCTCTGATTAATTTAATATTGTTCATAAGCTGTAAGCAGTTTCATAACAAGGGCTCAATTGATTTCCGAGGGTACTTCGTTAACGAGCTAAGTTGGCAAATAAACACACTTATACACTCCAGAAATAGACTTAATTAAAAAACGTACAGGTAATTTTAAAAGGTGTATTCTGGTAACATTACTGTGTTCCGGTGTAAAGAGCAATGTTACCAGCGAAATTACTGAGCATGAAGAGATTCAACAACTCATATCTCAGGGTGACAGGCGCAGTGCAGTGCCGCGCAGAATTTTGAATTTTAAAACACTGGGTGGCACTGTGTCTGATATGGTCAATCATGATGCTTACCATCAGGCACCTGATTTGCTCGACTTGTCACTCCCTATTATATAAAAAAAAATAGAAAACTCTTTAATTTTTGATTTTTTTATTTAAATACAAAAAATTACAAAAATCAAAAATTAAATCTAGAAAACGTCTAACAATTGGTGGCCTTATCATTCAGAGCGCTCTTCCAGACAATGCAGGGACAGAACTGAGTGTAGAAGGCTTAGACACGGCAAACATGCTAGTAATAATGTTGTAAAATTTTACGGTTTTAGGATTTATTCTTTTACGTGATATAAGATCTTGATTCTTGTCAAATTTCACGACGCTAGGCCAATAGGACTTCCTTTTGACTCTAGAGATTTTAGCCCGTGGCGCAAAGTATGGAAATATGCGGCAATATTGCCTATCTTTCGATTGAATTGACTTAGAAATTTAATTTTTATACACCAGCAATGGGCCATAGACTTGGGTTGTTAATATGGTATATGTATACCTATTATAGGTACATAAGTTTCAACTAGATACCTCGACGCGTTACCGAGAATTAGGGTCTTGACAGACGAACAAACACACTGAGAGACGGACAACGAAGTAATCCTGTAAGGGTTCCTCCTTTGAAGGGTTTTGCCATTGAAGTATAGAACCCTAAAAATAAGCTATTTTAGAGAGTAAGTACGGTAATCAGTAAACATCTTCTTAAGAGTTTCACCCATCATTTGGAATAACATTAGTTATAGAGTACTCTGAAATCTCAAAAAAATCTGCTGTTCCCACACATTCAAATATTATAAGTCACGGCGCTTTTTCTATGAAACGCCATGTGAAAAGCGTGTTGTTTATGAAAAAAAAAATCATTATGGTACTATCAAAAATTTATCAATGTTACTTCAATTAATTGTTAATTCGTTATTTATATTTATTGCGTTGTTATGCGATTGATAAATAATTAAATGTATTGTACGAAATTACATAATCAACACCGAATTTAAGTCTAATTAAAATTGTAATCATACTTAATTCGCGAAAGACAAATAATAGAAATCAAAATATTTCTAGGAGTTTATAACATATTGTAATTGCAGTTATGTAAAAGCAGCTTTTTTATGTATCCAGAAATCTATGCAGACTGTTCTCTGCATAATATGTGTTACCTTATTGTCACCGGAGCAAGATGTCGCGGAAGGCCGAAGCGACGTTAGCTTCACGTCGTAAGGGGTGAGTGCCAATGATCTCTCTGACAATGCAGTGACCGGTCAAATTGGAAAAGAAATAGGACAATAATGGTCGGAAAGCAGACTCAATTCAATCCGCAAAGATTGCTTGGAACAAGGAACTCTACAATAATATTTCTCAATCTTATACACGCAATAGAAAATGGCCGCAAATATTGTTAACAAAAAGGCAGCCAAGTTGTTTCGAGCATGAAAAATCCAGTCGCTTGTTTTGAACACCCCAAAACTGCAGTATTGCACAAGAAAGAATGCGCGATTCTGGATAAAACCCTCGTACGAGTGTCGCCCTCAGTCGTGAGAAAGACGCCGGGCGGGTCGCACGTCTCGACATAATACGTGAGTCTATGGATTTGGTAACCGTTTACACGTACACGAATATCGGTCGTAATATTGACGTTATTGTGATGTGAAGTGTTTGTTTTGTGGTTGTTGAATCTTAATGGTAAGTTTCTGTTGCTGAAAATAAATAAGATAGATAACGCAAGTTATAAAATGAAAATCTTTCGTGAAATATAATAAAAATAATATAATTTTTACAATTTATTATAAAACATAATGGTAGAAATTCTTACAAGACAAAGATGAGTCATTAATTAAAAAAATGGTTAACTGAAAAACTAATGAGCTCAAAGGGGTAGAGGTAATTCGAAGTGCCGTAGCCTGTTTCTCTTTCGCCTTTCAAAAAGAACATTTATTAAATAATAAATAATAGGCATTAAATAATAATAAATTAATTAAAAATATAGAAGGTTTGTCCAAAAATGGGACACGATACAAAGGTTAATAAAAATAGGAAGTGAGAGCAAGTAGAAATAATTATTTCTAATGGAAACTTTAAGCTTGATAATAATATAAATGTTCTATTTCTAGATGAATAATTTTACAAAAAAAAACAATAATACATTTTCACTAAAACGGCAATTTGCAACCACATTCACTTTGACCCAACTTTTACACAATGATCAATCATTTTTAGGGTTTGATTTACTGGTCAGGTATATTGGATTTTTCTATTATGAATTTTCTCAAGGACAGCCTGGAGTCTGGAATTGTTCCCGGTTACGTAGGTCAATTCACCCAGGTGAATTGATGGGAAATTATTTTCCCACTTGTTCACCCAGGTGAACAAACGGGAATAAACCAATGGCAATACGCTCTCTCTCCCTCTATTACTTTAAAACAAACATTACCGACGAAGTATGGGTGTACCTGTTATGGGATTGGGTCCTGAAACGTAAAAGAAGAAAAGGGCGTGATGCTAAAGAATATATTACATTGAACGTATCTGCAACTTCCTGTCTTGATTATTATTATTATTTAATAATGCACTGGCAGCATACGCTGACGCGTGCATATCACTGTACTACATAATAAAAAAAAGTTTATTAGTTTCTAAATGTTTATCTAGTCTGTTTTTAAAACTGTTCACTGAAGTAGTACTAATAACAGTCTCTGGCATTATGTTCCACAGTTTTGGTACACAGTTTGGCAAGAAGTGTACTTGAGTTACTCGCACTTGGAAGCTTGATGAGTTGGTGTGAATGGACACTTATTTTTCGATCCGGCACAGTGGATTAACAGAAGGAGATATCGAGTTAACAATCATTCTTGTCGATAAACGGGTGTTATAGGAGGCACTTGCGATCTCTTCATCACTGCCCTGGCGGTAATTTTCATTGCGATGAGGGCCCATTGAAAGCGCCATTGTGATGGTTACGACCCTTAATTCTGTAAAGACAGTATGGGCTTGATTAAGTGATAATTATGTTTTTCCGTTTTGTTAGATACGAGAGATTAACTAGGTACTTATCTTTGTTTTGTTGGATATGAGTGTAAATAATATAAAAAAACTTATTATAATTCAAAAATGTTGTGTAAAGTCAGAGCATAAAATTTCAGTAAATTCAACACATTAAATTAAAAAAAAAATTAAAATTTTAAATAACTAGATTTTAAAAATGGAGCTCGGAAGATTACATTACATACTATTACATTAGACCAAAAAATTCTGGCGAAATGTGGGTATACCTATACAGGACCGAGTCCTGGGTACACCTCTGCCTACCTCTTCGGGAAAAAGGCGTGATGGAATGGTATGTTATGAATTTACAATCAAAGAAAATTTACCATTATAATACCTATATAATCTGCTACGGAATTACTGTAATAAGGTATAAAACATATAGAAAGCAGTCGTAACTTTTAATCGCTATTTGCTGTCGTGCGCCGAACAGCTCCTATAAATATTAAACTAATAACTTCAGGTTCTTACTGATTTATTTAGAGGGGAAATGAGAAAAATTAGGGAAATATTTGCGTTACGTAAAGTCGCTAATTTGTAATTATGTGATTTTATGACAGTATTTTTTTTCTGAAGATATCGATGCTTTTTTTCCATACTGTTATGAAAGCGACCAATCAATATGTTAATTTAAATGTAAATCCGATATCGATAATGTTGTGGAACAGGTTTTGGGGATGAATTTTAAACTTTATCGCGGTTTATTGGGTTTTGATAGTGTCTTTAGGGGTTTTAGGAGAATTTAATTAACGCCCAATGTTTGTAGCGTGACGTTCATATTATTTTAATAATATTATGATTAAGAAGTAAACATATAATACAAGTGAATAATGAGGGAGAAATCTGTATTTAATATTATGAAGGCAATTTATTTTTTCGTTTATATCGGATTTTTAAATTAATCGATTACTTACATATTTAGTTCGCACTAGCGTAGTGGGTGGAAGGGTCGTCTTCGAAATAATTTAGCAGAGGTACAGTTAATCTGTCAGTTAATCGCCGTGGGGTTACCGGTTTTTGAATAGTACCCCACCCTTTGGTCTCAACCCGTGGTTGAAGTAAGAGCCGGCTAAGGGCTATCAGATCCAGAGGACGGGCAGCCGCATCATTTGTGTAAAACCTCACTGCGCTCGCTAATCCACCTGCCAAGCGTGGCCAGTATTGCCAAACCCCCCCATATGATGATAGAGGATGATCCTTTTAAAGGACCATGTTACTCATCATTTATATTAATTTCTACGAAAGCGAACTCAGATATCATCTATAATCTATACATTTGCTCATATTTTGTTTTGTATTCATTCCTTTGGATATCTATGAACATAGCAGTGCTGATTTTTTCAAGTATTTTTTATTCATATTGATCATAAAAATACACTCATACAAGTCATCATCATCATCTTCCTGCCCTTCTCCCACACAAGGTAGAATTGGCAAAGCACGTCACCTTTCGCCATTCTAGTCTATCACCCTTCATCTCTGTACTCACCAGCCTCGGTAGCACAGTGAGCAGGGAAACCAAAGTCACGGGGGGTTAGAACGAGACAGCAGATATGAATTGTTCGGGAGCGAAAGAGAGAAAAATTGGGGAAAACTAGTTATCCCCGTACCATGATTGGCAGGCAGGTTAGTCTTCCACTCTTAAATTTCTCAATCACCAGTGAAATTTCTTCTTATTGCCCTTGTTGTAATTTTCTTTGTTGTACCTAATTTATGAACGCAGTCACTGTCAACTGTCATCAGTAACTACAGACTGTAGAAATGACACAAGTAACTTGATGTAATTAAGCATGCGGTTGATACAGGCTACAATGTACTGAGTAACAAGCCAATTGTGTGGCGTTGTCGCGCGAGCGCATTCTTTTTGTAATGATTAAATTGTTCCGAGTGCTACAAGTAATTATTAAAGATATCTGCATAGTTTCCCCACATCTTTGTTTTGTTAAGACTGGAGAATAGAATGATACACCCCTTACATACTTATTTCTAATTTTATTCATTCTTGTCACTCCACACATCTATCTTAATATTCGTATATCTTTAACTAATGAAACTACCGTGCGTTCAGTCTTCTTTTTCTTTAAGTGCCTCTCCATTACTGAATATTGTGAAAATATCTGTTGAAAAAATTAAGCCCTACAAGTTTCTTGTGCGTTCTTCTTGTAGAGGTATCTTTCCGAACGCACGGTAGACTCAGTACTGTTTATCTTCAGTCAGTGTTCAGTCTGTTCAGTCATCTTTTTCTTTAAGTGCCTCTCCATTACTGAATATTGTGAAAATATCTGTTGAAAAAATTAAGCCCTACAAGTTTCTTGTGCGTTCTTCTTGTAGAGGTATCTTTCCGAACGCACGGTAGACTCAGTACTGTTTATCTTCGTGCAAAAGTGTCAGATTATGACCTATTTGAGTTTGAGTTTGAGTTTGGTCGACAGTCATCCTTTTAAATTTCTCCTTGTCCAGGGTAACCCTAAACAGGTGTTCCACATTCTTAACTCCGGTCCACTGTCTGATGTTACGAAGCCAAGACAGTTTCCGCCTTCCGACGCATCGCTTGCCTGAGATCTTACCCATCATTATCGTTTGCAGCAGTTGATATCGATCGTGTCGCAATACATGACCGAGATATGCAACTTTTCTCTGCTTTACAATTCTAACTAATCCGGCCTTGTCGAGTCTCATGCGCTTAAGCACCACAACATTCAATAAGGCGTTCAGTAAGACCACACAATAAACTTGTAAAGCTTGATTTTTTTCTACTGACTGTTTCACTATAAATATAGTGAATTTAGTGTGGTTCCATTCGTACATTTGGAAGGCTACATAAAGCTGATCAAAAGGTAATTAATTGGTTGACACCGTTTAGGGTTTGTGACCCTTGACGGTGTCAACCAATAACGCCATTTAATTTAAGAGCGTGTATTGTGAATAAAGAATTATTATGCTAATATAGTTATTTTGACCCCGTAAATATAAACGTGGGTTACTAAACTTTTCTGGAGTAAGCAATAAATAAGGGTGACTACACATTCAGTAGGGTGTCACACTGTTTGTGTTTGTTTAGGACACAGCTACAACATTTCAAGGTGAACTTAACTCCAGATAAACATAGCTGTCTCTATATCAAACTCTGGAAGGGGTCGTTTAATTGGAAAATAAATACGTTGGTGGTTTGCTTCATTAAATTCAGTGTACCTTAACGGGATTGGTGAAGTTTTCACCTTTGCCAGGTATTCATCCGCCAAGTATGTAGTGGTAGGCCTCTTTTGCAGGAGCCACCTGGGGAAGTACCACACCTTTGCCAGTTATTCATCCGCCAAGCAGTAATGTGCAAACATTACTGTGTTCCGGTAGAAGGGCAATGTTACCAGCGAAATTACTGGGCATGACGAGCTTAAACAACGAATATCTCAGGGTGACAGGCGCAGTGCAGTGCCGCGCAGAATTTTTAATTTTAAAACACTTGGTGGCACTGTGTCTGATATGGGCAATCATGATGCTTACCATCAGGCACCTGATTTGCTCGTCTTGTAAATCTTAAAAAAAAAAACACTATATATTATAAAATCCTAAATGACTCACTGACTGACATGCAACGCAAAGCCCAAACCACTGATCCTAGAGATTTGAAACTTGTAATGTAGGTTGTTTTCGTTATCTGGACGTGTGCTAAGAAAGTTGAGTTTCAGTTTGATTTTTGAAAACTCACATTCTAAGGGGTCCAAAAAGGGCGTCAAAGTTTTGGTATAAAACTCCCATATATTATAATTGCGAGCGGGCAAAGCACTGTTAATAAAATAGTTTCATATAATTTTCATACTATGGTATATATGCTACATTTATCCTCCTTATTAATATAATAAAATATAATAATAATATGGGACAACTTCCACACACGGTCATCTGGTCCCAAACTAGGCTAGAAGCCTGTTCTATGTAACCAGATGACTGATATACATACTTATATAAGCTTATAACACCCAGACACAGATCAAACAGACATGTTCATGCACACAAATGTTTGACCTGGCCGGGGATCGAACCCGGGGCCTGTGGCACAGAAAGCAGAGTTACTACCATCTGAGCCAACGAGGCTGTCAAATATATAAATGCGAAAGTTTGTAAAGATGGATGGATGGATGGATGTTTGTTGCTCTTTCACGCCAAAACTATTCAACCGATTTGACTGATATTCGGTATGTAGAATGTAGTTAAGGCCCTTTTATCTTAATTGGAGAATCATCTTGGATATTAAATACGAGATTGTAATCAAACTTAGTTATAATTTGATTTTCATATTGCACCAAAATAATTCTATTTCAGAATTCAAAGACCGACGTAGGCGTTACTCGAATTCAATTACCTTTCGAACAATCAATGGGTTTATAGTAGAAATTGAAATTAATGTAACAGAACATACTTCAATTATTAGGAAACAACATTCTAATTGCAATTACTCATTGAGTTTGTGATAAGCATGAATTATAAGCAAATATTGTCAAAGATGAGTGGAGAGCTCAAGCATGTTAAGGTGAATGTCTAATCCAGACAATTTATGAGTTGAACGTAAGCAATAAGATATTTATACAAACTAAAAAACTGTCTTTTCAACAATCTATTTATCATGAATTATTTGAAGAAGATAAATAAAGTTAAAAAAAAATCATGTTTCATCTGATTTTGCCTACGATAATATGAACCACCATGGCAGTTTTATTATTTCTAATATTATTTTGAAGTTTGGTACCTTTCGGCCTTTTATATGCCTGGTGTAATAATATCATAGTATAATGTAGGTAATATAGAATTTAGAATTTAAATTAGAGCATACTCGGTCAAGAGACTTTATAGAAATTATAGAAGATGTCACAAATCACGAAGCGATACAACGCTAAATGGCGCTGGGAGTCGTCAAAATAGGATACAGTCGCGAGACATTGTTTCGAACCAAAACCTCTTGGTTTTTGGTTCGAGGCGAAGTTACTAATAGTTATGACTATTTAAAATGTTCTGTGGTTTAGACACGAGGTTTTCGCTCGTCGCTGACAAAATTATTATGCAGTTTAATAATAACAAACGTTTCAATGTTAAGCTTAAACATTAATAGCAATATGGTTTAAATTAGTAAGAGAGTCTGCAACCAGCTGCAGCGAATATTGTTTATAGTGGTGTCAGCGCGCGGAGAACTAATGAAAATTGTACCGTTCTTGTCATCACCCTCTGTTGTCTACGCTACACTACGATACATAACACAGAACAGTACCTAATGGGGGCACCACACATTGGCCAACTTAATAGGATAAGCTACTTTTTTGGAATCAGACTGGAAACTGCATAGCCATCACCCGGTACCTTACATGACAAATTTAACGAAACCAAAATATCTATTGTGAAACTCGCAGTGAAAAAACTGAAACGCTACAGGTTTCCTGTGTGTTCTTCTTCTACAAGGGGGTGATCCATTGGCGAGTAAACGCGTTGATATATCGACGAGACGGCGAGCCAAAGGTTAAGCCAAAAACATTTTAAACATTTTATTAATGATTGCATGATTTAAAATTTTGTTTATAATTAATTAATGTATTTCGCACGCCTTTAGGAGGTAGAATGTACTGGCATTATTATTATTTGGACTATTTAAGGACCTTTGTATCTACATTCCTGCGAATAAACGATTTTTGATTTTGATTTTTTTATTTTGAAAACCGTTAATGGAGCACCTTTAAAACCACGGTCTAGTCACCATTTTTAATTAATATTTAATTTTATGGAGTCAACTCAATTACTAGCGCATATTTATATTAGTAGTCACAACAGAAAGTAAACGTATTAAACCTATGAAATACAACAGAATTCTTTGTGTTAAAATTATAAAGATTTTTTATACATTGTTATTACATTATACCGTACATTCATATAACAATTATACTATTCATCATCATCATCTCAGCCGTTGGTAATCCATTTCTGAACATAGGCCTCCCCCATAAAGAGGGGGTGTTGCCAATACTCGACACGCTTGTCAGGCAGGTTGTCGAGCGCAGTTCGATGGTTTGTTGCAGAGGACGCTGCTGCCCGTTCTCTGGATCTGTTAACCTTTAGCCGGCTCTTATGGCAACCACGGGGGGAGAGGGTGGAGCGCTATTCTAAATCCGGTAACTCCACGGCGGATTATAATAATAAGGTTCCTTTTTAGAGGATGCTGTAAAATGTTTACCAGTAACTCTGTTTAAAATAGAAAAATAAGCATTGCTATGTAAACCTATTAGAAGCAGAATACCTTCTTATAATAGAAAATCAGAGGCTTGGCTTTCATTCTACCAAAGAGGGAATTTCAGCTGTAAAATATAGTAGGTGTTGGATAATACAATGACTTCGTATTCATAACGTAGTCTTTTGGGAATATTTTAGAATAGAATACGTACTACGAGAACTTGTCGAACCGAGATGAAAAATGGAATTTTTAGTGCGCTCTCGCAATTTTACTTCAGAAGTGTCTTGGGTCTAGAGTCTCAGGGAAATATGACTTTGCATTTTCCTCGCTTTTCAAGGAAAATTTCGTTTTGGTTTTGGTTTGCTTAATTCCTCATTTACTTTTACAGTTTTTTAAGATATTATGTAGAAGCACTAAACTACTTTCTGAAAAATAAATTTTTTCTTCTTTAACATTTTCAACCTGCAATACAAATAAACAACATACAATCACGCCTTTTTCCCGAAGGGATTGGATATTATAACCAGGTCTCAATCCCATAGTAGTACACACAGTAATACACCCATAGTAGATATACTACAATATCTGACTCCAGGCAGAGTTGAGTTTCCGAATTCCTAATGGCAAAAATTCCATATTTAACACTTTGTCTGACCTCGGGATCGAAACCGGGACCTCATGATCGGCATTTGAATTTGCGCCCACTACGCCACCGAGCTAGTCACAGAATATAAATGATACATTTTGATATTTCATTCTTTTTTTATTGTAGTTGGCAGAGAGTCAATCACTGTCAGTTAATGTATTCAACAATAAAGTCACTCCAATTTTCTAAGGCGAATTTACTCGTATTTTTCCATGTAAGGTGAGCGCCACACGTTTCCACCACGCATCACATTTAACGAACCGGAATCCTTATGTTTGGCGTTTCATTAGAAAGCGTGTGTCACCAGCCTTATTTGGCCTAACAAACGCGTAATTTGCACTCATGTTGGAACATTTTTTTTTTACTTTTTACCATTCAAAGGGAATTAAGTTAGCGAAATAATTTTTCTGAAATGTCGAAGTTCTCGTTACGCGTTTTAAATACGTGCCAATTGTAATGATGGGGAAGGAGTATTTTGTATGAGTTGGGGCTCGTACATGTAATGAATTGTAATTTCAGTTGAACATACAATTCGTTATATCAACAAAGAATTGTATTTACTCCACAAATAAGACCTTACGAGTATAACTAAAATAATAGAAAGTGTACCAATTGCCGGTATTAATGCCAAGAGTGATCTCTTGCAGAAAACCGTAATAAACAAACAGGTTGTTTTTAATATAAAAATTAATTAAAGTCTTGGTCGTAATATTTAGTATAATATGTAACATTTTATAATATATTGTATAAAATTACTATATTAGGTATTATTTTTTTTAACTATACAATGAATCATAATTTATACTGAATCACGTTGGTAATCCACTACTGAACATAGGCTTCCCCCATAAAGGGGGGTTTTGCCAATACTCGACAAGCGGCACTTGAGCCAATACTTGGCAGACAGCTTGTCGAGCGCAGTTCGATGGTTTTTTGCAGAGGACGCTGCTGTCCGTCCTCTGGATCTGTTAACCCTTAGCCGGCTCTTACGGCAACCACGGGTAGAGAGGGTGGAGCACTATTCTAAAGCCGGTAACTTCACGACACTACATGCGGTAACACATAATTAGGTATTAGTTATATTATAACATTATTATATTAGGTATAACAATCAGCCATATTATGACTATTGGAATGAGATCCGCTAGTACTGAGAGAAATGACACAAGAGGGAGGAGGCCTATACCCAGAAGTGGAATAATAATAATAATATGGGCTGACAATGATGATGATGATAATTACTATTAACTCTTGAATTAAACTTATCTTTGATATTGACTATAAATTCGTTTATCATCGTTTCGGAAATAGTATCTTTACAACAATACGAGTACACAATAAAAAGAGAATTTCAAATTCATTAAATAATTTTTTTACATAGAAGTGTGAGTAAGTAGTATAAAAATACCACGCCATGGAACCGATCTAAACCAGTAATAACCGGATATGACCAGAATACTAGCAGATAGGTATTAAAGTCACGTATCGGATGTAATGTCGGTATTTCTATCCGCCGATCTATGGACTGTCGAATCGGAAGTGGTTGTTCGAACGACTAGTGAAACGTGGCCGAAATATGTACCACTGTTAGTTATTGAGGCCAGACCATTATTAAACCATTATTCTAGTAGTTCATAATAAAATAATGGTTAGTATATTATATAGTATGATGCTTTAACCAGCCTGCGTGTGGAGATGCGTGTACAGGACACATAGCACCTAGAACTGATATGGCTGGTGAAGCTCTAGGGTTTTCAAATGGAGACCACAGACCGGCAAGCGCAGCGTCCAACCCACAAAGTGGACGGACGATCAAATAAACGCCGCAGGAAATAGCTGGCTGCAAGCCGCTTACAACGGGACTAAATGAAAATCAATGGAGGATTGGAATTACTACGGCTTAGATGATTGATGATGCTGCTTTACAGATTATGTTGCGAGTATTGATAAGAATTATAATTTAGTCTACTATGAATTATAGTTAAGTGTATTAGAGGGTTTGGTAAATTACTAAGAATTATAGTTTAGTGTAGTAGCGTGTTTAGTGATTACTAAGAATTATAGTTTAGTGCAGTAGCATCTTTAGTAAATTACTTAGAATTATAGTTAAGTATAGTATAGTAGCGTGTTGAGTGAATTACTATGATGTTAAGTGTTAAGTTGTAGTAGAATTTTTATTAAATTACTTAGAAATATAGTTAAGTGTCATAACGTGAATAGTGAATTACTAAGAATAATAGTTTAGTTCACTAACGTGTTTAGTGAATTACTATGAAATTAAGTGCAGTACCGCTTGCGATTTTAGACCAAATTGTCTAAGATTGCAAGCGGTACTGCTGTGCATGAGGGCCCGGGTTCGATTCAGAGATCGGACAGTCTAATGGATTTTCCTATTAGAAACTCAATAGCAGACTGGAGTCTGGATTGGCGCCTGTTTGGTAACAATAGACCCGCCCCCTATAACATAGGACTCAAAACCTGATTGACTAAACGCGGACGTACTATGAGAATGGGTCTCATCGGGTGATCGGCCCCCTTATTACGGACGCAACAGAAGTGTGGAAAGCGTTTAAATTGCTAAATGTCTGCTGTCAAACATAATTTATTGTATACCTTTTGACAGCAGACATTTAGCAATTAAACGCTTTCCACACTTCTGTTGCATCCGTAATAAGAGGGCGGGTGATCGGGTGATCCCGAATGAATACATTGCTGCAAATACCGTCGGGGAAATGAGCCGTTACTTATGTTACATTAGAATTTTAGCCTTAAATTATAAATAAATATACCTCTAATGATTTGACTAATGTACAGATGATTGAATTGTATTTTTTTATGTTAAAATCGAATAAGAGAAACACTATGTCCTCCAGTCAAAGATATGTCGGTGATACCAAGAATTTGTATCAGTATGAAGTTCTACGTTACACTGCACTCATTCTCCTGCATGACTTTTCCGACTTACCGTTAACACTGTAATTTCTATGGGGTTCTTTGAAAGATGAGCCAAAAAGTGAGGCCTATTTTATGGCTGTAAGTAGAGAAATAAACTGTAATACCACATAAAATGAGTAATGTGTTTACTCGGTACAGTCGCAAACATTCTGGTCAGACGCAATATTTGCCTAAAGCTAATCTGGTCAATTAATCACGGATTACACTGTTGGCCGCGACTGTACGACAACTTGCAAATTACAGCTTATTGTGGTAAGGTCAACATAACGGCTATAAGCTTCGAGAACTAGAACTGTGTCATAGTGAATATCAAACATATTCGGTAGCTGATAGATAAATTCCCATTATTTTAGTTGAAACTTGATATGGACAGGATTTATTCTGAATACCGAACAAAATATTAAAACGAAATTAGTTGTTTAATAAATTAAACACTTTGGCTGTGTTCTTCAAAATCACGAATTTCGGTGTAATATTATTAAAGCTAGGATTTTATATTTGATATTCAAGAGGTATTGCTACTTTACGATATAGTGGAAATCGTTCCACGAACAAATTTGTTAAAAAAATATTTTTATAAAGGTTTAATAATTAAATTACGTTTTGCATCGAACAATATATTGCTTCTTGATTATCTTGATTTAGTTTAAACAATAACTCAAAGTAAACTACCTAAGGACTGTGTGAAAATGAATTTAGAAAATCATCGGGGAAATAGGCTCTTTAAACGTGTCGTTAACTCCGTTTTATTACAAAACTAATCGTATTTTATCCGCTGACCGTACGGCAATGTGTAATAGCCGTAATTTTCTAGGATTAAAACTTTTATCCCGAACGGGAGCTATTTTACTAATGAAGAAAGTTTGGAAGAGATAGGCCACGGTAGATTACGAAATCGAATCAATGTTTACTTTAGGAAATCTATCCTTTTATTAGGGTGATGCTGCGTAAAGCGCAAGCCGATTGGTTTAGTTCCGTTTATGTTTTTGTTGCAGTTTCAGGCCTCGGAATACGTTACCGGATCAGTTTTTCTAATCAGATCACAATGCCAAACTGGATCGAAAATAAGACTGATGTTAGGATTTGTGCACAATTCAAATTGTCTAAACCGATCGTCGGCTTCCGATAATCTTAGGAAAAGCGGACGTGTGTTCATCGTCTATGATTTATAGAACCGTATTTAAGATCAAATTAAATAATTTGAATATTTAAGTAAGTAATTCAGCTACAACATTTTCTTAAAATTTATGTAACTACAACTTCGTCAGTTAACACTATATGAACCTATGTTTTACACAGTTTAGTCACGCTAATTAGATACATGCGAAAGTATATTTAAACCTTAATAATATCTGTGGTCGAACCCAATCTATCCGAGAATTCCTCAGACCTTATCTCCCAGATTTTTACCGAGTTTTGTATCAGTTAGCCTCGTAAATGAACTCGTATCGTAAAAAGTTATAGGACTTGAATTACAATTGAACTTTTCCGAGTTTCTGCGGAGATAACGCTTTGCTGGTTGTGACTTGGCTCAGTTTTTTTATAGCATTAGGTTAGAGATAGAGTTTCGTATTTAGACTGTCTGGGAGTTGTTAGCACCGACATACAATAATTGATAAAGATTTTTGAAAAGTACTTAACTGCACTCTGCATGTTGTTTTTGACACTAAAAATCGGAACTAAAAACTAAAGACTTGCTCCAGAAGTCTACAATGGAGTTCCGAAAAGTAACGCCAAATTCAATCAATTAAAATACTTAAGTTTATTTGTATGTCAATAATAGCACTAGCTATGAATATTGGGTACTACCTCGATATCGCGATAAGGTAGGTAATATATTATATTAATTAAGGTAATTTGTAGAGCAAGTAACTTAGGCCAGGACATTTTAGTGAGCTCATGAGACTTAAACTGTAACTTCCAGTTTAATCGATAGATATTAAAATAAATATATTAGATAATATAATATCTTTAGTGGTTTTATCTGCTCTGAAAAGTGTCTTATGTCCTTGTACCTTTGTCTAGGCGTACGCGAAATTTCATAATGATTGGTTGAGCAATTAAGGAATGAAAGAATGAAAAAAAAAAAACAACTAATATTTGCTGATTCGCATCTCTAAAAATGGTTACGGAGGAGATAGAAATATTACAAATACTCTATTCTTCACCATCATGATTATCATCTCAGCCGTTGGAAGTCCACTGTTGGACAGAGGGAGGGAGTTTTTCCAATACTCGCCTCGCTGAGGTGGGTTGGCGAGTGCAGTTCAATATTGTACACCTTACAAAACAAAGAATACCAAATATATACAATTCATCTTAGGATTGTATAAGCAGCGGTCGTACTGCTTATAGCTATACCTATAAGCAGTGGGAGCGTTACTTACATATACAGTCACGCCTTGTTTCCTTTGGGGGTAGGCAGATACTATTTACTCCAGTCGCTATGATCCTGACATACGGTTATCGCTTCTTCCACTTTTTTTTGACGTGACAACGTCTTATATTCGATAGAGCCGGCTGCACGCACGAAAAAACATGACTCATGCGGCGTTACCTCGCTCTGAGGCGTTCCATGTAAGGCTTGAAGTGCAAGCGAGAGCACGGAACGAGCGACAAAGAAGCACAATCGGCCTTTGCGTTCGGCAGCGTTCGACATCCGTCTCTCTCCTACTTGAGTGAGCGCGTTGTCACGTTCAACTATCGTCAGTAAACCGACTTTACAGACAACCAATTTTTTTTTGTTTACACACGGTCATCACGGTCCCAAACTAGGCTAGAAGTCTGTACTATGGTAACCAGATGACTGATATACATACTTATATAACTTTATAACACCCAGACACAGAACAAACAGACATGTTCATGCCCACAAATGTTTGACCTGACCGAGGATTGAACCCGGACACTGCGGCACAGAAAGCAGAGTTACTACCATCTGAGCAAACGAGGCTGTCACTTTCATGACATCCTTCAATGCTCGTCGGTTGTAGGTACTTTTGACTTGGCCTTAGAACAAAATCGATTTACAAAATGAATTTAATAAAGGAAGAAAAATTTCACCCCCGTGCGAGACATTTTCCACATTCATATTGTATTTCAATCGAATAGATCGCTTTGCCTATAAAATATCAGTATAAATTTGGTCATAAAAAGTACGGGTCGACCTACGCACTTGACCATTTACACTCGGCTTATAAATAAATATCTATTGGTAATCTCCTTTCATCCTTTCATCTCTCTCTACATGTTTGAGTCCGTGTTCACTTTATGTATGAAAATAAACCTTTTTAAAAATAGAAAACACGAAAAACCATGCTGCTGGTTCTCTCATTCAAATTTCAAACCCAGCAGATGATTCAAGCACAAGCCAATATTTTGTGCAGTAACTATTGCAATGGAGAACATCCCGCCGTTCCAACTAGAATTCGATGCAGGCGCGACATTAGCATATTAATGAACAACCGCTCTGCAGAGCTAACATTCGTAATTGCTTTTGTCCCAGAGAAGGCGATTTTTAAAGCTTACTTTTGGCTTTCGAAACGTTCGGTTTGTTTCGTATTTAAAGGTCAAGATAGAGATACTTTTAGAGTGGTGTTTGAACGTTTAGTTGGTTCGATCCCCAGGTCAGGCAAAGTGTTAAATATTGGAATTTTCTATAAGGAATTATCTCAATAACTACCTGGAGTCTGGAACTGTGCCCGGTAGATGGCAATAGGCTCGCCCCCTATTACATGAGACCAATAACGTACTGGCGAAATGTGGGAGTATCTACTATGGGACTGAGTCCTGGGTACACCTCTGCCTACCCCTTCGTGAAAAAGGCGTGAATGTATGTTATGTTTTTTTTAACGTTTAATGCAAGGTTTGCTAAAAGTGGAGGCGTAGTAAGCGCAAGCTCGACTGCCGATCATGAGGTCCCGGGTTAGATTCCCAGGTCAGGCAAAGTGTTAAACATTAGATTTCTTCATTAGATTTTTTTCAAATACTGCCTCGCGTCTGGAACTATACCCGGTAGATGGCATTAAATTCGCCCCTTATTACATACACACAAGCGAAATGTAAGTGATACCTACTTGGTCCGAGTCCTGGGTAACTCCTCTGCGTACCTCTTCGGAAAAAAGGCGTGATTGTATGTTGCAGTGTTTTTCGTAAATGCATGAGACATTCTATTACAGACCCCACAATCGGCAATAAAGCTTGCGACCTACTACGTCAGCAGGACAGTCACGAGTTCTTTAGGGTCATAAGGGTGACAGGAGGATCACGCTGGATCCAGACCGCTTACAGTAGTACTAGATGTTGTCTGCATGTAAGTTGGTTGTCTGGAAGAAATCGCTTTAAAAATCGATAAGACTCCCACATATAATAGGCTAAGACTAACTGTACCTTACTTTATTTTCATAATATTATGTTGTAGGTACAAGAAAGTGTTTATCTCGACAGCCTCGTTGGCTCAGATGGTAGTAACTCTGCTTTCTGTGCCGTAGGCCCCGATGTAGGTTATATAGACCCGAAGGTTTGATCCCCGGCCAGGTCAAACATTTGTGTGCATGAACATGTCTGATGATCTGCTGTGTCTGGGTGTTATAAGCTTATATATGTATGTATATCAGGTCATCTGGTTATCATGGTTCTAGTCTACTCGTAGTTTAGGACCAGATGACCGTGTGTGGAAGTTGTCCCATATTATTATTATTTTTATCTATCTTTTAATCTATTTATCTAGATGTAAATCTATGGGGGAGGCATATGTTCTAATGAGTTGATAATCTTATATTGTAAGGGTCCAAAGGTGCTTTCAGGTTTTCATTTCGATCCCATCCAATATTATAAAACTCGGAAAATGAGACATGTATCTTGTACACAGGCTCACGTGTCGCTGTCACTTTATTTCGCGAAAAACTGACGTTATTTTATTAGGTTTCGGGCACGTTCCTCTCACTGGTGGTGTTCAGATAACAAACGTAGGGTTCTGACGTATTTTATATTTCATACAACGTGTTTTAAGAAGCTGTAGTAACACTTATGGGGTTGCAACGCAAAGAATTGCGAAATTAGCAAAAATTAGTTTTGAATTCCCAAATAAAATAGATCGGCAAATTTGTATGGGATGTCCATTAAAGAAAACAATGAGTTTATTCTTTAATAAATGTTTTTTTTTAAAGTCTTTGTTTTGTAATCAACGTAACTTGGATTCATCCAAGTTAAGTCAAGTAACAATATCATGGTTATTATAAGTAAAAGATAGGCCTGTGATTCCCATGATATTGAATTTGATATTATCTCCATGATAGAAAGTAATCTTCTCGTCCAAAATACCTCAATGCCTTAAGTGAAGGTCTTCGACCAGTGTGTGGTATAAGTGATGACTTCTGATGGCTCTGAAATATGGTCTGTTACTTACTATAGGCCTTATTAGCCAGCTCAAAAAAGCACAGCTATGCTCGGAATTTCTCTACATGATCGAATCAGAAATGAAAATTTCCGTCGACGAACAAAAGTTACCGACATATCCCAGGGGAAAATTGAAGTGGCAACGGTCAGGGCACATAGCACGTAGAACTGATGACCAATGCAGCCGTAAAATTCTTCAATAGAGATCACGGACTGGCAAGCGCAGCGTAAGACGTCCACTTGGTGGAAAAACGATCTAATAAAAGCAGGAACATGGATAAAAAAAAGCTTACAACCGGACTAGATGGAAATCTATGGGGGGCCTTTGTTCAGCAGTGGACGTCCTACGGCTAAGATGATGATGATGAAGAAGTTCAAATACATTCGGCGACCGGAGAATCTCAAACCATTAAAAAACGTTAAAGTTAAAACCATAAAAACGTTATAGTTAAATCATTTGAAATCAGAGCATATTTCCAACATTTAATGACGTTATTCGTATAATGAGACACTAGTTACCTAGGTTGATGATTAAGTATATTTAAATCTAAAATACTTAAATAATTTGGAGTTATATATGAAAATACCTATATTTTGCCTGAATACCTTTACTTTGGATTTTTATCTTATTTTAATCCAAAGTCATTATATTTTGGATTAAATATATAAGTACTAGTCTCTCATTTCGAATAACGTCATTAAATATTGGAAATATTATAACTTAATTGCAAATTATTTAACTATAACGTTTACATGGGGAATTCTCCGGTCACCGATTTTCACTTGTTCTGAAGATATGTACGTCGGTTTACATAAGCGTCAGGCATATCCTACCCAAACTATGCTTACTGAACCATCAAGCACAGGGCGTTCACGCTCCACTTACCCTTGATTGATGTTTAACTTGAAATCCTAAGATGTTCGCGAGGAATCACTGGAATATTGACTTAACATAAATATTATGTTAAGATTATTTCTAATCCCTATTTGTAACTGAAGTTCAGTTGAAGAAACATTTGACCTTTTTGAGAAACTATCAACTTATTGAAAGTAGTCGTTATAAGTTGCCAGTGGTAGCAACTAAACTTCCTAGTTTACGATTGCCGGGATTCTTAATAAGCTTCTGTAATAGTTGGACGCTTTACGATTGTCGATTGAAGAAACCAGCAACTGAACACAACTATTTATTGACAGTACAAATTCTACAGCAGTTGCTTGTTGTACCAAATTGAAACTGATTCAGTCCTCGATTGTAGCAACTGAAATCTTTTGTCGATTACCGAAACTAACAATGGAAGTTGCTATGTTTGCGCATTTTCTATACTGTTAAACACTAGTTGCTGATTGTCTGTTGCCGCAACACGGAACTCAAATTTGTCTTGTATGCTACCCCTTAGACTGCATTTTAGTGTAACTAAAGCTGGGTTTACACCGCCGTAGCTTCGCCTCGCAGTGACTCCTTAGCTTTAAGAGTTCGCATTGAAGTTCAAGTCCAGTACCTTGTTAAGTTAAATTGCATGCAACTGTATGGAGGACTTGCTGACGTATCGGAAAGTGTTTGAATTGACACTTTTTTAATTCGAATATATTTTCAACTGACAATTCGGACATCAATAAAAATCTGTTTGTAGAATCAGAAACAAAATTCAAAATTTTATTTTCTCAAATACTTTTTA
Source organism: Hemistola chrysoprasaria (assembly GCA_947063395.1). Taxonomy (NCBI): domain Eukaryota; kingdom Metazoa; phylum Arthropoda; class Insecta; order Lepidoptera; family Geometridae; genus Hemistola; species Hemistola chrysoprasaria. The sequence continues at coordinate 4,957,359 of OX346731.1, read as the reverse complement.
ATTCTTTTCTAAATTGTTTATTTCAAATTTTTGACTAGCTGGCGTATCGTTTAAAATCAAGGCAATGTGTTCGATGTGATCTCGTTCACTTACTGGCATAAAAACACAATTCGAAGAGCCATTATATAAATTGCCGTTCTGATGTTCCAACCGTATTGCAAGCTACATGTAAATGTATTGCGAATGACAAAATGAACAGCTCATAGCTCATTGGGTTTGTATCGTCGAGTTTTCCCAATCGGACAATTTTATCTCTGCTTATCGAGCGGGAACAATGGATAGCTTTACAAAAATGTATGTGATACAATGTTTCAATTTTACGGACTCATAAGTATTTTTTATTCACTTGACTTCCCGAATATAACTTGATTCCCGTCATTCCCCTGTAAATTTGTCTACATTATTATGGAAACGTATGTGAAAAATTTGAGCTCTCTTTGTCCGAGTTCACAGTCTGTCAGTCAGATTTTGATTTTGTTGGAAAATAAACTTAGTGTGACGCCTATATTAATTAGAAGGTCATGTAGTTAAGTCAATGTCATGTGTGTACTGTCAGTACTTGTTATACGTCAAATGACTGTCACATCTAGCTCTCTCTGCTGTCTCCCAATGTGTGCGCCTGCGGTGTTTTTCTCTAAGAAATTAAATCAGTTTCAATCAAGCTGGATCAATGCTTATTTGTTTGCTCATAATCCAACTGATTTAAAATAATTTGTTAAGGCATGCGTATGTACGCATAGTGTAGGGTTCCATATCTATATACTAAGAACATACAGCGCTATCTATTAGTTCCTTGCGCAAAGTATGGAAATACGCAGTAAAATGACCATAACTTTGGTTGCGTTAACTTTTTTTACAGCCATAAGGGACTGAAAGTCTGAGTAGTTGATATCAATTTTAACTTGATACCTCTAAGCGTTCCTGGTAAAAAGTGTCTTGACGGACGGGCAGACAGCCAACAAAGTGACCTTATAAGGGTTTCTACTTTCTTATTGAGGTACGGAACTCTAAAAATAGAGATTTACCGCAAATACCCTTGTGCTTGACTATTGTTGGACGCTGCTTTTATTACTTGACTATTGTGATTATATGGGGAGGCCTGTGTTCAGCAGTGGACGTCTTCCGGCTGATGATGTGATGTGCTATTATTTTGACTATAGCTTTATCACTTTCTAAGATTTGTGACCTGTTAATAACCTAAGAAATAAATCATTTTTAGTGTATATACATAGTACATAGAGTCACGCCATGTTCCCGGTGATGTAGGCAGAGACTATTTCCCTCCACTTGGTATGATCCTGACATAGAGATTTCGCTTCGTTCTTTTTCATGACTTTCTTCATACATGCTCGTCGGTTGTCAATTTGTTCATGGAAAGTACACCTAGTTCGATTCCTACCGACTTCACCATTCACACTAGCCTTATAAATAAATCTCTTTTTTTAATAACATATATTATAGTTAATAACATAGTAACATAACACACAATCATGCTTCTTTCCCGAAGGGGTAGACAGAGGTGTACCCAGGACTTAGTCCCATAGTAAGTACACCCACATTTCGCCAGTATCTTATTGGTCCCAGTCCCATGTGATAGGGGGCGAGGCTATTGCCATCTACCGGGCACAGTTCCTGTCTCTAGTGTAATTCACGAGAAATCGTAAGTTTAAAAGAAATATAATATAATGTGGGCAACTTCCACACACGGTCATCTAGTCCCAAACTAGGCTAGAAGCCTGTACTATGGTAACTAGATGACTAATATACATACTTATATCAGCTTATAACACCCAAACACAGATTAAACAGACATGTTTATGCACACAAATGTTTGACCTGTCCGGGGATCGAAACCGGGACCTACGGCACAGAAAGCAATGTTACTGCCATCTGAGTCAACTAGGCTGTCAAATGATCGCTAGGTATATATAATATCAATCCTAAAGTAGGGTAGTGTTACCTAATCGTATGCTATGGGTGGAAATTCCGCATGTTATCCGACGTGGTTAACATGACAACGATATTATTATGCAGTATGTGTCAATCACGCAATTGCATACATTATTCAAAATTTAATTAATAACTGCAATGTTTGTATTCAACATTGTTTTCCAATTAAAATTGAGCTATGGCGTTAATTAAAATGCTTCAGAGTAAAATTAAATTGGCGAAGATGTTATAAAGTCAGGTTATGATAATTATTTTAATTTATACTCTAACAGAACGGGTTGCCCCATCCTTTTTTTTTTTTGTGATCCAGGGAAATCTGCATACAGATACATATACATATTCCCATCCTGACATAACCCGGCCCTGCCTCCGTGCGTGCATCGGGAGGTCGGTAGTGGCCTCCCGATCGCGCTCCGCGGTCTCCTTCTGCGAGATTACAACTTCGCAGAATTCGACCGCGGCCCTCCACGAACCCTCGCTCTCAACCATGGCTCGAACCATGGTTGCTAGCGAGAGTTCGGCCCCTATAACTGCGACGAGGGTACGACGCTCACTGACCCATGATGGGCACTCCTCCAGTGTGTGCTGCGCCGTATCCACGTCGCAACCACAGTGGTGGCAAGCAGGGGTCGGTTCCCTACCGGCTATGTGGTGCAGGTACTTGCCGAAGCATCCGTGCCCCGTAAGCACCTGCACAAGCCGGAAGGTAAGCGACCCGTGCTGTCTGTCCGTCCACTCCTGGAGTAGTGGACGGACTGCCACCACTGTCCAGCTGCCTGCTCGAGGGTGGGCCAGACGCGTACTCCACCTCTCGAGCAATGCCTCTCTGGCGAGCTCCCTCCACCGCACAACCTCCCCAGGGGCCGGGTATTCCCCACGGAGGCGGAGTGCCACGCGCCACTCGTAACGAGCGGCGTAAAGCTCCGCCTCCAAATCCCAGGGAGGTGAGCCCGCCAACAGGCATGCCGCCTCAAAGGAGACGGTGCGGTAGCCCCGTATTACCCCGACGGCCATCACCTTCTGAGGTTTCCTCAGAAGGGCGATGGTACGTTCCGTCAGGGCATCTACCCATACGGGGGCCCCGTACAGGGCCATCGACCGCACCACCCCCAAATAAAGGCGGCGGCAACTGGCCTTGGGTCCGCCAAGGTTGGGCAGCAGCCGCTTGAGTGCAGCCGCCGCTCCCATCAGGCGGGGAGACAACCGGGAGAAGTGCTCCCGGAAGTTCCACCGCCCGTCGAGGACGAGTCCAAGATATTTCATCGAGGGCTCGACCCCGATGCGGACCTCCCCGATAGGGATGCTGGCACCCCTTGGTGGCGCCCTCCGAGGACCGTGAAAACACAGTGCCTCGGTTTTATTGAGCGCCACCCGGAGTCCCAATCTCCCTATCCTTTGCACCACCTCTCCCACCGCCACGGTGGCAAAACGGGCAGCCTCCTCAAATGTCCTCCCTGGGGCCATGACAAGCGTGTCGTCTGCGTAGCATATCACGCTGGCCTCCGGGGGGAGATCTCCGCGCAACACCCAGTCGTATCCGATGTTCCACAGAAGCGGTCCGAGAACCGAGCCCTATGCAGCATCCGCAGCATCCGCCCCTCCGCACCCGGATAGGTTACAAACCTATAGGAGAGATAGTCCCCGACAATCCGGCTCAAGTAGGAAGGCACTTCGAAGAATTTCAGCGCCTCCCTGATGCAAGCCCACGGCATGGTGTTGAATGCGTTGGCGATATCCAGAGACACCGCCAACATCACACCGCCGCGGGCAACCACCTCGTCCGACCACCGTCCACCGTCGTTTTTGCCCCATCCTGCCCCAACCCCAATTTTTTTTATTGACCCAGTGAAATCTGCATACAGATACCCGGCCGTACCCCAACCACCCAACCACATCAGTACGTTACTATGCCCCCGCCGGCACAGCAACGTACTGACGTACGGTGGGTCCCACATAACCACCCTGCGCTCTTCCGGGTCCAGGTGGTAAGCGTAACGCATTTTTCGGGAACCAAAAAAAAAAGGTTGGGTCAGTGTGAGCTACTTGTGACGCATCGCGACCCGCCTCAGTTGCGTTGCGTCCTATGGGACTAACCACAACCTACTCGGCTGCTGAAACCTGCCTGGAGGAAAGTGAGGCGGCCGACCACCTCGGGCTCCTCTTCAATTCACCGTGGGAATGGGGCCGTGATACGTCACGGTTACTGACCCCCACCGCCGCGAGAAGGCGGGAACCCATCGGGAAAGCCATACCCCAACCTACCCCAACTACCCCTATACATAGGGGTCTGTTCGAATCACATATGGGTTATGTGGACAACTCATATTGTCAGAGTTTCAGGTCGCCAAGATTTCTACAAGGCCTCCGAAATAACCTATTGACTGCCGCCTTTTATAGGAAGCAGCCGGAACCTATTTACAGTTACAGTAGAAAGTAAAGATGATCATAAGATAAGTTAGGCTCTTCAAACGGAGAGTGAATAAAGTGTTGAAGGGTTTGCAACATACTGGCAATACTTCTGGTGTTGAAGGTTCCATAGGCGGCGGTAACTGCTCACCATCAGGCGGCTCGTCTGCTTGTTTTCCACCTAAGGCATAAAAATCCGTCACTTTGGTCCTTGCATCGGACCGCATTTAGAGTGAGAAGAGTTTTTGGCATCTCATGTAACCTCCGGCCCCAGGCCCCATTAAATAATTCGTTTTTAACGTTTTTGTAAAATTATTATTGCTACTTCTTGTTAATTAGATAAAAAAAATACTTCAAAAGCAGTCCCAAACTATCATAATGTTAAAATATAGAATCCATTTTCTCAGAAATTCCGTCGAGAAATAAGAAAATACTATGAACTCTCCCAATTTATTGTCTGACCTTTTTCACAAACAAAACGGAGTTGTTTTAGACAAATCGCAACTTGGGCGCGAATGGAACGGACCATTTTCCAACTGCCTGGGCGGAGTAGGGTTAGGGCGGTGATGCACTCGGGTATTAGGCGGTGTTATTTATTAACTAGGTCTTAGACAGCATTTACTTACAAAATAGCTCATTCTTCAGATAACGCCAGTGTCTCAGTTCTTGGCCAAAAAGCTCCTAAGTTTGTCAGTCCAACCGGCTATAGATAGAGTAGAACATATATTATCATACAGTCGCATTTATCCGATTCTCGTGGAATTATGTGAGTAGATTTGAAAATTATGTAGTTTATTTTTTTCATTTGAATTTTGGAAATTGTTCATTATTGTGAAGCCTAGGGGATTGAAAACGCAAAAATTAATACCAAAATTTTGTAACCTTAACCTGATTCTGTAGCATCACTAAAAATCTATATATAGTACAGATGAGATTTACCACTAAGTACAGAATGATATCGTGTTTGGTCTCAACGAATAGTAAAATTTTTAACTTTTATATTATTCATGCAAAAAAATCTAGATGCTTTTTTTATTATTATTTTAATGTGAGCTCTATCTGCCATCAACTTTATTCTGCCTTTCGGAACGCAACATTAACCGTCACTTAAGCAACCCATGTGTGAATAATGATTGTTTACAGTTTATCGATCTTTAAACACGACTATATACTCAAATAGACCTAAAATTTCATGAAAGTGAATTAAATGCCGTATAGTCATGACCGTAGCAAGTGGAGAGAAATAGTTTCTGTGTAACCCCCACGGAAACAAGGCGTGACTGTATGATATAAAGAGACCTAAATTTAAGTTATTTTTACCTATAATAAAACAACAAATGCAAAAGTAACTGTCGTTGACAGCCTCGTTGGTCGAGTATGACGTCCAAGGTTCAATTCCCGAGTCGATCAAATTTTTTTTTATAATAATATAATATTGCGGTTTGGATTCTGGAGTCTGGATTTGTGCCTGGTTGATGTCGTTTTTTGCCCCTTACTAAAAACTTAACTCGCGGAATGTGGACTTATTATAACCTTTCGGGGAAAAAGGCGTGTTGTTAAGTTTTAAAAACGTAACTATTTATTTGTCTAATACTCTTTTATGCCTAAATCACTGAACGAATTTAAAAGTATTTTGGTAGGGTATATTATGTTGAAAAGGAAGTTGAGATGTCCAAGCTTTGCCTCGGTGGCGTAGTCGTTTCGTACAAGCGCTTCTGCAGCTCATGTGGTCCTGGGTTAATTCAGTCAAAAAGTGTTATTAGAATTTTACTTATCGAATTTACTCAATAATAATATATATGGGACAATTTCCACACACGGTCATCTGGTCCCAAACTAGGCTAGAAGTATCCTTCGAACGGTATCGTATACTTGTGACAAAACACGTGTTAAAAATAATAGAACCCATGTTTCAACAAAACTTTAATAATTCAAAACTGCCTAAAAATCTTCGTAAAATCTACTTTTTTTTTAAACCAAAAGTACATTTTCCGACCTGGCCATTGCCATTTATTTAGGCGGCGACATATGACTATGCAGTGTCATACAGAGTCGCATTACCCATTTGGGATATTATTTCTTGGTATGATCTACGCAAGGGCAGGTCTGGACATCTGGAATATAAGAAAGTTTCTATCAGTTTTATTTCTTTACCAAAATAAGTGCTTATAGCAAGTATAGGTACTACATTTTTTTATGATAGTAACTAACAAGACGAGCTAATCAGGTGCCTTATGGTAAGCATCATGATTGGATTGCCCATATCAGACACAGTGCCACCCAGTGTTTTAATATTTAAAATTCTGTGTGGCAATGCACTGCGCCAAGAGAGAAAAAAACGGGGGAAACTAATTATCCCCGTGCCACGATAGGCGGGCAGGTTTTTTTAGGACACCCCCTCCCTCCCCCTCACATAACCACTTTCATTGATTCTCATAGTCCTTTTGGCCACGATTGTCAGATGACATCGTCAAATTTGTCAGAAATCTCTGGATGAGACTCACAAAGAAAAGAATGGCGTGTAAACAAGGAGGCCTATATGTACAGTGGTCGTGTTACCAGAGCTTAATGCTAAAGGCCTCAGCACACCACGTTTAAACGCGCTAAAAGCGCGCCTACAACGCGCGTTTTAGACGGGTTTTTATCCTACAGAGCAGTTTGTTGTTACATACGCGCGTCAGCATCGCGTCTGTATCACTACACACGCGCATCTGTATCGATTCAAACGCGTGTATAAGTTTATACAGGTGTGCAAAGGTCTACAGGCTACGTCTGATATGATATCTCGCATACGTATCGCGTCTGTATCGCTACAAACGCGCGTCGACGGCGCTTTCAAAAAAGGTGGTGAACGCGCGCTTTAAGTTTCTAACGCTATTCAAGCAGTCTTTTATTAATTACGGATTTTTTTCTTTGGAAATAAAGATTTAAATACCTATCTATGCAACAGAAGACTGCTGCGCGTGTGTAGCTTTGCGGGTTGCTATAGTTCTAACACTAAATTGAGTCTGTTCCTGTAGTACGGGAACGGTACGGAAGGACAATGTATAGCGGGACAATTTAGATCTTATAAAAAGTGTATGTAACAAAAGCTGAAAGCTTACTTGTAGATCTCATCGGTGATACGTTTCAGGTCGTCCTTGCATCTTTTGTCCCATATAGGCCAGTACTTGAAACCTTCATTCTTGACGATTAACGATGCGCATTGCGTGGCTTCTTTAATGTCGTCGCTCAGAAGTGCTGTGAATTTAGATTGAGATATTGCATTGGCGATACCTATAACCATAACAGTTTAGAGTTTAGAGTCTAAATTTGTGCCCAGTATATAAGCAATAGGCTTACAGTAGGCTCGCCTCTTATAACATGGTTCTTAAAAACATATATCTAGCGAAGTGTGGATAGAACTACTATGGGACTGAGTCCTACACCTCTGCCTACACTTCAAGAAAAAGCTTATGGCGCCGCTTATATGAGCCAAACTTCCATTTCGCTCGCGTAATTTACTTCCAAATTATTTCTAAAATCGCTCTTTCCATATCTTTAGATTAATGCCTGTTTTTAAGTATATTTCGTTTTTTTTCTTTATTTCATGGAGTAAATCGTCAAAAAGGATATAAAAGTTTTTTTCTATCTCTTCTGTTAAATTAGAAGGTATCAAATATAATATTTCTTGTATATATTATAAATGGTATGATTGTGAAGCAGAACTTATGATTTTTGGAAATTCAATGCCTATGTACCTTAACTTGCAATGTGCGAGCGAGAGGGAAGTTTGGCTACTATATGCGCCATAATGTTATGTGTACATGCGAATACAATAAGTAGATGTGCAAGTGTTTTCAAGAAAATACCTGGAGCAGAAAACAACGTGAAACTGAAGACTCAAAGACGTACTCGGCCGTGCAAGAATTTAACACAATCCTATTTTCTCCGAATATTATTAACCCATTCTATTAATTTATATCCCGATATTTAAATTGCAAAGGAAACTATATCCCTGTCATTTCTCTTATAAACTCTCGGTTTTTTCCTAGTGAACTTCTAAAAATCATAGTTCTATTCGCTTGATTGGATGATCACTACAAAAAAATAAGGAGTTTATAAATAAAAATAAAATATTAGGGACATAGCTTATTTCATCATTAAAATATAAGGATATAAATATATAAAATATTTTGAATATATTCGGAGGAAACAGGGGAATACAAAACATCGATTTGATAAATTTTCCATAGGATTGATCAAATTGCTAAGAGGTCGCGTTTCCAATGTATACCACTCCCATTAAGTACTTTGCTCACTATACCAGTACGTAAAAATAACGTTATAAAGCCGTGAGCACCTTGAGTTGTATAGAAACGTACGAAGCCTTGCCCACTAGAATGTTTGGAGACGTGCACAGCGCGTTAGCTCTGCGTCAACAATTTCCATGAGAACGGTGTTGATATGTTGTAGGGAGCAAGTTACACCTTAACGTATCCGTCGCCTGGTCGGGCATAATGTGCAAACAGCTTTAAAGCGCCTGAATTTGAAATAGGTAACCATTTTAGTAATATTATAACCTACTAATATTATCAAATCTCAGTACAAAACGCTAGCGTATTCTAACTCGACTCCTGCGGCATCTAAATGGCACAACGAAAACAGAGCCAGCGCTGTTTTTTTGTGTATGTGTTTCGTTTTTACGCAAAACTACTGAACCGATAGATCTAAAATTTGGTAAGTAGATAGCTTAGACTCTAGAATAACACATAAAGTACGTTTTATCAACGGTATATCTCGACGGGATCGAAGAATACGCGGGTGAAACTGTGGGTACTATATAGTATGAAAAATTTCGTGCAAAGTGCAAACGTAAAAGTAGAAAATATCAGCAGCGAAACTTGTAATCCGAATGAAATAAGGTAAGTATATAGCCCGTAAAAATGTTACTTAGCTTTCCGCTTGCAGTGTTACATCCTGATTTACACCATCTTTGTGTATCGTGGCCTTATTAGTTTTGGCCTACATGAAAAGGAACTAGTAGAAGTTTGAAAGCATTAGTCAGAATCAGGATCAGAATAATTTATATCATCAATTTGTGGGCGACCACTAACTGTATAAAAAAGGAGTTTTGAGCTTGTGACAAGCGACATTTGAAGAGTAATCGTACGTAGCTTTGATATTTTGTTCGTTAAACCATACGTACGTATGCACTAACAATTTATTTCTTTCTTTCAGTGTCTTCTATATGTGTCTGATCATATTATTTCAGCTATCTCGTTACTAGAAATGGATAATGTGTATTAAATGAATATTATGTTATGTCATTTGTATTTACGAATTGGCAGCACTTTAAGAAGTGTCTGTCGAGCGTGAAAATGGATCATTATATATATAGTCAAATGTATTTTGACGCTCAACAGACACTTTTTAATATTGCCAATTTGTAAAAACAAATGACATAAAATATTAATTTACATAACAGATTCCCAAAGAGTTCCTAATTCGAAATTTAAATACTACATTTTCCATCGGCAGCTTTTCTTACCGGCCTATTCCAAAAACTTTCAGTGTTAACCGTATGAATGCATAGTTCGATCTTAAGGTGTCTTGTTTGTGGTAAATTACAACCAATAAACTTATAAAGAGTTTATCTATCTATCTATAATACCTACGTCATATCCGCAAAGAAAATGAAATGCCTTTCACGCAATGTGTAACATTTCTCAAAACTTTCCATTTCCGCGGATTATTCAAAACCCATAAAGCCGGTATAATTTATACTCTCAGTGAGTCGAGCGGGTCCTACCACGAGTTCTCGATAGATCATCGCTCTAGTCTCACATGTTCTAAACGTCTTTGTAATAAATCAGTAAATGCGGATTCCGAACGACTGATGCTTGGAGGAGGCGAGCTTGGAGACGCGAGAATTTGATAGAAAGACGTATGAATGCCGTTTACTGGGGCCAAAATCGTTTAACAGCACTAGCATGGTGAGCATTCAAAATGATTTCCCAGGGAAAAGTTATAAGTGAGAAAGAGACAGCAAATAGTGAAAGCGTTCGAGTGCGTTCTGTCAATCCTTCAGAGTAATTTAAACACACGACAATAAGATACGAAGAAAATGGTTTAGAGTTTAGATAATCATAGTATTTCCCGGATACTCTCCCTCTCTCTCTCTCAATATAATGCGAATACTGCTTATTTTCAACTCAATTGACTGATCTTTATAAGGGAAGCCGAATATTTGCCCACAAACCCAAAAATTATATTTAACAAAAAATGTTTTTCCGCTGTTATAATTCGCTGTAAAATTAAATCTAAGTTTAAATGGATTTTTATTGTAATTAGGTGATATGAGAGTGAATGTACGCTTTTAATTATTACTAGGTACACCTGTTTTTAACCCTTCATAATTTATTTCAAGATTTTCCTACCTGTAATGTTAAAACGAATTTCAGAGCAAGATGATCAATCCCGAAACACTTCATTTACCAGCTCATAAACCATTTCAAACTTTACAAGGCACAGTCGTGTTCATCAAATTATAACATAAAATCTGCTATAACGGAACGAAATCGAGCAAAACACAATCATCTGTTTAATAGCATAGTATTCGTAGAATAAGAAGCAATGGATAGAGCACTTGTACGCTATAAAACTAAATCGTAAAATCTCAGGACATGGTCGAGAGATTTGCTGCTCTTGTTGCTATTTGACTCAACGATGTAACGCAGTATTCTACGTGGGCAGTGACTGATCTTGCCTTGTACATCAAATAGTTTTTTTTAATGTTCCGTATCTCTAAAGGAAAAAAGAAACCCTTATGGGATCACTTTGTTGTTCGTCTGTCTGTCAGTCCTAAGTCCTAATGTCAGGACATTTTTTAACGGGAAGGCGTGGAGGTATCAAGTTGAAATAGATATCAACTACTCAGGTCTGCGGTCCCTTGTGGTTGTAAAAATCATACTTCTAAGTTAACGCAATCAAAAGTTCTCGCCATTTTACTGCATATTTCCATACTTTGCGCAAGAAACTAATAGATGGCGCTGTTTGTTCTTAGTTGCCGAATCGTTTCTAGGATTTAAAGCGTTTTGTCCATACGTATGCCAACAATTTATTTCTTCTTTTATAGACTCACACAGATGTGTATACGTTTAAGAGAGCAGGATGCAAGCCGCTTACAACCAAACTAGATGAAGTGTGCGAGGAGGCCTATATATAGTGCACGTCCTACGACTGAGGTGATGATGACGAAGTGGTCTAATCACCTCGACAATATTTTGCTCTCGTTAGTAATGGTTGGTCAATAGTTTATGTACTGACAATAGTTTTCTTTATCATTACTGTTCGCCGTCTCGTCTGGTATAAACACTTCTCTCTCTGGTACAAACAGAGTTTGACAACATTGTATAGAACGCTGAAAACGTTAGCACTTAGATAAATTGAATTGTAAGGTAAAAGGCTAGGTAAAAGGTAAACGTTTTAGTTAGAGCTGAACAATTTAGCTTTTAAAGTTTTAATATGGCGTGCTGGTTTTCTGTGAAGAATGGTTTTTAAAACTGAAATAACTAAGGAGTTTAAACGTTAAACATGATTTCCAAGAATTTTTTTTTTTTTATTTGTGAGTGACAAGACGAGCAAATAGGTGCCTGATGGTAAGCATCATGATTGCCCATATCAGACACAGTGCCACCCAGTGTTTTAAAATTAAAAATTCTGCGCGGCACTGCACTGCGCCTGTCACCCTGAGATATTAGTTATTGAATCTCGTCATGCCCAGTAATTTCGCTGGTAACTTTGCCCTTCAGACCGGAACACAGTAATATTTGCACATTACTGCTTGGCGGATGAATAATTGGCAAAGGCGTGGTACTTCCCCAGGCGGCCCCCTGCAAAAGAGGCCTACCACTACAAAAACCTCAACCTAAAATTGAAGACCTCTCTTATTATTATATTATATAATGCTAGTAACATAACATCACATATTTGTCCCAGAGGGGTAGGCAGAGGTGTTCTCAGGACCCGATCCCATAGTAGGTACTTTGGGAACACTCAAACTTCGTGAGTTATGTGCTAAGGTCCTGTGTAATAGGGGGCAAGTCTATTTCTATCTACCGAGTACGTTTCCAGACTTCAGACTGCCACTGGGAAGAAAATTCATCAACACTTTCTCTGTTCAAACTGGCATCGAACCCAGGACCACATGATCAGCAGTAGCGCTGGCGATCACTACGCCACCGAGGCAGTCCCGGAGACATAATGATAATATATATATATAATATATATATAATGATAATGATAATAAGGCCGCCCATTCTCGACCAATAATATTAACAAGTTAATTGTAAATATTATTGGTCTCGTGTAATATTCGAGCTCTCTAGGTTCACAGGGTTGATACGCGTCCTCATCGGGCGTTGATCAACGTCAACATCAACTTTTATCAGCATATTGTATTTCGATTAAATATCGATAAAAATATTCGACTTTAAATATCTTTGAGTAGTCCTTGGCTTCTGTTCAGTTCAGTTTTCAGTTTTTCAGTTTTGTAGTTTGTAGTTTGTAGTGTAATAAATTCCGATAAACCTATTTAAATTACTGTGTATGCAATTACGTGACACTCAAATATAATTGATATTTTGTTACTTTACGTTTTATTTTATTTTTTTATGGTAGTGAGACAAGACAAGACGAGCAAATCAGGTGCCTGATGGTAAGCATCATGATTGCCTATATCGGACACAGTGCCACCCAGTGTTTTAAAGTTCAAAATTCTGCGCGGCACTGCACTGCGCCTGTCACCCTGAGATATGATTATTATTATGATTATTTATTAATGTATGCATCTACAGAGTTCGATCCCCAAGTCAGACAAATTGTTATTAAATATGGGATATTTCCAGTAGAAAATATCTCAATCCCTGGAGTCTGGAATTGTGCCCGGTAAATGGCAATAGGCTCGTCTCCTATTACATGGGTCCCATGTAATATACTAGCCATAAATAACATACTAGCGAAATTTGAGTGTTTGTGTGCCTATGGGACTGATCGTGGGTACACCTCTGCCTCACTGCCTACCCCTTTGGGACGAAGCGTGATTGTATGTTTTATCGACAGGGCTGACATAGTCGCACAGCGACTCAAAGTAAAAGCTTTTTTAAGAAAGAAATAATAATGAAAACAACTCGTGTTACTTACATTCACATGAAACGTTGCAATCTCCTCCACGTTTTTTTTCCTTGCACCATTTTTGTGGAATCTGTAATATATTTTGTCATATCATCATCATCATCATCTCAGCCGTTGGTAATCCACTACTGAACATACGCCTCCCCCATAAAGGGGGGTTTTGCCAATACTCGACACGCTTGGCAGGCGGGTTGTCGAACGCAGTTCGATGGTTTATTGCAGAGGACGCTGCTGCCCCCCTGGATCTGTTAACCCTTAGCCGGCTCTTACGGCAACCACGGGTAGAGAAGTTGGAGCACTATTCTAAAGCCAGTAACTCCACGGCGATATTATTATCATATATAAATTAATTTATATTTTGTCATATATAAATTTAATATTATTACCTAGATGCGATCCAAAACAAGGAGGACACAAAAATACCCAAGATTTTGCCCAGCATTGAGTCAATATTATTCACTTGACATTAGTAAAACCAAAACATAAAAATAAATTAACACATTACATTACATTACAGAATTAAATATAAACTAGAATAGAAAAGAAACCTATACCTAACTAAAATCTATCTAACAATCTAATTCTGCTAAGCCCGCATCAAGGGTCAAAAGGTATACCAAAAATAATGTTTGACAGCAGACATTTAGCAATTTAAACGCTTTCCACACTTCTGTTGCGTCCGTAATAAGGGGCGGAATGCTGGCTTGCGAGTATGTTATGTTTATGTTAAGGTTTGGTCACTGTAACAGAAATAGTCATTAATTTGCGTGCGCTGCGTAAACCATTAGGGTTATAACTATAAAAATACAATGTATCACGAATTTATTCCCGTTACAGCGTTCACTATACCTACTTCTGTAACCAGCGGGCCGCTAGTATATAATATAATATTGAAGAATATAATGAATACCTGATATAGACCGTAGAATTTCTTCCCATTTTTCTCTGTTAATACGCTTGTGTCTCTATTGCTTACTTGCTCTGCGAGGCAAAAATCTGAAATATAGTAATATATTATAATGAAATATAAATAAATGTTTTAGATTATTTATAAGTTTTCATATAAATCACTTACTTGGTATAAGTAAGTGATTGATAAGAGTAACTAATGATCCTTAATAAAAGTAATGAAGAGCGAGCCTATTGAGATCTACCGGGCACAGTTACAGACTCCAGGCAGTTATTGAGATAATTCCTAATGGAAAAATCCAATATGCTAGACCTGGAGATCGAACCCGGGATTACATGATCGACAGTCGAGCTTGCGCCAACTACGCCACCGAGGCAGTCATATTATGAATAAAGATTATATAAAAAGTGAAAAATTGTCAATCATTAAATGCTTTTAAATAAAAAGTCTGGAGTCTGGAACTGTGCCCGGTAGTTGGCAATAGGTTCGCCCCTTATTACATGGGACCAATAAGTCTTGTAGTGGTAGGCTTCTTTTGCAGGGGGCCGCCTGGGGAAGTACCACACCTTTGCCAGTTATTCATCCGCCAAGCAGTAATGTGCAAACATTACTGTGTTCCGGTATGAAGGGCAATGTTACCAGCAAAATTATTGGGCATGAGATTCAACAACTCATATCTCAGGGTGACAGGCGCAGTGCAGTGCCGCGCAGAATTTAGAATTTTAAAACACGGTGGCACTGTGTGATATGGGTAAACATGATGCTTACCATCAGGCACATGATTTGCTCGTCTTGTCACTCACTTTCATAAAAATAAAAAGAAAAAAAACATACTGATAAAATGTGGGACCTACTATGGGACTGAGTCCTGGGTACACCTACCTACCACTTTGAGAAAAAGGCGTGATTGTTTCTTATAATAAAAAAAAAAACTTTCACAATATAAATAAGGAACCCGTTTTGTAAACCCATCTGTTATTCAGTACAATAATATTATTTATACGTTTTTTAGAATGATTTTCTGAATATAAAATTGTTTTGTCAGTAATTTCAGCAATTAAATTTATCGAAACAAATTCTGTAAAAATGTGCTTATGTTTTTGTCATTAAAAGTTCGGGTATATTTTTAAAGGGATTTTAGTTGTATTCTACAATATTATTTTTGTAATAGGTATACAGTATAGATACTTTGATTTTCTTAGAAATACAGCCTATAACTGTGATAGCAACTTGGTTTTTGCCATAGCTTATTGAGATTACTGTCTAAACAGATATAGATTGTTAGCAAACATCAAAAATATATTGCAAACCATACTACAAGATAATTATATGTTGTCTACCAAAATATACCACTTAATGAATGTTCCTAAAAGCTTGGTATTCGATTTAAAATCTGTAATCATTAGGAATACAAAAAAAAGCAAAAAAAACCATTACCCAATTGGTATTAGAATTTTAGTATACTAGACTGGTAATCATAATATTTCGCAAAACGTTAATAAATAGATGTTTTTGTTACATAAATAAAATGTACCTAATATAAATAAGTTAGTGTCAAGGTCACTATACTTTTCGGTCTAAGCAAAAGGAAAACTTCACACTCGTTAGAAAGTAGTATGATAAAATTGGAAACAAAAACAAGTTCATTAGTCACTAAGCTTAGTATAAATGTAATCACATAAACAAAGTGTAACATTCAATTTGATCGTCTATTCCGATCACGTTTACTGCAAAAAACTTATAAAAACAGTAAGGGAACTTCCTACAATTGATAAATTATAATTGATTGTTAGGTCATTGAAATACTCTCTTTTTGACTTTGTCTAAGTCATGTAACAATATTTTAATATTAGGTACGTACTTAACGTGAGATACGACCAAGTTCAATTAGAACACCACTACATAATATTGTGCGATGTATCTGAATTCACATTTCGTCTATGGCCAAAAGAAGGTAGGCTCTTTTAAGGCCGCGTGGCTTCATTTTTTCTAGACTAATGGAGTCTAAAAATCACTACTTTTCTAAGTTTTTTCTTAGTATTCCAACTACTGCGATCGATAAGCCGCAAGCGTGGTGATTACGGAAATATCCCCCCATATGAATAGTTTATGGTATTTTTTGTCCCCCAAATATATTATAATTATATGGGCAGTAATCCAAGGAAGCTGGGTCCAGAAAACCTTACACATAACATAACACAACATACATTCACGCCTTTTCCCGAAGGGGTAGGCAGAGGTGTACCCAGGACTCAGTCCCATAGTAGATACACCCACATTTCGCCAGTATGTTATTGGTCCCATGTAATAGGGGGCGAGCCTATTGCCATCTACCGGGCACAGTTACAGACTCCAGGCAGTTATTGAAATAATTCCTAATGGAAAAATCCAAGATTTAACACTTTTGCCTGACCTGGGGATCGAACCCGGGACCTCTTGATTGGCAGTCGAGCATGCGCCCTCTACGCCACCGAGGCAGTCCTAAAACCTTACACTTACACTGTCCTTACACTGTCTATCCTATATTGCCGGGAAGAGAATGTTATTCGCAATAATATTCCCAAACGTAGTATCCGTCTCATTATCGCCGTATAATTTATAATTTGATTTAAATTTTAATAAAGTGAGTTTTAAATAGCGACGCACGTTATTATTTTAGTAGAACATTTATTTGCTTAATTCATAATAATTATTGCACATTTGAGAATCTTAATCTATCTTATAAGGTCTATGAAATAAAATCAAAACTATAATCTAAGGTTGATGTGGCCCAGAAACCAAAAACTCCTTTGTAAGTTATTTTAGACATGCACAAATGTTTGACCTGCCCGGAGATCGAACCCGGACTGCGACTCAGACGGTAGAGTTACCACCAACTGTGCCAAGGAGTTATCTGTTATAAGAATAAAAAAATAAGAATAAACATGTTCATGACGACTTACAGCTGCTAAGAAACGTCTTATTTATAATTTTCGTCTTCAACAGCGCTCTAGCAAGCTGGCATCTTGTAAAAAAAACGCTATTACTGTTACTGACCACCATGAGTAATAAACACAATGTCATTGAAATATACCGCGTACAGACAAACATTTTAAGTAATAGATATTATGTAGAAAAATAACTGATTTTAACGTTATTTACTACACTATATCGTATTTCTTGTATGTTCAAGATTATTTGACTTCCACGTACAAAGAGTTTCTTCTCTTATATACTTACACAATTTTATACAGTTACGTAGAACTTATAATCAATTTAGAATAATGATTATTTATCGGAAGTCTCATTTCCAGAGGTCATAACGTAAATTGACCCTTAGGATTACCAAACTAACTAAAGTACGTATTTTTTTTATCAAAATACAACGTATCACAAAAAGGTTTAGTAATAATAATTAATAATTAATTAACCTACTTGCAAAAGAAAAATTTCTAATTTCGCAAAATTAAATTTCTACTTCACATACAAAATTCGCCAAGCAGTAATGTGCAAACAGTACTGTGTTCCGGTCTGAAGGGTAACCAGCTACCAGCTACCAGCGAAATTACTGGGCATGATGAGTTTCAGCAACTTATATCTCAGAATGACAGGCGCAGTGCAGTGCCACTTAGTTCTCCATTCTGAGTGTGAGTAGGTTGCGGTTCGGTATGGGACGCACCGCAACTGAGGCGAGCCGCGATGCGGTATGGGACGCATCACGGCCGAATGGTGGGGCCGCGGCGGGAGAGAAGTGCCGGTATTTCGGTGCGCCGCTCTTCCTGCCTTCCGCAGTCCAAACGGGGTCGCCGCCGTTAGATGGCGAAGGCGGTGGGGTCGCAGGGGAAGAGTAGTGGCGCTATTTCGATGCGCCGCTCTCCCTATCCTCTGCGACCGAATCGGGGGAAAAAGCCAACGGCTTGCCGCGGCGTGGGTTGCTCTTCCGCGTCTTCCTATGGTAATTATAGCATAGGACTCAGTGGATGGCGCAGGCGGGACTCATTTGAGGCGCTCCTTAGTATACTCGGCGGTACAGCTACGTACCGAGGTACGGTGTTGTGCCGGCGGGAAGTCCCTCATAACCATCGCATAATCATAATCACCGCAGGGTGCTTTTTTATCTAAAGATCCCCTAGTACCAATTGATGCGTACCATCCGCCACTTTCCGTGACGTTATCCATGCAACGTAGATCATGCACTAACAATGCTCAGGTATCTCCGCCTGCTAACCGTCGGTCTCCTCCAAATTGGAATTTTAAAAAGGCTGATTTTCAAGCTCTATATAGCGCTATCGGGAACATTGATTGGTCAGATGTTCTAACGGAAACTGAAATTGACCCTGTAGTTGAACTTTTTTATTCAAAATTGAATTCGGCTATAACTAGCTTTGTTCCTGCATCCAAACCTTTTAGCGGCACTATTCAACGGTATTGCTATCCAAAGTGGTATACGGCAGAAATTATATCCAATATTAAAATTAAATTCTTTCATCATAAACGATATAAGGCTAATGGACTCGAGTTTAATAAGGAAATGTTCAAATATTATCGAGAAAAAGTCAAAGTTCTTATTCATGATGCATACGCACTACATCTTCGTACCGTTGAAACCGATATTAGTAGCAATCCTAAACGTTTCTGGACCCATGTGAAGGAAAGACGTAAAGATAGGAAGTTATGTCGCCAATACTTGTACAATAGTAAAGAAGTTACAGGACAAGAAGCGGCTGATGTTTTTGCGGAATATTTTGGTTCGGTCTTCCTAAACGTGGTTCCCCGGTTAGACGCTCACGCTGCAGAGTGCGAAAGCCATAGTAGCAACTCTACAAATGCGTCAACCTGTATTAATGTTGGCCATATAACAACTTCTACCTTGCGCCAGGCAGTGAGGGAGCTTAAAGCTTCTTGCGCTGTGGGTCCGGACGGTATACCTGGGTTTTTGGTTAAGGACTGTATTAGTGCGCTCGAAGAACCACTTTTATATATTTATAACCTGTCCTTGCGTAGTAATTTGTACCCCTCGTCATGGAAGGTGACTAGAGTCACCCCTGTGCCTAAGGATGGCTCATCTGATGTGCAATGTCACAGACCTATTGCCGTACTATCTGCTTTTGGCAAAATATTTGAAGCGATTATAAATCGGCGCATTACTTCCCAGATTAATAACATTTTACACGATGCTCAACATGGCTTTCGCAGAGCGCGCTCCACCACCACGAATCACGTCGTGTTTGTCGATTTTGTGACGGCACAGATGGACGCAGGTATGCAAGTAGACACAGCGTACTTTGACTTTAGAAAGGCATTTGATGTTGTCGATAATGATATTCTGCTGTGTAAGCTCACAAGTTTTGGCTTCTCTCCGAGTCTCCTACGCTTCATAGCAGACTATCTTAGAGATCGCAGGCAATATGTCCAAGTAGGGAAATACCTTTCTGAAGAATATTACACCAGATCAGGCGTTAGTCAAGGGAGTACGTTAGGACCTACGCTATTTTTACTTATGGTGAATGACCTCCCTCAGATTCTGTCCACAGCTAAATGTCTATTGTTTGCTGACGATATGAAAGTGTATCATAGTATCGGTAGTGGATCAGACTGCGAACAACTTCAGCGTGATATTTCCTCTGTTGGGGATTGGGCTCGGTTAAACAACCTAAGCTTTAATATATCTAAATGCAAAATCATTACGTACACAAGATCGTCGGCTCCCTACAGATATGCCTATCAACTAGGAAATATTCCGCTAGAGCGAGTTGATAAAATTCGTGACCTAGGTGTCTTGATGGACTTTGAACTAAATTTTCGTGAACACATTATGGCGGTTTGCAAGAAAGCTAGTAAAGCTCTTGGTTTTATTACGCGCACATCGAGCCAGTTTCTAAGTAGGAGTGTGCCGATAGCGTTATATAACGCATATGTACGTAGCACTCTTGAGTTTGGGGCTATAGTCTGGGACCCACGCGAGAAAAAGTACGCGTTGATGGTGGAGAAAGTCCAGCGTAAATTTGTAAGATACCTCTACAAAAGAGACTACGGATATTATCCTTTTCTCTTTCCATCACTCTTTGTTGCGGGTATGGTAGGACTGAACACGCTTGAACTCAGAAGAAAACTACTGCTGTGCATGCATTACTGCATGCTGCTGCGTAACGAGGTGGACAATCCTTCGGTGCTGAGCAGCATGCAATATTATGTCCCAGATAATTACTTGAGGACTGGTCGACGTCACCATCATTTGTTTGCGCGCGCTACGCCGTTGCATACCTACTACGCAAACAATGCGCCCACGCCGAGAGCGGTGGTGCTCATCAATAGGTTTTTGCAGACAGTTCAGAATGCTGACATACATGCTGATACCATTAGCAGCCTGTATAAATGTTTTTGTTTTTATTTGTATCATGTGTGTATTTTGTAATGTTGTTTGTATTGTATTATGTCTGTGTTTTGTTTTGTCTAGCAATATGAGTGCTTTGGTGTAAACTGTAAACTCATATTGTTGTTTTTGTTGAATAAATTGAAATTGAAATTGAAAATTTTTAGCTAGCTTTTTGGTCACCCGTAGTTTCAATTAGAAAATAATATAAATCAATTTAAAAAATAAATTAAATATGTAATTTGTTTATTTAACAAGCAACAAATTATAAGTATAAAATTTTATAAATGATTTGTGTGAAGCATGAAAAATCCATTCCAAAGAAATGGCGTTGGCAAGTCGTGTAAATATTGATTTCATAGAAACAAACAGTACATGACAATGTTAAGGAACACATAACTTTTCGTGGCGGCAAATATAATTAAAAAGAACATAAAATTTCATTACTGTGATACGCTGTGACTTTGGCATTGGCTTCGCATCTGAATGCCAAGTCATGAGATGGACTCTACGATCCGAGGTACGCTACGGACAACATCACAACTTTATCCTGAAGGGGTAGGCAGAGGTGTACCCAGGACTTACTCCCATATAAGGTTTACCCACATTTCCCCAGTATGTTATCATCATCAAACTCAGTAACATATTCTTTGAGACGATCAATGAGCCCAATAACAATATATGCTGCTGGCACCTCATGCTGCAGCATCAAGTGAAAATTACCATGTTGCAAAATTTGTGCAAAAAGTGACAGGATACCAAATTTTGCATCGATCATTAGAATAGATTAGAATACTCTTTATTATCACCAAAATAACATAATAATACCTATTAAACTAAAATAATATATAAACATAATCCTTGGTTGACAATGGGTAGCGTTTACCTCAGGCCGTGACATGATCATCATCATCAGCCACTTCAACAAAGACGTCCACTGCTAAACATATGCCTCCCCCATAGAATGCTAAAAACTATTCATATGGAGGGATTTTGCCTTAATCACCACGCTTGGCAGGCGGCTAAGTGATCGCGCACTTAGATTATTTTTTACTTGCTTTGTTTTACACCGATTTGTTGTTTTGTTATTTCAGTATGTACACGTGCGATGGCTTCAGCATATATACTCGTAACTCACTCAATAATATTATTGTTTACTTCATCAGAGTAACATAATCTTTGTTATTTTTTGTGATTAAGCTCTTTAAATAAATAAAAAGAAATTGGTGCGATTATATATTGTTATGTGAAGATCATGATCGGCAGTAGAGTTTGTGCCCACTACGCCAGTGAGGCAAGGAGTTTACCTCACTCCCGCAAAAATCGACATAAAAGGTTTAAATCTAATAATTAAGGTAAAAACTGTAGATAAAAAGAGTACTGGAAGGAGCGTGAGGCCTTAAGGCTCATTTTCATTAGAGTGGTTAGAGAACGCATCCGCAGTGCGTTAGATTTCTGTTCCCGCATGTCATAAGAACCAAATGGCATCCAAATGGCAGTCTTTCAGCAAACGCAGTAACCGGCGTGGTAGTTTTCTGGTGCTGCCAAAAATCAAAACCAATTATGACAAGAAAATGTTTACTAACGAGTGAGCACGGTTATATAATAATTTACCTATAGATATCAAAAATATTAACACTCTTAATGCATTTAAAAGGAAATCAGCAAATTATTTCATTGGAGATAGTGTCTAACACCTTTATACAATTTTAGAATTAGCTCTTGTAAAATAAGACTATTTGTACGACAAGACGAACATGACAAGATGAACATGTGTAGTGGTAGGCCTCTTTTGCAGGGGGCCGCCTGCGGAAGTACCACACCTTTGCCAGTTATTCATCCGCCAAGCAGTAATGTGTAAAAATTACTGTGTTCCAGTCTGAAGGGATGTTACCAGCGAAATTACTGGGCATGATGAGATTCAACAACTAATATCTCAGGGTGACAGGCGCAGTGCAGTGCCGCGCAGAATTTTGAATTTTAAAACACTGGGTGGCACTGTGTCTGATATGGGCAATCATGATGCTTACCGTCAGGCACCTGATTTGCTCGTCTTATCATTCATTATCATAAAAAAAATATTAATAATAAATTTAATTTATTCATAAGTCACGTTCTCATATAAGCGGCATATTATGTCTTAATTGAGAATCCAGATCTTAAAACTTAAACTTAACTATAATGTTGTAATAGTTTTCATTAGTCGATAGGGCCCGCATGCGGAGTGCGGGAGATTTCTGTTTCATTATCATCATCATCATCATCATCCAGCCGTCCACTGTTGAACATAGGACTCCCCCATAAGGGGGTTTGTTGCCAATACTCGCCACGCGTGGCAGACGGGTTGGCGAGCGCAGTTTAATGATTACAGCCCTTTGTTTTTCAGAACACAGAAAATAATTAAATTAACGAGAAATAAACTTCCGCCCAAAAGTATACGAAAACGGAAACCACATTAAACAAGCCTCTCGATATCTCATCTCAAAAGAAAACACGAAATATTAAGATACTTTTAGGAAAGAAAATGTTCAGTAATTGATACGCGCTCGTTAACTTTGTGAAACAAAGCGATAAGTACAAAGTGATACTAAGGGTTTGCTAGGGGTATGACTTATGTGTCATTTTGAGTCTCGAATTGGTCAGACTTTTACGTACGTTTAACAAGTAAGGTAGGGGTAAGGTAAGTTTGGACGACTTATTCCGTTTCCTTTATAAATGAATTCCTGACACCTCCAAATTTTGACATATTCCAACTACTGCGATCACCAAGCCACCTGCCAAGCGTTGTGATTACGGCAACATCCCACCATATGAATAGTTTATGGCGTTCTATGGGGAGGTTATGTTCAGCAGTGGACGTCTTCCGGCTGATGATGATGAACTTTGGATATCATAACATATCATAACATCACGCCCTTTCCCAAAATAGAGGGCAGAGGTGATGATACAGAGGTATGACATGACCACTGATCCTGTCCCATAGTAGGTACACCCACACTTCGCCAGTTACATTTTTTGGTCCCATGTAGTAGAGATCGAGCCTATTGCCATCCACGGACACAGTTCCAGACTGTCATTAAGAAAATTCCGAGTAGTAAATCCAATAACACTTTTTGCCTGACGTTGGAAACACACTCGGGGCCTAATTATATCGACAATATAATTAGGCCCTCTGAGCTGTCATTTAGCTGTTTTAAATCCCATTGGAGACTATTAACGTACAACTTATTTACATCAAATATCTGTATCTAATCTGTAAACATTTCAATAATTGACATCCTGCAGAGAACCTTGGCTGCGTCGCTATTAGGAAGTGCAAGGATACTCTGCAAGATGCCAACACTATTAAAACTCAGATCGAATTCTTTAGCGAGGGCTTGTCCTTATGGCTTCTGTCTCTGCACATTTAAAAACTAGTAGTTAAAATGTAAACTAAGGAAACGTTTTCTGACTCCTAATAAAAAACGTATCCTAAGACTTTGAGTTATCTTTAATGATAAAACATACGTATAAGACCAATGATGAGAGTTTGAATAAGGTGCCTTGCAAGCCACATCAACTTACCCTATCGAATACTATCATAAGACGATAACCAGACCGGGTAAGCTAAGACTCTCTGAAGCACGGCAGCACTCCACCACACGGTCACTCCAATCTGCTAATCCAATTCACATTAATTAGGAATTGCGACCCGTACTATTCCAAATCTAACCAGTTTTCATTATCGATCGACTGTTAAGACTTCTATAGAGTATATCCACAAGGATAATCTTGTATTGAGGTATGTATATAAATAAGAGCTTTGTTCTAAGTGACTGACTGACTGACACACGGCTTTAACCGATTGAGGTGGCGAATGGGGGTGTTATAAATTTATTAATACACTAAAAAAAATTGCACGTGATTCATTAAAACTAAAACTACATACATTCACGCCTTTTTCCCGAAGGGATAGGCAGAGGTGTACCCAGTCCCACTGTAGATACACCCACATTTCGCCAGTATGTTATTGGTCCCATGTAATAGGGGGCCAGCCTATTGCCATCTACCGGGCACAGTTCCAGACTCACGGCAGTTATTGAGATAATTCCTAATGGAAAAATCCAATATTTAACACTGCCTGACCTGGGGATCGAACCCGGGACCTCTTGATTGGCAGTCGAGCATGCGCCCTCTACCGAGGCAGTCTAAAACTAAACTAGAATAAAGCCTGCATACCTAACTAAAAACTATCTAAGAATCGTGTTCTGCCCTTGGCGGAGGGTAAAGTGGCCAGAATGCTGGCGGCATTGCCCCGTTGGATGCAGATGCTAATCTTTTGAGCGAAGTACAAGCCAGCATTCCGATCACATGATGCCTCCACCAAGCGCTTAGCTCAAGCAAGCACCAAGTTAATTTAATACAAAAAAAAATTATAAAATTTACCACTTGAGGAACAATAGAAGAGTGGAAATATTTTGGTCGATTAGCACTGGGTGTCTACAATGTATTTTATTCATTGTTGGTTCAATAAAAATGAAATTATTCGGTACATACTAACATCGATAAAATGTCCGAAATTGCTGGAACGTAATCGAAGCAAGCGAAGCCGCAAGTATTACTCTAGTTGTGTAAATACCTATACATAGTAGAATAGATAAAGTAAAGCCCGATGAAGCCATAAGAACGTTTATCCTATTTCTATTTTAGTTTAGGGTTGGCCGAGTGGAGATAATATCGCTAACAGAACTGCCAGATCGGACCTTTTTCTATAAGAAACACTATCTGTTTTTATTAAGTACTCGTAGAAAATAGGCAGGCTTTTCGAGAAATTGTTGTTAAAAAGCAGAGATATAATAATAATAATAGCTATATTGTTTTTTTTATTTGGCAATTTCAAACCGGGCCTTTCTCACCCCGCGAGCGAGATTGAGTTTTCGACAAGCCTCCGTGAGCTCAAAACGCACCTCACACATACTCTGGCACGTGTACAAAACTCCATGTGTGCAGTGTCTGTGTAGTAGGTGGTTATAATCATGACTTTGGTATGGGAATTGAGTCGAGTGTCCGGGGTTGGACATTGCGTCCAACTACCGTCCAATGTCTATCGAAATAACGATGACTGGCGCCGTGATGGGGCCAGCCAGCGTGAATAGCCAAAATAACTTAAATCCGTGCTAGGAAGCTCTAAAGACCGTAGTGACACTGTTGGATGCAAGCCGCTTACAACCGGTTTAGATGGAAATCTGAGAGGGAGGCCTATGTAAAGCAATAGACGGGTCATGGCTGAAATTATGACGATGATAATGATGAGGATCATGATTGGAATGAAAGAAAGAGCTGCAGCACCAGTCAATGTGGTAACGTAACCAGTGGCAAATATTATTGAACATTGCGTTCTGTAGTTACTCGCAAATACTGCAATGGTTCTAACAACTTTCCAATCAAAGGCAAAGATACCCCAATCTGCTTTATCAAAAGACTGTCCCAAAATGTCATTTGCTGCCTTTTCGTTTTTGCCGTTAGTTTCCCGCACGAGTGCGCTAGCTAATGAAGTTGCTTTGTGGAGACTCTAGAAAGGATTTGTTGTGATGAGAACACGTACTCATCTTCACTTTTCGAGGTTTGGATCATTAGGGAGTTGGGGCAAAAGCTTATTATATTTTTTCACTAATATTAGCTCATGAAACTGAAGAATGAAGCGAGTTACTCACATAACTCGGGATCATAATAAGGTCCCGGATTCAATCCCCAGGTCAGGCAGAGTGTTCAATTTATAAGTATATAAGTGCATTTTCCATTCGGAATTATCTTAACTGCCTGGAGAACTAACTTAACTGCCTCTAGAACTGTGCCTGGTAGACGGTAATAGTCTCGCCTATTACATGGGACCAATAACATACTGGCAAAATGCGGTGTAACCTATATGACACCGATTCCTGGGTGGTTGTATGTTATGTTATGTTACTCACATAAATAATGTTTAAAAAATTAAATAGTATTTTTTGTCAAAATGTCTTTATAAAGGCTTAAAAATATGTATTCGCCATACTGGCACAGAATATTATAAGGTTGAAGGGACACTCCTTAAATTCATTTAGATAAATAGCGACTTTAGCTAAGACGCAATAAAGTGCAATTCAAGTCGCCACAGCGCCTAATTATCGTTATATTCTCTTTCTATCGCGTATCTCTCTATCTGTACTCTCATATATCTTAATATATATTTTTATTATAGATAATATATATTATATGTTATCTGTATTGGTCAGTATGGTCAGCAAATTAAGCCAATTAAGTGTTAATAAAGCGCTCGTAATAATATCTTCGGACGGGGAATCCAATTCAGTTTGATTCACACATTTAAATTACCTCTCGTTAATTGGAACTTTGCAAGCTTGTCGGTTGATTAATTACAATCCAGTTATAAATGCCTGTTATTATTATCAGATAGAGATAATGAGTTCATCAAGGGGAGTTAAAAATATATTATTTATCATCAGTAGCGTTAGAATAAAAATAATAATTCAAAATATTGATTTCATTAATCACACAGAATCGGAAAAAAACATAATATTATGGGAGTCATAAAAATAAAAATGCTGACGGAAAGAAATGAGAAAGGCCGCGATCTCATCCCTTAATAGATTAAAGGATATCGCTTCACACACGCGACAAAAGACAAACGCGAGAAAGAGACGCAAGCGTTTTGTTTTTCACGGATCTAATCTATCTAGACTCATCGACCATTAGAGGGTATTTGTGAGGATCGTAACTTACGAGCCTTATTTGGGTTTGAAGTATAATTTATTATGTTCAATTCTATTCGTATCCGTAAGGGAAAGGTTAAGCAATAAATTGGACGCAGCTGCGTTCCGGACATAAGCTGGAATTAGGTAACAAAAGAGCCGATTTGCCGGATGCCGGATAGAATTTGTTATCGCCAGTAATTGTATTGTATTGACGATTTCCGGCGTTGTTTGGTTTAAGAACGTCATGTGGAAAAGGATTCGAGTTTTTATCCTTAATCGATACAATGTGCAGTTACCTTTATTTCATTGGCAAGACCATAGACAAAGATAATAGATTTTCCTCCTAGTTCTGAGGGTAAGAGAGTAAAATGGCGTAGCTTTGCTATACAGGTGTATGGAGATGGACTGCATGAACATTGGTTTTCTTTTTTTTATTCACTTATGCCACCCATTATATTAGTATTTTTATGCAGTTTTTCAAAAAAAATTGACCTATTAAAATGTTCATACTCGCCTTACCAGTAATAAAATAAAATAAATTTACTCATATCACAATTATTTAATTTACTGAAATAACAACCTTGCTGTTAAAGTATTTACCTCTTTCGTCGGTCGTAAAAACACAATCAATAATGTAAACATAGCGGACGGTGAACGGCTCTAGAGCTTTATCACCCGTATGAGTATACACAAAGGCAACATCATTCCACTGAAATTACAAAAGCGTTTAAGTATTCTATAGTAAACAAACGCTATCGCTAATGCATTAGCAAGTCTCGCTGCTGAACCCAGGCAACGTGCGTCAGCCATCTTGCATTCGGCCATTTTGGAAACAACTCTTTGAAATTATTATCAGATGCATAACGCGTATGAATTTTTTACGAGAAACGATGTGGTTTTAAAAATGTATACAATTTCTTGCAAGTGCACTTGAATTACAAATTGCAAAAAATGAGGTTCAAGTTGAAGTGCTCCTTCAGGTATTTTTATTGTGAATATGAGTATATGTACATATATAAATACATGAAAAATCCTAAATCATTATTGAAATCATCATTTAAAGTGCTGATTTTCATTTGGGTTTAAAAGAAAGATTTTATATTAAGTTGTTCTTTTTTATTATGCTGCTAACCATATACCAATCATTTGAAAGTTCATTCGTCCCAAAAAAAGATTTTGGGTTTTTGTCGTTCATCCTTCATCGATAAGACGAAAAACTTTGATTAAAATTTTATGTAGTTTTTAACTTTGTCTTACGTAAAAATATATTTTGGGGTCCCACGGCAAACCATAATTATCAAGAATCACTGCGTAGGAGCTACTGAACGGTGGCTCATCATAAATTACTTCTGTAGCCACCCTTCGCAAATCTGAAAAAAAATCCTTCAAAAATCTATATACACAAAAGAAACTGGTCTGCCGTGACCATAATTTGTACCCCATGTAATGAGGTTGTAGGTTCGTACTATGTATACTACAGATATCGGATGATTGCCACTTTCTACAGCCGATCTACAGCTAGAAGCGCTAGGTATCTCAATCCGAGGCTACGCAAGTCAAGAGCCTTCCCCAAATGGATACGCAACTTTTGCAATGTGAAACAAAGAGATTCTACAGTTGAACTAGGACAAGGAAACTGTCTGATTGCTAAATCCTCTGCGATACGTAATACGTATCTAAACGTTTTAAAATCTTAGCCGCGTCCGTTGGGCGTGAGACGTTCCCGATAGCAGTCGTGACTCGCGTTAGAGATAGCTACTTTTACGAGTTCTTGTATGGACCAGTTACTTGGTCCAGTGAAACTTTCAAGAGAGTCTTTAATGGAGCAGCAAGATAATGCGAAATGAATTGAATGCTATTTTTCCGTGACAATTATTTATTACTCTCTAGTTGTGGTTCATAGTCTGTGAACGAGATGTTGCTTTGAAAATATCGGGAGACAAAGTAAAAGCACCCAGTCATTTTCCAACCCCACACAAAAATTAATTAAAAATCGTGCCAGAAATTTTAACGTTTAGGAGACTGACAAACAGTTAAGTACTCACGTTTTTCTATTACTCATATTATTATTATTATAATATGGGACCAGTAACATACTGGCGTAATGTGGGTGTACCTACTATGGGACTGAGTCCAGGGTGCACACCTTTACTGCCTACCCCTTCGGGAAAAAGGCGTGATTATATATTATGTAGGTTGTGTTTATTTTAAATTATATATATTACCTATATATCTAATAATAATCAGTACATTTTTAAAAATATTTAGATCCCGTAAACTTAAAACCTTTGACCGACTTGGCTCATATTAAACTATTATTACCTACTCAAATTTAAAGTTTCATCAAAGGCAGATCAACGGCTCTCAAGTTATCGTCGGACTGGATGGAAATGTATGGGGGAGGCCAATGTTCAGCAGTGGACGTCCCATGGCTGAGATGATGATGATGATGAAACTTACATACCCGGTTACATTCACGGTTGTCTGGAAGAGGTCGCTTTTAGCTATAAGACCGCCAATTGTTACACTAGATATATTCCTATTGTTACTTTTTAGTTTTAAGTTCTTTTATTATCTGGTGTAATAATAAAGAGTTTATCCATCTATCTTGATAGATAGATGTATGTAAGTGGGAAAAACAGGTGCTTGTATAGTTGAACTCTGGTAATCATACCAGAGGTAAACTATTGACCTCTGGTAATCATACCAGAGGTAAACTATTGACCTCTGGTAATCATACCAGAGGTAAACTATTGACCTCTGGTAATCATACCAGATGTAAACTATTGACCTCTGGTAATCATACCAGAGGTAAACTATTGACCTCTGGTAATCATACCAGAGGTAAACTATTGAGCTGGTACAAGCACCTGTTTTTCCCACTTCCCGATTCGTAGACATCGCTTTGCTCGGTCAAATATTGTGCTCATTTTTAGCAAATCAAATCAAATAGTATGTAAGTAAAAACTAGTAAAAACTTTCGAGTCATTTCCAGATTCCAGTTCCACTAAAACATTTAAACGGATCTCGATTAGATCGCTAGAATAGGCCAAGAGGACGGATCTAGCGTGAAATGACCGTTTTTAAACTTTATTTTTACTATCGGACGAAACTATTTAACTTTGTTACTTTGTTCCATCTTCAAAGCGAATCTAGAGCTTAGAATAAATAGAGAGAGGAGAGAAATCATAGGAAAAAGTCAGCGATCGTAGCGTTGCTATTCCAGCCGATTCGTGATTGATACGTATTTAGTGCGTTGCGATGTGCGAACGGTCCCTGCTTGGATGGGTGATTATAGATAGATAGATAGATAAATAGATTAACTTACATTATTATTACACTACAAACATGACACCTTAAATTTAAAATACAATTATAAAAAATAAGTAACAATTGGCGGTCTTATCGCTAAGAGCAATCTCTTTCAGACAACCGTGCAGGGAGAGGAGAGTAATGTTAATCACATTTGGTTGGTAGTGTGACAGAAGAAGTAAAATTATTATTAAATTATTAAACATAACATAACATAACATAACATATGGTATAATTGGTAGGACACGTAGAGTGGTTGGTGCCGGCCGTCGTCATAGGCAGCACACCTTTGCCAGTTATTCATCCGCCAAGCAGTAATGTGCAAACATTACTGTGTTCCGGTCTGAAGGGCAATGTTACCAGCGAAATTACTGGGCATGATGAGATTCAACAACTAATATCTCAGGGTGACAGGCGCAGTGCAGTGCCGCGCAGAATTTTGAATTTTAAAACACTGGGTGGCACTGTGTCTGATATGGGCAATCGTGATGCTTACCATCAGGAACCTGATCTGCTCGTCATGTCATTCATTATCATAAAAAAAAGGCTTTTTGGCTTGCTTGGAAGTAATAATTAACAGTGTTTGGTATCGTTATAGTACAACCATATATATGAATCAGTTAAAGGATAAAATAAGGAGTGACATTCGACTCTTCTTCTTTCATAGAATAAAGCTTCCATGTCAATCAACCTGAGAAAATAAACCGGGCTGAATAGAATAGAAATCGTGTATCGATAAAACTGTGTACATTGTGGTGATATATAACACTAGCTGTGCCCCGCGGTTTCACCCGCTTAGTCTTCGTTCCCGTGGGAATATCTATGTGTTATTAGAGGGTCTAAGCTACCTACATACCAAATTTCAGCCCAATCGGTTCAGTAGTTTTGGCGTGAAAGAGTAACAAACATCCATTCATCCATCTATCCATCCTCACAAACTTTCACATTTATAATATTAGTAAGATTATGTTTAGTGAGTGTGTTCCAACAGTTTGCCCTTTGCGAGCATACAATATTTTTTAAACTTATAAGCTAATAGGTTGTTCGGAAACTAATTTAGTTTTTTTTTGTGGAAATGAAAGACAGTTTTCGTATAATAAACAAATACTTTATTAAATTGTATATTGGCCGTTCTGGTCCATTCTGGTCAATCTTTCTGGTAGTAGCATAATTCCACGCTCATAAAATTTTTGGTCTTTTCTGGCAAAAAACTGTCGGCAAAAACGAAATTACTTTCCGAACAACCCAATATAATAAAATGGTAGTAAAATATTATATAATAATTTTCTTATTTTATCTTTATCTTATCTTTATTGGCTGATCTCCAATCTAATAAATTAATCGATGTTATTTCATTTTTAGAATAAATAAGGCTCTTGAAGCTCGCTCTATAAAGTTAGAGGAACTGAAAAAAATTGCATTTTTTGAATGCTAGACATTATATTGGCAAAGTGTGTTGAACTTTACAATAACGCAACAACTGTAGTACTACCACATTTTTAGCATATAAATTATTTCATTTTATTTAAGAAAGGAATATATATATGGCCTATAAAGAAGGCCATATTCATTTTCGAGTTGGTGCAGCCTTGACTCGAAAAGATTATGATAACGAATACAACTTATCCATATAGTAAATAATTAATGTGGGATATAAACATTAATTTAACATACAAACACGCATTTTTCCCGAAGGACTAGGCAGAGGTATACCCAGAACTTAGTCCCATAGTAGACACACCCACATTTC
Source organism: Hemistola chrysoprasaria (assembly GCA_947063395.1). NCBI lineage: Eukaryota > Metazoa > Arthropoda > Insecta > Lepidoptera > Geometridae > Hemistola > Hemistola chrysoprasaria. Next base: position 4,924,774 of record OX346731.1, on the reverse strand, counting down.
GCCAGTATGTTATTGGTCCCATGTAATAGGGAGCGAGCCTATTTCCATCTACCGGGCAAAGTTCCACTCCAGGCAGTTATGGAGATGAATTCCTAATGGAAAAATCCAATATTTAATCATTTGCCTGACCTGGGGATCGAGCCCGGCCCCCTTATTACGGACGCAACAGAAGTGTGGAAAGCGTTTAAATTGCGAAATGTCTGCTGTCAAACCTCATTTTTTGTATACCTTTTGACAGCAGACATTAAGCAATTAAACGCTTTCCACACTTCTGTTGCGTCCGTAATAAGGGGACGGGACCTACTTATCGTCAATCGAGCATGCTCCCACTACGCCACCGAGGCAGTAACCGAAGAGCACCGAGCAAAGACCGCAGGATATAAAAGCCAGAGCTATAACTTAGTATTGCGTGACTACGAACATTTTGAAAAAATATTTTCATTTAATATCTACAACTGCAGTAACAAAGTGGGATTTCGCATTGCGCCTCGAATACAACTTACTGATTGTTTCAAGGCAATCCCTTTAATAATCCATTTGAAACCTGATTACAGCGAATTCAGTTACTTTATAATAACAATTGCAGTTGTTACAATTTCATTTTTATGCAGCCCTAGTCTGAAAGATGTTTAGTGGCTCCGTCTTATATAAACAAAGATTTTGTCCAGTTTCAAGCTACGATCAAAGCCTGCCCGCCAACATTGGTTATAATTTGCAAAGAAAAAAGGACAAAAGTATACAACTGCGCTCAATTTAAGCGTACCTACTCCTTTTTATTAAAGGCGTCGTGCTATCACGATCGCTCTTTGAATTTTAATGTCGAGCCCGACATTTATACGGATATTGTTGCAATAACTCTAAATAATGCCAATTTAGAATTCCAGATGGTTTTGCTAAAACTTGATGATGTTATTATCGTTTTTTGAAACAGTTTTTGTCTTTTTTTCTGTTTTCGTGTAACCGTTACCGTAGCGTGGCTAACTTTTTTTGAGAGAACGCTAGATTAAGCAAAACCGACTGGTTAGTATTTGGATGGTTGACTATTAAAGTGGTACAGTCACAAGCACTTAAATCTAAATTATTTCAAGTTCATGCCAACCTATTTCAATGCAAAAACAATTAAACGACTTTATGATGATTATATATTTTTAAGAAAATATTTGAATTTTGCGTTGATGTGAATTTGAAAAGAAACCTACCACTTATTAGGAGCTTTCGGCCCCGATGAGCATGTTTTGTGATCTAAATGAATATTAATATTTGAATATAATAACGGATACTGAATAAATCGATAATAATTTCCAAAAGTATTAGCAGGAAAAAGGAAAGATGAAAATTCTTACAATAATATAATTATCGAAATTAGTATAGCCACTTTTCTAAAACATTTTGCCATTCAAATCATTCGTGGGTTCAACTAAAGAGTTTTCATTATTAATTTTTTTAATTGTGTACCAACTATCATAACCAACCCTTTTTTTTTGTCAAACTCCAATAAATAAATAAACTGTCATGGTGCCCTACGATTAATCGTAGTCAAAAGTGGAAATTACAATAAATACTTTTTACTGTATTACTTTTCAATTCATGGCTGGCTTCAATGATACTAAACTACTAGACTTTTCAATAAAATTCTTTTTCTAATTTTTTATCTCTTTGCTATTGTTTTTATCTCTTTGCTAGCGTTCTGCTCATCGAGGAAAGTCGACGTTGATTTTTGAAACGTTTAGACTTTACCGCGCGTGACTGTACATCTGGGCATATGCTTTTCGCGTCACGTAAAACCGTTGGTCCTAGCTGCCGTCATAGACGAACGTAATGGCGGTCATGCCACCATAACTGACACAACCAACAACAAAAAGAAAAACCCCAAAAAAGAAAATAGTGTTTGAAGAAAAGTAACCGACTCCAAATATAGCGTTGAATAACCAACAGATTCAGATGTTAAATGCCCCCAAGTGCGTCTTAAAATGTAAAATGGCGTAGATATGGCGAACCAGGACGCGTGTATTGAATTCATCATATCCAGAATACGTGATATGAAATCGTATGGGCATTAGTTACTGACTTGTCATGGTTTATTCAGGGCCTGGTTTCAGATAAAACAGTGGGATCTGTGGTTGGCTGACACCCTCACTTGAAACGTGTGAGTTTGAGGGTTGCATTTAATCAGTTTTTAGGGTTGCGTAAATAAAAGATAAAAACCTATATGGTCAGACATGTACGAAGTTGTGAGTTACGATCTAAGAAGATTATATAAGATAACCCTGTAATATAAACGTTGCTAAAGATAAAAGTTTATATATATGTTATCATATTAAGCTATACAAAATAATCCGCTTTGCCAACTAACTTATATTATTAAAAGATTTTTTTGGGGTTTTTTTAAGATAGTGAGTGACAAGACGAGCAAATCAGGTGCCTGATGGTAAGCATCATGATTGCCCATATCAGACACAGTGCCACCCAGTGTTTTAAAATTCAAAATTCTGCGCGGCTTGCACTGCGTCTGTTACCCTGAGATATGAGTTGTTGAATCTCATCATGCCCAGTAATTTCACTGGTAACATTGCCCTTCATACCGAAACACAGTAATGGGTGCCAATAAAATAAAACTGATAACAATGGGACACCTTCTACATTCAGTCTTCTAGTCCCAAACTAGGCTAATAAATAAATAAGTTGGGGTAATGCTCCAACGATGAAATAAAGACCGAAGAATTTTATTCTTCAGCGCTTTTTTGTACATAAATAAATTGTTATGGCATACATATGTATGCATAGTGTACGCTTCAATACCTAGATACCAAGAACATACAGCGCCATCTATTAGTTCCTTGCGCAAAGTATGGAAATATGCAGTAAAATGGCCATAACTTTTGATTGCGTTAACTTAGAAATATGATTTTTTACAGCTTCAAGGGGCCCCAGATCTGATGAGTAGTTGATATCAATTTCAACTTGAATCCTCCACACTTACTAAAAAGTGTCTTGACAGATAGACAGACAGAACAACAAATTGAGGTACGGAACCCGGAATAAAAACTACTATAGGTCGTAAGGTTTATAATAGAGCCTGCAAATAATAAACTATTAATATATTATTTACCTATATTTTCTATTATTAAATGATAAACACGCACATGTTGATAATATTATGGCAACACAATGTCGAGCGTTCATTTCCCATTACAAGTTGCGAGATGTTCGGCTTGATAAACCAGGGAATTCAATTTTGCCGGGTAAACAGTTTAAAGTCGCGTTCACAATGGTTAAGTATATGTTGCGAATAAAACCAACTGTGAACGAAATTGGGATTGTATTGTATAATAGGCAATGGGATGGATGTGTTGGCTCTTTAAAACGTCTGCCCACTAGAAAGAGGCATGTGAAAAGCCAATGACCATTGGTCGTATTTATATTCTATAGATTGACTTCATCTCAGCCGTTAGTAATCCACTTCTAAACATACGAGGCCTTCTCATAAAGGGGGGTTTTGCCAATACTCGACATGCTTGGCAGGCAGGTTGTCGAGCGCAGTTCGATGGTTTTTAGCAGAGGACGCTGATGCGCATCCCCGTGGATCTGTTAACCCTTAGCCGGTTCTTACGGTAACCACGGGTAGAAATGGTAGTTTGACTTAATAATCTTTGAATATTTTTACAAAAATTCATGTGAGTAGTATTCAGAATGATACACGCATTTTTTTGTTGAGCTCTGTGTGTATTATTTAGTGGGTATACTTTTTTTTCTGCTATATCATCTTCCATCTATAAATCTATACACATTACCCAATTAGACTACTACCCCATTACACTGCAATTACCATACATAACATACATACATTCACGCCTTTTTCCCGAAGGGGTAGGCAGAGGTGTACCCAGGACTCAGTCCCATAGTAGATATACACCCACATTTCGCCAGTATGTTATTGTTCCCATGTAATAGGGGGCGAGCCTATTGCCATCTACCGGGCACAGTTCCAGACTCCAGGCAGTTATTGAGATAATTCCTAATGGAAAAATCCAATATTTAACGCTGCCTGACCTGGGGATCGAACCCGGGACCTCTTGATTGGCAGTCGAGCATGTGCCCTCTACGCCACCGAGGTGGTCAAGCATACAAGCAATTTTATTTTCTGATCAGCGCATTATAATAGTAGCAGAAGTACAACGTGAACATAGCCGTCCTCCTTAGAATTGGTATTCTATGTTGGTTACTCGTTTAAACCTAGGCTAGGCATCTGTAGATTTTAGCTGATGTTATAGCATCAACAAGGTAAACCTTCCTATTGCTCAACAAATAGAATACTCTTTATCTTTAAGTATTCGTACCTATTTGTGTTTATAGCTATCTCAAAAATCGACTGCAATAATGACATCAACAACATTCGATTCCATTCCCAATAGATGGGAAGCGATAAGCCGCGGAATTCAATTCCCTCGGGTAAACAGTTAAAAGAGTTTCGTTTGTCGGCATCCGATGATGATAATGGAATGAATTGGAGAACGCGTTGAAAGCGAGGCCTGCATACATTTGGGTTTTAAACTCTGGAGAATATTGCCGTGTTCAGTTATATTGTTTAAAGCTGTAGACTGTCCGACCACGGTTCTGTTTCTTTGTTTAGTGTCTATGGGTTTGAAATGTATTTATTGGTGATTTTATTTATTTATTAACGCACAAATTGCAAAATTTTTGTAGTGGTAGGCCTCTTTTGCAGGGGGGCGCCTGGGGAAGTACCACACCTTTGCCAGTTATTCATCCGCCAAGCAGTAATGTGCAAACATTACTGTGTTCCGGTATGAAGGGCAATGTTTCCAGCGAAATTACTGGGCATGATGAGATTCACCAACTCATATCTCAGGGTGACAGGCGCAGTGCAGTGCCGCGCAGAATTTTAAATTTTAAAACACTGGGGGGCACTGTGTCTGATATGGGCAATCATGATGTTTACCATCAGGCACCTGATTTGCTCGTCTTGTTACTCACTATCATAAAAAAAAAAAAAAAACATGTTGCAACCACATAAAATATAATATAAAATATAACAAGTTTCAACCAGGATCGTAACATAAAAACATGTGCGAACTTCTAATTTAAAATATGTCGCGGATAAAACAGCAACAAAATAATTTATACTACTAAACTTAAATTATATAACGATTGCCGATAATATGTAAACCGATTGTTTACATAATGTTATTGGGCACTGTCGTCGTGTAATAATCATAAACATAGCATAACATACATTCACGCCTTTTTCCCGAAGGGGTAGGCAGAGGTGTACCCAGGACTCAGTCCCATAGAAGATACTTACACCCACATTTCGCCAGTATGTTATTGGTCCCATGTAATAGGGGGCGAGCCTATTGCCATCTACCGGGCACAGTTCCAGACTCCAGGCAGTTATTAAGATAATTCCTAATGAAAAAATCCAATATTTAACACTGCCTGGGGATCTGGGGATCGAACCCGGGACCTCTTGATTGGCAGTCGAGCATGCGCCCTCTACGCCACAGAGGCAGTCATAATCATGCAAGGACTATATTCTTTCCATAACTATCCCATAACGAATTTTGCTATGATATGACAACTAAGCACAAACAAATTGCAGCTTTAACATTAAGGAGGCACCGACCGGGGAAATCCATACAAACGTAATAGTCAATTCATTTGAAATCAGTGCATATTTCAAATATACAATGATGTGATTGATTGTTCGGAATGAGACACTAGTTATCTAGGTCAGAAATTTTAATTATATTTCAGTTCATTTTGCACATTTTTACAGTAAAAATTACAGGTTTTCTTTATGTTTGTTTTGTATTAAAAACAATACCATTTATAATGTAATAAAATATGTGACAGATTTTATTGTCGAGCCCCAGAATAAAATAAATTGGGAATACTTGTAATTTTTCATTCATGATTTGTAATATAACAGAACACATCCAAATTTATCACAAATTTTGAACGGCCAATACAGCAAAAAGATTTAGGGGGGTCACGGGACGTGACGTTGGTTCACACTAGCGCAAGCGTTTATGTACCTACGTACATAGGCGCCGGGTTTGTTTATATAACAATAGTTATTGTCCCTATAGTCGACTGCCTCGGTGGCGTAGTGGGCGCAAGCTCGACTGCCGACCATGAGGTACCTGGTTCGATTCCCAGGTCAGGCATAGTTGTTCAATATTAGATTTTCCCATTAGGAATGATCTCAATAACTGCCTGTATTATGGTTGATGGCAATAAGCTCGCTAAATGCGAAATGTGGGTGTACCTATTAAGGGACTGAATCCTGGGTACACCTCTACCTACCACTTCGAGAAAAAGGCGTGACGTCTTCCGGCTGATAATGATGAATAGAGGGCGATGCTATACAAGGGCGTCGCCAAGGGGGGGCAGGGGGGGGGGCTGCTGCCCCCCCCCCCTAGAGAATCGAAAAAATTAAGCCTTTATTGTCAATGTTGACATTCAAGTGCCGCCATACAATAGGCACGTATTTTTAAATACAGAACCTTCAGGGCCCTAAGTATTTCATAAAAAAAAATCTACAAAACTGTAAAAAATCTACATAATTGTAGGATTGTAGGGCTTTTCTGTTTCATAGAAATTTGTAATTGTAAATTGTATACAGTATATCTACCGTCTACCCAAATGGGGAATTTGGGTAGAAATTCGATGACTAGCCCCCCCCTTGATCATCGGCTGGCGACGCCCTTGATGCTATAGCCATCTATCGACCACAGTTCCAAACGCAGACTGTATTTCCAAACTAATAACACATTAGCAACAATAAATTAGATAATATGTATAGTTCATAAGTGCTAGCAATAAATTGTAAAAAAATATCGACCTCAATTGACCCTGGATATTTCCAAGTCAACAAAGATGTGAATAATATCCTCTATTTATAAAGCCATGAAGCATCTGCTTTATTTGATATTCATAAGAGAATTCTACATGCAATTCCACACTACCAATTTGGAATCAAGATAACCGATTGCCGGCAGAATATTCCGTCTCAAACCAAGACTTGGAATGTAAATTCAGAGCTCGATGCATATCTATTGATTGAAAGTAATTAAGCAATTTATGTCTTGGGGTTTGGAGCAATGTTATTTGACTGAATTGTGCAATTTTATAAACCGTTTACGGAAAATCTGAATAGGTAGGTTTTTAGAAGTGTCATTAGGTTTATTATTGAATTATTGATCGAAGTCTTCGTACATACTACCTAAAACAAAAGTTTCGAAAATACGCCATCTTTCAAAGTATAGTGTTTGTAACACATTGTTGCTGTGCGTCAAAAACAGTTTGCAAGGAGTGTGAGTGAAAAATTGTGTTTAGACGTGTGACGAGACAGCTTAATAGGCTCATTTTATTTCTTTTCATAAATAATAATTGTAATTTATACATGCTATGATCCTGATAAACGAAAAGAAGCAGAATTTTATTGAATCGTCTTTCATGCCAAAACTATTGAACTGACATAACATAACAAAACATAACATACATTCACGCCTTTTTCCCGAAGGAGTAGGCAGAGGTGTACCCAGGACTCAGTCCCATAGTAGATACACCCACATTTCGCCATTATGTTATTGGTCCCATGTAATAGGGGGCGAGCCTATTGCCATCTATCAGGCACAGATCCAGACTCCAGGCAGTTATTGAGATAATTCGTAATGGAAAAATCCAATATTTAACACTGCCTGACCTGGGGATCGAACCCGGGACCCCTTGATTGGCAGTCGAGCATGCGCCCTCTACGCCACCGAGGCAGTCAATAGGGTTGTGTCCACTATAAATAAATCGGATGCACGGTTGTTTCTGATTATTAACTAAGATGTTGAAATACTAAAAAACTAAATGATTTATAAAACGAAATAAAGATTAATAATATTTTCAATAAATAAATTCCGTAAAACTAGGCGTACGATCACGTGATATTAAACACCAATCAGAAAGCGTGACGTCACACCGCGGCAAACATCATTGTTGTTGTTGACGTTTCCATAAAACAGAGCAAGTTATTTAATTAGTTTTTCGTTTTTTAGCTATTTTTGACAAGTTAACATAGTGGTTTTCAGTTATTTCTTGAAAGACAGATATATTTCGCTATGGAATCAGGATTTATTAAAGCAAATAGTACGAATTTACCCAGAATTGACGCCGTCATGCTCGGCAATTTTTTCGCATCAAATACTGACTTTTGCTCATCGGAATTCCGCAATGCTAAAACCTCTGTGTAAGTATGAATATGTGTAAATTATATAATACATGTTCATTGACTTATTATAAACATAAACAGTATTATTTGTTTCGTAGTTTGTCATACTTAATGTAAGTTGCCGGACATTGGTTTTGAGGTTAGATTTGCTAAGTATTATTTAATTTATTACTCCATATAATTAACCATGTCATTTGGCAACTAGAATAAGAAAATAATGTTGGTTAATTATAATAAATATAACACTAAATTAAAATTCTATCTGATAACAACATAACATAACCTTTACTCGTAAATTAAAACTTGAAAAATAATGATTCATTATTTTTGTTTTAAATTTGTAAATATGTTGATTGTGTGACTTACATCAAAATGATCTTCACAAAAATACATTCTCGAAACTGCAGATAAACTATTAGCATCATCTCTCCTCGCAAGGTTTAGCCACTTTTTTCGTATATGTTTATTGTTTGGAACATAAATGAATAATTTGTTTGGCGTTTTTATAGTCGTACTTTTACACTGGGGCACTACACAGTTCTTGTAATAAGAGGAATTCATTTTTAATTAGAGAAAACTAACAACTCCCAGAAAAACACACAATTCCTTTGTTGTGTTTGTCACGGTGTGACGTCATTCAAAACGCCATGACAGTCTGGAGCGTTTTTGCGGTAAATTCAAATTGATTTTTTAAAACCAAAAATACACAATATAAATGATCGAATTTTTCAAAAATAATAAGTTTTTAGGGTAAAATAGATAGTAAGATAATGTATTAACCAATTTTTCAAATTTAGTCAACTAGCCTATTGAGAGGCTATGTTTGAGTACATCATTGCGAGTAACATTCTTTACCCAAGTAGAGTAATTTCTTTACTTGGCCCTGAAATAACACATGGGTGCTTTTTATCAAAATATTCCAACGGGAACAATGTCTACGCGGGTGAAACCGCGGGGAACAGCTATAACTATGATTTTTTTAGCCAGACTTGGAAAGTGGGAAAACTTAACAAAGTATCAACCTCGCAAGTCACCCTATCAAATAGCCCGTTTCACAAACGATATGGAAGTTTTAATAAAAAAATCTTTATACCCCAAAACGGACCCAATTTCGGGGAGCCAACTTCTTAACGAGTTCCAAAAGTCACTGCCAAACTTCCGAATGTTGCAAGATTAAATATTCATTTTTGGCACCTGCAAAACATGTTGATTTCATGAAAATACTGGATAGGTATTTACGTACTTTTTATTTAACTTTCACAAGCTTTTATTTAACTTGCAAGGTACCTTATGTTCGGGCAAAATTTTGCGACTTAATTTTAAGCAGTTATCGTTTCGTTTGGATGGTAATACAAGCTAAGTGACGTCTTTTTAAATATAGCGGACAGCCTAAAATGGCGGATTAGTTATTTTTTGTGCACGCTTATGATATGAGTATCAAATGACGGGGTCTGTTGAGAAGAGTAATACAGCTTGTTCCTTTTTTTATTAACTATGCAACTCTATTATCTCTATTATCTCATTTAATAGCTGTTACGTAATTTTTTTATTCTACTACCTAATAATTGTGTCAATAGAGTGTTGGAGGGTCGACAGCATGGAATAGAATAGAAAACTTTTGTTCATTGCCACAACTAAGTACAATATCAGATAATATTAATTTCTATGGTTAGAATTGTTATGTGCTAAATTGATAAGACTAGGTTAGGCATTATACGTACTTAAGTTCGATGTTCTAGGTGGTAATGAAAAGGACATAGCTCAGCATATATGCGTTCCATGCTTGCATGAAGCGCGCTGTTTTTCAGTTATGCCCCTTTCCGTAGTAGGTAGTTACAAGACCATACTATACCAATGACTAAAGTAATCTTATTACATCTTAATTGATTGTTAAACCTAGTATGTTAGTTAACATAATTACATGGCTGTACCCCTGGTGTTGTAGGTATCCATTGGCAGCGGTAACCGCGAGCCATCACCACACCATCTGCTTGTGCCCCTACCTTAGGTATAATAAGAACTAATTATTGTTATTTCCTTGTTTCAGGCTTTCAAAACTGCTGAAAAAAAAATGAACAATATTGACATGAAAGTTTTTGTGCAACACAAATTAAAACGCTACAACATTTAAACTTTAAACAATATTTTCGGTAAAAAGCCTTTGATAATAATTTAAAAGAAAAGAACGAATAAATAAAATTATAGTTCAAACAGTTTCTGAAAACAGTGATTTAAGTGAATATGAGAGAAATGCGACAGTTTAAATAAAATAAATTCAACGAAAAAATATAGGTACGGCTTGATTGAAAACGTAAAATGTCTTCAAGTTATAGGTCTAGATTAAGTTCTAAATGCAGTGCAAAAAAACACTAAAATGCTAAAAAAGAAGTTCAGAGAGAAGACAAGACAGTAATCAAGATGATTGTCGCTAAGACAATAATTGCTTGCATCTTTTTACATCTCATTGGTAAGTGTTTCTTATATACCTTTGTATTTTAAAGGATTTTATAGTACTTTTTTTTTAATAGTGAGTGAAAAAACGAGCAAATCAGGTGCCTGATGGTAAGCATCATGATTGCCCATATCAGACGCAGTGTCACACAGTGTTTTAAAATTTAAAATTCTGCGCGGCACTGCACTGCGTCTGTCACCCTGAGATATTAGTTGTTGAATCTCGTCATGCCCAGTAGTTATTATTTAAATATTAATTATTCTTCAATAAATAAATATATATATATATATATTATTTTAAATTTGATTATTATATATATTATTTTAAATATTATATTATTTTAATTCTAGTTTTAACTCATCCAATATCTATACATTAAATAGTAATGTGTTAATATTCTTTTATAGGGTTATTGTACTCACTAATTGGAATAACTTTGACTCCATAGTCATTGTATGAAAACAGATTATTCATAATTTTTCTAGAAAACATTTCGCAACGTAAAACCTAATGCAAGAAACAACTGATTTTAGTCGCAATTTCAGAGTTGGCTATCAATAATGAAAACTGTTCGATTTAAAAACTACCGTGAGTGTAAGTCGTATAATATGTTAAACAACGACTTAACTCACGTTTGAAGTCAAAAACGCTTGAGCAAGGTTTCCGACAACTCCAGTGTCCTGCATCAGGAGCTCACGCATGTACGGGATTGCAACTCTCGACGGATTGCCTATCCGTGGCACGCGCGCGGCTCCGACCGCATCGCTCGCTGCGATCACGATGGCGGGGTCATTATCGTGTCACTCGAGTCACCACTAAAGTTCGCTGTATAAATCTGTAGGCACACTGCGCCTACTTCAAAATTGAGTAAAGTTGTTATATAACATAATAAATAAGATTGTTGTTGTAGTACAATTAATTTTTAAGAGGATGCTAAGTGTAGACCGGTAGCCCTCTACTCTCTACCTAAATGTTTTTGTATTTAAGGCTTACCAAAGCCCAACAGAAGAATCAGTAATTTGGTTCCCTGGGTTTTTTAAAGCAAAACGTGCTCAAGTGCCAGTTTGCGGAGTGATTTTGCGGTAACATGTTTTACTCAAGATTGTAGACGTTTTCCATTCGGTAAATTGTACACATACATCATAACAACAACTTCCGTTGTTATATTTGTCCCGAGATCCTCATTACGGTTGCCATGTTCGTCTGTTTACGAATAACCTGGTCACATTAGGGGAACCCTGCGGTGTTTTGAAATAAGGTATTTTTCTGCTAATTTTCCTTCTGGTCTACGTTTGTCGGCAGGGCTGGCCCTCAATAGACTAAAGGCGGTATTTGAGGATAACATGACCCCTATTTTTTTGTGCAATATTTTACGGGTGTAGCTTTAAATACCTAGGCTTTGCATAAGGATAATCGGAGGAGGAAAACTGAACACAGATACTAATTATATTATTCTCTAGATTTTTAAAATTTGGACATTAGAATAAGGAAACCTCATAGAATTTTGACACTAATTACGTGATTTTGCCGAAAACTTTCAAAATTTTAGCATGCACGAGCGTGCAGCTCGCTGCGAGCACAGCGAAAATTTAAAGAATTTTAACAGTCAATCCGTAAGCGAATTTCTAGAAAAAATAAGGAGTTTGGATGTATAAATACTCGTGTTTGGTAGAAACTTAGGGGCCTCTCGGTCGCAGGGTTCTGATAGTGGGAAAGAATCTGCGAGCGATCTGCGTTTGTGTTAGGGTCAAAAGAATGTTTCTACACCAAATCTAATGCTATATATAATTCATTTAAAAATAGCAAAACATAGTCAAAAAGATTGACTATGTACGTAATTCCGTAAAACGTTGTTTTCATATACATACGCGATAAGAACGCCGGGTGTTTACCGTATCTTTTATATTGTCTTTTGTAACATTGTTTATTTTTTGGTGTGCAGTAAATTATTTTTCTATTCTATAATTTATTTTATTTTATTTATCATTTATTTCGACCAACAAGGATCATAGGTACACAATATTAATTACTAAATTAAATTACAATACAAATTAACAAATAAAAAATACAAAATAAAATGAATCGACATAGTAATTGATTGAAATTGGAAATAAATAGTCATAAATTATAAATTGAATTAGATAATAAGAAAATGTATTATAATGATTTCATTTCATAATTCATTTATTGCGAATACAGGTATAACGTACAAGTACAAAATTCTTACATAGAGCATATTGATCAGCTATATTCGGCCATTGGCATGCAATATTAGTAGGCATAATAACTAAATTTATTTGTCTAAACATTATATTACATTTATTAAAATCCAAATTATTACAATTATTAAAATAATTCCATAAATGTCACCATTATAATTATTAAAATTAAGTAAAAATTATATCAATTTGTCATTTATAAACTGTTCAACAGAATAGTACACCTTTTGTAGCAGCAATTTATTCAGGGCATCTCTAAATATATTAACGTTTTCCATTTCTCGAATATATTTGGGAATTTTGTTGTAAATAATTGGCGCCATACAGAATACACTTGTCCGTAGTAGTTTCGTTCTGGCTCCTACGTGTCTCAGAGTACCTTCTCGACGACTACCTATAGGCCAAGTCTCAAATAGGGCAGGGTTACTTTTCGCAAATACTGACACTTCGCTTATGTATAGGGAAGGCAATGTCAATATATTGTACTCTTTAAAGAACTCTTTACAGGAGTCTCTCCGTTTGAGTCCGAATATTGCCCTTATACACCGTTTCTGTGCTCTGAACACCCTGAGTTTATCGGTAGAGTTACCCCAGTACATAATACCGTACCTCAGAATTGAGGCAACATGTCCATAATATGCTGTTAATAACGTTGTCAGGTTAGATATTTGTCGAAGTTTAAACAGTGCATAAGAAAATTGATGCAGCCTCTTACAGATATTGTCAATATGGAATTTCCAAGTCAATTTATTATCGATTGTCAAACCTAAAAACCTAGTAGAGTCTACTTCCCCTACAGACTCACCTAAATAATTGATTGATAAGTCTAAACATTCATTAAATCTTTGTTTAAAATTCATTAAATATGTCTTATTCAAATTTATTTTTAAATTATTACAGTCCAACCAATTAATAAGTGATGTCAAATTAAAATTAATGTCATTTTCTAAAATTTCTTTATCAATTGTTTTATCATTAACTAAGAGTATTGTGCTGTCATCTGCAAACAATGTCATATGGTGCTTAGTAACTGTTGGAAAGTCATTTATATAAATCAGGAAGAGCAGTGGCCCTAAAACACTTCCCTGAGGAACACCATGACTGATATTTCTGATATTTGATGCATAAGTCGTCTTCGTCTTAGTCAACATAGATATTCTGTTTAAATGAGTGACTTGTTGACGATTATTAAGATAAGATTGTATGAGTTTCTGAGCATTTCCTCTAACCCCATACGCTTCTAGTTTGATTAGAAGTATTTGGTGGTCCACATGATCAAAAGCCTTACTCATGTCCATGTAAAGAGCTAGTGTAGTTTTTTGTCTATCGACATTGGTCATTGCTTCATGTAAAAAGTCATATACAGCCATGTTAATACTTTTACTTTTCCTATACCCATATTGATATTTAGTAAAAATGTCATTACCTTCAAAATAACTATTCATTTATTAATTAACTTTTTGTAAAATCCAAAATGTATGCACATTTACGCCGAGTTGCTGGAAGCTTTGATTGATGATCGAAACGAAAAATAAAAAATTACTCTACAGTCGGGTACTATTGAACTTACTTAAAAATATTCACAAAAACTATGAATGAGCCGTGTTAGTTATTATGCTGAACAGATTCAGCATAAACAAGTCCATATTTGCTTACAAAATGTTCAAGCTTTCTCCTTAATAAGCTGACTGGAACCCACATGAGATCGTAAACGTCGTTTCTATTTGTAACGTCGCATACAGTTGTAAAAACCATGGACATTATATCCAAGTAGATCTGACATCTTTAATCTTTATCTTATTATCTCAGCCACTGGAAGTCCACTACTTGACATCATCAGCATCATTAGCTGGAAGAACATAGGCCATAATATAATATATTTATAATATGTCATAATATGTTTATATAAATACTAGCTGTGCCTCCTGGTTTCACCCGCGTAGTTTTCGTTCCCGTGACAATATCGGGATAAAAAGCCCTATGTGTACCCTATGTGTTTTTCCAGGGTCTAAACTATCTACATACTGAATTTCAGCCCAATCGGTTCAATAGTTTTGGCGTGAAAGAGTAACAAACATCCATCCACCTATCCTTCAAACCAAAACCGCGCCAGATGGTGCTGGAGTCAAGTTAGAACAAGCAAGCGTTTTGTTCGCCTGTTACAAACGTAACTTTTTTTACATTGACTAAGATTTGAGATTTAAAATATTAGTAAGATTAGTTAGAGTTATAATTTAAAATTTGGATATATATTCTAATAGCCCAATAACACTCTACTCGAGTCAATTCATATGGGTTATGTGGACAACCCATGTCGTCAGAGTTTCAGGTAGCCAAGATTCCTACAAGGCCTCCAAAATGACCTAACGACTGCCGCCTACACATCTTATAGAAAACAGCCCATAATTAATAAGTATAAATATGAATTCCTACCTATTCGAATGGAGACCACGGACAGGCAAGCGTAGCGTAGGATGTCCACCCACAAGGTGGACAGACGATCTGGTAAAGACAGCAGGATCACGCTAGATGCAGGCCGCTTACAACCGGTCTAGATGGAAATCTATGGGGGAGTTCTATGTTCAGCAATGGACGTCCTATGGCTGAGATGATGATGATGATGATGAATTCCTTAAATACGGGAACATAGATTGGACTACTCTTATCATACATACATATTATCATACATATAATACATATTAATATTGGACGTAAAAGTCTCACTACTCATGAACTTCAAATAACCGACATGTTATTCGCCAGTAAAAAGCAGATGAATCGACCACTTTTTATTGCCACCAGAATAATAAGGCACTTCGTCTTGGACGTGAAAAAGTTTTATGTAATAAATTCACATTGCGGTCGGAAGGATTGTGTCGCTTGTCTGTTTTATTCGACTACGCAAAAATATGTGTTTAGTTGGCAGTGAAGAATATTATATTAGTTTCTTGATCAATTTTCGTTGATTTTTTTTGATAGTGAGTGACAAGACGAGCAAATCAGGTGCCTGATGGTAAGCATCATGATTGCCCATATCAGACACAGTGACTCCCATTGTCTTAAAATTAAAAATTCTGCACGGCACTGCACTGCGCCTTTCACCCTGAGATATTAGTTGTTGAAACTCGTCATGCCTAGTTCACTTATTATTATATTCGCTGATTTATTCTTAATATGTTTTATGGCATAGATGGCAAACAAGCATTCGGTGTACTTGATGGTGAGTGGTTACCGCCGCCCAGGAGTACACCAGGGGTATTGCCAGTATGTTGCCCACCCTTCTACTCAACTCTTCATTTGAAGAACCCCATGTTGTAGCTCAACGGGAAGACCGCATCAGGTAGATCATTCCATAGTTTGCACGTATGCGACAGAAAAGAACGGGAAAACGGCACAGTGTGCGACGTCCACGTATCGATTATGTACGGATGAGCTCTCAGGCGACGTCGGCTAGTACGGTGATAGAACCGTGACGCATCAGAAAACTCCCCGTTGTAAATGCGGTAAAAAACACCAAGAGACCCGATGTATCTACACATACTGAGTGGTTCTAGGTGTGCGGTGAGCTTGGGGTCGTCGACTATTCTGACAGCTCTACGCTGTGAAACATAGCTTATCAAAGATAATATTAACCAAATGATTAACCAAAGATAAGTTGTTTGAAAGATTTTCATGTGAGGTAAGTTTTTGTTACACAAAAGGATTTAGTAATACTTAAAGAGGCATCTACCCGTCAAACAAAACAACTGTAGTACAATAAAAAATTTCTATGTCACATTCAGAATAGATACAAAATAAGAATTTATTAAATATTTTTTGTCGAGTTTGCAATTCTTTCTATAAGTATTACTACATCTTTTTGTAACACTTTACATAAAAGAAAATGGTTTACTTATTGAGTTAATAAAAACTCCTGTGTGAAGTAGATGAAAAATAATAGCCAACATGGTGGAAAAATAATAGACAATAATTAAATGTACCAATAAATAAATATAAATTTATTGGTACACCACAAACAAGAACATTTTAAAACTAATAACAATATTCATAATAACTAGTGTAACAATAGGCGGTCTTATCGCTAAGAACGATCTCTTCCAGATAACCGTGGTATGGTGAGAGCTATTAGGAATAGGATGAAGAAGTTATTATCCCATAATGTGTAAGCTAAGTTGGAACTTCAATGAGAATCTAAGACAATAAACTTTAAATTATATATGGATAAAGTTCGTCCAATCGATTAGAGTCCCTAACTTAGATTACCCATAGGTACTTAAGTAGTTGCTTAGTTGAAGTTTGTGTGTCTCTCCTTTTACTTATTATGTATTAAATACTGTTTAAAATTCTGGAAACGGATAACTAACGAAACTAACTAATTATTAAAATATGTTTATAAGTTATAATTTAATTTAGTGTATTTAGTGTATATTAAATTAGTGTATAAGTACAATTTTCATAAGGATCTTCGTACAGCTCAATAAAAAGTATGATGTTCTAATACTTCGCATTTTTCAGTAGATAGGTAATAAACAAACAAAAACACGTCGCTTTTATGCAGAGCATCTTTAATTATTAACTTTTTTTAATTTGTTTTTATAGGATACATATTACTTAAAGACAGACGGACAGCGGAGGCTTAGTAATAGGGCTCCTTCGGTACGCAGCTCTAAAAACAAGCTTTTTTTATAACTTATCATGTTCTACAAGGTTATCTCAAACGTATCTAGTAGTTAATATTTTGGACGTCTCTTACCATTAAAATTATAAATAATTTAACATCATTTTCTCAAAGGTGTACTCAGGACCCTCGTAGATAGATATGTATATAGATAGATATAGATAGATAGATATTACGAATATATCTTGACATACTCGTATATATCTATATGTACTTAGGTACACAGTCCCACACTTCTCCACTTCCCATATTACCATTTCTGGTACTGCCTGTATTATCACCAGCGGTGAAAATATATTAGTTCGCTGGAACTTAGAGGATTTAAATCCGTCCGTCGTCCCACTCTGCTGAAGTGCATGAACAGTTTTTCATGTATACTATGTGTGCTTGATTTGTGTTTGTGTGCAGCTACCTTACACTTGATGATATCATCATCTCAGCCGTAGAAAGTCCACTGCTGGACATAGATAGATAGATAAACACTTTATTGTACACCTTACAGCGAACATAGTAATATCAATATAAAGAGGGCACAGTTAATCTTAGGCTAGTACAAGTATCCTAACGCATAAAGCGATTTCTTCCAGGCAACCGAATGGTAAGGAGTAGAATTAATTATGATTATTTAACTAATATTTTTTATGATTTTACCTAGGCCTTTCCCATTAACCATCTAGTCCTGTTGTAAGCAGCTTGCATTCAGTGTGATTGTGTGGTTTTTATTAAGTCGTCTGTCTTGACTGCCTCGGTGGCGTAGAGGGCGCATGCTCGACTGCCGATCAAGAAAGAGGTCCTGGGTTCGATGCCCAGGTCAGGCAAAATGTTAAATATTGGATTTTTCCATTAGGAATTATCTTAATAACTGCCTGGAGTCTGGAACTGTGCCCAGTAGATGGCAATAGGCTCGCCCCCTATTACATGGGACCAATAACATACAGGCGAAATGTGGGTGTATCTACTATGGGACTGAGTCCTGGGTACACACCTCTGCCTACCCCTTCGGCGTGAATGTATGTCTACCATATAAATGGACGTCCTACTCTACGCTTGTTATATTAACGCTCTATCTTCTACATTCGTTTCCATTACTTCAATGTGTGCCGAACGTATTTACCTCTCTCCTGCAAAGATCAGAACAAAATTTTTTTATGTGAAGTAGCTTTTGACATTTCCTGTGCTCCATATTCTAATATACAAGTGCCTTGTAGGGACCAGATGGCCGTGTGAGTTTCTCACATATTTATTAACTTAGTAACTTTGTATGCGGCTTGGTCCGAACCAGAAATAGCCAGAAACATTTGTTTGGCTAGAAAACTTAGATTATTATATAAACATAGATAGTACTACAAAGATAGTAGTAGGTATGTACCTACTACTATCTTTGTAGTGGTAGGCCTCTTTTGCAGGGGGCCACCTGGGGAAGTACCACACCTTTGCCAGTTATTCATCCGCCAAGCAGTAATGTGCAAACATTACTGTGTACCAGTCTGAAGGGCAATGTTACCAGCGAAATTACTGGGCATGATGAGATTCAACAACTCATATCATAGGGTGACAGGCGCAGTGCAGTGCCGCGCAGTATTTTAAATTTTTTAACACTGGGTGGCACTGTGTCTGATATGGGCAATCATGATGCTTACCATCAGGCACCTGATTTGCTCGTCTTGTTACTCTCTTTCATAAAAAAAATCTATACATACATGCAATCACGTCTTGTTCCCGGTGGGGTAGGCAGAGACTATTTCTTTGCACTTGCTACGATCCTGACATACAACTTTCGCTTCATCACTTTCATCACATTCTTCATGCTCGTCGGTTGTTGGTACTTTTGACCTGACCTTTCCTTAAAATAACATTAACTTGTTCATGAAAGGTATGCCTAGAGCGACCCCTACTGACTTTACCGCAGTGATCGCAGTAGTTAGAGTACTCGAATATTTCCCTCTATCGGGTCTCACGGCTCACACTAGATGAGAAAGGGTCGGCCCTAATAAGTAGCCGGGAAACACACGGCCAATTTTTCTTCTGATTAATTTGACTAACAAAACTCATTTTTCCACGAAAGACCAGAAGCTCTATGTAAATTTTATCGGCTATAATTAAAAATAACGACAGCGCCAAACGATAAAAGCTCCCAGCAGTTCCAGTAAGAAATAAACCATAACATTCACGAGTAATTCAATTAAAATTCAATTTTGAATTTGTTAAAATAAAGCACAAAGATGTAGCCAATAAAAAGGAAAGCTTTTTTATTTATTCAACCACTTTTCTTTATGGGCCCGAGATTTCTTCTGCGCGAAATCCTTTAGGGCTTTTGGGAGGTAATTTTTACTGGGAAATAACAATCTGCGAAGGGTAACGTTAAAAAAGGATATGAATTTAGTAATTATTAATTTTAATTGGGAAACGGTTTCATTATATTAGACACTGGAGAAGTACAAAGGTAACCGAATGGAACAAAAGCTGTTTGAGATTTTGAGAAGGGAATCAAAGAAAATATTTGGTGTGTTTGTTAGAAAAGTCACTGAAGAAATTACTGAAACTCAAGTTGTAATGTAATGTAAAGAATAACTTTTTTTTATATATTAAAAACTTTTTTATAAATTTATTATTTACAAAAAACATGTACCAGTTTTCTAAAATTTATTTTAGTTTAACTATTATAATAAATTCGTGCTATTTAACCACTGCCTCGATGGCCGTAAGCGTTACTGCTGATCATGAGTTCAGGCAAATAAAGCTATTGGTTTTTTTGATTAGGAATTTTCTCAATGACAGCCTGGAGTCTCAAACTGTGGCCGGTAGATGGCAATAGGCTCGCCTCCTATTACATGAGACCTGTAACTGGCGAAGTAAGGGTGTACTATGAGACAGGATCCTGGATAAACCAATCTACCCCTTCGGGAAAGAGGCGTGATGTTATGTCTGTGTGTTATGTTACGTAGCTACAGTTAAAAAAATAATAGGGACTTGAAGATTAAGATTTTATTTCAACAAAAACCGTTATAATACTTCCATCTAAAGACTTTTAATATAGATGATAATTCGATTATTATCATCAATCTTAGGTTCGGATAACGAAGTTCATTAAAAAATTCACTGAAATAGATCTCAACCATAAACTTCTCTGATCATTGTTTTGTACAGTTAAGGTGAGGCATCGAATACTGCTTTTAGGGTCCCGTACCTCAAAGGAAAAAACGAACCCTTTTGAGATCACTTCGATGTCCGTCTGTCAAGACCTTTTTCTTGTTGAAACTCATGTCAACAACAGCAACTCAAGCCTACGGTTCCTTGCTGCAGTAAAAAAGCCAAACTTATACGTCAACGCAATCAAAAGATACGACCATATTTATGTACCATCTCCATATTTTCCATACTGACATACGAATAGAATAGAATAGAATAGAAATCGTTTATTGATAAGCTATGTACATTGTGGTGGTGTTACATAACATTATGTTTAGTGTGTTCCAACAGTTTGCCCTTTGCGAGCATACAATATTATTTTTAAAACTTAAAAACTAAGTATAGTTAATATCTAATAAGTTACAATGTTTTTTATATTATAATATAGGTATATATATAC
This sequence comes from Hemistola chrysoprasaria, assembly GCA_947063395.1. Lineage (NCBI taxonomy): Eukaryota > Metazoa > Arthropoda > Insecta > Lepidoptera > Geometridae > Hemistola > Hemistola chrysoprasaria. The sequence continues at coordinate 4,903,597 of OX346731.1, read as the reverse complement.
CTACATAATTATTGTTATAAGAAACGATTTTCGCCTCTTCCACTTTCATCAATCAAATTCAATCAATGAATAATCACATTCTTCATACGTGATCGTCGCTTGTATGTACTTTTTGACCCATGTCAAAAAGTACATACAAGCGACGAAAGGCCATCCTTTCGTTAGTACAAACTGACTTTCCTTAAGACTAGGTTAGGTTTTATTTATTTTTGAATTATTTATTTATTTTTTATTTGAATTGAAAACTGAAAAAGTTATATTGAGCGAGTGAAACCGCGTGATACTACACCTAGTCATGCATAAACGTACCAATAGAACTTCCCCTTAAAGAAAACGAGACCGTGGCGGAGCATAATGAGGGCATTCGTCTTGATAGAACTCCGTCATCGCAAATTGAATAAAATTCAATTTATCGACAAGAAAAAGAGGCGCTTTTTAATGGGCTCCTCGAATACTTATTTGGTTAATATTATGAGTTATTCTTTGTTCTCCCTTTTTTTGCCATCATTATTGTGTTGGATGTTACATATTGTTTTACTGAATATTTAACTTTTTTATGTAGTACCTGTGCCCCGCGGTTTCATTTGCGCAGGTTCGTTCCCGTGGGAATATCGGGATATAACGTACGCTATAACTTATTTCAGTATCTAAGCTATCTATATACCAAATTTCAGCTCAATCGGTTTGGTAGTTTTAGCGTGAAAAGGGAACAAACAAATACATACAAAAAACAGCGCTAGAGGGTGCTGGGAGTCAAGTTAGAACTCGCTAGCGTTTTTTTTTATTTATTTTTTTTCCACACACGGTCATCTGGTCCCAAACTAGGCAGATTTATTCACCTGTTACAAACGTAACTGTTTTACATTGTATCACAGATTACTAAAACTTAGGGGACAGAAGGGACACTTCTCCAAATCAGTCAAATAAATAGCGACTCTAGCTCCAACGCAATAAAATGCAATTCAGGTCGCACATCGCGTTACTAATTATCGATATATTATTAATCTACAAATTTTCTATTAGGGATTATCTCAAAAACAGACTGGAGTCTATAACCGCGCCCGAGTGATGGCAATAGGCGCGCCCCCTATTACATGGAACTAAAAAACATAACTTGAGGTGTTAGCGGATATTGTACACATAAAGTTCTTATTTTTAATGGCTTGTACGGGTAAAAAATTGCCAGTGTTACACAAACAGACAGACAGACGCGGAAAGCATAGAATAAATAATTTTTGATTATACTTTTTAATTTAATTTATTCAAAGAGCAGACTCGGTTCTTCTTCTGCTATCTTTCAGAAAGTTAATAGTGTCTCAAATAAGTTAGGTAATGGTTTCTTCAAAACTGAAATTACCTTCTATGCGGCAATATAGTTAGAAAGAAAAGAATAGGAAATAATGGAGGCGCCACTGTATTTTTCAACAATAAGAACAGTTTAATCAACACTATAATTAATGATTAGTTCCATTTCTACTCTTTTCATTGGAGCCATACCACAGAATACTAATAAGGGTGATTGAAACTTGAGTGTTGCCATAACTGCCTAAATAATTAAACCGATCGATATGTTGAGCAATAAACTCCTCCGGTTTACGTTTTCGGTTCAGTATTTAATGGTTTTAGGATTAGTGCTTTCCAACTGTAATCTCAATATTATATAACCTTTTGGTTTAAATGTACTTACCTATATTTAACGGCCTTTCAATCAAATTATCAAATTTATCTCTTTGAATTTGATTTGAATTGAATATCTTTGAAATCTCGCTGATGAGCCACTTGTGGACGCTTGCCATGAATTCGGATGATACGTCTGAGATTATAAATAAGAAAGTAATTACTAATTTTTTATTGTTTAGATTTATGTTTAATTCTTGATTAAATAGAGTAATTGGCCATTTGGCCGTCTGATTAATTATTTAAATAAATAATATACACTGAAGTCGGCATACCCGAACCTGTGCTACACAATTTCACACACACTCTGTCCTTGCAAACTGTTTTTTCACGCACACTAGCCTTAAGATACGCAGTTTGAAACTTGCCACAATTTTGAAACATATAGGGCTTTCAAAGGACTTCAATTCAAAGAATGTTGAAGTGTCGGCAACGTACTAGCAATACTCCTAGTATTGCAGGTATCTATAGGCGGCGGTAACTGGAGCCATCAGGCACACCGCCTGCTGGTGCATATTTTTTTAAAAAGTGCTGTTTTTAGATCTGCTTAAAGCGCGAACGGAGACTTATATAGTACAACAGAAATTTTGTAACCACTAGAAATTAAAAAAATAAATTTTCACGTATTATTAATTAAACAATTTTATAAAAACTACCCATTTTGGTTTGCCATGGTAGGGTTTTAACCCTAACAAAACTATAAACCAAAGTTTCAAATCTACGTTTAATACTTTCCGAGTGGTAAAATAATGAGTCGCAAAACTATTTTTTACACAATTTGTGGTCGCCCTATAACAACTAATCACAAAACGAATAACAATAAACCAAAGACCGTACATAGCCCTCCCATCTATAATTATAGTCTTTTACTATAGCCTATTATTTTTATACCTACCCTCAAAAGTACCCTCAAATGTACCCATCAATCCGCCAATAAACCAACAGGAGTTACAGCAAATCGGTCTCCACAGAAAATCCATTTTCGTCTCGTTTCTATTACCACCTAGTTTTATCGGCCATCGTAACGGTCTATGCCAGGAGCCCAACAGTTTCGACGTAATCCAATAATAGTAAAAAAGCAATAAAACGTGTATTATTTATTGGTCGCAGAGATGTACTGCTTCCTTCTATTTTCTGTATGAGTTGTTGATTGTTTATGTGGTTTTCTTGAATACGGCGGATTATTTTGCATTCATTTTCATCTTTTAGACGTGCAATATACGATAGACTAGGCGTCAATCATAGCCGTGATCAAAGAATGCTAACTATTAACTCGTAAAGAAGCGACACACACCGCCATTAGACCCGCTGCCTGTGACCAGGCCCTCAACAAGGCAGTATCGCCACACCCCGGACACTCGACTCAATTCCCATACAAAAGATATCACGATGTAACTGCAGTGTCTGTGTAGTAGGTACACAGACACTGCACACATTATAGAGTTTAGTACACGCGCAAGAGTGTGCGTGAGGTGATTTCCCAGCGAAACGGGGCTCGTCGAGAACTCAATCTGTTCTGTGGTTTCGCCCATACTGACGCACACATTTAACGCGTATACACGACACATTGCGCGCGTGCGATTGGACGGAGTGACGGGGGTCTGCCGTGACTGGCAAAACTGACAGCCAAAACCTATCTTGTAATGGACGTCTTAGAATATTAACTTTTGTTGTAAAGAATGAGTTGGATAACTATATTAAGCATTTTTGTAGTGAACGGCCTCTTTTGCAAGGGGCCGCCTGGAGAAGTACCACACCTTTGCTAGTTATTCATCCGCCAAGCAGTAATGTGAAAAAATTACTGTGTTCCGATCTGAAGGGCAATGTACCAGCGAAATTATTGGGCATGATGAGATTCAATAACTCATATCTCAGTGTGACAGGCGCAGTGCAGTGCCGCGCAGAATTTTAAATTATGTATTTCTATCCGCCGATCTATGTGCCGTGGAGTTACAGGCTAAAGAATAGTGCTCCACCCTCTCTACCCGTTGTTGCCGTAAGAGCCGGCTAAGGGTTAACAGATCCAGAGCTGGCAGCAGCGTCCACTGAAAAAAAAACCTTCGAACTGCGCTCGACAACCCGCCTGCCGAGCGTGTCGAGTATTGGCAAAACAATAGCGTTATTGTAAATTTTAGATTGATGATTATAATACTAGATAATCATGATTCATAAGTTTTTTCATCTCGACTGCTGAATAATATCAAACCCTCCAAAACACCGTGAACAGTGTCGCCGACATTTTTCTATCCACTGATTTATGAAAAAGCCGGAATTTATGTGCGGTCAGCTTTACGCGGCTCTTTACTATCGGCACTAAAATCGCCTATTTCCGATTAGATCTTCTCGAACAACGATTTATGGGATACAAGCTTAGAACATAAAAGACTGGAAGTGTCGAGCGCAACTTTCAGGACTATATTTTTTCAATCAGTTTTTGCGGGGTCAATAAAATACTCCATTCTTTATTTGCATTTCTTTTGTCTCATTACTGGTGTAATTTTAAAATTTAACTTAAAGCTTGACAAAAACTTCATTAAACCAAGGTAAACAGTACCCAAAGCACGAATGTTTTGAAAATTGCATATAGAATTCGTATCGTTTTTATGTCAAATCCCATACATTTTTGATAGATAACGCATTCGATACAATAATTGCGATTGTCAAAAAACTCGTTCTAGGCCCTCTGGTTATGACCAGACGGCTGCATATATTTACATAATAATCACGCTATTAATGCAGGAAATAAAGCAAACTAGGTACAAATAAAAGTTGTACACAAACTATAAATAAACCAACAAATTAAAGTTATACATGAACAATGTTCATGAACCTCAGCAGAAGGAGGGCGTACGGTTAACAACTCGCATCCTAAATGCTCTATGGATTACAGGTTATGGTTTACGGGACTTTTCCTAGCATCGTGGGCTTTTGTATGGGCCTTGAAGATAAGGATGTTTTTCCTTCAAATTGGTGCTGATTTTGTTTTTTATGGATCGCTTTTTACGTGTCTGTTACGTGTTTGATTTTTTATACATGGGCCAATAACTATCTAGACTTTTTGTCCCAAAAGAAGACAATAAATATTTAACATAACAGATTATTTTGTATGATGCTACAAAAATTTGAACATGTTTTATCAGCATCATCATCTCAGCCATAGGACGTCCACTGCTAAATATGGCCTTCCCATAGATTTCCATACAGTCTGGTTGTAAGCGGCCCGCCTCCAGCGTGTTTCTGCTGTCCTTATCAGATCGTCTGTCCACCTTGTGGGTGGACATCCTTCGCTGTAGGTCCGAGGTCTCCATTCGAGAACTTTACAGCGATATTTTTTCTTCGAGACAACCGGAAGGAAAGTAATACATATGAGTATTTCTGGTAGTTTAATTCTCTGGTCTATTTTTATTACAGGCGCCCTGAGTAAAAACAGTAGTATTCTAAAATTGTAATGTAACATTTAACTTTAGTTTGACGAAAGGTAAAAGGCACTGACTCATTAATTTTAATTCCTTCAAATCCATAATCCAAACACGCTCAAATATTTGTTTAAGTTTATTCCCTACATTAGCCAATTATTTTCTCGCCGGCGAGCACAGATCCTGCGAATAAACGGCAAAAGCTTTTTAACAGTAAATAAAGATTGACAAATGACGGCGAGCGAAAAAGATTTATCGGTGAAAATGTGGCAATAAAACGATTTTTGATTCAAGAAAAACACGTACAAATTGAGTCGAGACGTTAATATATGGTTTTGGAGATCGATAAGCTGAGGATTTATCTATATTATACTAGTTGTGCCCCGCGGCTCAACTTGAACGAGGCTTGACTGCCTCGGTGGCGTAGAGGGCGCATGCTCGACTGCCAATCAAGAGGTTCCGGGTTCGATCCCCAGGTCAGGCAGTGTTAAATATTGGATTTTTCCATTAGGAATTATCTCAATAACTGTCTGGAGTCTGGAACTGTGCCCGGTAGATGGCAATAGGCTCGCCCCCTATTACATGGGACCAATAACTTACTGGCGAAATGTGGGTGTAAATATCTACTATGGGACTGAGTCCTCCTCTGCCTACCCCTTCGGGAAAAAGGCGTGATTATATGTTAAGTAAACTATGTCCCTGTCATTTTAGTTTCTCTTACAAACTTTTGGTTTTTTCAAAAAGAACTTCTACTTGTGTGATTAGACGTACTCTACAAAAAAAAAGTTTATTTCATCTCCAAAATATCAAGATAATATATCGAATAGGTTTACTATATACAGAGAAAACAGGGATACAAAACATCGATTAGGTAAATTTCCCATAGGATTGTGTCAAACTGCTAAGAGGTCTCCTTTCTTGTTAATATTGGCAATTTCGTTTTTATTATTCAATATAGGATCACTTTTTAGTAAAATTATCAGTAAATAACTTCTAAGGTACCTTATAGCGGTACACCCGCAGGGTTGGTAAAAAATGAACAATAGATATAAAAAAAAAAAATAAAAAAAAATTAATACAACATTGTATTTTCAAAGTCATTTCAATTTAAAAGAATATTTTTACCTAAGTAATTATGTACTCTGTGTAACAAATCATAATCATTGTAGCGTCCGTGGTCCACCGGGACCCCCGGCTTTAAATCCGGAGTCCCTGGATCGAATTTCACCATGTGGACTTTTCATCTGGGCGCTACCGTGAATCGGATGTTACTTATAAGATATGTAGGGGACAGTCGTTAGGTCATGTTGGAGGCCTTTTAGGAATCATGGCGACCTAAAACTGGCAATATGGGTTGTCCACATAACCCATTTGAATTGACTCGAGCAGTGTAATTGGGATAACCCGTTCTGTTAGAGTATAAATTCAAATTATTATTATTACCTATAATGTAAAGCAGCAACAGCTCCATAAGTACCACCTCCTTGCCCAGGCTTTTGTGTTCCCATTATTATCAGGTCGGTGTGACCCCGAGGCTTCCATTGAATTTTTATTCCTTTGTCAGATCGCCTGCTTGGATAGTTGCCTTGATTGAAATTCTAGCGAAGACTGGATATTAGCTTTATATTTGGTTTTTAACGCTGCTGTTTTAAAATACTGTAGTTTTTTATGTGAATGTTGCTAACTTAACCTATCACATCATCAGCCGGGAGACATCCACTGATGAACATAGATTTTGCCGTATTAGCATGCTTAGCAGGCAGCTTGGTGATCGCAGTAGTTGGAATACTTTGGAAACGGAGAGCGCTGCTGCCCACTCTCCGAATATGACCCTCTGAGGAGCCGTGAGACACGGCTCACGGCTCCCACGGAATGAAAAAGAGGTGGCACTATTATTTAGCCGGGAGCAGGCTAATTATCTTAACCATACTACATAATAATAGGTACATATCTATATAAAATATAGAATAGATAAAAGTAGTATTCTTTACTGAGACTACTTTATATTACAATGTCTTATGAAAATTACAGTTGGGTTATGCTGAACGCAAAATTATCCGAGCTTAACGCGCTGAACGAGCCAACAACGACGACGGACGATTCGGCGCGGGCAGGTGTGCGAGGTTTCATAGGATCTCATATTATAAAGAATTCTAAAATTCGTTTCGGAGATGGAAATGTATGGGGGAGGCATACTGTCCAGCAATTGACTTCCTGATTAGATGAAGACTCTTGTGTTGTCTTGTGCATCTGACAGAAGATTGTTTTTGATATATTATCATTGATTTCATTAGAAACTTATAACTTAATAATCTTAGTCAAAGTCAAAAATTGTTCTTGTGTTAAGATACCGGCTTGAACCTTTGAATAGAGGGCGTAAGGACAGTTATACCATTGGCGTTGTTGCACAGTATTCAAATAATACTATGATAATTGTCTGATTGACCGCTACGTAAAGCCTTTGTTGAAATAGGATATTCAATTTGTATTATGATTTGCATTGTTCTTCATTTTATTACAAATAATTCTGTCCCAAGGAAAATAAGTAGGTAAGTATTGTAACAATAAATTTTTGGTAAATTATTTTCAAATGTTAATAACTTAGAAATAATGTTACAATCTAATTAAAGCAATTTTATAAAAACACGTGATTATTCAAATCCTGTAGTTGAACGCACCTGCGTCGTCAATTTTCAGACAAAACAACGGTAATTTGTCACCATTTTCCATTTCGTTGTGTTCAAAATTACCTTTCATTTGAGTTGTTCAAATTAAAAATCATTAAATAGAAATATACATGGGAAATAATATCCCCAAATTACTCTAATAGAACTTTTGAAATTCAACTTTTGTTATATTAATTTTCTTTCATTTAAAATTGAAGGCAGTTAATTCAATTAATTTTAATTTTAGCTGTCACTTGAAAATTTTATTTTTTTTGGTTACTTCGAGACTTTTGATTACCATGGCGAGTTTAGAATTATAAATAAGTAGCTTTACCTATTTTACATCGACATTTTTTTTATTATTCATAAATATTGACATCATCGTTATCACTGAAAGTTTTTAGAATAGGCCAGTAAGAAAAGCATCCGATGAAACATTTATTTATATTTCGAATTAGAAACTCATTGGGAATCTATAATAATGTGTATTAAATTCATATGTCATTTGCTTTTTACATACTTATTGGCAGGAATATAAAAAGTATCTGTCGAGCGTCAAAATGCATTTGAATAGAGAAAGATGAGCCATCGCCATTTTCTCTAGTGCCTCAGCGACGTAGTGGGATCAAACTCTACTGCCAATCAGGAGGTCCGCGATTCTATCCCCAGGTCAGGCAAAGTGTTAAATAATAGACTTTTCCATTATGAATTATCTCAATAACTGCCTGGAGTCTAACTGTGCTCCAATAGATGTCAATAGGCTGGCCTCCTATTATATGAGACCAATAACTGGCGAAATGTGGGGGTGTGTGCCTAGCATGGGACTGGGTACACCTTTGCGTACCTTATCGCTTTCGGGAAAAAGGTGTGTATGTATGTTAGTATTTATTTCGCTTTGTATGTTAGTATGTATTAATTAAGTAGATCTAAAAAAAATTTATTCAATTTCTTTTTTTTTTAATAAATGTCTCATAATAAACTAACAAGTCAGTCACAAAATATCACAACTTTATATAAACGAGAAAACGGAAAAATTATACTTTACAAAGCCCTGTCGTGTCCTTATTGAAATTGGCTTTCTGAACGTTTTCCATCCCGTAAAGGGCTTCATGCTTCGTCCCTTTGGATTTGAATATAATAACGTCGTTTACATACTTAACTACTTCCACTAGCTCATTGCCCTATGAAACCAAGGGGTGACATGTCGGTCGCCAAAATTCTATGATTTATCAGACTTTTACGTCATTCAACATATTCCACTAATATTATTAATGCGAAATTGTGTGTTGCCTCTTCACTCACAAACTGATTTAGGTGAAATGCGATAAAATACAACTAATGGTACCTATAATAATTATAGAGCAATGCTTATAATTTCATAAAAACCCACAAATCTATATCTATAGTAAATTCTTTATTTAAAAATAAAGTGTTACACGTCTTGATAATTGTAGTTGGATAATATTATATGTCTGGAATGTTGTGGTTGTCTGGAAGAGATCGCTCTCAGCGATAAGGCCGCCAGTTGTTACTCATTCTGGTTTTTTAAATTTCCTTCTTGTTATTTTCTGTGTTATTGTGGCACCAATAAAGAGCTGCGAATGTTTCTGAAAATGTTGCTTTATATTGATTCAAAGTCTGTTCAGACGGTTCGAATCGTATGGGACTTAGCAATTGATGAACTTAATTTGAACTGTGTAAGCCCGTTTTAACTAGATACCTGTATGGGCTCACCATACAGAGCACTTGAGCATAACTCTACAGATTTCTTTAGCCATAAGTTTGTTAAGGTGACGCAGTCTTAAATAATGAATCTGAAATCATGCGCTGAGCCCCGCAACCCGCTAACACCCCTGTAATATTACGTAACTTGCGATTGACCGGCTCGATCACAGAATACTATTACTCGACTCGAGCCGTCATCACAGCGCGACTTATTACGCACTGGAACATAGACGCCGTAGAGTCTCCGTACCTTATTTTTTTTTGGACTATCTTTTTTCATTAAAAATATCTACACTATTATTATATTACTTATATATAATATTATATTACTATACACTAATATTATATAGAGGTTAAAGTTTGATGTTTGTTTGTTTGTAAAATGTAATCTCTGAAACTGAATAATGAAAGGCCCTATAATGAAAATTATTTCACTAATAGGAAATTCAATTAATTAGATATATAACGGTCTATAGTATTCATGGTGCAGAACTACTGCTATAGGTAGAAATATGATCTTCTAGCTTTTAGCAAATCCGTTCAGCCATTTATTATTGTTGAGTCATACAACGTGTTAAAAAATGGTTTAGTAATACATAAAGGGGTGTCTTACTACACCCGTCAACCTAAAAGCAAAAGAAAGAATTTTGAAATACGCACAAAAAAATTCTACTTCCCATATAAAATGGATCAGCTGATCGGCAGATTTGTATGGGAAGTCGATATTTTTTGTGCGAATTTAAAAATTCTTTCTTTTGAAAGGTGTTCAGTTTGATAGGAAGATGCACCTTTAGTATTAATACAATTTTTTTAACACGACGTATATACGTAGGTATATACAAGTATTGTTACCAACATAACAACACAACATAACTACATACAGCTAATATTAGTAGGATATGATGTTATGAAGGATATAGGTATAGGCATGTATGTAGGTACTACTACTGAAGTTACAGTTAGACAAAACTGAAATCGTCGGTAAATATTGGGTACAATACATATGAAATTGGTGTTTTGTACGGGAGGAATATAAAGAATTTTTTTTTTTTGTAAAATATATTTAATTAATCAAAGTATGCACCGTTGTTATCTATGCACTTTTGCCATCTCATAGGTAGTTCTCTTTACTAAAAAAAATTATGGGGGTGAGAATCAATAAACTCTTTGAAGGCGGTTTGGACTGCCGCATCGGAGTTGATTTTTTTCCTTGTAAGAAGTTGTCCAAATTCCGAAAAAACTGGTAATTTGTTGGAGTAGTTCTTCCTTCATGGTTTGCAGTTGCTGACAATAGATATCTGCCGTAATCGTTTGGCCAGATTTTAGAAAGCTGTAGTGAACGACACCGGCGCTAGTTCACCAATCACTCAAAATCCCTTCATTATTGTGTACTTTAATTCTTCATTTTCCACTTTGGTCTCAGCTTCAGATGTAACTTCAACTATGTATGGAAGCGCATTCTTTTCTTGACATTGTTTTTCTGACTGAAAAACAAAAAACCTATATTAATCTCACACAAATGTAGCAAATATTACTTTCATTTAAAGTAGCTTATATGCATATCTTGAACGGCTATGTCTATTCCAAATGTCATCAAATTCCCACTAGCAGTTTCAATTCTAAGTTTCAAGTCTAACTTATATTCTTGCGCGGAATCCAAAAACTTCTATTTCTTTTTTATTTCTATTCTTCTAAAATAAAAGTAGGCTAACTCTTTAGTATATCAGATATCTGCCTGTGAAAGTCCCGTCAAAATTGGTTCCGCCGTTTTAGAGATCAGGCGTAACAAACAGACAAAACAAAAATTGTTTTTTTTGTTATAAGTATCGTATATACTTTCATATGCTTTCAATAAAAAAACTGTTATTTTAAGATTACAAACAGACACTACAATTTAATTTATTGGTATTTGTACAGATAATAAAATGTTCGAATAAGCTCCCAATCGAGTTATCGAGTAAAGAATAAAACAAAGTTCTCACCATTTGCTCAGGTGCGTATTCTTATATGTTTGAGAGCGTGTCATCATCGTTACATTAATTCTCAGTCTGAAACATATACACAACAATAAGTGTATGATTATCGAACCTTCAGGTCATGTAAAAATATATAAAGATAATACATACGATAGCTGTAGGAGTATGTTCAAAATTACGTGTATGCGCATTATTATCCTATTAGTAAACCTTTATTGTTCTGTAATTCAACATAAACACTGATAAGTTATAATAAAATCTTACGTGGGTGACACGTTTTGTAATTCTGCATAACTGATATGGGCAATCATGATGCTTACCATCAGGCACCTGATTTGCTCGTCTTGTCACTCAATATCATAAATAAAATAAAAAAACTCAGAGGCATTTCTTGTACTCTACAAAATAAAATAACGAATACGTATGTATGCATAGTATAGGATTCCATACTTAGATACCAAGAACATACAGCGCCATCTATTAGTTCCTTGCGAAAAAAAAGTAGGGAAATATGTAATAAAATGGCCATAACTTCTCATTGTGTTAACTTAGAAGTATGATTTTTATATAGCCACAATATTTTATAGTAATAGTAGTATTGTATAATAATTTAATACGTATCGCAGATCTGAGTAGTTGATATCAATTCCAACTTGACATATCCACGCGTTCCCATTAAAAAATGTCTTGACAGACAGACGGACAGACGGACAACAAAGTGATTCTGTAAGGGTTCCTTTTTTCCTTTTGAGGTACGGAACCCTAACAATATAGTTTACTCGTATTTATTACATCATTAATACCTATTATAAGCGATCCTTTAATTTAGTGGATGTGTAAAATTATTAGGTACACATAATCACATGATTATACATACCCTTCTAGAGACTCAACTGACATTGTTTTATTTTCAGCTAAATCCAGAGACGACTCCATTGCTTTTCTCTGTTCTGACGATTGCTTCCTACAATATAAATGATTATTTTATTTTTCATTTTATATTGTGGAGACATAAGAATATACATACTTACCCATAGATTATAAATAATATAAACCTAGACCAGATAATCATACTAAAAACCCGAAAATACTGCAATGTTTGGTCCACGCTACTGATTTACCATTTTAGTTATTTATGATGGATAAAATAAATAAACCAAACCAGTAAAAAATGTCAGGAAAATAACTAGCTATCCACCTATCCCAAGGAAAACAGTCATACGGAAGTATCCATACATTTAGTACATAGGTATATTATGTATATGTAGTAGGCAGTTAACAAATGTTCTAATTATTTGACGTTTACTTACCTTTTATTTACCATTTTTTTACACTTTTCAATTAAATAAGCTTTCCTCTTTCTTTTAGGAACTCTAACAGATTTTTTCCCCATTTTTAATGATAAGATATTACTCGGTAAAATATTTTGATCACTACTTTGATACTATGGTTAACGAAAGCGCGCGGGAGCTCGACTGGCACAGACCCGTCGCTGGCAATGGTCAGTAGCGGACTGAGGGGGGACAGATTGCATACTAAAACACGCGCGAGCTTGCGTGCACTGAAAGGTCGTATGCGCCAAAACAGTATTTCTCGAATAATATTAAAACTATTGCTAATTTTATAAAATCAAATTAACATATTGAAGTATTTGTATAGATGAATCTACACAAACGATTTAGAGGCATAAATCAGTCTCATTTCCCTGTAGAATGAAAATCTCTGTTTTTATAGACCAGTCTTTGATATTTTTTTCTCTGCTGTAAAAGTTAACCAATCATGTAAACCAATTACCAAAATGATGTCAATATCATGATAAATGAAATACATAAACATTAGTTTCAAATGTTTTGTTGTTGCTGAGAAATATTGAGATCCCTACCGCCAATATTTTCAATTCGTCGTCTTAAAACCAATAGTACCAATAAAGGCGTCGTTTAGAGCACACTGCTCTTTCATTTTTTAACTAAGCGTCCCGGCGTCGCGCACCTGTACTCAACAACGAACAAACAAACAATTAACTATTAATTCTTACTATAACTTAACTATAAAATCAATGTATGCAGAGTCTCCAAACAGTCGAGACTCTACAATACCTTTAAAATGCGATACACTTGAATTAACATATTAAGACGCTTACCGTATACCTATACTTTAGTCTGTGTATATGTTAAACTATCATGATCTCAGGTCTATTTGTGTACATTGTCAATGTTACAACAACTCAACTAAAAGCCTCCAAGTGCCTACTCTGAAACCGCTGTGTCGCAAATATTTCGCCCAAAAAATAATGAGGGCTGGACCCCACTTGAGAAAACTGCGGTCACCGGTACACTTCAGCGTTCCTGCAGCTACTTGATTCTCAACCTTATTCCAACGTGATAAGATCTACATAATAAATTTATAATCAGTTACGTTCATGAAATGTGGACGTGCGTACATTTTAAAGGATAATATCTTACACGGGGTTTGTGGTGGTACCTTTTATGGTTGAGTCGGCAAATACTTGTACAGACGGTTGGAAAAGGTCTCTAAATGGTACGACTTTTGGAACTCTTATAAACATGTCATGTTGGATATAGTATGGCATATATTCTGGTGAAATTCCCGAAAGGTTACGTTAATATTTAACGACTAGTTGTGCCCCGCGGTGTCACCCGCGTTGTCATCCTTTCCGTGGGAATATCAGGATTAAAAGTAAATTGTAGCATTCCACTTTGCCCCACCAGTGGGGCGGCATGGTGGAGCAGAGTCCAAAAGTAGTAAGTGATGTGATATTCCAGGGTCTAAACTATCTATATACTGAATTTCACCCCAATCGGTTCTGAAGTTTTGACGTGAAATACAAACATCCATCCATCCATCCGTAGTAGGATTTAACTCACATTCTTTAAATTTGCATAATTGAAATTTAGCTGTTGGACATCGATTTTATGTACTTAGGTAGAATTATATAATAACACATCTTTTTCACGAAAGGATAAGCAAAGGTGTACCCAGGACCCAGTCCCATAATGGGTACAACCACGTTTTGCCAGTTATGTTTTTAAGTCCCATATAATGGGGAGCGACCCTATTGCCCACTACCGGGCACAGTTCCAGACTCGGCTGTTATTAAATAAATTCCTAATAGAAACATTTAATAATACTTTTGCCTGACCTAGGGCACAGAACAGATAATAATACGTATAGAATGGACACTATCATCGGCAATCAATAACAAACTCACAAAATGTGGGTGTACCTACTATGGGACTGAGTCCTGGGTACACTGGGTACCTCACCCTACCCCTTCAGCTAAAAGCGTGATTGTATATAATGTTATGTTATGTTATAACAAAACTAAATGAAATGGAATTCCCTGAATCAATTACATGAAACACTATTTGGCTGAGTACGTTAAAATGCAAATCGTAATCAACCGGTATAGTGTGGGCATAACTAGGACAGGTTTTCAATAACTGGGAGAGAAAATAAATCTTTAAACATCATCATTATCATCATCTCAGCCGTTGGTAATCCACTACTGAACATAGGCCTCCCCCATAAAGGTGGGTTTTGCCAATACTCGACACGCTTGGCAGGCGGGTTGTCGAGCGTAGTTCAATCGTTTTTTGTAGAGGACGCCGCTGCCCGTCCTCTGGATCTGTTAACCCTTAGCCGGCTCTTACGGCAACCACGGGTAGAGAGGGTGGAGCACTATTCTAAAGCCGGTATCTCCACGGCGATCTTTAAACATAACCGTTAACAGAAAAGAGGACCTCTTAGCAGTTTTCTCAGTATACAGTAAACCTATCTGATATATTTATATCCTGATATTTTAAGGATGAAGTAAAGTATGTCCCTAACGTTTTATTTTTGTTTATAAACGCAAAATTTTTTGTAGTGAACGTCCAATCACGTGAGTAAAACTGGGATTTTTGGAAGTTCACTATGAAAAAACCCAAGGTTTTATAAGAATTAAAATGACAGGGACATAGGTTACTTCACTATGAAAATATGGTCATAAATTTATAACATAACATACATTCACGCCTTTTTTCCCGAAGGGGTAGGCAGAGGTTGTACCCCGGACTCAGTCCCATAGTAGATACACCCACATTTCGCCAGTATGTTATTGGTCCCATGTAATAGGGGGCGAGCCTATTGCCATCTACCGGGCACAGTTCCAGACTCCAGGTATTAAGATAATTCCTAAGGGAAAAATCCAATATTTAACACTTTGCCTGACCTGGGGATCGAACCTGGGACCTCTTGATTGGCAGTCGAGCATGTGCCCTTTACGCCACCGAGGCACCGAGGCATAAATTTATAGAATGGGTTTATTATATTCGGAGGAAACAGGGTCGTACGAGCGAATAATACTTATTGTTATCGCGGTCGCACTTCGGTCTTAGGTTCGTCTTTCTATCTTTGTTGATCAATATTATATCACTGTGCAAACTTCACACTGAGAAAATTGCACGTGCCATTTGTTGAGTAAGCGCTGGGAGAACGTACCCTATCTCCTTTTTTCTTTATATCAATGACTTCTAATAATAATTTAGATTGTTCAGTTATAGATAGATAGGTGGCATAATCCAATAGAATAATCTTTGTTGTCGAATAATTTTTCCTAGGCACTTCCATCATAATATTATGTCTTATCATCTTCTTGGCGATCACAAGTACTACACAGCGGTGAATTGACTTTCTTCATTAGATAAGCAAATGTATTTAATGCAATATGTTCACGAACGAACCTTGAGCATTAATTCATTAACCCATTCAAAATTTACAGATCTAATATCTAACTTGCTTTAAAGTTAATGAACGTTCCTGCAACTCGCAGATTTTATAACTTATCTAATCAAAACCATCAGGAAACCATTACCCTAATATGATTCTCTGAAAGGTTTCTATTCCATCGGAGGTCAGCAAATGAAATGCACTTTTGTGGCTCTACTTTGAAGCGAAACTGATTGAAATGTAATACCTAGATAGCTATTGGATTTGATATCTAACTCCTGATGGCTTATAGGTAACTAGCTGTGCCCTGCGGTTTCACCCGCGTAGTCTTCGTTCCCGTGGGAATATACGAATAGAATATATGTTATTTCCTTATGTGTTATTTAAGGGTCTTAACTATCTACATACCTAAATGACAGTCCAATCGGTTCAGTAGTTTTGGCGTGAAAGAGAAACAAACATCCATTTATTCATCCATCAACCCAACCATGCTCAAAAAATTTAGCATTGATAATACGAGTATTAGTAGGATATCGAATTTGTAAAATATGTAAGAAATATAATATAATTTACAAGTGTAATTCCCATAACTTCTTTCCCGTGGATATTTCTGGAATCCCATTCCTATTATTCTTCAATAGATAATTGGCTAGCGAACAAAACCAAACTTGTCCACACCATGTGATATATATTTTATGGTGTTCGTCAAACAATGTATTTGCCTACACAATATTCTCAACCAAAAGAGGCTCTAAACCTCTCAAAAAAATAGTTTACATTCAGAATCGGACGCTTTTTCATTCAGAATCAGGCTTGTCTATGTAATTGGTCACTTTTTTATTGAAACTATATCAAATTTTCTTCTAATTTTCAATTACTACCGGATAAACTTCTCAGAAACTTAGACATACATAACATTTAAAAACCGGACTTGTCCAAAATAAGGAGAAGTTAATTTTACTGGACAAAAGCCAGATCCGGACATTACATTTCGATATCCAATATATTATATACTAAAGGTAGCTGATCTCTATTTCCTTCCTTTTTTTTTCAATGCAGTCCATGGCAAACAAGCAGACGGTGTGCGGTGATGGCTCGCGGTTACCGCCGCCTATGGATTCCTGCAACACCAGAGGTATTGCCAGTATGTTGCCGACCCGACCAACACTCTATTCACTCTTCTTTTGAAGAACCCCATGTTGTCCTCTCCTCCCCACAAAAACGATTTAGGACACAAATCCCTTTTTTATCGCCACCTCCTCAATTGGATGTCTGTTCGATATTTTCGTTAGTTCGATTAGTACGATGATCGATATGGTTTTGGTAATTTGCTTGAGCGCTGGGCTAATATAGGCTGAAGCACACATTAACGCGAGCTCTGGGCCGCTACGCCATCGAAGCAGTCACAGTACACTTTGATATAATAAATTAATTCACTTCAAATAGGTTGCTAGCATGTAATTATCCATAATTATGTCAACCATTTCACATGCAATACGAATGGCATAATTACAGAGCGCACTACTAAATTGACCTCTTGATGGATTACAATTTAATAGCGGTTTTTTTAACATTTGATACCTTGTTATTATGTCGTAAATTATTATAAAAACGTTGCTTTTTGTTTTCCAAATGATTGGGGTAGCTCCCTGATAACAACGTTAAAATAAACTTTTACTTAAAAATATTCTTTAAATCGGCTTTTTTGTTATCTATTGAGGAAACCAATCATAATAATCTTTTCTTCTTCTTATTTATTTAATTTCTTCTATTTATAAAAACTAAAGTCTTGGCTGACTGACAAAATATTAGTCGGCCATCTCTCGCACCCCGAATGCGGGTTCTAACGACCAATGATAATGAGCCTTTTATATGCATCGACCGTATACCACAATATATCACAATTCACAATCTAACACCGGAAAGTAGTTTCATAACATATAAAATTCCTTTATCCTCATACACCGCTCAGATAAATTTAAAATGATCGCAAAAAGCACGAAAAATCCTCATACTGTCATACAATTTCTTTTATCTTTCCACAATTTGTACTTGTTCACTCTTTGCAGCGTCGCCCGCATGCTTTCACATTTTCCTGCCTTCAACCGGATAAAACTTTAAAATATCATGTCTAAAAATAAAGCGAAATTTTTCAGAGTTGATAAATGTGGGTATTACCTGTTTAAAATACTCTTTGTGTACAAAAGTGACGAAGAAATATCGCGTGTGGTGTTTTGGTAAAGGTTATTAAATTAAAGGTTGTACCTTTGTGTGTCTAAATTATGTTTTTTATTATTTTCAAACAATATTTCTGATCCAGTTTAACGATTTGGAACCAAAGTATAAAAATACTATATTTTAGGCGCCCATATTTGACGACAAATACCATAAGAACATATTTTTTTAAAATAAGAATTTAAATTGAATTAAAATAGATACATTAAAAATTTCAATAAAAAGCTCTCCCTTCTTTGTGTTGCATGCATTGTGTTGATGTTACAGTTAATGTGATTAATTGAACATTATTAATAATTATCGCTTAAGCCTTGGCCAACGTATAAGTTTGGCCATACAGAGAGGTAATGTAGCTAGTTTTTTGGGCACCTTACCTGCAGGAGGCGACCTAAATGATATTTTTTATTTATAATTTATGTTAAGTTATTAGTTGAATTGTTTTATTAATATAATGTAACACGTCTGAATATATATATTTAAATTATCGCTTATTATTAATTATAATTTCACGATATATAAATGTGAATAATGCATATTTTATGAAAGAGACGGGACTTAATCGCGTTAAAAACATTTATTATTTATCCCAAGATAGATCTGCGGATATCGTGAGTGTTGTGTGTCGCGATAACAATTATTTACAAGACCAAGTGCGGGGTAGTTTAAGATTATCCTCGCTCTTCCCGACGGTGACACTCGCATTCTCCAGTCTTCTCGTGACCACGGCTGATGCAACTCAGTCGAAACGTGGAGGTAAATATATAATAAATGTTTTTAACGCGATTAAGTCCCGTCTCTTTCATAAAATATGTGTTCGAATCGTGAATAATGCATTAAAATTTATCACTTTTATCTAGTAAGAAAGCAATTGAACGTCATTGCTTTTAGCTTTTATAGTTATTATTAATAATTCTTGGTCTTGTAGCCCCTAGAGTGTTTCTATAAAGTGCGGGAGCCAGAAGCTCAAGGGAGGTCCTAAACCTGAAGTGGCAATGCGACGTTCACAGTTCAAGTTCAAGCCCACGCAAACCAAAATGAGTTGGTTAGGTCAAATTAAGTTACAGATACGACACAAAACACGTTAATTTTATTACATTTATCGGTACTAGGTAAAATTATTAATAATCATCGATATAAATATGATTACTTTCATACTTTATCACGATATTATAATGATCCATAATTATTAATATTCCATTAATGATATGTACCGTAAAATTGATACTATGACGTGGAAAAAAAAAAAAAAACAAACTACTTTCTAGTGGTAATGATAGCGTTATTTTGAGCAGCCCTTTTCTTGTGAAATCGGTGTGTAGGTAGGTCGGAGTCGGGTAAGGCGTTTACCTACTGTCGAGTGGTTTAAAAGCACTACGGCCGATCATGAAGTCCGGGGTTCGATCTCCAGATCAGGCAAAAAGTAATATTGTATATTTCCATCACAAATTTTTCTCAATGACACAAATAATTTAATTTTTTCTAATTATTTAATTAGAAATAATTTAATTAAAAATTATTTAATTAAAAATACTTAGAAATAATTTAATAAAAAATTATTTCTAAGTATAACTAAAGCCAGCCACACGCAATTTGAAGTTCAAAAACGCGAGATATTCTCGAGACAAACTCACACCTACTTAATATAATATTATTCTTGGTGTAGACGGGGGTACAATTTCAAGTTAGTTTAAAACATTAATCATTTCCTCCACTATGAATAATGAATAGGCTACTCTCAAGATCGTCGTGCAGCTCGGTTAGGTATGAATTTGGTTTAAGATTGAAAAAGTTCTGTTTCTGCAGAGTTACTGGTTATTAGTAAATAATGTCATCTAAAAGGGTCATTGTCATTCGTCATCATAGTTCTGCACCAAAGTTGTTTGGATTTTGGGTCACGACAACCTTACATTATAATTTTGCATACATACATTCACGCCTTTTTCCCGAAGTGGTAGGCAGAGGTCTACCCAGGACTCAGTCCCATAATCATGTCCCATAGTCATTATAATTTTGATTTAATTTTTTTTTATTGCGACGCGCGTTCCAATTTTATTAGAACATAATTTGCTTAATGTATTATTATTATTGGCAATGCTAAAAAATATTATTTATGCACATTTAAAAATCTAGATTTTATTAGTATCATAATGTAATGTTACGTGGCCCTAACACCGACAACTCCTTGTGTGTTTGTTGATATTTGACGCTCTTGTTGCAAGAACGAACGAGAAAATGCAAGAAGACTTTATTTTCTAATAAACTTTAAGCGGAACACCTACTAAGCTAAGAACACAATTACAACTTCAAAAGGCATAAAGAACTGTAGGTAGAAAACGTCTAAAGAATCCGAAGAAAAGTTTCCAACATTAGTGTCCTACTTGTGCATAATAAAAAAAAGAAAAAGACGGAGTACATACATAGTGGAAACTATTTTATTTAAATTTACTCCTACAATACTTACTATTACTCAATCGCTACATAACTTCTTAATTCAGACACGTGACAGCCTCGTTGGCTCAGATGACAGTAACTCTGCTTTCTGTGCTGTAGGCCCCGGGTTCAATCCCCGGCCAGTTCAAACATTTTTGTGCATGAACATGTCTGTTAGATCTGTGTCTTGGTGTTATAAACTTATACAAGTATGTATATCAGTCAAAGTACAGGCTCCTAGCCTAGTTTGGGACCAGATGACCGTATGTGGAAGTTTTCTCATATATTTTATCAATTAACATGAGAAAAAGAAAAACTGAAATCCAAACAAACATTAGATTTAGAAATCTTAGTAGAACCTATAAAATGTGCTTAAAACTGTTTAAAAATTAAACGGAATGCGTTTTACCTTATATAGAACTGAGTTGGGCTGACACTAATTAAATTGATACGAAACTTCGCGAAGCCTTATTAATTATGAATGTGAAAGTTTCGTCGCTTCAAGGAATTGATTTTCGATATTTAATCACAGAGTAACATCTGAATGGTTTAATTAAATTAATATATAGGTTTATATTATATACCTAGGTAGGTACTGATCGTTGAGATTTTTCATTCTCAAAGGTTAATGAAATTTTTATCATTATCATCAGGCGGAAGACGTCCACTGCTGAACCTGCCTTCCCCATAGAACGCCATAAACTATTAATGCAGCCGGCTTGCTGATTGCAGTAGTTGGAATACTTGGAAACGGAGAGTGCTGCTACCCACTCTCAGAATTATGTTCCTGTACTGAGTCTCACGGCTCCCACGCGATATGAAAGGAAAGAAAAAAAGAGATACAATTCAACAAGTTTTTTAATGTTATAATATTTTCTTAACCTAAGCGATTTCTATTTGTTACTGTTACTCATCTGGCACATATATTTTCAAATTTCTTCAATCATTTTTAAATTCATTACGAAACTGAATATTATGATACAATTACCTATCTACGCGTACTTGGTATTTTTGTTGCTTGAAGGCGCTCCGCAAACAAAGCAACTCTGATCTCCTTATTATTTTAATTAGAATAAGAAGTAAGAATAAGAAGTAAGAATAATATAAGAATAAGTAGTAAGTCTTAACTGACAATTTATGTAGACGTGCCTTTTCCATCAAAGAATACTCGAACACTATCCCTAAAAAGGAGTGGAATGAACTTATGAATTATTTATTAAAGAATTTCTTAGAATTATTATGTAATAAAACATACACAAAATATCGTATTAGTACACACGGCGCACGTCAACTCAATTAACGCAATTTCTTTCTTTCCTTTTGTCACAAAAATCGTTATAAAAACAAATCATTGTTAATAAAAAAAACGTTTTGTGATCAAATAATACGGCATTATAAAGGAAAATGTAAGTGAAATTTCTTTAAGATGAAAACTGATAGATCGACCTTTGAACTAAATACACAAAATCTCATGTTCGGCTTCCTGGTATAATTAGAAGGCAGGTATTGTTTATATACAACTTTGAGTTGTTCCACCGCCGGTGAGTCAGCTATGGGCGATGGAATTTCTTGCTATACCCAAGATGCATTCAGCGCCAATAAAAGGGATTTGATATAATAAGGCGAGGCCACAAGATTGCGTTACAAAAATTTGCAAGAAACATATACTATTTTCATGTTTATATATATATATTGG
The DNA here is from genome assembly GCA_947063395.1 of Hemistola chrysoprasaria. Taxonomy (NCBI): domain Eukaryota; kingdom Metazoa; phylum Arthropoda; class Insecta; order Lepidoptera; family Geometridae; genus Hemistola; species Hemistola chrysoprasaria. The sequence goes on along the minus strand of OX346731.1, from coordinate 4,881,048 downwards.
CAGGTTTTCACGCGCTTGTCCTTGTACTTGTCAAATGCGGCAATTTAAATTACGCCAAAGTTACCGATCCTGTCTGACATTATTCTTCACGTACACTAGCACTCCTTGCGAACTGTTTTTTTTAATAGCCGCATTTTCGAAACTTTTGTTTGTAGGAAGTGCGTTATCTGGTCATTCTGGCGAAGAACCATCTCCTTAGCATCTCCTTATATGGGTCTTCACCATTATATTCCTTAAAAGTAATTTTGAGATTGCATTGACACTGACTTCTCTAGCTTATAGATTTTTTCATTTAATATCAAAATCCCATACTGAACCATTTTTTAAATATTTAAAATAAAAAATAAGCGAAATGAATGCTCATCGCTGGCTGTGAAACAGCTGCCTTATATAGATAACAAGGTTTAAAATTACCTAAATATTCATAATACGAGTAAATTTGGTACAAAATAATGAAACGGTTTATAGTTAAATATGTTATGAACTCATACTTTTAAGTATGTATTATAATGCATGCTATATGCTCATTAAAATTGTTTCTTGCTTTGCGTTTTGAGTTAAATACCAATATTATTTATGCGTACTGTTCACTCTCTAAATCTTCCATATCGCTCAAAATCTCGAGCTTTACCCGGTTATTTTGATAGGCGTCACACGGAGACCGATTTGAGTCCTTTGAGCTTTCAATCTAGCAAGGTAACGAACGGATAGCCCCTATCGGGGTCCATCTCTGAAATCTTCTACAGAAGATGAGTTCAAAGACAGCCCCCGCTAAGTGCAAGGACTATTAATTGTGAATGGATGGAAACTACTTGATTTGTCTATGGGTGTGATTTCTAGATGGATGGTGACCGGGCTTATAGCTCGAGACTCCGGCACCTGCCACTTCCGTCTCATGGAGAAATATTACGGCAGGCGATGAATCGCCGCTCCCCTTATTACTATTATTACTAAGTTTCCAATATAGAAGCAAAGCCCAGTGGATCAACTAGTCAATATAAGCTATAAAAGTAAGAAGTAAGTTAACGAAGGAGTAAGTTTCCCCTTGGAATATCAGCGCAAGTAATAAATCCGAGTAAACACCTAGGCTTACGACTGTGTACGTTGATACAATGGAAAACAGTTACTGAGCTCTTGATATTTCCAACAAAGGGCTGGTTTTATTGTTACTGGTAAAACTAACCCGCCTCCATAATACGAACAGTAATAGAAGTGTGGAAAGCGTTTAATTGCTTGTTTGCACACAAAAAATGACGTTTAAGAGCAAATTTTACTGCTGTTGTCACACGATCGCAAGTTCGTAATAGCACGCCCTTTTTTCTAAACAATGATCCTTTATATATTTGACGCAGTTTCGACTACTGTTCAGCGTTACTTATTAAAGTAACGATGAACAGCTAATATTTTATTAACCTATAAAGGTTAAAAAAAGATATTTTTAACCTATAAAGGTTAAAAAAATCTTCTTAATAGGTTAAAAAAATCTCATTTCAAGCACATATTTAAACATACAATCACGTCTTATTCCTGAAAGAGTAGGCTGAGGTACCCAGGACTCAGTCTTATAGTAGGCACACCCACATTTCATCATAATCATCATCATCATCTCAGCCATATGACGTCACTGCTGAACATAGGCCTCTCCCCCATAGATTTCCACCCACATTTAGGCAGTATGTTATTGGTCCCATGTCATTTCATTTATTTCACCAAAGTTTAACATAGAACGTTATAATAGGCAAGTCATACATAATATAACATATTACATTACATTATTCTTACTTACATTATCTTCAATTAATTAATATTATGTCATACATACAATGTTACAGTTACACAATTATTTATTTTTTTGTATCTTATAACTATATTATGTGTAATGTATATCCGAGGTTGAACATCTCACCCTTCCACGTACCGTAATAGGGGGCGAGCATTTTCCATCTACCGGGCACAGCCACTTATTTATATTTATAAAATATTATCTTTGGTCTGAACATTAGATAACTTTATAAATATCAATAACCATATGGTTAACCAAATTTATTTTGATGCAAATAAAGGCCACATAAAGACCTAAACACAAACAACGGAGCAGATTTTTTTTTCTTTTTCTCCATAATTGTAAAATTCTATTTTGAATGCAAATCGAACAATCTTAAGTACTGCATTATTAAGTACAGTGTGTTGAAAGGCCGCAGAGGTGTTCACAGTACATCGACTGCCGACTAACAAAACGGCCTGAGAATTGTTTGCAAGTGGCTTACGTCAGTAATGCCTTTCAGCCTCATTGAATACTTTTCGTTTATTTACTTTATTTAGTGTGTTGTTTTTAGTTCTACTTCTGGGTGTTGAATGCAGCAGAGCGGTAGTGGATGCGTGTTTTTTTTATGATAGTGAGTGTCAAGACGAGCAAATCAGATGCCAGATGGTAAGCATCATGATTGCCCCTATTAGACAGAGTGCCACCCAGTGTTTTAAAATTCAAAATTCAGTGCGGCACTGCACTGCGCCTGTCACCCTGAGATATGAGTTGTTGAATCTCATCATGCCCAGTAATTTCGCTGGTAACATTGCCCTTCAGACCGGAACACAGTTATGTTTGTACATTACTGCTTGGCGGATGAATAACTGGCAAAGGTGTGGTACTTCCCCAAGCGGCCCCCTGCTAAAGAGGCCTACCACTACAAAAACTTTATTTTTAACTTTGTGATTATTTTAACCCGACTATGTAAAAAGGGCCTTGATTCTTTAATTACTTTATCAAACTCAAACTCAAACAGATTTATTTAAATAGGTCATAATCTGACACTTTTGCACGTCAATGAAGATAAACAGTACTGAGTCTGCCGTGCGTTCGGAAAGATACCTCTACAAGAAGAACGCACAAGAAACTTGTAGGGCTTAATTTTTTCAACAGATAGTTGCACAATATCATTTGATAATTCATCATTTGATAATGATATTGTAAAACTATCTGTTGAAAAAATTAAGCCCTACAAGTTTCTTGTGCGTTCTTTTTGTAGAAGAAGAAGAACGCCTCGATGCCTCGACTGCCTTGGTGGCGAAGTGTAGACTGCCGATCATGAGGTCCCCAGATCAGGCAAAGTGTTATTTGTATTTTTCCATTAGGAACTATCTCAGTGACAGCCTGAAGTCTGGAATTGTGCCATGTAGATGGCAATAGGCTCACCCCTATTACATGGGACCAATAACATACTAGCGAAATGTGGGTGTACCTACTATGGGACTGAGTTCTGGGTACACCTCTGCCTACCCCTTCGGGCGTGATTGTATGTTATGTAATTGTCATTATCTCAGCTGTAGGACGTCCACTGTTGGACGTAGGGCTCCCCAATTAATTTCCATCTAGTTAAGCTGTAAGCGGCTTCATACAGCGTGTTCCTGTTCTATAAGATCGCATATATACTTTATGGGTGGACGTCTTACTCTGTACTTGCTGGTTCGTCTCAATTCTACTTATTTTAAAATAATTTTCTGTGGAGTGCAGATGAAATGTCAGTAACACGCCAATCGAATAATCGAATAAAGAAAAAACAGAAAGTGGTCTTTGGAGTCCCAACCAACAATTAAAACAGAAAAAATAATTCATCCTATTGACCTTCCCACTGACATTCCACTGCCAATCAATCAGCACTCAATCAATCTTATGTAAAGTTGCCTAATCGTCTCAGGAATCTCGACAAACCCGCAAGTAACCAAACAATCAAACAATAGTGCTACGAAGCTACGAAGGTCTAGGATTCGTAGCTTCGTAGCACTATAGTGTATAGTGCTCGCAATATATTGCGAGCTACGACGTAGCACAAGACTTGCGGTCGGGTGTCAGTAATCCTTTGAGTACAAGCTGGAAGCTACTTGTAGCTTGTTTAAGCTATTTCTGTAGTATGACAAGACCTAGTCTGTTGGTACTTTAGGAGCTTTAGAGTGGTATTACACCAAATTATCTTAATAACATTATGTAGTATTATTACTCATTTGTGTTGAGAGCCATAATGAAATTACTTAGGGTTCGCTCGGGTATATTAGTCTCTTTGAGAATAATATAATTATAGAATAGAATAGAGAACTCTTTATTATTAGTATCACAACTAGTACAAAAACAATAAAATCACATATTAAAACTAGAAACGTGTAACAAGGACGGTGGTTTCACAATTCAAATTAATTAATTTAAAATCTATACCAAAAATATTGTAAGTATAATAATAATAGTAAATAATAATATCTCTATAAAACTAATACGTAGTTTATTTAATAAATTATTATTTTCTATTGTACAAAAACGGTATCTTCTCTGATACAAATACCAAATTCTTGATTGACTTAACTGTAGTAACGAGTAGACGTCATATTATTTAACTTTTTGTATAAACTGTTACTTACTACTTATTTTTTTAAACAAAAAAGTACCTGCGACACGTCGATTTAGTATTTTTTTTCATGGGATTATTATGACATCATTTATATGATATGGTAAGAATGGTACGCGTTGCACGATAATGTAAACCTTAGTTTTGACAGTTGTTAATAATACAATATAATATAAGTACGCAGGGCACCTTGTGGTGAGCTGTCGGTTAGTAGCGACCCCATGGACCTGAGTGCTCCCTGGGAGGGTTATGTTCTTCATCTCCGGCTTGCCTTCACCGGCCGGCCGCAGTGAACACTGACGAGGAACAGTCTTCCACCTCTGTGTTGACTTCATTGGCCGGCAAGAGTGGAGTCGCGAGAGCCTCGTGCTCGAGGGAGGATGTGAAGCATAGGTGGCGAGTGGGCGAGCGTGATGCGACCCGAGGGTAACGCAAGTCATCGCCGTTTAAAGTCTAGGGACGTAGTCTATTCCTCTAGTCGGAAACTTTCATCTGGCTCATTTCCTATTTACCATTGTAACTATGGTTGCGGCCAGTTGACTCAGCCGGTATTGCCCTGGCTTCTAAGCCAGGTTCAAACCCTAGCTAGGTCATTTATGCGCATAAGCATGATAGTTTGATCTGAGTCTGGGTGTGATAAGCGTATTATAAGTATTTTTTTCATGATAGTGAGTGACAAGACGAGCAAATTAGGTGCCTGATGGTAAGCATCATGATTGCCCACATCAGACACACAGTACCACCCAGTGTTTTAACATTCAAAATTCTGCGTGCCACTGCACTGCGTCAGTCATCCTGAGATATGAGTTGTTGAATCTCGTCATGCCCAATAAGTTTGCTGGTAACATTGCCCTTCAGACCACAGTAATGTTTGCACATTACTGCTTGGCGGATGAATAACGGGCAAAGGTGTGGTACTCCCCCAGGCGGCCCCCTGCAAAAGAGGCCGTCATTTTTTTAGTCTTTTTTTAGTTTGGCTACCAGAAGACTGATTAGTTTGGCTACCAGAAGACATATCAGTCTTCTGGTAGCCAAACTAAAAAAAGCCTGTAAGGCTTTGTCTAGTTTGGGACTACATAACCGTGTGTGGAAGTTGTCCCGTATTATTATTATTATTAGCTTAATTACTGGGCATGATGAGATTTAACAACTCATATCTCAGGGTGACAGGCGCAGTGCAGTGCGGCGCAGAATTTTTAATTTTATAACACTGGGTGACACTGTGTCTGATATGGGCAATCATGATGCTTACCATCGGGCACCTAATTGGCTCGTCTTGTACTCACTAGCGTAGAGTGTAGTAGGTGGCGTAGAGGGCGAATGCTCGACTGCCAATCAAGAGGTCCCGGGTTCGATCCCCAGGTCAGGCAAAGTGTTAAATATTGGCTTTTTCCATTAGGAATTATCTCAATAACTGCCTGGAGTCTGGAACTGTGTCCGATAGATGGCAATAGGCTCGCCCCCTATTACATGGGACCAATAACATACTGGCGAAATGTGGGTGTATATACTGTGGGACTGAGTCCTGTGTTACACCTCTGCCTACCCCTTCGGGAAAAAGGCGTGAATATAATATGTATGTATGTATGTTGTACTCACTATCATAAAAAAAAAGCTTGTTCAAGCAGTTGTCCTCTCGCCTCGCTAGTTAAAGCACAAGTTATTGTTAAACTTAGTTGGTGAAACTTGGCCCTATTTTATAAACAGTTAACATTCTCATATATGAAATCCTAAGCAGTAAACCAAAGTAAACCTGTTTAGCGTAGTTTACTGAGAACATTACAGGCACGTCGTATCGGGCACCTTAATGCACTCCCCTTTTAACCTACATCGCGTGAAAGCACCGTTTTACTCGAGCTAAGTGTGTAAAACAGGTCGATTACATCGTACACAATGGATTATGATCTTATGATCCAGTTTTTAATGCAAGCATGTGGTCCTGGGTTCGATTCCCAGGAAGAGGAAAGTGTCATTTGATGTTTCACTTGCCAATCAATAGGATAATCTATATCAATAGGAGCGTCTAGTCTAGTTTTATGCCCGGTTCGTGGCAATAGGCTCGCCTTGCCTATGGAGCTTAATACAAATAGAGTGATATGTATTATGTACCTACTAGCTGTGTCCCGCAGTTTCACCCGCGTAGTCATTGTTCCCGTGGGAATATCGGGATACAAGTACTTATTATATTATTCCACTCTCTCGCCTGGACTGCCTCGGTGGCGTAGAGGGCGCATGCTCGACTGCCAATCAAGAGGTCCCGGGTTCGATCCCCAGGTCAGGCAGTGTTAAATATTGGATTTTTCGATTAGGAATTATCTCAATAACTGCCTGGAGTCTGGAACTGTGCCCGGTAGATGGCAATAGGCTCGCCCCCTATTACATGGGACCAATAACATACTGGCGAAATGTGGGTGTATCTACTATGGGACTGAGTCCTGGGTACACCTCTGCCTACCCCTTCGGGAAAAAGGCGTGAATGTATGTTATTATATTATTCCAGGGTCTAAACTATCTATATTCCGAATTTCATTTCAATCGGTTCAGTAGTTATAGCGTGAAAGAGTAACAAACATCCGTTCATCCATCCATCTCTCAAACTCTAGCACTTATAATATTTTAAGGATTATTGTTAAGGTACACCTCTGCTTTGACCCTTTAAATAAACAAGATGTGATGTAAGGTTATGTTTTAATACAACTGGATATTCTGAAGTAATAGCTATCCCCCGCGGTTTCATCCGCGTAGTCGTCGTTCCCGTTGGAATATCGGAAAAAAAGTATTTTTTATATTATTCCAGGGTCTGAACTACCTATATACCGAATTTCAGCTCAATCGGTTCAGTAGTTTTGACGTGAAAGAGTAACAAACATCCATCCATCCATCCATCCTCACAAACTTTCGCATTTATAATATTAGTAGGATCTTATTACACACCCAGTGTGTGTGGAAGTTTATATCGATGTGTGTGTGTTACCTTTTATTTTGTAACAAAACAAATATTATAATGACATTAACATAATATAATGTAATTGTACAATCAATTACAACAACATGTTGCGCTAACAAAAACATTAACATAACAAACACAAAACTCATAAAACATTGATAAATACGACCACATGGTTCAACTCTACCAATAAACTTCCATATTTGTGAATATTATTATGGATAAAATTGGAGAAAATGTTGTTTTTGTCGCAAAATAGGCACGGCATGCATTAACGCATGTATTAATGCTTCGATCCTCAATGTTAATTTTCAAAATTGTGTTTGAAACAGTCACTCTCATAACATTTATTTACGATGCTTATTCAAACGTATCACACCGTTACTACTATTATTTATTCTGTGCTATAACGCTTAAACATCTGCATATACCTTTTGGACATTTGACATAAATAAAATTTATGAAAAAAAAAATAGATGCTTCTTATTCCCCTGTTTCCTCCGAAAATAATTAACCTATCCGATAAATTTATATTCTGATATTTTGACTATGAAGTCCCTGTATTCTTTTACTTCATAATCTCTTATATTTTTTCTAGTGAACGCCTATTATTAACCCATTAGAATATTGCTAACCCATTCTTTAAATTTTATATTTATATATGTTTATAATTAAGTATATTATGTCCCTGTCATTTAAGTTACTCTTTCTCTTTATAAACTCGGATTTTTCATAGTGAACTTCCAAAATTCCCTGTTTCACTCGCGTAATTACACGTTCACTATAAAAAAATGAAGTCTTTAAAAAAGAAAATTAAATTCTAGAGACATAGTCTATTTCGTCTCCATAATATCAGGATCAGGTCGAGTGTCTGAGTGTCTGTTAATAGATTAATTCACAGAAAACTCAGTTCTCCACAGTCACCCATGATTGGCAAAAACACCTACAACCACTATGTCACTGAAGCGGCAGTCAAGTATTCAAGTCGGTTCAATTCTGCGGCAATCCTTAGAAAAACAAGAAATAACTAGGCATGGAAACTGTGATGCTTACAAATGGTCCATATAGACATGTTCATGATATATTGTTACGTTTGATCATATCGTAGGCGTAACTCGCTCTCGGGACGTCGGCTCAATATTTCTTATTACTTCTCAAAGAGAAGGAATCAAGGAAACTGCGATGTTATTTTTGGATATATCTTATGCTTAACTGGCTTGCGCCATTTCCTTCATAAGTTCCGGATTGTGTTGAGTTTTGTCTACTGATTCATATTTATGGAAGTTTATGAAAAGTAGAAGCGGGAACATCTTAAATAAATACCGTTAATTTTATCTTACAATCTGTAATATACTTGCACGAGAAAATTACTACATTTCTATCTGTATAAAGATAAAGATAAAGATACATTTATTGCCAGTATAGAAAAAAAAAATACATACAAGAAAACGAATACAAACAGATTACAAAAAAATTAAATAGATTTATATTACTAGCAATTGGGATATGCTCAGCTTAGTGCTGCACAAGGTGACCCTGTGCAGCGCTGGTTTTCAGCATATCCCAAGCTCGAACACAGATGTTAGCCGAGTAACGAAAAATATGTTATAAGCGGGATTACAAATTACTTAAATTAATTTTATTATGCCAGTGATGGTTACTGCACTGCATAAGATGATTACAACACTATCTCAATATGTGTGCGTGGCTGAGTGTGTAAAGGTGTGGGGGTGTGGGTGTGTGGGCGTGTGGGTGTGTGCGTGTGTTGGGGTGTGTGGGGGTGTGTGGGTGTATGTGTGTGTGTCTATGTTCACCCCTTAATGATTTTAAAAGTTGCTTCAAAGTATATTTATATATTTCTATTTCTATATTGTCTATATGTGTCTTTATCCGACTGCTGAGGAAGGAAATAATTATTATCAATGTAATGGATTTCGACACCAAGAGACACGATGTAACATGTAATTCAACAATTACATCTATTGTAATTCGTGAACAAAATCTGTTATGTTTAATCACTATCACGACGTTTTAGTACTTAAATTTTATTGAACTGGATTGAACGGTAAAAGCATTGATTAAATTTAGTGCAACTCAACCTACTGATCCTATTTTGTTCTAATCTCTCATTGTTTTTCGTACCGACAATACTTGTTCTTATGAAGGTTCTAAATAATTTTAGAAAACTAATAAAAACAAACTTTACATCTCATTTTATTACAAGTCAAAAGTTAAGCATTCTTAAACACAACGTAAATTTTTAAAAAGATGTGATATTATTAAAACACTTCTCCCTGTTTTGTAACTCGTAAACAAAATGGGTACTAAACAAAGTTGATTCCCTGAAACACGGCGCGACGCGGATACACCAAAATTCGCTTTAGGCACGAGTGGGACATAAATATTTAAACATTTTCGAGAGCCTACCTAACTTATGAACTCCGTTGACCGCATGCCAAAATCTCGAGAATTGGCTTAACGTAGACTGCTAAGCAAGTCGACTTTCATCATCATCATCATCTCAGCTATAGGACGTCTACTGCTGAACATAGGCTTCCATCATAGATTTCCATCCAGTCCGGTTGTAAGCGGCCTGCATCCAGCGTGTTCCTGCCGTCCTTATCAGATCATTTGTCCACATTGTGGGTGGACGTCCTACGCTGCACTTGCTGGTGATCGCCATTTGAGAACTTTATACCCCATCGGCCATCAGTTCTACATGCTATGTGTCCTGCCCATTGCCATTTCAACTTGCTAATCCGCTGACTTACCAATTTAGCCCTGACCTTCATGTTTCAAAGTATTTCGAAGTACCCCTTTCGTAAATCTCTTTATACATCGTATCAAGAACATGTCAAGCTTCCCAATAATATTATAAAGTTTTGATTTATGTATGTCTTTATTTCTTTTAACGCCAAACTAATAAAACAATTCGACGAAAATTTTACATGTAAGTAGTTTAAATTTAGTAAAACACATATAGTTTTAAACGTATACCGATATTATTGTAACCACATAAAAAAAAAATAGAAATTTTCATATGTTATTTATATTAAAAATCAGTAAAAATAACCTTTTTTAATTTTTTAGCTAGGGTAAAATTAAAATGATAAAATGATAAATTGCCAAAACTAAGTACTTGCCTGAGTATAAAATAATGGGTTTCAAAATTCTTTTATTTACACAAATAGTCGACCTATTCAAATACTATTTCATTCAAATTGAAATAAATTTGGTGTAATTTTATTAGGTTATTTTATTCAAGATAACGTATAAAAATTTAATATCTTACTTAAAAGTACTTCATACATTTATTTCATTTATTCACGAAACAACAAATTATGTCGTTATTCCAGGTACAAAGTCAAATTATAAGTTTAAATAATAATTAAATCGCTGAAAATATTGTGTTTATAACATGAACTGTATAAGTTCAATTAGGCATTCATCATTATCTCAATATTTTTTTATATTATCTATATAAAATGTTACTGATCTAGTTATCAATTATAAATGATGACCTAAACAAAAATTTACAAACATAACTAAAAATCTAGATCTGCTAAGTGCTTGGTGGAGGTGTCAGGTGACCTTGATGCTGGCTTGTATATTGCACAAAGGCTGAGCATCTGCTTCCAACGAGGCAATGCCGCCAGCATTCTGGCTACTTTCCTCTCCTCCAAGGGCTTCTCCAAGGGCAGATCTAGATTTTTAGTTAGGTATGTAAGTTTTTGTTCTAGTTTAGTTTTAGTTTAAATGTTGTAAATTTATAATATATAGAAATAAAATTATAAACTTTCAGTAATATTTACAAAATTAAAACTAAAACTGTTATCTCAGGATAACAGTGTAAGAAATGAGTTTGAATCTAAAAATATTATGGTCACATTGTTATTATTTAGGCGTATAACTACGGTAATTGCCTACAGATTTTGGCAAGTCACTGATAGTAAATTATGATAGTTTGCCCTAGATCAATATCAGTTTGAAGCCAAGTGTTGCACTATACATACAACATTCGATTGGCATATGTTTTTAACGCAGTTTCGTTATATCCTATCCTCTTCCTACTAATATTAACAAATTTTTAAGATGATGGATGGATGGATATTTGTTACTATTTCACGCCAAAACTACTGAACCGATACATAGGTTACTTCTTTCCCGATAGTCTTACGGGAACGAAGACTTCGCGGGTGAAACCATGGTACAGCTAATACGTGATAGAATATTGAAAAATAAAGATACTTTTTGTAGTGGTAGGCCTTTTATGCAGGGGGCCGCCTGGGGAAGTACCACACCATTGCCAGTTATTCATCTGCCAAGCAGTAATGTGCAAACATTACTGTGTTCCGGTCTGAAGGGCAATTACCAGCGAAATTACTGGGCATGACGATATTCAGCAACTCATATCTCAGGGTGACAGGCGCAGTGCATAATGTTGAACTTTCAAACACTGGGTGGCACTGTGTCTGATATGGGCAATCATGATGCTTACCATCGGGCACCTGATTTGCTTGTCTTGTCACTCACTATCATAGAAAAAAACTATTTGTTTTTAAATAATAGGCACCAGGCACATTCCATTTCAGCATATTAATTGCGTCCTAGGCTAGACAAGGTTGTTCAAAATTCAACATGCGTAGTTAATTGAAACTAGGAATACGTTAGATACACACAAAGGCTTATTAAAATTCAAAAGTGGGCCTTGTCTCCAGAGAAATTACTGCCATTTTACATCAAAGGTTCTCTCTAAATTGTGTAGAAAGTAATGAATAAATATCTTTTGGATGAATAGACGATTTCATTCAGTGAACGAAGATACATTTTGATATTTTCGATAAAATAGGTGTAGGTTATAAACTATAGGTACACAGGCAGAAAGTGTACCCAGGACTCAGATCCATAGTAGTACACCCATACTTCCCCACATATTTTTTTAGGTCCCATGTTATAGGGGGTAAGCTTATTGCCTACCGGGCACAGTTTAGATTTCAGGCTATTAATGAAAAAAAATCCCTAATCTAAACATCCAATATTTTTTCCCTGACCTGGAGATTGAAGCTGGGACGTCATGATAGGCAGTAGCGCTTGCGAACCACTACGCCACCGAGGCAGTCATATAACTACCATTAAAAATATTGTAAACAAAAAAATAACTATCTTCGGGACGACCTGACTATTTTCCCAACGAACTTATATTATTCAGACAGCCTCGATGGCTCAGATGGTAGTAACTCTGCTTTCTGTGCCGCAGGGCCCGGGTTCGATCCCCGGCCAGGTCAAACATTTGTGTGCATGAACATGTCTGTTTGATCTGTGTCTGGGTGTTATAAGCTTATATAAGTATGTATATCAGTCATCTGGTTACCTTAGTACAGGCTTCTAGCCTAGTTTGGAACCAGATGACCGTGTGTGGAAGTTGTCCCATATTATTATTATTATATTATTCTGGGTGACTGAGCAAAATAATCTCAAAATATTAAGTTTGCAAAGACAAAATAGTAAAGGGTAACTAAGGTACTCTTCAGTGACTTTCTCTTCCTTTGTTAGCTCTTATGAAATATACATGCAGAATTAAACTACACGGTCTGTCTTTTGGAATTACAGCAAGTGCGCCAATTTCAGGGGATGAAAAGGTCACTTAAAGTTCTGGCTAGCCAGAATACTTAAAAGCTTATCCTAGCTACGAGAAATTTGACACAATCCTTAAAAAAAAAAATACCAAATAGATTTTGAGATCTAATCTCAAAATCTATTTGGTAAGCGTTCACTAAAAAAATATTAAGAGTAAGCAAAATATATGATAGGAACATAATTTACTTCATCTTCAAAATATACAAATATATCAAATAGGTTTACTATATTTGGAGGAAACAGAGGAATACAAACGATTTGGTAATTTTTTCATAGCATTGTGTCAAACTGCTAAGTATTCCCCTTTCCTGTTTAGAAGTTAAGGGACCTAGTCACGAAGTATTTGTAACAAACCTATGAAAAATTTACCAAATAGATATTTCGTATTCTTCTGTTTTCTCTGAACATACTTTTAAACTAAAAAAAAAGAGAATATTTTTAAGATCGTCTGTTAATTGATTACAACCATTCCGTTACCAATTGTAATTCTCAAACTCAAACTCAAACTCAAACTCAAATATAGGTACTGACGGTAAAATTTCGTCTTTGCCAGAAAATCTATGTCCCTATCATTTTCTTTTCTTTTATGAACTCTTCATATTTTTGTTAACGTCTTTCCCAAACCCAAACTTTCCCAGCTTAACAAAAAAACATTTTTCGTCGTACCTAAGAGACCAATTTTCGTTTCGAAAGCAAAAATCTCAGGAGGTTCTAATACGTCATCAAAAGCAGCGCTCACGTTAAAAACAAAGGCTTAAAAGTATATTTAGCGTTAATACACCCAAAATGGGGTCTTTAGCCGTCACAATTATAAGAACAAAGGGGTTTTAGGAGAGCTTAACCCTAAGATGTCAGATGTAAGTTGAGATTGTCTGAAACAATGTGTTGAGTTTGAGTTTGTACGCACTTAACTTCAAGCGTTCAACGGTTGAGATCCTGTCATGTGAAGTTGCCATGTGACAAATTACTCTGCTAAGCGTAGTTTTGTGCGCGATTTGTTATGGTAATTCTTACTGTGTCCTGGAACTTTAACAAAATATGGGAAGAATCATAAGGAAAGTTTTGACAGGTCACTAATCTAACTTTATGACTCACAGGTTTATTCCGAACCTGACTCGGTGGCGGGTTAGGTTAGGAATAGCAAAAACTGAGAATATTGGACTCACTTGTCGTATAAATGCGAAAGTTTTGTGGCTGCTTAAGTGTTCATTAACTCTCCACGACTAAACTACCGAATCGATTGGCCTGTTTGGTATGTAGGTAGTATCTTAGACTATGATAAAATTTTCAGGTGATAACATAACATAACATACATTCACGTCTTTTTCCCGAAGGGGTAGGCAGAGGTGTACCCAGGACTCAGTCCCATAGTAGTTACACCCACATTTCGCCAGTATATTATTGGTCCCATGTAATAGGGGGCGAGCCTATTGCCATCTACCGGGCACAGTTCCAGACTCCAGGCAGATATTGAGATAATTCCTAATGGAAAAATCCAATATTTAACGCTGCCTGACCTGGGGATCGAACCCGGGCCCTCTTAATTGGCAGTCGAGCATGCGCCCACTACGCCACCGAGGCAGGTGATAACACTAAGAAATATAATGATGCTATGCCATGTATTAATTGTGGGCATCTCTTACGGGGAGATAGGCTACGTCAGCGTTGGTCCGCAACCTACCTTACAAGGAAATCTCAAACAAACATGGAATGCAGACTACGTCAGGCGCTAGTAGCGTATAACGTGTAATAAGTGACCTGCAACCAAACTGGCTCCGTATGGATCGACATGTTCCTGCGTATTCAACTAATGAAGTCGAGAGGGCGGCATAGGCTCTGGGCAAGCCTATGTTTCCTTAAGTCATCCCAGGCGACACATTGTCTGTGGAGTGTTCTAAGTGCTCTAGAATACCGGCTAGAGAATAGTGCTCCACCCTCTCTGCACGTGGTTGCCGTAAGAGCATAGGCTTATCTAGATCCAGAGGACGGGCAGCAGCGCTGTCTGTGTAAAACCATCGAACTGAGCTCGCTATGTAGCAGGACTACGTCCTGTGGACTTCAAACGGCTGATGATACAAATACAAATACAAAAACAGCTTTATTTCTGATGATGATCGAGTGTAATTCTGTACCATTTCAGATTTACTCCTTGAACGACGGGTAACCAAACGGTTTATTATGATAAAAAACTTATCTATAACAAAGTAAAAAGTTTGTGAAATTATGATAAAATTTTAATAGTCCACCGGTTCATTCATTACCGCCGTTTCCTTAAAACCTATCGGGAACAATAAATTTATTTACGATCACATTTATCTCAGCGAAAGTACATTTTTAAAATCCCAATAAAAAGTCGCCTTAGGAGGACAACAAACAGAATTTTTATAATTCCGTGTAACAGTTGAAACATAAATTTTATAAATGCAGACAGAGGGATCAATTTTTACTGTCCTTTGCGATGATTCTCTTTTACTTTTATTTTGTTTCTACAATCTACAATTCAACTTAACTTAGTATTATTGGCAGTCAGAGATTGCCATAACATACCATTACGCCTTTTTCCCAAAGGTGTGAGGCAGAGGTGTACCCAAGACTCAGTCCCATGTACCTAATAGAGGGTAGCCTATTGCAACCTGCTAAGGCTGTCATGGAGAAAGTTCATAATGGAAAATTCCATTAAGACTTTTTGCGTTACCTAGGGATCAACCCCGGGACCTCACGCAAACCACTACGCCTCTCGAGGAGGGAGAGGTGAGGTAAGAACGGAATGAAAGTCATAACTTTTTTTTTATGATAGCGAGAGTGACAAGACGAGCAAATCAGGTGCCTGATGGTAAGCATCATGATCGCCCATATCAGACACAATGCCTCCCAGTGTTTTAATATTCAAAATTCTGTGCGGCACTGCACTGCGCCTGTCACCCCGAGATATGAGTTGTTGAATGTCAACATGCCTAGTAATTTTGCTGGTAACATTGCCTTCAGACCGGAACAGAGTAATGTTTGCACATTTCTGCATGGCGGATGAATAACTGGCAAAGGTGTGGTATTTCCCCAGGCGGCCCCCTGCAAAAGAGGCCTGCCATTACAATATACCTATATTGCGATATCACTTATTATTTTACGGCAAAATCTGGACTCACGAGAGGGGGTTACAAGAAGAGCACACAGCTAATGCAACTTAGCCCCGCTATTGCCGTAAAGTAGGAGTCATTTCAAATCTTTCTCTTCTCCTTTCTTCCGTCGCTCGTGAAAAAGGGTTGTTAAAATAAGTATTCCCCATCTGTAAAGCAATAAAATACCTACGAAATATTACGTTCTAATCCACGCGGTCGCTTCGTTTCAGAGAGAAATAAAATTTTGAACTTCTTTACAACATTCATCAAGACGTCACGAGCAAAGCTTTTGAATAATAAAAATCTTGCTCAATACAGAAGTTTCAGCCATCTCTTTTATAACTTTATTATAAGACGAGAAGTTATTCCTTACATTTATTATTATTGTCTCGTTTGTCATGCGGGGTTGTGGTAAACACCAATAATGAGGTATTTGCATGTTCTTTATGCGAGCGTCGAGTGGATTTGTTTGTGAAAGCATTTGGCAATCATAGTTATGGTATTTTTATTAAGGTTTAGGAGGTGCCACATATATCACATCATCAGCCGGAAGACGTCCACTGCTGAACATAGGGCTTGCCCATAGAACGCCATAAACTATTCATATGGGGGATTTTGACGTAATCACCACGCTTAGCAGGCAGCTTGGTGATCGCAGTAGTTGGAATACTTGGTGCCGGAGAGCGCTGCTGCCCACTCTCCGGATATGTACCTCTGCCGGGTCTGACGACTGTCACGGGATGAGAAAGGGCTGGCCCTTATATACCCGGGAACCACACCGCCGCCACACAATGGGTATAAGCATCAATGTTAACTTTGGGTCCAGTAAGATCTGGATCCCAACGTAATTTGTCATGCTTACCTACGGAACATATACACTTCAATGCGACGTAGACAGTCAATTACACCATCGCCATATTATTTCAGTTAATTAAAAAAATCTTCCATGGATTATAAACTAAAAAATTCCTCCAAATCACTCCGTTCATTAATGAAAACCCCATAAAAAAATCGGTAGTTTATAAGTTTACCGTGACAGACAGATAGACAGACAGATAAGTAGCGATAATATTATATTGTTTGTAAAATAGATAAGATACACTTGCAGTAATAAGTTTATTTTTATCAAAGTTAAAAGAAACCAAATAATATAATTACAAAGTTTAGTAAAAACCATTCCAATCGGTTCAGTAGTTTTGGTGTGAAAGAGTAACAAACATTCATCCATCCTCAAAAACTTTCGCATTTATAATATTATTAGGATAAATCTCCATGTAATTACTTATGTGATTTCAAAAACAATCCTGATTGTTAATGAATTAAATATATGACAATGAAATGAAATATCCTGTTTTAGTGTATATCCCACTCGGTATATATATAGTATCACATCCTTTGACCCTTAAGGGCAATATAAAAAGGCACATCCAACGAGCTGAACTCCTCCCGTGCAAGACATCATCGGAAACTTAAGTGATTAACCGTTCCCCTGAGACTCTGAACCTACTCAATGGGGAACTTTTCACGGGAGCCGCATATTTTTATGCTAACGTTATTATAGCTTTAGTCCTCCCATCATAATATAATTAAATTTGTACCTTGGTACCTCTATATTATAGGGATTTTCGCTATTATTATAGATAGCCAGCATTTTGATTACGCGTCGCCTCGACCAAGCGCTCAGATAAGTTTTTGAAGCTGTATTGTTTAGTCTTTTTTCAATAAAAGCACCCTACCTTGTTGAAAGTAATATGTCATGCTTCATATATCTAGTTGGAGATTTTATAATTTATATGCGTATTCAAAAACTATAAAATCTTCGTGCAAGGATGCATGCAAGACGTTTAGACTAGATAGAAATCTATAGTGAAGGCATATTTGTCCAGAAGTGGAGCAACGGCTGAGATGATGATGATACATTTTGACCTTTACCTCTTTAAATTGGGAAAATTCCTCGTCATAATAATAGGTAACTTCCCGACTTGCCAGTGAATTCCGAAATATCCAGTTCGAATTTAAAGCAAAGATTTAATGGGCCGCATCGCTCCTGTGCGTTTAAGCAATTGGACTGGAAGAGAGATAAATTAGAACACCCCTCTGACGCAGATCACTGGAATACAGTAGATCAACTTCATCGGAATTGTTGCTTTAAAATTTTAATCGCTTTAAATGTTTCTTTTTATAACATTGAGATTTTTGAAAATATAAACATTAGGTATACTTGACACTGGAAAATATATTAAACGCGTGGTCCATAAAGAAGAAAAAACATACAGAGCTAGACGCGGCAGGCGCTGTATAGCGTTTAATTGCAATCAGTTTCTAGGCCAGTTTCTTAATATTGATCTGGTACTTGATATTAATAATATCAGTGGATAATTCAGATGCGATTTGACCTACTGCATTTCCTTTACGTGCCCTCAAGGGATCTCGCAAATGATTCCGGGATCAAAGTGTTTCTGCATAATACTTCGGAACAATGACGTTTACCTTTGTTAAAATTTGATGTTTGCTAACGACAAGCCCACGGCTTGTTGAGTGTGTGTACGGGGGAAATGGACTGGTTATGAACGAGGGGGAAATGTGAGATTTGGGAAATGGAATGGGTACATTGATATTAGTAATTTATTTCAAGGGGAAGCTGATCATTGTTTTTATAAGTAAAACGCTGAGTAAAAAAGATTAGCTTGTTGATATAACATACATTCACGCCTTTTTCCCGAAGTGGTAGGCAGAGGTGTATCCAGGACTCAGTCCCATATTAGATACACCCACATTTTGCCAGTATGTTATTGGTCCCATGTAATAGGGGGCGAGCCTATTGCCATCTAACGGGCATAGTTCCAGACTCCAGGCAGTTATTGAGATAATTCCTAATGGAAAAATCCAATATTTAACACATTGCCTGACCTGGGGATCGAACCCGGGACCTCTTGATGGGCAGTCGAGCATGCGCCCTCTACTCCACCGAGGCAGTCTTGTTGATATAGCTCACTTAATATAGTATATACCTACCTATAGTAGTACTTAGCGCAAAAATTATATTTCTATTCGGTTTTCCTTAATCAGGCAAAACTTATTAGACGAACTCCTTATCCTATCCTACTATTTTTTAAATGCGAATGATTGTAAGGATGGATGTATGGATGGATGTTTGTTTCTCTTTCACGCCAACCGAACCGATTGAGCTGAACTTATGTAAATAGTTTATAGATGGAAGAACACTTATGGTACTTTTTATCCCGATTTTCCCTCGGGAACGAAGACTACGCGGGTGAAACCGCGGGGCACAGTTAGTACAACATAATATACATATTTCCTCTCCCCTCCTCTACAGGTCGCATTTCTCAAGCGATTCTCGTGAAATATTTTGAGCATCTGCTCAAAACATTTTTTTTTTACTAACCTATACTTTCCCACTGCTGAGCAAAGGCCTCCCCCAAGTCCTTCCATACGTCACGTTCCTGCGCCACCTTTGGCCAGCCCAACTGGTACGCGACAAAACATTTATATTAATTTAATATAATAGATAAGTTAATACTGGCGAAATGTGGGTGTATCTGCTATGATAATGGGACTGAGTCCTGGGTACACCTCTGCCTACCCCTTCGGGAAAAAGGCGTGAATGTATGTTATGTTTAGATAAGTTATGCAGTATCTATTGCATAACATATTTTATCCATTACATTTTTTGGAATTTCAAATTGGCGAGGAATGAAAACATAAAATTGACTAATATCCTATCTATCAAATCACAAAAAGAATTGTATCAGTTTTTTTCGTTTAGAACTGACTTATAGGATGAGCAGTGAATATATAAATGAGTAATAATAAAGTGAAATAAATTTTTTTTTTTTTTTTTTTTTTTTTTTTTATGATAGTGAGTGACAAGACGAGCAAATCAGGTGCCTGATGGTAAGCATCATGATTACCCATATCAGACACAGTGCCACCCAGTGTTTTAAAATTCAAATTCTGCGCGGCATTGCACTGCGCCTGTCACCCTGAGATATGAGTTGTTGAATCTCATCATGCCCAGTAATTTCGCTGGTAACATTGCCCTTCATACCGGAACACCGTAATGTTTGCACATTACTGCTTGGCGGATGAATAACTGGCAAAGGTGTGGTACTTCCCCAGGCGGCCCCCTGCTAAAGAGGCCTACCACTACAAAAATTGAAATAATATATAGTGAGCATAAAAATATTATATAGGTAAAACACTCCCTCGCGAGATCTACATCTCACAGAGCCACTGTTTATGTCATTTTATGCAAGACAGGTAGGCAAAAGATATGATATCTATATGATAGGTTCGCAATAAAACTGTCCAACAGGTAGACACGGGAATTTACTTCTTTTTAGGTTTTTTTCTTTCTCACTAGAACAGAATGTATCTATTGTCTCGTTCTCACGTACAACTGTCCTTTGGGAAATGCTGCTCGTACTAGCCCTGCCCTAAATAAAGATAATTACATAGCATAACCCACCGTTCTTGACAGTTCGCTTGGGAAACGTCCGACCAACATTTACTAAGCCGAGTAAATTACGAAATTATTTCTCTAAAAGACAGTCCTGTGAGATGTCGGACCGAGTTGCTAATAAAGAATAAATCTGTTGCCCAGAATAGTCACAAAGGAGATCATGCCTTTCCAAAGCTATAACTAAAATTAAAAGAGAAAGCTGAATGTAATGTCCATACAATAAATTCCATAATAAAAGGCACAATGTCCATGCACATACGTCTGGTCGTTACGAGGATAATCCCGTTGTTACAGCAATTATGAAAGTTTAATTGCTATGTTTTTCACAATTTGTGGCCTCAAGTGTAGCCTTAAATTTTGATGGGGGTTTGCAGGTGCCATGAAAATGATTATAACTTAAAAGGTAATAAAATGCCTGTTAATTTCGTCATGAAAATATAATAAACCAGTACCTGTGCGAAAAATTTCATTGAACAAACGGATGGTGTCTTTTATCTTTTAAAACTACTTTAAAACCTTAAATTAAACGAAAATGTAATTTCTGAAACAAGAATATTTAGTTTGATAGACATGCGACACCAATAGAATATGATCTCGTTGGTAATAGCCAAAAATAAATAAAAATACTTCACGCCCTAGAGCTTGAAAAGTAATTTTAACCCCGCTCTTGTACGCTACAATGACGGATTTTTTGTGCAACAAATAATTTATTTAATAGATGGCTTGTCTGTCGACATTAGTACTTATTTCGATTAAACAGAATCAATTAAATATGCTTTAAATATCAATATACTTTATTGAAATAACAAAAGAGAATTGATAAAGAATAAGTTGAGCAAAACCAGCGTACTTCCTGAGGGCACAATAATTATCATGACATGAAAATATTGTGGAACCAGCGGGAAACTTGTTTGTTGGCTTTGCATTAGAGATGTAACCAGCTTTTTTATTATACTCGTATTATCGACATGTGAGGGGTGCAGATTTCAAGTTTTAAGTCAAAAGCATGTGACATATTTATTGTAGTCAGTGACAATAAACATTTATTAATCCAATCTGCAATCACGCGAGTAGAACTGGGAATTTTAGAAGTTCAGTAGAAAAGTTAACTAGTACATAAGAAAAAAACAGCATATAAAAATGTATTTATTTATTTCACAAAATCCAAAAACCTTATAACTAAACTTATGTAGTCTGTCACATTTACATTGTATGGGTTTATTATTTTCAGGTGGATACGAATCATCTATTTGCTAACATTTTGATAGGATCGGTTGTATCAAGTTCCTGAAGGTATCCTTTCGTCTTAATATGATATGCGGCAAATTGCTGGTTTTATCAAAGATACAAAAAAGTGCACTAAAAAGAGTAAAAACTTTTTAAACTCTCTACCAGATAGTTAGTAAATCGGTAGCTGTTGAATTGTTTCCGTCTTTTTTACCCTTGACTGTAGTGGTGCAAAATAGTCACACTTATATAGTTGTGGGTCCACAGAACCCGCCTATTTTTTATTTAAAATATTACCTAAAATAATTCCAATTTTATACATTTTTTCTTTACATTAAAACATTTACAATCTCATTGTTTAATATTATTTAATGTTTAATATTTATTAGTAAACATTTTTTTAACACAAAATAAATTTCTTTTATTAAAGTTAGGTGAGTTTGTTTAAAAAAAGTAGAAAATGTCATTACGAAAATAAAGAAAAATTATATATTGGTATCGATAACTCTAAGTAGTAATTTTAATAGACCTCACAACATTATTTTACTTAGATATATTATTTCCTGTTCTGATAATTTGGATTACATCGTACTTTCGCCATTTCAAGGAATTTACTAAAACGATCTTTTTTTCTTAGAAAGCGTATAACACTTACTACCTACATACCTATAATTGTACCTATAATTTGTACAGAAGGCAATATAATATTCCGAACAAAATATCACAAAACAAACAAATAATAAATGCCAAAAAAATATAAGTACAGTCAACTCTTCAATTGGACGTCACTTTTGTACGTCAATGAAGATAAATAGTACTGAGTCTACCGTGCGTTCGGAAAGATACCTCTACAAGAAGAACGCACAACTACTGTGACTTTACACACAACAATGATCTATTTTATAATATGTCATGTTTTATAACATAGGTGTACAGGTTGAATTTTCAATTAAAAGGTAATTCATTATATACATATTATAATTATTCAATTGTTGTCTTTCTCGTTATCATTGAGATGGTTGGGAGTTTTAATAAGTGAATAAAATAAATCACATATGGGGGATGGACGAAAGGAGATTGACAAAGGAGTTTTATAAGGCGAGTGTGAATGGTCAAGTCGGTAGGGGTCGACCGCGGGCGTACCTTTAATTGTGCTGGCGGGGAGTCCCACATAGGTTATGTGAGACTCCCATGCATTTTCTCTGGAAAACAAAAAAAAAGGGGTACCTTTCATGAAAAAGTTGATGTTATCTTAAGCAAAGGTCAGGAAAAAAGTACCAACAACCGACGAGCATGTATGAAGAATTTGATGAAAGTGGAAGAAGCGAAAGTTGTATATCAGGGTCGTAGCAAGTGGAAAGAAATAGTCTCTGCCTACCCCAACGGGAACAAGGCGTGACTGTATGTATGTATGTATAAATCATACATTATGGTAATATTAGATCCATGACACTTGCAATCTATCCTGGGGTATGCATTTCGTCTCGGACCAAGTCAATTTTAAAGTCTTCCTAGATAGGATAGGATAGTTTACAATGGCAGAGTACTGTGGATGCCCTCTGTATCACCTAATGGTCATAATAGAACATTAAGTCAAGACATGACATTTGCAGACTAGCTCCACTGTGGGCACAAATAGTTGCTCATTTCTGACACTTCTGATCTTGGAATCCCACTGATGCTTAATTACTACGAATTAATTATTCTACTAAATAGACTTTTGTAACCTTTACGATTTGCTAAAACTATGTCTAAAACTAAGGTTTTAGACATTTTTATATTGCTAAATAGACCTATTGAGACATAAGACGTTTTGATCATAAAGCAAGCATATGCAAGCATATTTTTCCAAACTTTGCCTCCTATTTCGAACTCGACTGTACTCAGTGAATAGAAAAACCAATTTTGCCGTCCGCTAGAACCCGTTTGACGGCACTTTTAAAATAAAAGCCAACTTGTTACGTCGTTCAGTTTCAATCGCTCTTTACGTTCAGTACTAAACGCTTTTGTCTCTAAAGCTGTTCTTTTTAATTGTTTGAGCGGTAAAAAAATGTGACGAAGCGTGACAACATTTTAAAGTGGCTTTAAAGTGTACTGGCCATTCAATTCATAAATTTAACAAAGGGATGTTATGTAGTTAAAAAATTACATTATTTTTATATTAGATATATTGTTATTTATATAATATCAATAATAATATTATATATCGAATATCCTAAGTTCAAAATTATGGGTAAAAATGATAATTCTTCAGAAAGAAAATCTAATAAAATGTTGTCGTTACGACTTGGGTCTAACAAAAGTCAAAATCGTATCGAATTCGAGCGTTGTCTGTCAAAAATGTATGAGATTTGACTTATCGACGATATGAATTCGATACTGTTGCGATTGTCAAAAATTTTGTGCTAGGGCTACCAAATCCTGTTCAAAATCATAGAAATAAATGTCAGAAAACATTTTGCTTTGTTTACCATAATTGACGAATGATGTCAGTCTCGATTCGAGAATCAATTTTGTTTCCACGGATCCCGCTATCAGGCTAAATTATTTGAGTACATATACAATTCTAATGTTACATAAAATTCCATACTTTTACATGAGTGAGGTTCCTTAACGAGGCGACGACCGGATAATTCCCCATGCAATCGCAATAGTTAAATTATTTGAAATCAGAGCATAATTTAATGATGTTATTTTGAATGACACACTAATTTATCTAGGTTCCTAATTATATTTTAGTCTAAAATACTATATTTATGTTTGAAAATACGAATAATTTGAATTTTATCCTATTTTAGTCCGAAGTTTGGATTGAAATATAATTAGGGACCTAGATAGCTAGTGTCTCTTTCCGAATAATTTCATTAAATGATGGAAATATGATCTGATTTGAAATGATTTAACTATTACGTTTGTATGGGGAATTCGCCAGTCACCGCCTCCTTAACAACCCTCTCACAAATCCTCTGCTAATTCACACAATTTCACAAAACTGTATAATCCCTCTGTTCCCCATAATTTTACCCCGATATCCCTCCGAGTTTGTCCATCTGTCCGAGTACATGTACGATCTATAGTTATCTGAGTAAACATCGGTGGTCGGACGCGACGTGACGCCGCATAACGTCGTCCAGATCCCTAGTATTAAAATAATATCGGACGGCTGCGCTAGGATTTACCCAGCTTTAGACATGGGCGCCTTTTTTCTGCCGGATTATCCGGATATAGGTAAATGATAGGATACGTTCTCGTATGTTTTATAATTAAATGCGAAAGTTTCGGTGTGTGCGTGTTCTCGATGTCACGCGGAATTCCTGGAATAGGGACTGAAACAAAGCTGTAGTCTAGTTTTTCATGATATATGAATAGGTACCATTTTTTAGACATGGTGCATTTTAATTAGAAGACATATTGGATTTTTTCAAAGTGCACAATGAAATCTCCATAAATCGATGCATCTCATCATGAACCGCTACGTGGCCGACCACTATGCGGAAATTACTAAGCCATTTTGATACTTCAAAGTTATTTTCTTTTACATATCCACTGTATACACTGTATCCCACAAATATATTATTATGGGTATATACTTATAATATATGCACATTATGACATGTTGGACTGTTTGGTATGTAGAAAGTTTAGATCCTGGAATCGCACATGGGGTAGGTACCTACTCCTCTACGGTGAAACTGCAGGGTTCAGCTAGTAATTTATATGAACAATTCTTATTAGCTGCTGAGGTATGTTCATGTAGTTTGAAGCACAAAATACTTCACCAAAAGTCGCCGGAAACCCCAAGTCGGGTAATGTCCGAAAGTACATTATAGCATCTCTAACAAATAGTATTCCGTTTTCGCAAACAAACCATAAATTCGGAGATTCAAAAAGCTTTTATCTCTTTGTTTGCCGGTTGTTTGGACAATACCGTGCTGAATATAAAACTGCTATCGTAATGTCGTACTTCGATATCGTTAACTTGCTATTTTAACACTTGGAAAAATTGCTATAGTCGCATGTGTCGTTTTCATTCAGGCAATATTCATTTATGTTTTTCTCTATGATTTTTCACGTTTTTCGCAATTGTCGAAATTGTTCGTAATTTTTTGTGTTGATTTTGAGATTAACTTTCTGTACAGTTTTGATTGCACCGTATGCGTCGCAAGTACAGTGCGCAGTCTTTTTTATATTATTTTTGATTTTTATTTTATTATGGCTGCTCCGGTGGCATAGTGTATAGATGTTCCGGATTTTATCCCTAGGTCAGGATAAATACGTTATTGGATTTTTCCATTAGGATTATTCTTATTGACAGCCT
The DNA here is from genome assembly GCA_947063395.1 of Hemistola chrysoprasaria. NCBI lineage: Eukaryota > Metazoa > Arthropoda > Insecta > Lepidoptera > Geometridae > Hemistola > Hemistola chrysoprasaria. The sequence continues at coordinate 4,854,926 of OX346731.1, read as the reverse complement.
TACAGTCTATAGATAATTACACTGCCCGGTAGATGACAATAGGCTCACCTTCCATAACACGGGACTTAACAACGGGAAAAAAGATTACTGGCGAAGTTTGAGTGTACCTACTACGTGACTGAGTCCTGGGTTATACACTTCAGGTACGCCTTTGGTTAAAAGGAATGATTTTATGAAATCTTAATAAAGCGTATAATGTGCACTTATTTTAAAAATATGCTCTTAGTTAAAAAGTTAACAATTATTATTAAAAATATAAAATAAATAACAATTTACAGTCACATAAGTGAACAAAAATTGAAGTTAAGTTTGTAAAGCTATCATTTTAAACAAAAAAATTAGTCTTAATCTTAATGGTGGTTTTTACAAGTATCAGGCGATATTAAAATGCCAAGAAGCACCTCTGTCAGATTTGAGCACCAAAAGCACGATAAACATAAGGCGTTTGTTTCGCTAGACACAGTTACATGGTTCTTTAAAAATGTAACTTACGCCAAACCCAACCTTCAATTTATAAGCTGATTTCAATTAGATTTGGTAATTCATGCGTTTCTTTTAATCGAATGTTCATTGAAGTTATGAAAATATTACAACAAAAATCAGTGGAAATGGGCCTGGTTGTGCATCTTAGGTACTGCATTACGTACATGTGTCTCTTGCAAGAACGTCGTTTAATGTTACAGCCTAACTTCTAACGATGCTCGTAAACTCTGTATTTGCTCACCTCCAAGGTAAAAATGTACGGGTTTTATCGTAAAATCTTATGATGTTACTCTTTGCCAGTTCTGATGTCCTGGTAGGTGTGGTGTTTATAGCCCTTTTAACTGTCTTGTTTATTTTGCTTGACGCTTGCGTAAATTGGGCATTTTGGGCGAAATTGTGACCTGTGTTTGTCAATAAGGTTTCTCATTTGTGCAGGTTATAGTATTTTGATTGTCATTATGTATTTTATTAATATTTACATCTATTTATTGTTTCAGGTACAGTGAATTCACTGAAGTCGCTACAGATACACGTCCCTAAAGCTGTCCTTACTGGCACCAACGCCGAACTCATGTGCACTTACGAATTAGAAGGTAATTAATTGCATTTTGGCTTGATTTTCCTTAGTTTTCAAGTGTTACTTTATACGTAATGAGATAAGAAGAATAAGAAGATTGGAAAGTTAAAGATTCTCGAATGAGAGGTATCTTTCCGAACGCACGGTAGACTCAGTACTGTTTATCTTCATTGACGTACAAAAGTGTCAGATTATGACCTATTTGAATAAAGCTGTTTTGAGTTTGAGTTTGAAATGGAATCCTCGGACCAGCAAGCGTAGCGTATGACATAAGGTGGGCAAACAACATAATAATGGCTGCAGAGACACGGTGAATCCGATTCTACTGGACTGGATAGAAATCCATGGGGGACGCCTATGTCCAGCAGTGGACGTCCAACTGCTGTAATGATATCGTGATGAGGTGATAGAGGTTTGCTTGTTCTGACAGGTGCACTATTGTATTCAATACGATGGTACCGAAACATGATAGAGTTCTACCGGTACGTCCCCAAGGAGTCCCCAGCTACTAAGGTGTTCCCTGTCGCCGAGATTAAAGTCGATGTAAGTACATAAAAGATCATTAATACCATAAGCCACGATATCGGTTATCGACCACCGGACCTATAGGCATTGTTCATGTTAACAGGGTTTAGTAAGAAATTAGACATCGGATACTAGCCGAGCTTTGCCAGATTTGGGTTTTGACAGATTGACAATTATATTATTGTAGTTATAAATTCCAGTTCCAATTCCAGTATAACGCATTGCATGTTTAATATTAACGTTATTATTGACGAGAGATTGCGTTTGTTATGTTTTGGTATTGAGAGCCGGTTAAGCATTAGTTAAATTTAAAGTAAGCTGGTGCAACGCAGCCTGAGTGATCTTCACTGAGATCTCGAATAGCCCCGATAAATAAAATCACTGAACCGAAAAAAAATCTCTAATCGAAACAAACGCAAAAAAAATTGGTTATCTGTAAATTCGGTTTACTGACGATAGTTGAACGTGACAACGTCTTAAGAAAATACTGATGCAATGGTAGCATTTTTCAAAAGAAAATTTTAATTTCATTTGTTTCACTTTTCACTGCACTTGATACTCGATCAAAACATGTAAAATGTACTATAGTATAGCAGCTGTCTACGCAGACGCATCGCTCACTCAAGTAGGAGAGAGACGGATGTCGAACGCTGCCGAACGCAAAGGCCGATTGTGCTTCTTTGTCGCTCGTTCCGCGCTCTCGCTTGCACTTCAAGCCTTACATGGAACGCCTCAGAGCGAGGTAACGCCGCATGAGTCATGTTTTTTCGTGCGTGCAGCCGGCTCTATCGAATTATAAGACGTTGTCACGTCAAAAGCAAAAATACATCACTATTTTGACAAGAGCACAATCACAATCGCGTACGAGCGATTAAGCAAACATTCACTCAGCCCGCTGGGACCTTGTCGTAGAACATCGAACATATTTGTTATTGAAATTGGCATATTCCGCATCCATAATCCAAGCTTTTGTGGAAATATGCAAACTTGGGTTGTCGAATGAAACTGCTGATTGATTATTCGTTAATTTGCAAACCAAATCTTGACAATGGAGGCCGTGGCGATACTGTGTGCTTTCAAATTGGAGTCGTCCAATCTCTCGAATTACGAATTGTAATTACATTCAATATTTTACCGGACGGAATATTTTGGCAACGTTGAAATATCTGTCTATATTTAGCTTCTGATCGTGCCTTTAATTTAAGTGAATAGTTGTTTGATTACGAAAATATTCACCATATCATATTTTGCTGGCAATATTTTAATTGCATTTAGTGAAGATCGTTACAAAAAGATCAAACTCAAAGATACAAAGAGGCATAAATTCAACTTCCCATGCAAAAAGCATCAGCTGATCTTTCAGTTTGTAGGGAACATCGCAAAATTTGCTTTTCTAATAGATTGGTAATATTAATCTACCTATTTATTTCTTTTGCTTCAGTATATGTTAGCCATGCTTCTTGAACGAATTAAATCGTCCTAGCCATGCGTAAATGCCGAACCTCAGACGGCCAGTAACGATTTTATTAATGGCTATATTTAATATCTCCTAAACGAATAGATCTACTTTGATTTGATTGCATACTTGTCATTCGATATTTGATTATTCTTCTATTGACACAGGTGGCAGCATCAGACCAGAATCGAGTGACACTAACGGAAGTAGACCGAGCCCTCACAGGGAAGTATCAGTGTGAAGTATCGGCGGATGCTCCTCTCTTCCACACTGACATCAAGTCTGCAGAGATGGTGGTTGTAGGTAAGACTTGGTTCACAAAACCGGCCAGGATAAAATTGAAGAACTTGGACTTTCATATTATTTTCACAGATAATATCTTATTGTCAGGCGTGACTGAAGTCAATTAATGTAAATGTTGCAGGGGTTACAACATTAAGTAGGACTGACCAATCGGAGCGGGTCGCGCGTCTTTTGTTAAGTCTTTGATTACTGTGCCTTTTTCCCGAAGGGGTAGGCAGAGGTGTACCCAGGACTCAGTCCCATAGTAGATACACCTACATTTCGCCAGTATGTTATTGGTCCCATGTAAAAGGTGGCGAGCCTATTGCCATCTACCGGGCACAGTTCCAGACTCCAGGCAGTTATTGAGATAATTCCTAATGGAAAAATCCAATATTTAACACTATGCCTGACCTGGGGATCGAACCCGGGAACTCTTGATTGGCAGTCGAGCATGCGCCCACTACGCCACCGAGGCAGTTCGAGGTATTAAATAAAAACGTCATTATAACTTATAGCTACAAATTAAGCGGAAAAGATTATTTAACATCCCTGGTTTTAAAACGTTTATTTGCTCTGAAATCTATAAAAAACTGCAGCAAAACTTAATTATCGATAAAAGCATCAAAGAAGAGATGAAGTGATAAAAACGCGATCAAGGAAGCTTCGATAAAACCAAAGTTTAATAGTGTAGTAACTTTTAGATGAACTTTTAAGTGAGTTAAGTTTGACCCGGTGAACCTTGATATTTTTAGGGCTCCGAACCCTAAAAGGGTGCCGAAGGAGCCCTATTACTAAGCCTCCGCTGTCCGTCCGTCCGTCCGTCCGTCCGTCCGTCCGTCCGTCCGTCCGTCCGTCTGTCACAGGGCTCTATCTCTTAAACCGTTATAGCTAGGTACTTGTAATTTTCACAAAACATGTATCCCTAATGCCGCTACAACGACAAATAATAAAATTAAAAAAAAGTTTATAATTAAAGGTACTCTCCATACAAGCAACGTGTTTTTGCTCAAAATTTATTTCTCGATTTCGTTCGTGTATCGTGAAAACGGCATCAGCTAGGTATTTGATTTTTTCACGGAACGTTAATGATTATGATTGCTATAATATGAAATCATTATGACTAAATAAAATTAATAAATAACTGGAGCGTTCATACAAATCACGATTTTTTTTCAACGTTTCACGCTGTAACACCATAATGGCAATAGTTATCTACTTGAAAATCTTACACAATATGGGTAACTATAATAGCTATAACAACAAATACTAAAAATTAAATAAATTCAAAAATTCAAGGAGTTTCCCATACAAGACACTTTTCCGACTTATTAAAATCAAATAAGACTAATTCTGACTAGAGTTTTCGAAGAAGATTTCAAATTTTGTAGTGTAGATTTTTGTAGTGGTAGGCCTCTTATTTTGCAGGAGGCCGCCTGGGGAAGTACCACACCTTTGCCAGTTATTCATCCGCCAAGCAGTAATGTCCAAACATTACTGTGTTCCGGTATGAAGGGCAATGTTACCAGCGAAATTACTGGGCATGATGAGATTCAACAACTCATATCTCAGGGTGATAGGCGCAGTGCAGTGCCGCGCAGAATTTTGAATTTTAAAATACTGGGTGGCACTGTGTCTGATATGGGCATGATGCTTACCATCAGGCATCTGATGAGCTCGTCTTGTCACTAACTATCATAAAAAAAAAAAAAATTAAAAAAAAAACTATATTTGGCAATACACATACAACATTATCATGATTTACCTTATATTATACGAGTAAGATACCGTATCTTGTGCAATATTTATAATCTAGATATCTATTGCATACCATCATCAGGTTATCTGTATAAAAACTCCTTAATGTGATGAGACTGCCGGTTACTTACAGTCTACCTTATTATTTCAAGTTTTAACAAAAATCATTGCCACCTACGTTCCCTTAACTAACAACCCTTAAAATACCATATCTCTAAATATTTTCAATACGTAAAAATCATAGATAAACAAAGTACCTATTGAACAGCAGCAGTGAGGTTAACCTATTTAGGAACTGTTAAATAAATAGATAAAGAATACATAACATAATATTACATCTAAGCCACATATTGGTATTTTTGTAAAACGATCAGTTACCTCTTAAAAACAAAAATAAGTAAGTATAATAAAATCATGAATTTAGTAAAATACTACAACATCTGTTCCTTGTTTTTTTGGAAGCTTGTCATTAAGATTGAGTCTGGGACAAATAGTTCATCGTCAAGTGCCACTTCAATGGACAGAAAAAAATGGACAAAAATTTGTGAAGATTGGTTTCAAGAGGAACAATAGAGTTCGAATAGCACAAGGAACGTGTTTTTCAATAAAAGTGGTAGACCCGCAGATTTTTTATGATACTTGCTTTAGAAATTGACGTTTGAAAAGAATTTATTATGTGACTTACTTGACCGACAATTGTTTTTTTATTAATTTGCTGTGTAAGGTACATTAATTTGATGAGGAGATGCGTGATTTCTATAGCTATATCAGTACATACGGTGGAGAGTGAGGAGCCCTTCACATGCGCGTCCCAACACGCATTTGACAAGTTTATTTATAGTACTGTTGTTTTATTTAGGTATTTCTTAACTCCAAAAGAATTATATAGTAATGTCCTGACTCACGCGTCCTGGCAGACAACGTAGAGACGTAGAGACTTAAAATTTGCAAGGTGGGTTCCTTTTGATGCGTAGGGGTGTACTAACAAAGGGTTTTTGAAAATGAGGGGTGCAAAGTTAGTATAATAATAATATAATATGGGACAATTTCCACAAACGGTCATCTGGTCCCAAACTAAGGCTGGTCCTAAACAAGGCTAGACTATGGTAACCAGATGACTGATATACATACTTATATAAGCTTATATCACCCAGACACAGATCAAACAGACATGTTCATGCACACAAATGTTTGACCTGGCCTGGAATCGAACGCGGGCCCTTCGGCGCAGAAAGCAGAGTTACTACTATCTGAGCCAACGAGGCTGTCATGTAGTATGAAAAATCAAAAATATTTAGACACATTAAGACTCGAAACTTTAAAGGAGATAATGAGACAACTTCCACACTCGATCATCTGGTCACAAACCTGTCCATTGTCCATTGCAGTGTGTCCAATGTGTCTTTGTATATTGTGTACCATAAGGGATTTATCTATTACCCTATCTAGGTGTAATAATCATACCTTTTCACTGATTTATCAAACAATTTTCCAACCAATACCTCTTAAGCTTGAATAATATACTCAAGTTTTATAACCTCAATTTAAATAACGATCTCCAACCATCCAGGAAGTTCTTTTAATTTGTTACTCTGAAAAATGTAGGGTTAAAGCCCGGGCTTTTAGCGATCAACGTAAATAATTGTTTCACACCAGAGAAATGTGGGCTAAGCGAATTGGACGGAGTAAATTTTCCGCTGGTCGGTTGGATTTGCGTTGAAGATAAAGGAAAATTAAAATAAGCGAAGAAGTTTTTGATACATAATATTACCAAGAATAACATTTATTCTTCTTGACTGCCTCGGCGGCGTTGTGATCGCAAGCGCTACTGCCTATCATGAGTTCCCGGATTTTTGATCCCAAGGTCAGAAAAAAATGTTATTGGATTTTCCAGTTGGAAATCTCTCATCTCATCATCATCTCAATGAGAGCCTGGAGACTGGATCCCTTATTACGTGGAACCTATAACATAACTGGCGAAGTGTTAGTTTACCGTAAAGACTATAGAACTGGGTCTTGGGTGTACCAACACTTCTGTCTACTCCTTTGGAAAGAAAGCGTGATATTATGCTAAATAAAGATAAGCCACGATATAACTACCTATTACACAGACACTGCACACATGAAGTTTTGTACGCAAGAGTGTGAATGAGATGATTTCCGAGCGAAGCGGATCTTGATCAGGTCAATCTCGCGGATTGAGGGAGGTCCGATTGGTGGGTGGATGACAGTGTCCATTCTATACGTAGTATTATTATCTGTTCTGTGGTATATAGATCTTTGTATTGCCAGTCTATTCGCTTTATTGTGCTATTCATTCAGCCTATAATTTGTTTATTGTAAACTGGTGTAAGAAAATTCGTCACGTCAACATACGGTTCCAACGGAAGACCAACGGACGAAAGCCGTGTTGTTATACACTTTGTCTTATTTATTGGAGTAATTATATTTTTTTATGTACTTAGTGTAAGATAATTATTATTAGGTTTTTAGAAGCAATGTGTGTCGCAATAAATGTATTTTCTTTCTATTGAGAAAATAGTTATGTACAAATCTAATAATAATTTATGGCTGACTTGGAAATCCAAACGAGGACGTCATTCTAGGCAGTAAGCTCTTGCGACCTTTGCACTAACGAGGCAATGTCGATTAATGGTTACTCTAATCCATTAAAATCCCCTATGGTCCTAATTCCTAATAACAAACCAGTAGTAACAATATTATTATATCCAACAGAACCGCCGCTAATCAGCCCCAACGTGTCGTCGGATCGGATGACATACGTCGGCGGGGACCACATCCGGGTGAACTGTTCGTCCCCACCTTCCCTTCCCGCTGCTAACATCACGTGGTTCGTTAATGAACAAATGGTAAGACTTAAATTATATTATACTAGTTGTGCCCTGCGTTTTCACCCGCGTAGTCTTCGTTACCGTGGGATAAAAGTATCCCTTGTGTTATTCTAGGGTCTATACTATATCTAAATACCGCTTGGAAGGGATGTTACGAAAGAGACTGTATGGGATATTATGAAAGGGCGTAAGAGAGGAGAGTTTTTGAAGTATGCTGAGCGATTGATGAAGTTAGTGATAGAACGGAACAGGACGAATGCGCGATAGCGCAAGATGATGAATGAAGGAGTGTGAGAAAGGATGAGGATAGTGAAAGATAAGATATGGACGAATGCACGACAGCGCAAGATGATGAATGAAGGAGTGAGAGTGAAAGGATAAACGAAGAAACGATCCCTGATTCTGTTGGGGGACAGGAGCCCACTAAAAAAAAAAACCCAATTTCAGTCCAATCTGTTCAGTTGTTTTGGTGTGAAAGAGTAACAACCATCTATACATCCATCCATCCATCCTTATAAACTTTTGTATATATAGTAGGAAGTAGGACTGTAGGATTAATAATCCACGTGCGCTCTAACTAGATAGCGCCAGGTTATCTTATCAAATGCGCCCAAGTCACCATGAAAGATTCGCAAGATGTTATTATAAATATTCGGGACTAGACTTATTCGAATAATTTTTTCTCCATAAAATAATTCAGTGGTGGACCAAGGGTATTGGCACCGGAGAAAAGAAGAACGGTCTCGATGCAGACCATCGGCCCGATTGTCAGATGACATCGTCAAATTTTTCAGAAGTTGCTTAATGAAACTCGCACAGGACCGAAAAGAGTGGTGTAAAACAGAGAGAAGAGGCCTGTACCCCGCAGTGGCTGAGTATGTACGGTGTAAGGGCACACCCTAATGCTATAAGATAGAGATAGGCTTGTGATACGATGGAAAGGGTTTTTATTTGCGGAAATATTAAAGTTTATTGCTAACTGAAACATTATAGGTTTAAATCATTTATTCTCATAAAGACAAAACACTTACATGAGAAATTAATGTAAACATTTTGTAAAATAATTTAAGTAACCGTCACCAGACTTATAAAGGTATAATATAATTTAGGTAATAGGTACAATATGATACTTGAACGCTCATTCAGCAGTCCACCCTCGGCCTTTGAATAGGTATGGAAACATTTAATCATAGTAATTTTCAATGACGTGTTTAGATAGTCGAGATTTGAAAGTACTGAATGAGCTAACATGTTTTATGTGTGAGGGTATATTATTGAATAGCTGTGCTCCTTCAAAGGTGACACTCTTTTTTGCATACTTGGTGTGTACCCTTGGCAAAACAAGAAGACTTGGTCGACGAAGACTGTGTTTGGATATCTGTACTTTAGTGTGTATGGTTTTGTCTACAATTTTTATGACTATTATTATGACTAGTCTATGTATGTACTGATTATGAAGATGAACTGATAAACCGCTAGAAACTGATAATTAATACTTTTTAGAATGATAACTGATATTAATGTTAAATGAGTGGTTAGTGGTTAGGCTGAAGGCACTGATGAAATTCTGCAATAATCGGCAATATGTATGACGGGTACTATGCCCGGTGTTCAGTTACTCGAACAGAATAGGTAGATAGATAAGATAATAAATCTATTCAAAAAACCCTAAATATTTCGTAACAAAACCATACTTACATACTGATTCTATGCATGTAATATGTTTATTATATTTTATGTTTATATGTTTATCAGATTCTTGTTGAATATTTTGTTTCAAAGACTTCAACTTGCAGGTTCCTGGTTTCACTGCAAACCACGTGCTGAATTACAGCAACGGATACGCGTCCAGTTTAGCTACTTTAGAACTAGAAGCTGCCGTGCTATCACCAGTGCCTACTTTGATGATACGGTGAGAATTTTCTTTGATTTTCCTTTCCATTTAATTATTTCTTTCATCGATGGATACTTCGGTTAAGTAATGTAGAGAGGATGGATGAAAGAAGATAGGAGAATTATATAATATATATATAGGATATTGCCGCGGAGTTACCGGCTTTAGAATAGTGCTCCACCCACTCTACCCGTGGTTGCCGTAAGAGCCGGTTAAGGGTTAACAGATCCAAAGGACGGGCAGCAGCGTCCTCTGGAAAAAAATCCATCAAACTGCGTTCGACAACCCGCCTGCCAAGCGTGTCGAGTATTGGTAAAACCCCCTTAATGGGGGAGGCCTATGTTCAGTAGTGGATTACTAACGGCCGAGATGATGATGATGATATATAGGATATTATTAGGCGAGTGTGAATGATCAAGTTGGTAGGACTAAATTACTCTCTTTTTGGGACAAAATTGATATTGTCTTAAGAAAAAAAACCTGGAAGAAAGTACATCTGCCAAGCATAATAATGCAAAAGGAAATGAAGTAAAAATCTGTTTTGTCAAGATCTTTGCGAGTGGACAGAAATATTTACTTAGCCCATTAGAGCCAAGGCTTGACTGTTATATTATACTTATATTTATATACTTCTATCTAATTTCTACTACGGCATGTAACTCAGTCCTATAAGCTGGACAAAAAGTCCTTTTTTGTCCTTGTCTTTTATATGCAATTGTGTGATAGAGATTACGCATTACTACCTCTACTCGGCGAACAAGACTATAGCAGTCAAAACCTTAACATCTGATAATCTTCGTTGTTTTAGATGTGAAGCGTCAATATTCGACGTATGGAGTGCTACGAGCCATACGCTCATTCTCCGGGAGAGGAGCGCTAATCCTGCTTCTGCCTTAGGAAGAAGTTTTACAGGTGACTTATTAATAATATCATCTAGTACCTAAAAATTTAGATTCGTTTTAACAATGAGTGTAATAATCGAGCATCCATTGAGTGGATCACGTCATGCCCATGCGAATGGGATGAATCTGCATATAGTCGATAATGTGCATTGTCACTGCGAGCGGTTGCTATTATATTATTTTTATATATAATGTCAAGTCAAAGTTAACTTTTATAGGAAAATTTGCTTTCACCATCATGTTATGACGAAGCAAGTGAAGTATTGGTTAACATCTAGAAAATAACATAATAATTTAAAAATTTGGACGTTTTGGATTTTTGGTACCGAACACACTTATTCTGTTTCTTGAACTTTTCTACATTCCCTGTATAACAACGAGATACAATAAGATGTAGTACTTAAGGGGGTGTTACTACCGGTTCAACTGAACAACTTCCAGATGAAAGAATTACAGAATAGAAGAAACAAAATCGATGAACTAATTTTTATGAATTTCGCAATCTTTTCAAAAAATCCTAAAAACAAATTGTACCCCAACACTAATAGGAGACAGACCCAGATGCTCCAAGTGGAATAAAATTTAATAATAAAAATATTTATTCCGTTCTGAGCGTCAAAGTGGAATAGCTCAGGTGCTCAGCGCGCAGGTGCTCTTGAGCTGGGTGCTCAGAGTGGAATACGACATATTTTTTTCTTTTGCAAGTGGTTTAGTTTACACATCCCCCTAATTATTACTACACACGTTCTATTTTTTTTAGGTTTTTAACTGTCTCGTCTTTCCTTAATTATTTCCTTTAAAAAACGCTTCCTTCACAAACCTGCTGAAGTTTACATAAATTTTCTCTTGTTTGTCTCTTCCAGGTGCGGCGACAGAGACCTGTATCCCAACGATAATAGTGTTGTTACTACAAGTGTTTCTACAATTTTTGTTGCAAAGTTATACAGAGATCAGATAGCCGCTAAGTTTCAAGTGCTTTTGTTATTTTATAAACGATTCGTCTCAGGGTTTAAAGCAATTTGTGTAATAGTGTAAAGTCTGTATTATAATAATTGTATTGTTTAATGTTGTTGATAAAATGGATTTTGAAAGGGCCTGTTTCACCAACAAATCTTATATTTTTTAGTCTTAATACATTAACATACATAATTGGACATAATTGGCGAATAGTTGGTGTACCTACTGGGACTGGGTCCTGGGTTACACCTCTGCCTACACCCTTTGCAACTCCTTTGGATGGCCTGATTTTATGTTATGTTAAGTATTTAATTTTCAGACTTTTCAGACTTATCATTTTCACTTCATCAGTGGTTCAATTTTGTTTGTGAAATGGGGCTCCGAATTAAGGCTATAATATATTAAAAAGTTTAGAATTCATACTTACTGTTAACATAGACTGATTACGTAGGTTTAAATGTTGTAATATAATATAAATAAATCGATTTTGTTTGTAAATATTTGATAAATTTCAAATAACAGTCATTAATGTTGTATTAAGTGGATTTCGACCGAAAACTCTTATGATAATAATATTGTGAATTTGTAAAGCGCGAAACATAAATTTACGGAAGCGAGCTCAGAATACTCCCATGTGGAACACCATTTATTTTTATGTTGCTTGTGTAAGTCAATCTTTAAATGAATTCTGTACTCCTATCTTGTATTTTAAGTAAATAAAATAGATTTATTTGCAGGCACTCAAGACCCATTTAACAGTTTGAAATGACACTCACACAATGTATGTCAAGTATTATATTAAGTAAAGTACATAAGTACCTATCTACGTGTTTTTTTATGTTTTCTAGTCAGTTAGTAAATAAGACAATAAATGGTTATATAACTAACCATTATTATTAATGGTTATATATCTAACAATTTATTTCTTGTTGTGTTAATGAAATTATCGTTATCTATATTGTTGTGCTTGTTAACTAGTTTGTTATAACAGATTTTAATAGTTTAATTTTCATTGATTTTATATATAAATAATTATGAGGGTGAGTATGCAATACATCTACAAAATATTTAATATTTGTTATTTATTAATGATAAAAACTGTAAATTAATGTCTTAACATAACTTCGATATAAAACTATAATCCAAGAAAGAACAAATGCAGGCAAAATGAACACCAGTTGGAAAGATCTGAATGATAGAAAAAGTTTTAGTAAATAACATTCTCTCTCATAATTTATAGGTGGTACAAAAAGGTTTAATATTAATTAAATGTTAACCGTTAAACTCAACGACTTGTAATAAAAAAGTTGTTTTTTTTTTAAGTTAAATAAAGTACTTAGATTTTGTTTACTGTGACGGTTTTATTGTATAAGTAAAGTCCTCAGAATAGGGGTTTATACTAAATATCAGACCAATATGTCAAGGAAAGGGGTAAAATTTCAGTAAATGAATTTGCCCCAATCAAACAAAGTACCAAAATAAAACCGTTTTAAAGAAGTTTTTTAATTTATTTGAGTATTGGACTCAAACTTGATTTTGGTGAATGATGGAAAGTCGAATTATTTTCTCTTTTTTACTAGATTTTTACTATGTTCTAGTTATTTATTTTAATAGGTCCCCTTTTTATAAATGACTTCCTTATTTTAACACCTTGTTCAAACTAAACAGGGTCACTTTGACACTGTTTTGTAATGGGATAATTCACATTATTCACATTATAAGCCAAACGTCCATTTTGAAAATCAGCTATGGGAGGTTTAACAAAATCCTATAAACAATTTACTATGTTGTTTTTCTCAGGTTTTTTCCCCGTAATTTCCTAAAATAACTAACTTCTTTGATAAATATAAATAAAAAAGGTGTAGTAATATTAATTTCCAGTCCGTGGTCTCCGTTACAGAACTTTACAGCTCCATAGGCCATCAGTTCTACGTGCTATGTGTCCTGCCCATTATTAAATCTAAATATTTTTTTGCAAATTTTGCAATTCTTTCTTTTGGCAGTTGGTCAGTTTGATGGGTAAATACATCACCTTAAGTATAAATACACATTGTTTATTATCCTGATATTATATTTAGGTAGAAGTAAACTAGGTATGTCCATAGTATGTTATTTTCTGTGAAGTCGTTTTTCTCATGAGATAAGACGCTCTCTATAAAAACACTAAGTGTTTACAACAAAAAGATATGATAAAGAGAGTGTTTTTCAAAATCTTCGGCACCGAATTTGGACCCCGAAAAATGTGAATGTGGAAAAAACCTGAAACACGTGTTCGATCATTATATCTTAGCTATTTACATTATGTCAAGTTTGAACGTGCTCATGTGTAGGGTTTTCGAATAAAGGGCATATTTTGTGAAATCTTTAACCCTAATTTTGGACCTCTTAGAATATGAATTTTGGAAAATCCTTTCTTAGTACTCGTCCAGATCACGAAATGAACATACCTTCCAAATTTCAAGTCTCTACGATCAGCGGTTTGGGCTTTGCCTTGTCTATCAGTTTCATCTTAAAATATCAGGATAATTATATATCGCATGGGTTAATTATATATGGAGAGAACAGGGAAATACGAGACATAAATTTGGTAAATTTATAATGGTATAATGGTATAGTAGGATTGTGTCAAATTAAGTGGCATTTTCTAGATGGATGTTGGCTGATAAATATAGTCTAGCAAATCTCAGAAGTACCATTTGACAGTTCTAATTTTGACTAGTTCGAGAGATTTGTATTTAAATTTAGTGATAAAATTCGTTACTTCATGATTTTACGGCGAAGGGTATTAAAATTTTGTGAGGTACGCCTATGCAAAACAAGTATTTTGGCTTGAAAATTGCTTGGTAAGATGATACGTCAAACGGTACTTCTTAGATATGCCGGGCTGTAGTAACCCTGTTCTCAAATTACTGGTTAATGAATATGTGAAGCGATTTTATGATCTAGATTTCAATAATAACTTCTCTACGGAATTGAATACAGTTGGCAATGTATGTGAATAGTTTAATCTGACACTGTATTTATATGACTTTGCCTAATCGTGCATTGAAAGTGATTTTAGTGGATAATGTACCTACCTAATGAACAACAGAAATAAATTGTGGAAAACAAAGTGAGTTTTTATTCATATATTTTTAAGAATCACCTATAAATTTCATCCAAACGGACATATATAACATACAATCACGCCTTTTTCCCAAAGGGGTAGGTAGAGATGTACCCAGGACTCAGTTCCATAGTAGGCAAGGTTTCGCCTGTATGTTATTGGTCTTGTGTAATAGGAGGCGAGCCTATTGCCATCTATCGGGCACAGTTCCAGATTCCAGGCTGTCATAGAAATAATTCCTAAGGGAAAAATCCGATATCTAACACTGCCTGACCTGGGGATCGAACCCGGGACCTCATGATCGGCAGAGCTTGCGCCTACTTCGACGCAGTCAAACGGGTTTAATAGATAAAAATGCCCTGCATAAGAAATTCCTAACACATTATATTCTGGTATATTAACTATTATGCTACCTACTTTCAAAACTTCAGCCCGATCTTACGTTTTGGAAAAAAAAGCGCTTATAGTCCTAAAACATCCTAAAACCTGTAATAATAATTTTGGTGAGTAGTTAGGTTAGTTACTCGACTACGAAGAAGGAGGGTACCATAGTAATCATTACCCATCTGCTAGAAAAAAAATTGCAATATTATGTTGCGAACAATTTAGTTTATTCATTTGCAAAAAAGGCAATTTAAAACATCCATAATTCAATTTGGACTATTATGGAAACAGTTTGACATTTATGGCTTGCAATAAAACGTGAAGTGGGGATTGAATAGGTAAATCAAGCTGGAACGATAATCTATGAACAAAATGTTCGTATTCCGTGTTTACCATAAATACGCCTAGTAACAAAGCCTAGTCGACAAATTTTATTTCTCTACACTTGCTACGATCCTGACAAACGACTTTCACTTCTGCCACTTACATAGTAACACATCATCTCAACTCAAACTCAAAAAGATTAATAAATCTTTTTTTTGAATACAAATAAGTAGGTCTCAATCTTATACAATCACACTTTTGCAATCACTTACACTTACACTTTCGCACATCAATGAAAATAAACAGTAATACGTAAGTCTAACGAGCGTTTGGAAAAACTTAATTGAATCTCCATCCTTCATAATTATCAAACAGCTTGCATCTGGCGAGTTTCTCTTTTTATATCATCTGCTGTTCACCGTGTGGGTGGACATAATTCGCTATGCTTGCCAGTCTATGGTCTCCGTTCGAGATCCTTATAGCCCCCTCGGCCATCAGTTCTAAATCCTATGTGGTAGATAGATAAACACTTTATTTTACACCTTACAGCGAACATAATATTATGAAAATAAAGTAGGTACAGTTATAGCTGTGTAGCTACGTATGTGCCCTGCCCATTGCCATTTCAACTTGCTCATCCGCAACTTTCACAAATGCTGATTGTATTACCAACATACATCTATTATCAGGTTTATCGTACTTACACTCGCTTTGCCTTTTGCATCTTTCCCGTGGAAGTATTATCTACTCTAGAAAAGAGTAGGTACTCTTTCTCTTGCAACCGACCTGGTGCTACAAGTATTGACCAGTCAATTCTGTGGTTCCTGCTGTTTGGGTCGAGAGGGTGGTGTAGGTTCTGAGCAGTGTATGTAGTTCCCAAATTACATCCAGACGATGCGGTGCACAAGGAGTGATCTTGCCACTTCGGCCAAATTCCGTTGCCTAAGTTAAGCGCACTGCACATTGCGTTTTTTATCATCGCCGACGACGCGCATTTAGTGGATTGTGTTTTCCGAAAGATTTTCAAAAATTAGTACTAAATTACTAAATTGTCTTTGATTTGCGTTTGAATCGCGTATACGCGGAGAGTATGTGCATCATTGGCGATAGTGTTGCTTAAATTAATTTTTGAGGATGTATAAGGTCAATGATTATTTGCGTTTCCAAGGTTCCATATAATATTCATATTAAATTTCCAAAATTTATTATATAAGAGATTATAATATAACAATATAACAAGAGAGAATATAACAAGGATGGACTGCCCGTTCATTAGGCATTGTTGCAGTAGACATGTTGCCGTGCCTATGCCGGTTAGGAAATTTTAATTTTGACATCGAATTTAAATTGACATCATTATTATAATTGATTTTTATTATTATTTGTTTAATTGATATTATTATTTTATTTTGATTTTATATTATTTAATGGATTATTATTTGAATTGTTTTATTTATTTTTACTTAATTTAATGTATTAATAATTTAATATATAATTTTATTTAGTTTTAATTTGATTTCATTCTTAATTTTTCTTGATTTGATCTTGATGTTGTATGTTTGTACATGGGTTTATGTTGCCTGAATAAAAACTATTTTATTTTATTTTTATTATTTATAATTGGTCCTGTGGTTAAAGCTGATAGCATAACAGATTTCACTTTGACTAATAGTGGCCGTACAGAAGCTCATCTAGCAGCTTTACCTTTTTAGATTTTATGTGACCATAATTTTGGGTAAAATGTTAGGTTTTTTTTGGATAGCACGTTAAGCTTGGCTATCGTCATAGAACTATGTCAGTCATGTCAGAGGCTTTTGGATTACATGAAAACTAACTCTGACTCTAAGCCCCACGCAAATAGGGCAACTTATGTTAAAGAAACCATCATCATAATTTTAAAAAGTTTAAAATTTTTTAGTTATAAGTTGCCAGTTCTAGCAATTATAATTTCCAGTTTGCGTTTGCCGCAATTCTTAATAAACTTTTGAAATTATACGACTCATTGCGATTACCGATTGAAGAAAGCAGCAACTTGACACTACTATAATAATACAATATCGACGTTTGCTAGTTGCGGAAATTTAAAACTGATTCAGTCGTCAATAGCAGCAACTGAAAACTGTTGTCGATGATCAAAACTAGCACCTAATTTGGTTTTGTCTATCGCAACTAGCACCTAGAAGTTTACAAAATGACATAATTTTATAAACACGTAGTTGCCAGTTGGAGCAACACAATACTCAAAGGCTGGCTATACACGGACATAATTCGTCAACATTTGTCGTCCATGAATATAATTCTGTTTAGGTACTTAAAATAATATTAACAAAATTATTTCAGTTAGAATTCAGGTTGTCCCCAAAGAGAATAATAATTAATTGTTAATTTCATAAGTCTCTTTGACTCTGTGACCGTGCTGAAATACTATAATCAGGGTTTGAATTTATAATGACTATGAACTAAATGACTATGAAAATGAATAATTCATAAAATGCCCTATGAAATTAGGCTTCAATTAACATTATGCTATTACGTACATTGTATAAAAATATGATAATTTAATGTACTTAGCTATGGAAGTCTAAAAATTATTCAAGATACCACCGAATTAAGTAATAAGAAATACCAAAAAGAAATACCAAAAAGAAATACTAAAAAGATCCGTATCCGTAACGGTAGTTATCGTGTGATAGAATTAATCGACTATACGTATCAAATTATATTTGATTCTTTCTCTTTTCTCTGCACTGCCTCGGTGGCGTAGTGGGCGCATGCTCGACTGCCAATCAAGAGGTCCCGGGCTCGATCCCCGGGTCAGGCAAAGTGTTAAATATTGGATTTTTCCATTAGGAATTATCTCAATAACTGCCTGGAGTCTGGAACTGTGCCCGGTAGATGGCAATAGGCTCGCCCCCTATTACATGGAACCAATAACATACTGGCGAAATGTGTGTGTATCAACTATGGGACTGAGTCCTGGGTACGCCTCTGCCTACCCCTTCGGGAAAAAAGGCGTGAATGTATGTTATGTATATTTTATGTTATATTTGATTCTAAATTTTGTATTCTGTTACTTCATAAATTTTGCAACTAAACAGTATCCTTGACCATCAGGTCAAGGATACTGTTTAGTTGCGGATTCTGCAGCATCAGCTGCAGAATCCGGTCCAGATTGGCCAGTAGTCAAATAAATCGTGTTTGGACTCATTGAAATCACCTCAAAAAATATACCTGGGGTGATAATGGAGTAGAAAGAGGCAGAGAGGGTTGGTTTTTATTTTTTTAAGGCGCAGTGTACACCTAATTCGCCCTCTCACTCACACGTACCCGTACACGTACACGTACCAAGTTATAAAAAATACTTCATATAATTACGTAAAATATAGTCTACTAGGAACTAAAAAAATAACAGTATAAAGTTTCAGTAAAAAAATCCACCAATTTTTCATGTATAAAAACCTACACAGAGAAAAAAAAATCTCAGGAAAAAATACTGAAGTCTTGTTTCAATTAATTTGAATTTTTACTGAAAATATGTTTAGTTATTTTCAAGTTCCTAGCAGACGTTATTTTACGTAATTACATATAGTATTTTTTAAATCTTCAAAAATGTTGGTTCGTGTAAGCAAGAGGGCGAATTAGGTGTGTACCGCTCCCTAATTCACACTTGTTATAACAACTTTTCAGTTTGACAAATAATAATTACTATAGCTTTCTGCGCCACGGTGTATAATTAGCCTCTGAAATAGTTTATAAATTGGTCTAGCCATCTGTTCTGACCAGTGGTTTATAAACTGTAATATAGTTCTAATTGTTGTTTACAAAGCCCTTGACAAAGTTTCGAATTCATTGTGGGTGGAAAATAGTATTTATTAGTTATGCTCTTAGACTCAATATGGATATGAACAGTAAAATAAATGTTTGTTTTGCGAGAATGTAGATGGAATCAAATTTTCAGACGGACTTATAAGTAATTTGGATAATTAATTAATGCACAGCAAACTGCATACTATCTGACGAAAGTTGCGGACGTCATCTTGAGTGACCATAAACGTAGAACATTACTTCAAACATATAACTATAAGAAATTATTATGCTATGCTTACGTTTCTCACTGGACGTTTTTAAAGCCTAAAACCCACCGCTGCGCATGCCGTGTACGGGCACTCGGCGCATTTTAGCTGGGTGGGTTCATTAGTTTGACAACGTGGGTTTAGGTTTCGACTGCAGGACACGCTATACATCCGTGTACCGCCTGTACAGCGTGCATGGCGTTGACAGCGTTAAGCTACGTGAGCGCCATATTCGAGCAGGCCACGCGTGTACCAACGTAGCATAATACGAGTACATGCGTAGCGTGTCCGTGGGTAGTAGTGGAAACAATAACATTTTCTTACAAAGTGAAGCTTGATGGCGCACGTTCGTCGTTCCGCCGCGGTGGGTTTCAGCCTTAATAAGCCGAACGCCGTGTCCCCACGATTGTGTACACTCATCAGATCCATCTAAGTATACCGTCAGTTGCATCCTTACTCAGCACAACATAGATTTAGAATTGTAGGTGTACCTTACAAATACATATAATTATCGTCACGGTCATAGTGGTAGTGTCATTCGACGGAGCAAAATACTAAAAAAGAGGGTAGATCGATTATCTGCCAATGGGGAGGAAAACTAACTTTTTATCACGATAGATGGCGTATGATCGACTGTACCTTGCCTTGACATTACAACTGTCAAAACATATAGAATTTTTAAAAAGTTATTGTTGTTTTGAGTTTTATAAATCTAAATGCCGCAGTGTTCTGCTATTAATTGTAATAATAAGGGCGTACATTTGTTCCCTAAAGATCCCAAACGCAAAAAACAATGGGAGTCTGCTTTACGGATTCAAAACTTCAAATCAAGTGCTTCTGCACGATTGTCAGTGCATTTCAAAGAAGATTATTTGATAAAAGTGCTTATAATTTGATAGAGAAATAAATTAATTGACTATAAAATTGTTGATAAACATTCTATTTAAAGATTTAATGATGTAATGTAATAAGAGTGATGAATGATTGTAGATTTTAGAAAATTTGTGATGAATTTGGTGAATTGATGTTACAATTGCTGATTTTTATAATTGAGTTATTAAGATAATATATACAGGTAAATCAGTACAGCTAGTATGCCTATTCTTCACTTTCTTAGTCATTCTTGGCGCTCATAACATCCTTATCTATTATTTATTTCAGGTAATGAACCACTTGCAAGGTTTCTCAGAAAGACAGCTGTACCATCGATATTCTCTTTTACTAAGGTAAAACCTGAAACTCTGGCTGCTCTTAAACGACAACATCGTTTTGAGAAAAGAAATCAGAGGAAATTATATATAAAAATAAAAATAACCTTGAATATTTGATATCGTCACATTTCTATCAAATCGGCCTTTTTCCCAGCAACTGATGCATTCTTTCCTCGAAGCGTTCGTTCTTAAGTTGACTCACAGTCATAAGTGAATACATAATTTATATTATCATAGAATATCGCAGAAAATCGCAAACGCTCTACTAACACCCAAATGTAAACAAAGTACAGTCGATTAGAGCGCCATCTGCAAACAGCTTTGCGTGTGGCTCCCCATTGAAATCATTTCGCCAAGGCTTGTTAGTTCTTCCGTGATTTCCTTTCCAGGAAACTCATAAAATGTTGAATCATTGTAATTTTACATTATAAAAACTTATACAAAAAATATGGGTTAGTCCCGTTATTATCATCATCATCATTTCAAACGTAGAAAGTCCACTGGACTTAAGGCAAACCTTCCATCTCGCTCGCGCAATTTATATTTTGAAGATAAAAAATCACTAGATGTGAATTTCCAAAATATAAATATTGAATTTGTTTATCTATAGATATATGAATGTATTAAGTATGTTTATATTCTTTTCTTATTTATTTGATGGAGTAGATCGAAAATCAGGAAATAACTTTTTTTTCGATCTCTTCTGTTAAATTAAAATATATTCAAACTAAGTTTTCTTGAATATATTATAATGGTATGATTGAGAAACACAACATATGATTTTTGGAAATTGAATGCCTATGTACTGAAAAACGGGCAAGCGAGCGAGATGAAAGATTTGGCTGCTATAGGCGCCTTAAGCTTCCTCAGAGATATCTGTTTAATCCGGTGGTAAGCGACTTGCGTCAAGCGAGTTATATTGGTATTTATTAGGTCATCTTGTTACTTGTTGGTAGAGCCTGAGCTGCCCTTACAAGTCCGCTATTATAGCCCTATTTTAGCTCGCCATTACGTAAAGGTTCAGTAACCTTTCAATGTAGTCCCAAAATCGCCTATCGCCAATGCTAGAAGTAGCTAGTCTGCTGTGGCCCTTAATGAGTTACTGTTATCGTCGTTTTAACATAATATTATAAACTTATTCAAAAGTGCGGACCGAGCTATACAAACCGTGAAGTTAATAAATTAGAATGTCACGCTATGCCTAAACTAAAATACACTGGATTATCCCACTTTAATCAGAAACTTGCTTGGTAGAGATTTTCATAAAAGCATTAAAAGCTTTTCGCTTTGAAATGGGTTTTCATAAGTCTATTTTTCTTTATGCATAAATTACTTTATTAAATAATCAATTACAGAAGATAAAAAGTTATTTCATAAAGAACGTAATACCGAATATAATATTGTATTTAACATTCATTTTAACATTTGACCGAGATCAAGTTTTTTCAAATCTACTTTCTTTTAAAATAGGTGCGAAAATGTCTGTAATAGAAAAAATTACGCCTTAGACTTTCTACAAGATTCAGATAAATAGATAAGATAATATTATTATGGTTATACAAGTAAGACCAATAAAAAAGCGAGCCTATTATTATGGATGGCAATAGGCTCGCCCCCTATTACATGGGACCCAATAACATACTGGCAAAATGTCTCGCCCCCTATTACATGGGACCCAATAACATACTGGCAAAATGTGGGTGTATCTACTATGGGACTGAGTCATGGGTACACCTCTGCCCTACCCCTTTGGGAAAAAGGCGTGAATGCTTGTTTTTTTTTTATTATGGATGTATTTCGGAAAAAAAATTATAATTGGAAAATGATTCATTGATCAATCTCTTCACACACACACAACCACAATAGTCACAATAGTGGAACCAACCACAAAATCCGTATCAAAACCGCACAAAGGCGCGACACCCAGAATTATGACCACAAAAACTCCATTAAGCGTATCGCCCAATTTTTCCGACAATAAAAATTCAACAAGGGTTCTGTTCACACACGCTGTTGGCTACTAAACAATCGATGAGTTATTATCACTCGTTCGCAGCCGTTCTATTCACCGACCGAACAAAAAGGGAAAAAATTATGCTCACCTGTTCTATTATTGCCCATATGAATTATGAATTATTCAGGAGCCGTGTGATTTGTTCCGAGCGTGTTTTGTCTTCGTGAAAAAGACTGAGGGTAGGGCTGCTTACGGAACACTTTCCTCGACCCTAAACTTTATGCCAATAACACACGCCTAGTAATGATTATATAATAGAGCACTGCAGTTAAATACATTTAGGTTTAAAGATCTTTATTCTCAATTAAGACATAATATGCCGCTTACATGAGAACGTGGCTTATGAATAAATTATATCTATTATTACATGTTCGTCTTGGCGTACAAATAGTATTAAGTCTTATTTTACAAGAGCTTAATTCTAAAATTGTATAAAGGTGTTAGACACTATCTCCTATTAAATAATTTGCTCATTTCCTTTTAAATGCATTAAAGGTGTTAATATTTTTGATATCTATAGGTAAATTATTATATAACCGTGCTCACTCGTTACTAAACATTTTCTTGCCATATTGGTTTTGACTTTTGGCAACACCTGAAACATTTGAGACCAGAGACATTTGCAGTTTTTCCATCATTAACTCTTCTAGACTAAACTTCAAGATTCGATTAAAAATTTTTGTTAATTTATTTATTAATTTAATTAATTACCTACAACTGATTCGATTTCGCAGAGAAATTCCGAGCATTACCTATGGAGCTATGGCATAGCTATGGAGAGCCATAGCTTACTGATAAAGCCCACAAGTAAAAGACCACGTTTCACAGTCATAACTTATCACTGGTAACACACACTGGTTGAAGACCTTCGTCTTGAGGCACTGAGGTATTTTGAACGATAAAATATTGCGCAGGTTTCCAAACGCTGCCCAGCCTTGTTGGATTCGATGATTGACCTCTTTCGCTACGTTCGACCTACCGAGTTGGACTGTTTGTTCAAGGTGGACAAACTGATGGTAGATGATCTGATAAAGTAGCAGGATTACGCTGGATGCTGGTCGCTTACAACTGGACTAGATGGAAATCTATGGGGTAGGCCTATGTTCAGCAGTGAATTTCCTATGACTCACTTGATGAAGATGAAGTACCTAATTAATGTCCGGCTATTAGCTTAACGTCTTGCCTTCGGCCAATATCTGTCCTTGTGAACCCCCAGGACAGCTGGCGCAGCGGTGGATGGCGCGGAATGCATCAAGCGTCACAAATATGCATATCTCAGTGACATATGCATATTTTTTCTGTTTGGGATAGAGACGATGGGACCATGGGGTACTGAATACTGACACTAAAGACTTATTTATGAATCTATTCAGGTGCCTAATAGAAACAACGGGTGGCCAAAAGCTGACTACCACAACGGCCAACGAATAAGTTTGTACAGAGTTAATGCTTTTTGGGCTCCCTACCTGAAGGGGGCCACCTGATTGATGGTTATAATTGGCTAAGTTTTAAGTTAGTATTTATATTTCAGTTTAAAGAGTTTTTAATAATATCCGTATATATATTTATATTTTATTTTTTTAGAAAATAGGTAGGTATTTCTCAGCAGGTAATGCGCAGACTATTTGTTAATATTTACTTAATTTATTTTTATGACAGTGAGTAACAAGACGAGCAAATCAGGTGCCTGATGGTAAGCATCATGATTGCCCATATCAGACACAGTGCCACCCAGTGTTTTAAAATTCAAAATTCTGCGCGGCACTGCACTGCGCCTGTCACCCTGAGATATTGGTTGTTGAAACTCGTCATGCCCAATAATTTCGCTGGTAACATTGCCCTTCAGACCGGAACACAGTAATGTTCGCACATTACTGCTTGGCGGATGAATAACTGGCAAAGTTGTGGTATTTTCCCAGGCGGCCCCCTGCAAAAGAGGCCTACCACTTTATAGTTTCAAAAGATTTAGTAAAGAGTCAGCCCTACATTCCTTTTATGTCGTGGTCCATTGTTTTCTGTTTTTGAGCGATGGAAACGATTCGGTAACGAACTCACAGAAGTGAAATCACGCCTTTGAAATCTTTGTTGTGGATTTTAATGACATTACCATCCCTTTAAAGCGAAGTTTGAGTAAAAAACTTAAGGAAAATACCGTCGTTTCGGTGGCACAGAAATAAAAGTAAAGAAATTAAACGGACCATTGGACATTGTTGTTATGGTACATTATTTTTAGTTTTAATGACGGTACGCATTTTACATTGTTAAAATGCAAGCATAGTAATAGATTTTTTTTACTGACTGAGAGTGCATTTTCAAATTGGGATATTACTTATGTACACATTTCATCACGCCTTTTTCCCAATCGGGATAGACTTGAGCATTTCCGCGAGCAGAACAACGAGCATTCGTCGTTTTTAAATTTTATCGAGCTGAAGTCACCACCATAAGGGTTGATTACAATTTTTCATAAATTGCTAAATTTATTAAAATCTCCCAGCCAAAAATGATTTTAACTTATATTCCAAGTAAAACCTGCTGCTGCTATCTTCAGATAAATTTGTCTAAAAAGTCATGTTACCGGTGTCGAGTGTGGCTTGCAAATGCAATTCATGTAAAAAATATTGCGAGATATACGAGAATTTCGGAGTTTTGTTTCAAGTTTCAACTATTGTGACAGATAGTATGAGAGCTTCCACATAGTTTCATTACGACAAGCAATTTGCTATAATAATAAACTATTCATAAGCTAATACTATAGCAATAATAAACTATAATAATATGGTAATAAACGATAATGTATTAATAAGGTTAATATTTTTAAATCAATCAAGTACTTGTTGGTAAAAGCTAGTTTGTTAAATTTAGAATACATAAGTTTAGTATAAATGTTATAATTGTCTTAAAGTTATAATCTTTTGTAATTTTGCCAATCTCTTAATATACATAACATAACACCACACTTCTTTATAGACAGAGGTGCACAGGACTCAGTCTCGTAGTATGTATACATTCCTTTGTCAGTTATGTTTTTAAGTCTCATGAAATAATAGGGGGCGAGCCTATTGTCAACAACAATAACAACAACAACCAACAAGAACAGTTACAGACTTCAGGCTGTTATTAAGATATTTCCTCAACAACACTGGAAAAATCGAATAACACTTTGGCTTAACCTGGGGATTGAACACACAACCTCTTATCATACATTTATCATTGATTTTATTGATACTACAATAGAGAAAAAAAAAGTGGGAAACAATTGGCTGCCACATCGCACAGAGCGATCATTTACAGAGAACAGCAAAGCGAGACGTTATACAGTCCAGGACGGTGATTAACAATTTGTTTATTATAGAGGAGGTATACTAACTGTACCATATTATATGTTTTTTTTTTATAATATGGGACAACTTCCACACACGGTCATCTAGTCCCAAACTAGGCTAGAAGCCTGTTCTATGGTAACCAGATGACTGATATACATACTTATATAGATATGTTTATAACACCCAGACACAGATCAGACAGACATGTTCATGCACACAAATGCTTGATCTGGCCGGGGATCGAACCCGATATGTTTTTCAGTCTAAAATAATCAACTCACATACCAAATTTCAGCCCAAATGGTTTAGTAGTTTTAGCAAGAAGAACGAAAAAACATTACATACACACACGGACAAATGCTGATTTATAATTTTAGGACTAACTCAATACCAAAATACCAATTTCTCATCATTATATAAAATACAGCCGTAACTAACTTGTCCGCTAGCTCCTAACCTAATGTAGGACAGTTACTGAGATAGTATTTCCGGCATGGTGCTCCCCAGATTTATAGTTGTTTGCCGACCACCCTCTACGTCAAGTGGAATAGTCGTGCCATTTAACAATTTTGATCAATGATGCCGCTGGAACAGTCTTTTGTGGCATTACGTTTTATTGTGGCCATGTGTAACACTAATATCGAGTCTATTATGTCAGCTTTAGTCATAAAAATATGCTAGGAAATCTAGACCTATTTAAAAACTGGTGTTGCTTTTGCTATCTTAAAGGACGGCGACGCACGAATTTCCCATAAAAACGTACCTAATACCTTAAGCATATTATTTTCAATATTCAATGATGTTATTCAGAATGAGACAGCTATTAATTTTATAAACATCTGCTAAAACTCATAATCGTCTAATAAAATAGCTTTTGAGGAAGTTTGCTCAAGAACGTCATTATTAATAAAATTGTATTTGGTTCTAATTTGGGGTCGTTGTACTTTCGTCAAATTAATCCCATAAAAACATAAATGTATAAATATGCAAGTCTCGCCACGCCTTTGAAACACCAATAAAAAGAACAGATCACAAGATACCAAATATTTTGTCAAGGTTTGATATAAAATATTTGCATTAATTGATATAGTAACATAAAGTTCAGGTTTCTAGATTTATCCACAAAGAAGTTACGAGAGGTGGAAAATTCCGTAAATTGCTTCAAAAAAAGCATGCTAGGGCCGCGCTGGATTTGGTGGTTGCACTGCTGTGCACCCAGATCATTCTATTCTTTTATTTCTTATTTAGATTATACTTAGGTACTCAACATGGTAATAACTAAACCAGTCATAAGTTTGTTTGTTACCGTATTAGGTAGTTCAAATACGCTAAAACAAATACTCTGAGTAATGTTTACTGATTAATTAGTTGTCTAACTATTTGGAGGTAGCCCAAGCGTTAAGAAGCAAGCGTTCCTAGGTCCAACGGTCAGGACTGGGCGTAGATTAATGAATGTTAGTCAGGAATTAGTGGTAAATTTTTATAAGAAGGGTCTTCAGGGCCATCTCCGAAACTACGGAGAACTTAGAAAATATGAAAAAGACACTTATGGGATGATTTTGATAATATTTTCTCAAAATATTTAAAAAATTCGTATTATTTTAATTTTGTTTGTTTTTCAAAAATTATTTGAAAGTTAAAGATTGTTCCTCTAAATAATTTTTCTAATAATTCAAAACTCAAACTCAAACAGATTTATTCAAATAGGTCATAATCTGACACTTTTGCACGTCAATAAAGATAAACAGTACTGAGTCTACCGTGCGTTCGGAAAGATACCTCTACAAGAAGAACGCACAAGAAACTTGTAGGGCTTAATTTTTTCAACAGATAGTTTTACAATATTTGGTTTGGTTACATTCGTTTTCTTTAAAGGTGCCGCGAGGCGGCTATGCAGAAGTTTCCAGGCATCTTTGTCCTCTATGTACTGGTTGACTTTATAATAAGCCTTCTTTAGTAAAGTAGATTTTATATAGGTTTTGAATTTACCCTCTGAGAGCCCAGTTATCTCTTTTGGAATTTTATTATAGAAACGTACACTATTTCCTAAGAATGTCTTTTTATTTGTTTTAGATAATCTAAAGCTAGGTGCAGCTATTTTGTATTTATTTCTAGTATTAAAATTATGAAAGTCACTATTTAATTTGAATTTATGTAAATTTTTACGCACATACATGATGTTCTCATAAATGTATAAGGATGGTAGGGTCAGTATGTTTATATCTTTAAATAATTCCCTCAGGGATTCGCGTGGACGCATCTCATAGATGGCACGAATCGCACGTTTTTGTAGTATAAAGATAGTTTCTATATCTGCGGCTGACCCCCACAACAGAATCCCATAAGACATCAAGCTATGGAAATATGCAAAGTACACTAATCTCGCCGTGGCTATATCTGTTAGTTGCCTAATTTTATAAACCGCGTAAGCTGCAGAGCTTAGTTTCCCTGAGAGCTCGGTGATATGAGTGCTCCATTGCAGTTTAGAGTCTATATTTATGCCAAGGAACAAAGTTGCATTGTCAATATTGAGTCTTTCACCGTCAAGAACTATGATTGGTTCTATACTTCTGACGTTAGGCAACGAAAATTTCAAACATTTAGTCTTTTTCGCATTCAATAACAGATTGTTTGCTGTGAACCATCTGGATATACTTGCTAAAGTATTATTAACATGTACTAGTGAAGTATCCTTCCTATCAACTTTAAAAATCAATGACGTATCATCGGCAAATAGAACTATATCTGCTAGACCGTGGACCATGTAAGGCAAATCGTTAATATATGCCAAAAACAGGAAAGGACCCAAAATTGATCCCTGTGGGACTCCCATCTTGACAGGAGAACTAGCAGATGTGATACCATTGACGCTAACCTTCTGCTGCCTACTAGACAAGTATGATTCCACCAGGTTGAGGGCATTGACAATGTAATATGATATTTAGATTTATTTTTTATTGTTTTTGAACTAACTTTATAAATTTAAAATAAGAACAAGTATTCTATTTTAATTCCTATCCTATTTTAATATCATATATAAATACAAATATTTTTGATAAAACGCCGGAAATGAAAACAGTTGATTTTGAAAATACTACTATAGTATTATTAAACCATTTGATAGTGTTTTTACTAAGGGTTTATAAATCGATCACATTAAACTTCTTTCAGAATTTTTTTAAATTCTCTGTAGATGCGGAGATGGTTCTGCAGATTTTTTTAATAAGTTCACATTGTAGAGAGAAGTTTGTATTGGACGTAGGCAAAATACATAACTCAAACTGAATTATTTAATCATTTTTTTATGAAAATAAAAAACTTTTTTGCACGACACATGGTATTGTTACTTATCATTCATTACTAGTTTTTACTGACAAAATACTGCTACTGAAAAAGTACTTTAGTTTTGAATATGAACGTATAGGTTATGTACAAGAAAAACTATTTTTCTTCTAAGAAATATATAGGTAGGTATTATAGGTATAGTTATAACATAAGGTATAGTTATGACTGCCTCGGTGGCGTAGAGGGCGCATGCTCGACTGCTAATCAAGAGGTCCTGGGTTCGATTCCCAGGTCAGGCAGTGTTAAATATTGGATTTTTCCATTAGGAATTATCTCAATAACTGCCTGGAGTCTGGAACTGTGCCCGGTAGATGGCAATAGGCTCGCCCCCTATTACATGGGACCAATAACATACTGGCGAAATGTGGGTGTATCTACTATGGGACTGAGTCCTGGGTACATCTCTGCCTACCCCTTCGGGAAAAAGGCGTGAATGTATGTTATGTTATGTTATGTTTATAACATAAGTAGTTAACTAGTTCTTGTAATAAACTTCACTACATTCCATAAAATTTATGAATACCACATAAATATTTTACGTTGTCTATTCTCCCTCGTCTGTTTATTATACACATGATAGGGAGCAGTATGGAATTAAATATACACAAACATAATATAATATTTTCTGCTCCTACATAAACGTATATTTACAAAAGAGAAACTACATTTTCATATGCTTTGTGATTTAATGGGTCATGTCTTATATCAAGGTGTTTATTGGCTTAATACATTTTGTGAACTATCTTTATCGTGTATTTGTGTTTGTTATTGATGTGTGTGTGCTTTAAGAACGAACATGGCCTTCTAGAAATTTGACATAATCCGATGAAAAATTTACCAAATCGATGTTTTGTATTCCCGTGTTTCCTCCAAATATAATTAACCCATTCTATAAATTTATATCCTGATATTTGTATAGTGAAGTAACTTAATGTCCCTGTCATTTTAATTTTTCTTATAAACCCTTGGTATTTCCATAGTGAAATTCCAAAAATTCGCATTTTTGGTCTCTACAAAATACAAAATTTACAGTTCTCTACAAAAAATGTAAAGTTTATAAAGAAAAATAAAATGATAGGAACATACTTTACTTCAATATTAAAATGTCAGGATAAAAATATATCAAATACGTTTACTGTATTCGGAGGAAACAGGGGAATACAAAATTTCCATAGGATTGTGTCAAACTGCTAAGATGTCTTGTATCCTTGTTAATGGTGTATGTATGTGTTGTTTCGTCTACTTTATAACCTCTTCCCTTTAACTTTTTTGGTAGAGAAGAAGAATAATAAAAGGTTACTCTATACGACAACGCATGCGCGGGAAGGGTGCTCTTCTTTGTATTTGACACCCGACCCGTGTCCTTTTGTGTTTTAAAAGAAGGTTTATTGGCTTATTCCCAGATTTCCAGTGGGAATATGCCCGGCTTTAAATCCGGAGGCCCTGGATTAAATCTCACCATGTGGACTTTTCGCCTGGGCGCTATATACCGTGTTTTGGATGGCGCGTTAAACTGTAGGTCCCGGCTGTTTCCTAAGATTAATTAAGTAAGATATGTAGGGGGCAGTTGTTGGGTAATGTCGGAGGCCTAATAGGAATCTTGGCGACCTGAAACTCTGACAATATGGGTTGTCCACTTAACCCATATGAATTGACTCGAGCAGTGTAATTAAGGTAACCCGTTCTGTTAGAGTATAAATTCAAAATATTATAATTATTCAGAAATCTTTTGGGATAAGAAAATTGATCATAATTTTGGATGTCGCGGGAATACCGCGACTTCCAAAATTTTGCTCACATTATTTTCTTTATAATGTCCACTCAGATAAACTTTATAATATTACCTATAATAATTAACGTATGTAAAGCCGGAGTTATGGTAATAAGTCCATACTGTTACTACAAAGGCATATTAGGGCAGACATATATTTTTATTAATCATTGGAGCTACTTTCCGAATTAACCGCTCCCTCTTGTATTTTACGCCTTAGTAAAATAT
This sequence comes from Hemistola chrysoprasaria, assembly GCA_947063395.1. Lineage (NCBI taxonomy): Eukaryota > Metazoa > Arthropoda > Insecta > Lepidoptera > Geometridae > Hemistola > Hemistola chrysoprasaria. The sequence goes on along the minus strand of OX346731.1, from coordinate 4,823,458 downwards.
GTTTAACTTGCGTACATTGAAAGCTATCAAAACTTCCATCCTGTTATCAACTATGGAGTTTATTATGCATATATTAGCATAATTAAATTTTCCATCGATTATTTCGTGTTCAAAATTCCGTGTTGACATTCACGTATGAATCTATACTAGTCTATACTAATATTATAAACAGAGAAACTTTGTTTTTTTGTTTGTAACGAATAAGCTCCGAAACTACTGACCCATTAAAAATTATTTCACTTATGGATAGCTTAATTCAGTGTGAGTGCCATAGGCTATATGAGATTATGAAAAAAAATAGGGATCCGTAACAAAACTGCAATATTGTGAACCAAGGTGTCACATAATATAATTACCATATTCATAAATTTGCGTGCGCTGTGAATTTCATTGATGGTAGAATAATAAAATGTACTAGGGGTTTGTAGTACTTATCAATATCTACAAAATAGTCCACGGAAATTTTATCCATCTATTTTGGTTTAGTCACAATAATCGAAACAGACATTATATGCATGCGCTGTGAAAAGTATTGGTGGTAGAATAAAGTAATGTACTAGGGGTTTGTAGTACTTATCAATGCCTACTAAACGGTATACATAGATTATATCCATCTTTTTTGGTTTAGTCAAAATAATCGAAGCAGTGATTACTTTTCATGCGGTGTGAAAACTATTGGTGGTAGAGTAAAGTAATGTACTAGGGGTTTATAGTACTTATCAATACCTACAAAACAGTGTACATAGATTATATCCATCTTTTTTCGTTTAGTCACAATAATCGAAGCAATGATTATTTTTCATGCGGTATGAAAACTATTGGTGGTAGAGTAAAGTAATGTACTAGGGGTTTGTAGTACTTATCAATACCTACAAAACAGTATACATAGATTATATCCATCTTTTCTGGTTTAGTCACAATAATCGAAGCAGTGATTCATGCGGTGTGAAAACTATTGGTGGTAGATTAAAGTAATGTACTAGGGGTTTGTAGTACATATCAATATCTTCAAAATAGCCCACGATAAATTTATACATGTGTTAAGGTTTGGTCATTGTAACAGAAGTAGCCATTAATTTGCGTGCGCTGCGTAAACCATTAGGGTTATATCTATTAAAATACAATGTATCACGAATTTACTCCTGTTAAACGTTCACTATACCTACTTCTGCTACCGTGCGAAGCCGGGGCGGGCCGCTAGTATACAATAAATAGGTTATCAAAAATTGATTTTCATTTGAGTGTCTGAAGTTTCAGATCGCTGAAATAATATAACAGTATACAACACGCCTTTACTCTGAAGGGTAGGCAGACATGTACCCAGGACTCTATTCCATAGTGGGTACACTAACATCTCAACAGTTATGTTTCTAAGATCCATGAAATAGGTGGCGAGCCTATTGCTATCAATGGGAAACAGTTCCAGTTATTCGGCTGAAATCACGACGTTTTCATTCTATTTTAGATCCAATAGAAGCAGCTTTCTGTACATATTTATTTTGTGGTTCGGTATTCATAGCAAACATTTGTGGCAATTTTATGGCGAAACTTTTCACAGAATTGATCCGGTATTTGGCATAGTTTCGACGATATGCTCGGATGATTCAATTCATTTAGTTTCACCATTATCTGGATCCATGTGGGGGCTATAAACTATAATAACTATAGTATCAACTAGGGTTCACCAATAAAGTTCGGATAGAGTTGAATGTTTTGTTCGTATTCGTTAATAAAGAGTTTGTTCATTTTTGTGAACATTTTGTTTGTTTGAGTTACGGGTAATTGTAATTGTAAGCAGAGGTGTACTCAGGACTCAGTTCCATAGGGGGTCAGCAGCAGATATAGAGACTATCTTTATACTGCAAAAATGTGTTATTCGTACCATCTATGAGATGCGTTCACGCAAATCTTAAAGAGAATTCCTTAAAGATATAAAACAATTAATCTTGCCATCCTTATACATCCATGAGAACATAATGTATGTACGTAAAAATTTACATAAATTCAAATTACTTAAATAGCTATTTTCACAATTTTAATACTAGGAATAAAGATAAATTAGCTTTACCTACCTATCTTTACATAACATACATACATTAACGCCTTTTTCCCGAAGGGGTAGGCAGAGGTGTACCCAGGACTCAGTCCCATAGTAGATACACTCACATTTCGCCAGTATGTTATTGGTCCCATTTAATAAGGGGTGAGCCTATTGTCATCTACCGGGCACAGTTCCTGACTCCAGGCAGTTATTGAGATAATTCCTATTGGAAAAATCCAATATTTAACACTGCCTGACCTGGGGATCGAACCCGGGACCTCTTGATTGGCAGTCGAGCATGCGCCCTCTACGCCACCGAGGCGAGGTATTTTTTTTTTCATGAGCATCCAATTGGTATATTTGGGTCATATCATCATGTATACGAGGAAACTTGAACATTGAACTATTTCAGCCTTTGCAAACGATCGGAGTTGCTAACTTATGAGAAATGTCTGTGATTCCAAGTATATTTAGAGAGATTGGACTGGACAAATAACTTTGAAAATGTGAAGTACTAGGTACCCTGAAGTTTCACCTGGAAATAACCTACCATTTCAGGTGTAAAGTATCTGCAAACTTCAACTCAATATTCTAAAGCTAATATACACGCTGTTACGAGTAGTATACACACAGCACATAACAAAAATTATTAAACTCAAAAAACACTTTTTTTTCCAACAGTATTTGCTAAAGTATCTTGGTTCATAATGGGAGCGTATCGGAATAACAAATCTTTCAATGTGGGTGCGTCCCGGCCGGGGGCGTACCGGAATGGGACCATAACGGCCAGACCCGTTCAGTTGGGTTCTGGGTTGAAAGAGTAGCAAATGTTTGCACAATCTTTATTATATTTGAATAGATAAAAAGAATCACTAACTGACAATTATTGACAATAATTGAAAGTAACAGGGTTTTATAGTAGAAGGTTATAGTTAGTAACAAACTATATCTGGTTTATTCCTATTTCTAATAATTTTGCAGCTCTATAATGCAGTAAAATGAGTGCATATTTGGCAAACACAGATCATGAGTCGCTCCTCAAATAACTGCAACTAATTGCCTAAAATAATCGCACAGAGCGTTTACTTCGCAATAATTCAGAACAATGTATGTGGGACACAGTGACTTACTTGATTACTTAGCTTTATATTATAGGTATATATGATAACATGACGCGTTTTTCCGAGAGGGTAGGTAGAGATGTACCCAGGACTCAGTCCCATATTAAGTGCACCCGCAATTCGCCAGTTATATTTTTGAAGTCCCATGTAATAGGGGGCGAACCAATTGCCATCTACCGGGCACAGTTCCAGGCTTCAGGCTGTCATTAAGAGCGTACGCGGCCTTCTAAAAATTTGAAACAAACCTATGAAAAATTTACAAAATCGATATTTTGTATTCCCCTGGTACCTCCAAATATAAGAAACCCAATCTAGAAATTTATATCCTGTTATTTTTATAGTGAAGTAACCTATGTCCCTGTCATTTAAATTTTTCTTATACACCCTTGGTTTTTCATAGTGAACTTCCAAAAATCCCAGTTTTACTCGCGTGATTGGACGTTCACTACAAACATTTAAGAGTATATAAACAAAAATAGAATGATAGGAACATACTTTATTTCATTTTTAAAATGTCAGGATATAAGTATATTAAATAGGTTTATTGTTTTCGGAGGAAACAGGGGAATACAAAACATCGATTTAGTAAATTTTCCATAGGATCGTGGCAAACTGCTAAGAGATCCTCTGTACTGTTAAGAAAAATTCTAATGAAAAAATCCAATAAAACCCTTTGTCTGACCTGCGTATCGAAACCGGTACCTTAAGATCAGCAGCAGCGCTTGTGAACCACTAAGCCAATAATACCAATACAGTATCAACAGCAATTGTAGCTTCGTACAAATTTTAATGGTTATTATTTTACAATGTTCGAATGGATGAAGAAATTCGTTCTTATTAAATTTTATAACAGACAGATACGAAACAGACCTTTTTATCTCAATGTGGAACCTGTGGATCAGCGCACGCCTCAGCCGTCGCTCCCGCCACAGGCTTCCTTCATGCCACCGCGCTATACCTTATAAAATATAGCTATGTGCTAGCTTATAAAATATAGCTATAGCTATGTATAAAATATAGATATGTGCGTAAAAATTTACATAAATTCAAATTAAATAGTGACCTTCATAATTTTAATACTAGAAATAAATACAAAATAGCTGCACCTAGCTTTAGATTATCTAAAACAAATAAAAAGACATTCTTAGGAAATAGTGTACGTTTCTATAATAAAATCCCAAAAGAGATAACTGGGCTCTCAGAGGGTAAATTCAAAACCTATATAAAATCTACTTTACTAAAGAAGGCTTATTATAAAGTCAACCAGTACATAGAGGACAAAGATGCCTGGAAACTTCTGCATAGCCGCCTCGCGGCACCTTTAAAGAAAACGAATGTAACCAAACCAAATATTGTAAAACTATCTGTTGAAAAAATTAAGCCCTACAAGTTTCTTGTGCGTTCTTCTTGTAGAGGTATCTTTCCGAACGCACGGTAGACTCAGTACTGTTTATCTTTATTGACGTGCAAAAGTGTCAGATTATGACCTATTTGAATAAATCTGTTTGAGTTTGAGTTTGAGTTTGAGCTTCATACGTGACAGTTGAACAATAATTTTTGGTCATATTCCGTAAATTAAGTTCTAAAAGGGTATTTGATAAATCGTTTGAATTATAAATTACCTGATATTACCATTTATATGTACCTATTTAGGAAAATATCACTGAAGAATTGATTTATGTTTAGCTGTCACGTATTAAGCTATATTTTATAACTATTTTATAGGGCACGGCTACATTTTAGTATAAGCTTGTGTAGACGTGCCTTTTCCATTAAATAATATTTGAACACTTCAGCATATTTTAAATAATTTATTCGAAGCCTACCATCTTCAATCTCGCTCTACCATCATCTGTCGCGCTGGCATCCACCTCCCTGTGTTGCCATCGCGCCCTCGCACATGCCATAGATCTTCCTTAAACCACACGTTGCCATTACAATTACATTAGTTAATACTTTCCATAAAACCACCAAAACGTTCACAGAATCCGTGGCATGCGCGTCACAAAATATCATCAACACTACACTTGTAGTCCACTATGTGTTATATAAACTGATCACAGTAAGTCACTGTTTTCTCGGTACATCGCCACTACAGTGACCCACAGGATCACAAACAGAATATTTTAGTAGCTGTTCCTTTCAAGTCAAAGTCACCCAGTGGAATGTGGGATTTCTAGTGTTGTCTAAACCACAATCCCTTTGATATAAAGGCTGTTAAATCTACGACTAATCATCATTGCCACGATGGCGCAGTGGTTAGAAAGCGCTACTGCCAATCATGTGGTCCCGGGTTCCAGTCCCAGATCAGACAAAAATTGATAAAGGATTATTCCATGTACCAGACAGAAGGTTAATGGCAATATAATGTAATAAGTGGTGACTGAAACGTGAGTTCTAACAGTGGGCTTTATCAGTAAACTCCAAATAGCGCAACGAGCTACAGAGAGGGCTATGCTCCAGATTTCTCTGTAAGATCGAATCACAAAAAATCCGTAGAGGAACGAAAGTTACCGGTATAGCCCAGCGGATTAGCAAGTTGAACTGGCAATGGGGAACGGCACATAGCACGTAGAACTGATGGTCGTAAAGTACTCAAATAGAGACCACGGACCGGCAAGAGCAGCGTAGGATGTCCACTCACAAGGTGGACAGACGATCTGACAAAGAAAGCAGGAACACGAAGGATGCAGGCCGTTTACTGCCGGACTAGATGGAAATCTATGGGGGAGGCCTATGTTCAGCAGTGGACGTCCTATGGCTGAGATGATGATGATGATGAATGGCAAAAGTTTTTTATACTAATAATATGATGCAGGTTTCCATACATAATACCTACTCTAACCTTTTCTAAATTGATGCAGTACCTAAAGAAGTTTCGTAAAGATTTTTCTAAGCCAACCTAACTGATAAGCTGATACATTCTGTTATATTCTCCAATAATGGTGTTTACGTTTTTTAACGACTACCATTTCTTTAATGAATAAGCAGGTAACAAACAAATCTCGAGTTTTCTAGAAATTTCTAACTATTATATTACAAAAGACTCGTAATATTTCATTATTTATAGTGAAAAGTCTCATTTGTAAGAAATACGAGAGTCAACTGAGCAAATAGGATTGTTAAAATGCAACTTGATTCCTTGAGATATTGCGGTAATAATAGTTTTATCATAGAACTTGTCCATAATATTAAATAATTGAATTGTTTGCCGCTCACGGCTCTACAACGTGCCAGTGCAAGAAGTGGGCAAAGTGTTTAACTCTATACGTTGCGTTTCAGGAAACAGAGAGCAAAACGTATTTTTACATTAGCAACAATTCTAAACTTCTCAGCTGGGTGCTGTAATCGCTTAGTGACACACTTACCTACAAGTTGGAGAGCTTTAATTAAGATTGGCTGAGCTCCACAACTTCACCTGCAGAGGTGGAAAGCTATTCCGGTATGAGAAGAGCACATCCGGCAAGGAGGAGATAGTGCGATATATATATATATATATAGATACACATATATACATCAAAGAAAAGGGTCAAGGTAGAGTCCCGGCACAGGAGTTCTCCCAAATTTGCAGACGCAGAAACGCAGAATTTTAAGTCTTACGTTCTCCAGATTTCTGTGAAATATATCCAACGCTATAGGGAGGTGAGACCGAAGAATAATTCGTAACTCTAGAATAGTTTCCTATAAATTATATTTTGTTGTTTTTAGTTATTTATTGAATTGGGTCTCTGATATTAATTTATAAGTTATTGCAACGTGTTATTGCCTGAAATAAATGAATTATTATTCTAGGGTCTATGGTAGCTTACCTTATCCGACAAAAAGCAGTAGAAGAAATGTCGGTAAGTAACATATTATAACACAAAATCTAGCCTTTTCCCGTAAGGATTAGGCAGAGCTGTACTTAAGACCCATAATACACCCCTTATCATGCGAGCCACCATAATATGGCCAGATTTTGATATTGCCCAGATTATGCTCAGATATCAGATAGAGTTTCAAACATCTAATAAAAGCCATAATAATAACAGTACCTTAACATGGATATCGCTAAGCCTTGATATAAGAGTGTCCCTTTCGCTTAACACCCTTTCAACCTTTTATTACCATTAACTTTCTATGTAATATTATAATAACGTTCTATCCCACGTTATTCCAGTTTAAATATATTTTAGAAAAGGATGTCCCAAACAAAAGTACAGTGGTAAAAAATGGATTTACTTTGATCACGCTTTCTGTTAAACCACTTTTAATTACTTTCGGTATTATAATAATAATAATAATAATTTGAGGTCATCTTAAAAAAAAAACTATAGATAGTTTCAGAAATGGACCCCGATAGGTGCTATACATTACCTTTAGATTAAAAGCTCAAAGGGGCCTCTGCACGTTGGACTTTAAAAAAAAAAGGTCTCCGTGCACGCCTATCAAAAGACCGGGTATATCCCGTGTTTTCGAGCGACATAATAATAATAATAATAAATTCATTTATTTCAGGCAATAGTACGCATAACAAATTATACGCACCAGAGGCCCATATTAATAAATACCTTACAGACTAACATATGCGGCGTTGCTCCTTTGGGGGCCAAAGGTCCAAAGCCGCAGATAGGTAGGTAGGTAGTAATTAGATCTATCGCCGGCTAGGCAGGGAAACAAAAAATGTGAGTGAGTGAGTATATTGCCAAAGTTAACAATTGCACCGCCGCACACTGGCACTAAGGTCACGGTCACTGGCCTGGTAGGGTAGGATGGCTGGACCCGGAGTGAAGCCGCCGCCGCCGGTGTAGCCGTCGGCGTGGTGGTAAGCAAGGGAGGCCGTAGAGAAGCCGCCGCCGCCGGTGTAGCCGTCGGCGTGGTTGTAAGGTAGCCGCCGCACCCGGTGTAGGTTCGGAGTGCGGGCCAAGATGGTGGAGCTCGACCGTAGAGGTCGACGGTTTATAATAATCTGGACATCGAACCCTGGAAAATGCCATGGGCGGCCTTAGGGCTTGCTCGCACCCGGTCCCAGCTTGCCTGCGGCTATCGGCGGTTTTGTTGCCACGCGGTCGACCGACCGGCCACCGTGGACCGATAAAATATCCGCAGCCAGGCTAGGCACGGCAGAGTAGTTTACAGCTTAGGGGATATAATTAGATGGAAAACTCACCCTAGAGGGGTTCCGATAGCACTAGGTAGTAGTTCTAGGTAAAATTCCCACGGCTGCCTCGAGACGTGGTACGCGTCTGCTCGTTACGGCTGCTGCCGGTAATGTGTGACGCGGTCGCGGCTCCGCCGCGTTCCGATAGATTTTAGGGTTACACGACCGCGCGCATTAAATTCTTGGTTCCGCATTAATACAATAATATACTCTTATTAGTAATGTGCGTTCGCTTACGCAACGTCACACATACATATAAAACACAAAATAACATTATTATATTAAACACTAGGTAGGGATTATTTTCGGTCTCGCCTCCCTGAAGCGCCGGAACACAATTCCTTCAGGCCAAAATTCGGGTGCCAAGAAAATCTCCTTATATTTCACCGGAAGCCGGAGCACGTAGGATTTAAAGTTCTGAAGTGTTGATTATTAAACTATTTTTTTAAATGACCTTTGCTGTAGGCCTCAGATGGCCTCTACAGCTTTACCGGGCAGTGGTGAGCGCAGGAGGTACTCACCCCAAAGTTTGAGGGCGACTAGCACAAGGGCACCTAGACGGTACAAACCTCGGCTTGGGCCGTCGCCAGAATACGTGGGGTCAGACTAGCCCTAGGACATTCCCCTTCTGGGGTGCCACCCAGAAAGAAATTGTCCTATGGCCCTATCAATGGTTTGATTTGCTAATTTAATGTAGCAGATTTATACCAATCATCATCATCATCATTTCAGCCATAGGACGTCCACTGCTGAACATAGGCCTCCCTTAGATATTCTTCTAGTGCCTTTGTAAGCGGTCTGCATCCAGCATGTTCCTGCTGTCTTTGTCAGATCGTCTGTCCACTTTGAGCGTGGACGTCCTACGCTTGCCAATCCGTGATCATTCAAGAACTTGACAGCTCATTTCGGCCATCAGTTCTACGTGCTATGTGCCTTGCCTATTGCCACTTCAACAAGCTAATCTGCTGGGCTATGTCGGTAACTTTCTTTTGTATACGGATGTCCTAATTTTCTCGGATCTCGCAGCGAAATCCCGAGCATAGCCCTCTCCATAGTTCGTTGCACTATTTTGAACATACTGATAAGGCACATAGTAAGATACCACGTTTCAGAGCCATAAGTCATTTTTGTTCGAAACCCTAAGCCTACCCAGCCTAAACTTAATAAAAAAGGAGAGAAAGAAGGAGACATCGCCACCGTAAATATTAGAAACAGATCGCATATAATAATCGTATAATAGGCTCCTTCGACTAGGAACCACAGCTCGGCTCCACATGTGATCCATGGACACTTTTGTCTACATGAATCATCAATGGAATAGACATCCTTTCCTCAGTAATTAGTCTGACACAAACCATCGTCCTAAGACACAACAGATGAAAAAAATTATAGTACTTTAATTTTATTTGGTATGATGGCCCTCGACGTCATTTAATATCAGTCTGGGTTCTCTCACCAACCATATTAGTACTCGTAATTTGATTGTCATGTAAACGTAGAATATTGTTTCTTTTATATTTTGAACCCTCGGTGGTCTTAGTGGCGTAGTGATCGCATGCTTTACTCAGTCAGGCAAACTATTATTAAGAATTATCTCAATGACAGCTTGGAGTCTAGATCTGTGCCCGGTAGATAGCAATATAGGTATTACATGGGACAAAAAACATAACTGGGTGTACCCACTATGGGACTGGATCCTGGTCCTCCTACACCTCTGCCTACCTCGAAAAAGGCGTGATGTTATTGATCTAAATAATTACTCAGTTAACATATTAAATATTAAAAAATATCCGTTTTTGTTTATTAAACACCATGGACACTGTCCATGCTATTTTTTAATGTTAACAAAATTATTATTATTTTTAAACTATTTGTAACAGTGAGAATAACAGGATTACCACACCACTCTGAGAAACTATTATAATAGATATAATATATAATATAAATAAAATAACACTATATACTTAATAAATAAATATTCTTTAATATACATAATATTTAACATTATACCTGTTCAATGCACAGTAACAGCCAATTACCCAGCCTTCGGTTTAATCCGTTCCGTTCATTTCAGTTATCAACGGTACCCTAATTGGGATAATCCGAGAAAATCCACTTTCATTCCGAACGTAGGTGTGCCTACCACTACCTAACAACATAACATACAATCACGCCTTTTTCCCGAAGGGATACCACTACCTACTAATAAATAATTGCGAATATACTTCAACGCCGGTTAATAATGTTTTTAAAAATGTAATAAGAACAATAATACTCGTTTATTGTCTTCCACTAATTTGTTACATGTATGTTAAAGTTACAATATTATAAAAGGATTGAGTGCAGAGATGATCATCATCATCACCAGCCGGAAGACGTCCACAGCTGAACATAGGCCTCCCCCATAGAACGCCATAAACTATTCATATCGGGGGATTTTTTTACCATGCTTGTTATATTTATAAATTGTATGTATATAATATGTATTATGTATGTTTATACAGTATATATATTTAATTAATTTAGTATATGTATGTAGTATGTACTTACTATTACTTAGTATGTGTTTATAATGTGTATTATATTGTAATATTATGTATTATCTATTTTTATTTTATTTTCAACAACAATGAGTACACTGCCGAACAGAAATATTTACAATAATAATTCTACTCCTTTCCGTTAGGTTGTCCGGAAGAAATCGCTTTAAGCGATAAGACCGCCACTTCTACTAGCCTAAGCGCTACTGTACCTACTTTATTTTTATAATATTATGTTCGCTGTGTACAATTAAGTGCTTATTTAATCTAATTAAAATAAGGGCTACTAAATTAAAGGCTTGGCGATCGCAGTAGTTGGAATACTTCGGAGAGCGCTACTGAAAGATGATAATACTGGAATGTCGGTCGAAAGCGTACACATCTCATCAATTCAAATGATTTTACTTGCAATTCAAAAAGTCCCTAAAATTAGATTTTAGACTATTTTTCCTCTCTTTCCTAATGGCCCGTGAGTCCGCATGTATTTCACCAGCATCCCTACAGATGCAATGAAGGGTTATTTCTCAAGAGTGTCGCCTCTCGTAATGGATACCATTTATGTACGTACCTACGTCTTGGATCACATTTCACTTATGCTTGCAACTTAAAAACTTCGTACATAAAGAACAAAAAATAATGAATGTGTGTAGGTTATGAAGATCTGCGATATCGACGGTGTGCGTTAAATACAAACAGAAAGTAATCTGGTTCAGTTTAAAGTGTCTTCAGTTGACCTAAAGGCTCAAATCCACCGCTGCGCTGCGCATTTTAACTGCGTGGGTTCATTTGTTTGACATGGGAGTCTACGTTTCTTCAGCAGGACACACTAAACACGCATCCGTGTACCATGTGTACTGCATGCATGGCGTTGAGCTACGTGAGCGCCATATTCGAGCAAGCCACGCGTGTATCAACGTGTACCGCGTCCACAACGTGCTTGGCGTTTACATGAGCTACACGGGCATCATATTACCAACATGTACCGCATTCACAGCGTGCTTGGCGTTGGCGTGAGCTACACGCGCATTATATTAGAGCAAACCACGCGTGTACACGCGTACCAATGACGTCAATTCATGCGTAGCATGTACGTGTTGCAGTGGACCCAATTACATACATTTTCTGGCAAAGCGAAGCTTGACGCATGTGCGTAGTCTATACGTGCTTGGTTTGAGCCTTAAAAGGTCATACAACGACTACAACTCAACGGCTTAAAACCGCATGTACACTACCTATATAAAGAAACCCAGAACCCGGCCGAAAATCCCGGGCTTCAGTAGGCGCCATCACCAATAGCAACCAAGCAGGAAAAACTGGAACGAAAATTGTTGAGAACTTATGACAAAAACAAATATGATTTTCTTGGAATTAACCACAAAAAAGGTACTTGACTAATTCCCGTCCATATAAAATATAACGTTTAACGAAAAGGTATAGTAATATTTAAGAGGTGCATCCACATGTCAACTAAAACAATAAGCAAAAGGAAAAATTGCGAAATAAGTATCAAAAAATGTGACGTCCCACACAAAATGTAGAGAGAATGTACAGAAAGTAGATATTTATGTCGTGATTTTCGCAATTTTATCCTTTTAAAGTTGTTAAGTTTAATGAATAGATGTAACCTTAAGTACTACTACAACTTTTTTTACAAGTTGTATATTATATTTACTACTTCCAACAATGTTATGACACTTCACTTCTTTCAAACTTTCCAAACTACCAAGTACCAGTCTTCCACATTGAAAGCATGCATTTCTCTCAGGAATCGTAACAATCGCCATAACAAGAGCCAAATTATCTTTTATTATCTTATTTGTCCCTCTGGAGTAAGCATATCAGTAAATTACTATTGTTCGCAAATATTTTTGGTCATATTTTACTTTTATATTGTTTTTCATGCATGTTTTATATGAAATGAATTTACACATTATCTCTCTTCCATATTATACCTATATTTATAAGACGCTAAATTATGGCCAGTATGTCAATATATGTTTTTTTCAGCTATAGCTAAGCTATCCAGATACCTTCTTAGCTATCTATCTTTAGTTGAAAGGGATGTAGATAGCTGTCTTCAGCTATCTACGTCCCTTCAGCTCAATCAATGGTCAGTCTGCAAGTGAATAAATCCACTTCGGGCCCAGGTCGGCTAATAAGCTACTGTAGACAAAACTTGTGGAGACGGTGAACAAACCTATTCAACCTACAACGATCTACGTGTCTAATACAATGATGCTCTCAGGATTAATGTAGCTCCGACGCTACTGTGGCGTATCGTAGATATTTACGACTTTAACGCCATCATGATGAAAAAGACCGCATCGTGTGGCACAGGATGCGTGTAAGCTCTACTATCCTGTAAAAGTATTGTCTCAGTTTGAGCATTGGGTGGACTTTCACCTTGTCAAGGCTTCACCTTGTACTATTCTATCATCTATGGCCTGAGTCGCGATTGGTCTCGCAATTTAATCAGGCGTTATATAAAAATAAATAATGTGACGTTTTTACTCGACTTCACTTGCCCTTCTACATTGTAACCGAAAACATTTCAAGAGCTAATAGATTTTTAAACAACATTCCTGGGTTTTATTCTGCACCATTTATGTTCATAAACACACGAGTTTTCCCAAACCCCAACCATAGGCTAGTTTTACTGACAAAGTGTATAAGTGCTTACTAACAATTTGTGCAAGTGTAGTATTCCGCAATGAACGTTTTATTATAATTATTTTTATTAAGAAGCACCGGTCTTTACAGTTATGTGGCTATGGAGCTCCTTGCCGAACCTATAAAAATGGTCCATCTGCTCGAACGTGCTCTGTGACCGAACACCTGCTCTAGGAAGCACCTTTACATAAACATACATTCACGCCTTTTTCCCGAAGGGGTAGGCAGAGGTGTACCCAGGACTCAGTCCCATAGTAGGTACACCCACATTTCGCCAGTATGTTATTGGTCCCATGTAATAGGGGGCGACCCTATTGCCATTACAACGCCAAAAAACGCAGTAGAGATCTATCCATGAACTACTAACACGACAAGAAGAAGAAGCCTTCACTGAAGAGGTAATAAGCATTCTCACACAAACTTACATTTTGAATAACATGCATTTATAATTTTTAATTATATTAGCGTTTTGTGAGATTTTGCTTGAAGGCGCTACTTGTATTGGTTACGTTTATTTCTAAAGCATTAAACATTTAAGTGTAAGCTCCATATTCCATAAAATATAAATACATAACAGAGATTGAGATAAGCCGAGTGCTTAAATAACACGTCAAAAGGGGTGGGGACGAAGCTGCGTAAAATATTAATCAAAAATAGTAAAATGGTACATGTCGTAATATATATGATTTTATAACCCGTTTTTTAAAGATTTGTTACTTTTATGAAATATTTATTGGATGAGAATATATAAACGGATATGCTCAATGAACTACTTGCTCAAAAACAATAGGGGACACCATTTCTTACTTCGTCATATTCTATGACATTATTATAAAAATAACATTACTTACTAAACACTAGTCTGCCAAACTATGCCCTAGGGTTAGAATGAGAATGCAGATAATATTATGCATTTTTGGTCGGGAAGGAGGAAAACACGGAAATACGGAGAGAGCGGGCCGCTGGTCCCCACTGCTTTGGCCCCACTGGGGACAACTGGGACTTTTTTGATAAGTTGTCACAATTGTCATCACTAGTGACATGTGGGACAAGTTTTTAAGAAATTCGCAATTGTCCCTAGTGGGGACGATTTATTAAACAACAGCTGGGCAAATAAGTTCCGCTCGGCGACAAATAATCTAGTAAAACTACCTATAAACTACCGATAAACTGACAAATGAGAATCGTCCCCACTAACTTCGTCCCCTCTGGTGACAACAGATATTTTTTTTAAGTTGTTCCACCTGCCCCCAGTGGTGACAACTTTTTTTTAAATCTCAGTTGTCCCCAGGGGGGAAGGGGTGGGGACCAGCGGGAATGACCCCAGGAAACTAGTTATATTCGTGTCTTAATCGTTTATAGGCCTGCAGTTGGTTAATTAAGAACAAGTCAGTGGTAATCATAGCCCGCGGTCTATGCCGCTATCCGATACAAAGTTAGTACTATAATTTATTATAAGTATTCTGTGCCGTTCTAAGTATATTTTAGTATTTGGCAATTTTCAAATTCAATTTATATGAGTAAAAAATAATTATTGATTATTGATATCGTATACTTCCATGAAACAAATGGAATTATGTCAAAAAGTTCATCATATATCATCATATTCATAATCAGTCTTTTTAAAGCTTTGTTGAAAAACATTTTTGATCTTGAATAAAGCATTTGTGTTAGAAGATGTTAGGTGTTTAATAAAGTGGCCATCCCTACCGTTCGGTAGTCGCTGAGAGTAATCAGATGTCCGTCCGTCCGCTTCAAGCTCACAAAAGATAAACCCCATAAAATTCGCCAAAGAATTTTATGACGTACACATACGAGTAAAATACGCCTTTGAAAGTTCCTGCTCTAGTAATAAAGCGTACGTACGCTGCCGTTACGTATCTTGAAATTAATATCTATTAAATGAATTACCTTGAATAGTAAAGACGTTTTTATATTTGAATATAAAAATATTTGCTTTTTCATGACTTACGATAGGTATAGATAGATATTAAGTACTAATACAATTAAATGAAATTGTTACCTGCTGCCTATACCATATTTTAAACCAGTTCGATTATAATAAATGTACATATTTTTTATGATAATGAATGACAAAACGAGCAAATCAGGTGCCTGATGGTAAGCATCATGATTGCCCATATCAGACACAGTGCCACCCAGTGTTTTAAAATTCAAAATTCTGCGCAGCACTGCACTGCGCCTGTCACCCTGAGATATTAGTTGTTGAATCTCATCATGCCCAGTAATTTCGCTGGTAACATTGCCCTTCAGACCGAAACACAGTAATGTTTGCACATTACTGCTTGGCGGGTGAATAACTGGCAAAGGTGTGGTACTTCCCCAGGCGGCCCCCTGCAAAAGAGGCCTACCACTACAAATAAAATCAATTATTTAAAACATTATTTCGTTTGTATTGGCATGTTTAAAATTATGAGAAGCCCACAGGTATTAAAACAACTACATTACGGATTTACTTACGAATCCTGTGAATTTAATTGTTAGCCATTTAAAAATATATTTAAGTCATAGTATTTAATTAAGACAGGAAGCCCTTTGGTTTAATACTGTTAGCTTTCTCCTTGTATGATAAATAAATAAATAAATTCAAAATAGTTGTAATTTTGTTATATCGTGCGACAAGACCAGCACCGATGACGTCACACCGGGCTCACTCTTAGCAACGACACAAAGCGCCGTTGCTGCTATTTGGCCCAGTACCCCCCTGCCTCGAAGCTTTCTCTTCAAGAACCCACACTTCGGCCCTAGCATCGGATCGTTGTCGCCGCATTTAGGATTAAATAATAATTAATTTAGAATTCACCCATTATTGTAATGGAACTAAAATATAATCCTAGAACATAGAAGAGTTTTTGGCTTCTCCTGTACCCTCCGGCCCCAGCATATGTAACTATTTGAATAGGTACTCATTCATAATAAAATATTATTTAGGATCAGAAACTGAGCCTGAGGGATTAATGAATTAATTGCTAAGCGACCATATTCATGAAAGTTTTATAGAGATCTTATGTACTGTTTGTTTATTGTATAGAATGGCAATATCTTTTCAAAATATGGATTTGGTGTGGTCGTAAAAATGACGCCGCCTTAACGACTCTGGCTTTAAGTACCTGACAGATAATGATATTTTTTAATCATAGTTATTATTTTGTAAAAAGTAATCCAAAAAAACATTAAGTGAGTGAAGTTGCGGGGCATTACTAGTATTGTCAAATTATTAGAATTGCAATCGTTATAGTACCACCACAAATATACCATTTCGCCTAAAAGCCAACTTTTTGACTTATCCTTATTTATTTTGTAGTGCTTGATTTAGTTTTTCGGCTGAAACCTTTGTTAAATTAAAGGAACAGAATAAGATGGTTTCATAATTAAAAACCAGATCTAGTTGTCCTTAACCACGACTTCTTTCCCTTTATTAACGGAAATCCTAACGCAATCCGGCTGAAAATTTCTAACCAAAACATTGGGTTTAAAAGTAAACAAAATCTTAGACATACCATTCGCCGCGGTGACTTTATTACTTCATTTTACGCTTGGACTGTTTTTGTAATGACCTGGCCTCCGCCAACTTTGCAAGATGTTTTTTCGTT
This sequence comes from Hemistola chrysoprasaria, assembly GCA_947063395.1. Taxonomy (NCBI): domain Eukaryota; kingdom Metazoa; phylum Arthropoda; class Insecta; order Lepidoptera; family Geometridae; genus Hemistola; species Hemistola chrysoprasaria. The sequence continues at coordinate 4,806,332 of OX346731.1, read as the reverse complement.
CGAAAATGTGGATTTTCTCTCATCTGGGCTTCAGTTTATTGTAATCCTGGATGTATTTTAAATTATTTTATTTAAGTGAAAGCAAATAAATATCCTTAGGGGTTAGGATTTATTTGTTTACTGAGATATCTCTTTTTTCATTGGTGACTGAGATATATCATTGGATTTTTACGACTTGATTATGATCATTATCGTCAATTTATGGAGTCGTAATTCCTGACCAAATGCGCAATCATCAGTCTTATAAAATACTAGCGACCCGCCCTTGCTTTGCTTCATTGCTTTGGGTACCATCTTCATCTCTTGAATCACTCTATTGGATGAAACCCGCATTTTTTTTTATAGTGAGTAACAACACGAGCAAATCAGGTGCCTGATTGTAGGCATCATGATTGCCAGTGTTTTAAAATTCAAAATTCTGCGTGGCACTGCACTGCGCCTATCACCCTGAGATATTAGTAGTTGAAACTCGTCGTGCCCTGTAATTTCGCTGGTAACATTGCCCTACAGACCGGAACACAGTAATGTTTGCACATTACTGCTTGGCGGATAAATAACTGGCAAAGGTGTGTGGTACTTCCCCAGGCGGCCCCCTGCAAAAGAGGCCTACCACTACACAATTACAAAATACCCGTAACCCAACCAACTTTAAACCAACCTATAAAACATTATAAGTTTATAATAGACCACAGTATATAATAGTTTATACGTAATAGTACGTGCATACGTCGAACGTAAAATATTTGAGTGCACACAATACGTCCAATTGCATTAGTTCTCGACACATAAATCGCATCGCTCCCGCTCCCCGACCTCGATTTATCCTGCTCTCTGCGACATTGCAACGCATTTCTATAAGACAACGGAATGCGTCTTCAATCGGAAACAGTTAAGGTTAGCGCAAACAAAACGATGTCGAGGATCGAGTTGGTTGTTGCCCTGTTATTTTTACATCTTGTCACAAAAAGATGAAGTACCGCTAATTATGGGGATGCACCTATCCGCCCACCTAAGCAATTAGCAAAATAAATTGTGAAGGTATACGTATGTATGCATAGTAAAGGGTTCCTCACCTAGATACTAAGAACTTACAACGCTATCTGTAGTTCCTTACGCAAGGTATGGAAATATGCAGTAAACTGGCCATAACTTTGGTTTGCGTTAACTTAGAAGTATAATTTTTTTACAGCCACAAGGGACCGCAGGTGTGAGTACTTGATATCAGTTTCAACTTGATCCCTCCACGCGTTCCCGTTAAAAGTGCGTTGACAGATGGATAGACAGACAGACTGACAGCAAAGTGATCTTATAAGGGTTCCTTCTTTTCCTTTTTGATGAACGGAACCCTGAAAAAGAGTTTTGAAAATCGCTAAACCTAATTATACAGAATTACGACTTATAATTACGACTTTCCATAAGAATTTGCCGATCAGCTGTCTAATTTGTATAAAAATATTTTTTTTGGTAATTTTACTATTCTTCTTTTGAAAGTTGTTCAGTTAGACGGGTACATACACCCCGTTGAGTACTACTACACTTTTTTGTAACACATGATGATGATTTTTTTGATAGCATAACATACCATCACGCCTTTTCCCCAAATGGGTAGGCAGAGGTGTACCCAGGACTCAGTCCCATAGTAGGTACAGCCACATATTTTTCACGTATCTTATTGATCTCAAGTTAAGGGGGCGAGCCTATTGCCATCTACCGAGCACAGTTGCAGACTCCAAGCAGTTATTGCGAAAATTCTTATTGGAAAGATCGAATATTTATTTTTGCCAAACATGGGGTCGAACGCGGGACCTTCTGATCGGCAGTCGAGCTTGCGCCCACTAAGGCAGTTGCTATTTATTTAAATAATATTGAAAAGTGTCTCTTCTGTCCTTTTATATTCTGTGTTCTTAGCTGCAATGTTTTGGATGCGCGCAGTGAACAAAAATCTTTAAACATACGTGATTATTACAAATAACAAATCATCATCATCTCAGCCATAGGACGTCCACTGCTGAACCCATACCTGCCCCATAGATTTCATCTATTTCGGTTGTAAGCGGCCTGCATCCAGCGTGTTTCTGCCGTCATTATCCACCTTACCCACAAGGTGGACAGACGCTGGACTATGTCGGTAACTTTAGTTCGTCTACGGATCTCCCCATTTCTGATTCGATCTCGCAGAGAAATCCCAAGCATAGCTCTCTCTATAGCTCGTTGCGCTCTTTTGAGCTTATTGATAAGTAAGGCCCACAGTCAGAGACCACGCTTCAGATCCTTAAGTCATCACTGGTAACACACACTGGCACAATAACAAATAAAAATTCTAAACGCCAGGTCTACCTATATTTGGAGATTTTATATGATAAGTCATATAAGTAAGTAAAATAAATAATTCACAAAAACATAAAACTCTCAAAATTGTATTTCTCGAAGTATTTTCTTACCGCAATCGCCTAAAAGGAAACGGGAAATCGACAGGATGTGCTTTGCAGTTTCAATTTGTCGAAGTGAAAGAGTTTACTGAGGGTTTGCGTAACGGTTCGACAGGCATCTAAACATAGATTTTGAATTTTACACTGTTTTAAAGTAACATTAGATCCGTTTATACTATTTATTTTACTGATATGTTTAGATTCTTTCTTTTGAAATTTGTTTATTTTGTAGAATAGATAGATGAGCTAGACGATAAGCGCCAACTTCATACGTAAGGAGAGACCTAATCCTTTCTACACATAGTACCATTAGCCATGGGCGTACACAGGTCTGGCGACGAAGCTCAAATTCTGTTATGACAGATTAATACAATCATGTCGTGTGATTTTTGCTCGCGTAACGCCGCTGTACGTCGCGTTTCTATCGATAGGGTTAACAGAACTCCGCGGATCAACTGCACCACATGTTGTCAAGTATTTAACACCAAGCTGGGAGTATAGCGAACATTAAGGCTCACAACAAACAGATTAATCTGGGATTGCCGTCTTAGAAATCGATGAGAAGGATGCTATTAGATGCGCCTCCTAAGAAATTGAGTATTTGAATTTTATTTTCTTTTGGCATAAATGGAAAGATTATATATAAGATTTGTACCAAAACTATTTTTAGTTTTCTTCTATTCGCTATAATTACAAAGTTATATCAAATTAAAAAATCACTTTTAATCCAGTACCGAAAACACGCCGATAGTACCCGAACGAGCTCGTGATCTGTAGTGACGTCAAAATGTTATAAAGTACCATACATAACTATAACATAATGACGTCACAATCATGGCGACCACTCGTAGCGCGTTCGTGAATACTTGATTCCTATTGGAATTGTATCAATTTTGAATTGGTTGTAATTAATAAGAAAAAAAAATTTAAAGTGAGTTTTGAATCGGATAATACATAAATTTTATTAAACTTACAAAATAATTTGATAAATACGATTTTTTTTTTTCAAATACTCAATTCTTACGCCATGATTTCAACAACATAGAATATCAATAAAATGAGTAAATTATCACAATTTACTTAAATAACAGGGAACTACATTATTTTCACAACATTTATGAGAGTTTAAAAACTGTTTACAAAACAACTGTTTAAACCAACCGTAGTGTTTTCCCAGCATTTGTCGAATATTTGCGGCGTAACGGCGTAGTGGGGTAGTCCGACGCCATGCTCGCGTAATGGCTGCGGTCGAGAGCTGTTACAGTTCTTACATTCTGCTTTAGAAAATGTCTGGGGAATTATCTGGATTATACAAACAATTTGCTCTTAGCGATTTTAGTTTTCATTCGTTATGAGGTTACGACACATTTTAGGAATTTGACACATAATAAATCAATCCTATGAAAAAATTACCAAATCAATGTTTTGTATTCCCATCTAAGGCTGGGTTTTTTGATCACTGGTTATAGTCGATCAATGGTTAAATTTTTTGACAAATAGCTTAAATTCGGAATAATCGTTTTTCCATCCCTTGTTAACTATTTTTTCCACACAATTGACCATTGGTTAGGAATTTAACTATAGCTACGAACAAAAAACCGGCCCTTAGGTCCCAGTTTTTCTCGTGTGGTTAGACGTTCACCGATGATGTTTTCGAAGAAAATACAATGATAGAGGCATAGTTTACTTTATCACAAAAATATCAGTTATAATATAATATTAACACTAATATTTATTATAATATAAATTGTAGTATAATATTATAAGTTGATCAAATGGGTTTATTGATTATATCCGGAGACGAAAAGAAAACATGGGTTTGGTAATTCTTTCATAGGATTTTTTCATACAACTTGTTACAAAATGGTGTAATAATACATAGGAAGGTAGATCTATCCATCAAACTAAATAACACAAAAAAAAATGTACATAGAATACGTGTAAAAAAAATCTACTGTCCATACAAAGGAAACGGACTCGTAATCTAAGGAAGCTGAGCCAAGAAAATCTTACACTGTCTATTCTATATTGCCGGGTAGATAATGTTATCCTCAATAATATTCCCGAACATAGTATCCATCTTATAATCGCCGTTTAATTTATAATTTGATTTAAATAAAGTGAGGTTAAGTACTATGTATTTTTTTAATGGCAACGAACGTTGTAATTTTAGTAGAACATTTGCTTAATTCACAATAATCAATGGCGATACAAAAAAATATACATGCATATTTGAGAGTCTTACTCGTATTAGGGCTATCAAATAAAATCAAAATTATAATGTAACCAACAGAAACCAACAACTTTGACGAGCAGCTGATGCATTTTTTATGTGAAGTCTCATTTCGTATGGGATTTTTTTTGTAGATTTAGTTTTTTTATTTTATGAAAGTGAGTAACAAGACGAGCAAATCAGGTGCCTGATGGTAAGCATCATGATTGCCCATATCAGACACAGTGCCATCCAGGGTTTTAAAATTCTGCGCGGCACTGCACTGCGCCTGTCACCCTGAGATATGAGTTGTTGAATCTCATCATGCCCAGTAATTTCGCTGGTAACGTTGCCCTTCAGACCGGAACACACTAATGTTTGCAAATTACTGCTTGGCGGATGAATAACTGGCAAAGGTGTGGTACTTCCCCAGGCGGCCCCCTGCAAAAGAGGCCTACCACTACAATTAGCTATTTTTTTCTCTTGAAAATTGTACAGTGATACTGGTAAATGCATCTCCTTAATTATGACTACTCTTGTAACTCGATCTAATATAAATTAAAGTGTGTCAATTTCATCTGTAAATCTTTTATTATACAGCAGACATTGTATGAGACCATATACACGCATATAAAGCCCAAATTCTGGTAGGAAATGAATAAACAGTGCTCCAACGGAAGTAGCCTCATAAATGCAATAAGACATTATATGAGGTCGGCGCATAATTAATTCATGCGGAGTGGATTCCACTCACGCAATCCACAGGAAGTATTTCGTGTATTCACTGCTTTATCTGTATTATCTATGACTTAAGCTTGTTGTACATGAGCGGAGATTTAGTAGGAATTGGACAAGATTTGCGGTTGGATTGTGGTAGATTAGCACGTTGAAGTGGCAATGTGCAGTAGCAATAGCACGTAGAATAGAATTTGAACTGATCTAGTTTGTATGAGAATTGACATTTCTTTTTAGATTCATTCTATTCTATGTTTTTCAAGGTGCTCATTTTCACGAGGAGGTAGATGTGCCTCTATAAGGATTACTACATACATATATAATATAATATGACATTTCAGTCACGCCGTTCCAGTTGGGTATACACCCAACTGGAACGGCGCAATAGTCATTGCATACGCAATGACTATTTCTCTCCACTTGCTACGATCCTGACATACGACTTTTGTTTATTCCGGTTTTTATCCAGATATTTAAAATATTTATCATCATCATCTCAGCCATGGGACGTCCACTGCTGAACATAGGCCTCCCCCATAGATTTCCATCCAGTCCGGTTGAAAGCGGTCGGCCTCCAGCGTGTTCCTGCCGTCCTTATCATATCGTCTGTCCACCTTGTGGGTAGACGTTCTACGCTGCGCTTGCCAGTCCGTGGTCTCCATTCTCCAACTTTACAGCCCCATCGGCCATCAATTCTATGTGCTATGTGCCCTGCCTATTGCCACTTTAACTTAACTTTAACTTTAACTTTATTTGTAATATTGTCAAGTACTAATGAATGTTGTATGTGACAGTATACCAATTTACTATTTTTTAATTTGAATTTTTTGTATTTTATCTGTAATTTTATAACCGCTCCTTTGGAACGTAGTCGATTTTGTTTACGGTCGAATGGCCCGCGCTCCATTTAATGTGGTCCTTTAAGACTATAAATATGGACAAGGTACCCATATTTTATTCCGGATCTTATGGATTATTGTACCATGGTATATTGAAACAGGTAGATTATGCTACCGTGTTTTATAATGAACAGGCCCAAAAAGATCCCGTGTCCATAAACAAGGAGTGTATCTAAAATGCAAATCTGGTAGTAACGGGTAAAGCCGACAACGCAGTAATCCGCGCGCTGGTAACCAAACAACCGCAGATAGCACGCATCTGATTAATATCTCATTATGAAGTTTCACCAATATTTACTCGGGAATTACGTAAATTTTAGGTATTAACGTAGAGATCGATCGAATGTTGCTAAACTCTAGCGGTCAATCTAGAAATTTAGAGCAACGGTCCAGAGTAGTCTGCAGAAATTTGATTCATGGACCGTTCAAAAATTGTCTCTATTGATTAATAGGTAGGTATATCTATTCAATTTCAACAAACATACAGCCAACAAATCAGTGTCAATATCCTTCTAAAATAATATGACTCAAATCTCAGTACAATGTGAACAGTTACGTTTGTAACAGCTGAACAAAACGCTAGCGAGTTCTAACTCGACTGCAGTACCATCTTTCACCCCTTCCGGAAAAAGGCGTTATTGTATGTTATAGCTCACCGCTAAGAGAGTCGCCGTTGTACAGAGCAACCCGCGGGACTCACCGCTCCGCGAAGTCATCGACCAGGGCACATGTCTATATTATGTAAGCAGTTAATAAAACTTATTGTACTTATATGACCATAATAAAGCTACCTTCACGCAATATTAATAATTTCTTCATTCGAAATCGTAGGACCCTAATTAAAATATGTTACCTATATTCAGGTCATCATGTCATAGCAGTTGAGATCCTTTTAAACACAGGGTAGCCAAAGAACTAATTGGAACACCCCAGAGATGCGGTATTCGATGTTAATTACCCCAAAAATTTCATATTACACCCTACTATATCAAAAATAATTAAATGACGGGCTCTAGGAAAGGCACATCGTGTTCATGTTCTCATGAGACGTTTGTTAACATAGAAATTTACACTAATGCTCCTCTAGTATACCTTTAAATTAAGTAGGAATCTGTAGAGAAAAAGGCCTTTATTGTCTTAAGAAAACATACAAAACAGATCAGCAGATTGGCAAATTTATATGGAAAGACAAAATTTCTTTTTACTAATTTCGAAAATGTTGACGGGTACTAAGATGCAACTTCAGTATTACTACACCTTTTTGTAACACGTTGTATAATAAAGGGTAGTTACCCTTTATTATACCAACCTATAATCTATTTATGTTGATGTCTATTTATATTTATGCGGCACCCGCCACGGCAAGGAATCTCGATCACGTCAGCTTTTAAACAAAAATAAAACCTCGTCAAAATTCCATTCTTCCACCCCTTTCATTTTTGGTTGGGTGTTAAAAAGCAGTAGTCTCATTATAAGCCTTTTCCTCGGCATGAAGATATACCGGAAGGTTATACCTTAATAATAATATTACTACCGTCTTGCCAAGGGTGGATGGATTAAGTATACTAATTCAGATTACGATAATAATTTGCTTCGTGAGAAAATGATGTTAGTACAGGGCGAGTATCAAAAGGTCTTTGGCAATAGATATCACATAAATTATTTTACATTATGTCCCTTATTTACTTGTAATACAAAAGGAAACGGACTCGAAATTCATCTAAGCTGGGCCACTTACTAACACTGTCTATCCTATATTGCCGGGTAGCGAATGTTATTTGTAAGAATATTCCCAAACATAGAGGCCCTTTTATACCGCCGATTAATTTATAATTTAGATTTAAATAAACTGAGGTTAAGTACATAATATTGTTTTAATTTTAGCGCTGGTTCCAATTTTTGTAGAACATTTGCTGAATGTATTATAATTAATGGCGATATAAGCCGGTTCAATAAAGAAACGAATCTAAAATGGTCTCAAAAATTATGTCATCTCGCTTGCACACATGATAGAGTACTAGTGTGCAAGCGCGAGGATACGATTAGCGCCGCTGCTTTAGATTCGTTTCTATAATGAACCGGCTTATACCAAAAAATATAATAATATTTTTTATTATTGATTTTTAATTTATTAGTAAATCATCAATAAATAATCATAAACCATATTATTAGGCATATCAAATAAAATCTAAATCATAATCTAAGGTCGACATGGCCCTAACACCAACAACTCCTTTGCTGATAAAAGTGTCAGGTCCGTTTCTACAATAGATAAGACAGAGTCGCTTCCTGCCATCTATATGCATAGATCTTTAAAACTGTGCAATGGATTTCGCAATGAATTAAATGCAATTTTGATCAATAGACAGAGTGATTCAAGAGGAAGGTAAATAATGTTTATTGTACTTGGAGCGAAGCGTAGGCGTATCGCTAGTTTAGGTATGTCATAATAACATCACATCTTTTTCCATAAGGGGTAGGTAGAAGTTACGCCTCTGCACCCGAGTATATTCAGGACTCAGTCCCATTAAGTCCCATAGGTATATACCCACATTTCATCAGTATATTTTTTGTCCCATGTTATTAAGAACGAGCCATCGGGATACGTCCCAGACTCCTAAGACAATTCATAATATAAATATACCGTGGAGTTACCGGCTTTAGAATAGTACTCCACACTATCTACCCGTGGTTGCCAACAGATCCAGAGGACGAGCAGCAGCGTCCTCTGCAAGAAACCATCGAACTGCGCTCGACAACCCGCCTGGCAAGCGTGTCGAGTATTGACAAAACCCCCCCTTTATGGGTGAGGCCTATGTTCAGTGGTGGATTACCAGCGGCTGAGATGATGATGACGATAGAATAGAATCGAGCCTGGGACCTCATGATCGGAAGCGCTTGCGTACCACTATGCCACTGCCTGTCAAGGCAGAGTTTACTTGTTCGATGATGAGTAAAATTACATTTCAGAATATGCTAACTTTCCTATACATACTTAACGATCTACATATAGGTTAAATCTTTAATGTTTGAACATTCAACAATTCTACTTTACACCACAAATCATTTTCATTCAGTTAAGTTTAGTCAAATGCACACCAGAATTCACGCCAATACATTTAAATCGGGAAACAGGGAGTAATTTCGGATATCTGCAATGTTCTTTGTAAAACCGTTCGAGTGAAAATTTACTGTATTTACCCGGTATTGAGATCTGATGGGTAAGGGCTGCTACACACATGCGTGTTAAATTAAACAGTAGCTTTCATGATAGTTACCGGCAAGTAGAAGTTAAGGCTACAATACACATGAGAGCGGTTACGCACTACGTCCGAAACCAATCCGATCCGAATCCGTTATTTGGAAGATTTTTTTTTATTTTTTTTATTTTTTTTATGATAAAGTGTGACAAGACGAGCAAATCAGGTGCCTGATGATAAGCATCATGATTGCCCATATCAGACACAGTGCCACCCAGTGTTTTAAAATTCAAAATTCTGCGCGGCACTGCACTGCGCCTGTCACCCTGAGATATGAGTTGTAGAATCTCATCATGCCCAGTAATTTCGCTGGTAACATTGCCCTTCATACCGGAACACAGTGATGCTTGCACATTACTACTTGGCGGATGAATAACTGGCAAAGGTGTGGTACTTCCCCAGGCGGCCCCCTGCAAAAGAGACCTACCACTACAAAAGATTGACATTGACCGAATTTAGATATTGCTCTTTACACTACTTCCGATCTAAATCCGTGATCACAGACTTGAATCGGACTACTCGAATCGGATAACTCGGTCCGGACGCAGTACGCGAGTGTTCATACAAATAAAACTATGGCTACTTCGGTCTGTCAATATCGTCTCCGAAATTGGCAGAGAAGGAGATGGCAGAGAAAAATCTGTTATCTTGTACCCAATGACATTGAATTGCTTTCTTCCTACTTGTATCAAGTTCTTCTCTCTGCATTTGGAACAGAGAATTTGCGTACTCAAGCGTGACAGATATTAATATTTTTCCTGCCAACATGTCTGTGATACTAAATATGTATTAAATTAATCTGACGATTGGCGCATGCGGAAGGGGTGACAAAAAAATTACTCGAGCGCGTCAGATTTTCATAGAACCTTACAGAGCGCGTCAGATTAGCATACTGAATAGGTTCATCATGATGTCCCAACGTGTCTTTTGCCATCCCCTCGCTGCGCTGTCGAATGTCGCAGTATTTCATTTTACATTGAAAATAATAAAATTATTAGCTGTTAATTAATTTGCATTAAATGAGCATTCGGACATTATTTTTATAAACCAAGTTTAAACAAATATATGAAAATATGAGCAAAAGTTTATTATTTTACTAAACAAGCATGCTTTTCCGCAAGTAACAAGGATGTGTATACTACGCTTTATGCAAGTGTACCAGCTACAGTTATGTGTATCGTAGCCTTAAATGGAGTTAAAATGTTGCTTACTTTTGACTGTTGGTTGGTAACTGGCAGTCGTCCAAGAATCAGTCTTATAGTAACTGACTAGTACTTAAGTGAAAACAATGTTTGGACGCGGGGTGAATTTTTAGCGGAGTAATTGGATTAGTGGACTCTAGGATAAGTAAAGAAGTCCCAAAATAGAGTCTCTTTAGAGAAAAACTGATCTTGGCAAGGAGGATGTTGTGGTTCTTCATAATATAAAAGAAATGTTATTTTTTGGGAAGGGATTTGAAATTTCTCAAATCTCTTCAGCACCTAGAGAACCTCGCGGTTTGTAGATCAGTTCAAATCTCTAAGCGTCGAGTTTGACTTTTAAAGCCTCGAGGCGGATTGGCAGACCTGGGGATCGAACCCGGGACCTCATGATCGGCAGTCGACCTTGCGCCCACTACGCTACCGAGGCAGTCAAACAATCTATTCATAACAGGTACCTAAAAACCCTTGCAAAGAATATGCCAACCTCGTGTCGCGTTAACGTGTTTAATCTATTAAACCATTTCTTTCTGGTGGTAAAATCAGCAGCCAGATCCAAAATGAACCAACAAAATAGAAGTACAATTTTTATCTGGGCTCGAAGCCAGGAATGGGAGTAACGCTGTCGTTTAGATTGATAAAGCATTGGACAATACCCGACAGGAACTGGGTTAAAATCCGAGTCACAATGTCTGTACATCGATAGAAAATAATATTGGAACTTATGATTGTAAATGGGAATCGTTAACAGGAAAGGGGAACTCTTAGCAGTTTGACAAAAGCCTATGGAAAATTGACCAAACCCATGATTTGTTTTCCTCTGTTTCCTCCGAATATAGTAAACCTATTTGATATATTGAACATAACATAACATACATTCACGCCTTTTTCCCGAAGGGGTAGGCAGAGGTGTACCCAGGACTCAGTCCCATAGTATATACACCCACATTTCGCCAGTATGTTATTGGTCCCATGTAATAGGGGGCGAGCCTATTGCCATCTACCAGGCACAGTTCCAGACTCCAGGCAGTTATTGAGATAATTCCTAATGGAAAAATCCAATAATTAACACTGCCTGACCTGGGGATCGAACCCGGGACCTCTTGTTTGGCAGTCGAGCATGCGCGCTCTACGCCACCGAGGCATTTGATATATTTATATCCTGATATATGAAGATAGAGTAAACTATGTCCCTATAATTTTAATTTGTTTAAAATCTCTTCATTTTTTTGTAGTGAACGAATAATCACGCGAGTAAAACTAGGGTTATTAAAAGTTTACTATGATTAAAGCTGACAGTTTATAAGAGAAACAAAAATGACAGCGAAATAGTTTTCTTCACTATAAAAATATCAGGATATAAATTTTTTTCGAAGGGTTAATTATATTCGAAGGAAACAGGACAACACAAAACATCGATTTAGTGAATTTTTTATAGAATCAAAGTTTTCGTAGCAAGGAACTCTTAACGCTTTTGAAAGTCCTGAACTAAGTATACTGTCAGGGTGTCACCAAGTTATTGCACTAAGTAAAAAGATATATTTTTAATCGATAAAGCGACTGGTAGTTGCTCATATTCCCTTCAGTCGCTACAAAAGATTGGAAGTTTCCAGTAGTCTGATCGATTTGTAATTAAGTATCATTGTACTTTATGAATATTGCAACAACTATGGTAACCTTAGACTGATGCTGCAGTATCAGGTTTAGATGGTCCAGTGGACAAAACTATCGAGTTTAAGCGAATTGTTAACGTCTTAATGTTACAGATGACGAGGGACTTATGATTGAGCAGAAACAAGAGGAGGTTATTAACATAACGTATCATACAATCACGCCTTTTTCCCGAAGGGGTAGAAAGAGTGTACCCAGGACTAAGTCCCATAGTAGATACACCCACTAATACTAATAATAATAATTTGAATTTATACTCTAACAGAACGGGTTACCCCAATTACACTGCTCGAGTCAATTCATATGGGTTATGTGGACAACCCATATTGTCAGAGTTTCAGGTCGCCAAGATTCCTACAAGGCCTCTGACATGACCTCCCTACATATCTTATAGGAAACAGCCGGGACCTACAGTTTAACGTGCCATCCGAAACACGGTAGCGTCCAGGTGAAAAGTCCACATGGTAAGATTCGATCCAGGGAGTTCGGATTTAAAGCCGGGCATATTCCGGCTGGACCACAGACGCTACATTTCGTCAGTATGTTATTCATCATCATCATCATCATCTCAGCCATAGGACGTCCACTGCTGAACATAGGCCTCCCCCTCAGATTTCCATCCAGTCCGGTTGTAAGCGGCCTGAATCCAGCGTGCTCCTGCCGTACTTATCAGATCGTCTGTCCACCTTGTGGGAGGACGTCCTACGCTGCGCTTACCAATCCGTGGTCTCCATTCAAGAACTTTACGGCCCCATCGGCCATCAGTTCTACGTGCTATGTGCCCTGCCCATTGCCACTTCAACTTGCTAATCCGCTGGGCTATGTCGGTAACTTTAGTTCGTCTACGGATCTCCTCATTTCTGACTCGATCTCGCTGAGAAATCCCGAGCATAGCCGTCTCCATAGCTCGTTGCGCTATTTTGAGCTTACTTATAAGGCCCACAGTCAGGGACCACGTTTCAGATCCGTAAGTCATCACTGGTAACACACACTGGTCGAAGACTTTCGACTTGAGGCACTGAGGTATTTTGGACGAGAAGACATAGCGTAGATTTCCGAACGCTGTCCAGCCTAGTTGGATTCGACGATTGACCTCTTTCTCGAAGCTGGATCTACCGAGTTGGACTACTTGTCCTAGGTAGACGAGCGTGCAGGAAACCTCCCCGTGGTGCACCCTGGGCAACGGCGTCTGGCAACAGACGTCCGTCTGTTCGTCTGTTGCCAGACGCCGGCCGATATCCTGCTAAATGGGCTGTGGTGGGCTCTTCAGTGAGTAGACCGCCACGCCCGGGAGGAGCGCCTCCGCGTGTCCCCATGAAGTTAGCATGGGGCACAGCGGACGGCGCGGGCGGGCTCAATTGAGCCCCGCCGAGAGGTGGATTCTCTACTTTCCCCTGTGCAGATCTACCCCTGCACGGGGGCAACTAGAGAATCCCTGCGCTTGTTGCGCGAGGTGGTGGGCGGGGGTGGGTCTTTCGCGTCCTCCCGCACGTTTGCTACGGCGTTCGGGAGGGCGGGAAACACCCCTCCATGCCCTTAAGTTGAAGAGGGTTCTCTAGTTTCCCCTGTGCGGGTCTGGACCTCTGTACAGGGGCAACTAGAGAATAGCTGCGCTTGTTGCGCGTGGTGGCGGGCGGGGGAGGGTCTTTCGCGTCCTCCCGCACGTCTATGACAGCGTTCGGGAGGGCGGGCAACACCCCTTCAGGCCCTTATGGTGAAGAGGGTTCTCGGCTTTCCCCTGTGCAGAAGTCGACCTCTGCACTGGGGCAACCAGAGAACCCCCCTGCGCTGATTGCGCGTGGTGGTAGGCGGAAGTGTCTTCCGTGTCCTCTCGCACGGATTGAATGCTCGTTCGAGAGGGCACGGAACACCATTCCGGATTGGAGGACGATTCTCCGCTCGTCTCCGTGCAGAACTCCTCCTGTGTGGTGGCGACCGGAGAATCAAAATCCAGGGGCCCGGGCGACGGATGCGCGGGGGTATCGCCGACGCCTAAGGGCCCGCGAGGTGGCGCGCGCGTGTTTCCGCGCGCCCCTTGGGAGGGTTGGGGTGAAGGAATCCTTCCTTCACCCCACCGAGGCGGGGTCCTCCTCGGAGGACCAAACGCCGTTGGGGCTGCGGATGAGTGCTTCGGCGTGCCCGCAGCCCCGACACATGGCGTCGCTAAGGAACACCCCGGGGTTTTTTAGTGGGTATACCGTAGGGGCCCTATTGCGCCCAGGGAGAGCTAGTGGACTGTATGAAGCTTTTTCCAGGCGCTAGTATTTTCCCTACCAGGATCTTCAGGTTCTTCTAAATAAAAACACTTGTGCACTGAACCGTTTATTACTTGTTAATCAACTGTAGTACTGAACTGAACTGCCCTGCACAGATTTTTGGGTTTACTTATATATAAAATGACTACCCATCAAGTATCGAGGTTGGTGAGGAGGCGAAAGAGAGCGACAACCAATGAAATCTTTGGAAAATCTTTTGTCTTTCTCGTGTCGATTTGGACTTTGTCCCCGTTTTCCGTTTCTTACTGACTCATGACAAAATCCTATTTCGCTCCCTTTCACGTAGCCATAAGTCACGTTTTTGAAAACGTGACTTATCGCCCTCTTATTCTGACATGACGTCTCTTTCTCCTCATTACCTTTTCTATTTCTATGTATTATCTTATCTTTATTTGCTAAAAAATGTTAACTTATTTAATACCTAACTTAGCTTTACCTAATCTTATCTTTATTAACTAGAAATTATTAACACTAAGCTCGGCGTTCTTAACAGTCTTCCCCCGGCGCAGACTCGGCGTAGCCTTCTTCTTCCACTCGTAGAACGGCGAGCTTCGAGGTCGGTCGACGGAAGACTCCGCCTCTGGTGCGGACGTCTGCGCTCCGAACCAGCCCGTCGCGGCCTGGATACACTCGCTCGATGATGCCGCGGGGCCAGGTGTTGCGGGGTAGCGTAGAGTCTACTACCACCACTAAGTCGCCCACTTGCAGTGGACGGCTGTCGCTCGCAGACTCCCGACGGGGCACGAGAGTAGGCAGGTACTCGTGCACCCATCGACGCCAGAATTCGTCGGCGAGGGCTTGTGTAGCGCGCCAGGTGCGCCTATCTGCCAGCTCGCAGGGTCCCGTTGATGGCAGCCCCGTGGAGCTTCCCAGAAGAAAGTGGTTGGGTGTGATGGCTTCTGGGTCCCTCGGGTCGACGGATACATGGGTGAGAGGCCGGGCATTTATGGAGTGCTCGGCCTCAATGAGCAGTGTCTGCAGCACCTCTTCCTTCGGCGCCTTCTGGTTCAATGTGGCAGTGAGTGCGATTTTGACTGTTCGCACGAGACGCTCCCAAGCGCCCCCTTGGTTCGGAGCACCGGGCGGAATGAACCGCCAGGTGACACGATGACGTAGTCCGTAGTCTCGTAGAGCTGGTGCCCACTCGGTGTAGGCCCCGCGCAGTTCGGCATCGGCTCCTCTGAAGTTGGTTCCGTTATCGCTGTAAATGACCGCCGGCCACCCACGCCGTGCCGCCATCCGTCTCAAGGCCATGATTGCGGAGTCGGTGGATAGAGAGGCCACCAACTCCAGGTGGATGGCTCGCGTTGTCATACAGGTGAACAACGCCCCCCAGCGTTTCTCGTGGCGTCGCCCGATGGTGACTACCATCGGCCCGAAGTAATCGACCCCGCAGTTTGTGAAGGGTCTAGCGAATGGCTGGATTCTCGCTGCCGGCAGGTCCCCAGTTACTGGAACGACGGGTCTTGATTTCCTCACCCGACACATCGCGCAGTCTTTGGCTACCGCGCGTAGTGTCGGTCGTAGTCGTAGCACCCAGTATTGCTGCCGCACGTCGTTCACCACTCGTTCGGGGTTGGCGTGTCCTGCAGCTTCATGCTTGTGTTTGAGTAAAAGCTTAGTTAAACGATGTCGTCCGTCTAGAATGATTGGCTGTTTCATCGTTTCCGGAACGTTGGCGGCTCCGATTCTCCCATTCACTTTCAGCAACCCGTCCTTCCAGGTTGGATCTAACTTGTGTAGTCGGCTGGACCGTGGAATTGTCTTCTCTTGTTTCAAGCTTTCTATCTCATTGATGAAACTATCGGCCTGACTTTCCTGAATCCAAAGCTTTTCCGCTGCTTTTAGGTGTCGCGTCTCCAGGGGTTGTTGTTTACCCCGGCACCTCTCGATGAATAACAGGATCATAGCTGTGGCTCGGATGAGCCTCTCGAACTTGGAGAATCGGTTGATGTCGGGCAGACTGGTGTTGTGAGCCTGTGCGTGATAAATGCGTTCGGATCTTTCTTCTTTAAAGTCTTCAGTTTTTAAAAATTGAGGCCAGTCTGCCTTTCGATCTCGAAGAAAGTCTGGTCCTTGGAACCACCGGTCTTCAGTTGTGACTGGTACGTATCCTGCTCGAGTAGCGAGGTCTGCCACGTTCAATTCGGTGGGGATCCATCTCCATTGTTTTGGATTTGTGGCTTCAGCGATCTCTCCTAGTCTGTGTGCTACAAAGGGAGTATAACGCACAGAATCGTTAACAATCCACTGTAGCACAGTTCTTGAGTCAGTCCAGTAGGTCACGTCGTCTGTCTTCCAGCGATGGCCCGAAACAATGTTGGACGCTAATCTGGTCCCGATGACGGCCGCTTGAAGTTCCAGCCGAGGTATTGTTTGCACTCGTAACGGTGCCACTTTAGATTTAGCGGCTATCAGTGCCACCTCGGCAGTCCCATCTTCTTTTTCTAATCTCCAGTATGCCGCGGTTGCGAATGCCTCCTCGCTTGCATCGCAAAAGATGTGCAGCTGCCTTTTACATACTTGATGTGTTTGTGCGTAACATCTGACCAATCGTAGATTACTTATTACTTGCATCTGCTCAAGCCATATCGTAAAATCGAGTGCGTATTCCTGGGGGAGTGGCTCGTCCCAGGACAGTTTCTCCCGCCACAGTTTTTGTAAAATTACTTTTCCTGTAATTGTGTAGCAACTCAGTAGTCCCAGCGGGTCATAAAGGGACATGACCGCGCTGAGAGCCTCTCTCTTTGTTGGTGTTCTGTCGAACTTACGCACTTCCTGCTTCACTTTATTGAGCTCTGTATTGAAGCCTAATGTGTCTTTCGCGGTATCCCATCGCAGTCCCAGGGTTTTCTCCTGCTCGCTGAAGCCCGTAAGTAGCTGCGTCGAGCTGTGGGCTCGTAGTTCTTCTGGGACGTGTGTCAGGACTCCTTGATTGTTGGAATTCCAGCCTCGTAGCTGGAAACTTGCCTTTTTATGTACTTCCATGACGCTGAGAATTGTTCTTTCTGCCTCTTCCTCCATCGGGAACGAGTCCACGTAGTCATCCATGTAATGAGACTCTGTAATTGCCCTCATGGCTTCTGGGTATTGTTCTCCGTACTCGATCGCATTTTTATTCCTGACGCTGTGGGCCAAAAAGGGTGAACTTCTGGCTCCAAAGATCATTGAAGTCATTTTGTACTGTTGCGGTGGTTGGTTTTCTCGTTTATTGTCTCGCCACAGAAACATCTGTGCTGGTTGGTCCTCTTTCCTAATCTTCACTTGGAGAAACATCTCCTTAATATCAGCCGTTACCGCTATCCGATGTTCTCGGAACCGAAATAGGATCAACGGTAGAGATTGCAGGAGGTCCGGTCCATCGAGGAGAAAGTCGTTCAGGCTCACCCCATGTGACTTGGCTGCCGCGTCGAAAACCAGGCGAACCTTTCCCGGCTTATTTGGGTTCAGCACAGGAAAGTGTGGCAGGTACCAATGGTTCATGTGGCTAGTTTCTGTTCCATCACAGGGTTCCGCGTACTTCTTTTCTAACAGATTCTTTACTTGTGCGTGGTATTCCTTCTTCATATCTTCAGATTTGTCCAATTTTCGCTCCAGAGTCTGAAGGCGTTGCAGAGCTATATCGTAGCTTGGTGGAGTCTGTGTAACGTCGTTTCTCCATGGTAGACCAACTTCAAAATGTCCATCCACTCTCCTTGCTGTCTTTTCGAAGACGGCGATGGCACGTTCATCTTCTGCTCGTACCTTGGTTTTTAATGCTATTCCCAAGGCATCGATTTTAAAATGTTGCTCGACCATTTTCTCGAGCTCCTCGTTTGTTGTCACTACGTGGAGTACTGCTTCTGATCCCTGTCGTATTATTCGTCTGGGCACTACTCCATGGATCACCCAGCCTAACTGAGTTCTAGATGCCCCTGGTTCATTCTTCTTGCCGATGCGTAGTTCTCGGCTGACAATCAGCTCCCAATTATCGGACCCGATCAGTAAACGTGGTTTCCCGTTCTCGTAGCAGAGTTCGCTTTTATCCAAATCTTGGAGATGCTTTAGTCGCATGAGACTTCGTGGCATACTTTGTGATGACAATTTCATGTCGGTGATTGTCCTTGCTTTCACCTGGTACTCTTTATTGGATGTACCTTCAATTTTAAATTTTACGAGTCGGCTCTCGTGCTTCTGTGGATGTGCGCTTACTCCTTGAATGTGAAGAGTGTCTGTCGGTCCCTCGGTGCCTATCTCACGAGCAATTTCTTCGTCAATGAGCGAAACAGTAGATCCCTCATCCAACAGTGCAAAAGTACTGACCTTTCCCTTGGGGCCTGATATTGTGACTGGACATATCTTTAATTTTACCTGTCTAGAGCTTGTAGTAGCGGTGACTGTTTCTGCGTTCTCGGAAGATGTTTCCTTGATTCCTTCCCCCGTGGTTTCTTCCCCCGTAGGAGAAGTAGCTTGCAGATTATGGAGCAGGCTGTGGTGCCCCATTCGACACTCGTTAATTCCACATGCCTTCGCTCGACAGTTGATGCGACGATGACGGCTTGTTATGCATTTGAAGCACAATTTCTCCTTCTTAATGAATTCCCAACGATCCGATACGCTCATTTGAGTAAACTTACCGCACTTTGGCAGTGCATGATTTTGTTGACAGGCTGGACACTTTTTCAACACTTCCTTATCAGTGGTTGCGGTGTAAACCGGCTTGCCTCTTTTTTGTTCCGTCTTAGCCGGCTCCTTTCGTTGCGATACCGTTGTGCCCGCGTATCCGTAACGCAAGGCTCGTTTGGCTTCTTGCATGAGAAATGCTGACATGATTACTATGTCCGGGTCTGAGCTTGGTTCGTTCCGTTCGGCATACTCATACCATTTTGTTAATAAATGTGGACTTAACTTTGTCATGATTTCACGGGTCAACTGAGCGTTACACAAGTATCCTCTTTTGTCGAATGATTTCAGTACCCATACTATGTTCTGTACCTTGACTGCGAAGGAATTTAATTCAGTCGCTGTTGCTCCTGGTCGTGGTAACTTCTTGAGGTCCTCCAGGGTTTTATCCACTATTACCTCAGGGTGTCCGAAAGTCTGTTCTAAGGTGTCCATGATGATACTCGGGTCTTCTACAGACGGAAGTAGTGCGGCTACCGCCTCTCTTGCTTCCCCTTTGAGGCAATTTCGTAACCTCGCCATATTTTCAATATTGGTTAAGTGATAATACTTTGTTGTGTCGCGCATTGCCGCTTTGAAGGGGAACCACTCCATTAATGCTCCCGAAAATACTGGCAACTCGTAGGCCTGTCTCGGTGGTGGTCTGTTCCTGGCCATTTTCTGTAATGCGTCGACCAATTGTTCCACGCCACGATTTCGTGATCCACGTCCTGGGGTCGGTGATCGTGGTCGTTTTTCTGTATCTATTCTGTCCTCCCGCCTTCTTGTCTCGGCAATTTGCGGCGTTCGGTGTTCCTCCTGGTTAGCTTTATCTAACCAGGTTTCCACTCTCTGAGTGGGTTGTTCAATTTGTTCCGTCTCATTAATGGTCTCTATATCAAAAGCAAGACGCCTCTTCACTCTATCCGCTTCCAATTCGAGCTGTCTCTTTTCAATCAGAGCCAAACGTTCCTCAGCCTCGAATTGAGCTTGCCTTATCTTGGCATTGACGCTACTATTTGATACAACAGACCTTACTGGTGATGGTGCTCTGTGGAGCTGCTCCACCCCCGGTACTGTTTCCGCGAGGCGCGATGTTGATGGTTCCCTCATCTCTGTGAGGGACGACATATATGCATCACCGGTAGGTGCCACGGTTCCAATTCCCCGTCGTCCAAGGATCGCTGCGGCAGTTGATGCTGCCCCTGTCGCCGCTTCGGTCGACGGTGATCGCGGTGGATCCTCAAAACGCGTAGCCACGGGGCCCGCGGCAGCCTCTTCTTCCGACTGGCTGCGTGTCTTCACCATCGTACACAAAAGTACTCACAGTGTCTATAATCGTTCTTAGTCCACGGTTTTCAGTACACAATACACTATGTACATTCACTAATAGTCACAGTAGCTTATTATTTACACAACACATAGAAGGGTCCACAGTTTATTTACGAAGAAAAGTAACCAGTTCTAATAAGACTGTCCAATAAGAATACGCAAAGTCACACGTGAAGTCCAATATGATCCTAAGGGGATTGTTGAATCGACCACTTAGATCTTATACGCAACACACGTGCACTATAGTTCACTTCGCGCACTCACTTCGCGAATAGTCAACTATCCGACTAGGTTAGACGCGCACTTGGTTACTGTTTCACTGAGTCTAAGGTAAAGGTGCAAAACTGAAGCTAATACTTTTTAAAACACTGAATTTATAACTAAAAACACTGAATCCGGCTCGAAGGACCAAAAACTATTGCGCCCAGGGAGAGCTAGTGGACTGTATGAAGCTTTTTCCAGGCGCTAGTATTTTCCCTACCAGGTTCTTCTAAATAAAAACACTTGTGCACTGAACCGTTTATTACTTGTTAATCAACTGTAGTACTGAACTGAACTGCCCTGCACAGATTTTTGGGTTTACTTATATATAAAATGACTACCCATCAAGTATCGAGGTTGGTGAGGAGGCGAAAGAGAGCGACAACCAATGAAATCTTTGGAAAATCTTTTGTCTTTCTCGTGTCGATTTGGACTTTGTCCCCGTTTTCCGTTTCTTACTGACTCATGACAAAATCCTATTTCGCTCCCTTTCACGTAGCCATAAGTCACGTTTTTGAAAACGTGACTTATCGCCCTCTTATTCTGACATGACGTCTCTTTCTCCTCATTACCTTTTCTATTTCTATGTATTATCTTATCTTTATTTGCTAAAAAATGTTAACTTATTTAATACCTAACTTAGCTTTACCTAATCTTATCTTTATTAACTAGAAATTATTAACACTAAGCTCGGCGTTCTTAACAGGCCCTGTGCCGTCCGGGAGTCCCACATAACCACCCGTCGCTCCCCCGGGCGCGGGTGGTATGCATCAAGCATTTTCCCCCGAGGAGAAAAAAAAAAAAAAAAAAAAAAAGGTAGACGTACGAGTCAACAGCTTCAAGAATCGCGTTTCCAACCGGTACTGGGGTCGGCACAACATTTCATTTCATTTATTTAATTCATTAACAATTAGTATTGTATTTGAAATTACATATTAATATAAAATTAAACAAATTAGACAAAATAATTAAAATAAACTTAAAAATAAAACATTCAATAATATTACTTAATAATTAATCAATATAAATGTCATAATTCGGATACCTATTAAAAATGTCACAATTCATTCAAATAATAATAATCATTAATATGTCACATGGGCATTAGACATCACCTTCGTCTTGTCCATGTTCATTTTAAGGCCGACCCGTTGAGAAACTCGATTGAGGTCTTCGAGCATTATGCTGAGATCTTCCATCGATTCTGCCATGACTACAATGTCGTCGGCAAACCGAAGGTGAGTGATGTATTCGCCATTAATATTGATGCCGTGTTTTTGCCATTCCAGAAGCTTGAAGGCGTCCTCCATTGCGGCAGTAAACAGTTTCGGAGATATAACGTCTCCCTGTCTTACGCCTCTATCCAACGGGATCGCCTTCGAACTCTGGTCCTGTACTCGAACCGACATAGTGGCGTTACTATACAAGCACTTCAACACTTCGATATACCGATAGTCAATATGGCATCGCTGGAGAGACTCGAGCACCGCCCATGTCTCGATCGAATCAAAGGCCTTTTCATAGTCCACAAACGCTAAACATAATGGCAAATTATACTCCTCGGTCTTCTGTATAATTTGGCGAAGCGTGTGGATGTGGTCTATGGTGCTGTAGCCTTTTCGGAAACCTGCTTGCTCAGACGGCTGGAAGTCATCGAACCTGCGACTGAGACGATTCGTAATGACCCTCGAAAACAACTTATAAACATGGCTCAGAAGCGAGATGGGTCTGTAATTCTTCAACAAGGTGTTATCACCTTTTTTGAAGAATAGCACCACCACGCTTCTGTTCCATGCTTCTGGCGTCACACCTTCGAATATGACAGAGTTAAAGAGCCTCTGGAGGACTTTAAGTACCGGTGTTTCACCCGCTCTCAGAAGCTCTGATGTAATTCCGTCATCACCCGGCGCCTTGTTGTTTTTGAGTTGTTTCAGGGCCATTCTAATCTCGTATCGTAGTATTTTATTGCTTCCATGTAATAGGGGGCGAGCTATTGCCATCTGCCGGGTACAGTTTCAGACTCTAGGCTGTCATTGAGATAATTCCTAACGGAAAATCCAATAACAATTTGTCTGACCTGACATGGTGATCGAACCCGGGTCCTCGTGATTAGCAGTCGAGCTTGCGACCACTACGCCACCGAGGCAGTCACACAAAACAAAATGATTTGTTAATAACCTAATACAGACTGGACGCTAAATTATTTTCCATTTTACATTTGGAATACATAATCTTACATTATTTTTGGAACAAAAATGTAGAATTCTTCAATATAAAAAGGTCCAAACGTGGCTAATGGAATCCCCAAACGGATATTAAAGTATTTGCAGCTTTGTTTTCAGCGATCTTTCAGAGACATTTTTTTTTAGGTTTTTTCTTTGCCAAAGGTTATTATTATTCATGATATCAAAGGTTTGATGGACCATCAATCGACAGTATGACTATCATTGGGATTATTTTTGAGAGATATCACAAAGACTTCAAAGCTTTCGCTTCTGAGAAGATTCTGAAGAAGAAGTGTAGGGTTGATGTTATTTTGTGACGCGCATGCTACGGATTCTGTGAACGTTTTGGTGGTTTTATGGAAAGTATTAATGGCAACGTGTGATTTCACGGAGATCTATGGCATGTGCGAGGGCGCGATGGGAACACAGGGAGGTGGATGCCAGCGCGACAGATGATTGTAGAGCGAGATTGAAGATGGTGGCCTTGAAATAAATCATGTAAAATATGCTGAAGTGTTCGAGTATTATTTAATGGAAAAGGCACGTTTACAGAAGTTTATAACCAGCCAGCTCAAACATTTGTGTGCATGAACATGTCTGTTTGATCTGTGTCTGGGTGTTATAAGCATATATAAATATATATGTCAGTCATCTGGTTAAAATAGTACAGGCTTCTAGCCTAATTTAGGACCAGATGACCGTGTGTGGAAGTTGTCCCATATTATTATTATATAAAGCATGTTTAAATAATAATTGCAGGTAAATTCAATGATTTTTGATTGAGAATACATTTTTTAATATTATTTTGCATAATTATTGAGAAAGACGTCTCCTCCAAAATATTTATTTAAATATCACGAAATTATTACAAATCCACAATTACTCACATTGCCTACCTACTACTACTATAAAATAAAGTATTTTAATATTGAAAATAAAATAAAATTTACATACCTAGCTACCAACTATATTATACCTTTTGTAGTGGTAGGCCTCTTTAGCAGGGGGCCGCCTGGGGAAGTACCACACCTTTGCCAGTTATTCATCCGCCAAGCAGTAATTTGCAAACATTACTGTGTTCCAGTCTGAAGGGCAATGCTACCAGCGAAATTACTGGTCATGATGAGATTAAACAACTAATATCTCAGGGTTACAGGCGCAGTGCAGTGCCGCGCAGAATTATGAATTATAAAACACTGGGTGGCACTGTGTCTGATATGGGCAATCATGATGCTTACCATCAGGCACCTGATTTGCTCGTCTTGTCACTACTCAATATCATAAAATAAAAAAACTTGTGATGTATGATGATTCAATACAATACTATAATATAAAAGCTAGAATAGAAGAGAATAAACTTTTTATTGAGACCAATATTAAATACACAGAAACATCTTAAAATCATAATAAAAATTTAATTTATTGGTCGAAAATGTGCAGTCTCATCACTTAAAAAAAATACTCTGTATCGAAAAGCAAAACAATAATATCAAATCTTCATTTTATATAGAAATTAGCCCGAGAAAAGACAGCCAAATAGCATTATTGTCATATATTTACTAATCTCATTAACATGATCAAAGCATATCCATTTAGATGCGTACGCTGTAATAGGAACCCTAATATGACCCTAGGACACGAAATATACTCGTTACGAATGATTTTATGAGAAACAATAGGTGCAGCTTTGTTTTTATGGCTTGATGTACATAATTATGTAGGGAGAGTTAGTGTAGGGCCCTTATTCATGAACGCCACTGAATTATTAAGCTTGTGTATCTAAAAACGTTAAATTTTCAAATCTTCAGCCCCGGTAGCACAGTGAGCAGGGAAAACAAAGTCCAAGGGGGTTAGAACGAGACGGCAGATATTAATTGTTCGGGCGCGAAAGAGAGAAAAAAATTGGAAAACTAGTTTTTCCCGTGCCATGCTAGGCGGCTCTTTTTACCAGGCTGTATCCACAGAGGTATTCCACTCTGAGCACCCAACTCGAGAGCACCTGCGCGCTGAGCACCTGAGCTATTCCACTCTGAGCACCTGTCATTATTATTTTTTTAAACTTTTGCAGTGCCCTTAGTTTCATCTTGGACTTTTAAGTTCTCATCAATGATATGTCCATATAGGAATTTAATATCATTCTATCACAAATAATAATCATAATGATGCTTCGAGCGACATTTTTTTTTATGATAGTGAGTGACCAGTCGAGCAAATCAGGTGCCTGATGGTAAGCATCATGATTGCCCATATCAGACACAGGGCGACCAAGTGTTTTAAAATTAAAAATTCTGCGCGGCACTGCACTGCGCCTGTCACCGTGAGGTATGAGTTGTTGAATCTCGTCATGCCCAGTAATTTTGCTGGTAACATTGCCCTTTAGACCGGAACACAGTAATGTTTTCACATTACTGCTTGGCGGATGAATAACTGGCAAAGGTGTGGTACTTCCCCAGGCGGCCCCCTGCAAAAGAGGCCTACCACTTCAAAAATAATACTAAATAAATATAACAATAGTGTATAAGAAATTAAGATGACTTTTAAGCTGAAAGTCTAGAGTGAAACCTAAGCGCTATTCTGAAATATTCTTACCATATTATAATTAGTTTTGTGGTTAGCATGTGTGATATTATGATAATGACAGAAGGTAATTAACTTGATGAGGTCGACGTTTTTATGACTGCTGCTACTATCTCATAATATACAGGTTCCTGAGCCTTATTTAGTGTAGATTCATTTTGTATTTATTAAAATAGTAAAACTTTGTGACTGCTTTTTGAATGCGCATTAGGTGCTTGATTATAATTACTCCAAACATTATTATTCTTTTCGCTAAGTTTATTTATATCATGATATTTTGCATATGAAGTAAACTATATATGTACCTGTCATTTTTTCTTTTGTAACCGCTTAATTTTTTTTCTAGTGAACAACTTACAATGCCAATCGTCAATTTAAGTTATCAATTAATCATCAGTTAAGTTAAAGTATTTTTTTACTTAACTTATTAATGTATTGCCAGTATGTTGCCGACCCGACCAAAACTCTATTCATTCTCCTTTTGAAGAGCCTCATGTTGTAGGTCAACAGGAAGATCATTCTACAGTTTGCACGTTATTTACCTGGACTTCGAGAAACTTGGGAAACAAATATCGATAATGTGGTATTTTTGTCTTATATATTGTCTTGTCACTATCTTTCTATATTCACTATAAAAAATCTTATGATGGTGTCCAACTGCCAAAAGGTAGCATTACATCTTTGGCGTAAAACTAATATAAATGTGGATAAAATATTTATTATTTATATCAACATAATGTAGGTACATGCTATAGGTCTTAATATCTAGGTGTTAGTGTCAACTACATATACCCTGTTTGGGTGCTTGTGGTACATAATGTGTATGCGATTTAGCAGATTTTATAATATAATGATTTTTAAAATTTTGTCAGTTATATAATATTTATGATAAAATAGTTTGAAGTTTAATGTTATATAGATTATTATAATATATCTAAGAAATACTTTTAAATAACATAACATCACGTCTTTTTCCCAGAGCGGTAGTCAGAGGTGTACCCAAGACCTAGTTCTATACTAAAAAAAAGTAATCCTACACTTTATAAGTTAAGTTTTTAAAGTCCTATGTAATAGGGGGTGAGCCTATTGCCATTAACCGAGCAAAACTCAGCAGACTCCAGACTGGATGTGCTTAATAAGCCTTCGAGCAACGCCGTCTACCACTTCCTCCGTGCCGGCGGTGCTCGAAAGCATAAGCTGACGAATTGCGCTAGAACAAGCAAACATAATATACAAACGAATGTAAACCAA
This sequence comes from Hemistola chrysoprasaria, assembly GCA_947063395.1. Lineage (NCBI taxonomy): Eukaryota > Metazoa > Arthropoda > Insecta > Lepidoptera > Geometridae > Hemistola > Hemistola chrysoprasaria. The sequence goes on along the minus strand of OX346731.1, from coordinate 4,779,364 downwards.
ACCAAATATTGTAAAACAATCAGTTGCAAAAATTAAGCCCTACAAGTTTCTTGTGCGTTCTTCTTGTAAAGGTATCTTTCCGAACGCACGGTATACTCATTACTGTTTATTTTTATTGACGTACAAAAGTGTCAGATTGTGACCAATTTGAATAAGTCTTTTTGACTTTGACTTTGACTTGAAACAAGTCCTTTTTCTTAAGATTTATTTCAATAGGTATAATCTAGTTATTGATACCTACTTCTCAACCCCTAAAACGACACGCAAACGAATTATGTTACTTGTAATAATAATACTCTTACACTCGAGTTGATTAAAACCAACAAAGAAATACAAACATAAATCTATTCATTCAAGTTAGCGAAGCCTTAGAGATTCGACAATTATCCAACAAAGTTTGTTCTCTGCTAATCGTCAAACAACGGCGTAGTTTTCAAGTTTCCACATTTACAGAAATAATTACTGTGCCTCTCTCTCTCCCTTCGGGCGGAATACCTTACTGTTTGCCGTGCGTTCTTATTGAAAAACTTTGGGACACATTGCTATTGGAATTAAGGGATCGATATGTTTTTGGATTAAGAGAACGGTAAAACGCAGTAAAACCGGTGGTTATTTGAGGAAAATTGAAAGATCTGGATGAACTGACTGTGATGGATGAATGAGGATATGCGTAAAAAGGGAGTGAATGCAGAGATGACGGGTGATAGACTGGTATGGCGGAAGATGAAATGCTGTGCCGACCCCACAGTAGGATCAGCGCAGGAAGATGATGGAATCTATTAAAATTCTGTTTTGCAAATTGGTGTCATATTGTGGTACAAAAACTCTAAAGGCGAATCCCACACCGCCCTTCATCACGCTGCGTGATAATGTAGCGTTGTAGGTGAGCACCTTCGTTTGTATAGATATCACGCGTGGTTCCACACACTGAAAACGCATTCTTGCGCGGCGATGAAACACGCTTGCTCAGCTATAACTTGCGCGTTTTTCACAAAATAAGGTGATTTTGTCTGTGTACGGACCCTTACAGTCCCTGACTGTACTCAACCGACTCGACTATTATTTTTTACACGAGAGTTAATGTGAAAAAAAAAATTGCCAAATCAACACAAGTACAACGAAATACTCCAAATATTACTCTAACAAAACGTGACTCTTCACTAAAACTTTTAGCATAGCTCACGGCCATTTCTTGGTAACAAATTATATACAGCTTCTTAATACGAGCACAAAATACCCAATACAGAAGGAGGACAAAATGATAGAAGGTGTAAAAGGCACACATTCAGGCTCGCACTTTTCAAGGAATGTCACTGCAAACTATTATACTTATTTGAGTCATGCGTGCATGTTCGAAATATTGGCGCGGCTTGCACGTTTAGTTAGGGGTTTTTAATAGTTTATTAGTAAAAATGTAAAGTTGTAAAAATAATAAAATAGAAAAACAGCATTTGTTAATACTACTGGCAACTATATTTATATTCAAATACAACGCAACTAATGATATAAACCAATTATATTAGGTCAAAATTTTATGTTTTTATATAATTATTGTAATAATGTCCCTGCTCTCGGGTTCCCTTCCCTAAAGTGCGTGCCGGTGACACCCCTAGCGAGAAATTGATATTAAAAATTGCTAGTGCAACCTTCTGTGAGTTATTCTATGGTTCTTCAAGTTATATTCTATAACAAATGTTGTATCGGAAGTTATCAGGCGTACTTGTATATTCGAGTTTTCAACTGGCCTCCACCAACTTAGCACTGAATTTTCCATCTCGATTGAAAAAGGATTAAGATCCAAAGTTGGAGTTTTATCTGTTTCGGAATATATTAACGACGCTAGGGATTGGTTTCGAGATTTATTTATTCGAGGGTTTTGCGTATTGATTTTATCTTCTGTTGATGATTTTTGAGACTGTCTCGGTGGCGTATTGGTTACAAGCTTCAATACCCAAGTCAGGCTAAAAATGTTATTCGTTTAGTATGGGACCAGTCTTAAATTAGATCCCATAGTAGAGAGTTGTGGTCCTGGGTACAATTCTGTCTACCCCCTTGGGAAAAAAGATGTGATGTTTATGTTGATGATTTGAAGGGTATTACAACAAAGCAAACGAGTCCAAACTCGACTTTCTGAGAACTTTTCGGATGGCAGGGCATTCAAATAACACTACTACAAACTTTCCCTATTTTCTCCCCTCCACTCCCCTCCTCCCCTCTTTGGGAATGTTTTCCGCCACATCTTGTGTAGAATAAAGTCCTTTGTGTGCCTCTCAAATTTGATTGAAATACGTCAATAAATAACACGACAGCAAACTTCCTCCTTTTCCCCCTAATTTGATCAAATCAAATCAATCAAATGATTCAATCGCCAAAAAAAAACAATAAATTAATCAACCGGTGGGATAATATTTGTCAAAATCATTTGAAAATCCGACCTGTAGGCGAGAACAGACAGATAAATGCATTTTTGGCCTATCTCGAAACAGACGCTTCGCTCGCTCGGTCAATAAATGCAGTTTTCACTCTGGTCACTGAATTCCAGAAGAAGGAACAAACTTTAGCAAAGTTAACTGCGATAGAAACTCACGCTCACGTCTGGGAAACATGTTATGCATCGTGCAGTCACCCGGCTGGATAAGCAACCGGCACCCGGATATCCACCCACTCATATATCTGTAGGAAAGGTACTTTTATATATTTGTATGGCATTTTACTGCTAATTTTTAGGAGGAATAAAATATTTTCACTGCAGATTAACCTTTTAAATTATTTATTAGTACCGCCATGGAGTTACCGGCTCTAGAATAGTGCTCCACCCTCTCTACCCGTGGTTGCCGTAAGAGTCGGCTAAGGGTTAACAGATCCAGAGGACGGGCAGCAGCGTCCTCTGCAAAAAACCACCGAACTGCGCTCGACAACCCGCCTGCCAAGCGTGTCGAGTATTGGCAAAACTCCCCTTTATGGGGAGGCCTATGTTCATTAGTGGATTACCAACGGCTGAGATGATGATGATGAAGCTACTCGTCTATTAAAGTGGCGAGTAAGGCGCATTGCTAATATCATAATGTCCGAGTTATGCTATTCGGCACATAAACTGGCCATTCTTTGTGAAACTGTAAGTAGTTACTTGGGACTTCTTTCTACTTGCTGAGTAGCACTACTAATCGGCGATTACTTAATCAACACTTTATTGAGGATGGTGAATGAGGCCCTAATATAAGTCTGTCATAATATTATTATCCGGAGTCCCTGGATCAAATCTCGCCGTGTGCACTTTTCGCCTAGGCGCTACCGTGTTTCGGATGGCACGTTAAACTGTAGATCCCGGCTGTTTCCTATAAGATATGTAGGGGGCAGTCGTTAGGTCATGTCGGAGGCCTTATAGGAATCTTGGCGACCTGAAACTCTGACAATATGGATTGTCCACATAACCCATATTAATTGCCTCGAGCAGTGTAGGTAATTGGGTAACCCGTTCTGTTAGGGTATAAATTCAAATTCAATTATTATAATGTTTTATGTTCATAAGTACTCGTATATGAGATTAAAAAAACTGACTACTCAAAAGTTACCTTTACCTATCTAAAAGCTAAGGGTTTAAAATAACCTTAATGGCTTGTCAACGAAGAAATGTTTGCATTAGTTTACTCAGATCATGCGGCTCAGTGATCCGATTAGGTTTGGATCTACCGTCTCATAAGTTTATTCGCACGACACTGAACTCAAAAAGGTAAACAAGGAGGAGTTGACCTTTACTAGTATAATATGTATATATATCATAACATAACATTAATATAAGACCTAAACCTGCTTACGGTTGCTTCACACGACAGCATCCAAGTTTTTTACGAAGTATAAGTTTCCTGGATCCGGGTTAATAGTGTACGGGCGTCCATGCTTTGTTTCAATGCCTGATAATAACTACGATCGCTCTGGCCGCTCATCGTTGCCACACTATGGGTCTAGGCAACACGCGATCTAACGCGCGGAAAGCAGCGGTTTTAAACCTTTTCAGTTCTGTCGCTCGCTTTTGTTTTGTTACTACACCGGATGCAGAACACATGCTGGATTCTAATCACTAGAAATCCTATATAATATGAAGGCAACCCTGCTCGTCCATTTTAGAGGATAATGGGCATACGGTTTGAATAAGGAGTCGGCGGCCGAAGGATACTTTCATTCGAAGTGTGAAAGATTTCTGTTCACGCATGCCATAGGGACCGCATTCTGTAATCATTTTCATTAGTCAATAAGGCCCATATGCGGGGTACGGGAGAATTCAGTTTGAAGCTATAGCAAGCCTATTTTTATTAGACGATAGCCCTTATATTTAGAGAATACCCGCATGCTGTATATAGACTGAGCTATAGATAGCCTAATTTCATTTGTCGATAGTTTTTCGTATTAGGTAGTAATTTTAAGAAATAAAAAATTAATAGGAAAAGCAATGAAATTACTACTAAGATATAATCTAGACAATAAATGGAAAGTGTAGACTTAGGATGGGTAGGTTCAGGTATGCGTGAGTATGTGGATAAGGGTGAATATTCGTTTAATAATATATAGTAAGTAATGGAAGAAGTAAATCAGATCCAGAGGATCAGGAGGGCAGCAGTGTCCTCTGCTTAAAATTCACCAAACTGCGCTCGCCAACCCGTCTGCCAGGCGTGGCGAGTATTGGCAACCCCCCCCCCCCTTTGTGTGGAGGCCTATGTTCAGCAGTGGACTTGCTACGGCTGAGAAGAAAGAAGAAGAATGGAAGAAGTGGTGAACGTTAATAAGAACTTATTAAGCTTTAGTTAATGTTAAAGTAAGGTGCAACTCAGCTTTAGTATATCAATCCAAGAGATCCTTAGTACCAATAAACCAGCTCAAATTATGGAAGTCCTCGCAAAGCAGCTAGAATTAGCATATTTTTAAAACAACTTCAAACAACCAAATACCAGCGCGAGGAACCTGGCTTATTATTTTTTGCAAAAGCCATAAAGTAAAATAAAAGGTTTTACCCAAGATGGACCGCACAAAGCTCGCTCTTTTGCAGTGAAAACACTAAGGGAATTTAATTAGTATGAAAGGTCCCCGAGTACTTTTATAAATCTCATCGCCTTATTTATTTAGGACCTGCGTCGGTTAAAAACTCGTATTAATTTTGCACTTTTTTGTCTTGAAATCTGTTTTGATTCATGAGTTTTTCTCACAGTAAGTATATAACAAATATTAGATTTTTTACAAAATATTAAGGCTTAATTGCACCAAATACTTTTAACAATAACATAACATATTATCACGCCATTTTACCGAAAGGGTAGGCAAAGGTGTACCCATAGTAGGTACACCCAAATTTCGGCAGTATGTTGTTCAGTCACACAGTTCCAGACTCCAGGCAGTTATTGAGATAATTCCTAATGGAAAAGTCCAATATATAAATAACACTTTACCTAAACTGGAGATCGAACCCGGGACTTCATGATCGGCAGTCATGTTTGCGCTTGCTACGCCACCGAAGCAGTCAGACAGACTGAGACAAAGGCACTATTATTAATGACGTCATTTTAAACAGTTTTTAAAATTAGTTAACAGGAAAGAGGACCTACCTCTCTTAGCAGTTTGAAACAATCCTATGGAAAATTTACTAAATCGATGTTTTGTATTCTCCTGTTTCCTCCAAATACAGTAAACTTATTTGATATATTTATATGCTGATATTTTAAAGTTGAAGTAATCTATTATTTTATTTTTGTTTATGAACTCTACATATTTTTGTAGTAAACGTCCAAACACGCGAGTAAAACTGGGATTTTTGGAAGTTCACTATGAAAAAACCAAGGGTTTATAAGAAAAATTAAAATGACAAGGACATAGGTTACTTCACTATAAAAATATCAGGATGTAAATTTAAAGAATGGGTTCATTATATTCAGAGGAAACAGGGGAATACAAAACATAGATTTGGTAAAATTTTCATAGGATTGTGTCAAATTCTTAGAAGGCCTCAGTCGAAGAAACATATTCAATAAAGGCACTCTGCCCTAGTAAGCGAAAAAACTTTATGTCACTTATCTTTAAATACCTACTTTTTCCCTTTTAACTATTTGAGCACTGTTTAACCAAGCAAAGTTATATTATGTCCACTAATAAGTCGGGTGTAACTCTGGACCACAACATTATGCCTGCCTTTGTTAAATGATTGCTGGAGAAAAGCGATACCATACTTATGTGGGTACAGGGGGGTATCGGGAGTTACTACGTCACTAATTAGTAATAGTCCAAATTGCGTGTTCTATTTCTAAATTTATTTCCCCACGAGTAAAGCCCTTTCGCGGCGGCCAGTGCGCAGTAACTGACGTGCCTCATTCATGCATCTCGCTTGCACACAAAATCGCTGACATACAATACCGTTCATACTTACATGGTCCCTACAACACTCCCCCCAAAATTTTCCAAAATTTTTTAAAAACTAAATTTATACTAACATTTATTCAAAGGAACAAAATATGGTCGCACTATTACAATTTCTCATTATGTGTTCACTGGATACCATATTACAATACTGCACATTGCGATAAGCACTTCTTACGAATTGTGTTGTTATTGTATCACATTACACGTAGCCAGCTGCAGGTGGCTGCGTAGGAACCGCGTGGGTGGTACCCGGTACCGGCGCAGCCGTTGCCACTGATTTCATCACCATCTTATTTAGCGATTTTTGTATTCCGTTTCGACAAAAACGCCATATAGCGACCACAATTATAACAGTTGCTAGGGTCGCGAAAACTACTATCACCATGCTGTATTTGTTGATTTCAGATTCCACTGCACTGTTTTGCGCAATTATAACTTCTTCCTTGCTATAAGACTTGCCCATTTTGACCAGACTACTAAATTAACGAGTTAATTCTTTAAATTAAAGTAGATAAATGAGATTATATTTACGCAATTACTAGCGAAGTAGATGTGCTTATTGCAATGTTTACAATACGAGGAACCATGAAACTAGGTTGTCAACGTTGCATTGTGCACTTTCACAATAATTATTACTTATTGTTCCAATGCTAAATAAAATTTACTTTACAAATTAAATTATAATTCATTGCGCAATTATGCTACGATTATAGTTTAACATATTATTTAAACAAATCTCACAGGTGGTCTCACTATACGACCACATCTCGTAGTTTTCTTATCACTACATATTACATTACTAGGCTTGTTACCAATAGACGTATTTTTAACATTATTAGACTTGCATTCTAAGGTGGACCTATTGGCGTCGGCATCGCATTTATTATCATACTGTGTTTGCTCATTAATAATAAAAGCAGGCTTGAGTCTGTCTATCGATATGTTTACCGTCCTATTCGGTAACTGAACTTTGAATACCTTATCCTTTCTGCTTATGACGCGATACGGACCATCGTAAGGTGTTGACAATGGTTTCCGTATTGTATCGTTTCGGATAAAGACACATTCACACTTATCGAGTTCATCGTGTACGAATAATGTGCGTGAATCCCGTAACTTACGTGAAACTGGTTTCAATTTATTTATACTATCTCTCAACTGTTCTAAAAATATATGATCATCATTAGTTTGTTTATCTGAGACATCATAAAAGTCTCCGGGTAAACGAATAGTTTGACCATAAACATACTCAGCGGGACTTACACCATTATCACTCCTACCTACAGTTCGTAACCCTAATAGCACCGTAGGCAGCTCGTCACACCATGACGACTTTAAAGTGATTTTAGCCTTTAGCGCTTGTTTCATACTCCTATGCCAGCGTTCCACCATACCATTGCTCTGAGGGTGGTATGGGCTAGTACGGTATTTCTTAATACCCATAACCTTCATTAGCTGAGTGAATAGATCACTCTCAAATTGACGACCTTGGTCGCTGGTCAACTTCTCAGGAGTCCCAAAACGGATGATCCAATTTTCATAAAATACTTTAGCGACTACTTCTGCCGTAATCTCACTAACTGGAATAGCTTCGGGCCATCTACTAAAACGATCTATCATAGTTATAAGATACCTATGGCCATCCTTGCACGGTGGTAATGGACCTACTATATCAATGTGAACGTGCGATAAGCGTTTGGCTTCCGAGAATTGTTGCAACTCTGATACGGTATGCCTACCTACTTTTGACTTTTGACACTGTATGCACGTCTTTGCCCATTGCCCTACATCACGATTCATTCCCGGCCAAAAAAATCGTTGCGCTACCAACTTACGCGTTACTCTAATGCCTGGATGACTATTGTCGTGCACTAAGTTGAAAGCTGTTCTTCTATAACTTTCGGGTAAATACGGCCTACACCTACTAGTCGAACTTTCACAATACACCGCTTTATCAGAGTAAGGAGTGAAGATTTTCTTTAAAAAAATATTATCACTCGCTGTACCTAACAACTGTATTAATTCTAGGTCACGTTCCTGAGCTGACGCTAATTCCGAGTAGTCGATTGACGTCGGACAATGTATAGTTTCGATTCTAGAAAAAGCGTCGGCAACGTTGTTGCTATCTGCCTTTATGTACCTAATATCTGTTGTAAATTCACTTATAAATAATAATTGTCTTGTCCGTCTAGGTGTTTCGCAATTACTTTCAATTTTATTCATCGCATAAGTCAATGGTTTGTGATCGGTAAAAATAATTAATTCTCGTCCTTCAAATAGATACCTAAAATGTTTTACCGCCATGAACATTGCTGTTAATTCTCTATCATACGTAGAATACTTTTGTTGAGCTGTAGTGAACTTCTTAGAAAAGTATCCTAACGGTAACCATGCATTATTTACCCATTGTTGTAAAACACCTCCTGCACATTTATCCGATGCGTCTGTCATGAGAGCTAAAGGTACATCGGGTACTGGATGTGCCAATAGGACTGCATTTTGAATGCTAGATTTACATTGCTCAAAAGCCTTTATAGACTCTTCCGTCCACTGTATTTTAGTTTTATCTTTCTTCTTTGAACCTTTTAAAAAATCATTCAGTGTTGATTGATTAGCTGTAGCATTAGGTATATTAGCTCTGTAAAAATTAATCATGCCTAGAAATCGTCGTAATTGTTCTATTGTTTCAGGCCGAGGGTATTCTACTATGGCCTTGACCTTGTGGTCGAGGGGTCGAATTCCGTCGGTAGAAACCTCATAACCTAAGAATTCCACTTTCGATTTTCCAAATTCGCATTTTGACAAGTTGATAGTAATACCAAAACTACTAAATCTTTCAAATACCTTTTTTAAATGGATTTTATGCTGCTCCATATTATCGCTTGCAATTATGACGTCATCAATAAAACTGAACAAAAAGTCTAAGCCTTGTAGTACATTGTTGTTCATAAATCTCTGAAATGTTTGACTTGCATTTCTCAAACCAAAATTCATTCGACAAAACTCGTATAGACCAAATGGCGTGATAACAGCCGTTTTATGAATATCCTCCGGAGCTACCTTTACATAGTGATAAGCTCGATTAATGTCTATTTTTGAAAAAACTGACTTACCTGCCAACATATAGGTAAAATCGTGCAGTCGTGGCACAGGGTAACGGTCCGGCTTGGTGATAGCGTTTAAACGCCTATAGTCACCGACCGGTCGAATGTCCCCGTTTTTCTTGGCCACGACGTGCAGTGGACTGGCCCATTCACTCTTGGAAGGTCTGCATATCCCCATCTCCTGCATCAATCTAAATTCTTCCTTTACCTTATGATACCTGTCCGGGGGTAGAGGTCGTGCGCGTGCATGTATGGGCGCACCTGTCGTTTCTATATAATGATAAATAGTATCATGATTATTTTCAGACTCGATATTTTCAAATGATATTGGTTTAGTAATTTCAGGAAATTCCGACAATAATTCAAAATATGGGTGATCACTTTCTACTGAATTAATTGTCGGATCAGTATGTCTAACAATGCTGCCGAGCGTCAACAGGTTTGTCATTCGGTGTCCTGGATCGCGAACGCGCCCTTGATCTGCTCCTGAATTCTCCTCGTCCGCGGAATGAATTGCGACGACTCTCTCTGACTTCCTCCCGTAGTGATGCCACTTCTAGGTTGAGTTTGTGCATCTGCGCTAAAATTTCCTCCATTGGCATAGAAATACTGGTACTGTTGCTGCTGGTGCTAGTATTCACTGCAGCGATTTCTCCGCCCTGTATGTTCTCCATAATTTTGTCGGCTATGTTGGCTAAATTATCCAAGGTCTGATCTTGACTGACGATGAGCACGGCTCTGATAGCTGATGGTAGACGGGCGAGCCACAGGTTGTGCAGATTCTGTTCCGATATTTTCACGTTGCGTCCCAAATCACGCATACGTCGCAAAAGTTGGGATGGTTTCTGCGATCCCAGTTCTATTTCGCTAACTAATTTTTTAAATTGCATTTCTGCACTCTCCTCGTAGACTTGGAGAAGTCGATCTTTTACGGCTTGATATTTATGGCATTCTGGTGGAGATACCAATATATCGCTTATTTGTTGTAGAGCATCTCTACCTAGTTTGGAGATAACCAGGCCAAATACTGTGTCGTCACTCTGCTTTTGTGGTTTTAATATGTTTTCTACCTGCGCGAACCATAGTCGCGGCATTTCCGCCCAAAACTCTGGAAGACGCGACGACACGGAGATTGCAGCTAACTCCGATATATTTGTGGTAGATGCCGATGGAATTTCCCCTTTGTCTTTTGCAACACCACCGTCCGCCATATTGACTGGTGTTGGTAACATAGTCTGATAGCGTTTTTTTCACTTCACTTTGTTTAAGTTCTAAAATAACCGATACCACTCCGCTGTCCTCACTAATAATTTTCAGTCACTCATAGGGGTACGGGGTCACCACTGTGGGTACAGGGGGGTATCGGGAGTTACTACGTCACTAATTAGTAATAGTCCAAATTGCGTGTTCTATTTCTAAATTTATTTCCCCACGAGTAAAGCCCTTTCGCGGCGGCCAGTGCGCAGTAACTGACGTGCCTCATTCATGCATCTCGCTTGCACACAAAATCGCTGACATACAATACCGTTCATACTTACATGGTCCCTACACTTATAAATTACCTTATCCAACAATATATAATGTTATTTTTATCTAAAGGTTTCCAAATATTCCAACTACTGCGATCACCAAGCCGCCTGCCAAGCGTGGTGACTACGTCAAAATCCCCCCACATGAATAGTACATGGCGTTCTTTGGGGGAGGCCTATGTTCAGCGTGGACGTCTTCCGGCTGATGATAATGTTGATATCGAAAAGCACGACTACCTAATACCTAATCAAAATCAACCGTGCGTATCTCGGAAAGACCTCTACAGGAAGAACGCACAAGAAACTACCTATAGTAATGCTTCTCTTTCCACTGCCAGATAAATAAGGAAAAATATATATAGAAAAAATTGTTACCCCACTTAACAACAAACTTTTATTTACTCCAACACGATCAAAGCACTCCAAAGTATCTTTATTTTAAGAAGCATAAATTCTATGTGCGTACGTCGCTATACCTTACCAAGTTCGTCTTCGAGCTCAGCCGTGCGTTATTTGGATCCAAATTTTTGCCAAAACATGAGACGTTATGTTAATTCCACAGAGAACACAAACTATAAGACCTCTCTTTCAGATACTGTTGAATGGAACGATGGCGGTGTGCATGGGACGTCAGCTAGTTTTTATTGGCTTGTTCAGACGTCAAACGCGTCATGTTTATGTCATGTGCAACCATTGAATCCCATTTTCGTTTTTTATTTGTCGGTAATTCCGTGTCTCTGCATAATCTTGGCCAAAAAGATGACCGCTTTTAGTGTTGTCTTTAGTTTGAGTTGTCTGTGAATCCAAATTTTTGCCAAAACATTGGACGTAATTTTATTCCTAACGTCACGTGAATTGCGGAACTTTTGGAGGTTCGTAGTTGTTCGTATAACTCATGAGTTCGGTAATAGGGGGAGGTTCGTTGATCAATTAAAGTGTATTTCTAGTCAGACTTTTGTGTCTTATAGTATAATAGCTGTGTAGAACAAGGACTACCTACCTAACCTACTCTAAAAAAGACATAGTACAAAGTACAGAAAACAATTTAAAAAATCAACATTGTTTTTAAATTTATAAATTTTTGGGCCTAATTAAGTCTAAGGCATATGAGGCAAGTATTATGCATCGTTCCTGTGAAAAAATTATTATCTAGAAAAAAAAATATAAAGTACTGTGTCCATTCCCAAGGTTTCCTCTGTTTCTATACCATAATTCATGAAATTTGAGCACAGACACAGTTGTAACAGACAGACTCTAATTATATTAGTATGGATTATGGCTCTCGTTCCCTCTTACACGTTATATTTCTAATATGTACTATTATTGTTTTTAATTATGTGGTTTCGGTCAAAAAAAAGGTTAATTTCTCTAAAAATTACAGAATTCAATCAGAATAGAACCAACATCGGAGTTATCAGGTCTATATGGGTGAAGACTCGATGCTTCGGGCTTCACATTTGCGCCCGCTGCCAAAAATTTTGAGCGGGTTATGATGATTTCATGGAGATGGAAATGGCTTTGGTTTAAATTAGTAACGAGTTTTTTATGGCTGCATAATATAGGTTTGTAGAGTACTGAAACATAAAATACTGGCGACCCTTTCTCGCTTTACACCGGGTACTATTATACATATTATAAACTTTGCTCTTGAATCACTCTGTCTGTGGATGAAACCCGCATTTAAATCCATTGCGTAGTTTAAAAGATAACAGCGTACAGACGGCGGGAAGTAACTTTGTTTCTACTATGTACGGAAAAGTAAACCACCTGAGCTTTGCACCTGGATAGCGGGAGCCAAGGATCGTTTCCTGAAGAATGAGATATGGTGCATTAGTTTCTTATAAACTCTTTTAGTTACCGCAGCGCATACAATACAATACAATAGCGCTCCGAGTCGGCATTTTTCCGACTTCTTCAGCATTTGGCATGTTCCAGCAGACATGTAGCGTCCGTAGCCCAGGAAACATGCCTGGCTTAATTTCCAGAGTCCCTGGATTGTATCTTACCATGTGGACTTTTCAGCTGGGTGCCACCGTGTTCCAGATGGCACGTTAAACTGTAGGTCCCGGCTGTGTCCTATTACATAGGTATAATTTGGGGGCAGCAGTTAGATCAAGAGGCCTTGCAGGATTCTTGGTGACTTGAAACTCTGACAATGATATGGGTTGTCCACATAACCCATATGACTTGACTCGAGCAGTGTAATTGGGGTAACCCGTTCTGTTACATATAATATATATAATATATTATATATAATATAATATATATTTGAGTATAAATAAATTTTTTTTAGCCAATTTATACAAAACCTAAATGAATTATGCATCTTTCTCAGCAAATTCCTCTTGGACGTTTGATGCTTTGTTCATTAGTGAAAACCGCCATCCATTGCGTGGTTTTGAAAAAGCAAATATTTCAAACAAACAAAAAAATAAGGATTTGTTAAAGCGACTTTATTTTATACCTCTTCATAGCCTTACATATGAATAATGAATTAATATAGCTTTATTTAAATTCTATATAATAATATTCATTTTGTAACAATAATATTTATTTAAATTGCTAATTATTACAAAGCAACATATTTATGCGACAGCCTCATGGCTTCAGGCAGGCCAGGTTAAACATTTGTGTGCATGAACATGTCTGTTTAATCTGTGTCTGGGTGTTCTATGATTATATAAGTACGTATATCAGTCATCTGGTTACCATAGTACAGGCTTCTAGCCTAGTTTGGGATCAGATGACTGTGTGTGGAAGTTGTCCCATATTATTACCATATTATTTATTACATATTACTACATAATAATAATAATATATTGTAATATCACACCTTTTTTCCCGAAAGGGTAAGTAGAAGTGCACCCAGGACTAACAAGTAAGAGTAAATTTATAATAAGTTCGATAAAAAATTAAAAGCGCTGAAATACGGTGATTGGGTCTATAATTCGGGATTCATACCAGTTGAATGCAACATGGCGTCCAGATTCAGGACGGACATCCGTTGGACGGACTTTATTTCTAATTAAATTAAATTGAAATTAAAAATGACCCCTGTGGATGTTCCCTGATTACCTTCCAGTAACCGTTAGCTATACTAAAAGATCCTTTCATACAAATATTTAGTTTCCCTTGAAACACCGCCAAGTTTCATGAAATTACTGAAACGTTTACTTGTGATAATTTCACGAGAACATTATTCAAATTTCCTAACAGACTGTAAAGGTATTAAATTCCTTTTAAAAACGGCATGGTATTAAGAAACAGGATTTTTGTGCTATTTACAGCAGTAGAAAAGCATAAATAAAGAGCTTTCGCAAATTATGACTAGAGTTCTGTGGAGACCAGACGTTTGTTATAACAATAAACTAGTTTTCTCAGGAATTCTTGATGAAAACTTGCATTCATAACGAGACAATAGGGGAAGGTAGTAGATTTTATAAAGCTAACTTACAAAAATCTGATATAATTTCGCTATGACCCTTCCCTGCGTCATCCTACTTCCTTCCTACTAATTTTTTAAATGCGAAAGTTTAGAGAGTGGATGGATGGATTACACCAAAACTACTGAACCAATTAACTTGAAATTTGGTATGTAGATAGCTTAGACCCTCGAAAATAACACAAACTTTTTATCCCGATATTCTTTCAGGAACGAAAACTATGCGGGTGAAATCGCGGAGCCCAGCTAGGATATAACTTCGTTATTACCATGCTTATATTTAATTCCGAAATTAACTGAGGGTGCCTTGCATCATCTCATATAATGTCGAAAAGTAATGGCAAAATAATGGTAAAGTCTTGCAATTAAACATAGGTTTCAAAACAAGTGGTTCTGTGAGCTGTAAACCTCGCGAGTCTATTTTTACTTACAATATTTTTAAATGTTCACCGCGCAAGTTACTGAAATTTTCGCAATGATTTCCGATTTTCCGATTACCCTACGACATTTTATACAAAGATTATTGTTATTCACATCAAATACATGCGTACTTCTCGTAGGTATACATTATTTAATATATTATTATATTACCTACTATTAAATATCCTACATCGCTTTCAAATCCTCATAAATAACATTTCCAACGCAACTGGCTGGAAATGCGCCTGCCAAGAGGAGCTCATAACAAGAACTTCAAAAGACCAGCTTATTATGTTACCAACCTATTATTTAAACCGCAAATACAACTGAGTTTGTGCAACCTTATAAAACTAGGCAGTAAACTAACTTGCTGCAAAACTTGTTGGTTGACGTCAAAGTTCTTTCCCTTAATTCTATTACTTACGTAATTTAATTTTTGTCCAACTGATTGTGTTGAAATTTGGTTTGTGCATCTTAGACTTTGTACTAACTTAGCGATGCCGATTATAATAGCCGTGAAGTGCACAGGAAATAGGATAGTACCCTTTCTGCCCGTGGTTACCGTAAGAGCCGGCTAAGAGTTTTCTGATCCAGAGGACGAGCAGCAGCGTCCTCTTCGTAAAAACTAACAAAACTGCGCTCGCCAACCCGCTTGCCAAGAGTAGCGAGTATTGTTAAAACCCCCCTTATGGAGACCTTTGTTCAGATGTGAACTTCTTGCGACTGAATAAATAATGATTAGGAATGCCCACCATGAAGGTCCTACTAGTCTAAAATTATATTTAACCTGATAGACGGCAACAGGCTCACCTCCTATTAGAAGGGATTTAAAAAAACATAACTGACGAAGTGTGGGTTTACCTAATTACTATGGGACTGAAGCCTGGGTACAGATCTGCCTATCCCTTTTGGAAAAGGAGTGATGTTATGTTATGTTTTATTAACGTTGCATATTTACCGTTTGAAACAATATATTTTGTTTGGTGAAACCACGAAGCGCAGCAGTATAACTATCATTTTATATTTTGGTAGCTTAACTAGGCTCGTAATAGAAAAATTGCAACCATTAAAAAATTATTACTTAAAATGGCAAAATAAAACATAAAATTGCACATTTACTGATCAAATTAAATGATCAAAGTGACATTAAAAAATATTTCTTAATAATGAAACCAACGCTGAACTCGTTTTACACAATTGCTCTTACTGTTGTACTATTTCCACGGAGGAAAACTTCAAGTATTCCCAGGCAGTTTTTTATTTAGTGTTTCCTGGGAAACACTCGTGGGATTTCTTACTGCAGTTTCTTTGTGCTTCTGAACCATTCTTGGTGAGATACGGCCACAGAAATTTTAACTTGAGTTTTACTTAGTAGACTCTAGAATATACTGACAAAAAAAAACATACATGTACTTAATGCCTAAAGGCTATTTTCATTTAATGAGGAGGAGCACAAATAAACATGAATAGAGCCAAATATTGTAAAACAATCAGTTGAAAAAAATATGCCCTAAAAGTTTCTTGTGCGTTCAGCTTGTAAAAGTATCTTTCCGAACGCACGGTAGACTCATTACTGCTTATCTTCATAGACGTACAAAAGTGTCAGATTGTGACCTATTTGAATAAATCTTTTTTGACTTTGGCTTTGATTTTGACTTTAGATGGAGAAGATGAAAACTGGTTTATTGAGTATGAATTTTTGCCCGGTTGATAGCAACAGACTAAAACCCTATTTACAATGTTATGTAGGTTCGCCCGTACCTACTATGGATGTAAATGGAGATTCACCTCTGCCTATCTATATATAAGAAATGAGTGATAATATTTTATGTCCATTGGGTAATTTAATTTAAAAGTATAAAAGTATCCTGCAGTTTTACCCACATTTCGCTACTACATTGTGTTCCACGGTTTTACCTTTAAAAAGTGCATGTGTGTGATACTAGTGATACATATTTCTATTACATTAGGTTTAAGGTCATATCTCAATTTGCGTTAACACACAGTCACCCAAACATTGGCATATATATAATATTATATAAGACAAATTCCACACACGGTCATCTGGGCCCAAACTAGGCAAAGCCTGTACTATCGTAACCAGAAGACTAATATACATACCTATATACGATTATTTAACCCAGACACTGATCAAACAGACTTGCACTAATGTTTGACCTGGCCGGGGATCGAACCCGGAAGCTGCGGCTTAGAAGGCAGGGGCACTACCGGCTGAGCCAACCAGCCAATCAAAAAAGTAATTATATGATACTAGTGATAGATATTTCTACTACATAGAATATAAGGTTGTCCCAACACATGTGACGGTAACACACAATCACCCAAACTTTCGCATAAATAACATTAGACAAGAAACTTGAGACTTTTGTCACACACATCCAGTCAAAAATAACTGCCCATAGAAATCCATTTTGCAAGCGGTTCTCAAAGCAGGCAATATTTTCTACATCAGATAAGTATCTCGTAAATATCTCGCAGTGTCCTCGCACATATTCTATAAATTACTATAATAATATTGTTAGGTACCCGGCTATTAAATTGATTTAGTGCTGTCTTAGCTTTATTTCTAAAGCAGGAGCGTTTTAAAGATCATGTGTTCCCCTTTGTTGTTACTTTTGTTTTATGACTCAATTTGGGAAATATTTTTTAAGAAAATAAGCGCAGTTCTCTCTTAAAATACCTCTGGCATTTTTGCAAGTTTACAAGTAAATAAGTAAGCTCAAAATAGCGCAACGAGCTATGGAGAGGACTATGGTTGGGATTTCTCTGCGAGATCGAATCAGAAATGAAGAGATCCGTAGACGAACGAAAGTTAGCGACATAGTGGATAAGCCAGTAAAAGTGGCAATCGGCAGGCCACATAGTACGTACAACTGATGGCCGTTGGGGCCACGGACCAGCAAGTGCAGCATAGGATGTACACTAACAAGGTAGACAGACGATCTGATAAGGACGGCAGGAACACGCTGGATGTAGGCCGCTTACAACCGGACTGGATGAAAATCTATGGGGGATGGCTATGTTCAGCAGTGGACGTCTTATGGCTCAGATGATGATGATGATAGTGATGACCAAAAAATTCCAGATAAAAGATTTTAATAAAAGAGAATTACCATTTAGTTTTATAATTGGATCGAATTTAAAAGATTCCGAAAGCTTATCATTAGCTACGTGACAGGTGCACATCACAGCTTTGCCAGAAAGACATCCTCATTGTCAACATTGGCATTACACATCCACAAGATGATTCAAGCAGCGTCAACGCAGACTTGGATTTGAGCTCATGTCTGAAGAGTTTTTGATACATCGCCTATTATATAGATTTTAGTTTATGTACTGCATGTTTTTGAGTTTACTAGAACCTTCTACCCTCTCGAACTAAGACCGACCCCACATTGTGCGTGCGCGTTCCTTGAACGTGTGAACGACGCGAACGAGTTCGAGTCGCGACGCGCACGCTCAATGTAGGAGAGGCCTTACTGGCAAGACCCACAGAATTGACACTGCTTTATTAAACCTTGTCTGCTTATCCATCATGGCTATAAATAGCACAAATGTCAGAATGATGAACGAGTGTTCCAAAACTCACGCACGGATTCGTGCCGTTCCACTAAGAGACAAAAATTCCGACTGAAATAAGATAATGAAACATTATTATTCAAACCATGTCTTTTACAATGAAATTTGTTACTTAATGGGCCGAGAATTTAAACGGGCACTAGAATATTTAAGTCAATTTATTTCGTAGATAAAGTTGGAAGTTTCTTTGTAAAGTTAACTAACTCTTTCTATTATGCGTTTAATTTTCCCTTAACTGGTGTTTTCAAGTGTTTAGCGGATACAGGAACCCCGCACTTTGAAAATAATTTAAAATCATTTAATTAAAATTAATTGTTACGTGAAATATAGATACTTTTAAAATTAATAAAAGAACACTACCTAGCTTCCATTTCATAAAATTGCCTTTAGCTCAATTATATTTATATATTTTATAATATGTATTATTTTATTATACATCATATTTATTATGTATATTATATATATTATATATTATATTTTATAATATTATTATGAATATATACCTATGTAATAAGTATTTATGTATTTTATAGTATTATATAAGTATTAATTATAATAATTATTAATACCATTGTATTATAGTATAAATATAGTAAAATACCAAATCCCAAATTATCTAGATATTCCCTATTGCACACCACCGTCATTTATTGTTTTTAACTCTCCGTTTCCATCCCCAGGTTGTCTGTAAGAAATTGCTTAACGCGATAAGACCGCCGGTTGTTTACCGTATTACCTGTAAATTGTTTTGTAACATTGTTTTTTATTTTATTTTGGTATGCAATAAAGTATTATTCTATTCTATTCTACTTTTCTTTAGTATATGTCGCCAAGATTCCCTACAATAACCATATAACCACATAACCTAACGATTATAAAAATAATTACAAGTATTAAAATTTACATTACTAATTTTCTATACCAAACTATATAAAACACATGAAGTTTTGAAGCACCTTTGAACCGTACTCAACAAAAGTTAATCTCATCACGACTGAAGTTCACAATAGTTGTGATGATAGTCCAGGGGAGACTTATTTCAGTGTTTTACCTCTATGTTTAGCAAGACTTTCAGATTTTATAGAATTTAGTAGCTATGGTGTCTTTCTTATGCGTGAATGTTTGGTTCATGTCTCTTTACAATACAATACAGTCACGCCTTCTCCCCAAAAAGATAGGCAGATAGTATGTTATTGGTCCCATGTAATAGGGGTCGGGCCTATTGCCATCTACCGGGCACAGTTTCAGTCTGGAGGCTGTAATTGAAAATATTCCAAATAGAAAAATCCAATAACATTTTATGCCTGATCTGGAGATCGAACCGGGGCATGAATTTAAGAACAACCGAACCGATCAGGCTAAAATTTACTATGTACGAGCTTAGATCGGAAAAACACATAATTAACCAAGTGTTATTAATTCCATTGATGACACAAGCATTGATGACACAAGCATTGATGATACAAGCGTGTATCATTTGTTCCATCAATGGTACAACTGACACTAAACCACTTATATTACTAGATTAAACCAAAATCTTAGGTATAGATAGATAGATAAACACTTTATTGTACACCAAAACATGGACATAACAATACAGTAATAGAGAATTAAAAGAATCTTAGGCTATTACAAGTGGCGGTCTTGTCGCTTAAAGCGATTTCTTCCAGACAACCAGAAGGAAAGGAATACTTATGGGATTTCTGGTCGGCGGTGTACTTATAAGAGTATATAAATAATTGCAATTACTAAAATAGCTTATATATTACAAACAAATAATTACTTAGGTATCAGGTCTATTAATATTTATTGCATATATATGAGTACACAAAGGGTCACAATGAAATATTTAATCGGAAACCATTAGTGTTTCATTAGTCAAAGTCTCAAGAGGACGGAACTTAATTCATTTTAAACAGAGGGTTAGAGAAAACTGATGATAAAGTTTTGGAGTGTATATTGATTATCTGGTGTCATTGAAAGTTTGGGGACCGGGTTGAGAAGCTTTGTTTATTCGGAAATAATGAGATACAAAAGTTTTTGATCGCTGGCAACGGTTTAATTTTAAAGGTGGCATTGTAATAGTTTACTGAGATCCTTGTTCATTCGAGACTGACGTTCGACCCGAGGTGGATGGAATTGCACAATTTTTTGTAAGTGTGTTTATTGTTTTATATGACCAATTATAGGAGTAGATACACGGACTGCGGATCACGACAGCCGCTTGACTCCGATTTTTTTTTTTTTTTTTTTTTTTTATAAATTACCTATGCTGTTGGCCTCAGATGGCCTCTACAGCTTTACCGGGCAGTGGTGAGCGCAGGAGGCGCTCGACCCAAAGTTAAAGGGCGACTAGCACAAGGGCACCTAGACGGTACGAACCTCGGCTTGGGCCGTCGCCAGAATACGTGGGGTCAGACTTGCCCTGGCACCCCAGAAGGGGAGTGTCCTAGGGCCCTATCAATGGTTTGAACTGTTTGATTATTTGGAGAGAAACTAACCGATCTGAAGGATCTGAGCGATCTTCGACTTCGCCGGCGAGGTCGGTGTTGTGATTGTGTGAGTTGGTGGATCTGGTATCCGGCACCAGTACCGAAAACGGAGCGTCTGTTGCGTATATTGGTAGGATTGGGCGAACTTAGCGCCGCCGATGTGACGGCGGCGATAGAGTCGTCCGGGTCGTCCAGGACGTTGCGAGGGCGTCTTCGGAGGGGAGTTGACTCCGATTTATAATACCACACATTATATATCTTTTTTTTTATGTGAGTGATAAGACGAGCAAATCAGGTGCCTGATGGTAAGCATCATGATTGCCCATATCGGACACAGTGCCACACAGTGTTTTTAAATTCAAAATTCTGCGCAGCACTGCACTGTGTCACCCTGAGATATTAGTTTGTTGAAACATGTCCCGCCCTTAATTTCACTGGTAACATTGCCCTTCACACCGGAACACAGTAATATTTGCACATTACTGCTTGCTGGATGAATAACTGGCAAAGGTGTGGTACTTCCCCAAGCCCTCTTCAAAAGAGGCATACCGCTATAAGATTATAGAAGAAAGTAGATGTAGACTTATGTATATAGTCATTTTTGGAAATTGTACTTTGCCCGATGATAGGTACTTATTTCATAATTATGTCCACTCAAATATGAAGAAAATGTAAATGCAACAGACATTTCAACCGCGCATTTCGCCCAACCGCAATGCACAATAACCACATTTTTCAGTATTCAGCAAGTGTAATTGAAGAATTCATTTAAAAATTCACTATTCGGTGTTGCCAGGACTGGTTGTATAAACAACTCAATAAAGGAAAAAAAAAGCTGAAAGAATTCAACGTTGAGTTAAATAGACCGCTGCGCTGGCTTGCACCAAGATAAGTTTTAATTAGTAGCGCTTATTGGGATGATTTAGAGTTTGAAGTGGTTTTATAATACACAGAGGGATTTTTAGACGTTGCCTTTTTTAACTATGAATAATAAAAGATTAATAAGTTTAAAAAACCTTCTTACAACTGACGCAATATTTGTCCCAAATAGGAAGAAAGCAATTCAACGTCATTGCCCAAATTAGATAAAATCTGAATATGTTGTGTAATAAGTAACTTCTGTTTGAATTTACATAAGGTTGTACCCAAGACCCAGTCCCATAGTAGGTACACCGACATTATTCAATAATGTTTTTTGACACAATATAATACATAATCAAGTTGTTCTTAGTGGGAAAATCTAATAATATCGGTATTTATGTACCTATTATATATGATTATGGTATTTTTTAACTCTTCCTTGCCTGCCTAATGCCTAGTTTGTGTCGTCACGTCAAGATGAAAATCAGCTGAGTCAACCGGGACCTCACGATTGGCAGTAGCGCTTGCAAACCACTTCGCCAACGACGTAGTATGAAACTATTTAGTTGTTTATACAACGCCCTAATATTCAATCAATGATACCCATCGAACTGAACAACTTTCAAAAGAAAGAATTGCGAGCTAATACGCATAAAAATATTTCGACTTCCCGTACAAAATGGATCAGCTCTCTATATGTATCACTATATACCTTTCTTAAACGTGTTATATGCTATATCCATCTAACTTACATACATACTCGTACCTATATGGCAGTCATTAGTCAGCAGTCCGGCGCATACATTATACGACCAATTAGTTACATTGATGGCTGACAGTGATTGCTGATATCTAGATCAAGTTGTTGCGAGATACGGAAGGATGTTCGGTTGGAAACGCTGCGAGGGTTGAAAAACGCTGCCTTAGGCTCAAGCTACATTGAATTGGTAGCGACGCGACTCGTAGGTGCTGTGCGTATACGTGATAGCCGATAAAGCAGCGGTTGGACAACATTTTCCATTGAAAAGATATACGTGAAAAAGAGAAAAGAGTTTTCTTTTGGTCATGTAGGACAGAAATAAATTATGTGCCTTAAAAATTTGAGTCATTATAACTGCTGGACCCCACCTTCCAGGCTGGGGCTGAGTAAGAGTGGCAATTTCCATATGCCACCGATAGATGTCCCCAGTGACAACTGGGACAAAATCCCAATTGTCACAACTGGGACAAACTCCCAATTGTCACAACTGGGAAAAAATCCCAGTTGTCACCAGTAGAGACCTGGGGACCTATAAGAATGACCCGTAAAATTTTAGCAGAACCAAAAATAAAAATCTGGTTCTTGAGGTTCATCATCATCATCTCTTAGCCTTAGGACGTCCACTGGTGAACATAGGCCTCCTCCATAGATTTCCATAGGTTCTTGAGGTTGACTTTTTATTATTTTCTTCTGATCAATTCCCAATGAAAAGCTTCACTATAGTAACCAGTCCAAAACTGACATAAGGGTTTTAGTATGCGTATACTAAAACACCCAGATGGATACAGCAATGAATTCCTATATATAGTATATAGTTTATATATATAGGTAAATACTGACCAAATCAAATAGAAGTGCTCATACTCTTAAATATTTGGTCAGCTTGGGGATTGATATTGGGAACTAGCTTTGAGGGCAACTAATAGCTTACTAATATCGGGCAAAAATGTTTGTATGTAAAAGGCATGTTGCGTATATTTCCATTTGCTAGGTCATCGTTAATGTCATAATTAATATGCATCATATTAGTTTCGTTATAGCAGCACTTGACGCAATAGGTACCTACAATATTGAATTGAAGCCGCTTTCGCTAATCAATCCTTAGATATAGTGTACATAACTTTAATTTGGATGGGTAACTATGGAATGGGTTTACTATAGAATAGTTTGAGTTTTCCCATTTATCCTTATCACACATACAACAGATTTTACCAAGTTAATCTGTTATTTGTCATTGTTCTCGCTCTACCAAGAAAACGACCATCTCGACAAACATTTCAGATTGCTGAACTCTACACGTTCAGTAAAAAATCAACACACACATTCAAACAAACCTAAAATATTCCCACCACGTAACAAAGTATCAAAACTTGAAAACAGCAATGTATCTTATTTATCCAGTTTTAAGTTTTTGCCCAGACCGCGGGGCTAAGTATTGACTTATTGACTTTTAGAACTCGAAGCGAGTACAGTCGCGCACAACTTGTAAATGGAAAACGGTATATCAAAGTGCCTGGCCATCCTACGAGCTAAGCGCGGTGGCGACGGCAGGCGCGAAATTTCTGTAGTCACCTATATATCTATAAATCTATGGAACCGCCTGTATGTGTTCACATTATAGAGTTCAAGGCGGGTGCCTAGCGGGTATTACAGCCTGGACGATCTGGCCACTATGAGCGGCAGCTTAGCGCAGAGCGGCAAGCGGAATAATCAAAGGTATAATAATGTTTAACCACCCCATGGGACATCACTCATAGAGTAAACGCGTACTGTTTTCTCCGAGCGATTCGCTGCAACGGCGCGCGATCGTGTCCAGGAACGTTAGGCTTGCAGTATGGCCATGCACAAACGGATCCGGTAAACATAACAAATTAAAGCGTTCTCGATGAACATGTTTGCTGAGTTTATTTAGCATCACCTTTTGCAAACCTTTTGGGATTAGTGATTTGTGTAACTGACTAGCTCCGAAATAATTCAAGTAGGTTATATAGAGGTTTACTGGTGGTCAGTTAGTATCCATTTACAAGGTTTTTTTTCGCAATTTCATAGTTGATTTTATAGTGAAAGTTGTTCCAAATGATGAGAGAGACTTTAAGAGCGCCTTTTAGGAATTTGACACAATCCAATGAAAAATGTACCAAATCGATGTTTTGTATTCCCTTGTGTCCTCCGAATATTATGAACCCATTCTATAAATTAATTTATATCCTGATATTTTTATAGTGAACTAAACCATGTCCTTGTCATTTTAGTTTCTCTTATATACCTAAACTCTCGGTTTTTTCTTAGTGAAATTCTAAAATCCTAGTTTTACTTGCTTGTTTGGACGTTCACTACTAAAAAATTTAAAGTTTATATAAGAAAATAAAACAACAGAGACATAGTTTACTTCATCTTTAAAATATTGAGTTTACTATATTCGGAGGAGATAGGAGAATACAAAACATCGATTTGGTAATTTTTCCACAGAATTGCGTCATATTGCTAGAGGTCGCCTTTCTTGTCATGATGATGCTAGCCACTGAATAGGGAATATAAATTCCTTATTCAGTGATGCTAGCTGATTACCAGTAACTCTGCAAATCTTTAAAAACTAAATATCGTTTGTAACTTCCATGGCAAAACTGATAAATAACTAAAAAACATCACTTATTATGACACTGAATAAGGCTTGGTGACCATTTTAGGCATCCAGCTGAGCAGTTTTGTTTAAATTTTATAATTTTTATTTTAAATAGGGCATTTTCTTGAAAACGTAGTTCTCAAAGGAAGGATAGATGACGTTGTTATTATAGAAAAAGAAACATCAACAGTGATTGAAATTGTTAAGAGCTGTATGGTCAGTGATACAGAAATTAAGAAATTTAATTTGCTTTTCTACATACGCCCAATGACGTTGAATTGCTTTATTACGCCATCTATTATTGCTTCGAGAACTATATCTTTTGTTTAAGTTATTGTGTCAGCGACTGTACTAGGGTCAAGACTAGCTGCTGCTTGGTATATGTATCTTTGGCGTGCTGACAAATTGGGCATACTGCATCGGCTAGAGTACACTAACTTCGTTGTGGGATCAATTACCACCGCGCTCACTTTATAGTAAAGTCAAAGTCAAAGAAATTTTATTCAAATAAGTAGGTTCTAAAAAGACTTTTGTGTTAATTAAGCAAAAACACTAACGCATGTACATGTGCCGTGTTTCGGAAAGATACTCCTTAGGAAATATATAAGAAGAACACAATAAAAATGTAACATACCTACATTCACGCCTTTTTCCCAAAGGCCTTGTACCCAGGACTCAGTCCCATAGTAGATACACCCACATTTCGCCAGTATGTTATTGGTCCCATGTAATAGGGGGCGAGCCTATTGCCATCTATAGGGCACAGTTCCAGACTCCAGACAGTTATTGAGATAATTCCTAATGGAAAAATCCAAAAAGCATTTAATAAAAGGGTTTAGTTTCTATTTGCAATACAATGTCCATTTATGAATCTAACTAGGTTCGTTGTTGATAAGTTAATACATATTTACTGTAGAGTAATTCAAAACGACAGCAGTAAAATGTATTGGCTTTAGTTACAATATTTTGTATGAACTAAAATGACTCCCCAACCTCGTGATCCTGCAAATGAGTGATGACTTGGATAGGTGACAATTTTGAGTCCATAGAAAAGACTTAAATAGCATTGAACAAAATGCATGTAACGGCTGATATTTTTTCGCGATTTCAGACTTTTTGAAAGTTGTTTCATCATTAATGAATAAAATAACTCAATAAGACTTTAAATTAGTTACTGAATAGCAATAACTCGTTCACCAACGCTCAGACTTATATAAAGATAGGGCTGGTCACCTGGTACTCCACCAGAGCACTTATGCTATTTTCAATTGATTAAAAAGTCACAAAGAACAACCTTTTAAGTTCTTTTTCTTAACTAACTTAAAAATTCCTAAGTCCTCATAAAAACTTAGTGCATCTTATTATATTTTTACGACACAGTCTCATCAGCTCTCCAACGTGTTGACCTCACTCCAATTTCAGTAAAGCACGAGTCGAGGAAAACTAACCGAGTTAGGTAGCACGTGCGCTGAATTTACCCACTTGACTTGTGACTAGTGTTGCGATAGTGATAGGCTATCGATAGTATCGTGACCTTGAAACTCACTCATACTATCGATATGGCGATATTATCGATTCCACACAGTAGTGTCATTACATATTTTGGTTTTCGAATTTTGGTATCGTTAAAGGATATGGTTATGGTATTGATAGTACTAATAGTAAATAAACTTGAGTAACTTCTTAAAACATCAGCTATTTGCCAGTGAACGTTCTGTCAAAATTGCTTCAGCCATTTGGGAGATAAACGATAAGAAAAAGACAGAATGGCTAATGATTTTAACTATAATTTATATATATAAACACGATGACGTATTTTCATGCAATTTAGATCACCCCCAAGGTCATACTTATAGAATTAGTTCAGCAATTTTATTATTTGTAAAGAAGTCTAACGAAATTACCACGTGGTAATAAGTTTTTTTTATAATATATAGCTCGCGGTAGCGTTTGACCCCAATCTAACCGATATATAGATATAGATAAATAGGCCCATCGATAGTTGTAACTAATTTTGAGGTCAATAACTATCGATAGGTGAAAATATCGATAACTTTTGCGAATTTATACATAAACCATCACAGCTCATAAAAAAATTAAAGGTGTTCAATGGAACATAATAGTTTTGCACAAATTGTATGCACACACATAATATCTAGTATTGTATATTAACCATTGTTAATATGATACTTTAGACCTATAAATAAATGTAGACTCTGATATACCAGTAGCTACGGGCACACATTGACGCTCAAGTTATAATAAATTATCTAAACTATCGATAACTGTTCAACACTACTCGTGACCTTAGTTTTAGGTGACCTAAAAGGTGTTTTAGTAGAAGCAAAGGTTACGACATGTTCCAGAATATGAATTTCTTAACTTTTGTGACTCGAAATGATCCAATCGGCGGAACTTGGACGATTAGAACCAACTAGAGATTCTTTGATCGCAAGAACAAAATATTAACTAGCTATGCCCTGCGGTTTCACCCGCGTAGACATCGTTCCGGTGGGAATATCGGGAAAAAAAGTACTCTATGTATTATTTCAGGGTCCAAGCTACTTGTATACCAAATTGCAGCCCAATCTGTTTAGTAGTTTTGGCGTGAAAGAGTATCAAACATCCAACAATCTAACCAAAACCGAGCGCGCTGGAGGTATAATACGTAAGTTAGAACTCGCAAGCGTTTTGTTCACCTGTTAAAAACGTAAGTTTTTTACATTTTTCTGAAATTTGGGATTTATATCATTAGTAGAATGTTTATCTATGCCGACAGGTTTCTCAATGGCTGCTTCAATCGTCCATTTTGCTAAAACACCCAAAGTCTAAAACCGAGACATCGAAAACTGCTGACAACCAAATAGGTATATTTTAAAAGAAGCAACGTGAATGTTCCAGGGGCGTTAGTCATTTTAATTTGACACAAATGTTGTTAAATGCGTGCTTCCGAGTGCCCTATTTCCAACTGTGCCCGTTCACCGCTCTCAACTGCTTCCCGCAATGAAATTGATTTAGAAAAATTGTGTAGTTCTTTATAGAACTTTCTTAGAGCATTTGGAACAGGAGTTTAGATAATCAATCATACGTCTGATATTAAACGTATTGTTGCATCCTGATCAGAAGGTCTAAGTAGCAAAATGTCCAACAGGGCGAAACGTCCAATGAGCAGTAAGCCTCATTAGCACAATTTCCATGTAGCGAAACGTCCATGGTCTGTAAAGCAGAACATCTATTTAGCAAATCGTCATTTTTAAAATGTGTACACTCATGAACAAAAGTAAACGTCATTTGTAAATTACATAAAAATTTTACTCGGTATCTCTATATAACACCTCGTTGATATCAATTTCAACTTGATACCTCCACGTGTTCCCGTTAAAAAGTGTCTTGATTTATTTATTTATTTATTTATTTAATTCAATTAAAACGGTCGAAACCAATTACATTAATTGTCATATTAATAAAAGTAAGTAGAATTTACAACACAAAAACAGTAAAATAAAAGGTATAGAAAAAAAAAAAAAAAAAAAAAAAAAAAAGTCACACAAAGATAATAATAAAACAAAAGAAGACAAATACAATAAAAACAAAACCATATAAATGAACAAAATAATCACCAAATAATGGATATATCCAATATTCACCCCTCACACAGCTCACAAAACCTGAGGCACACGGACAATAGTGCCGTCCATCGATCGGCAAACACGTCACAGTTCGGATTTTGGTCCAGGAGAGCATTGAGAGCTGTGAGCATGCGAAGTAGAGGAGAGTTAGCACGCGCTGCAGTACGGGAGAATGGCACAGCAAACAACTTATGCTTCCTAGTTCGCACATAGTTATTTGGGACGTAAAGTTGACACAACTCATCACTTAGGCTCGGTGAATCTATTTTGCCACGAAAAATCTTACAAGCGGTCAAAAGTTGATCGTAAGCACGACGAACTTCTAATGAGTTGTACCCAAGATATCCCAACAAGAACTTAGTGGGATATAAAAATGGATAATTACCGTACAACTTTTTGTAGAGGAATCTCAGGTAAGCCTTTTGGACTTTCTCGAGCTGAAGTTCATACGTAGTCTCGTGTGGGTTCCAAATATTTGAGCTGGACTCTAGCTTGGACCGCACAAGGACATTATACAGTTGTTTAACTACTTTGCTGTCTCTGAAGTCTCTAGCATTTCTGAGGACAAAACCTAGGCGACTATAAGACTCCCTAGCCAAGGCAGTGATATGATTGTGAAATGTCAGTTTTTGGTCGAATGTGACACCTAGGTCTTTCATTGCAAAAGTTCGAATAATATTTTGATTATCTATTTTATAATCAAACATGATTGGGTGTCGCACTCGACCAAAAGTCATGACATGACATTTGCTAGGGTTGAAGTCCATCTTATTTAAAATACTCCATTGGTATATAGCATCAACATCCCTTTGCAATGCCAAGGAGTCCATCTCTGATTTGACCTCAGCAAACATTTTGAGATCGTCAGCGTAAAGTAGACTTTCAGCATGACAGATTACTTCAGGTAAGTCATTGACCATTAATAAGAATAGCAAAGGAGCCAATATAGACCCTTGACTGACTCCGGAACGCGTGTGATAGGGTCGAGATTCGTAAAGGCCGAGTCTGACATACTGCTGGCGGTCGCGGAGGTAGTCTGCCAGCAATCGGAGCAAGCCCGGGGCAAAACCTATATTACTCAGTTTCGCCAGCAGAATGTCATTATCAACCCTATCAAACGCCTTCCGGAAGTCGAAGTAGAGCACGTCAACCTGACATCCCCTGTCAAGTCTCTTTGAAATAAAATCGACAAGAGTCAATAAATTTGTGTTTACTGACCTTTCCCTCTGAAGCCATGCTGTTCATTACATAGGTACTTTTCCACTTGTGCATAAATATATTTATGGATAATGTTTTCAAAGATCTTGGCAGGGGATGACAGGATAGCGATGGGTCGATATTCCTCCACTGCTGATTTATTTGCACTTTTGGGTATTGGAATAACTCGTGTGATCTTCCATTGCGTTGGATAAACACCTGATTTTATGGAGAGATTGAATATGTGACACAGAGGCTGTGAAAGTATTTTACTTGCGCTTTTAATAATGGCTGGTGGGATATTATCAGGTCCTACAGAACTATTAAGTTTAAGTCTCCTAATACCCGAAATAACATCATCCAGAGTAAACTCTAGTATATTAATATGGTTACTATCTTGATTGGTGTTACTGTATTCTATTGAGGAAACATTAAGCTGAGGAATGTCTAATAGAAAAACGCTGGCGAAAAAAGCAGCAAAGGCCTCAGCGGCTTCAGGACCAGAGAATTCAATACTATTGTAAGTTACATTGGGTTCAAACCCACCCTTCGAACGCAAGCTAGATATGTGTTGCCAGAATTTACGAGGATTAGCTCTTAGGTTACATTCTATATTTTGTGTATAGTTGTTATAGGCAGATGATACTCGTAGTTTAAGGTCAGCTCTCAAATCGGAAAATAGCTTGTAAGATTCATCGGACATTGAACGTTTCCATATTGTATGAAGTTCAAGTTTGTGTTGCGTATCTCGGATTATATCGCCAGTAAACCAAACGGGATAACGTCTGTTAGTTCCCTTGCGCCGCTTCTTAGGCATACATAAGTCGAAAACTTTGTATAATTTACTATAAAAAATTGAACTCGCAGTGTTAACATCTTTGCTGTTTAATATATCATCCCAAGAAAGTTGAGAGATTGAGTTGTATAATTTTTTATAGTCACATTTCAAGAAATTCCAATCTTTACTGGGATCGATATTGCTAGGCTTTAAAATATTGGATGAAAGAGTTGTGTCAATTTTTAGTTCAATATTTAGAGGTGGATGATACGCATCAGGGATGACCATTCCCTCCGTACAAGAAACAGTCGTCAGCTCATGCGCTTCACCGCTCTCCCGGACCAAAACAATATCAAGAATTCCACCATATGAATTAGCTACAATATTTTTTTCAACAAGACTGCAGAAGGATAAGAAATAACAGTAATAGTTGTTAACATTTAGGCTAGCACTATTTAAATTTATATCTCCAAGAATTAATACTGAGCCTTTTAAAACATTAATGAAATTTTCAACTTTACAAAACCACCTTAAGTAGTCACTGTCATTGGCTGTAGGTTTGATATAGACAACACATACATAGAAGGGGCGACCATACCAAGTGAAACTGGCCCACAGATCTTCACCTTTATCTGTCTCTAAGTCGTGACGTCGAGTCAGAACGATAGGAGGTCTTGCTGTAAGTAGAACGCCCCCACACGGAGTGCATCTATCACGGCGCAGAATAGACCAGTCACCACACACAAGTTCACTGTCACCGACAGTTTCATCCAAAAAAGTTTCAGTTGCCGCTACCAAATCGTGTTCCAAGACAGCTAGATGGTTACGCCAAACTCGGAGCTTAGTTTTAAGGCCACGCACATTCTGGTAAAGGATGTTCATACTATTGGACTTATTGTTTGTTTGCGGATCCAAGAAAGGGCCGGGTATTATTATGTAGTGGTCGTGTACCCAATGGTCTCCTTACATTAACCCATTCTTTAATTCGAGCATTAACTGGCCATACTTCGTTCGAGAAACATGTCATAAAGTTAGCTTCTGAAACTCCAATTTTGTAAGATTTGTAATCACCTTTAGGTGTGATCTCCTTAACGCTGCACGTACCAGTTGGACAGAGATGGCGCAAGTATTCTCTTATCTCATCGGCACTGGAGGCCATATTCCAGAGATGTAAATATCTACGAGATTCCATAGCCTTGAGCGTAGTAACTGTAGGATCGGCGGTTCCCCGAAGTGCAGGTGGTCGTCGGCTTTTCCTCCTAACTTCGGTCCATTCTTGTGCCTTCAATTCCGGTATATCAGTGTTATCAATAGACACGGGGACCTCAAGGATTTCATATTGCTTCTCTGCATCTAGGTTAATATGGGAAGTATTTTCGTCGATATTTAATTGTGCTGTAGTTTTTGATGTCAAAACTGAAACCTGTTTGGGTGATGGTTCGGGTTTTGAAGTTGCAACAGAAGTATTTTTCACTATGTTTTTCTTTTTCTGTGTGTGGTTTTGTGCTGGAGCAGGTGCAATATTCTTTTTCAGAGCTCGAGCTACTAGTTGTTCAAGAGGTTGATTAGCTTTCTCTGTCATAATATCTATGTTTTTGTATTGTCTTACTTCGTTAATCAGTAATTCTACCTGAGAGGCGTACTTTTTAAGTTCAGACGTCAAAGCTGAGTTAGCTGCCTGGTGCTCTGCTAGGTGGTTTTGCAGCACTTCAACTTGAGAGGCATAATTCTCAGTTATGATGTTGTTATCTGTAATTAAAGTAACTGATTGCTCGAGTAGTTTTTTCATTTGCAGTACTTCGTGTTTCAAGCTAACAATCTCAGTAAGTGATGCATTACCTTTGTCAGAATCCTGGTGTTCATTCTCGGAATTTGATGGAGGTACCTTTTTTCTAATGGTAACATTTGGATCACGCAGCTTTTTGGAATAGCCCACAGGGGTCAAACTGTTATCGCCTCCTCTTTTAACAGAACAGCGACATGCCGGGCATGTCCAGGAAATATCAGTAGTGGTGTTTCTTCCAGTCGGGTAGAGGCATAATAGATGGTAGTATTTATTACAATTGTTCACAGTACAATGTAAGCCCTCTTCACCATCAACAGGGGAACAACATGCAGCACAATCCATTTTCAAGCTTTCCCAAAATGCAATATTTATTGTTATTAAGCGGGTTAGTAGGTATTATAATAATATAAAATTAAATATTTATGTGTTAGTAGGTATTCATTATTCATACGGGTTAGTTTCAAGACCAACAAGTCGCAGAATAGTTGATAGTCCGTAAAATTTGGCGCTCGGCGCGTAGGCGACACAGACGTATGGGAGGTGCGGGCGGGGGTGATCCGGTACGTCACCGCGGCGATGCAAAAATCAACGCTCCAAAACAAATGAAGCGTACGTAAACAAAGCGGTCGGCGGCCGTTGGTTTATTTTGAAAAGTTTTAAATAAATGCTTTAGCTAATATCTTTGGTGTTTCAAAACCAAATCTCACAAACGATACACCAAAACAATCGTCGATTATTGTACTACAGTAATATGCAACTGTAAATGGTTAATTAACACTTAATACCACTTTTATGAAAAAATATTTGAAGAGCAAACAAAAAACGATGTTGTCTACGAGACGTCGCGGCGCGGTGAATTTTTGATTTGATTGATAGACGGAGAGAGAGACGGACAGACAGACGGACAAAGTGATCCTATAAGGATTCCTTTTTTCCTTTCGAGGTACGAAACTAAAAAAAAATTAAGCGGCACATTACTGATGAGTTAGTTATATAAAAGACATGAAACGAGGTTAACTTAATACGATTACGATGCTGTTTTCCAGATAAAATGATCGATTCACTTTTATTTTATTGAATATCTTAATAAACTCAACGTTAATATTTAAAAACAAGCTTAATTTTTCAGATTCTAGGAGCATAGATTGTATGCTAAAACCATTTCGTCATTGATTCTCTATTACTGTCAACATCCCCATTGAAGACGAAAAAAAAAGAGTTAAAAATCTATAAATATATCCTCTCAAATATTATTTCATGTGCCTCTATAGAGGTATATGAAAATCTGATTGCATACGAACTGCTAGTAAGTAGGATCTGAATGACTGAATCGGTTATAAGTTTTAACAAGCTGCGTTAGCTACTATTGACGTGAGATATTATGGTTGAAGGACACGTCTGCAATAGTGATGTTGACAGTAATAGAGAATCAATGAGGAAATGGTTTTAGGATACAATCTGAGCTCTTAGAATCTGAAAAATTAACCTATATGGCGTTTCCTCTTAACGTATGATTCATCATATTATATTAATATGATGTGTAGGTATAATGTAGTATTTATACCACTAATGTGGCTCTATTATGGCATCACGTAACTAGTTGTAAACGTTGATTTACTTCGTTAATATATTTATGCTGGCTAGATGGGAAAACACATGTTTCCTTATTCATTTTTGGTTAGAGAACTAACATATATTTGACTATGAGCCCATCATTACGAGATACTATAAAAATTAGACTTATCCAGTAATATTGTGATCAACGATGTTGGTGTAACATATCTTACTCTTATCTTTATTCGTATCTTTATTGTGTAATTTGCATTGTTTTCAGACATTGTTATTTTGATTATTTAGATTATTTTGATATTTAGACCGTTTGTCGATTCAAGTAAATTAAAAGAAATCACAATAATTTGTTCTGTGACTTTCAGACTCAATATGTGGACCTACAATAAACAGACTTTAATGTGAACAAAACAGTTGCAGTGCACTGAAAAGCCGTCAACATTTTATTTAAAAGTATTTTGACTTTTTACGTTATCCATTGAATGCGAATAAATAAACAATGAGCTCAACATTCAAAAACTTAATAAAATTCCATCATACATTTAATGTAACCGCGTTTTTGTTAAAAAACCTATTAAAACCAACGTTAACCCAAAAATGAAGTTACCAGGCGCAAGTTAAATGTACGCTGGGGCGCTGCCTCGGAAAAATATGCAAAATATATTACACACACTAAATCAGTTTTGCAACAAAAAAGGGCAAAAAATGTGTCGCGTAAACAGTATGGACATTCCCGCCGCTGTGGTGCATTTTCTATAATATAAAATAATTGTGTTTTTTTAATTCGTTAATCGTATTCGTTTAATTTTTAGTTTGTTGTCAATAGGCTCGCCCCCTATTACATGGGACCAATAACATACTGGCGAAATGTGGGTGTATCTACTATGGGACTGAGTCCTGGGTACACCACTGCCTACCCCTTCAGGAAAAAGGCATGAATGTATGTTATGTACTTTTATGTGTTTTTTAACACATATAAGAAAGGTTCTATCCATATAAAGTTCGTTCGCTCGTTATCGGCTTTCCGGTACCTACGACTAGTCAGTAATAGAATTCTAAGAATACATTAAATTCTTTTTATGAGGTGGGGTGCACTCATATAAAAATAAACAGGAGAGATCTTATCAGGTGTTTAATAATTTCTTCACAATTTAAATTAAAAAGAATTCACAGTCGTGAAATACGGGCACACGCGAGTTACGCCATTTTCCTACCACAGACAATCTAATCCAAAAGACGAGCGGGAGGACGGCCGCGAGTAGTGCGCGGTGGCAACACCGAACGGTTTACTATACACTCCCCCTCTAGTCCAGGTGAACGTCCTCGCTCCTGGACTAGGACACCATTACTTGCCGCTGGACGTCCACGTTTCCTCTTGGGGATAACGGGTTTAGGCAGAAGGCCAACGTCGGTAGCTTTATATGCAGTAAGGTCTTGGATATGGTATCTACCTAGGACATCATTGGGTTTGTCTACATTGGACAATACATACGTGGTTGGGCTCACTTTGCTAGAAATCTGGTACGGACCATCACGTTTTGGTGCAAATTTTGCTGTAACGTTTTTCGGAGCACTACTGAGAACGTGGGATTTTATCAGTACCAAATCACCTACCTGAAAGGTTTCCGCAGGTCGGCGGGATTTATCGGCGTTTTCCTTTGTTTTGTCCTGTTGCATTTCTGCACGTTCGCGAATCGCAGAAAGTGAGTTAATGAAATGTCTAAGATAGGGAGTGATTTGTGGGACAAAATTTTGTTTGTCCATGATGGCACGAAGGTCATGTGTAACTTCAGTTGGAGACCTCATTTCTCGAGCGAAAGCTAGATAAGCTGGAGACATACCTGTTGTTCGGCACTTGGAACTGTTGAGGGCAAAGCGAACCAGCGGCAGCTTCTGTGGCCAGGTTGTGTGGTCTTCCTCTACCAGATATGCTAACATAGCCTTAAGGTCTCTATTTTTGCGCTCTGCAGGGTTAGACTGTGGATGGTAAAGAGGTACAAAATTCTGCTTTACCCCAAGTACGGACATGCACTGTTGCATGACTGCAGACACAAATTGGACACCATTGTCCGATATAACTCGACGAGGTAAACCAAATCGTAAGAAGTATTCTTCGATAAGGACACGAGCACATGCTTCAGCTGTAGCGTCTTGGAGGGCAAACACTTCTACCCACCGAGTGGCTGTGTCTTCTACTAGTAAAACCCAACGCTCCCCCTGGCTTCCTTGTGGTAAAGGCCCGAAAAGGTCAATAGCGAGCACCTCATTCCGTTGAGACATCACCGGAGTTTGAAGGAGACCAGATGGTTTTGCGTTGGACGCTTTATAGCGTTTACAATGAATGCAGGATCTGACGTAATCGGTTACGATTCTCCGCATTCCAGTGAAGTAGTAAAGTTGCGATACTTTATGGAAGGTGCGGTCTATTCCTGGGTGACCTGCCAAGGGAGAGTCATGAAGATCCTTAAGGATACTTACCACTTGACCGGCTGGAATGACCAGTTGAGGGGATTCACTATCAGAATCAGGGTTGTACCTATACAGGACACCCTGGTTCATAAGGTATCCACGCTCATACCACCGTTGACAAGCGACCTCATCAGTACCTTCAAGTTCGTTAACGAATTTTAACAGTTCGGGATCAGCGAGCTGTTCCTGTCTGACCTGATTAGGTGATTTCGTTGGCAGATCGCAGATGACCGAACAGATACCGCAGTCATTGCGAGTTTCATTCGAGCAAATTGGTCTGCTGAGTGTATCTGCTACAACGTTCGCCTTTCCCGGGGTGTATTCGAACTTGATATCGAAGGACTGGAGTTTTAGGGCCCAACGGACCAACCTACCTGTTGGTGATTTTAGGGAGAGGAGCCAACGCAGCGGTTGATGATCACTTCCGATGACTACCGGTGAACCATCAAGATATGATCGAAAACGTTCGACCGCCCATACGACAGCGAGCGCTTCCCGTTCTGTTGTTGAATAATTGCGCTCCGCATTGTTCAATAGTCGACTCGCATACTCGATAGGCCTTTCCTGATTACCTTCTCCTTGTAGAAGGACAGCTCCTAACGCGAAGTTGCTAGCATCTGTGCGTAGTATGAAAGGGCTGTTAAAATCAGGCTGAACCAGTATCGGTGCAGAAGTAAGAAGTCGTTTAAGCTCCTGAAAAGCCTGGGATTGTTCAACGTCCCAGGTCCAAACTTGCTTTTTCCTAGTAAGTCGTGTCAGCGGTTCAGCCACTTTCGAGAAATTTGGGATAAATTTCCTGAACCATGAACACGTTTGGAGAAAAGTTCTCAAATGTTTTAGATTTAGCAAAAGAGCACTTTTCCCGATTCACGTGAAGGTTGAACTCTTCCAGACGCTTCAACACCAGTTCCAGGTCTCGCAGGTGTTGGTGTAACCCTTCAGAGATAACTAAGATATCGTCGAGATATGCAAGGATAGTTACCTCCTTCAGTGCTGCGCAGGAACGGAGTCGGTCAATTAGACGCTGGAAGCTCGCCGCAGCGTTTTTAAGTCCGAACGGCATCTTCTTGAATCGGTATGTGCCGAGAGGTGATATGAAAGCGGTTTTATCTTTATCAGATTCTCTTACCTTCACTTGCCAATAAGCAGAACGAAGATCCAAGGTACTCATATAGCAGTTCCTCTTCGTTGATTGTAGTAGGTCATCGATGCGTGGCATAGGATAGTTGTCGGACTTGGTGACTGCGTTGAGACGTCTATAGTCAACACAGAAACGAATCTTACCATCGGACTTCGGCACCATTAGAGCCGGAGAACACCAAGCCGATTCACACTCCTCGATGACATCATCTTTAAGCATTTTATCTATTTCCTGCTTCATTAACTCCTTTTTAGCCGGCGTAAGACGGTACGGCGGCACTGCTATAGGTGGATGATTACCTGTATCTATACAATGCTCGGCGTACGGAGTCGAGCCTCCCCCTGCTTCGAATATATCTGCGTGTTTGATGAGCACTTCACTAAGTGCACGGCGCTCCGCTGGGTGGAGGTGTGCACCTTCATCATCACGGAGAACGTTTGCAGATGAACAGACTATTTGCCTAGAGTTAGGTTCGAAAAGCAGTTTGTGTTTCACTCTAATATTATTGCTAAAATACCAGGTTTCTTTATGAAAATCGATTACAACTCCTGCAGCTGTAATGAAATCGATGGCTAAAAGTGTCTCATTACTATCGGAATTCGGAAAAATCATAAAAGGGACCGTAATAACTTTATACTCTAACTTGACCTCTAAGGTCGTAGTCAGGACCTGCATTTCACGTACGTGTCCATCAGCAAGTTTTATTTGACGGGTCGCGGAGACAAGAGGCGCCCCCTTTCGGAGAAGGAGAGCATACAGTGTATGACCCGCAATGCAATGTTTTGCGGCGGTGTCTATTAAACCTGTACCACTAACTCCTAAAATCTCGATTTTAAAAATCGGACGATTTTCGCGGCATGTAAGCGACCTCTCGCGACTTTCCTCCTGGCACGTTAATACAATTCCGCTACATAAATCATTACAACTTCCATCATTTACAAAATTATTTACAATATTTTCCGTGGAAAAATTCCGAGAATTTTTAAGTTCACTATTACATTCTTTATTACGAATGTCATCATCACAAAACCTGTTTTGGCATATATTTTCCATAAAGCTAACTCCTAAACTATTATTTACAATATGAGGTAATTTTTCGGAGCAACTGGCTCTTGTACTATAATTAGTACATTGAGGCAAATTCTTATAATTATTATTATCACTTTCGGGTAATTTTATAGAACAACTAGCTCCCTCACTATTGTCAATAGTGGCACACTTGGGTAACTTTCCTGAAAAGCTAGTATTCACACTCGCACTACAACATGTAACATCGACTCCATGGCAACAAAAATGTTTTGATTTCACATTACACATAAAATCGGAAGAATCAGTATTTTCATCTGAGCAATTACATGTGCATGCGGAATTATTATGCGGAACACAATTTCGATAACACACACCAATAGCACTGTTTGGAATGCTGCAAGCTGCGTCGGTCGGACGCACAGAATTGAAAGAATTAGAATACTTTGATTCTAACACACGCGCATCCTTAAGCAGGGTTTCTGCATAGCAAGCGTGGCAACATAAGCAATTCTGAGCACAATTATTTTTATTATGAGCAACATTCGAAGCAGGCACACACAAAGAGACACAATTATTATTATTAGTGTTATTAGTATTGGCGGTAGCATTAGTCTGAATATTGTTAGTGTTCAATGAGGAATAAGCAGCTGAATCACTTTGATTTTTATTATTAGATTTTAAGCACTTTTTAGACGGATTAAGGCACACACGAGCGGGGGGAATATCGACACTATAGTAACTCTCATCGGTAGGGACAACACTCACGGACGCGGAATTGTTAGTAGTTAAGCCCAACTCACCTCGGCTCGCCAACTTACTGCACTGCTCCTTGGTGTGATTGTACCGTTTACAGTAGGTACACTGCGGCCGGTACTTCCTAGCGTCGCTGGCGCTAGAAGTAGCAGGCGGCGGCGCGCCGGCAGAGGCAGGCGCAGTCGCGGCAGGAGCGCGGTTCGGCGGCTGTGTGGCCGCGGCGGCGCGGGTCGGGGCGGGTGCGGGCGTACCGCGTATTTCGGACTTGTCGGCGCTCGCTGGCGCGAACCGACGTAACGGCTGCTTGGCAACAGGAGCGGGGGCGGGAGGAACACGGGCCTTTTCTTCCACGGTGTCTTCCACAGCTCTCGTCAGCCTTAGGAGTTCTTCAAAAGTCTCGAATTCGCTTCGTTTTATTCTGGCACGCATTTTTGCCTTCAATTGGGCGTATGTTATTTCGAGCTGTGCCATTTTAGAAAGGTGGCCCTCGGGCAATTTAGCGAAAAGCGCTCTTATTTCCGCTATAAACAAATCGCAATTCTGGTCGCCTTGATTCTTGGAAAATATATCTTGATATATGCGGTGTGGTGGCCGGCGGTCTCCGAATGCATTCCGCAGACCATCCTTTGCTTCCGACCAGGTAAGCGTCTGGGCGCGCACGCCTTGCCACCATACTGCGGCTGTTTTAGTGAGCAGCATGGACAAACCTTTTATTATGTTTGCGTCCCCGACACGGCAACAATCTATGTAACTGTCGACAGCGTCGATAAAGGTCGTCACCGATCCGGTGCCATCAAACGAAGCCTTGCATCGCGCCATCGTGGCGGTGTCGAATTGAGGGGTCGGTGAATCACGGCGAATGGACTCCATGAGTTCTCGCAGAGCCTCTGTCTGGGACTTTTGCAGAGCCGTGACTATATTGAGTACTGCGTCTTGTGTGAACGTCTGCGAGGCTTGGCTCGGCATAGACGTCGCTGCGGCGGCGAAGGGAACAGGAATACGCTCGGGGCTATCGCGGCGCCGGAGCGTAACTTCTTCGTCGCGAGCGGAAACATCGTCGTCGGTGCCGGGGAATGTGGACTGGACAGGCGGGTCGGCACTTGCCGAGAGGAACTCGTCGTCCTGTCGCACACGGCTGCGACTTCGAGTGTTCATTTTCACAAGATTCCTAATGACGCAAAGAAAAAGAAAAAAAAGAAAATCGTAACACGCGGGCACTTTATACACGTTGGGGCGCCATATATGAGGTGGGGTGCACTCATATAAAAATAAACAGGAGAGATCTTATCAGGTGTTTAATAATTTCTTCACAATTTAAATTAAAAAGAATTCACAGTCGTGAAATACGGGCACACGCGAGTTACGCCATTTTCCTACCACAGACAATCTAATCCAAAAGACGAGCGGGAGGACGGCCGCGAGTAGTGCGCGGTGGCAACACCGAACGGTTTACTATATTTTTAAATATTTGGTAACAAAGAATAAGGATTTTCTTGACAAACTTTATGTTCTTGAGTTTTCCTATGTTTGTCTAAGTTGCCGTAGTATGTAGTATGAGTCAGATGTTAAGTTTATTATAGAAAATAAAACGATAGGTGATATAGTTTACTTCATCTTAAATAAAATTATGAGGATACAATTTATCGAATCAGCTAATTCGAGGAAACAGAGGAATACGAAACATAGTTTTGTTACATTTTTCAAACGAATCTGTCAATTCCTAAATCCTTTAGATTTTATCGTCGCTTAAATCCATTCGAAGGCTTAATGTGCCCATACTGTTAATACATATTATAATATGCACTGCCACATTGGATGAAGTATTCATTGCAAGTGGAGATATCTTTTAAATGCGTCAGAGTCGGGTAATAGACAGTCGCATGAGGTTTAGATATGACTGCTGTACCTTTAAGCTTCCTTTTTCCTGAGGTATGGCAGCGGCACGGGACGGATGCATGAGGCGCTACAGCCTATTAAATTATATTATTATCATAATATAATTTTTAATATTTTTATTGACTAAGCGGTCTCTTCGCTTGAAATACAAAAGAATATAGAAAAAAAAATTCATCCACGAGAGGGATTGGAACCCACACGTTCCACCCTTACCTTCCGGCCGCGTGGGGGGCACTCAACCATTTGAGCTATCTTGGAGGTCATCGGCGAAATTTTTTTCAGGTAGCAAGCTATATTTTACAAAGTTTAGTCAGCCATCTTGGGCCGTCCGCCATAATGGATTTAGAATGACGTCACTTACCTAAATCATTGTCATTCAAACTAAATGTGTTTGCGCATATCTTAATCGGTTAAGAATAACTCGACTTTAAAATAAATTATAAGATTTGATCCAAACGCATCCTACCGATACGTTTGAGTCAAATCGATTGAAAGATAAATATTAAAAAAAAAAAAAGCCTTAAAGTAAATTGGCCATAAGCCCCTGGCCACCATTGTCGCTCCTTATGCAAGGATAATTAGTATTACAAGACATGTAAAAAGTCCTAATCTCAGACATGGATTTTACAGCAGATGTATAAGACTAGAAATAATAACTATTATAACCCAATTTAACTAACAATTCAAACTAGTTCATAACGCAATTGTGGACAAAATATTATCCACGAAATTATGTCCAAGTCAAGGGTCATAACTCACTTCGCTCGCAGACAAAAGGGACTCGAGTGCAAGCCCTGATTTGCATCTCAATGGTGAGTTTATTGCATTAAATACTACTCTGGCTCGCGAGACTTTGGTTGTTTCGAATAATTATGTTGCTTTGGTATATATTGTCATAATATCTTCGGGAACTTCAAGAAATCTTTGAGAACTGATGGAATCTATGAAATACTAGCTAAATATGTACACCTCATTTAATATCCCATTACTCTGTCCCGTACAATTTCTTTCAGTCTTATTATTTTGTCTCAAACTCAAACAGATTTATTCAAATAGGTCATAATCTGACACTTTTGCACGTCAATGAAGATAAACAGTACTGAGTCTACCGTGCGTTCGGAAAGATACCTCTACAAGAAGAACGCACAAGAAACTTGTAGGGCTTAATTTTTTCACAATATTTGGTTTGGTTACATTCGTTTTCTTTGCAGGTGCCGCGAGGCGGCTATGCAGAAGTTTCCAGGCATCTTTTTCCTCTATGTACTGGTTGACTTTATAATAGGTAAGCCTTCTTTAGTAAAGTAGATTTTAAATAGGTTTTGAATGTAGGGGAGATGTAGGCAATCGGAGTCAGTTGGCAATGGTGGTCACCACAAAATAAGAAAATCCGAACGCGAGGAAGTGATGCCAACATACCTACGCGCTAGCTTTACGTC
Organism: Hemistola chrysoprasaria; assembly: GCA_947063395.1. NCBI lineage: Eukaryota > Metazoa > Arthropoda > Insecta > Lepidoptera > Geometridae > Hemistola > Hemistola chrysoprasaria. Next base: position 4,736,448 of record OX346731.1, on the reverse strand, counting down.
ATTCCCATGTACGGGCAGGGGCTCAGTCAGTTCGCGTGACGCGCTGGTGAGAAACAAATATGTAAAGATTTCGCGCCATTTTGATCTAATTTTTCGAGTAGTTTTTTTCTGTACATGCGATATGTAATAATTGTAACATTTTAGATTGCAATTCAAAACTCAGATTATTGTTATATATTCAACTTTTTTATGAGAATTTTTATTTTTCCGTTTCGCCCATGCAGGTAGATTTTTCACCATTGTCCACACATGCTGATCACCATTGCCAACCGATGCTGACAATTTTGATCGACTCAATTTTTTTTTTAAATCCTTATTTTACTTGAATTGATAAGCCAAAGTGATTAAAGTTGATCTCAATTGATATATAAATAAGTAAAGTTTATTATAAGAGCAAAACAATACATGGTTCATTAATAGATATGGTTTTATTTCAATTCTCGCTTAAGTGATCCTCATTATCTACATCTTTACCCTCTGAGAGCCCAGTTATCTCTTTTGGGATTTTATTAAAGAAACGTACACTATTTCCTAAGAATGTCTTTTTATTTGTTTTAGATAATCTAAAGCTAGGTACAGCTATTTTGTCTTTATTCCTAGTATTAAAATTATGAAGGTCACTATTTAATTTTAATTCTAACATAACATTCCATCACCCTTTTTCCTTAAGGGGTAGGCAGAGGTACCCAGGACTCAGTCACATAGTAGGTACACGGACATTTCGCCGGTATGTTATTGGTCTTATGATTAAAATAGGACATTCCTTTTCAACACTATTATGAAAATCTACGTGAGGGCGAACTTAAAAAGTACTTAAAGTATTTATTATATTGATTTTATCTACCTGGACACTTATTATGCCAATAAAAAAAAACCCTATAATATAACGTTCTAAAATATATACCGTTCGTCGTGAATAATATTTTTTTTTTTTTTTTTTTTTTTTTTTTTTTATTACACACCATGGACACTGCTCCATGCCATTTTTTAAGTTCACAAAATTATGACTATATTTTAGCTTATTGTAACAGTGGGTGCAACAGGATTGCCACACCGCTCTGAGAAAATATTATGATATATAATATACTATATAAATAAAATAACGCTTATACAATACTTTAAGTACATATTACATAATTTTATATGAGAAGAAATAATTAAATAAATTAATGATATGGGTCGGATAAAGCTATAGGTCTTTAATGATCCCCAGCAGTGATGACACCACGGCTTCGTCTCTGTTGGCTATAGCCATTTTTAAGTTATAGTCAACTATCGAGCAGTCCGAGACGCCCCGCGCGCGTGCAATTAAGCGTCCTATTGTGTCGTCTGCATCGTCCGTGTGATAGGTGCAGGTGTTCGTATGCCTTGATATTGCTACCACAGCATGTGCAACGCTTTCGTATAGCTTTATTTTCTTCCTATTTCTTTTTATGATTATGACGGACGTATACTTGAGCCCCTGTGCCTCGTGGATGGTAAGAACACTCGCCCCTTCACCCTGACCGAATCCTTCGTTGATTAAGGATTCCTTGTCCTCTTGCGTGTGTACTAGGAAGAGGGTATCTGCGAGGGTGGTCGGGATTTGTGCATCCGTAAAGTTCTTTACTTCCAGGGATCTTACTCTTACACTTGACGAGTAGATCCCCGAGTATACCTGACCAAGGGCATAAGCAATGTCCATTGGGTTCCGATGAGAGCATAGCAGCTCCTGGCTGATGTTTATTGCCATATCTGGGCGGCTGTACCTTATTTCGAATAGATTATGCCTTTCGATGTAAGGCAGCTGATTAACATCCCCAACGAGAACGACTTCCTTTGCACCTGACAACCGGGCAGCCATCACTATGGCTCCGAAGTGGTTCATGAGAGCTTCGTCTACCGTCAGACGGTTACACTTCTCTTTGATCCCATTAACCAAAACGGAGGCAATAGTGCGCACTTTTCTCTTAGCTTGGTCCCCTATCTTGTGCGCAAGCTTTCCTCTCAGTTCTTCTGCTGCTTCGGTTGTTGTCGTCGCTATTAGGTCCTCTTTCACGTTGAAGTTTTCAATCACCCATGTAGTTTTCCCGCATCCTGGTACCCCGTTTATCCATTTAAATGTTGGTGTGGCCCAGTCTCCCAGTGCTGTCTCCAGGTTTGCTTCTCCCACAACAACAGCTGCTGTTTGTAGGATCTGCTCCTCCAGCTTGATTTTGGTACATCGGGCTATTACCACAATGGGGTCGTTTGATGGTGTTGCATACATTGGCATACCGGTGTTTCGGACTTCGGGTTCCTGTTGGGCCACAAAACCACTAGTTTCGTTATACGCTACCATATAGTGACCTCTCATAGTCCCCATGATGACCTGGGACGTCTGGTTGTCATAAATGGCAGCTTCCGCTTCCTCGAGTAGTTCTTTCAGAGTGGCTTTAAGGATGGTAGATGATCTGCCTTCTCTATCCCTCTTGAAGGTTTGCAAGATCTTCTTACAGAGAGCCAAGTTTGTTCGAGCTGTTGCTTTCTGTATTGCTATATATTCAAGGAATGCATTCGTAAGGTGGTCTCGCGGTCTTACAATTGGAATGTAGGATGGGTACTCTACCTGGCCCATGTCTGCCATTGTCCTTTTCCCTTTTTTTGGCTTTTGTACTGGTCTTCGTTTCTGTACTTGTACGTGATTTTCAGGTTTTTGCCCTAATCCTAGGAAGCTTCGCGCAGACTTTGTTAAGTCTTTGAGGGTTCCAGATATATCGTTAGACTTGTTCCCTTCGTGACCACCGTTACGTCTTCCTTCCACGGCCCGTTCGGCGTCCATCATCTGCTGTAGGCGTTCCGATCCACTACTGGTAGGCGAGTACTGCTCGGGATTTCTCCAGGTGGTGGCAGGGTTGACTGCTTCTTTGTGTTTCCGAGCTTTAAGGAAACTGAGATCAGTCCCCCTATTCTCGTATACAATTACCTCGTGGTGGTCAGAGGCTTTTAGGCAACCCATCAAGTCCGCTGTTTTTCCTTTTTCATACTCGACTACCATTGCGTCTACGCTTATCACTCGAGGTTCACTTGCCTCGGAGACAGCTTTCCCCATCATCAAAAGCACTGAATTCGCTTGGGCATAAGGTGTTTCCTGCCCCCACTCGAATAGTACGACCAATTTGTTTCTCGCTCGCACTATTCGGCAGGGGTGGTCTGCCAACATGGTTATTGGTAATGAGTCATACACTTTGCGCCTCATGCTGATCCTCGATGTGCTCCCGTTTATAAGGACCGCTAGGCCCGGAGACATAGTGACTTGTTTTTGCGCCCTAACGAGGCAGTAACTTATGCCGAGTCTCTCTGCGCTATTGTCCATAAAAAGGGCCACCGCCTTTGTTTTTAGGCTAGGGCTGCCCTTTTCCCCGCTTGCTAGGAACTGTGAAATGTTAATCATGTTCGCCGGCATGATGGAGGCTTCAGCGTCAGTCCGGGCGATGGGCATATCGTCAGCGGTGTTAGGGCCGGGAGACTCTAGGGTGGCGTTTCTTTTTGCAGCAGAGCGGAACGATTTTTCAGCAAAATCTAAAAAGTGTGCTCTATAGTTTTTATTACACAATAATTCCGGAGGAGCGATAGTGTTTAACTGGACTCCGATAGTGTGCTCTAGATCGTAGCGGGCAGCTGCAAATCGTGGACACTCCAAAAGGACGTGCCATATTGACTCACTCACCTCTGGATCACATTCACACCCAGCACTGTTCTTCAGCTTGAATCTGTGGAGATACTCGGCTATTCCTCCATGTCCCGTCAATACCTGTACGTGTGTTGGTGATAATTTGACAGTCCTTACTATTTTGTATGCCTTCCGCACGTCCGGAAGAAACTTCTTTGTGACTGCCCCTGTGCTTGAGGGCCGTGAATAATATTAAACTTTATTGCTTTATCACAGTACGAATTTAATTTAGAGAGATAACAACAGCCCTCGGAAGTTTATTTCATACGAGAATTATTTGGCTTAATTTTGTTCGTCGTTCTCATGAAGGAACCGTATGGCGGCACGTGCTCTTCACAATTTGTTTTTGGACGAAATAACTCTGCATTGTTTAGCGCAGGAATGGAATTCGACGCCGAATTTTCTTCGAAATTTCTAATGTCCCACACAAATTCCTACTTTCAAATAAATTCTAAGGCGCTCCACATACTGAGCAACTTCAGTTGAAGAAACCAACAACTAATTTGAGAAACTATCCACTTTTTAAAAGTTTTTGTCTAAAGTTTGACTACCTCCGTGGCGAAGTAAGCTGGACAACTGATCATGAGATCCCGGGTGTGATCCTCAGGTCAGGCAAAGTATTACATATTTGGATTAGATTTTTTCATTAGGAATTATCTCAGTGACAGCCTGTAGTCTGGAAGTGTGCCCGGTAGAAGGCAATAAGCTTACCCCCTATTACATGCGACCAATACTGGCGAATTGTGCGTGTATCTTCTATGAGACTGAGTTCTGGGTACACCTTTGCCTATCCCTTCGGGAAAAAAGGCATGATTGTATGTTATGTTATGTTTTGATTTTTGTTAGCAGAATACGTCATGTCAGCATGCTGTGCGGGGTAACATGTGCAATAAAAATAGATCCATTGATTGTGAAAATGTATGGGAAGTAATTTTTTTATTAATTTTTGTTCTTTTGTTATAAAGTTGTTCAGTTTGACGTCACCATACATATTTCTTTTTCTATGGAAGTTACATTCATCATCGTCATCATCATCATCAGCCGGAAGACGTCCCCTGAACATAGGCCTCCCCCATAGAACCCTATAAACTATTCATATGGAGGGATTTTGCCGTAATCACCACGCTTGTTGTGCGGCTTGAGGATCGCAGTCGGAATACTTAGTACCGGAGAGCTCTGCTGCTCACTCTCCGAATCCTTCTGGCGGGTCTTACGGCTGCCACGGGATTAGAATTACAATTAGATATTACAATACATATTCGTAAAACCCTGTATAGAGAGCTCGCTAGTTCGCAGTTATTAGTATTAATCTAAATGAAGTCTAGGTTTCCAGTTTCCAGAGTCTTAACTACAGGAAAATATTCTACGGTTCGTTTACAATAAAGTAAATTTTTGATGAGACAGCATTTACGCAGAGCTTTACTATCAAAACATAAAATAGTCCTTTAACTATATCGGCACAAAGGCCGGCAATATTTCAACATCATTATTTTATTTTATCCAGTTGGATGACATTTTGGTCACTTATGGCTGTGACTAGTCAGACTTTTAGGTCTTACCCAATATCATGCCTATTTACCACTAAACTAATAATACTACTATTTTGTGCGTAGTTACGTATCACCGAAATAGCTGGCAAGTTTTCGTGAAAAATTAAAATATACCTATACAGACTCACGGCAAGAACTGAGAGAAAATAAATAATAATTTGAAAGCGTTTTTTTTTTCGCTATAAATCCTTTGAAGTAGTTAAAAATACTGACAACAATCGACGAGAGAAAATATTTTGAAAGAATTAAAAAGGCGTTTATTACCCAACCTTAATAACAAACACGTAATTACATCTGCTAGTACATATATTATTGAGACAGTGGTTGTGGTAATCGGCTTGTGCTCAGCATGTACTGCGCTCGGCTAACCGTGCACAGCGCTGTTTTTCAGCACGTACCGTCTTATTCAGATTTATACATATTTATCCTTGTGGCATATGCACACCATGCCAAATGACTAAATTATTTTATTATATTGAGGTTTACATATGTACTTTTCGTTATAATATACCTTCTTCTATTAATATTAGACTATTCTATTAGACTGCCTCGGTGGCGTAGAGGGCGCATGCTCGACCGCCAATCAAGAGGTCCCGGGTTCGATCCCCAGGTCAGGCAGTGTTAAATATTGGATTTTTTCATTAGGAATTATGTCAATAACTGCCTATAGTCTGGATCTGTGCCCCTGTGTGGCAATAGGCTCGCCCCCTATTACATGGGACCAATAACATACTGGCGAAATGTGGATGTATCTACTATGGGACTGAGTCCTGAGTACACCTCTGCCTACCCCTTCGGGAAAAAGGCGTGAATGTATGTTTTTTTTTCTATTAATATTACTTCGATTACCTGTCACAGAGTCACAGTCATTCTTCTCGGGCAGGCTCGGAATTTCTGGGCAGAGAGAGAGAGACAGTTATGGCCTAATCAATGGAATATATTTCTAAAACGAACCCAACGTACCAAGTGTGGTCTATTAAGGTTTATTGTCGAAGTGTTTCCTGCATATACTTAATTATGTTTCATATTTTACAGCACAAAATTTTTCCCATACATTAAAAGTAATGTCATACGCACAAAAAGTCGATTGACGCTTTGACCGGTGACGGATTGGCTTTCCTTTAAAAGGGGGTTTTGTAAAGCACAAAAGAATTTCGGCGCGCTATTTCATAGTGATTGACATTTGCACCTATATGATTTTATACCACAGTATTTCGCAGGTATTGTAAGGCTTTTGAATGGTATTTATGAATAACGTAGGCTGTATTCAGAAAGGACTTTTAAAATGTGCGAGCAGTTCTCGAAGAATGTAAGGTTATTGAGACTGGTTGAAGAGTCCAGAACCAAAATCAAAATGATAATAGTTATGATAATCTCTATCTCTATTTACTTCTCTTTCTTGTCCTTCACGCTGATAAAGCCGTTCAGGCACTTGTGTCACTGAAGGCGTATTCAATACTTATTACTTTTCTTTGGTCAACTGAAGCCGCTCTTAATTTTCCTTAGGTCAACTGACGCCGCTTGTTACCTAACCTCTATTAAAATTAGTTTAAGGATGTAAGAATGTAAGGAGAGATGTCGCGTGCGCTCTTGAAAAATTAAAACAAGAGAAAGACGACCGACATCCCCTGTACGGATACGACTCACCCGAGAGTCGGCTGAAGAGCCGAAGAAGCTTCCTCCAACACACTGCATCTCTAAAAGACTACCCTCCAGATGCACGACTGAAAAAATGGAAGAAAAAGCACCCACCTCCACCAAACATTGCAGAACTCCAGGAGAAGCTTCCTCCAGGGCACGATTTACAGTGGCCAATCTGGAAGTCACTAAACCGACTTCGCACCCAGGTCGGCCGTTGTAGACAAAACTTGTGCAAATGGGGCATAAGAAGCGCTGGCCTAGAGAAATGTGACTGTGGAGCTCTTTGCCATACCATGGCTCATCTACTTGAATGTCCTCTGTGCCCGAACGCCTGCACTAGAGAGGACCTATACAACGCCACAAATAACGCAATAGACGTGGCTACATACTGGGCTAGCACAATCTAATATAATGTCAATGAACCATTGATACGATAAGAAGAAGAAGAAGTTCAATAATAGAAATATTTTTTATTTTAAATAGGTCAGCGTCACCCTAATCTCGCCTGGTGGAAAGTGCAGATAAGGTCTATGATTGGACACGCTTTCCTAGAAGATAATTAAATCTTCTCTTGAAGTCCCTAAGATTGTATTCAGTAGGGAAGACGTACGCCAGTAGAGAATTACACTCCTTAGCGGTCCTAGGGATGAAAGCAGACGCGTGGCGTACGACGTTTTAAAGTTATAAATTTATTATACTATTCATATTATTATCATATTAGTATTATAAATCATAAAATTATTATAAACTATTTTATGTAGTCAATGCCGAATACCGATAGCAATGCAAAATTTTGCTAGATACATGTAACCTGCGTTCCAAAACTCAAATCGCTGACGTTGGTCAGAAAGCTGCCAGTCTCAAGTGGAACTGGGCCGAACACGTTTGCCGCATGTCGGACGAGCTGTGGGCTAAACTCTCAACCGAGTGGCCCCCACACAACGTTAGACGACGACGCGGCAGGCCCAGAAAGAGATGGCCAGACGAGCTGGATCGCCACTGGGAGGATTGGCAAAATCGAGCACTGGATTGTGAGGAATGGTCTGAGGGTAGAGAGGCCTTTGCCCAGCAGTGGGACACACCCGGCTATTAATAATAATAATAACATGTAACAAAGTACTGCTATATCGGTAGCTAATAATAATATTTTGCAGTGGTGTCAATAAAGATTGTGTAGGTTTTTTTCTTGCGTTCTTTATTCTCTAACACAAAAATACCTATAAATTATAGAAAATGTCTTTGAAACGTCTTTCCTGGGCATCCTTTAAGGATACAGATTTAACTGAAAGTCCCTTGATACCGCCCTAAGGAATATAAATCAGAAAGAATCCTGTCCTATACAAGGGTCATATATCAAAGGAAGGTAAAACAATCTACCGGCCTGTAGACGATAGGGTCATAACTCACTCACCGATGGCTTATCGGCTTTTTGTAGATGTAGTCACTTTAACTATTTTTGATATTGAAAAAAAATATATATATTAATTTTATCTAAAACTAATATTTAAGAATTATGTTTGAAATAAATTTTATTTTACTGTAATCATATTTAATTTAATTAGTTCTGAAAGTGATATTGTAATTGTATTTAAAATTATGCGCTCTCGAAAGCACGAGCCTGTCTTTTGATAGGCGTACACGGAGACCATTTTTATTACAACGTGCATAGGCATCTTTGAACTTTAATCTAAAGATAATGGAAAGCACTTATCGGGGTCCATCTCTGAAATCATCTACAGAAGATGAGAAGACTCAAAGACAGCCCTCGCCAGGTGTAAAGACTATTGTGCATGGATTTTTTTTAATGATAGTGAGTGACAAGACGAGCAAATCAGGTGCCTGATGGTATACCTACCATGATTGCCCATATCAGACACAGTGACACCTAGTGTTTTAAAATTCATAATTCTGCGCGGCACTGCACTGCGCCTGTCACCTTGAGATATGAGTTGTTGAATCTCATCATGCCCAGTAATTTCGCTGGTAACATTGCCCTTTATACCGGAACACAGTAATGTTTGCACATTACTGCTTGGCGGATGAATAACTGGCAAAGGTGTGTTACTTCCCCAGACGGCCCCCTGCAAAAGAGGCCTACCACTACAATATGGATGGAAACTTCTTGATTAGGCTATGAGTTTGATTTCTCGATGGATGGTGACCGGGCTATCGCTAGAGACTCCGGCACCTGCCACTTCCGTCTCATGGTGAAATATTTAAAAGTATTGTCATTATTCTACTGAGAAAGCTTGACGAACCTGTCTACCCTGTAGGTATTATACGATAAGTACAAATAGCGATATTATCGTTTGAATATAATACAATCAATGGATTTCACTAGAACTGGTAGTAGGTAACAGTGACTAAAAAGAAGTGCGTCTATCGCGTTTTGAAGCTACTTTCTGTGTTATCGAATTATTTCATTTAATGAACTTACATCGTGTTTTGCTAATTTTCAGAGATAGCATTTCTATTGTACGTAATCTTCAGCCCGCAACTAGTGTTTCAACCGCATCAAAAAATTAAAAAATCAACCGCAAGAAAAAATCTGCTTTTTATAAAAAGAAATCCTTGACTTATAACAAAATGTCTAAAGTAGCTTTCATAATGAACATTATTCTAAACGATAATACAGTGAACCTTAGTGGGCGTGCTAACTGAATAGTACCTAACAGTACTTAGGTACTAAACATTAGTGTTTAATATTCAGTACTGAATATAAATTGTATGCAATCAGTAAACTGATAACAGTAGTCCACATGAGCCGCGTAATTCAATTTCTATCACAACGCGAGCACATCGCAGAAAATCTAAGCGCAGCGCTCTACTCATTTTTAACCTATCAGGCTGTAAAGCGGGCGGTGCCTCGTTTGAATCGATTGTCATTGTTATTATTATGGTTTAGTTTAAAAACTTATATATGATTAGACAATTATACACTAATAATGTGTATAAACACTAAGATAAAGTTTTTTGCACCTTTTGTAGACTTTTAACCTTTTGTAACTCTGTTAATTAAGTACCTACATAAAGTTATCATAAAAATATCTTACTTTTGGGTCTATTAGTAACACTTATTTAAGCGAGACCTGTAATTGGCGGTATTACCATATTATCTAGTAGATCTTAAGAATGTTGTGCACCTAAACCTGTTGGTCTCTAAATAAAAAAAATTTAAACTTAGCTTTTTCTGATAGGTTTCGCGAGGGGTAGTGTAAACAGTTCCAGCTCACATTTACATAGGGCGAGGTCACAACACTGCGTTGCTACGTCGCATCGCATAAATCTACTCCTTAATGAACTTATTGCTAACTTTGATTAGAAAGATAGAAACTAAAGTTAAATGTACAAGCGGCGGTATTATCACTAATAAGCGATTTCTTTCATACAACCGATGGATGGATTTATTATCTAGAGGTATTATTATATTTATTAACTTTATTGCCATGGTGTTGCAAGTATCTATTATAGGCGGCGGTAACCGCTCACCATCAGGCACACTGTCAGCTTGTTTGTCTAAAAAAATTAATAGGCCATAAAAACGCAGTGTTGTGGCCTAGCTCATACAGGTAATGCAGAAAACGAAGCGTAAAATCGCAAAATGTTATAAGTTTAGTGTACTTCAAAACTTGGCCTCTGTTAAACCGAGACTAAGATTTTGAGTGTGGCAATCAGCAATCAGAAATATAATATAACTATCTTATAAAATATAATTTTTATAAGATAGTAGATAAGATAGATAGATAGATAGTAGATAAGTAGTTTACATAATCTAGTCCATAACCCAAATCAAACGAGCGCAAATAGTTTCGCCCGATAGCAATCCGGCATCCCTAAATTGATGCCACATAATCCGCGCATACATCATTGCCGTTAGGTCATTTATTATAATCGTGTCTACAGGGTGCTTCAAAAATATAAGAATAAAGAAAATTCGCCTGATGATTGATGATGCGACTGTCCCTGTCAAGCACAAGGGATTTGTGATGTCTTTGTGATGGTTAACTTGCTTTTTTAAATTTAATAACAAGGTGAAACCCTGCCGTTGTCTGTTTCCCCATAAAAATTCATAAAAGTACAGTTAAAGACAAAAAGTGAAGCTTTAGGAATTAATTACGCGACGTCGTTTATGACGTCATGAAATAAGAGTACAATCAGAAGCAAAAATGAAACTCACAATTCTCCTTGACATAATATTTCCATACATAAAAATGTTCATCAACATTTTTGAGCAAATAAGCACAATTATTACATTCATTCAATATAATATCTAGATGGCTAAAAGTGAAGTTTCTTTTAAATAATAAGAGGCAACGTTCCACACACGTGGATAGGTGTTTTAATTTTTTTTTTTCTATCGCTCGCCGTTACTATCTCCCTATATATAATGTGACGATATTAATATGAATTGATTTTTAGAAACTAAATATTTTGCAACTCATGGACTTACTTAATAAATAAATACAATTACTGTATAGATACACTCTGTAGCTATGAGTGTAGTTACTATAATGCAACGCATATGTCTCGCGAAGTAAACAAGAGTTGCCATCAATAACCTCGTAAATAACAAATTTTTTATACCGTTTTTCTGAATAAATTGTGGGAAATTTATTTGAAGGAATATCTAACTCAATGTAGCTTTGGGTCGAAATTATTTTCATAAAAAAGTTATTAATGATTTGCGACTAACATTATAAAATGGTGTAACGGGAATACAATGTTTTGAGAGATTTTAAAAAGTAATAGATATTATAGAATGTTCGAATGGTATGAATTGGAATAGAATAGAAAGATTTTTATTCAGGTAAATAAGTAGAGGCAGTTACAGTTTTTGAGCTTATAGCTAGATAAATAACTTAGTATTACATATTACCAAATGCCAAAAACTTCAATTAAGATCGTGTATAACCTAAATACGGTACATGCTCAGCATAAGACACAGTAGAACTATGACGCTGGTTTTCATTAATAATCACATCACTATTTATTTAATAATTTTTAACATAATATATTTATATTCGTATCATTTTATTAAAAAAAAAAACAAAATACAGAGTAACTTTTTAACTCTATGTATAGCTTATTTTATCATTTTAAATGACTTCATTGCTAATAACAGTATTAAAAAACCAATTCAGAAAACCAATTCAGTCACTATAGTTACAACAAAATCGAAAGAGTCTTTTCACTTAATAATTTCTAGTATTAAACATGAAGGCACAATGATTGATATGATACACAAATGTATAGCCCATATTCAAGCACTTTTGCAGATAACTGTACTCCACAAAAACCTTTTGACGTATCGTCAATAGTCCAATTCGTCAAAGGCATGTTTACGATGTGAGCCTAAAGCGATTTCGCGCTCGACTGTACGTTAGGCGCCGCGACTTGTCACTTCTGATCGTGTGAGTACCTACTCGTATGTTATGGGGGTCTCTATTCTCTGTGTTCTGTTTTCGTCAGTTTGCTTTGGCGCAAATTAAAACCGATGTGGAAGCAATTTCACCAGTCCATCTTTCTAATTTGACTAAAATTTGTTGAAAACTTTTTCAAAACTTGAAAGATATTATGTGCGAATGCCTATCATATATTACTTACTTACCTATGTTTATTTCTAAAGGTAAAAAAAAGTACTTACTTCAATTTGAGTTTTAGATAACATTATAATAAATATGGATAATTTTAAGTTTCATCTATTCGACTCAATGGGACGTAGCTGTCGTGGGACGAAACGACGAAGGCGCCAATTTTTTTAGCCATGTTTTTCCTAAATGAATATGACACATGCTTATTTGAAATATTATGAGACAAAAAGATGAGTGAGTGCGAGGTTTCTAAAAACAAGGTCAACGATAATGCCACGTAGAGAGGTAAAGATAAGGAAGGCTGGCCCCACCACCATCATGGTGATGGGGAATGTGGGACGCATAGTCAGGAGAAGCGATGGCTATCTATCTCTCCCGATTTGAGAAGAACACACCCGGTAAGATAGTCTGCTATAACAAGAAGAAGGGCCAAGGATGAGTCCCAGGTCAGGAACTCTCCCAGATCTCACTGTCGAGGCTGGAGTCAATGAGGACGCAGAACTTCAAATTCTGCGTGCTCCGGCTTCCGGTGAAATATAAGAAGATTTTCCTGTCACCCGAATTTTGGCCCGAAGGAATGGTGTACCGGCGCTTCAGCTTTAATACAATATTTTTTATTTTTATGTATGTTAGTCTGTAAGGTATTTATTAATATGGGCCTCTGGTGCGTATAATTTGTTATACGTACTATTGCCTGAAATAAATGAATTTATTATTATTAATATTTAAAAGGTATTGAGGTCAACTTGCAGCCAGCTGCTAGTTATAATAGGAATAGGGAATAAACTTCAACGTACATTAACAGGAAAAGGTAAACGCTATAGAAAGAGCAGCTCCATTTCACCAACGTGCGTTACCATTTAACTTTGTTTCTTGCAATTAAAACTATCGAGTGGTCAGAAAATCCCGGTTCTAATTAATCCAACGTTTATACTGGAGTGAACCGTTTTTATCCGGTTGAAACCAGATGAAACCGACTGAAACCGGACTTAACACGTCTGCTTCGGTGTTTGCTTGGTGAGGTAATTACCGGTTCTGTTTTTACTAAGCTAATTGCTAATGTTTCGGCTGCTTAGATACGAGTATTCACTCGTATTCAAGAGCAAAATAATATACCTGTAGCGTCCGTGGTCCAGCGGGAATATGCCCGCCTTTAAATCCGGACTGCCCCCTACATATCTTATAGGAAACAGCCGGTCCCTGAATCGAATCTCACCAGGTGGACTTTTCCCCTGGACGCTACCGTGTTTCGGATGGCACGTTAAACTGTAGGTCCCGGCTGTTTCCTATAAGATATGTAGGGGGCAGTCGTTAGGTCATCCCGGAGGCCTTGTAGGAAGGACACTTGGCGACCTTGAAACTCTGACGATATGGGTTTTCCACATAAGCCATATATGAATTGACTCGAGCAGTGTAATTGGGGTAAACCGTTCTGTTAGAGTATAAATTCAAATTATTTATTTATTTATTATTTATACCTAATATAATAATATTATATGGGACAACACACACACGATGATCTGGTCCCAAACTAGACAAAGCATGTACTATGGTAAACAGAAGACTGATATATACATACTTATATAAAAATTACCTGTGTTTTGTTCCAGAGCTTCAGCTACCTACATATCAAATTTCAATCCAATCCATTCAGTAATTTTTGCGTGAAAGAGTAACAAACATCCATCCATCCCATAAACTTTCGTATTTATAGGTATAATATTAGCAGGAAGAAGGATTAGCTATTTATCATTCTTTATTAGCTATAATTTTCCTAAACACCCACGTTTTGCGTTTCAAATATTAAGGCCCAGACCAGTGGTTCAGGTGAGCCAAAAGTAATAAAGCATCATTCAAATTCTGCAAATATACCTTCGTTCCAAAATAAACAAGTGGCAAGGGCTGATAAGTGTCTCGAAAGGACCAACGTTTTATTTATTTATTTTACAAAGTCAGTGTTTCGTGCTAACAAACAGGTCTCAAATAAAATATAGGCGTACATTTCGACGTATATCAAAGAAAGGGAACTTGGAGCTGTGTTCATAATTGGTGACAACATTTTATTGTTATGGAAAATTATGTGGTACTTTTAGTACTTAGCGACCTGAAACTCTGACAAAGTCAAAGTCAAAAAGATTTATTCAAATAGGTCACAATCTGACACTTTTGTACAATACGGTTTTTGTCCAGATATGTATGAATTGACTTGACTAGTGTAACTTTTTTTTTATGGTATCGAGTAACAAGACGAGCAAATCAGGAGCCAGATGGTAAGCATCATGATTGCCTATATCAGACACAGTGCTATCCAGTGTTTTAAAATTCAAAATTTTGCACGGCACTGCACTGCGCCTGAGATATTAGTTGTTGAAACTCGTCATGGCCAGCAATTTCGCTGGTAACATTGCCCTTCAGACCGGAACGCAGTAAACTAGGGAGACTTCAGTTAGTATTATTATATGTTTACCGCATAAAGCTGCCACAATCAGGAGTTTATGTAAGCGACGGGCTGCATGACTGTGTTAGGGAAAAAGCAGAAAGTTTATAGGCTGATGATGACGTGATAATGGTGATTTTTTATCATTATAACTATTTCGAAAACTAAGCGTGCCAAGTTCACTGTGCGTTTGTGCGTCACAGTTACACGCATGGCCAACCTGATTTGACATATAAGTTCTAATGAAGGGCGGATCTCATGTTTTTTTATTGTGGCGCAAATATTGTGAAAAATATTAGTTAGTAATGGGTAACAAACACTCATTTGTAGTTTTAGTGCACCTTGATCCTGTAACACGGCATTTTTTGCCGATGTGTTACCAGTGACGACCCGACAGCCCGAGTCAGACTGAGTGAGGAGAATAACAATATAAGTGTCTAAAATTTTGACACTGTTTTTTTCTGCGTATTTTTTTGCTTCATGTTATATCTATGACATCTATATGGGATGTTGAAGAAGTTGATATTCCATATTCTCTAACCATTTTGACTATTTTATATATATTTTGCCATTTTGACTCGAAAAGAAGAAGAAGATTCTCTAACATATTTTAATAGCAGTAGAGGAGGCTAATGAGACCCATTGTATACGAGATACTTTTACCCGTATAATGCGTACTCATAATAATGGGTTTCACTATTTTCACCACGAATGTAAGATAATAAAATTATTAATTTCATTTAAGCTAATATCCAATATTAGTGACACCAAAAAATATAATCTCGTTGTCAACAGACAACTTTGCTTTACCCTCTAGACTCTAGATTATATTAATATCCTAGGTCCTATCTATAATAGGTCGAGAATCGAGATTAAAATATTTCCAATGGTATACATTTCTAGTACGTTCTATCAAGTACCAAATGAGAATTTGTCTCTAACAAATCTCTATGAAAATAGATTTTGCAGACATTAAAAATTATTTGGCTCCAAATTTAGATCGATCTAAATTCTAAATCTAAACCAGATTGTTATGTAGTACCATAGTTTTTGAATACAATAGCACTAAAGAATAGCCCTACACTACTTTGAGTAGGCACTAATTTTTTTCAAGCCCTTTGGTTTAGCCATATGGTACGCAATAGCCCAAATACGTACCAAAAATTAAATATTTCACGGGCTGATTAAGATTTATGACATTTGTACGATCGAGGATTTGGATGACGCACCGCTTTAGGTACTCGTATTACTGATTACTACACCTTAAAATTCAACTTGAATATTTATTTGAAGAATGAACGAATATTTATATGAAGAATGAAATCTTAAAAATAAAATTTCATCATCACCTCTTTTGGATCCCTTAGAACGTGAATTTACAAAAACCCTTCACGTCTAGATAACAAAACGAACCTACATTTCAAGTTTCAAGTCTTTAGCATGAGCGGTTTGGGCTCGGCGTTGCATGCTAGTCAGTGAGTCAATTAGCACTTTATATAATAATAATAATACTACTAACTATACAATCTAATACGACATGAAATACATAAAACAGTAAGTCTCCAAGTAGGAACGCGGCTTCCCAAATATTAATTCTACCTGGAGGCTTGAAGTTATGTTTGTTCGTAAACTTCTTCTACGTACGGTACGGTTGCTTCATTCCTGAACTTCGGTAATTGTACCTACGAGTTACGAAACTGTTGATTTCTTGCTTTTGTGCGGATCGCTTCGAACAATAAATAAAAGTCTATATTAAATTACTGTTAATACATACTCTATATAAATACTAATATTATAAAGAGAGAAACTTTGTTTTTTTGTTTTTTTGATTTTTTGTTTTTTTGTTTTTTTGTTTTTTTGTTTGTAACGAATAGGCTCCGAAACTACTGGACCGATTTTAAAAATTCTTTCACTTATGGATAGCTTAATTCAGTGTGAGTGACATAGGCTATATGAGATTTTGAAAAAAAATAGGGATCCGTAAGAAAACTGCAATATTGTGAACCAAGGTGTCACATAATATAATTACCATATTCATAAATTTGCGTGCGCTGTGAAATCCATTGATGGTAGAATAATATAATGTACTAGGGGTTTGTAGTACTTATCAATATCTACAAAATAGTCCACGGAAATTTTATCCATCTATTTTGGTTTAGTCACAATAATCGAAACAGACATTATATGCATGCGCTGTGAAAAGTATTGGTGGTAGAATAAAGTAATGTACTAGGGGTTTGTAGTACTTATCAATGCCTACAAAACGGTATACATACATTATATCCATCTTTTTTGGTTTAGTCAAAATAATCGAAGCAGTGATTATTTTTCATGCGGTGTGAAAACTATTGGTGGTAGAGTAAAGTAATGTACTAGGGGTTTGTAGTACTTATCAATACCTACAAAACAGTATACATAGATTATATCCATCTTTTTTGGTTTAGTCACAATAATCGAAGCAATGATTATTTTTCATGCGGTGTGAAAACTATTGGTGGTAGAGTAAAGTAATGTACTAGGGGTTTGTAGTAATTATCAATACCTACAAAACAGTATACATAGATTATATCCATCTTTTTTGGTTTAGTCACAATAATCGAAGCAGTGAATATTTTTCATGCGGTGTGAAAACTATTGGTGGTAGAGTAAAGTAATGTACTAGGAGATTGTAGTACTTATCAATACCTACAAAACAGTATACATAGATTATATCCATCTTTTTTGGTTTAGTCACAATAATCGAAGCAGTGAATATTTTTCATGCGGTGTGAAAACTATTGGTGGTAGAGTAAAGTAATGTACTAGGAGATTGTAGTACTTATCAATACCTACAAAACAGTATACATAGATTATATCCATCTTTTCTGGTTTAGTCACAATAATCGAAGCAGTGATTATTTTTCATGCGGTGTGAAAACTATTGGTGGTAGAATAAAGTAATGTACTAGGGGTTTGTAGTACTTATCAATATCTTCAAAATAGCCCACGATTAATTTATACAAGTGTTAAGGTTTGATCATTGTAACAGAAATAGTCCTTAATTTACGTGCGCTGCGTAAACCATTAGGGTTATATCTATTAAAATACAATGTATCACGAATTTACTCCTGTTAAACGTTCACTATACCTATTTCTGCTACCGTGCGAAGCCGGGGCGGGCCGCTAGTACTCTATATAATTATTTCGTATAGCGTAGATTATTATCTGGTTTGTGATGAGATCTAAACAGATATCTTTAAAAACGAGCCTAAAGCTTCATACATACTCGTACATACACTCACACCTTGTTCCCGTTGTAGTAAGCAGAGACTATGTCCCTCCACTTGCTACGATCCTGACATACCTACGACTTTCGTTTCTACCACATTCATCACAATCAAAGTCAAAGTCAAAATATTTTATTTAATAAGGTCATAATCTGACACTGTTGCACGTCAATGAAGATAAACAGCAATGAGTACCGTGCGTTCGGAAAGATACCTACAAGAAGAACACACAAGAAACTTGTAGTTGATTGATTTATAATTTCATAATAGTATGTATGACGTTCGACGGTTGTGCATACTTTCGACCTGGCCTTTCCTTTAGATTACATAAATTTGTTCATGAAAAGTACGCCTAGGTCGACCCCTACTATACTACCGACTTGACCATTCACACTCGCCATATTAAGTTTTCAATCTACTTTAATCCACCCACAAGTTTTCGAACCATCTAAGTATCTGTCTATGTTAATACATTTAAGACCAACAGTAACTAAGAAACTCAGAGTAAGGATACCAAAGAGAACCAGTCGTGCAAAAATCTGTTCCAAGCCGTGAGTCTGGTACCGCCGCAATATAGTCTGGTACTATGTGGTTAGTTGCATGGCAACCGTAGGCCGTGCGCGTAATGCCAGTGTTAGGTAAAAAGCTAACGGAATAACAACAGACACGTGCGTGAAAGCGATAGCTTTTCATAATTTAGGCATGTATTTACAATAATTTTAGGAATTTATATAGCCATATTGCGTGTTTCTATTTTATTTTTATTTTTTAACACAAGAAAATGGACAACAGCGCTTTGTTCGAATGAAAATCTATGAAGTCGATTACATTTTAAATATTTTTGGACAATATTATTCGAACATAAATATATTTTTTTACATAAATTAAGGTTTGGCATTAATTACCTAGTGGATTGAAAACATTTAAAACATTGAATTAAATATTTGGCTTTTTTATCTCAATAACGCAGTGTGCATTATAATATTATACTTTTTGTTTCTAATTGGTTTACATTGCATAGTCCTCGTTAATTTTACAATTTATGATAACATTTTAATATTTTTGTGTCTTTCGACTATTTATTAAGAGTATAAAAGTAATCATATCACGTAACTATTTAGAATAATATCGTCAAAGACCCTTTCTACGTGCTAGAATCAGGCCCACGAACCTGTACTCACTTTTAAACCGAGATTCTATCATGTAACTTAATTATCTTTACAAACATAAAACACATTTTAATTTTAAAACTTTTTGACCCTTTTAATTTTTAATTTTTGTAATATATATTTATAAAAGTTAATAAATAAAGTGTGATTAATTTATTTAAAAAATTTAAATATGTAAATCACTAAATATTTTAGTGCATATAACTCTACTCCAATGCTCCTATGTTCGCCCGCGTCGCTTAGTGTCAAATTTAACATTGAACTTCATAGGGTGAAAAATCGATCAATCCAAATTAGGCTTTAAAACAATCAGGTAAATAAATACGTAGAGTTTAAATAATAGAAATTCAGCAGATGTCAAAGCGCGTAATTGTCAGTGATGGACACCTTTTTGTGAAGCTTGTTCAGGGATTGTGCGTCTGTAGAAGGAAGCGATTCAACGTCATTGCTAAGAAACAATTAAAATTTTCATGTGTAGTTTTTAAATGTTTTTTTTTAAAACAAGTTAACTTTAATTTAAGTTTATTTACATATTTTTTATGTTTATATAGACTAAGCGGTCTATTCGCTTGAAATACAATATGAAAATGGGAAGAAAAATTTCGCCCACGAGCGGGACTTGAACCTGCACCTTCCACACCAATCTGCGTGGCGTGGCAGTCTACCAATTGAGCTATCGTGGAAGTACTAGTCATCGGCGAAATTATTCTTTTTTTTTATGATAATGAGTGACAAAACGAGCAAATCAGGTGCCTGATGGTAAGCATCATGATTGCCCATATTAGATACAGTGCCACCCAGTGCTCTAAAATTCAAAATTCTGCGCGGCACTGCACTGCGCCTGTCACCCTGAGTTATGAGTTGTTGAATCTCATCATGCCCAGTAATTTCGCTGGTAACATTGCCCTACAGACCGGAACACAGTAATGTTTGCACATTACTGCTTGGCGGATGAATAACTGGCAAAGGTGTGGTACTTCCCCAGGCCGCCCCCTGCTAGAGGCCTACCACTACAATATTCTATCCCACCTACTGCCATACTTTACATTCCATTTGAAACAATTGCCTGCGATGACGAATGCGGTGAGAAATTATTTACTTAGCAAACTACCTTATATCAACTTTATTCTTGAATACCCGGGGTGTAAGTATTTGAACATAGGTACATAAAGAGATATATTCATCATTGTTTCAAAATCTAGAGTGCTGCTCTTAATCGTAAGCTTTTGAAGGCGAGAACTCTCCAGAAATGGTTTCTAGGTCACTGCAGGTTTTCTAATGAAAAATCGACGGGAAGTGGAAAAAGTTTTCCAGTTTAGAAAGAACATTGAACATTAGGGAAAATAATAATTACAAGCGAAATGCTTTTTATGAAAAAATGGAATTGTAATTTAAGATTGATTTCCACTGCAGTGAATTAAAAATGTTCACATGTCTTTTTGAAAATTTAATAACTATTTTCACTGATCTGAATTTTGAGGAATGAACTCTCATATTATTATTTGGATAAATAACCACGATTTAGCAAGATTTTATACTGATTTCGCTAAAGCGTACTGATGGGTCACTAAAACATTAAACAGATTCCTTGACATGAATGAATTACTAAATGAAAAATTGTTTGATTGCTAGCCCCTCGCTAAACGAAAATAGTACAGTGAAAAGGAGCGATTATACCAATGTTTTCGCACCATGCTATAACAAAAAAAAGTACTTTATTAATAACGGGTTCGACTCGGAGAGTCATAGTTCCGGAGGGTCACGTACCGGAGAGCCACAATTGTAATTTAATTAAAAATGACAATTATAATTAAATTTTTTGTAAGAGTATATTGAGCTGCAAAAGTCCTCGACCACAATAACATGACTCCTAACTTTAAAATTATAAAATTTACTATGGATTTATACATATATATGACGAGTTTATCTCTTGAAGCTACAGTCCCGAAGAGCTACTTACCGGAGAGTTATAATTTCCTAAATTAATTAAATTTAATGAAATCAATTTAATTTGTACATTCAGCTGAAATTATTTTAATAATATTATTTAGTTTTAGACGTTTTTCTTAAAAATATCTTAATTCAATCGCTTATGTTATTAGTTGTTTCTCTCTTACAAAAATAAAATTATTAAAAACAATACTACTTTCCCAATTATAAATCGCTACTTATTGTCACAAAAAAAATTAAAAAGTCACATGTTATGTTCTGTGCAAAGTGTACAATAACAAAGAAAGTGTTTATTTGTCTACTCGTATCTTGAGCCATATAATTCTAAAAATTAAAGTACTGTGCATTTATTGTGCAGTAAAGCGGAAATAACCAGTCATAAAGGGATGCTTTGTAAAACTTGTCTGTTGCACTGTAGACAGTGACTGTATTGTGAGACAAATTGTGAGTCCACTTGTGTCTATGGTTAGCTATTCTAGGTAAGGTTTCTGAATTAGATCCTTCTTTGGTGATTTGGGAGTGGATTTTTCACACACAAAAATATCAGCTATTTATTTATTTGTGTGTATGTAATCGTGGGTTGTGATTATTTTTATTCCCTTGTAACAATTACTGCATAAATTCCCTATTTCAGTTTCCACAGTGGCACATAAAACCACTTATCTGCGTGACTGTATTTTGGATTCGACTTCGTGGCGGGTTGTAAACATAAAAATGGTTTATATTAAATATTCCGTGGTGACGCGAAAGAAAAAGAAAACAGGAAAGAAAATAGATCCTTGTGTCAATAGACCTGCGGGTGCGAGCATAGAGCAAAATCTACATTAATGCGCTAGTGATCTGCAAAAGATATCTATTTATATTATGGGATATACATTTTTATATACCAGTTTACTTCACTTACCTTTCCCCAAGATTAAACATGAAGTTATTAAAAAATTAAAATGGAACTAACTCACCTGCCGCACCGAGAATCCCGGAATGCGAACAACTCGAACACTGCAATTTATGTGAGACCCTCGGTTTCGCCAGTCAGCCAGCGAGCCTTGTGTGATTTTGAGCACTTCTTTGTGAGTAATTGGATATACGAAGGATATAAGGTTTAAAAATGAATAGTAAAAGCCCGATTCATTGAAATAAACGTTGTGGAAGCGTAGAGAATATTTTAAATTAAATCCTTACATAATATAAAGAAGCGTCTGTTCGTCTATATATACGCTAATTCCTCCTAAACCACGAGATTGACTTTGATGCGGTTTTCACCAGTGGATAGAGTGATTCAAGTGGAAGGTTTATATATTGTATACTTAGTTGAGGTTTTGTATAAATCGGCTGAAATGTAACGATGAAGGCGTCCGTGGTCCAGCGGGAATATGCTTTAGGTTTTAAATCCGGAGTTCCTAGATCGAATCTCACCATGTGGACTTTTCGCCTGGGCGCTACCGTGTTTCGGATGGCACGTTAAACTATAGGTCGCAGCTGTTTCCTATAAGATATGTAGGGGTAGTCATTAGGTCATGTCGGAGGCCTTGTAGGAATCTTGGCAACCTGAAACTCTGACAATATGGGTTGTCCACATAACCTATATATAAATTGACTCGAGCTGTGTAATTGGGGTAACCCGCCCCCTTATTACGAACAGCAGTAGAAGTGTAGAAGGCGTTTAATTGTTTACTATAACTGAACTGGGGTGGTATTACGAACATGCAATCCCGTAACAATAGCCGTAAAATTTGCTGTCAAACGTCATTTTTTGTATGCCGTTTGACAGCAAATTTTACGGCTATTGTTACGGGATTGCATGTTCGTAATACCACCCCAGTTCAGTTATAGTATAAGGTCAAAAAAAAGTCGAAAAAATTCATGCCGACTGAAACCTTTATTGGTGTGTGCTGCGGTAAGACAATAGAGTTATATTATAAAAATAATATGTTATAGAGTTATTCTCCTCTCAAAACTATATATTTTACTATGCTTTGCTGCTACCCTTACGAAGATGAACGATTTTTTATTTATTACATTTCAGTGACTTTATCTATACAAAGTTATGGTCCGAATATTGACGAAAACCTTGGTGGTTCTGAACCAACGGCGTGGCGGAGGAATACAAATGATTTCTTATTGGAAAAACAAATGGGATTCTTTTTGATATGTATGTTTGCTGAAAAAAAGGGTAATATGGAGAAAAATAAAATTACTACTGGTTACACGATAATATTATGTACATTTTTTAATATTTTGAAGCTTAAATCTCAAGAAAACTTTGGAATTTGGTACATATCATGAAATAACATCACGCTTTTTTAGTTTGTTTGATTGTTGTTGTTAGCCTATTGTGTCGTACTGCTGGGCAAAGGCCTCCCCCAAGTTTGTTTTATTAATAAGGAAAAAAAAATCAGTGGATAAAACCGCGAACCACAGTTTGCATGTAATAACTCGTTCACTTAGCACCTAAAGCCCAGTATGTTACCCTAAGCCTCTGAAATCCCCTTAAATTAAACCCTCAGCTTGATAAATTAGAATCATTAAAATATTTCAATCTTAACTGCGTCTCTAAATGAAGATCACTTAGTTCACTTTTCTAATCGATTTTCTTTTGTTATTAAAATAATTGGAGTTCATAACAGTAGGCCGTTGGATACAGTAATAACAGGCCAAAGGGTGGAAGCACAGAAAACTCAACCTAAAGACGATACGGCATACTCGCTAAGGTTATGCAGTGTAAGCAATTTAGTCATGTGAAGTTCACTAATAATGTTTTATAAAATAATCAAACCTAGTACATTATTATTGTTAGCTATAAAGTTTATTAAAATGAATTAAATAAGGTGTATGCTACATATTTCGATAAGATGCTATTTACTAGTATAATTATTTAATAATCTCCAATTATTGATATTTAATATGACTAATTCAATCTTGTTGACTGGTTGCCATGGTTACGAGAGATATAGCGCGATATTTTGGTTGTAGTCGTATAGATTATTATTTGTTTTTATAAAACAGTTGTAAACCACAAATTAAAGCAATTTAATAGATTAACTACAAAAGAAGAGTTTTAAAATAATCACACAGATACAGCACACAGATTACAGCAGTGACTGCATAACAGTCGGCACGCCCACACCTTTGCATTTCTCATTCGTTTTAATGTTTACTTATGACATGACATGAACTAAAACATCACATGGTTATGACATGTAAGACAAACGAATTAATAAAAACTCGACATCCTCCACACCTTGCCTATAATAGGGTAGAGGACTAATTTTGATACCCCCTCCTCTACTATTACCAATCTACCACATCTACTATTACCAATAAAACAATATTTCAGTAATTACACTGTTGCATTTTCTTATATCCCCTATAAATTCAGATCCCAAACGCTCGAAGTGTCATGGAGGCGAGAGTAGCGGATACAACGTCACATCCGATAGTACTTGCAAGTAATAATCAAGTCAGTTGACTGTTTAATAAGCAAAAATAAATACTATCATTACAATAAATTAAAATTTATTTAAAAGTTTTTTTAGTAGGTACTTATTGTGAATTTTAAGCGGCACATTATTAATGAGTTAACGTAACGGCTAACTTTGATTTTAGTAAAAATTATGCCTTTATATTATTGAGTGTATCTTAATAATCTTAAGATACTCTAATAGATACTAAAATATTGACGACTAGCGGCCCGCCCCGGCTTCGCACGGTAGCAGAAGTAGGTATAGTGAACGTTTAACAGGAGTAAATTCGTGATATATTGTATTATATTAGATATAACCCTAATGGTTTACGCAGCGCACGCAAATTAATGACTATTTCTGTTACAATGACCAAACCTTAACACATGTATAAATTTATCGTGGGCTATTTTGAAGATATTGATGCTTCTGCTTCCATTATTGTGACTAAACCAAAATAGATGGATATAATCTATGTATACTGTTTTGTAGGTATTGATAAGTACTACAATCCCCTAGTACATTACTTTACTCTACCACCAATAGTTTTCACACCGCATGAAAAATAATCACTGCTTCGATTATTGTGACTAAACCAAAAAAGATGGATATAATCTATGTATACTGTTTTGTAGATATTGATAGTTACTACAAACCTCTAGTACATTACTTTAATCTACCACCGATAGTTTTCACACCGCATGAAAAATAATCATTGCTTCGATTATTGTGACTAAACCAAAAAAGATGGATATAATCTATGTATATTGTTTTGTAGGTATTGATAAGTACTACAAACCCCTAGTACATTACTTTACTCTACCACCAATAGTTTTCACACCGCATGAAAAATAATCACTGCTTTGATTATTTTGACTAAACCAAAAAAGATGGATATAATCGATGTATACCGTTTTGTAGGCATTGATAATTACTACAAACCCCTAACATTACTTTATTCTACCACCAATACTTTTCACAGCGCATGCATATAATGTCTGTTTCGATTATTGTGACTAAACCAAAATAGATGGATAAAATTTCCGTGAACTATTTTGTAGATATTGATAAGTACTACAAACCCCTAGTACATTATATTATTCTACCATCAATGGATTTCACAGCGCACGCAAATTTATGAATATGGTAATTATATTATGTGACACAATGTGGTGAAATTATGTGGTTCACAATATTGCAGTTTTCTTACGGATCCCTATTTTTTTTCAAAATCTTATATAGCCTATGTCACTCACACTGAATTAAGCTATCTAAAAGTGAAAGAATTTTTAAAATCGGTCCAGTAGTTTCGGAGCCTATTCGTTACAAACAAAAAAACAAAAAAACAAAAAGTCAAAAAAACAAAGTTTCTCTCTTTATAATATTATATAGTATATAGTATAGATATTAAAATTGGGTATTTTTTTCGGATTCTCACTAGAACGATTTTATGCTAAGAATATTTATTTATTGACTCGCTATTTTTCGACATCCTATACTAAAATTAATGAAAGTGGGGTCTTTCGGTTGAGTTGTGTGTGGATTGTAGATGGAATGTAGCGGCAGCGGGTGCTTCAATAGCGCTTTTTAATAGCTTCCAATTAATATGGTTATAGAGGCGTTAACGGTCGATTTTGATGAAACGGACTTTAATGCTTTTTTTAATTGAATTTGGACTGTTGCATGTGAACTTTATTTGCATTTTAATGTTATACTTTATAAAATAAAACCTTTTCCGGAGGTGTTCGCGGTTGCATTAGCTGAAAAGTACCTTTTGTACTATCATGGGTCTTTGTGGGTCTAAGAGTCTAAACTATCTACATTTCCTATTGCAGTTCAATAGTGCTATAACTTAAAAGACAGACTCTATGTTAGAATAACATTTTTTAGTTATAAATCCTGGAACTGGAGACAGTCTGTAGAAAATTGAGTGATGTGCAGACAATTAACAAAACATGCTTTAAAAATTATTTCTAAACGTGCACAAATCAAGTTTCCAATAAAATAAATAGATAGATTAACCCAGTGACTTGGCTCGGTGGCAGAAACAATCTCAACTACAAAGTCCTACTAAAAATATCAGTTGTTCCAACTTGGACACGGTACAAATTTATATCCAAACTTTTAGTTTTCTATCCAGGTCGGTACAATTGAGTACAAAACGATAAAGTATTTGTTCTGGGCTCGATAGTACCGATTAAATTTATCATTTTATGCGAAATGCACTGTTTTCTTTTAGGATATTGAATCGCATTATGCTAACTGATGTGTTTGTTTCGTAAACTTATGGTTCTTGGCTTCTGTGTGGAATTGGATCGAGTTTTAGATTTTATTGCTTACGGAATTGAGGTTATTATTGAAAACTGTGACAATGTGGATCTTATATAACTGCTGTATCGTTTCATTTCGGAATTCAAAATTAAAATTTCATATGTTGCGATATACCTGAGACATTTATTCCTATTCGACCTTTCTGTTCGCAGAAAATGTTAACTTGAATGAAATGAAAGGAGATGATTGCAGATTGGACGAACAAGACGAGCTGAGCCCACCTAGAGTGAGTAATGGCAGTAAACCCTAAAAAATTCTAAATGAAACGAAAACTCCTTTTACTTTTTTAATTGCTTTTATCTAATATTGTTTTCAAAGACTTTTTACTTACTTAGTGGATAAAATATATATAAATCTCAAACTGAGACAGTAATATAGTTAGGCACTGTAGAGGTTTTTTTCAATAACACATTCTGTGATCTGTGATCGATATAAAACATTAGGTATCTACATTCCACATAATAACTTTTAAGCTGTTTGCACATCATACCGGAACGTTAATAAACGTTTTCCGTATTATACAGAAGGCGCCGGATACGGAATGGTGCATCTGACCCTTTTTTCACCCAGGAAAAACGCTTTGACGCATACCCCTCTCACTCGGGGGAGTGGGAGGGGTTATGTGGGACTCACCACCGAATAGTCCTTCTAAAAACCTAGGGGTTGACTTGCGGGACGCCATGTGTTGGGTCTGCGGGCACGCCGAAGCACTCATTCATCCACAGCCCGGACGGCGTTTAATCCTCCGTAGAGGGCCTCTCCGCGAAGGCGAAGAGAAGTCTTCACCCCCATACTTATCTCAAGGGGCGCGCGAGCCTACACTGGTGCATCTAATCCATTATAACTTATCAACACAGTGAACCGTGTTGATAAGTTATAGAAGTATATTATATATTATTATTAAAATAAAGTGTTGACGGAGAGCTCACGTGCCTCGACCGGCACGCCACGGTTACAAAACGGTCTAGTGCGTAGTAGTAGTTTCAAGACATAGAATATTTTTTCACTGCTCACGGCCCTATAACGTTCCTATAACGTATACCGATATAGTGGGCAAAGAGCTCTACAGTACACTACATATTCAAAATAAGGTTCATACAAAGCAGTAAAACCAGGGTCATTTAACATCATAGAATTGATAGGGTTCCTTACATTTACGATGGGATTTTTGCGAGATGAATTCCGATGAGTTATTTTATGATCTCTGAAGGGTCATATTTGTACTGTCCTTCTTTCGGTAGAATGGCTGCATCATATCGATTGTCATGTCTGTCGGTTCCTTGATAATAAACGTTCAATTCTACTGTAGTTCTGAGTATATTTTGTCGTTGTTAGAGGAATAAAATAGGACTTTGATTGATTTGTTTACTATACTTTGATAAAATTAAGGGTGCCGTTGTATGTAAATTTAGGGGGTGGTAGGCCTCCTCAGTATTGGTCCGCAACCTATCTAGTATCTAGAGAAAGAAAACTCGAACAGACCCGGAATGGGGACTACGTCAGGCACGAATACAGTACAACCTGAAATAAGTGGCAGTCTCCTACAACCAAACTGGCTCCAAACGTACCGACATGTCGTTCCTGCGGATTCAGTCAGTGAGGTCGAGAGGGTGGTGCAGGCTCTGGGCAAACCTACGTTCCCTTAAGTCGTCCCAGGCGACACATTGTCTGTGGAGAGTGTTCTAAATGCTCTATAGAGACCTAATGTCTAAATCGTCAGTCAAAGAGGGGAATATAAATAGGTTTAAATAAAAAATCGACATTCTCAATTGACACCATTCATCATCATCATCAGCCGGAAAACGTCCACTGCTGAACATATGCTTTCCTTATAGAAAGCCATAAACTATATGGGAGGATTTTGCCGGAATCACCACGCTTGGCTTGGTGACAGCAGTCTGTAGTTGGATCCGCATATGTCCTTCTTCCGGGTCTCACGACTCCCACTGGATGAGAAAGGGGAGAAAGTGGTAAATTTAAGAATTAGGCGATTCATACATCGCCCTGAATCCACATAATTTTACGGATCCCTGCGAACGTGGTTTTTCAATCAAAAAATATGCAAACGCATGCGGTTACGCGGCGACGTGTGAATCATCTAAACGCTCGCGCAGACTATAGCTGCAACGGACTTCTACATCACTTTCGTACATTTTATATGAACTATCGCGCACACTACCCGCTTTTACGAAAATGACGTAGGTGGATTTTTGTTATGCGATGCAGTGCGACCCGGCCCGCCCTAATGTGCGCGAGCCTTTAGTTCGACTATCCAGAACAAAAGTTCTTTAAAAATGCCTACTACAAGACTCGTTATACGCACATTCGAAATAACATTTCCTACAAAATTAAGACTAATGAAATGAAGTGACAATTATACCGAACACACTTGGCACGATTGCAACAAATAAAAATAATGGGAATGCAAATATAATGGGCAACCGTAACTCATGCCCTCTCGTCTCAATGGGCAGTTAATGCAATAAATACGCGAGGTTATGCATCTTGTGTGTTGGCACACTTGTTATTATATTTTGGTTATGACTTTCAAAAGGAATCAAGGTTGCATCCACATAAAATAACATGAACCTAAAAAAGACGGAGTCTTCTAAAATTAAAAATGAAGCACCATAGTCAGCCAGCTAGCATATTTGTTTCGGCAGGTCTACTATTTGTTTCGGCTTAAAGCATTGTTGTACTATCAGCTCGATCAGAAGCCACTTGTAAACAACTGACTGCCCCAATGGGAACAAGGCGTGTCTGTATGTACCTAAATATGTAAGTATTTTATGTATGTAACTGACTGCCTCGGTGACGTAGTGGTTCCAGTTCAAAGATTTTCATTTGTTTCCTTGCGCTCGATTTCACAAACAACATTGAGATAACTCCACAAGATCTGATGTTTACTTTACTTATACCCGAGACATAAAAATCCATTTTAAAACGCTCCCGATAGTGAAACAGCCCTGTTCCTTATAAAATCCTCCACTACCGATTCTATCATTCGACAACTGCTCAGCAAATAGAATAAAACATAGCTATTTCCTCGGGAGTATGCGTGGTTCCTACAACCTATTTCCTATCATACAGATAAGACACAGAAGGTCGGCTCTAACTAATTTTCTGTTATACATATAAAAAATCCTATTATAATATCACGCATTTTTCCCCGAAGGTTTAAGCAGAGTTGTACCCACCAAAGTCGGTACAAAAGAGTTTAAAGTTCTATGTTATAGAGGGCGGTGAGTTTGTTATTGCCATCTACCGCTGCCGCTGCCATCTGACAGTGATTTAGAACACTTGGTTTTTCTATAGGCTGACGACATGTTGGCCTGTGGATTTTCGCAGTATTCGGCATAGTGTATTTAGTTAAGGTAGGTAGCTCTATTATTTAGACTTTTTTCAATAAAGGCACTCCGCCTTATAAAAAAATTAACAAATTGGCGGTAATATAAAAAGTCTCTGTCGAGAGTCAAATAGATTATGTATAATTTTTAGTTTTTGCAAATTACTGTTAATTTCTAAAAACAAATGCCATAAATAAAAATGAATTATTTAACACATCTACTGATTCCCAAAGAGTGCCCAATTCGAAATTTAAATACTTTTCTTGCTGGCCTATTCTATAAACTTTCAGTATGATCCACTATTTATAGCAACAATAAAATATAATTGCATAATAGACACGTGAGTCATATGCAATCTTCACGTGTACTTGCGACTAACCGTCTAGTGGTTGAGGACTGGCAGCATGCCCTAAAAACAAACTCTTTTTAGGGCATACTGCCAGTCCTTTTACTCGAGCAGCCTATGGGTCCGGTATACGCAACGAACCTAGAATGTTCTGAGGGTGCAATATAATAATGCTTTCAGAGCGCTGTTGGGGCTACCACGATATTGCAGTGCAATAAGATGAAAGAAGGTAGCCTCAATTTTCAGTCGTCTACACGGTAGCGCCAACAGTGTTCTGGAAATTATTGCATCCCGTCCAGATTGTCCCATCCAGAAATTCTGGGTGAATATTGTGACAGGGGCTGTCAAGTAGGTAGGAACATAGTATGTAAGTTAACCTAACACTAGTATTAAGTTTTATTTTTACTAACACTTGTTACTAACATAGTTTTTTAAGAATTGTAACTAACACACTATGGATCTGAATGATCTGAAATAAAAGATTTTTTATTTTTTTTTCTTTGCAGTGAGAATCATCATAAAGAGCGCGCATCTATGTGTGCGTGTGCTTTTGGCTCGTTGTTCTCAGCTTTCTTTCTGCACTTACCTATATTGGGTATTTTGTTCTCAAGTTTATTGTTATCAAGCCACTTTTTTATTTTAAACCTTAATCGTTTAGAATACGATTGAAAGTCACTGTCGTAATACGTAAACGAAAATTTGCAGTAGTATCCACAATCCACATCCATGTTTCTAAATAAATAATAACAAAGAAGTCCCGTCTGGACTGTTCTTTTACTTACAAATTGTTATTGAGACGAAACGACACCATGGACATTTAATTTGTTTTATACATATAAGTGAGTTTGAGTTTACCTCTAAGAATTCGACCGGTCACACCGGTAACAACCTAATAATTATTTAGCAAATATATGTATCGTTTTTCCACCGTTTTCTCTGAATATAATTAACTGACTATATAATTAACTTTCTTGTATAGACTCTTTATTTTTTAAATTTCCTCTAGCCAATAGTCTTCCAATAGCCATGAGCCCACCCCCTTATTACGGACGCAACAGAAGTGTGGAAAGCGTTTAAATTGCTAAATGTCTGCTGTCAAACATCATTTTTTGTATACCTTTTGACAGCAGACATTAAGCAATTAAACGCTTTCCACACTTCTGTTGCGTCCATAATAAGGGGTCGGCTACCATCCATCTAGAAAAATAGCCCAATCAAGTAGTTTCCATCCATAACCAATAGTCCTTGTATAGCGGGGGCTGTATTTGAGCTCATCTTCTATATATTATGGCTTTAAAGATCTGTCCATCTGTAACTTTACAATGGGAACGCGTTGGAGGTATCAAGTTGAAAGTGATATCAACTACACAGATCTGCGGTGCATTGTGGCTGTAAAAAAATCATACTTCCAAGATAACGCAATCAAAAGTTATGGCCATTTGACTGCATATTTTCAGACTTTGCGCAAGGAACTAATAGATGGCGCTGTATGTTCTTGGTATCTAGGTATGGAATCCTACACTATGCATACATACGTATGCCTTAACAATTTATTTATTTTTCACCTGATAATCCATATAAATCCATCATCACGACGAATAAACCGAAGGATTTTTCGTTATTGTGTGTTCAATAAAGCTTAATTCAAAAGGATTACACATAAATTGAGTTCATTGTGTAACTTTAACAAGGTTTTACAGACAATGGAGTGTAACAATCTCATTATGAAGGATTAATTTAGGTTTATTTAGTGCTCCTAGTTGTGCGTAGTCATCTGAAACTGTTCAGCAATTTAACATTATCCAGTGACACTTCATTATTCAGACTTGTCTATTAATTAATGAAAAGCTGCGGATACTAATACAAATTAATTTATTTTAATTTGGTGACAATATGACACTTCACAAATTCCCCAACAACGGACGGACGTCTGGCAACAGACGTCCGTCTGTTCGTCTGTTGCCAGACGCCGGCCGATATCCTGCTAAATGGGCTGTGGTGGGCTCTTCAGTGAGTAGACCGCCACGCCCGGGAGGAGCGCCTCCGCGTGTCCCCATGAAGTTAGCATGGGGCACAGCGGACGGCGCGGGCGGGCTCAATTGAGCCCCGCCAAGAGATGGATTCTCTACTTTCCCCTGGGCAGATCTACCCCTGCACGGGGGCAACTAGAGAATCCCTGCGCTTGTTGCGCGAGGTGGTGGGCGGGGGTGGGTCTTTCGCGTCTTCCCACACGTTTGCCATGGCGTTCGGGAAGGCGGGAAACACCCCTCCATGCCCTTAAGTTAAAGAGGGTATCTCTACTTTCCCCTGTGCGGGTCTGGACCCCTGCACAAGGGCAACTAGAGAATACCTGCGCTTGGTGCGCGTGGTGGTGGGCGGGGGAGGGTCTTTCGCGTCCTCCCGCACGTCTATGACAGCGTTCGGGAGGGCGGGAAACACCCCTTCAGGCCCTTAATGCTGAGGAGGGTTCTCGCCTTTCCCCTGTGCAGAAGTCGACCTCTGCACTGGGGCAACCAGAGAACCCCCCTGCGCTATTTGCGCGTGGTGGTGGGCTAGGATGGGCCTTCCGTGTCCTCTCGCACGTTCGGTAGGCGTTCGAGAGGGCACGGAACACCCTTCCAAGCCCAAGATGTGGGGCTCGGGCAACGGATGCGAGGGTATCCGTTGCCCACCTTAAGGGCCTGCGAGGAGGCGCGCGCGTGTTTCCGCGCGCCTCTTGGGAGGGTTGGGGTGAAGGACCTCACCCCACCGTGGCGGGGTCCTCCATGGAGGACCAAACGCTGTCTGGCGGCGGCGGAATGGCGGCGCGAAGGAACACCCTGGGGTTTTTTAGTGGGTATACCCGCCGGCACAGCAACTTACCGTTATGGTGCTGTGCCGGCGGGGAGTCCCACATAACCATCCTGCGCTCCCGCGGGTGCGGGTGGTATGCGTCAAGCATTTTTCCCCGGGCAACAAAAAAAAAAAAAAAAGGTTGTAGTGGTATCTCCCCAAACGCAGGTTAGATTAATTACTCATTATCATCACTGACTTTTTATATGTTTTATATGGATATTAGGCCATAATAATATGGATAATAGGTAATATTTGTAGTGGTAGGCCTCTTTTGCAGGGGCCGCCTGGAGAAGTACCACACCTTTGCCAGTTATTCATCCGCTAAGCAGTAATGTGCAAACATTACTCAGACAGCCTCGTTGGCGCAGACGGTAGTAACTCTGCTTTCTGTGCCGCAGGCCCCGGGTTCGATCCCCAGCCAGATCAAACATTTGTGTGCATGAACATGTCTGTTTGTTCTGTGTCTGGGTGTAATAAGCTTACATAAGTATGTATATCAGTCATCTGGTTACCATAGTACAGGCTTCTAGCCTAGTTTGGGACCAGATGATCGTGTGTGGAAGTTTTCCCATATATATTTTTTTTTTTTTATTACTGTGTTCCGGTTTGAAGGGCAATGTTACTAGCGAAGTTACTGGGCATGACGAGATTCAACAACTAATATCTCAGGGTGACAGGCGCAGTCCAGTGCCGCGCTTAATTTTGAATATTAAAACACTGGGTGGCACTGTGTCTGATATGGGCAATCATGATGCTTACCATCAGGCACCTGATTTGCTCGTCTTGTTACTTACTAAAAAATAGGTATATAATGACTAGCTAAATAAATAGCTTAACTATTTTAGGATCTAGCAGGACAATTCAATAGTTATGAAAGGTTCAGAAGCTAAAGATCGGAATAAATTCGTACTAATTGATCACGGTTCCACTCCTTGCTTTGCTTAGGCTATAATATTGTAGGGTTGACACGTCTACGCCAGGTAATAACACTGTGATGTATTAGAAAAATGTAGTGACAAAGATGAAGAAAATAATGCTTAGATGTTACGGACATGTAGAGAGGATGGATGAAAGGAGATTGACGAATGATATTATATTGTTAATGGTAAAGACGTTACCGTCTTCATTCACCGGGTCATTGATATACTTTTCTCGGAGAGTTAAATGCCTAATGGAAAGGCCAGGTCAAAAGTAAACCTACCCATAACCGACGAGGTCTTGTATGAAGAATGTGATTGAAAGTGGAAGCAAGTTATGTGTCAGGATTATTGCGGTATAAGTGGTGAGATATTATTAATTAAAAGTTATTTTTTAAAAGCCGGATACACGGCGCGAGTGTGATAAGATGTATCTTCCAATTGGGGACCAATGGGAATGACCCCCCCTTTCGCTTGCGCAGTGGTTGCAGTAATCGGCTTTGCACCTGGTACAGGAATCCGTATTTTGACACCCCTATCTAACCGCATCATGCATATTTAAGAGAGACGCAGCGATCGATCACTCGTCACCTAAGTGGAGTGTAATTGCAGTGTTTACACGCTACACTTCGTTTTACCCGTTATCGATGACGCTTTTACACTAATCAGGGCTTGATAAGGCGAATTTGAAGTATTTGGAACAAACGTACTATTTTTACCAGGTATTTCAAAAAATGTATATGCAAAAAGTAATGCTTAAAGTTGTTAATCCTCCCATCAGACTATTTGAACTACTTGTAACAGAAATGTTTGCAGATTCGTAATAAATATCGACTTCCTATACTTTGCCGATCAGTTGGTCTATTTTTATTTAGTTATTTAGTGCAATTCATTGTTTTAGAAATTGTTGAATATGATGCACCTGCTCATTATTTTTGGTAAC
Organism: Hemistola chrysoprasaria; assembly: GCA_947063395.1. Lineage (NCBI taxonomy): Eukaryota > Metazoa > Arthropoda > Insecta > Lepidoptera > Geometridae > Hemistola > Hemistola chrysoprasaria. Next base: position 4,700,973 of record OX346731.1, on the reverse strand, counting down.
AAAATAAAAATCGTTTTATTATAATCATCATCAGCCGGATGACGTCCACTGCTGAAGGTAGGCCTCTACCATAGACCGCCATGAAACTATTAATATGGTGAGGATTTTTCCATAATCAGCACGCTTGTTGTGCGTGTACTTGGTGCGAATACTTGGTGACGGAGAGCTTTCTCCGAACTATCCACATATGTCCCTCTGCCCGGTCTCACGGCTTCCACCTGATGAAAAGGGGTGGCCCTATTATATGCCCATCAGATCTTCTATCCGGGATTCACACGGACTATTCGTTTAAGTTCAAAAAACCATGGGTAACAAACACAACATAAAAATGTTATTTAATGTAATAACTATTGGGTTGTCCGGAAAGTAATTTCGTTTTTTCCCAACAGTTTTTGCCAGCAAAGACCAAAAATTTAATGAGCGTGGAATTATCCTACTACCAGAAAGATGGCAAAAGGTGTTGGACCAGAACGGCCAATATATAATTTAATAAAGTATTTGTTTATTATACGAAAACTGTCTTTCATTTCCAAAAAAACGAAATTACTTTCCGAACAACCCATTATTTATACAAATATTTTATTACAAAGACGACATATTTAGGTACAAAAGATATTCAAGATTCACTATTTGAATTAAAATATTAAAATTATGACTTAATTGTGGGTAATTAAGAAATTTTTTTCTGAGTACAATTATGAAAATCAGTTAAAATTTTCTTTTTTATGATAGTGAGTGACGAGCATCTCAGGTGCCTGATGGTAAGCATCATAACATAACATAACATACATTCACGCCTTTTTCCCGAAGGGGTAGGCAGAGGTGTACCCAGGACTCAGTCCCATAGTAGATACACCCACATTTCGCCAGTATGTTTTATTGGTCCCATCTAATAGGGTGCGATCCTATTGCCATCTACCGGGCACAGTTCCAGACTCCAGCCAGTTATTGAGATAATTCCTAATGGAAAAATCCAACATTTAACACTGCCTGACCTGGGGATCGAACCCGGGACCTCTTGATTGGCAGTTGAGCATGCGCCTTCTACGCCACCGAGGCTGTCAAAAGTAAAGGTAAAAAGTAAGCGCTAGGAGCAAGGACTATTGTGAATAGATGGAATCTACTTGACTTTTTTCATGGTAATGAGTAACAAGACGAGCAAATCAAGTGCCTGATGGTAAGCATCATGATTGCCCATATCAGACACAGTGCCACCCAGTGTTTTGAAATTCAAATTCTGCGCGGCACTGCACTGCGCCTGTCACCCTGAGATATGAGTTGTTGAATCTCATCATGCCCAGTAATTTCGCTGGTAACAATGCCCTTCAGACCGGAACACAGTAATGTTTGCACATTACTGCTTGGCGGATGAATAACTGACAAAGGTGCCACATAATATTCTTATTGACAACGAAATTATTTATTCATTTAATACCTTCTTACATTTTTAAACGGGGTGCCAACTTTGAAGACCGCCAGAGCGTTGTTAATCTCTTCGTTGCAAGGATTCGTCGCGAAGTTTTCGCGTTTACATGAATTATTGAGATAAGAGACCTCATTTATACTCCTCTCTTTTAAAAGTAAGTTACCCAGTCAAAGGTGAATCGCTAAGGTCAGTAAGGTATATAGTAAAGTACTCAACAGAGACTGAATTCGTAAATTTAAGAGGTAACGACGGCCCATGAAAAATATATCAAATCGATGATTTTTATTCCCCTGTTTCCTCCATATTATATTATTAACTCATTCAAATAACTTAGTAGTACGTAGCGTAGTACAACGTTAACCATTTCCCTAATCAAGTTTGTTGTTAAACGTCTCATCCTGCGAGATGCGAGTAAAACCTTCATTTTACATAACTAAACAATCCCGGTCCCTTAAAAAAAACAAAGATATTTTTATTATTAGCTTAATTTATTTCCAGGGAGTTTTAAAACATGATATTTGGGTAACAGCAGCGCAGCACATTTTCCGTTGCCCTTACCGCCTTTACACGTAAAGGCGTGCCAAAAATAGATTTTGTCGACTCTAAGAAGCTCGCTTCACTCTGTACCTACGGTTTATTCACCGAGAACAGAGACCTCGCAAACTGTAAATTTGTAATAGACAAGTGAGTACGTCATGGTTGCAGTGAATAATTCCACTACTGCGAGCTAACTGTACAGTGGCGCCATCTAGTTATAAAAACACGACTTAGTAGGAACTTTCAGGCCATAAACAAGTACCACAGAGACAGTGAGGATCAAAGATCTTATACCTGTATAAAGTCTTTGGTTGATTAATTTATTTTTTATGATAGACAGTAACAAGACGAGCAAATCAGGTGCCTGATGGTAAGCCTCATGATTACCCATATCAGACACAGTGCTACCCAGTGTTTTAAAATTCAAAATTCTGCGCGGCACTGCACTGCGCCTGTCACCCTGAGATATTTGTTGCTCGTCATGCCCTGTAATTTCGCTGGTAACATTGCCCTTCAGACCGGAACACAGTAATGTTTGCACATTACTGCTTGGCGGATGACCAACTAGCAAAGGTGTGGTACTTCCCCAGACCTGCAAATGAGGCCTACCACTACAAAAATTATTTTTATTGCTGAAAATATACAGTGGCGCCCCCCTTTTTCTATTATCTTCTCTTTTCAGAAAAATCCTTAAGACGCAGTGCACACCTAGTTCGCCCTCTCGCGTGAAAGTGATCCTGTAAGGGTTCCTTTTTCCCTTTGAAGTACGGAACCCTAAAAAGACAACCATAAAATATTCAGTCCAAAATTCACATAGGTAATTTAATACTACATCATTCTTATAATTATTTTAATTTTAATTTGATTTATTTAATAATTAATGATTTTAGTATGTCGTATAATTTAGTCACAGAAAAAAAATTACAACTGCCTCTACATTTTATTAATAATACCTATACACTAACTAACATTACTTTATCATCACTCCCCGACCCATAATTAATTAAACACAATTAAAAACTACTTTCCGAAAGCTTTTAGTCTATCCAAATTGGGTTTCGCATTTCGTAGTCTGTTTATTATTTGACGAAATCTAGCTGAAACTTAATTAAAATTAAAGTAATATTCAAAATTTCTTAAATTGTCTATATACGCGCCATATGTCTGTTGAAAATTTAGATATTAGGAATTATCTTCAAGTACTTAAAGTCGTGTTGAGGGTCCTTAAGTAAAGACTAGGTATAACAAATGTCAACATCTAAAATTATAAATTTTAAGTAGCGGTACCTATTTAAATTCTTTAAGAAGGACTATGGGTCTTACTCATACAGAAAGTGTTATAAAAGGTTTATTTATAACATGCCTTAACTCTCCCCTCCGTAGACGCCCTCGCAACGTCCTGGACGACCCGGACGACTCTATCGCCGCCGTCACATCGGCGGCGCTAGGTTCGCCCAATCCTACCAATATACGCAACAGACGCTCCGTTTTCGGTACTGGTGTCGGATACCAGATCCACCAACTCACACAATCACAACACCGACCTCGCCGGCGAGGTCGAAGATCTCTTAGATCCTTCAGATCGGTTAGTTTCTCTCCAAATAATCAAGCAGATCAAACCATTGATAGGGCCCTAGGACACTCCCCTTCTGGGGTGCCAGGGCAAGTCTGACCCCACGTATTCTGGCGACGGCCCAAGCCGAGGTTCGTACCGTCTAGGTGCCCTTGTGCTAGTCGCCCTTAAACTTTGGGTCGAGCGCCTCCTGCGCTCACCACTGCCCGGTAAAGCTGTAGAGGCCATCTGAGGCCAACAGCATAGCACATTTAAAAAAAAAAAAAAAAAAAAAAAAAAAGCCTTAACTGTTACAAAATTTCACGTAACGTTTTTCCTTAAGCGTTCAATACTTTTACTTCTATATAAGTACAAGTACTTCAGAAGTATCGTCAAACAAGTCTTATAAGCCCCACTTTATTCAAAACCAAAGTTCGTTCAAAGAAAAACGCGAAAGTCAAGAACTGTCCAACTTTGACTTTAAAAGTCCCTTTTTGATCCCCTGAGCTTGATTCTCACGTAGGCCTAAAAGTTTAAGCTGTACAACCATAGATATAGAACAGGGAATGATCTCTGAGCTCACCTTACCAAATATGGAAGTATTAATTTATAAGTTCAGACAGCCTCGTTTGCTCAGACGGTAGTAACTCTGCTTTCTGTGCCGCAGGCCCCGGGGTCTATCCCCGGCCAGGTCGAACATTTGTGTGCATGAACATGTCTGTTTGATCCGTGTCTGGGTGTTATAAGCTTATATAAGTATGTATATCAGTCATCTGGTTACCATAGTACAGGCTTCTAGCCTAGTTTGGGACTAGATGACCGTGTGTAGAAGTTGTCCCATATTATTATTATTATTATTATAAGTACCCATAATTTTATTTTTTATTAATAAGGATATGATCCACAATCACAAACCTTTTTATTCATTATGGTGGTTGGCTAACATAATTTCGCATACAAACTTTGAGGAACCAATGACTATGATAGAAGATATATAATTTCTTTATTCATGTTTTATTTTAAGTGACTACTAATAAATTATAAAGTGGCATATATCCAGTTTTGCTACGAAATATAAGTTTTAAAACTAAGTATTTATTGGAATTATGAAAATCTTAAGGAGACTTTTATATGTAATATATAAACTTTTTAAGCACATCCAAAACTAGCATCTTGTTCCGTTTGGTAGTGGTAGGCCTCTTTAGCAGGGGGCCGCCTGGGGAAGTACCAAACCATTGCCAGTTATTCCTCCGCCAAGCAGTAATGTACAAACATTACTGTTTGTGTGTAGGGCAATATTACCAGCGAAATTACTGGGCATGACGAGATTCAACAACTCATATCTCAGGGTGACAGGGGCAGTGCAGTGCCGCGCAGAATTTTGAATTTTAAAACACTGGGTGGCACTGTGTCTGATATGGGCAATCATGTTGCTTACCATCAGGCACCTGATGTGCTCGTCTTGTCACTAACTATCATAAAAAAAAAGAAAAGAATAACATCATTGTATATTGGAAATATGCTCAGATTGTAAATGATTTAGGTATTATTACGTTTGTATGGGGAACTCGTCGGTCACCGGCTTCGTTATTCTATAAAATAAATACGAGTATTTGCTAAATAACGATTTCTATAGTCTATAGATCCATGTTTTGAACAATAAATTGTTGGCGTAACATTTGACATCTCGGAAACAACCTTTGACCACGATAAAGTCATAACTCAGCCGGGCTTAGTTCGGCCGGCGCGGCTGACAGATGAATGCGGGCGAAATTTTAGTGCAGTTCGTATGAGATTTGTGACATTATTACAAAAGATGAGGAACGCAATCTCTGGATTGATGAGAATTGTTTTTCAATGAAATTATGAGCGTAGCATAGAATAAAACTAATAAGAATAAGGATGATCCACACACGAATGTGCGGGTAGAGCGCGTTTCCGAGCCACTCTTGACTACTCCCGCGTCGAGCCCGCGCTCTTATAAATGTATGAATCAACCTATAGGGTCATTCCTACCGATCCCTACCTCCCCACTGCAGACAACTGGCCTTTTTTCAGTTATAAATAAATGGTACTATTATAGATAATGTACCTTTAAAATGAACCTTTTAGTCGCGGGAAGAGATTACCGGAGTTTCTGTCATTGGCAGATTAATACGATAAATTACAAAAACCTTCTTTTTTCTGTATTTTGAGTCAAACCAAACACCGTGTGGCATTTTCCGTTTCGCATAGCGTTGATTGAAATCAAATACAGCTGAAACCTTAAGCCCGATTTACTAAAACCAATATTCATTAGTTAGACTAAACGAATACATAATGAGCTACCATTGCGATTCCAATCCGATATCTATTGCACATAATAAGAGAGTATAGAAAGGTGGCTCTATATGACGAGAAAATTTGTTAAATATACAAATTTAGGCGCGAACTTTACAGGTAATCGCTGATAATAATAAATCGGCAAAAAATCATAATAACAGGCGACGCTATTAGCCTTCTTCTTCTTCTTTCTCTGGCACTACAACCATTAATTATAATTTAAACAAATTAACAACAAATTATTATTGTTTAAATTATAGTAGTAATTTTTTTTGTAACGACTTTTAATATGGTATCAACTATGAAATCACGAAAACAAAGCATAGCACATTGAACTATTTGATTCCTATGATATTTTTTTATTATTTTTTTATAACAAAATCAATATTGAAAGTAAATCAATATTAAAAATGTTTAATTATTTTAGCTAATTTTAATGTTGTCTGAGGCTTTCTAATGACGAATAGGTAAAATATGACCTCTTAAGAAGACGCTCGTTAAACCAAAACTCTGATCGAACCGGCGTTCTATATTATGTATTTTCTGTTATCTGGGTTGCCATACTGAAATATCTAGTATCTACTAGGTTGCCATACTGAAAGACAGATGCGGTAAATTCTATTTGTTTATCGCTGGATGCTGACTCGAATCCACTTTAATATTCATGGCTTTCCATCAATTATACCTATAGTTCACTGATTATGTATTTATACTGGTGTTTTTGCAAAAAGATGTAGTTATACTTTAATTTTAATGATTGTCCATATCAGACACAGTGCCATAATGCTTACCATCAGGCACCTGATTTTCTCGTGTTGTCACTTTGTCATAAAATAAAATACTATCTCATCAATTTTGTATGGGAAGTCTAATATTTCTATATTGGACTTCCCATATTATTAAAAAGTTTCAAATATTTAATAAGTCCTTATGGTGCTATTCTACCAGTGTGCTGTGAACTGGGCGGCACACAATAAATCAATACATGTCTGCAGTGCCGCACAGTTCTTATCCTGTCTCCTTACCAATAATTTCGCTGGTAACATTGCCCTTCAGATCGGTACACAGTAATGTTTGCACATTACTGCTTGGCGGATGAATAACTGGCAAAGGTGTGGTACTTCCCCAGGCGGCTCCCTGCAAAAGAGGCCTACCACTACAAAAAGTCACACAACATAAAAGATAACATCACGCATTTTTCCCAGAGGTGTACCCAGAATCTATAGGCATATAGTATATATAGGTATCCACACTTCGCCAGTTATAATTTTAAGTCCCATGTAATGAAGGGCGACCTTATTATTTCCATCTACCGGGCCCAGTTCCAGACTCCAACCTGGAAAATGGAAAAATCCTGACTTGAGGATCGAACTCAGGACATCATGATCGGTAGTCGACCACTACGCCACCGAAACAGCCACCACATACTGACTACTACTGAACTGTTACTAGTTCTATATATAGGTATGTAGCGTCCGTGGGCCAGCGACAATAATATGCCCGGCTTAAAATCCGGAGTTCCTTGTTCCAATCTCACATCTTGACATTCCACCTGGGCGCTACCATGTTACGGACGGCACGTTAAACTGTAGGTCGCGGCTGATATAGTTGTAGGGGGCTATCGTCAATAATAAAGGAATCATGGCGACCTGAAATTCTGACAATGTGTTGTCCAAATAACCCATATGAATTGACTCGAGCAGTGTAATTGAGGAAAATCGTTCCGTATACATTTTAAATTATTATATTGTTACGTAAAGATATGTCGTAAAGAAAAAAACTTGTTAATGTAATAAACTACCCAAAATAATGGCATCTAAAAACAACAACATGCCCCAGCGTGTAACAATATCTTAATGAATTTACTCTCTCAGACGAAAGTTACAAGTGAAGTATACTAGAACATCGGCCCCGAGAGGTTTCTCCTTAGAGTATTCGATACGGGAGATGTCTAGAGTTACGTACCGTCAGGCCTGGGATACTCCGCATTATAGGTAAAATAAATAAATAAAATAAAAAGAGCTTTTATTTTTGCTAACCTCACTTAAGGCAGAGTTTATTTGAAAGTACGTTATTTACTTAAATAAATTATAGGTATGTTATTCTGGTAGTACCTGTATATTTAGAAATACGTACCGCTTCTAGCTTTCTAATTAGATCAATAAATCATACATTTCTATAAACCGGCAAGGTTTCCGTTGACATCGCGTCCCAGTAGCCGCCCCATTACTAACAGGAATACGGCTAACAAAAAGTTAGCTGCCCGGTGCATCTGCCTGGGGATTAAATCCGGAATGACATACTCAGTAATAGCATAGTTTAAAAATTACTACCTACTAGTAGGTCAAACAGAGCAACGATGGGCTGGTATGACAGAGACGAGTCGTCGTACCACCTTCCCGTAACGCCTGAGGTAGTACTGGCCGGCTTTTTTTACGCCCCGGTACGCTCATTCAGGCTGCCTGAATGTTGATCTACTAGCAGCAGGCCTAGGAAACTCCGCTGAAGCTTCTAGTAGCCTGGACACCCGTCTTGACTTTACAATTTCTTTGGGCTAGACAGAGAGAACAGATAAATAGACACGCGAAAGAAAGAGAGGCAGCTTGTATGTTAATATAGCGATAATTAGTTAGGCGCTGTGCGACCTGAATTATACTTTATTGCATTGGAGATAGAGTCGCTATTTATTTAAATGATTTTGAGTAGTGTCCCTTCTGTCTCTTTAGTATTCTGTGCTACTAGCAGGTAGTACTTATTATTATACTATGGTTGTAGTAAGGCTTGAGACACTAACGAGGCATATGAACAGTTCCATTAACCGAAGGAATATTCATGCTTTTCTGTCATGGTACAATCGATACAAAGGTGTCGATACATTGATGGTACAAATGACCTTACGCCACATGAACACATGCACAAGTTTAAAATATTGAGTATTGAAAGTATCTCGACAGTTCCAGTGCTGTATGCTCTAAATATTTCTTGTTTCGAAGGCGATTACTTTTTACGAGCCACCTTCAGCTAATGTGTGACAATGTGCTGCTAATTTGGCACCAGTTCAACTTGTATTTATTTATGCAAATATTATGTGCAAAAGTTGGAACTTTTGTCTCTATAATAATACCTATAGTATATACCTCTAGATAGATATAACGTTTATCTGATTTCAAAAGTAGGTTAGGTGTTTAGGATAATTAATTTCTAGTTAAAATTTAAGTCAAATCAGTCGACGGATCGCTAATATTTTCTGTTCTAGATAAGAACCTCATGGGGTTTTAGTTCTATGTAGAAAAAATTAAACCAGAATGCAATGACGTTAAATTACTTTACTACTCCAGAATGTTTTATTACATTCTGGACGGTTCCCTATTCATTCGCATACTATTTTTAGCCATAATTTTACAACTCATAAAATTTTAAGCCATAATATATGTAATAGCTAATGATCACCAGTCATAACGTCAATACTCCTATTATAACTTGTTATAATTTTAATTGTCCTAACATTTGAAACCTATAACATTATATGTCCTAACCATTGATAACCATATTATTTTATGCCATAATCCTAACATGTCCTAACTATTGATATCGCTAAAATTATGTGCCATAATCATATATTGTTCGAATGTTAACTTTGTCATAATATAAATTAAACCTAACCTAACCTAACCTAACCAATAGAATTTTGAATAATCTTAACTCATTAACGTAGTTAAACATCTTTTCTATGTAGCAAACTGTTGATATATCACATTGCTATAAAAAAATATTATAGTAAGGCGCTATTACTGATTATGAATAAAAAAGAAGGTAGTTTCATTATTATTATAAAAATAACACTAAGTCAAATTTTAGTGTTAATATTTGGAACAAAGTGCTTAAACTAATTTTGAAATTACAATTACAATTGAAAACGAGTGCAAAATATTTACAACAGAAAGAGGAGCCACAAATTAAATATCAGTGGATTTACATATGAAAAAAAACCGTAATTAAAAGTAATTAAACACGTAATTAAAAACGTAATTAAAAGTAAAGTAAATAAAAAAAAAAATATTGGGTATGTGAGTTACGGCGAGATCCTACTCCTACCCATAAATGCAATACATAACATAACATAACATACATTCACGCCTTTTTCCCGAAGGGGTAGGCAGAGGTGTACCCAGGACTCAGTCCCATAGTAGATACACCCACATTTCGCCAGTATGTTATTGGTCCCATGTAATAGGGGGCGAGCCTATTGCCATCTACCGGGCACAGTTCCAGACTCCAGGCAGTTATTGAGATAATTCCTAATGGAAAAATCCAATATTTAACACTTTGCCTGATCTGGGGATCGAACCCGGGACCTCTTGATTGGCAGTCGAGCATACGCGCTCTACGCCACGGAGGCAGTTGTAAATGCAATACAACACTACAATATTCCTCACTTGCAAAAATACGTACACTACCGATTATATACAATAACAATTATGAACAATGAAAATTAGGACATACACCATTATTAACTATAAAATTATACATAACAACCATTATGACAACTACCAATAGGAATAAAAACTATTATACACATAAATATTATAGCAATTAAATTTTAGGACAATTTATCATTATTACTACAAAAAAATATGTATTTCCAATATTATGACTAGAGGAGGTTATGACAAATGATGTATGCGGAAAAAAATTATGACAAAAGAAATTATGCGAATCAATAGGACACCATTCTGGACATATTATCTAATTTTCAGAAAACTGTCCATTATTGCCCAAATTAACATCGCTACGCTTTCGTAGACGAGCTACGAAAACGCTACGCCGCGTAACACAACGGATTACACTTATTACTGCTTTTCCTCGAAAGACTTGTTCAGATCTGCCGACATGTATCCAGCTCGCATCGACATCGATATTCCAAATATACGTAACATTAAACCTATTCAGAGTCAAAGACAAAATCAAAATATGTTATTCACATCAATGAAGATAACATAACATACAATCACGCCTCTTTCCCGAAGGGGTAGGCAAAATTGTACCCAGGACTAGTAGGTACCACCAACATTGCGCCAGTATGTTTTTGGTCCCATGTAATAGGGGGTGAGCCTATTTCCGTCTACCGGGCACAGTTCTAGACTCCAGGCAGTTATTGAGATATTCCTAATGGAAAAATGCAATATTTAAATTTTCTGCCAGGCCTAGGGATTGAACCCAGGACCGCATGAACGAAAGTCGAGCTTGCGACCACGACGGAGACAAAACATCACATCGCCCGGTCTACCAGCGGCGAGGGGAACGAGACGCCGAACCTGTGCCGACGCAACACACACATCAAGTAGCACGGACCGAATGAGCACGCGTTCCTTAGCGTTCAATAAACGCCAGTATACAGTCCGCTATTTCATTTAAACCCACCGAAAAACAAACAATAGTCTTTTAGTCTGTGTTTTTCTTAGATGTGAACGCTCCTTAAAGTCCAAAATGAATTCCAAGACACAAAGTCAAACCGCAGTAGTTACTTTAACAACGTCTACAATTCATATTTCACGCTCAAACTAAAGTTTTCCGTTAATAAGAAAAGGTACAAATTACTAGTTGTAACACGTATAACAAGAAACTGCAACTCACTCAAAGACAGACCCACTATTATTATCTTAGAAATGTATTTCTCACAAAGAGAGCCATTTCACTGTAGTGCAGCCTGTAACCGGACATTTTTACCGCCATTATTTTCCGGCCGAAAATTTGATGCTTCTCTTTCAAGGCTGCCCGGCTTCGATTGAGATTCGTTACATATTAGCTATAAAGGTCCTTTTTCGCCTTTCATATCGCGGCCTTAAAAATCAAAACTGTTTTTCCAGAATTAACATTATTAAACAAATCTTACTACTGCTGTGCGCCACGGTTTCATATTAGCTAATATAAGTACCCTATGCGTCATTCTAAAATCCAAGCTAGTTTCTAGCTACGAGCTTAGATCTGCAGCCAAATCGGTGCAATAGGAAGCGTGAAGAGGTAATAAACATGAATTTATCCACGCAATGTTTTCCTTCCATCTTTAAAATTAGTGGGCTGATTCATATTAACATAATATTAGTTAAACCATTGTAATTATTATTTATATAGATTAAATTTTTAAGTAATATTTTTAAATCTTCAAAAAGAGAGTGAATAGAGTCTTGAAGGGTCGGCAACATACTGGCAATACCCCTGGTGTTGCAGGTATCCATAGGCGGCGGTAACCGCGAGTCATCAGGTGGCCCGTCTGCTTGTTTGCCACCTAAGGCATAAAAAAAAAGTAATCCGGCATAAACCTAGCCGGCAAAAATTAGTCCGATCCCAACACTATCGAGTAATAATTCAGTGAACTACATATCTCGCGAACCTACGCTACGCTGAAGATGGAATATTTAAGTGGGTATCTCATATTTCTTGAATTGGCGCCGGCCAAATATATAAGGGACCTTTTATTAACTTGTTTCGGTCCCGGGATCCACAACGACTGCTCTATCCACTTTATTTATATATATTCTTGATCTTCTATTGCTTTGCAATCGTTTATAGAAGGACAGCCATTGATATAAAGAAAAGGGGAGATAGGGTACGTTCTCCCAGCGCTTACTCAACAAATGGCACGTGCAATTTGCTCAGTGTGAAGTTTATACAGTGACATATTATAATGAACAACAAAGATAGAAAGACGTCGTTCCTTAGACCGAAGTGCGTCCGAGACAACAATTATTAATTATTCGCTCGAACAAACTTACTTCACTGACGTATGTGGACCTAATTTGAGCTTGCCATTTACGAGAAGCTAGTACCTCATCTCCCCTTTTCTTTATATCAATGGGGACAGCTATAAAAATAGATTGACTACGATACAGTGTAAGAATCTTCAAGGTGTGAGTGAATACTTTAAGGTTTTCATTCATCATCATCATCAGCCGAAAGACGTGCACTGCTGAACATAGGCCTCCACCAAAAAAGGCCATAAACTATTCACATTATTTGGATTTTGCCGTAATCACCACGCTTGGCAGGCGGCTTGGTGATTGCAGTTGCTGGAATAATTGGAATATTAATTTGATATTATTTTTGAGCACTTATGGGATATAAGTAGATCATAAGAAAAGGGTGGCCCTATTACATAGCCAGGAACCACATAGCTACACAACACAAGGCACAAAGCAAGAACACAAGGCTTTCATTAGATGAAACAACACATGGCTTTGATTAGATTAGATGTACGTTTTGCTGTCAATTTTGCCACAGGCGATGATGGTCAACCTATAGTCTAATGTGGTGATTGACGTCACTCAAGAGTATATTAAAACGACGACAAAATTTTAGTCGTCTGAAACTCAGTATCACTCATGATTGACGCTTAATCGTGAATTTACGCTTCAGACGGCCATGCGCTTCGAGCTTGAACGAATTACATCCTAGGCTTCGACACGGCACCACCTGACTTTGTTTTCTTTAATATGACACCACACGGTTACCCATTTGCGTAAAAAAAAAGGAATAACTGAACTTGTCCTAGCTGAATTTCTAAAATAAATAAAGTTCAATGGTAAAGAGTAAAGACACCATGATAAAACAACCGCGGCGTCACCCGTCAGACATCAATACTAAACGAACCGAAGCCGAGTGTTTTGCGCTACCGCATTCACACTACCTTACTGACATAGTGTAACATATACAGTATAGTCTAAACATAACATAACATCACGCCTTTTACCTAAAGGGGTAGACATAGTTTATTTTTGGCAACACTGCCAACATAAAATATAAGTTAGCAACTATTAGTTAGCTAGTTAGCTTCTATAGGCCGATATGTCGGCCTGTGGATTTTCAAAGTGTTCTATGGTATAGTGTATGTAGTTAGGGTAGATAGTAAGTAGGTAGCTCTATTGTTTAATCTTTTTTCAATAAAGAACAAGTTAGTAATATTGTAATATTTTACCCTCTCGTGCACAATTCTCTTGCTGCGGTCCCGTCGAGCTACAATATGGGGCTCTTTCAAAGGAAAGTGAATAGAGTTTTAAAGGGTCTGCAACATTCTAGCAATATCCCTGATGTTGTAGGTATCCATAATCGCGAGCCATCAGGCGACCCGCTTGTTTGCCACCTAGGATAAAAAAATAATAAGTAAATTACTTGAAAGAAAAATTCATAAAGTACCATCTTTGGTCAAGCCAATTTTGATCCGCCATATTTTCGAGTCATCGTTATGTTATTTAAGTCTCAAGTTATAGGGGCGCAGTCTATTTCTATATACCGGGCACAGTTCCAGACTCCAGGCTAGCTGATGGAGGCAGACTAAAAAGTCTAAATAGAGAAACATTATAAAATATATTTGAGCTCGCTGTGCTCTCATTTGGTCTTATATTACTTCCCCTATCCTCACAAAGTATCAGTGTTGCTAGCATAGTAAATCACGTCCAGTATTAAGTAGTTATGTTATTCGATTTTATAAAATCCTTTACTAATAAATACAATTCAACTATGGCAACTAATGTCAAAAATTAACATAGGTAAATCTAAAGTCATGCATTATTTTACAAATAAATATTTCAATAACTAAACGCCTACATTTTCATGAATGTTTTTGTCAATTGATTCGTTATAATAGCGTAAGAAACATTTATAGAAGTCATTTTCTTATTATCTTGTTATTGCCCTAAAATATAAAATTTACACTTGCAAATATACAAACGTTCCTTATCATCTTCTCAGCCATAGTGTGTCCATAGTAAGTACAAGACAAGACATAGGCCTCTCCCATAAGGGGGGACTGTGCCAAGACTCGCCACGCTTGGCGCGCAGCTTTTATTTCACACAGAGGACGCTACTACTCGTCTTTTGTCTCCGTCTCTTTGATCTCCGTCTCCGTCTGTCTTTTGAAGCTCCGATTCCCACGACGCCGCGCCGCACAACGGTGACTCTCCTAGCGGTAAGCTATGTTTCGTCGAGTCTTGCCGGTACCACCACGGCCCACAGCAAGATAAGTCCATAGTCTCACGCAAAAACAGTGTAACTATAAAATAATGATCGGGACCATTAACTACGAATATCTTTCGAGTTATAAAACCGTAAACTATTTTCTATGTCACCAGACACGAGTCACAAGCGACGAGCAAATCAAATCAATCGGCAGCGAAGCAAATATTTTCACATATTTTCCCGCGGATGGCGCTATACATATTGTAATATTCCGTCCCCCTGTTACGCTTCCACCTTTATGAAGTTTATTTTTAGAATAATAAGACGTTGGTCACACGAATAGGAAGGCTAGTTGCCTTTTCTCAAACATTGAAAGAAATATTATATATACAAGTTAATTCCCTTCCTCCAAGGGTTTAATAGATTTAAGTTAATGAGTAGGTTTTGTATATAAAATGCAAATAGCGTAGGTTATAATAGTGTTATGTGTGTTTATTTTTAATTTTTCTTTTAATAAATTTACTTTCCAGGGAGAAAATAAATAAATATGTAGTTCAATGATTTATGCCATATCTCCAAGAACATAACATACATTCACGCCTTTTTCCCGAAGGGGTAGGCAGAGGTGTACCCAGAACCCAGTACCAAGAAGTTCGGCCTAAATAAAAAAAACTACTTTCGTCCCTCATTGTATGCCGTATTTAGCCCATAATATACCTAATTTTAATGTGAGCGCCACGCACATTGGGCATATCCTATATGCTACTAATAATAAATGCGAATATAATAATTAATGCGAAAGTTTGTGAGGATAGATGGATGGATGTTTGTTACTCATTGACGCCAAAACTACCGAACCGATTGAGCTGAAATTTGGTATGTAGGTAGCTTAGACTCTGGAATAACGAATATGGTACTTTTTTACCGATATTCCCCCGGGAACGATGTCTACGTGGGCGGAATCGCGGGGCACAGTAAGTTTTTTTATGAAATACGAGCATAATCTTTCAAATATAAGCGTTAAGAAGCGTAAAGACTGCCTCGGCGGCGTAGTGGGCGCATGCTCGACTGCCAATCAAGAGGTCCCGGGTTCGATCCCCAGGTCAGGCATAGTGTTAAATATTGGATTTTTCTATTAGGAATTATCTCAATTGCTGCCTGGAGTCTGGAACTGTGCCCGGTATATGGCAATAGGCTCGCCCCCTATTACATGGGACCAATAACATACTGGCGAAATGTGGGTGTATCTACTATGGGACTGAGTCCTGGGTACACCTCTGCCTACCCCTTCGGGAAAAAGGCGTGAATGTATGTTATGTTATAAGCGTTAAAAACAATTTTTCTGTCATGTTAAAAGATACCGTTATACTAACCCCATAATAAGCAATATGTAGATCTACCTATTGTAGGTACTTATATATAAGCAATAACTCATTGTGTGACAAGAATTTCACTGGATACAAGGAAAGTTGTGGAAACTGCGTAATTTGAGGCAGGCTCACGTACTATGATGTACTTTATGAACATAATATGTTTTAATTTGGCAATTTGTATGACAGACATGTTTTGTTTTCATGATTTGAGTTGTGGAAGACAAAAGGTGCTTTAACTTTTATCGAGGAGAGGATTTGCAGGCGTCATTTTGGTGCTTACTTTACAACTAGAGCCTAAAGCCGGGTCCGCAGCGGCATGTTTTTGTGTTACCTAACACAATAACATGAAAAGTGGGCGTGGCTTTGGTGTTATATAACAAAATATTGTTATATAACACGCTAACACGTTATCCGTCGCGGATGGAAAACATCACCCGATTTCGCCTGCGGGGGGGGGGGGGTTCGTAGTTCATTTTTTGTTAGCGCTCGTGCCGTCAACATCTCTGCTGGATATTTGAAAATCATAATCTCCTTTTGTAGCATACAATATTTTGCAATTTTCTATTATTTAGAGACTGTAGCATATTGTGAGTCGGAATCAATGTATTTTAACCAAGAAAACACTTGCCCTTGTACGGAGCTTATTTTAGAAAATAATAATTGCTAACAAAAACATTTTCGGTCGCTGTTTTTTTTTTACTAACATGAACAATTTCAAGTCGCTGTGGACGAGTTGTTATATAACAAGTGTTATATAACACGGTTAGATAACAACGTTTTGTTACTAACATTTAGCTGTAGTCCCTCTTTTGTTACATAACAAATAATAACCACATAACATCAAGCCTTTTTCACAAAAGGATAGGCAGAGGTATCCAGAACCCAGTCCGCAGTTCCATAGTAGTCACCCACACTTCGCCTGTTTTTGGTTCCATGTAGAGGCCACCCTATTGCCATCTACCGGGCACAGTTCCATTTTCTGGGTTAAATACTAAAATACATTATTACTATCTTATTGTACTTCCTACTAATATTATAAATGCGAAAGTTTGTGAAGATGGATGGATGGATGGATGTTTGTTACTCTTTCACGCCAAAACTACTGAACCGATTGGGCTGAAATTCGGTTGGTATAGTGTAGACCCCGGACCCATAAGGCACTTTTATCTAACTATGCAGGTGAAACCGCGGGGCGCAGCCAGTTATAAATATATATAGTTTAAAGAGCCATAAGATCGCCAATTTGACGCCTTCCAGACTACCTAGCAGGGTGACAACAGTAGGTAGCTACCTACTGGAAAGCAAGACTGTTTTCTTATCTACACTTTTTTCTATAACTTTAGAATTACCTTATGTTTTGTTAAAGAAATAAACAATGTTTTTTTTTTTGAGCAGCTGATTTTATTGAAAAAGACAAAACAATAGAGCTACCACTACCTACTTAATATCTACCCTAATTAAATACACTATGCCATAACTTCGAAATTCCATAGGACGACATGTCAGCCTATATAGAAAATCCAAGTCAATCCAAGTCCAATAAATAGCAATGTTATAAAATACAATAAATTAGGTAGGTGATTTCATTACAAAAATCTGTCAATTCATAAACATAGTTGCGTAAATTCCGCGAATACGTCCCCGTGAGAATTTCGGGAATTACTTTAGTATTCATTGTCAATGAAAAACTATATGCCAAATTTCAAGGACTGGGCGTCTGTAATGAGTGTCAATCAGGACTAAATTTTTTGCATAGAGTTCAATACAGAATTTTAAAATGATGATTTGATAATCTTACTTATTACGAAGGCGATATTTTGATATCCCTTCGCGTAAAAATAATGTTGAGTAAGATTTTCTGTAGACACATAATAAATTATTCAACACAGAGTAACATATCAAAGGTTTGTTAGAAAGAAATCCGAAACACTTGGCTTCCTGATTCTATGATATATTACTTACTCTTTTTCTCTGACAACCAAAATACCGTTCACCTTTTAATTTAAATTTAAGTTTAAACGTCACTCGTATAAAATAAAAATACACTGATGTGAAAAAATAGGGAATAATTTTCTACTCAATTGATTGTGATTGTCTCTGGATCTGGACTTTATTTGCGCGAAAACATATTTTGTTAAAGAAAACCTTATGGTTTTTTTGCTATTTAAAAAAATCATTAACATAACCTACTACTTTTTTAACAATTTTCATAAATACGAAGAAACTGTAAAGTTTCCTTTTACAAAATATATTTTCGCGTAAATAAGGGCCAGATCCAGAGACAACCACCAATAACTAAGTGGAAAATAATTCCCTATTTCTTCATATCTATGTATTTTCACTTTGTATGGGTGACGTTTAACCTGAAGGCTTAAACCCACCGCTGTACATGCTGTACACGGTAACGTTGCGCATTTTAGCTGCGTGGGTTCATTTGTTTGACAATTTGGCTCTACGCTGCTACTGCAGGAACACGTTACACGCTATACACGCACTACGTGTACCGCGTGCACAGCGTGCTTGGCGTTGACAGCGTTGAGCAACGTGAGCGCAATATTCGAGCAAGCCACGTTGGTACCAATGACGTCAATTTATGCGTAGCGTTGCAGTGGATACAATTACTTTCTTGCAAAGCGAAGCTTGACGCACGTGCCACGGTGGGTTTCAGCCTTTAACAAAAGTTCAATTGTATTCCAGTTTGTTTTGAAAGATCGTCTACAAAGCTCTCCAATTTACAACCGTTACGGCAAATTGTACGCACCTTTTGCCATTGCTCCCCTTTTTTCTCAAGGGCTCATTATTCGGTGGCCTATTGAAAGGACAATCTGATCCCTTGAGATTTAGACCATCGGCCCGTCGAGGGACGGACCCGAATCGTCACGTTTTCTTTATTTGCCAAACGCAATACGAATAGCTGAGAATCAAGGAGATTACATCTAGGTCTCTTTAAGTCCCCGTCTAAGTCAGTCATTAAGGTTTTATAATATATTTTACTAGCGACCCGCCCCGGCTTCGCACGGGTAGCAGAAGTAGGTATAGTGGACGTTTATCAGGAGTAAATTCGTGATACATTGTATTTTAATAAATATAACCCTAATGGTTTACGCAGCGCACGCAAATTAATGACTATTTCTGTTACAATGACCAAACCTTAACACATGTTATAATTTATCGTGGGCTATTTTGAAGATATTGATGAGTACTACAAACCCCTAGTACATTACTTTATTCTACCACCAATACTTTTCACACCACATGAAAAATAATCACTGCTTCGATTATTGTGACTAAACCAGAAAAGATGGATATAATCTATGTATACTGTTTTGTAGGTATTGATAATTAATACAATCCCCTAGTACATTACTTTAATCTACCACCGATAGTTTTCACACCGCATGAAAAATAATCACTGCTTCGATTATTGTGACTAAACCAAAAAAGATGGATATAATCTATGTATACTGTTTTGTAGGTATTAATAAGTACTACAAACCCCTAGTACATTATTTTACTCTACCACCAATAGTTTTCACACCGCATGAAAAATAATCACTGCTTCAATTATTGTGACTAAACCAAAATAGATGGATATAATCTATGTATACTGTTTTGTAGGTATTGATAAGTACTACAAACCCTAGTACATTACTTTACTCTACCACCAATAGCTTTCACACCGCATGAAAAATAATCACTTTTTCGATTATTGTGACTAAACCAAAAAAGATGGATAGAATCTATGTATACTATTTTGTAGGTATTAATAAGTACTACAAACCCCTAGTACATTACTTTACTCTACCACCAATAGTTTTCACACCGCATGAAAAATAATCACTTTTTCGATTATTGTGACTAAACCAAAAAAGATGGATATAATCTATGTATACTGTTTTGTAGGTATTGATAAGTACTACAAACCCCTAGTACATTACTTTACTCTACCACCAATAGTTTTCACACCGCATGAAAAATAATCACTTTTTCGATTATTGTGACTAAACCAAAAAAGATGGATATAATCTATGTATACTGTTTTGTAGGTATTGATAAGTACTACAAACCCCTAGTACATTACTTTACTCTACCACCAATAGTTTTCACACCGCATGAAAAATAATCACTTTTTCGATTATTGTGACTAAACCAAAAAAGATGGATATAATCTATGTATACTGTTTTGTAGGTATTAATAATTAATACAATCCCCTAGTACATTACTTTAATCTACCACCGATAGTTTTCACACCGCATGAAAAATAATCACTGCTTCGATTATTGTGACTAAACCAAAAAAGATGGATATAATCTATGTATACTGTTTTGTAGGTATACATAAGTACTACAAACCCCTAGTACATTATTTTACTCTACCACCAATAGTTTTCACACCGCATTAAAAATAATCACTGCTTCAATTATTGTGACTAAACCAAAATAGATGGATATAATCTATGTATACTGTTTTGTAGGTATTGATAAGTACTACAAACCCCAAGTACATTACTTTACTCTACCACCAATAGTTTTCACACCGCATGAAAAATAATCACTTTTTCGATTATTGTGACTAAACCAAAAAAGATGGATATAATCTATGTATACTGTTTTGTAGGTATTGATAAGTACTACAAACCCCTAGTACATTACTTTACTCTACCACCAATAGTTTTCACACCGCATGAAAAATAATCACTTTTTCGATTATTGTGACTAAACCAAAAAAGATGGATATAATCTATGTATACTGTTTTGTAGGTATTGATAAGTACTGCAAACCCCTAGTACATTACTTTACTCTACCACCAATAGTTTTCACACCGCATGAAAAATAATCACTTTTTCGATTATTGTGACTAAACCAAAAAAGATGGATATAATCTATGTGTACTGTTTTGTAGGTATTGATAAGTACTACAAACCCCTAGTACATTACTTTACTCTACCACCAATAGTTTTCACACCGCATGAAAAATAATCACTTTTTCGATTATTGTGACTAAACCAAAAAAGATGGATATAATCTATGTATACTGTTTTGTAGGTATTGATAATTAATACAATCCCCTAGTACATTACTTTAATCTACCACCGATAGTTTTCACACCGCATGAAAAATAATCACTGCTTCGATTATTGTGACTAAACCAAAAAAGATGGATATAATCTATGTATACTGTTTTGTAGGTATTAATAAGTACTACAAACCCCTAGTACATTATTTTACTCTACCACCAATAGTTTTCACACCGCATGAAAAATAATCACTGCTTCAATTATTGTGACTAAACCAAAATAGATGGATATAATCTATGTATACTGTTTTGTAGGTATTGATAAGTACTACAAACCCCTAGTACATTACTTTACTCTACCACCAATAGTTTTCACACCGCATGAAAAATAATCACTTTTTCGATTATTGTGACTAAACCAAAAAAGATGGATAGAATCTATGTATACTGTTTTGTAGGTATTGATAAGTACTACAAACCCCAAGTACATTACTTTACTCTACCACCAATAGTTTTCACACCGCATGAAAAATAATCATTTTTTTCGATTATTGTGACTAAACCAAAAAAGATGGATATAATCTATGTATACTGTTTTGTAGGTATTGATAAGTACTACAAACCCCTAGTACATTACTTTACTCTACCACCAATAGTTTTCACACCGCATGAAAAATAATCACTTTTTCGATTATTGTGACTAAAACAAAAAAGATGGATATAATCTATGTATACTGTTTTGTAGGTATTGATAAGTACTACAAACCCCTAGTACATTACTTTACTCTACCACCAATAGTTTTCACACCGCATGAAAATAATCACTTTTTCGATTATTGTGACTAAACCAAAAAAGATGGATATAATTTATGTATACTGGTTTGTAGGTATTGATAAGTACTACAAACCCCTAGTACATTATATTATTCTACCATCAATGCATTTCACAGCGCACGTAAATTTATGAATATGGTAATTATATTATGTAACACCTTGGTTCACAATATTGCAGTTTTCTTACGGATCCCCATTTTTTTTCAAAATCTCATATAGCCTATGGCACTCACACTGAATTAAGCTATCCATAAGTGAAAGAATTTTTAAAATCGGTCCAGTAGTTTCGGAGCCTATTCGTTACAAACAAAAAAACAAAAAAACAAAGTTTCTCTCTTTATAATATTAGTATAGATGAAAATAATCACTTTTTCGATTATTGTGACTAAACCAAAAAAGATGGATATAATTTATGTATACTGTTTTGTAGGTATTGATAAGTACTACAAACCCCTAGTACATTATATTATTCTACCATCAATGCATTTCACAGCGCACGTAAATTTATGAATATGGTAATTATATTATGTAACACCTTGGTTCACAATATTGCAGTTTTCTTACGGATCCCCATTTTTTTTCAAAATCTCATATAGCCTATGGTACTCACACTGAATTAAGCTATCCATAAGTGAAAGAATTTTTAAAATCGGTCCAGTAGTTTCGGAGCCTATTCGTTACAAACAAAAAAACAAAGTTTCTCTCTTTATAATATTAGTATAGATAATGGCTCTCATTCCTGATTTGAGCCTATTTATCAAATAATAAATTACCATTGTGCTTTTAACTGTGGTCTTAACCAAGAAATGCGATATTTCTTGTAGAAAATTGGATAATTCATTTAGAATATTACTGACAAAGTACCAATTATATACGAATCTAAATTAATTTTCAGTCGCAAGTCAAAACTGGTCAAACCTTGCATTATAACAATTCACCGCACTTTCAAAGTTGGCACAAAATTTTGGCACACTTGGCTACATACAAATGACGGGGTTGTATCGGTATCTATCCATTAAACCTATCTGGTCTATTTGGGTATATTATCGGTGTGGAAAGTTAAGAAACGAGAAAATAGAGAAATGAATCCACGGTTATCTGTTTCGAATGGCGCATCTGCTTAAGCTTTGAGGGTTATTTAATGTGTTCTTTTATGAATTTTGTGTGTTCTATAAGGCACAGAATATTAAGACATAGCACCTATAAGGTTTTATCCTTCACTAGTGGTGTGGACCTACCTTTAAACTATTAACTTTAAAATGTATCACAAAATTATAGCAAAAAACTATGTGAAAATAGCGCCCCGAATGAAAATAATTCTTCAAAATTAAAAGAAAAACCTACGTCACGAGTTTGAATGAAAATGCATGATATTGGCGAAATTGGCCCTATTCTTAGGGCCGACAATGTAAGCCATTGTACATTCGAGAACCGAGAAATATCAGAAAGCTGAAAGCACGACGGTTTCCGCGTACAGAACACAAAAGACGTTTTACAAATACAGCTACTTAGCCCATAAATATTGGACTCACAATAGCGACGTCCAATAAAAGTATAATTAAGAAAAACCCACTGTTAGTGGCCCATTCGTCAATCCACGTCCGAGAAATCGAATTTATTACGTTTTTGCTAAATTTTGTTTGCGATGTGGCCTCGAAACAAATAGGCTTTGTCAATCTATATGGAGGTTGGTCATTCTTTTTATTATATCAGGCGTTTTCACTGTATTTTGTGAGAATATGTGACAAAGTTGGTAATATTGATATAGGTAAGTACCTAGGTATTTTATTGCATGGTGGTGGCAACACAGACTTTTCATTAACATCACGTTTTAGGGTTCCGTACCTCAAATGGAAAAAATGAACTTTTATAGAATCACTTTGTTGTCCGTCTGTCTGTCTGAGTGTCTGTCTATGGGAATATCAGGATAAAAACTACTTTATGCGTTCCAGGGTCTAAACTATCTACATACCGAATTTCAGCCCAATCGGTTCAGAGGTTTTGGCGTGAAAGTATAACAAACATCCATCCATCCATCCATCCTCACAATCTTTCGCATCTATAATGAATGAATGAATGAAAACTCTTTATTGCTACCACAATATAACAGAAAATAACAAAGAAGAAAACCTTAAAACTAGAAAGAAGTAACAACTGGCGGCCTTATCGCTCAGAGCGATCTCTTCCAGGCAACCATGCAGGGAAAGGAAATACATATATGAAGGGACGGTGGTTTCAAACATATTATTCTTAAATAAATAAATAAAATACATACCAAATACTTAATAATAATAATATATAAACCTAGTAGTAATACTATAATATATACGTAGAATATATACCAATACATAATATACTTAGATTATATTATACAGATTATATAATATACAGATACACAGTTTTATAATATAAATAACAAATTATTTATAAAGAAAGGTAGGTCTTTGAGACGTAACTTAAAAGAGGCCAGTGACGGTGCACATTTAACTTCCACGGGAAGATCGTTGCACAGACGAACTGCTATTAGTAGGAAGAAAGTAGGATATTATACTTAAGATATTGTAGTAAGATAATTGTAGTCAAGCTGATCTAAGAATATACGAGTAAAATAATATTCTGTTTGGTGGATAGTGATGGATATCAAACGTTTTCTATCTCTAACTTACCGCCAAGATCACTTATGGGGAATGCCCCGCTAACTGCCACTCATCAATAAGATCCAGAGCAATCTGAGCCCATCAGTCAAAGTACCTGGGCATGGCGTGAGTGTTTCGATACAAATAACACGCCAAACCTAAGATGTATTCGCCAATACTGCAGACATTTCAATTTCTTCGAATTCCGCACTTGAATCACAGGAACGAATTGAGGACTCTAGTTTTGGGGGAAGTCATTTATTGTACCTATAATCATTATTTTCCACGTTTGTACCATCTTACCGCTGGACATAGAGAGGAGAGGTTTTGTAGTGGTAGGCCTCTTTTGCAGGGGGCCGCCTGGGGAAGTACCACACCTTTGCCAGTTATTCATCCGCCAAGCAGTAATGTGCAAACATTACTGTGTTCCGGTCTGAAGGGCAATGTTACCAGCGAAATTACTGGGCATGATGAGATTCAACAACTCCTATCTCAGAGTGACAGGCGCAGTGCAGTGCCGCGCAGAATTTTAAATTTTAAAAAACACTGGGTGGCACTGTGTCTGATATGGGCGATCATGATGCTTACCATCAGGCACCTGATTTGCTCGACTTGTTACTCACTGTCATAAAAAAAAGTGTTTAGTTATTGAATAAATTGAATTGAATTGAATTGAATAATATCAAAGGATATTTTTATTTTCTGTAAACTGAGGCACTTTCAGGACGCCACTTGTTTTATGTATCTGATCTAGTTTAAATGTCTCTACGTATATTGTTGCACTATATTTAATGACGATACTATTATTCTTAGGGTTCCGAACCTCAAAAAGAGAAAAGGTACCCTTATAGGATCACTTTGTTGTCCGTCTGTCTGTCTGTATATCTGTATGTCTGTCTGTCCGTCTGTAAGACACTTTTTAACGGGAACGCGTGGAGGTATTAAGTTGAAATTGATATCAACTACTCAGAGCTGCGGTCCCTTGTGGCTGTAAATAAATCATACTTCTAAGTTAACGCAATCAAAAGCTATCGCCATTTTACTGCATATTTCCATACTTTACGCAAGGAACTAATAGATGGCGCTGTATGTTCCTGGTATCTAGGTATGGAAACCTACACTTTAATGCATACGTCTGCCTTCACAATTTATTTAATTTACACAGTTTCTTATTTGTAGTGTAACAATTAAAACTACCTCCAACAGTTCCAGCTTTTAAATGACAAATATGAAATGAAAATTTGATAATTTTTTGTTTAAGGGCAGAGTGCCTTTTTTGAAAAAAACAACAATAGTTCTACTTACTCACTATCTACAATAACTAAATAACCTTACAATACTTCGAAAATCCACAGGCCGACATGTCAGCCTATAGAAAATCCAAGTGCTCTAAACCACTGTCAGATGACAGCGTACCCAAGATACTGGCGGCATTGCCACGAAATAATATGATCAATTTATAGTATGTATCTTAGGCGATACTCTTGATTTATATTTCACTATTCCGTAAGTAATGTGTTCTTAAAAAATTACGTCGCCCTGCCCTTGATGCAGCCCTGAAGTGCTATTTTTCACATAACATCCAATTTCTTGAGGGTTAAAAGTCAAATTTATTACACGCTGCCGTTTCTACAACGTGAAGTTATTTCAATACGAACGGTTTTCAATTTAAATATTTTATCAAAAACGTTTATTAGAAGCCTTCCTGATTCCTGACAAACGTTCTTGTACCTATTAATTTCAACGGCATTTTTGTACATAAGGAAATATACAAATGTGTTACCTATTACAAGTAAGTACGTATTATTCCTGAGAATACTTTACCAGGTGAGCCAAAAAGGTGTAATTTATTATATTCAGGGGGTTAATGTAAAGCACACAAAAACATTTAGAAACTGAGCATAATCTTTAATAAAACGAAAAATTTCAGTGAATTTTATAATAATAATATATTATTCTCTAATAATAGATTTTTCTTTTATAATAATAATGTAATTAATATATAAAAATAATATATTTTTCTCACAAACGTAGTGAAAAGTAGCGTGTGTGGAACACACGGCGCTAAAATCTATTGACCCGTTTTCTATTTACTCCCTCGCTAAAACTCGGGAATAAAACTACCTCGTATACAATGGGGGTCTTTATCCCCTGGTGTAACAACCTACTTTTCTATATTAACAAAAAAAACTGTAAAAATTATACAGACAAATAAATAGCCTAAGTATGTATTACTAAAACTTTTTGGATACGATTGGATCACGTCACCTCACCACGGTAGCGGGAATTGGTAATGCAATTCGTTTTAGGAAAAACTTGATTTGTTCCGTAAATCCACACTAGTATTGGCAACTAACGGTAGCTAATCAACGCCGCAAAACACATGTTGCAAGAAACTTCATTAAAACTGCAAACTTTGAGCACTGCGGAGAATTTTAATCTACTGTGTCGTGTCCCATATGCTTTGAAATATGCGAAGATAGGTTAAACTTAAATCTTAGGTTGAATCATGATCACGGAAAACCTGAACTTGTCTTTAAACAGACATGAATGGCGCAAAAGAGGTCTCAAGAGTAGGTTAACGATGATGATGATGATTATGAAGTAGATTTTTAGGATACGTCGTTTACATTCAAAGACTGGCTTATTGGGTCACCCTGCGGAAACATTTTTGGCATATTTGTACCAATGTAATGTTTACATTGAGACCAATTCACCAATATGAGTATCGACTATCAGTCGTTGTACAAATCGTGACAAGTATATAGGGCAAATTCTTAATAAGAATCCCATTTGTCACCAATATTTACTACATATGTGGGAACCAGACGTAAGTATCTAAATTCACGTACTGGCGGCGGCTGACATAAATATTTTTGCTGGATATGAATATTCGCACCGAAAATTTGTACATTGCGTGTACCACCGTCCTTACAGCAAATAAGTATAATTCCTGTCACCGCATGGATGCCTGGAAGAGATCACTCTGAGCGATAAGGCCGCCAATTGTTACACGTTTTCTAGTTTTAATGTTTGATTTTTGTAGTTTTCTGTACTAATTGTGATACCAATAAAGAGTTTGTCATTCTATTCTATTACTCGGCTCACTGTACTGGCATCCCAGCCAGCACACTCCATCATTTGGTATATGCTCACATCGAACAAATCAAGGCATTTGAATTACTTTTAACGGGTTATATATACTATATCCATGATTTGACGTTTTACGAGCATCCCGATATTTCGACGCAGTTGCATGTGCCATGATCACGGAAGAACTGACAGACATCGGCGAGTTGATTCTATTGGCAGATAAATCGATATACCCTCTTTTCAACTGAGAGATATTATGTAACAAGATTGGCACAGGAGGCAATTGAGATTACCAAACACAAGAACTTTAACCGGGAGGTCGGCTTTCAACTGTCCGGTGCCTGGAATCCCTTTGTGAGTCTATGTAAAATTCAGAAAAGTGCAAAAAAGACGCGTTCTGACACCGTCAGTGTTGTGTGCCGCGATCGAGTTACGTTCGGGAGTGAAACCATACTATTGTCATTTGTCGGAGTTAAACACTAAAAAAGAGGGTAGATTGACTTATCTGCCAATAAAAATCAACTCGCCGATGCCTCAGCATCACAGCGCATGCAACTGCGTCGAAATATCGAGAAACTCGTAAAACGTCGAATCATCGTAAATATCCCGTTAAAATTAAATTTAAATGTATACAACAAGCCAAGCATTCAAGTCAGTCGCCGAATTTAAATAAGTAATCAAGTATAACCTATCTTCCACCCAAGACTCGAAGAAACCAGGTCACGCGGAAACGGTCCCGGCAAGACAATGGCTACAACGTCACTTCACTTAATGTATTGCTGTTCTTTTGCTGGAGGTGAGGTGCTCCTGACCCTTACCACTGGACTTGACGTGTCTTCTGCTAAATGTTAGTAAAAAACTTTGTTAGTTAATCGGTTATATAACACGTGTTATATAACAGCCTGACCACAGCGACTTGACACCGAATAAAGTTTTTGTTAGCAATTATCATTTTCTAATTTATGCTCCTCTATAAATAAGCTCCGTACAAAGACAACTGTTTTCTTGTTTAAAATCCATGGATTCCGACTCACGAAATGCTATACAGTCTTGGAATAACAAATAATTTCAAATATTGTTTACTACAAAGGAGATTATGATTTTCAAATATCCAGCAGAGATGTTGACGGCACGAGCGCTAACACAAAATTAACTTAAGGAGGTGCATCTACAGAAGTAAGGGTCTTGTCGACGAACAGACAGACGGACAACAAAGTGATCCTATATGGGTTTTTCTTTTGAGATACAGAGCCCTAAAAACAACAAATATTAGATATTTCAAACTGTAGAATAGTATGAGAACCAAGAGTAAAGCACAAGTTTTAAGATTAAGAAAATTGAGATTCACTAGCGCTATATTACCTTACCTATTCCAAAATAGCCTTTTCATGTCCAGGAAGTTTTCCTGAAGGGTTTCAGGAAAAATGTTAATTAATGTGGTTTACTTTTCAACAGAATAGAATTCCTTTATTCAACTTTGTCTACGAGCAATTTTTTGCTTTGCTTGAACGCGTTCACAAGCGAGCTCAAACATGTTAATTTTTTTATTGATGTAGTATGCGGTCTGTATCAGTTAATTTAGAGTTCATTTAAGTTATTTGTTATTAAGATAGCGCTTTGGTATTTATTCTGTAAGCATTCTATCATTATTTTAAAATAAAATTAAATTATAAAATTATGGAATCTTTAATAAGTTAAAGACTATTTGGACTAAGGTCCAAATCTAATTAATGGCTTCTTTCGATGGCTCCGCACTGTTGTCACCCGGTCCCGCTCTCACCCGGTTCGAATTTTATATATTATCAATATTTTTTGTCACTTTTGCGTTGATTTACTTGAAGTAGCGACGAAAAAAAATGCTTCCGAATTTTATTGTGATTTAAATTATTGAGTCGACGGCAACATTTAGCTTAATGCGAGATTCATTTTGCTGGATTTAATTTAGTGACGTTTAGGTCATCCAGTTCACTGAAACACACTAGGGTAGTCATTGAAACTTGAATCCCCTACGCCCTAAACTCGATTCAGCAAAATAACTGGTTCTTAAGGGTGTTACTAACTGATTTCTAGTTTTAAAGCGTAAATGAGTGTGTGTCACTTCCCAGTAACATTCATGTTCACATCAGCAACATTAACTACATTAACTACCTTAATTAATCTCGACTCATCATTTCCAATTAAGTCTACCTCGATTGTCCAATCACAGATCTCTGCTCTAATTGAACCGGTCTCTTGTTACGTACACAGACAATTCATATTTAATACGCTATTTTAATAAATTTTGGTATGAAAACAAGTCAATTGGTGGCGGGGTACGTGGGCGGTCGGCTTCTTTTAATGGATCCGTTCAGACTTTAAACGTGTCATATTTCTTGTCTCGGTGGCGTAGTGGGCGCAAGCTTGAAGGCCAATCGGGAGGTCTCGGGTTCGATCCCCAGGTCAGGTGTTAAATATTGAATTTTTTTGTTTGTTGTCTCAATAACTGCCTGGAGTTTGGAACTGTGTCCGGTTAGATAGCAATAGGCTCGCTTCCTATTACATGGCACCAATAACATACTGGCGAAATGTAGGTGTCCCCTTCAGGAAACAGGTGTGATTGTATGTTAAGTTATAGTTCACGTTGTGTCATGCACAAACATTGTATTTAATGAGAAACGTAAAATTGGTAGGGCCGGCTGTTATACAGTATCACAACATAAACTTGGCGAAAGCATATCCATCCTATAGCGTCTTTAGGTTGATTGTCTGTGTTTGTTTTCGGAACTTACCTCGTGATGGGAGAGAATCGAGAACTATTCATCGAATGTTGTTTTTGAAAAGATGCCTGGTTATTTTTTCCCGTTTTTTCCTGGTCTTGATTAAAGTGAATTTCTTCCACGGACAAGTTATTATGCTCATAACTATTTGTTAAGTTGTGAACTACATAACATACAATCACGCCTTTTTCCCGAAGGGGTAGACAGAGGTGTACCGAGGACTCAGTCCCAAAGTAGCTACACCCACATTTCGCCAGTATGTTATTTCCGTCCCATGTAATAGAGGTGAGCCTTTTGCAATCTCACAGTTCCAGACTCCATCATCATTCATCTCACATTCAGATAATTTTTCTAATGGAAAAATCCAATAACGCTTTGCATGACCTGGGGATCGAACCTCCTCAGGATCGGTAGTCAAGCCCACTGCGCCACCGAGGCAGTCGATGATAAATTCTAAATATCTTTATCTTTTAAATAGTTTGTCATTAGAAGTAAAACTCATTGATAGTCCAATCCTGAAGATAATTTATACCTATATCAGCATTTCGGTCTAAACTAGGAAACTTTTTATTTTATCAAACGTCATCCCTAAAACTGCCTCGGAGGCGTAATGGTTTGTAAGCATTATTACCGATTATCGCGGGTTGCGGGTTCGATCCGCAATTCAGTAAAATGTGTTATTGTACTTTTCCATTACGAATTTTTTTGAATAGGCTCGCTCCGAATTAAATGAGACTTAAAAAACGTAACTGGCGAAGTGTGGGTGAGTGTACTTACTATTGTATTGAGTCTTGTCCACCTCTACCTACCCTTTCAAGAAGAATGCATGATGCTATGTTATGTATGTTATAAAATCTGCCAGTTATTCATCGGCCAAGCAGAAATTTGCAAACATTACTGTGTTACGGTCTGAAGGGCAATGTTATCAGCGAAATAACTGGGATTGAGGAGTTTCAACAACAATCTCAGAGTGATATTAATTAAGTGCTTCGTTACAAGACGCAGTGCAGTGCGGCGCAGAATTTAGTATTTTAAAACACTGGGTGGCACTGTGTCTAATATGGGCAATCATGATGCTAACCATCAGGCACCTGATTGGCCAATTATCTAATCAAACACAGAAACTATGTATATATCTATATAGGTATATATTAATCCGTCTCAAGCAGATACGCAGACATTATCCCGTCTTTATTAATTAATATTTAATGACAGTTCGCACAAAGCCATTACAGAACAATAGATATTGATTTAATTAGTCGTCAGTATCCGTATGATGTATGTGATGTATGATCCGTTACGAAGGCACTTGCTCTCAACATACTACGTTACTATTCCTCGGATCTACCTGACTTGTGTTAACAAATCCTGACGGATAAGTAGAGTGGGTATTCTGATTATTACAAATCCGGAAACCCTTCAAAAGGAGAGTGAATAGAGTTTTGGTCGGGTCGGCAACATACTGGCAATACCCCGCGTGTTGCAGGTATCCATAAGCAGCGGTAACAGCGAGCCATCCGTCACACCGTCTGCTTGTGCAGCCTATAGCATAAAAAAAATCCCTGATTCAAATCTCATACAAAATATTTTTTTTATTGAACTGAAAGACTAACATTGGGCTAAGGGTTGACCTGACGACACAGCCTGTAATAAATTGACTCGAGCAATGTAATTGACAAAATCCGCGTGCTTATTACGAACAGCAGTAGAAATAGAAAGCGTTTAATTGCTTAATGTCTGCTGTCAAACGGCATACAAAAAATGACATTTGACAGCAAATTTAACTGCTGTTGCTACACGACTGCATGGTCGTAATAGCCGCACCATTCTGTTTTGTGAAAGTGAAATGAAAAATGTACAAAAATGAATCCGGTTTCACCCGCTAATACATAATATATAAATATTATTTGGATATGTATATAATAAGGCTAGTGTGAATGGTCAAGTCGGTAGAGGTCGACCTAGGCGTACCCTTCATGAACAAGTTGATGTTATCTTAAGGAAAGGCCAGGTCAAAAGTACCAACAACCGACGAACATGCATGAAGAATGTGATGAAAGTGGAAGAAGCGAAAGTTGTATGTCAGGATCGTAGCAAGTGGAAAGGAAGTCTCTGCCTACCCCAACGGGAACAAGGCGTGACTGTATGCGTGGCGGTATGTATGTATGTATGTATGTATGTATATATAATAGCGCGTTGCCCTCTAAAATTATAGTTACCATTTGATATGTGAGCTAGCCAATAACAAACTATCACTGTCCGAGAACTAAGTAGTGAGTGGCATCCCTATTAAACACCAATATCAAACCCTCACAGATAATTGAGTGGCGCGCCCCGAGATCCCATTAAGGGATCTGTCAAGATCTCCGATAATTCTAGTTGGTCCGAATCATTCTACTTTCTATTATTAGAGGTTTGGTTAAGGGCAGCTTTTAGCACTCGACGTGTGATTACTTACATTAGGGGTTACATTCGGTAATTGTAAGTCTATGTCTGATGAGTGTTTAAGTTTTACTTCAATATCGCACCTCTCTTTCTTACTTAACGTATTTCTAAGGATGTTCTTGTCTTCATTATAAACTATTGGCAATTTTTACTAACAACAATCTAATAAATTAATTGTTCTGCTTATTCGACTGCAAGAAAACTTGAAATAACTGATTTTCTATTTTCGGTCGATTGTTATATTTAAGACCTCTTTTTTATTATGTGTTAGACTCAACAGGCGTTTGACCGCAATCTCACGGTCTCATCTGCTGGTAAGTGATGATGCGCCCTTAATTGGAGCAGGCTCAGTAAAAACTATACACTCTTGACTTGAACATACCCACAGAATAGTTTTCGGGGAAAGCGGACGACGGCAGCGAGCTTCCATTGCTTAGCCATCCTCATGACAAATGAAGCAAATCGCTTCGTACGAGCAACAGCTCGTACCAACAGCCAACAGGCACAGAATAGAAAAGAACTGTTTACCAACTAGTGGTGACTATTTGCCGTTATCAAGTGGTTCCGCAGAAGGGTGATGGTGGAATTAACTCCTTCGCTACAGTCCGTCATTGTGCAGAGATTCTGTGCTCTTGTGCTTCACAATATGCATTTATTAGATTGTCTGCATTGACGAATAGATTAAAATTCGAATACACAATTGTACGGTTATCGATTAATAATTGGATTTTTTAGAAAATTCTGCCATCACTTCATCATACCCCTAGTAATAGCAGAGCGTTGGTTCCTGTATAAGTCAATAAAATCGATTCATAACAAATCTAATAGGTACTTATGATATCAGTTCTATATAGGTGTGTTGTCAGTGTTTACATTACTTTGTTAAATCGCTCGTGTGAAGTTGGAAACTAAAGCAAAATAGACGAGATAAAGTTCAGAGTCTATGACATTTTAGAAAGGTCAACGAAGATACTCGCGGTCATCAGTTAAAACTTAGAGCTGCTACTGCTAGACTTTAAACTATTTCTTGTACATTGCTAGTAATCTAAAACTCGGCTACGAATCACATAATACATAAAGTAACTCTTAGTTCTCGTCGATTGTAGGCACTTAGCCTTTCAACTGCTAAGCTTGTGCAGCTTGAACAACGTGAACTTGTTCATGAAAAGTACGCCTAGGTTGACCCCGTAGTATCGACCACTACCGACTTGATCGTTCACGCTCGCTCTATAAATCTCTTTCCAATCCAATCCAATGCAGGCTGCAATGCAACTTATGGAGCTGAAATCTATAATAATAATGAATCAACAATAAAAAACTTATTATTAAGGTATACTTATGTATGTATAGTGTAGGGTCCCACACCTAGATACCAAGAACATACAGCGCCATTTATTCGTTTCTGCGATAATTAAGGAAATATGCATTAAAATGGCACTACCTTTTGATTGCGTTAACTTAGAAGTACGATTGTTTTTACAGCCACAAGGGACCGCAGATCTGAGTAGTTGATATAAATTTCAACTTGATACCTCCACGCATTCCTATAAAAGAGTGTCTTGACAGACGGACAGACAGACAGAACACAAAGTGATCCTATAAGGGTTCTTTTTTCCTTTTGAGGTACGGTACCCTAAAATTTAACAATAGTACATAATTGTTACTAATCCTACCCTAACTCTTCCTATCTTGACTATCGTTCCTGACTTCCTATGTAGCCTGCAAGAGATCGCTTAAGGCGATAAGGCCGCCAATTGTCTATAAATAAGTTGATCAGTACCAATGGTAAGCTATACATAGTATACTAATTTAAAATTTCGTCTAACTTTTGATCACAATAAGTAGTATTCTATTCTACTCTCAGAATGCCTCAGTGGCGTAGTGGGACAAGCTTGACTGCCGATCAGGAGTTCCCGGGTTCGATCCTCACGTCAAGCAAAGTGTTGAATTATCTCAGTGACAACCTGGAGTCTGGAACCGTGCCAGGTAGATGCAATAGGCTCACCCCCTATTACATGGGGCCAATAACATACTGGCGAAATGTGGGTGTCCCTTATACTATGGAACTGAGTCCTGGGTACCCCTTCGGGAAAAAGGCGTGTTTGTATGTTTTATTCTAGTCTAAAAACTAATAGGATAATAATATTCGTATAAATAGATAGGAACTTTCCTACAGCTATGTATATTTTTACTGAAAAAAAAAGCAACTTCAAAAATACCTGCACCAAAGTCCACAACACAAAATGAAACCATAAATCGATTGCGTAAACAGGTCGCAATAAGCTGACAATAAATAAAAAAAACACAAAGTGTATTCAACGTAGCAGGTCGTATAAATTTAAGAACAAAAGCCAGCGGTCAAAGTAGAATTTATTTGATCCGTTTGGCCACAGGGCAAAGTGTAAAAAGCCAAAATTGGTGGCACGGAATCCGTGAAATTCAATGAAATGGAACTGAAATACTGAGGTGTTAATGTCGGCAGTATCAAAGCTCATGCGTTCCTCGAATTTTTTTTAATCATAGTGAGTAACAAGACCAGCAAATCAGGTGCCTGATGGTAAGCATCATAATTGACCATATCAGACACAGTGCCACCCAGTGTTTTAAAATACAAAATTCTGCGCAGCACTGCACTGTGCCTGTCACCCTGAAATATTAGTTGTTAAAAATAGTCATGCCCAGTAATTTATGGTACTGGTAACAATGCCCTTCACGGCAGGTTCAACAATGTTCTTCTCGGTAGGTCCAACTTCGAGAAAGAGGTCAATCGTCGAATCCAACTAGGCTGGACAGCGTTCGGAAACCTACGCAATGTCTTCTCGTCCATAATAGCTCAGTGCCTCAAGTCGAAGGTCTTTGACCAGTGTGTGTTACCCCAGTGATGACTTACAGATCTGAAACGTGGTCTCTGACTGTGGGCCTTATAAGCAAGCTCAAAATAGCGCAACGAGCTATGGAGAGGGCTATGCTCGGAATTTCTCTACGAGATCGAATCAGAAATGAGGAGATCCGTAGACGAACGAAAGTTATCGACATAGCCCAGCGGATTAGTAAGTTGAAGTGGCAATGGGCAGGGCACATAGCACGTAGAACTGATGGCCGATGGGGCTGAAAAATTCTCGAATGGAGACCACGGACCGGCAAGCGCAGCGTACGACGTCCACCCGCAAGGTGGACAGACGATCTGATAAAGACGGACTGAATGGAAATCTATGGGGGAGGCCTATGTTCAGCAATGGACGTCCTGTGGCTGAGATGATGATGACTGCCCTTCAGACCGGAACACAGTAATGTTTGCACATTACTTAGTTAGTGTAAATTCAGAAATTAAAAGCACCCTCCTCCTTTACTTCTTACTCCATCATCAGAGAGAGCCCAGGTTACCATCTTTCTGAAACATATTCATTGAACGATCCAAATGAGCCTAAACACGATATTTGACTACTCGACGATTTGAACCTGATGCTGCAGCACCAAGTCAAAGTTATTTTTACCAAATTTTTAATCGATCAGACCACTGAAAGTTGCTCATATCCCTTCTGTTGAAGTAGGGAACACCAAAGGTAAAAAAAGATTTTTAAGACAAATGTGTCAATCAAGCTTTACGCCCCGCCAGAAAAAAGGGACCTCGCCTAATCGTCCCATAATACTATCAATTATTTATTTATTATGGCAACTTCCATTACTGAGGCATCACTAGTACTTTATCTTTACCCTTAAAGATAAGATGTTATTATATTTTTGAAAAGAAGACATTCCATTATTTTTGTGCAATAAATCTGCATAATATTATATGGATTTTCATTATATAAGACATAGTATTAGGGCCCCTTATACATCATTTTAAACCATTTAAGGATGAGGATCCTTATAATTGTCCCACTTGTTCTAAGCTTTGTTTAAAAGTTCTTAATATTTTTGAAATATTGATCACTGTTTTACATTGCAACGAACAATATTTAATTAAAAACCGTAGGTCTTCTAATATACGTAACGCGTAAATAAGAATCTAATCAAGACAATTAGAGTGATATTTATAAATTTACGCTCGCATTCTTATTCACAAAGGTATTTTTCTAATGAAAAGGGCTTCGGAAAAGCAAAGGGAAGTCTGAGAAGAGTTGGATCCAAATTATACCTATAGATCTTTTTTTGTTTGTTTATTGTTTTATTCCTTTTGGTAAAAACCAATACTTTTAACAACTAGTAACTAGGAGATTTGGTAAATTTTCATAGGATATCTAGCTAGCCTACATACCTACGCTTTTAAGGCTGTACACCACTACCACCACGTCTATAGCTCGACAGAAAAGTGTAGAAAATAATGGGGGCGCCACTGTCTTTTACAATAGTAAAAACAATTTAATCAACACATGCACTTTAAATTAGTTCCGTTTCTTCTCTTTTCTGTCGAGCTATAGCTACGTGTCCTGCCCAACTCCACATGAGTCTCTATAAATTTGTCATTAGCTCTAAGACACATTCATAATGATGATGGTGATGAAAATAGGAACCTACCTAAAACAAAATTCCATGATAAAAAAATATATTAAATGGTTTAAGAGAGTATACGTCAGTTCTAAACAGTGGTTTGAAATATGATGTGCTTCATCAATCAACATTATTACTGTAGCATCCAACTTACAAAGTTTCATTTACGATACACACGGTTATATAATATAATATACTCCGTATATAATATAATAATATACGACTGCCTCGGTGGCGTAGAGGGCGCATGCTCGACTGCCAATCAAGAGGTCCCGGGTTCGATCCCCAGGTCAGGCATAGTGTTAAATATTGGATTTTTCCATTAGGAATTATCTAAATAACTGCCTGGAGTCTGGAACTGTGCCCGGTAGATGGCAATAGGCTCGCCCCCTATTACATGGGACCAATAACATACTGGCGAAATGTGGGTGTATCTACTTATGGGACTGAGTTCTGGGTACACCTCTGCCTACCCCTTCGGGAAAAAGGCGTGAATGTACAATAAAGCTGTAACATTTATGTCAATAAATAAATAAATAAAAAAATGTATGTTATGTTTAATATAATATGGGACAACTTCCACACACGGTCATCTGGTCCCAAACTAGGCACTGTACTATGATAACCAGAAGACTGATATACAATACTTATTAATTATATAAGCTTATAACACCCAGACATAGATCAAACAGACATGTTCATGCGCACAAATGTTGAACCCGGGGCCTGCAGCATAGAAAGCAGGGTTACTACCATCTGAGCCAACGAGGCTGTCAATATAATATATAATAATTATATGAGACCAAAACATAACTGAAATTGGCCTTATGTACCATATGCACATACACCTAGTAATCATCATCGTCATCATTTCAGCCGTTGGTTATCCACTACTGAACATAGGCCTCCCCATAAATTGGGGTTTTGCCAATACTCGACACGCTTGGCAGGCGGGTTGTCGAGCGCAGTTCGATGGTTTATTGCAGAGGACGCTGCTGCCCGTTCTCTGGATCTGTTAACCCTTAACCGGCTCTTACGAAAACCACGGGTAGAGGGGTGAAGCACTATTTTAAAGCCGGTAACTCCACGGCTAACGTAGTAATAATTATACCAATATTACCAGCGAAATTACTGGGCATGACGAGTTTCATCAACTAATATCTCGGGGTGACAGGCGTAGTGCAGTGCCACGCAGAATTTTGAATATTAAAACACTGGGTGGCACTGTGTCTGATATGGGCAATCATGATGCTTACCATCAGGCACCTGATTTGCTCGTCTTGTTACTCACTATCATAAAAAAAAGAGATATTTCAACCCCCGACCGATAAACGGAAGGGGTGTTATTAGTGAAGTGTCTGTGTAGCTGACGTGGTGGCGAATTTTCTTAGAACCGCTCCTTAATAATAGTAAGTTTATTTTCATTTGATGTTGAGAGACGTAAGAGCCACATAATAAGGCGTCAGTCACTCTGTAACCACGCGCTTGAACAAATTCATTAGATGATTAATGTAGGAAAATTGATATTTAATAGCGTGTTTCGTGCGTTGTCGCTGCGGCGTCGCATGGTCTCTGCGGCGGTGTCGCGTAATTTATGACACGGTTACCTACAAGTCGGTTAATAAAAGCTGGTGCGGCGTCACTCACACTAATGCAATTTCAATTATCCTATTAATATTATAAGTCTCAAATCTCAGTACGGTGTAAAAAGTCACGTAACAGTAAACAAAACGCTAGCGAGTTCTAACTCGACTCCAGCGCCATCTAGATGACACAAACACAAACACAAAACAGCGTGTATGTTTGATCCGTTTTCACGCTAAAACTGCTGAACCGATTAAGCTGAAATTTGGATTGTAAGATAGTAAGATTTTGGAATAACGCAGGGTACTTATTATCCTAAATGGAAAGGATTAGTTATAGAAATACTAGCTGTCATTGATGAAGGAGTGTGAGTGAAAGGATGAATGCAGAAACGATCCTTGATTCAGTTGGGGGACAGGAGCCTACATATAAAAATAAATAAGGTCTTCATCTTGAGCCGGAAGACGTCCATTGCTGAACATAGACTTCCCCAATAGAATGTCATAAACTATTGATATGGGATGGATTTTGCCGTAATTACAACTCGTGTTGTGCGGCTTGGTGGTCGCAGTGGTTGTAATACTTGGAATCGGAGAACACTGCTGCCTACTCTATAAACCTGTCTTTCTGCCGGGTCTCACGGCTCCAACAGGATGAGAAAGGGGTAGCCCTATTAAATAGCCGGAAACCACACGACTTAACGTCTTTCGAGAGTCAAAGTGACCTTGAAAACATGCCTAAAACTCTAAAATTAAAAATAAAATCAAGGGGACGCAATTGTAGTAGTCGCGCTATACCTACCCTTAAATACTTGATTCTCAGCCGTCTCGCCAGTTTGACGCTAATTGCTGCGCTTACAGTGGGTGGGATTTGTTCTCGCTAACACACCATTAGGAATAAGAACATTTGTCCTAGAGGATTAGTACGCTATCAACCTACTAATTACTAGTTAAAGGGACCAAATGAGAATAAATATGTTTTTTTTTATATTTTTGACCTCTTTGGGCCTCTTAGGGGTCATTTGGAATGGAATAAAAAAAATTGTTATTTCTCAATTGACAAAATTATAAAAGGTGGAGATGTTGTAACAATTGAAAAACGTAAGATAAATTTTTAGGGTTCCGTACCCAAAGGGCGCCTAAGGAACCCTATTACTAAGCCTCCGCCGTCCGTCCGTCCGTCACGGCGCTCTGTCATAAACAGTTATAGCTAGAGATGTAATTTTCACAATATATAGATATGTATTTCTATTGTCAAAAAAATAATCAAAATAAAATAAAGTTCATAATTGAAGGTGCTCTCCAGACAACCAAAGTGTTTAAAGAAAGAAAGAAAATACATTTATTGAGACACACACAATTTCTAGACTCCACATACTACATTTTAGACAGATTATAATTATAATAGATTGTCGTATTATAAGATTTTTTACTGTAATAAGAATAAATTCTTATACTTATTAGAATAATAGTAATAAGAATAAGAATTTTATTTGGTAAGCGAGAAAAGGTGGCACATAGTTACATGGTGAGTAGGAAAGTAGGAACCCTTTATTTGGGAGTACCATTCGCATTTGACCAGTTTATTTTTTGCAGAAAACGTCGACGGATTTCGTTGGTTGTCGCGTTTGTTATTTATCGAAAATAAATAATAGGTAAATAAATAAATATTCGTTAAAAGTGGTTTAATTGAAAAAAAAAACAAAGGTTTTATTAGAACCAAAACCGGCTTTTTATAAAAAAAAATCCCCTCAAAGAAAATTTACTAAATATTTATTTATTTTCAACATTATAAAGATTAGTGAAGAATAATGACAATGTAACGGTTAATAAAAAACGGATACCTACATAAATTCACTGAGAGTTTTTACTGAGCAACCAAGACATCGCCGAGAAAAAGCTGATTGAATTCCAAATTGCAGTCTGGAGGTACCTTTATATACT
This sequence comes from Hemistola chrysoprasaria, assembly GCA_947063395.1. NCBI lineage: Eukaryota > Metazoa > Arthropoda > Insecta > Lepidoptera > Geometridae > Hemistola > Hemistola chrysoprasaria. The sequence continues at coordinate 4,660,011 of OX346731.1, read as the reverse complement.
ACGATCACAAATCGTACCGAATACAATTTAAATAACATAACATCACGCCTTTTTTCTTAAGGGGTAGGCAGAGGTGTCCCCAGGCCCATAGTAGGTACACACACTTCACTGGTTATGTTTTTCGGTCCCATGTGTATGGTGCGAGCCTATTTTCATTAACCGGGCACTACCTATTCAAATTCGAAGCTGTTACCTCATCATCATCATCTTCTCAGCCATAGGACGTCCACTGCTGAACATAGACCTCCCCCATAGAATTCCATCCAGTCCAGTTGTAAGCGGCCCGCCACAGCGTGTTCCTGTTGTCTTTATCAAATTGTCTGTCCACCTTGTAGGAGGACATCCTACGCTGCCAAAGTTCTACGTGCTATGTGCCCTGCCTGTTCTTTGCCATTCCAGAAGCTTGAAGGCGTCCTCCAATGCGGCAGTAAACATTTTTATAGAGATATGATTCTGTACTCGATCCGACATAGTGGCGTTCCCATACAAGCACTTCGATATACCGATAGTCAATAAAGCATCGCTGGAGAGACTCGAGCACCGCCCATGTCTCGATCGAATCAAAGGCCTTCTCATAGTCCACCAACGCTAAATAATGTGACAAATTATAATCCTCGGTCTTCTGTATAGGTATACAGCTACGCCAAGTTTGGCGTAGCGTGTGGTGTAAGGTGTTGGTTTGGATTGGTTATCGTGATGTCACAATTTATTTTTCAGATCGTCCTAAAACCACAGATAAGACTGCCACAATTAACAATCTTCTAAGTGCATTTCTTGTTTTAACATTAAAAGATTTATCCTTACTTAATGTTTATCTGAAATTTATTTCAAAAAATTGCACCTGAATCGTACCACCTAAAATTCCTCCGCTCTAGTAACAAGCAAAGTACGTTAGCACCGAATAATTTGCATTTGCCAAGATCATTTCGAATCTCTGTGGATCTGCTACCTACTTGGAAATGTTCCAGCCCTAATCATTAGCATTTGATGGTAATATCTACGGTTGCGACCCTAATATTATGTTAAATCGCTTAATATCGAGTCCTTTGGTCCATAGCGGGCCTTCATTGATATTATACTATCTATATGCGATGTTAACGAGTACTCAAATTGGGGTCTAACGATGTTGTCCTTAGTACGCGTTTAGAATAATTTAGGCTAATTAAAACATACCGTACGAATTTGTGAGTAAGTACGAATTAGGTATGAGAAACACAGTAATGATTCAACGTCTCGTTGAGTTACTTCGGTCAAAAACTTATATTGAACATTACATAACATAACATACATTCACGCCTTTTTCCCGAAGGGGTAGGCAGAGATGTACCCAGGACTCAGTTCCATAGTAGATACACCCACATTTCGCCAGTATGTTATTGGTCCCATGTAATAGGGGGCGAGAACTGTGGAGTCTGGAACTGTGCCCGGTAGATGGCAATAGGTGCCATCTACCGGGCACAGTTCCAGACTCCAGGCAGGTATTGAGATAATTCCTAATGGAAAAATCCAATATTTAATACTGCCTGATATTTAACGAAAGAATTTAGTAATTAAATACACAATCTGAGCAATAATCTTTATAATTAACGTTTGGCAAAAAGTACACAACACAATACAAGGTTTCAAGATGGTTTCAAGATGGACGACAAGAGTGAGTCGGTTTTCAGTTCACATTATTGAAGATAGATGGCGTGTGGAGTTCAGTGTTGCAATTAATACATTTCAACACTGCCTGACCTGGGAATCGAACCCGGTACCTCTTGATTGGTAGTCGAGCATGCGCCCTCTACGCCGACTTATATTGACTTTGTGAAATATTAAACACACAGACAATCACGCTTTTCTCCGAGGCACATGTGTGCCTAGGACTCAGTCCCATAGTAGGTACACCCATATTTTGCAAGTATGTTATTGGTCCCATGTAATAGGGGGTGAGTCTATTGCCGTCTACCGGGCACAATGCAAGGCACTAGAATTAAGACATTTGGTTTTACTAACAAAACATGGTCAAGTGACTGATTAAATGAATTTTAAAATAAGTAATTAAGTCAATGGTTGCGCGCTAGGTTTGGGCACTGCGCGCCTTTATGACAATATGTGATGTCCTGTAGGTAAATCCTTGCGATAACATTTCCTTAGTTAAAACGGATGAACATTTGAAAGTTTACAGGGCCATATCTGAATACACCTTCTAATAGTATCCTTATAATAAGGACACATTTATGGGAAATAGGTAATCACATCCTTTCAGTTCTTTACGAAATTCGTCATAGTTTTGGAAATGGCCCTGAAGACCCTTTCCAAATATTCACTCTATGTAATATTCTAAGTGAATTCCATACAAAACAAGGAATGCAACTTGTCCCTTACCGCGCCCGACTCCCCGCCGCCACGATGTGTGTGCCAACCTTTGAATACCCTTAAAGCTGAACGCACACCTGTCCAGGCTGAACGCGCCGAACGTATTTTAGAATTCCGTAACATATTATGAAACCTCGCACACCTGTCTGCGTATGAGGTTTCGTAGGATTTCGTATAAAGAATTCTAAAGTTCGTTTCGTTCGTCGCGTTCGTCTCGGATAGATGTGCGTTCACCTTAATATTGAAGTTCAAAAGAGCTAACTACTGAGTAAACTGACATGAGTCAGTGTGTGTGACATATCCATGATTAAGTGAAGGATGTTATCTGATACTCTACTGACAGACAGTCAGATTACGTTTCACTACATAATGTTACTCTATATAGATAGGAAGAGACTTGTTTACAGATGAAGATTTTCTGGTAGGACAAATTCAAATTGAATTTGAATTTGAATTTATTTATATTTTATATTTTTATAGACTAAACGCTTGTAACACAATAAGATTATGGCCCTACATGGAAAAATCCAATATTAAATATTTTGGCTGACCTAGGGATCGAACCCGGGACCTCGGCGTGATGAAAGCACACATTACGCCACCGAATCAGCCATCCAATAACTACCTAAATAACATAAACTATTCTTCCAGGAATAAGGAGATAATGGAACAGCGACGTCAGTAACCTACGTCACGACGCTAATCTCATGATGCCAATTTATCTGACGGGAACTTATCTACAATGGGTGGAACAGATAACCTAAATGTTTATACCTTTAGAACAAAGGTTTGAGTTCACCACTTTCTAGTCTGATTTTCACCTACTTACCTATACATTATTATTACATTATTTAAGATCCTGTACCTCAGAAGGAAAAAAGAAATATATTTAATTTTATTTAACACACAATGGTTTTACAAATATTTGGTATATAGTCTAATAGAACATATTAGGTACATCAACCTGTTTTGCGTGAGACTAATGCCTGAAATAGGTTTCCGAGAAAACCTGTAAGTCTAGGTCATCAGGCCCTCACTCCGCAGATTAATCATCATATAATGAGGGAGGAATCTCGTCATTCAGTGGCTCAGTGGTTCAGGTTTTCTTATGATGAACAATCAGAGATTAAACGCTGCATTGTACCAGCTCAGGATAGTTGCACATAGAGTTTGCCTGGTCCCAATGTAGGTTGGTAGGACAATGGAACTTCCATCCTTGAAGAGATCCATCCTTGTTCTTCACGCACATGTAGAAAGAACTGCAATCTTCAGGGTCGGGGGTGAAACCTTCTTCCGAGCAGATGTGGATGGTGGTTGGAGTACTTGTTTCTAGATGAACGTATTGACATTTAAGTTAATTTTCCGGTCAACAAAAAAAATTACAAAGTACTAAGTAAAAAAAACACATACGTATAAGACGTATATACAGTCACGCCTTGTTCCAGTTACGTTAGGCAGACTCTTCACTTACTTCGATCCTGGCATACGACTTTCACTTTTTCACTTTTATCAAATTCATTCAATACATTCACAAACATATTTTTCATCATCATCATCTCAGCCATTGGAAGACCATTCTATTCTATCTCGTCACGCTGGGCAGGCGCGTTGGCGAGTGCAGTACTTTATGGTTATATGCAGAGGACGCTGCTACCCGTCCTCTGAATCTGTTAAACATTTGCCGGTTCTTACGGCAACCACGGGTAGAGAAGGTAGGGTAAAATTCTGAAGCCCCACAGCTAACCCTTAGGTTAGTCGGTAAGTCGGTAACCCCATGGCTAAACAATAATTACCTGAATTAACAGAAGATGATACCCAGCATGGGTCTACAGTTGAACTGCCTTCTGTCGAAATCTCAGAGATAGCCTCAGTCGTAGAATACTCAGGCTCAGATGAAGCTAAAGAAGTCATTCCTATAGTCGAAGTAGCTACTGGTACATCATTATTCAAAGCCGCGTTGACAGCTCTCAACAAAGGAAAGTCCCCATCACCGCATGTCCCATGGAAGTCATCAGTTTCAATACTCCAGATCATAATACCACTGATGTTGTAGCTCATGGCATATTGAATCTTCAGAGAAATGGAGTCAGCATCGTCGTAAGACACCCAGTTTTGACCGCTGTAAGCGTATGGGACCTTTGCCAGATCATCGTATTTTTGAGTCCAGGATTCGGTTTGCAGCTTTGTGCAAAACTGGAAATGAGAAATGATTATATAAATATTTGCTCAATATATATTTGCAAATAAGATTAAAAAAAAAAGGACATAAAACTCGAATCACCAAATGTGTGGCCACCAAAGGCCTGAATTATAGACGAGTCGTGCGCGATGAAGGCTTTCGTTACGGCCTAATGACTGCCTTTTACATATTATTATAATTTAGATGACAACGGGAACCGTGCCTGCCGCAACACGGACCAAATTTCGTCGAAGTCGAAGACCAAACCTCAACAATTTAATTAACAAAATGTATAAAGCTATAATAAAACCATAATTTAGAAGTTCTTATTAAGTACCAATTTGTCAGTCTCATTACAGACTGCCGAAACACTTTCACAAAGGATCGAGCTCTATTCTCAAAAGGACCCCAAATTTAATTTAAGACATCTGGTTCTCGAGTCTCCGGCTAACTTTTCGAGGAACTCTGGTGTCGGTTGTTGTAACGGATAACTTAAATATAACAGTAACTGTAGGTGTTATCCAACTTTCGTCTTTGTTCAATAAGAGTGGAAATTCGGGGAGGAATAAAGTTACATGTGTTTGAAAAGTTTCACTGTGAGAATTATTTATTTGTTGCTTGTAAGTTGTTGAGATGCTCGCGCACATTCGATAAATCAATTGTGTGCTAATGTAATCCAAAGAGCTTCATTGCTTTCGAGCAATGTGGAACCGATATAAGCAAGGAAACGATATAATACACGCCACACGCCTTTTTGAAGGGTTAGGCAGAGGTGTACCCAAGACTTAGGCCCATAGTAGGTACACCCTCACTTTGCTGGTTACGTTTTTTGTAGTCATGTTATAGGGGCAAGGCAGGCAGTCAAGGAAATACAACATGGGTATATTCTTAACTGCCTCGGCCGCGAAGCACCGTGAGGACCCGGGTTTGATCTCTAAGACTGGAGAAATGAGTAAATTTTTTCAATGAAAAATTCAATGTCCCATTGAAACTTTTTATCTATACTTCTATACTAATATTAAAAAGAGAGAATCTTTGTTTTTTTGTTTTTTGTTTTTTTGTTTGTAACGAATAGGCTCCGAAACTACTGGACCGATTTTAAAAATTCTTTCACTTATGGATAGCTTAATTCAGTGTGAGTGACATAGGCGAGATATAGTGAGATATGAGATTTTGAAAAATATTAGGGATCCGTAAGAAAACTGCAATATTGTGAACCAAGGTGTCACATATATTCATTAATTTGCGTGCGCTGTGAAATCTATTAATGGTAGAATAAAATAATGTACTAGGGGTTTGTAGTACTTACTAATATCTACAAAATAGTCCACGGATATTTCATCCATCTTTTTTGGTTTAGTCACAATAATCGAAACAGACATAATATGAATGCGCTGTAATAAGTATTGGAGGTAGAATAAAGTAATGTACTAGGGGTTTGTAGTACTTATCAATACCTACAAAACAGTATACATAGATTATATCCATCTTTTTGGGTTTAGTCACAATAATCGAAAAAGTGATTATTTTTCATGCGGTGTGAAAACTATCGGTGGTAGAGTAAAGTAATGTACTAGGGGTTTGTAGTAATTATCAATACCTACAAAACAGTATACATAGATTATATCCATCTTTTTTGGTTCAGTCACAATAATCGAAGCAGTGATTATTTTTCATGCGGTGTGAAAACTATTGGTGGTAGAGTAAAGTAATGTACGAGTACTAGGGGTTGTAGTACTTATCAATACCTACAAAACAGTATACATAGATTATATCCATCTTTTTTGGTTTAGTCACAATAATGGAAGCAGTGATTATTTTTCATGCGGTGTGAAAACTATCGGTGGTAGATTAAAGTAATGTACTAGGGGTTTGTAGTAATTATCAATACCTACAAAACAGTATACATAGATTATATCCATCTTTTTTGGTTTAGTCACAATAATCGAAGCAGTGATTATTTTTCATGCGGTGTGAAAACTATTGGTGGTAGAGTAAAATAATGTACTAGGGGTTTGTCGTTTTTATCAATACCTACAAAACAGTATACATAGATTATATCCATCTTTTTTGGTTTAGTCACAATAATCGAAGGAGTGATTATTTTTCATGCGGTGTGAAAACTATTAGTGGTAGAGTAAAGTAATGTACTAGCGGTTTGTAGTACTTATCAATACCTACAAAACAGTATACATACATTATATCCATCTTTTTTAGTTTAGTCACAATAATCGAAGCAGTGATTATTTTTCATGCGGTGTGAAAACTATTGGTGATAGATTAAAGTAATGTACTAGGGGTTTTTAGTATTTACCAATATCTACAAAATAGTCTACGGACATTATATCCATCTATTTTGGTTTAGTCACAATAATCGAAAGTCATTATATGCATGCGATGTGAAAAGTATTGGTGGTAGAATAAAGGAATGTACTAGAGTTTTGTAGTACTTATCAATATCTTCAAAATAGCCCACGATAAATTTATACATGTGTTAAGATTTGGTCATTGTAACAGAAATAGTCATTAATTTGCGTGCGCTGCGTAAACCATTAGGGTTATATCTATTAAAATACAATGTATCACGAATTTACTCCTGTTAAACGTTCACTATACCTACTTCTGCTACCCGTGCGAAGCCGGGGCGGGTCGCTAGTTTATAATATACTTAAGAAATCAATGACAACAGGAGTCTGCCCAACTGTGAGCAAAAATTTACATTGTTTTGGTCTACTATTTCTTTCAGTTGTAAACTGGTAGAGTATGCGGGGAACAGGTGTTCATACCCTGTTGTCATAGGAGTAAGACCTCATGTTAGCTGGCATGATCACCAGAGTGCCAATGAGTGGAATTTAGAAGAAGCTCAAGATTAGCTAAGTGGAGAAAGAATAACCGGAGAGCAGACTCGGGCCAATAACCATGGCCTATCCAATCAAGGAAGACGCATCAAATTCTAATTGCAAAGAAGAATAAGAAGGAAAAAATGGATACAAATACTTTCACACGGGGTATAAATACATTGGCCAGTCCAATCAGGGTTTTACAGTAAGTTAATCACCTCGTGTCCAGCTTCGAAATTATAGCACCTGAGTTCAAATCATGAGATTTGTACAATGGTTTTAATACATATTATGGACGTTACCGAACTTCGGAAGGTATGTAAAACTGTTGGTTCTGGCTATAGTAGTCATTGATGACGTCAGTCAAATCGTCCTAGCGTCAGTCGGTCAGAGACGTTCGGATGACCTGAAAACGCTGTCACGACTCCATAAGAAGAAGAAGTTACCTCGTTGTATCCAATGACGCCGTTCGTAGCAGTATACGGTCCAGCAAGTCCAGGCCCTAATGCTGGAGCCCTGACTCCAGGATTATCAGCGTTGGATAATGTAAACGTTCTGCCGTAGAATGGAACACCGATTATCAACTTCTCTGGTGGTGCTCCTACGAATGGAAGTAAATATACCGATAAGAAGTGAATTAAGTGAGAAAATCTCTTACTCAGTTTTTTCTTTCAAAGAACAGGTCGTTATGTACTTATTGTGAGGAGAAATAAAGGTTTTTCTTTTTTCAATGCTACACCCAATGCCCACTCAGTCAAGCGCTTATTTCTTCGTTTACCAGTACTAGAAAATAGGCCACGTCGCCGAGCGCCCAAAAAATATGAGGGTTTAGTTGGAATATCAGGCGAGCTAGCTAGAAGTGGCTAAGAATAATACAACAAATGTTAGAATAGAACCGAGCCCAGCAACAGTGGGATAGCATAACATACCTAAAAGAGAAAACTTGTACTTTATTTTAAATTACATGGGACAACTTCCACACACTGTCTTCTGGTCCCAAACTAATCTTGTTACCTTTACTAGGGATGGCGCCAGTGACTGAGCCAGTGGACTCAAATATCAAGAGCTCATGCTTTTCTTCTATATCATATAAAAACGAGGTAAAAGAAACGTAAATAAATACCTTGATCCAGCCAATATTTTAAAGCCACGTCAACAGTGTAAAGGTCGTCCTTGTCAGCATCATCATCGCCCTCCCCCTTGTGCAGCGGTGAATTATGACCAGTGACTGGATCCCACGCGCCGTACAGGTCGTATGTCATCACGTTTATTAGGTCTAGATATCTAGAGAAACAATTTTAAACTTTAACTTAAAAGTTGTTGTTTTCACAGTAGCAAGGGATTATAAACTTGAATCAACATTATCATTATCATCAGCCGGAAACGTCCACATCTGAACGTAAGCCTCTCCCTCATAGTGCGTCATTCTGCGTAGTTGCTCCCTGTCTGTATCCACCGCGAGCCTGCGATCCTAATTAGTTACAAAGACATTTTACCTTTCTAATAACACTGTGCACTGTCAAATTTGGAGTAGAGAGAAAAGAAAAAGGATAGAGCTGCGAGTGGTTCTCACTCGGGACCGGCACAGTGCACAGTCTACTTAGTAAGTTTATCATAATATCTTTGGTTAGTAACCGGACTTCGACATTTGCAGTTAATGTCAAATCAAGTTAATAGTCATTGAAATGATAGTCACCGAGAACGCCAATAGCCCCACAGGTCATCGGTCTACCGCATAAACTTGAATATTAGATATTAATTTTTAACTTGAGGTAACGCCTGCCAAAAATGGCGAGTCAATACTCGCTTCTCTTCGCCCATTCCCAATGAACAACCCCAATGGGGAAATCTATATAGCAGTGGACTTCCAACAGCTGAGATGATGATGATGATGAAGAGGTAACGCGTAAAAACGCTTTCATGAAGAATATTTAAAAGACAAGACAGATAGGAATGGTGTCTTCTCGTGTCGGAAATCAAGACTCCGTTTGGGTCCTCGCTTAATTAGTTAGATTATAATAATAATTTTCAGCTGACCTAGAAATAGCAGGAATATCATAAGAAAGCGAAGCCATATTTCTAACAGAAGACACTGCCGCACTCAGCATCAGTCCAGCTTTATCAAACTCCTCTCTCAGCTCCTTCAGTAACTGGATGTAGTTGTCAATATCGGCTTGACCGTTGACAGAGTCCCTTCGGTTGGGATACTCCCAGTCGACATCGAGGCCGTCAAAACCGTGTGTTTGTAGCATTGCGATGGAGGTGTTTATGAAGTTCTGGCGCAATGATGCGCTTGCTGCCATCTGCAGGGAAAACAACAAAAATATTTTATCAATGGCGAAAGTAAGTATCTGCGACGATGTGTCGGAAGGCGGAAACTCTCTTGGCTTTGCAATGGCCATGGAGTTAAGAATGTGGAACAACTGTTTAGACTTTCCCTGGACAAGGAGAACTTCCTGACGACCTTCAGTAGTATAGAAGCGCTTAAGGGGCTGTAAAGAGCTAATTACTAATTATTGTTTTCGCAAAAATGTACAATAAAAAAATATACAATCTGATTAGACCGCTTAGTCTATTAAAATATAAAATATTATGAAAAAAGGAAGTGTTTATCAATTTCGATACAAGTCTAATATTACGATTAGAATGAATTCTACTAGACTTGTCTATTAGACTTGTCGGTAGGTAGAATGTGAAATACATCACCTATAGATAAACACACATGCTCCTATAGTGCGTTAGGCAGATGGGATAGAAAATTTCGTCCCACTACGCGCAATGATGCGGAGGGTCCGTGGTTCGAATCTCGCCTAAGCGATTAGACCGAGTCTATAAAAACATTAAATAAAAAATATATATGTTAGAAAACAAAAAAATTCAGTTATTTGCAAAATCACCCAATCTAATTTAAAAAATGCACATCCACCAACTAGTATATTATTGTTTCCGTAAATAATTGAAAAATTCAGATTGATTGACCAACATTTTCGTGCCATTTTGAATCGTTTAAACATATTCATGATTTTTTAATGAAAATATATCGTGAAGAATTTTTTTATTTGATTTCATGCAGTGGATCAAACACTTTTCATTGCTAGAAAACTCTTAGGTGGCACTTAACGAAAAATATTTTTATTAAAATGGTTTCAAAGTTTAGCTTTTATCGTCATATCACACGAGCACATTTGAAAGACAAATAACAAGAAAACAAACAAATTTACTTTTAATATTCCCAATCCCAACTTTGATTTATGAGATTTCAGCGCAGCAGTTATTACAAAACTAATATTCTACTGTTCAACGATATTGAACATAACTTTAGGAGCAGAATATGAAAACATACAACTGAAAATTTCGCAGAGCCTTCGTTCCACCCGCCGACTGCCAAAATAGTTTTCAACTTCGGATTTTTCTGTTTGAGCCCGTTGAAAGCGGCAAAGTTATCTGAAAGTTGAAAAGACTATGTTTTAAGTTAACATTAGGATATTTGAATAAATTAAAAAGTCTTACACACATCACACACCATCATCAGTCGGAAGACGTCCACTGCTGAACATATGCCTCCCCCATACGTAGAACGTCATTAAACTATTAATATGGGAGGATTTTGCCGTAATCACCACGGTTGGCAAGCAGCTTGGTAATTGCAGTAGTTAGTAGTAGTAGTAGTTTTGTAATGGTAGGCCTCTTTAACAGGGGGCCGCCTGGGGAAGTACCAGTTATTTATCCGCCAAGCAGTAATGTGCAAACATTACTGTGTTCCGGTATGAAGGGCAATGTTAACAGCAAAATTACTGGGCATGATGAGATTCAACAACTTATATCTCAGGGTGACAGGCGCAGTGCAGTGCCGCGCAGAATTTTGAATGTTAAAACACTGGGTGGAACTGTGTCTGATATGGGCAATCATATGATGCTTACCTTGAGAATACTTAATGTCGGCGACCGCTGCTGCCCTCTCTCCGAAAGACCCGGCAGAGGGACATCCCTCTGCGGGGTCTCACGGCTCCCACATAATAAGAGGGTGGCCCTATTATAATGCCGGGAACCACAAGACATGACATCTTAAATAGTCTTACACATTACAGCTATTTCAATAATTAAAATCTAGCTTTTGATAGAATAATAGTTAAAACTAATTTTCATTTTACAAATTACACTGCGAACATAAGATCTACTTCATTAGTTTTCGTGATTATGTAAATGTGTGCTGTAGGTACAGCACACATTTACATAATCAAACAGGTAAACAGGTGTTTACCTCACCTCCCGCAAAATTATACGGAAAATAAATCACTTAGAGTAGCGCAAGGTCATTAACTAACGATTTTTTTTTATGATAGTAATAAGACGAGCAAATCAGGAGCCTGATGGTAAGCATCATGATTGCCCATATCAGACACAGTGCCACCCAGTCTTTTAAAATTCATAATTCGGCGCTGCACTGCACTGCGCCTGCCCTTCATACCGGAACACAGTAATGTTAGCACATTACTGCTTGGCAGATGAATAACTGGCAAAGGTGTGGTGCTTCCCCAGGCGGCCCCTAGCAAAAGAGGCCTACCACTACAATACTTATATACGATATACTTATATCCAAAAGGTACACCAAAACAGTCCAAACTTTCATATATATCCTTTCAATAATGTGAAGTTTGTTAGAGATGAGGAGTCCAATTTATTATAATAATGACTTGGCATTATAAACCAAAATTGAAGTATAAATTTTAAGCTATTTACTCACTCCTTCCCCAATTATCAGGCAAATCCAGATACGGATCAAGGGATATAACATTCCCCTGGTTGTCCAGACCAGCGAACGTGTAAACCGCATGTGTACACAGGTCTGGATTTATATCAGCCACGTTGAACTTCCCCGGTCCCCACCTGTAGGTCGCCCATGTACCGTAGTAGCACATCACATATTCTGGAAAGAGTTGGGTGAATTTATCGGATATGTGGAGTTAAAGAATCGGTAAAAAATTTTTTGAAAAATTTACCGGCTTCTCAAGGTATTAATCTAACAAAACACTAAAACGAAAAAAATCTCTAATTGCGAGCCAGCTTCGCAATGTCGATACCTAGCTTTATATTTAATCATGTTTTAAAAGTAAGTACATAAGAACACAAAAAGAGTTAAGTGTAAAGATTTCGAATGTAGACCATGGACTGGCAAGCGCAGAGTAGGACGCAAGACAAGACAACGCAAGACAGACTTTTAAAACAAACATAACATACAATCACGGCTTTTTCCCGAAAGGGTAGGCAGAGGTGTACCCAGGACTCAGACCCATAGTAGGCTCACATTTCGCCAGTATGTTATTGGTCCCATGTAATAGGGGGCGAGCTTGCCATCTACCGGGCACAGTTCCAGACTCCACTTTTAAAACAGCTAAGTGTAATTTTGATGTGTCGTCATATTCCTATTAAGTTATTTTATTAGTTAAATTACTAAATAAATTTAACAGGAACTCGGGAATAAATTCAACCCAAAGCGTAATTTAAACTTGACATTAACTTACTTTCAGCCGAAACATAACTTAACGCAAGAACAAACACTGCACAAAATTGTAACGTTATCTTAAGGATCATTTTCACTCAAATATCTACTATTTCCTTAGTTTGTTCTATATCCAATGACTACGGAGACCTTCCAGTTGTAATTTATAGACCAACACTTGTGCTTATCTTGAGTGGCCGATTTGTGGCGATTACTTGGTTCAGTAATTGCTCAGACGTGATTGTAGAAATAGGCAAAGAAAGTTATATTGCAATACTTACGAGTACATTGCATATTTATGTAAATTTATTAATTATACCTATAGACGAGGTAGGTTAGCATTTATTTATGTATATAGATTACTAGCTGTGCCCCGCAGTTTCACTCGCGTAGACATCGTTCCCGTAGGAATATCGGAAAAAAGTCCCCTACGTGTTATTCCAGGATCTAAGCTACCTGCATACCAAATTTCAGCCCAATCTGTTAGGTACTTTTGACGTGAAAGAGTAACAAACATCCATCCATCTATCAATCTAACCAAAACCGCGCTATTTGGCGCTCAAGGTGAGTTAGAACTCGCAATGTATTGTTCACCTGTTAAAAACATAAGCTTTTTATATTGCACTGAAATTTGAGATTTATTTAGTAGGAAAAGATGTATTTCCATATAGAGGTAAAACAAAAAGAGGCTACCCGGCCTCTTTTTTCAATGACTCTCTTAAACTATTCTAAAATTCACTTAGAATGGGATTTATTTCTCTACACCTATACATTTCTTGACCACGATTACTTCTGTACATGACCGTTGTTTATATAAACTTATTGTTATATATTTTGTTTTTATACTTTTGGTGTAAGTGCGATTGCGATTATCGACATATAACAAGCATACTGACTTCCCAAACAAATTAATCGATCAGTAGCTGTATTCTGTACAGGAAGCTAAATATGTTTTTTTTTTATAATTACTTAAGTTTGGAGGATAAACATGTCTCTATAAGTATTACTACCTTCAATCTACAACAAAAGTTCGATAACATTTCACACAGGGTTGCAGACCTGTAAATAACCTGACTTAGACCGTCATCCTCAATAAATTATGTTGCAGTTCTTATCAAAAATCAATCAACTTGTTATAATTTACTTTAGTGTTAGATAGGTATATCATATACTAGATAGATAAAAATAATAATGTTATCTTCGATAATACCAGGAATCAGTTAATGGAATAGTAGAATAATATTGTGACGAAATAGAAAATAACCAAACAATAAACAAACAAAAAACATGTCTAGAGTTAATTTTATCGGAAGTCGGTACTTGTAGTATGAAGTTCTTAGTTATAATAATTAATTTAGGAATATACAAAGTTTTAAATTTAGAAATAAGAAATTTGTTACAACATAATATGTTAAATGAGGCAGAGTGCCTTTATTAAAAAAAAACTAAACAATAGAGCTAGCTCCTAATAAACACCACACAATATCAGTTTTTAATAATTATTTATTCATACTCCGAACAATACCACGCTCAAGGTTCAACGAATACTGCCCAAAGGCCCATGTTACGCAATAGAGATGGAATAAACATCGGCAATATAATGGAAAATTAGAAGTGTTCCTAATCGATGGATTCCCGCTTTACACTACTGACAATCTTCTACCCTAACTAAATATATAGCCATACACTTCGAAAATCCACAGGCCGACATGATAGCCTATAGAAAATCCATCATAAGTTAATTATGATATGAAGAGATTTTTTAAGGAACTAGATTTAATTCAAAATCTACTAAGTTCTTTGGACTAAAATTTTACTAATATTATATTATATTATTATATTATAATAATAAAAATAATAATAATTAATATTTATATTAGAACATAGATATAAAAATACACATAAAATAGTATTCGAAAATATAATACATATCCCGGCTCTTCCGCCTCGAGCTTATTATAAGCTTGACCTATCGCAGTCTTTCGGCATTTTTGAGCGCCCACATCAATTTAAAACGTGAAAATATCCAACTTGAACCGTACCTTTGAACGGAGCAATATTTCGAGGAGGAAAAATCCCCAACTACATTTTTAAAATCTCATTATTTCGACTTGAAACCCATTAAGGTTTCGCCGATACGCTGGAACTTGATTGTTTACAAGCATTCCGGGAATTGATTACGAAAATCTAAAACGAGTGGATTCCTTGTGAAGAGCTGGAGAAAATTGAATTTTTTAAAGCCATACGTGGCGTTTTATGTCGGCCGCGGTCTAGTTTTATTCTGGAAAAACATTGCGGTAATAATTTAGCGAGTCCGACGGGCGGACGTTCAAATAAAAGTCCAAAAAATGTCTGCACTCCACATGCGCTTTTTCGGACATTCCCTGCGTAGGCTGATATCTACGTACTACCGGTACACGCTGTCGTAGCCTTTACATCTACGTTTACCTATTATACATGAAAGGTCTGGTACTAAAATTCAGACTGACCGACGAGCAGCCGTAGCCAGCAGGTGAACTCTTGCTAGTTATGCGTCTGAACAACCATAGAACCGAGCTCGTAGGCATAAGGCACAGATTTATGGAATATATATATAGGTATTATGTAGTTATGTACTCGTATGTATCCATCGTCCAAATCCGTACATATTGCGCATAGTTTTTTTCATCTGGGACGCTTCTGCGGCAACAGCAAAATGGATTTCGTGTGGATTTCAAAAAGTTCTTTGTTCGGATATTGACTTTGAAGAGTTTTTAGCCGTTTTTTCATTGGGAATAGAGGCGGCCTGTGTCTCTCGTTCTTTTGTGGCGTTTTCTTGCCAATTGATGAAAGGTAAATGTCTCTCTATCTACGCTTCGGTGGAAAATTGGACCGTTGTGTTCTATGCAGGCTTCAGCCTGCATAGAAGGGATAGTTTTCTGAATATACCTCGAGTATAATGTATTTAAGGTCGCAGTAAACATGCAGTTTACTAGTCGCTTTACACGGAACTCTACCTTTATAAGTACCTACATAAATAGTCAGGCTAACAACTAAAAGGAACGTAAGGTAAGGTTTCAAAATTTTTTTTTTACCTTAATTGTCATATTATAATCGATTAGTATAGATCGGAAGTGGAAGAAGCGAAAGTTGTATGTCAGGATCGTAGCAAGTGGAAAGAAATAGTCTCTGCCTACCCCACCGGGAACAAGGCGTGACTGTATGTATGTATGTATGTAGTATAATAATGGCCGCATAATTGTTTTATGAATGAGTTTGAATTGAGGTTATGTGTACACTTGAATTAATAAGTTGTTGATGATGTCATGTTAGAGAATAACATCAAGGGAAATAATATAATAACACGTGCTAATTAGGGGAGGATGACTAAGGCCGGGCCAAATGGAGGAGGAAAAGTCGAAGAGCAGACCCTGGCTATAGTCGGATGATTTTCGGATCTGAAATGTGGTCTCTGACTGTGGGCCTTGTCAGCAGGCTCAAAATAGCGCAACGAGCTGTGGAGAGGGCTGTGCTCGGAATTTCTCTACGAGATCGAATCAGAAATGAGGAGATCCGTAGACGCACGAAAGTTATCGACATAGCCCAGCGGATTATCAAATTGAAGTGGCAATGGGCAAGGCACATAGCACGTAGAACTGATGGCCGATGGGGCTGCAAAGTTCTCGAATGGAGACCACGGACTGGTAAGCGCAGCGTAGGACGTCAAGGACGACAAGGTGGACAGACGATCTGATAAAGACGTCAGGAACACGCTGGAGGCGGGCCGCTTACAAACGGACTGGATGAAAATCTATGGGGGAGGCCAATGTTCAGCAGTGGACGTCCTATGGCTGAGATGATGATGATGATGATGATGATGAATAACTTAAACCGCCGAGCGCCGAACAGGAAATGCACGGATTGTTGCAGCAACAGCAGAAGGCGCGCGGAGTTGTTGTTACAACGGCGCAGAGTTATGGACGCACCCCTAAGGCAAATTTCACATATACCAGATTTACTTGAGCGCGTATTCTAGAGTATTATGTGCCTAGAAAAAAAATACACCTGAAAATTATTTTACCTACATACTATTCATATATGAAAAAAAATGTAACAGCGCTTCGACGGATCGTGAAAAATCGTTAGATATTTCAAGCTTGCCGCACCACAATATATGCTAACAAACTGCACTTTACCACCAGTGCTATAATTCTCGAAGGATAATCGAACTCGATCGCTATTCATATAAGTGCAACTGGTCTTCTGTGGTAAGACAAAGTTTAGTTAACGTTTCGCTAACACTATAAGTATTACAATACGAATAAGGAAAGAAAAATTTCACCCATGGACGGGATAATAAGTAAGTAAGGGACTATAAGTATTGACGATATAGCGTAGCGGTTTACGTTTTGTCAATGTTGTCAATGTCAATGTTACGCTGCATTGTCGTTACGACGCTGCTAAACTGATGCTCCGCCAACGCTGTGCTGACTGGTATCAAATTTTGCGCTGCGTCAGCGCTACACCAATGCTACTTGACCGCTACGCCGAATTTTGCCTATGCTATTATTGCGCTGTATCGGTGCTATATCAATGCTACGTGACCGCTACGCTGACTTTTCCAATGCTATTTTTGCGCTGCATCGGCGCTACACCAATGCTACGTGACTGCTACGTCGACTTTTGCCAATGCTCTCCAAGATCATTGATCGAAACGATCACGAGTTCCATGAGTAATATTGCGGTCCATGAAATTGTTTAGGGCTGGCGGATTGCTAACGAATGCTATTGCAATATATTTGAATACCGTCCGGTTTTTTTAACATTCGTCGTGCAGAAATTGGATCTTTTGTAGCTTTGTAACGCTGATGGTGCCGTTTCACTGATAGTTTTCAATCAGGATTCGTGTTTATCCATTGGAATACCACAGTGTGGAAAAATACTTACTCGTTGGTACTTATAGACATATCCCAGTACTTCATAGCCGATTCCTCTTCCCTCCAATACCAAGGTACCTATACTTTCAGCTAATGAAATTTCAAATCGAAATTTGCTTACATTCAAAACTAGCGTTGCTCTATTCAGCCCTATCTCATGCATCTTTTGCGTCTTAAAAAAATAGGTACCAGAAAAATACCGCAACTTCGTTTCCGTGGGAATTTCCCGCGATCCTTTCTTATTTCTTGTTTAAATTACCATTCTTCGTTGTAGCTCCAACGAAGGCCCTAAAGTCCATCAGTGAGTTTGTGTCAGAATTATTTTGAGTATTATTATAGTTTTCAATCAGGATTCGTGTTTATCCATTGGAATACCACAGTGTGGAAAAATACTTACTCGTTGATACTTATAGACATATCCCAGTACTTCATAGCCGATTCCTCTTCCCTCCAATACCAAGGTACCTATACTTTCAGCTAATGAAATTTCAAATCGAAATTTGCTTACATTCAAAACTAGCGTTGCTCTATTCAGCCCTATCTCATGCATCTTTTGCCTCTTAAAAAAATAGGTACCAGAATAATACCGCAATTTCGTTTCCGTGGGAATTTCCCGCGATCCTTTCTTATTTCTTGTTTAAATTACCATTCTTCGTTGTAGCTCCAACGAAGGTCCTAGAGTCCAACAGTGAGTTTGTGTCAGCCTTATTTTGAGTATTATTATTAAGAAAATCTATGTAAGTTGATCAAAATAAATGGTTTTGAATTAAATTGAATAGTCAGTGTGTTTGGTGAGGTTGTTGTTGCTTCGCCACAAAGTTATTTCGCACCACTTTTTTCATACATTAGATATTTTGCCACAAGCACATAAAAACACAGGTCACAGGTCAAGGATAGCCCTTAGGCTATCCTCACCGAAGCTTATCCTTAGCAAAGTAGTAAGCTACTCTACACGTCTCAAAGGACTATCATCAAACCAAGTTCTAGAGAATTTTGTTCGATTACATTACTTTGACAAAAGTGTGGTATAAGTTTATGGTAGCTCACTCATGACTCATGATAATGTCGTAACAGCCTGTAACTATTTCATCGAGACGTCTATTAGCTAGCTATAAAGCTATGTATTCCAGAATATGTACCTAAACTAAATAAAGATATTATGTTGTACAAGAAAATGCAATAAAACACAACTCCCGTAAAGTAAACAGGGTCAAACATTGTAAATATATCGTCGAACATTCCATACAAACATTGAACTTATCTTATATCCGCTATGATAACCAGCTCATTTCCTTTTTGATCTATTACGCGAGTTTAATGTTGTTGCTAACTATAGCATTATTTTGTTTAATTTTGCTAAGTTATGCTACGAGTAAGATGATTTACGACTAGATGTGCCCCGCGGTTTCACCCGCGTAGTTCGTTCCCGTGGGAATATCTGGATAAAAAGTACCTTATGTGTTATTCCAGGGTCTACGCTATCTACATACCAAATTTCAGCTCATACCCTTCAGAAGTTTTAGCGTGTAAACGGAACAAACATCCATCCATCTAACCAAAACCGCGCTAGATGACGCTGTAGTGGAGTTAGAACTCGCTAGCGTTTTGTTCAACTGTTACAAACGTAACTTTTTGCATTGTTTACAGACAGGTTACAGACCTCAGGCCGGCAAGCGTACCGTAGGACGTCCACTTACATGGTGGACAGATAACCTATTGAAGACCGCAGGAACACGCTGGATGCAAGGTTGTATACTTACAACTAACTGAAAGAAAGAAAATAATAATAAGAAATCTACAACTGAGATGATGATGATGATGATGATGAATAAGGTAGGCATACTATACCGTATATATACCGTATATAGATACATATTTTAAGTCACGGTATAATTATTCAAGTAGGTACTTGACTGTTCAAGAACTTTAAACCTGATATAACATTTTATCCACCGACCGAGAAAAGCAATGGGTGTTATTTTTATTTTAATATAAAATAATCTTTTCAGAAATTACTAGACTTAGTTTAATAAATAAATTGTTAAAGCATACATATATACGCTTAGTGAAAAGTTCCATACCTAGATACCAAGAACATACAGCGCCATCTATTAGTTCAGTATGGAATGTGAGCAAAGTATGGAAATATGCAGTAAAATGGCCATAACTTTGGATTGCGTTAACGTAGAAGTATGATTTTTTTACAGCCACAAGGGGCCGCAGATCTGAGTAGTTGATATCAATTTCAATTTGATACCTCTACGCGTTCCCTTTAAAGTGTCTTGACAGACGGACAGACAGGCAGACAGACAAAGTGATACTATAAGGGTTCCTTTTTTCCTTTTGAGCTACGGGACCCTAAAAATACTTTAGAGTATAACCTCGCAACATCACAAAAAACAGACTAACACAGAATTTACAGTGTATGGGATAATAATTAGTAGTTACTTTTTATGTCAGTCGCAGTTTAAAAGTAGGCGGCAGATGGACAGTCGCATCACAAAAATATTTCATCAATTCATTGACCAGTGACAAAATATTTTTTGAATGATTTTTTATTAATTATAACAATTAAATATAGTTTTTTTTTGTTTGAGTGATAATTTATTGTTAATGGTAATTGGTTTGAAGTTAGTAGAAAATGAAGTTGCCAATAATATGTTTGTGTCTTGTGTTTGTGACTGAATCGTGGGCGGAAAATAATTTTACTTTCACTTATAGCAGTAAGTATTTTATCATAATGTACGTGTGTATGCTTGTTAAATTGTAACTTATTACAGGAAAAAATATACTTAGCCTTAAGCAATTGAGTTGACAATAAGAGAGCCTAAGAAAAGTACAAAGACCTAGAAATACACCTTTAGTGATAAATAAAAGTTATAAATGAATCGGTCTTTCTAAACATAAGCTAACTACAAGAAAAACGCTTAAGGAACTTGCTTTATTATTTCTACTATCTACCCGTTTTATAATATTTAGTTTGGTTACATTTGAAGTTTCAGTGTTATTCACAAGGTGCTGTTAAGTTTGTATAAAAAATAATTCCAGTGGCTTCAAAATGCAAGGAGCACATTTGCCGACGCGGCTACGTATACGACACCTTTTACCAGATAGACGAAGAAAACCTCGAGCACGCCACCATCAAGATCGACGACTCAGTGATATCTTACTTCGAAATGCATATCGCTCTACAGGCGCCGAGCAATGGACATATTTTACTATCGTCCACTGAGCGACCCGGGTTGAAAGACCCGGTGTATGAAATCGGTGAGTTTTAAAAAAAAAAATACCTACTGATTCTGTAGATTCTTATATATCGTGGAATACTGAGTGTCTGTGGCGTGGAAAACCTGTAATACAAATTTGATAATGAGAGAGCCTCATACAACCCACAAAGAAGTTATGTGGAAGTTGAGATAATTTGGGTCATGATCATTCTCATGTACTATAATAAACACAGTATTATTATCCTGGTCATCGGTAAAGTTTATAAACCGTCCAACGTCTTCTCAAGCAAAATAGACGCTGGATGCAAGTCGCTTACACTTTCAACTTGACTAGATAGAAATCTAATGATCTAAGTGTGTAAAGTCTTTGCCTCGTACCCAATAATGGCACTGACAAATACCACGACGAAATGCAATGTTTCATCCTCGACTCTTGACTAATTTCTAACCCATCACTGTTTATATTATAATCAATATTTAAAACATATATATCACCTCTCGTGAAAAGAATAACTGCCGGAAGTCCTTATAATATCTATCGTCATAATAATATCAAACCACACTATCGTTTTATGCATTTCCGCTAGTACACTGACCTTACTCTGATTTGATTAGACTAGATTTGAGTTCTAATTTAAACGTTCAAAGTAATAAGTTATTCTGGACTGCTCAACAGTGATCGGGGGAGGCGGCAATAAATTCACGGAACTAAGGCTGAATCAGAAGACGAACGCAAGAGCTTCTGCCAAGACTCCAGGCATCCTGTCCGCTGTTGACTTCACTGCTTTCTTTATCAGAATATCTGATGGTAGATATAACTTTTAACACCGCTTTCCGACAGATACGTCCAGGTTTTTTTTCTATATTCAGTGGCTTAAGGACTTTAATACTTGTTCACGTGCTTTGACCGCTATGGACAGATTTTATATATGTGTGTCTGTTTCAGATGGTCTGGTAGAATTTGGGAAAGAAGGTGAAAGCGTACCAGTGTTACGCTTCTACGACGCTCATACTTTGCCAGTGAAGTACTTCAGCTTTGCTTCATGGACGGGAGTTGAAGCCAAGTTCCTTTATGATTGTCCTAATCCTAATTCGGTTGATGGTAAGGTGACACATGATATTTACGTAATTAAAGTAGATTTTGCATAAATTAATTCCCAGTTTTGTGTGATGATGGTACGATAGGGACTTATCATAATATGTAGAACCTACTATAACTGGGTTTTTCGCGAATTAAGCACAAATTATTTTTGGTGGGCACAGATTTCGCGGTCAAATATAATCTATCAGTTGTCTCTTTCGGTTGCGTTAACTATGAAGTTTAACTATGATTTTTTCACAGCAGGAAGAGAAAGTAGACTTAAGTATTTGTTAATATTAATTTTAACTTGTCGGACAGTCTTGAAAGTCTTGGCAGACAGTCGGACAATAATTGAGTATTTGAAAAAAAAAATGTCGTATTTATCAAGTTATTTTGTAAGTTTAATGAAAATTATGTATTATCCGATTCAAAAACACTTTAAAAATATATATTTTTAATTACAACCAATTCAAAATTAATACAATTCTAATAGGAGTCACTTGTTCACGAACGCGTTACGAGTGGTCGCCATGATTGTGACGTCATTATGTTATAGTTATGTATGGTACTTTATAACATTTTGACGTCACTACAGGTCACGAGCTCGTTCGGGTAATAGTACCCGAACCCGACCCGAAGCAGTGAACCCGAAATCGCCGATAGCGGCGTGTTTTCGGTACTGGATTAAAAATGTTTTTTTAATTTGATATAACTTTGTAATTATGGCGAATATGATCTTTCCATTTATGCCAAAATCCTATAAGAGTAAATTTTTGAGGTATGGAGTCCGAAGAGGAAAGAATAAACTTGGTACTCATACTTTCAGAAAAAACTGCCAACTCCCAAGTAGTAGCGCCGGCGATGTCAAAATCGGATGAGCTGAAGAGAGACCTGCTGCTGTCGAGGCTACCATCGATACCGCCAGCTCCAACGGTGTTGGTTGAACTAGGAATCAAGGTCACCCACGTCAAGCTTAATGCTATGGACTCCATTCTCACTACTAGAGCCTCTGTGCTTATGGTAAGTATTTAATCATTTTAGTGATGACTTGAAGTAAATTATAGAAATGAAATTGAAATATAAATTAAAAAAAAATTTAATTGCATAGCGCTGGCTTCGAGCAATATGACAGTGGGGCTCCTTGCCAGACCATGGCTCATCCCTGAGAATGTGCCCGAACACCTGCCTTAGGGAGGGTCTTTACAACGCCTAACGCCACAATAAACTCAAAAGTGTGCGCAAAATATATATTTTTTTTTTCATTTCATTTAGTTTGTATCATAGCACAGCCATAGCACAGAATATTTGACCATAGTTCAAACTAAGAGCTCAAAGAAGTGCCATCGTACATTTTAAGAAAACCTATCTTCGGGATTTTGATTTTGGATACCTACCTAAATTGTTAAGACAAAATTAAAAAAAATTAGGCCGCTATGTTCTTCCATAATAACTATTCTCCTTATCCCAATAAGTTAAATTTATCGTAGTCTTTAATTCCTTAGAAGACAAACGTCAAATGTTGACCGTGAAATGTAATAGACCTCTTAACTTGCAGAGTTGGATTGATGTCAACATGTCATGGAATCCGACGAAGTATAACGGTACGACCAGCCTCCAGTTTCGGCAGGGACAGATATGGCGACCAAAGTTCTTCGTTTTCAAGTAAGTATCTTGGAATAGTGAATGTCCCATGGTATATAAGAAATGACGATCACCATCGGGACCTATATGTGGACCTAGTTATACTACTACTAGTACTATAAAAACGTTTGCTGGATCTCACGAAGGTAGCCTCCATCATTATGTCGAGGCTATTCAGTTCCTCGACAACACAGACCTAGAGAGACGACTAGAACAGACTAAACCTTTTGAGATAGGAAAGAAAACATTCTTAGAAGATAATGTTTACGTGGCAATTTTTAGAATTAAATTACTCATTAGCGTTAAATAGGCTAGATTGTAATGAGAGTGCACATCTTACGAGGTTTTCCTATACAAAAAAAGTAAGCATTCTTTTATGACCTTTTCCTGTTATTTGAATTCATGACAGATCCCGGCAATTATCCTAAGTCGATTGTCAATGAACAGATCAGAGATAATCGAAAACGTTCAGTTGTTAGACTGTTCCTGTATCTGGATGTTTTAAGCGTATGTACGAAAACCATCCTTGTATCCAAGCTCTACCTAGTTTAGGATAAGGTCTTGTTCGTGTCTATGAAAGATGACTCAAGCAGCGTTAACTTAGGCCACGGCATTAAGCGCGTACCTACGCGTAAGCTACGAGAAGTTTGACACAATCCTATGAAAAAATTACTAAATCGATATTTTGTTATCCTCTGTTTCCTCTTTCCTCTAAATAATATAATTAACACATCATATAAATTTATATCCTAATATTTTATGTATTATCTTATATACTCTCGGTCTTTTCACAGTGAACTCCTAAAAATCCCGGTTTGATGATCAATAAATATGTAAAAATCATCCTATAATATGAGATAGATAGATAACACACTTTATTCGTACTAAAATACAGAATTTAACAAACAAAAACTTATAATTAAAAGAGTAACAATTGGCGGCTTCGCTCAGAGCAATCTCTCATCAGATATTACCAAGAGACATCAAGTTTAGGGACGAAATTCTGAAATTCTGACCAAATTCAGTCCTTCTTTTTCAGTTCAGATGGTACTGACCCTCTTGACACACTGAATCCAGATCTCATCACAGTAATATACAGCGGTGAGGCCATTTTCCACTTCCAAGCTGAGATCAAAACTTGGTGCAGCCATGCTCTCGATGAGATTAATAAGTAAGTCTAACTTTTCAGGTTTTATGGCAGTCTTGCCTTCGAATCAATGTTGGCAGGCAAATTCGTATCAATGGTGAGGGGATAGCGATGAAGAGTCTAGTTAGAAAAAAAGTGGAAAATTTTCACCCATATGAAAATAAGTTTTTCTTCACAGCCATTTTTAAGAAGTTTCTATGTATTATGATTAAATTCATAAACTTACGGCTAGTAAGGTAGATTCAGAGTAGGTTTTCACAAACCATCATCTCATTTTTCTCAGTAATTTATAAGTACGTTTAAAATGGTTTGATTATTTCAGATGGCCCCACGACAAATACTTGTGTGCAATTGTGATAGAACCTTGGGAAGTACACGAAAAGATCACCATATCGCTCATGCCAACCAATGATCATAGATTATCTGTCGTAAGTCTATCCCACACCCACCATAATATACTAATTTTTTGTAGTGGTAGGCCTTTTTTGCAGGAGGCCGCCTGGGGAAGTACCACACCTTTGCCAGTTATTCATCCGCCAAGCAGTAATGTGCAAACATTACTGTGTTCTGGTCTGAAGGGCAATGTTACCAGCGAAATTACTGGGCATGATGAGTTTCAACAACTAATTCTCAGGGTGACAGGCGCAGTGCAGTGCCGCGCAGTATTTTGTATTTTAAAACACTGGGTGGCACTGTGTCTGATATGGGCAATCATGATGCTTATCATCAGGCACCTGATTTGCTCGTCTTGTTATATGCTAACATTAAAAAATATATATATATATATATATATATATTTATACATATCACCCTAATAATAACAGCCATCAATGGTACAACTGACATATCGCCAAAAGGAACCGTCCGAAATGTTTGAGCGTTCGGCCCCGAGCGTACTGTCTTATGACGTATTTGAATATTAACATTTGGATTAAATTACACTTTGAACCGGTAATAGATTACAAGTAGCATCTGGTGAAGTGGTAGGTATACAGGTGAGTTATTCAAAAGGGTCTTCAGGGCCTTTTCCGAAACTACGGTGATTTTGAAAATTTCTGAAAAAAAACTGTTTTTTTCTCGTGTGGCCGATTTTGTTAAAAACTAAACCTGCTTCATTACATTTTTGAAAAGGTAATAATCAGATACAAAATCTTACAGCCCTACAGAGGTCTGTACGTTGAACAGATTTTAATTATTGTGAGGGTCAAAAGTAGGCCGAAATGGTTTGTGGAATATACGTTAATATATTATAAAGTTATGCGAACTTGTCTAACATACTGCCGTGTGTCTAGATTTATTTACTTTCGCCGGAATCGAACAAGTTGATTGTAAAAAAATACACCCTATATTAAAGTACCACTTGTATCAATTTCTGGAAAGTAGCATATAACACCCAAAACAAAATTTAACACCCAAACACAGACCCTTATACAGAAATTTCAGTCACACCACCGACCAAATGTGATCTACTTTAATCTCCTCTCCCTGCACGGTTGTCTAGAAGAGATCGCTTGTAGCGATCGCTTGTAACAATTGGCGATAAGACCGCCAATTGTAACACTAGATATATTCCTATTGTTACTTTATAGCTTTAAGTTTTTTATTATGTGGTGTATAAAGAGTTTATCTATCTATCAAACTATCACCCCTTCCCAAAATCAGTTTTATTAACAAACTTGGTCAGATTTCAGACGAAGTTATTCCAAGTGAATGGGATATCTTAATAAATGCATTTGTATTGAACCCCCATACATGGAACAAGATTTATTCACGAGTCGACAACGACACACACCATAGTGATCGATATATTATTGACATGGATTTGACGAGGAATGCTACTTCTTATAATGCTGTTTTCTACACTCCACTTTTGGGTAAGTTAGAATTTGCGTCGTAGACTTGACTTAAAAAATGATAGTGTACTGAATCCCTAAGAGCCTATGCACACGGCGTATTTTATCATCGCCAACAACGCAAAGATGTGCTTACGTAAGTACGTGATTCAATAATCGAAAACAGTCCAGAAGGCCTTCTTTTATGTGAGGGAAATGCAATTGACGCATTGATACATACATTCACGCCTTTTTCCCGAAGGGGTAGGACAGAGGTGTACCCAGGACTCAGTCCCATAGTAGATACACCCACATTTCGCCAGTATGTTATTGGTCCCATGTAATAGGGGGCGAGCCTATTGCCATCTACCGGGCACAGTTCCAGACTCCAGGCAGTTATTGAGATAATTCCTAATGGAAAAATCCAATATTTAACATTATGCCTGACCTGGGGATCGATCCCGGGACCTCTTAATTGGCAGTCGAGCATGCGCCCACTACGCCACCGAGGCAGTGACGCATTGATGTCCGCCATAAATGCCACTACTGACTTAAAACCGATGATCAAAACTCCACATGTAATATTCGATCCAGGGACTCCAGATTTAAACCCAGGGCGTATTTCCGCTGACCCATAGCGCGACACATTACTGTTATGTTGTTGAACCGATTCATAAATTGCGTCATCTTCTTTCAGTGGTGCTGATATTCGTCCTGATGTCATTCTGGAGCGAGCCTCTAGAAATGTCTAGAGTGTGGTTCTACGCTGGATGCGTAATTATTATCTGCATCTGTATTGATTGCATCAACTTCATGGTTCCAAACCATACGTTGCCTTCTATATGTAAGTTTAATATGCTTAAGATCGATGCTTCGATTCGATACCGATGGTCTCTCCGTTTCCAAGTATTCAAACTGCTGCGATCACCAAATATTTTATATCAGTACATCGCTCATCCATGGAAAATGTGTCTTTTTCAGTGATTCTGTACATAGCAATCCTATATGGAGTGCTCGTGGCTTTGCTCGTCCAAGTTATGTTGATGACTTCAGCAGCTGAAAAACTCTGTAAGACCACCTTCATGCAGACTGTGATGGCGGCGTCGCTGCTGAGGATAGTCTTCTGTTTACCACCAATCAAGGTACTCTAAATAGGCACCATCTACCGCGGGCACATCCTTAGCAGTTTGATACAATCCTATGGAAAATTTACCAAATCGATGTTTTGTATTCCCGTGTTTCCTCCAAATTTAGTAAACCTATTTGATATATTTATATCCTGATATTTTAATGATGAGGTATACTATGTCCCTGTTATTTTATTTTTGTTCATAAACTCTGTTAGATAACGTTAGATAACTCCAGTAAAACTGGGATTTTAAAAAGTTCTCATTGAAGAAACCGTATAAACTCACAGATTTTTCGGATTATGAGGAATTAAAATGACAGGGACATAGTTTACTATATATACTATATAAATTAGTAGTATCCTTCTATCCTAAGGATACTAATATTATAAATGCGAAAGTTTATGAGGATGGATGAATGGATGTTTGTTACTAATTCACGCCAAAGCAACTGAACCGACTAGGCTGAAATTCGGTAAGTTTTATCACACGTGGGTGAAACCGCGGGGTATAGCTAGAAAGATAGATATAGCTAATAATAATAATCATCATCATCATCTCAGCCATAGGACGTCCACTGCTGAACATAGGCCTCCCCCATAGATTTCCATCTAGACCAGTCGTAAGCGGCCTGCATCCAGCGTGATCCTGCTGTCTTTATCAGATCTAGCTAATATAGCTCAGATAGTATATAGCTTTATAAAACTTGCTGCAATGTCCTAGATCTCCATAAACAACGAGTACACCCGCCAAGAGGACGACGGCGAAGCGTCCATCTTGGAAGGCTCTGTGGAGGAGATGGAGAGTGAGCAAAGCTCGCGCGGGGTGAGAGTAGAGTTGGCGGAAGTTGTCGACAAGATACTATTCTTTGTGTATTCTGGTGTCGCTGCTGGCTTGATTGCTGCGCACTTCTGATTCTACACCTCATATAATAAAAATATTGAATTTATCTTTCGTGTTTTTTTGGATGTTACAATAGTTCGCCCTCAGAGTAAGGATACAAGCGATTCAACGTCATTGAGTACGCCACATTATTTATAGCCACAAAATAACTTCTTGAATAATAATTTGATTTTTGTAGCGTCCGTGGTCCAGCGGGAATATGCCCCGGTGTAATTTCGGAGTCCCTGGATCGAATCTCACCATGTGGACTTTTCGTCTGGGCGCTACCATGTTTCCGATGTCACATTAATTTGTAGGTCTCGGCTGTTTCCTGTAAGATATGTAGGGGGCAGTCGTTAGGTCATGTCGGAGGCCTTGCAGAAATTTTGGCGACCTGAAACTCTGACCAAGCAATTTTCATTTTATAATTATTGCAACTTATTGTATTCCCTTTCTTATTTTCACCAGCTTATGTAAAGAACTTTGTAAAGCTTGTTTTATTGCCCCTGCTTTTTACAGATATTAAACTTAGGTAGGTAAGTATACTGTAGAAAAGTTCGTGAAGACAAATTCGTGATACGTGATGCGTTTCGCTTATTAACCACAAAAAGTGGTAGAGAATATACCTACACTGAAGCCTTACTTTGATAATAAAATAAACTTGAATTGGGTAGGTACCTACTACCTACAGTATTTTGGTAACCTTCAAGACATCACGTATACATTTTACATTAGGCAGATAGTAATTTAATACAATGCAGTGGATGTACCTAATTACGTAGGTATTGTTGCAATAGTATAAGGTTTATTTGCTACGATGCTACGACTTTTGCTTCTTATCTTCCGACTTCCACCTTCATTACATTCTTCACATACATGCTCGTCGCTTATGGGCTATATACCTACTTTTGACCTGGCCTTACCTGAAAACATCAGCTTGTTCATGAAAAGTAGATCTTATAAATTTCTCTTATTGTTCTCCTTCCACCCGTCTTCTCCACGAAGTCGTGGGGAAGACGGGTGAAAGGAAGAAGAAATCCAAGTAATTCTGGCTTTACCTTTGTGATTACATCCTACTTATATTATAAATGCGAAAGTTTATGAGGATGGATGGATAGATGGATGGATGTTTCTTACTCTTTCGCGCCAAAACTACTGAACCGATTAGCCATAAATTTGACATTTAGGTACCTTAGACCCTGGAATAACACATAGGGTACTATTTTTCTCGATATTCCCGCGGGAACGAGTTAGTCTTCTATATTATAAAACACACCACAGATTTCTCGCACTTTGGCCATCAAGGCCACTCGTACCCACTTACTAACAGAAAAAAATATATTACTTAAAGGAACTGACCTACCTACCTACTTAAATAAAAACAGCCACTTACACGAATGCAAATTCAGAGGGGACATTTTAATAAAGAATATTGCACTCTCGTAGCTTGAGAGGTCTTAATAAAATTTTGATCCTTTTAAACAAAGCAATTCATATTCATGAATAAAAATATCTTCCGCGAGAGAATAAATTACCTAGTCTCGGTGAATATTTCGGGTTCTGAACACACTTCGATATTTCAAAGAAATCTTGAATGAGGAAACGTGATCGATAAACTGAATAAGTATTTTTCATAAGTCGGAAAGGTAAAGATATCGGTAGGCTGGATTTTTCAATATCAGTTTTGCTTGCGTAGGTATACCTACCAACTCATCAAGACCTATCGATTATGAAAAGGTCTGGAAACGGAGCAGATTTTAGAAGTTCTGTGAAGCTATCAGTCTACATTAGGTCTCTCGGTACCTACTTATTACCTATTTATCTACAAAAATTAGAAGTTAATCTTTACCCGCCTATTGCACCAACTAATTTTAACAACTATCAAATCGCTAGTTAGACCAATACAACCTATCTTTTTCTACGAATAGACGATCGAACAAAGTACTACGGCCTTACCACGAACTTGGTTTAACTTATACAGACAGCCTCGCTGGCTCAGATGGTAGTAACTCTGCTTTCTGTTCCGCAGGGCCCGGGTTCGATCCCCGGCCAGGTCAAACATTTTGTGTGCATGAACATGTCTGTTTGATCTGTGTCTGGGTGTTATAAGCTTATATAAGTATGTATATCAGTCATCTGGTTACCATAGTACAGGCTTCTAGCCTAGTTTGGGACCAGATGACCGTGTGAGGAAGTTGTCCCATATTATATTATTATACCATGTTCGATCGTCTGGCGCACTGTCCGGCGAACATTATTATTATAACTAAGTACGGTGGCGCGGTCGCTTGCACATCAAAGTGGTTCGATCGTGTGCCGTGAACACCGTACCGAACGGTACGGAGTACGATGGTACGGTCAAACCATGTTCGATCGTAGTATTAGAATCATCTAAAATACAGATGGGTCTTTCTTTAGGCCAACTTGCAAAACGGCCTAGCAACTCGTTAGCTAGTTAGTTTTAGCTAAGACCTCTCAATTACTAAAAACGCCTGCTCAAAATGTTATAGCAAGAACATTGTTCCAATGTCACCGATTCTGCGAAGTATCCAACTGATACTCGAGACTAAGTATTATCGTTTGAGCTAAGAGCTCTCGTACGACAGTTATCTGCGCTTCCGGATGACTGGGTCGAGTGGCCGACGTCGATTGCTATTTGTTACTGCACGTTGCGAAGGAATGTAAGTAAAGCTGTTTGCCCACAATACCGGTACGTAAGCGGAACGATATATGAACGTACTAAAATCTTATTTGTAACTAACAACAGAGTGACATTCACACTGCAATGTTTCGTAAGAATTCGCACAGAAGTCCTAAGTTTCTAATGCTCGCGTACTCATTCACTTTTTTATAAACAACGTGTTAAAAAAATGTGTAGATATACTTAAGGGGGTGCATTTTAAAAATAAAGAATTGCGAAATATGACTTTCCGTACAAATTTGCCGATCAGCTGATCCATTTTGTATTTTGTATCTGTCGCATTAAGCCATACAGACAATCTGGGGATGGAAATGGACAATATTAATTAAAAATTAATATTATAACTATATTAGCTGTCCACCCGCGTAGACCGTTGAAATATCCTTACCCAATTTCCCCTGGAAATATCTGGGAAAAAAAGTACCCCATGTGTTATTCCAGGGTCTAAGCTACCTATATTCCAAATTTCAGTCCAATCCGTTTAGTAGTTTTGGCATGAAAGAGTAGCAAACATTCACCCATCCATCCATCCATCCTTACAAACTTTCACATATATGATATTAGTAGGATTAACATATTATCAACACCATTCTTATAGAAATTGTTAACGGAGAGACGAAAGCGTGCAAGACACGCGACGTTCGCGGAACGGTTTACTGAGCCAGATCTATACATTTCTATAGGTACATTTACTTACATTTACTTACATATCTCTTTGCCGTTTACAGCCCCATAACGTCCCTATATCGTACCGGTATAGTGGGCAAACACCTTAAATGCCAGTGTACGGATCAGTAAATCTATTTTATAACTAGACACTTTATAGCTTTATTCATAACATAACATACATTCACGCCTTTTTCCCGAAGGGGTAGGCAGAGGTGTACCCAGGACTCAGTCCCATAGTAGATACACCCACATTTCGCCAGTATGTTATTGGTCCCATGTAATAGGGGGCGAGCCTATTTCCATCTACCGGGCACAGTTCCAGACTCCAGGCAGTTATTGAGATAATTCCTAATGGAAAAACCCAATATTTAACACCTTTGCCTGACCTGGGGATCGAACCCGGGACCTCTTGATTGGCAGTCGAGCATGCGCCACCGAGGCAGTCAATTTGTATAAAACATTCTTCAATTCAATTTGTATAAAACAGATTTTGTATTTCATTGTGTATTTAGTAGATACACCTACTTATACAGTCCAGCCGCAAGATAAGAACTCATAAGCTTCAAACGGCTGAAATGATTTTCATGGGACAGCTCGAAGCTGGGAAGAACTCGACCACGTCAGCTTTCAAACAAAAAAAACTCATGAAATTCGGTCAACTCGAAAAAAACCCTTTCAAAAGAACTTAAAGTTCTTTTGAAAGGATTTTATTCTCCTTAGGAGTGGATGACATAGGACCTTCCCTGGACTTCTACAAATAAGTATTTCAAAACCAAAATTAGTAAATTGGAATAGGAATTATTTTTTACATCTATCCGTCAACCTAAATATTCGACTTCCTATACAAAGCCGATCAGCAGATCCATTTTTTACGGAAAATCGAAATCTTTTTTGTTAACTTTGACGAGTAGTTACGCCTCTTAAGTACTACACCTTTTTTAAAACATTGTATTAGGTATATAAGAAGATTAGGGTTGTCAAAAAAAACACAGATTCATACTAAGTAAATTTATTTCATCTCCTATTCTAATACAAGGCAGGCGCGCCCGCTCACAGATCAAGAGAAAGGAAATACTTTGATAATACAAATCAAATGCACATTAACCAACATTTTTCTATAGGATATGAGCATACCTTGAGCAATACCACTGCGTATTGTCACAAAATTATATGGAGGGAACTTTATAACTTAAGTACATCAATTAAAGCTTACATTAACTTAAATATTGCCAACTTATGTACACTCTGCATATAGTCCCATTCCCAAATACAGAGACAATATATCCAAACACATGAAGGTACAGTCCCGGCTATCTCACTTGGCCGGCCCGAAGTTTAGAGATCATCATTATAGATGTCGATACGTAGGTAACTAGGGGTCAATGTCCGTTTTTCTCTGCATTTGGTATGGACTTCACAGTGTAAAGTTTATAATATAACAGATTATTAACTTCTCACTAACACACGCCTATTTTAACTTGAGGGTGTAGAATACTGTAATTGGAATGACTTGAAACTTCATAATATGAAGATATGTAGCATTATTATGAAATGGGTTGAACAAACATCGCAGATGAAAACTGACTGGTTCATAGTTTTTAAAATATTCTTGAAGTCGGTTTTAAGTCATCAACGACTTTAGCACCCCGCGCAGATATTATTTATTTTTGATTCTCTCTTTCGCGCCCAGTAGAATATAGTCTACTGTCTCTTTCCCACCTTTTTCTCTCCACTGAAAAACGCTGCCTTAGCTAGCGCTGCTCGTGTCTTTTTCAACTGCAATTGGATAAGTCTTGTATTCAAAATACGTCATTTGCCCATGTCATTTGTTAGCGCAAATAATTAAAAACAATAACGTTATTAACCTGCAAAGTTAGATTTAGGTAACTATAAGAGTTGAGATTACCTACGCCTGACGCAAGCGGGCCATTGGTTACATTTATAACTTTTGAAAATCTGCTACATTTGTTCAACACAAAATCTCAGCGAAAATTCGTAATGACCGTCCCATAAAACATCGCTTATAAAAACGAACGCTCATTTAACGCGTACAATTCGTCACTTCTGCAAAGAAAGTAGCGCCGTTTGTGAGAATTTACACGAGTCAGCATATTACTAGCAAAGAAAATGGGGCAGTAATTTACAAAATAAATTATACTATTTATTAGAAGGCACGGCTGTGCTTTTACGGAAAGACTTCCCGTGTATCTATATACATAACTTTAAAATACGATATTATATTGAAAATTATTATATGAGTGAATATATTTTGCTATTTCTCTATAAAATATCAATATGAAGAAATATAATTGCTTATGGAAGGATTATTATAAATAAATGCAATAAGCTTAGATCTAAGATAGAAAATATATTCAATGCATAGGAATGTTTTAACAAGGAACGTGTAAATGCATCATTTTGGCTAAAAATTCATCAATCCAATATAACTAGGCACGTGGAATAAATTGGAACTAAACATTTAGATAATAATACTTAGCATCCAACTCATCGTTTACGTAGATTCTAATGCCACGTCTAACGCCAAGTTATATAGGACCGACTACACCGAAATGTATTAAAAGCTAAGGCCTCCACAGACTAAAGATATGGCAGGGCATTTTAAGCTTCACTCAAAGTAAATTCATACGTATCTAGCGGTAATAAGACACTTATTCCAATGTTTAGAGATCCATTCGGTTAATTCCTCGGATGGCTTGCGGTCGATCTCTATACCTATACAATTAAATCTGTACCTTATTTCCAGCATATACGTCTGAATTTACGTTGAATGAAGATTATTAAATAATGGCCTGCCCTGACGTTCTCGTTCTGCGCAAGCCATTATAAACGCTTTGACAAAGTAAATTCAGTGCATATTCATAGTTATATATCATAGGACATGTAATCCCAGAAAAATAGAAGGTTCTATTTATTTATTGTCATGATATTTTGAAGTCGAGTGACCGATTTTTCGGTCCATTTGAATGAAACCAACTTTTTATAAATTCTCTAGTCGAACATTCAAAACATTAATATTTTACCACTAAGTCAAATAGCCCCGAATTTATTAGATTATTATATAAATTAAATTTACACGCCGTATTTTATTGCAAGATCAAAACTTTCATAGAATTAATTCAGTATAATATAATATAATTTTAAAAGATTATTCTTATATTATTCAAACATCAACATCGATATATATACAAAGTATGAAAAGATCCTAAACGAGAAAATAGTTATATATCACCATCCCTAGACTAAATAGTAAAAAGGATTACAGTAAATGCACAAAAAATAGTTATAATGTCTTATAAGTTTAATGTAACAACAGTATTATACAGGTATAGTTGTAACATCTCACGAGTGTGCGTTATAGTAGAAGTGTGTGTGGATACATATATTATACATATAATATTATGTCACGTAACGTTACACACACAGATACGAAGTCAGGGATCTTTCACTCCATTTACCAGCGCGCGTTATTTGACAGCGGCCATTGGTCCGCTAGCGGTCTATTTTCATAGCAACTTTGAGTAATCTTTGAATTTGATCCAGAATCACAGATACTCAATAGTTACTGTGGCAGCGGCGCGTAGCTACAAAAAAAAATCACTTCACACTCGTAAGCTGAAGTGAATTTTCATTCGCAGAGTATTATTGCAGTAGGTATTATGGCGCTGTCCAACGCAAATTCGCATTCTCGCTCACACGTACCCACATTTTTAGGATATAAAAAATACTACATGTAATTTCGTAAATTAACGACAACTAGGTTCTAGAAAATAACAATACAAAGATTCAGTAAATTAGATTTATTACTGAATCTTTGTATATATTTGTATATGTAAAAAACTACATGTAATTATGTAAAATAAAGACAAATAAGTTCTAGAAAATAACAATACAAGGATTCAGTAAATTAGATTTTTTACTGAATCTTTGTATAGTTATCTAATTTACTGAATCTTTGTATTGTTAATTTCTAGAACCTATTTGTCTTTATTTTACGTAATTACATGTAGTTTTTTTAGATCTTCCAAAACGTGGGTACGTGTGAGCGAGACAGCGAATTTGCTTTAGACAGCGCCTTAAACATTTTATATGGAGTGATTTATCTGTTAAGTAAACTATAGCAATCTGTGACAATGTGTATGTTAGTCGATGCGAATGTAATTGTGTGTATCCACACACACAAATAAGACCAACCCGCCGTCGTGAGATGCACTCTCTATAAATGAGCTAAAACAACTGTTTTGTGCAGATGCATGTAAACGCACAAATTTAAGTGTTGTAATACTCAAACGATACATTTACCTGTCGAACTGAACGACTTGTAATTACAAAATTCACTAAAATAAAATCGATACCTAAAAGATCGATCAGCTAATCGATGTCTATTGAAATTCGAGAAGAAAATATTCAATACATACTTATTTCAGTATCGAATATTTTTCCCTCGAATTAATTTCAAATTACGCGCGTTCGGCACTTTTCAAGATCATTGGAATATTTTCGAAGGATTTATTGAAGGATTATTTAATAATAGTTCAGTTTAAAAGGTAAATAAACTCTTTAAAGTATTACTCAATTTTGTACAACTGGTAAAGTCTCTCGAAGGTTAACTACAGATTTTTCCCATAGATGTTAGATATTACATTACATCTGCACGCAAACCTATGTAAATTCATACAGCCAAATTGTACATTATTACATTTTGTAGTTTTGATCAAATGTTGGTAATTAGTGATATTCAGTTGTTATGTGAAATTTGTTGTGAAATTTTCACTTAGGTGGTGAATTTAGTAAAATCAATATTTAATCATTGTTATTATAAAATTTCCGCATATTAAACTGCACTGCATATTAAAATTTCAGTATGTATTCAATGAAGCTTTCCCCGTTTTTTTTAAATGTATCTTTATCCAAATGGTTGCAACGAACTCATGAAGATTTTGTGATTATGTTTCAAATTAGTATTTTAAAATGTTATTATAATATTAATACATTTACAAATATCTAATCATTGAACAGACATCACTTTTCCACTCAAGTAGAACATTCTCTCACTTTATATCACATTATAGTAAATTCAAACAAAATTGTGTTTATATTAGAAAGGCGAATCGCCTGAACTAGAATTTTTAATGAGCATCATTAGTTCATTGTTATTTTTTTAACTTTCATATCAAATACATATTTTATTATGATTATTTTCATTACGATTCGATTAAATAATATTATTCTCTTATTATCTTTTCTTCGAGAAAACCCATTAATATTAAATTCAATAAAAATTTTCACTTTGATTGAATATTGCCATGAATTTTATAAATATACCGTATTATGCCAATCGTTTTATAAATATACCGTATTATGCCAATCGTTTTATAAATCTAGACAGTAAAGTTAATCTTAGAAATATTTCAACATATATACACTCCAACAATTGTATTCATTAACATGATTCAAACTGGTTTTAAAATAGTCAGTTTAGAGAATAAAATACAAGCTTACACAATGTCAATTCTTTGCGTATGTGCAGAGTTATATAGATCGACCTTAATTTGGCCTCATTTACTATGCTATGTTATAGTCAAATATATACAACATCAAATAACAAGTGACTTAGTCTTATTAAAAAACGTGTCAACAGTTTTTTGTTGAGAGCACATAATAAAGGTCCCTATAATTAATTTTTATAACATACAGGTAATTTTTCTCGATTTATTTTCTTATCACCTTAGATATTGCAATACACGTGTCTGTAGTCCTAATTGTTGTTCTAAAAACCAAATTGATCTTTTAGATATTTGGAGAATATTGTTTTCAGATAATCAGAGAATATCAGAGAATATAAATTAGGTGCTCGCAACACGTTTTCAATTCAATAACAAGTATTTTCAAAAGTCTACTTTAACAATAAACTGTCGTACTATATATATAGACCGCTCATACCCATATCATCAACAGATAAAACGTTTAAAATTATGATATTCGCTTATATTTGTCAAGGCTGTAGATGTTTTGTAGGAAATAATGTGAATTAACCTACCACATTTTATTTACTGATAAAACAAATAAGTAAGTAATTCATACTTTAATAAGTAATTTTTAAGCCAAAAAAAATTATTAGTTTTGCATTATTGTTTTTGAATATCCTGGTAAAATAGTATGACTGTTAATTAAATACAGATGTATGGATGTTTGTTACTTTAACAAGTCAAAACTACTTAAAGGATTGTGCAGAATTTCAACGGTAGTTTTGAGTAGGTGAAACCACAAGGCGTAGTGAGTGGACCAATATAAGCGAAATATCATTTTCTATGTTACAATATTATATTTATAGTCTTACAATATTTTCGAATATACACCGTGTTACAAAGGTGTTAAGGTCGATTTTATCTAAATCAGATCATATAACTACTACCTATGAAGGCCTTTTATTATCTCTATGACCTTCCAAAACAAAATATTTAAAAAGTTTACGCGATTTAGTGCTTTATTGCTTGTTGTATAAAGAATAAAATTGTGAAAGTACACGACATAATATACAAATTAAGCCCTTTTTATAGTTAAGTAAAAGAATATATATAATAAATAGTTTAGGTTAAAAATGCGTAGTAAAATACTGTGAGTACAAAACTAGACTTTGAATACTTGATAATAGAGATCTATTCCGTTTAAAATGTTATTGTGATATACTTTAAGCTCTTGGAATGTATTTTTTGTACTGTGTGAATAGATGAATGATAATAAATATAATGAACTCTAAATGGTTCTACATGGAGTACAAAATCCTTTGACCGACAAATTAGAACTGTCTATAGAACGATATTTCACAAAATCAATGAAATAATATCATTATGGCGTTAAAAATAAACTTACACTATAAATGTATTGACTAAAAATAATTTAAATAAGTTCTAGAAAAGTGTATATCGAAATTAAAAGTTATGACTTATTTTAGCTGCTATTTTCAAGTGGCGAGTGGCAACATTAAAAAAAAACAATATATCATTATTATGTATAATTTTTAGACAATAGTTAAAATTCACTGATTTATAATAAAAAACTAAGCTGTCTCGTTTTCACATAGTCTGTTTTTAAAAGTTAAAACTAGCTGTCAAATTAAGCGTATTGATATTAACACCCG
This sequence comes from Hemistola chrysoprasaria, assembly GCA_947063395.1. NCBI lineage: Eukaryota > Metazoa > Arthropoda > Insecta > Lepidoptera > Geometridae > Hemistola > Hemistola chrysoprasaria. Next base: position 4,620,749 of record OX346731.1, on the reverse strand, counting down.
TATTCAAGAACAATACCTATGTAAGGTACTGTGCTAAGTAAGGAATTTTGTACTGCGTTCGTAACGGCAGAATAGGCTTGTTGACTAAATTTGAAAAATCAAATTAAATCTTACTATCTATTATACCCTAAAAACTTATTATTTTTGAAAAATTCTATCATTTATATTATGTATTTTTGGTTTTAAAAAATCAATTTGAATTTACCGCAAAAACGCTCCAGACTGTCATGGCGTTTTGAATGACGTCACGCCGTGGCAAACACAACAAAGGAATCGTGTGTTTTTATGGGAGTTGTTAGTTTTCTCTAATTAAAAATGAATTCCTCTTATTACAAGAACTGTGTAGTGCCCCAGTGTAAAAATACGACTATAAAAACGCCAAACAAATTATTCATTTATGTTCCAAACAATAAACATATACGAAAAAAGTGGCTAAACCTTGCGAGGAGAGATGATGCTAATAGTTTATCTGCAATTTCGAGAATGTATTTTTGTGAAGATCATTTTGATGTAAGTCACACACACAATCAACATATTTACAAATTTAAAACAAAAATAATAAATCATTATTTTTCAAGTTTTAATTTACGAGTAAAGGTTATGTTATGTTGTTATCAGGTAGAATTTTAATTTAGTGTTATATTTATTATAATTAACGAACATTCTTTTCTTATTCTAGTTGCCAAATGACATGGTTAACTCCTGGTATGCCGTGTAGGATAAGAAAAGTGAATATTCAAATAGAATTAATTGCGAACCGTTTGAAATTAATACTGATATGTTTAGAAAAATATACTGATCAATGGGAAAATTTTTGCTTTCTTGTAAAATACCCCATAACAACTGAAATTAATTAAAAACAAGAATATTATTCCGATGTAACTTACATAAACTCTCACCGTTTTGATTTAACGTTGAGTTGAAAGAACACATTACATTTGTAGACAATAAAATTATCTCCAACTTTCATTACGAGCATTATGTGCAAATTGTTTTCGTTTTCGCATTATATAAATCTAAAGCTAAACAAATAATTTTACTATTACGAAATAAACACAAGTAAGATAAACCGAAAATCCTTCCACAGAACACAAAGAATCTTACTTTATTTTTTTTTATTCACGAAGGAGAAAATGGACCATACGTTCGTGTATTTGCCACTGTCAAGTATTTTATGTTAAATCATAATAAAGATTCATTGTTCTTAATTTCATATGTGTATTATGATTTACTTCACTGTACATAATATTTTGTTTGCTAATAATATGAATAAAAAATAGTTATGCAAATTAAACAGCAAGTAGACGATCCGACATGGTACGGCTGTACTACGAACTTGGTTCGCTATCTGGTTTGATAGCGAGCCAAGTAATATTCGATCGTGTGGCACACTGTACGGCGAACATTATTATTAGTATTACTCGGTACCGTATGTCGGTACGGTGGTACGGGAGCTTGCATATCAAACTTGGTACGGTACCGGACAGGTTCGGTTGTCTCCACGGCGCACCGTACTGGTTCTGAGTTCAGTCGCTCGCCGTCATTGGTCGTCGCGCAGCACGTTGCGATGTCACACGTAATGGATGAAATAAAAATAAATACTGGTTCCGATATTGATGACATCTTAATTAAAAACAATAAAACCTGTTACCTTTTTATTTGTTTTAGATAATCTAAAGCTAGGTACAGCTATTTTGTCTTTATTCCTAGTATTAAAATTATGAAGGTCACTATTTAATTTTAATTTATGTAAATTTTTACGCACATACATGATGTTCTTGCACATAAATGTATAAGGATCTATATATATGATGAGATAATGTAAAGGGTCAGTATGTTTATTTCTTTAAATAATTCCTTCAGGGATTCGCGTGGACGCATCTCATAGATGGCACGAATCGCACGTTTTTGTAGTATAAAGATGTTTTCTATATCTGCGGCTGACCCCCACAACAGAATCCCATAAGACATCAAGCTATGGAAATATGCAAAGTACACTAATCTCGCCGCGGCTATATCTGTTAGTTGCCTAATTTCATAAACCGCGTAAGCTGCAGAGCTTAGTTTCCCTGAGAGCTCGGTGATATGAGTGCTCCATTGCAGTTTAGAGTCTATATTTATGCCAAGGAACAAAGTTGCATTGTCAATATTGAGTCTTTCACCGTCAAGAACTATGATTGGTTCTGTACTTCTGACGTTAGGCAACGGCAACGAAAATTTCAAACATGTAGTCTTTTTCGCATTCAATAACAGATTGCCAGTATGTTATAGATCCCATGTAATAGGGGGCGAGCCTATTGCCATCTACCGGGCACAGTCATCAGTCATCAGTCGGGCTGGCGAAATGTGGGTGTATCTACTATGGGACTGAGTCCTGGGTACACCTCTGCCTACCTCTTCGGGAAAAAAAGGCGTGAATGCATGTTATGTTGTTTTTAATAACAGATTGTTTGCTGTGAACCATCTGGATATACTTGCTAAAGTATTATTAACATGTACTAGAGAAGTATCCTTCCTATCAACTTTAAAAATCAATGACGTATCATCGGCAAACAGAACTATATCTGCTATACCGTGGACCATGTAAGGCAAATCGTTAATATATGCCAAAAACAGGAAAGGACCCAAAATTGATCCCTGTGGGACTCCCATCTTGACAGGAGAACTAGCAGATGTGATACTATTGACGCTAACCTTCTGCTGCCTACTAGACAAGTATGATTCCACCAGGTTCAGGGCATTCCCATGACTTCCATATACTTCTAACTTGCGCAGTAACGTGCAGTGTTCTGCACAGTCGAATGCTTTGGAAAGATCAAAAAACACTCCAATGGCATCCTGTGAACTCTCCCAAGCCTCCAAGACAAGAGTCATGAGATGACAGCCCGCATCGGTTGTTGATCTGCATTTGGTAAAACCATACTGATTTGAATGCAGTATTCTGTTTCTATTGAAATGTGACAGCAGTTGGTTTAGCATCAATTTCTCAAAGATTTTACTTAATACTGGCAAAACAGAGATTGGCCTATAGTTTGAGGGATCTGTCTTACTTCCCGATTTAAAGATAGTGTAATTGGGGAAACCCGATCTGTTAGAGTTTAGAGTATAAATTCAAATTATTTTTTTATTTATTATAATTTATTGTACTTATTTTCATAGTTATTTCTTCTTCTTCTTCTTCCTAGCAATTATCCTGGCTATAGCCAGGGCCTGCTTTCCGGCTATTTCTCCTCCTTTTCGCTCGGTCTTGTGCATCCTCTACGGAGAGTTCATTGGCACTCATGTCATCCCTATTTATCCCATTTTCATAGCTACTATTATTAGAGAAATCGTTATGAAATATCTATTGCTTTTTACGATAAGTTAAATACATAGTAGTATTAATATTAATCGTTATATTATAATTATGGAAGTCGTATTTTAGCTATAACCATGTTTCTGGGATTACAATTCAAAAGCGTTGTTTTTTTTCAATTTCCGTCGTTTGATCTGTTTTCTTACGTGACATTGACAATATTGAATGTTGATTGAGGTAGAGAAAAGAGTAGAAAATAATGGGGGCGCCACTGTCTTTCACAAGAGTAAAAACAATTTAATCAACACATACACTTTAAATTAGTTCCGTTTCTACTCTTTTCTGTCGAGCTATATTCCTTAGAGTTTTGACAAGCCAAAATAAATAAATTAAATATTTTCTTGTTTTTAATTATTATCAATCGTTATGGGGTAATAAAAAGGAAAGCAAAAGTTTTCCATTTGTTCAGTATATTTTGCTGAACATATCGGTATTTATTTTAAACGGTTCAAAATTAATACTGTTTCACCTAGCAAATTCAGGCAATCTGATTAGTCTAGTGATTCCAGACACAATATAATTTGCATTGTGTCTCGCGTGGATTTGCGTTCCGGCATACGAAAGATTAATTATATGGAGTATCATGTTACGGGAACAGTAGCACAAGTGCGCATGAAACCAGGCTGTACTCCAAGTAAATTTGAATTCCATAGCGAAATATATTTGTCTTTCAAGAAATAACTGAAAAACACTATGTTAACTTGTCAAAAATAGCTAAAAAACGAAAAACTAATTAAATAACTTGCTCTGTTTTATGGAAACGTCAACAACAACAATGATGTTTGCCACAGCGTGACGTCACGCTTTCTGATTGGTGTTTAATATCACGTGATCGTATGCCTAGTTTTACGGTATTTATTTTTTGAAAATATTTTTAATCTTTATTTCGTTTTATAAATCATTTAGTTTTTTAGTATTTCTACATCTTAGTTAATAATCAGAAACAACCGTGCATCCGATTTATTTAAAGTGGACACAACCCTATTGTTTCCTGTTGGATTTACGGGCCCTATGCGTTCGGGCCATCATAGTATTGTTCTTAAATACGAGTGTTAGTTGCCATGTTATCAAAAAATACATAATAATTTAGATACAGACTCTAAATAAACAAATTATGTCCAAATAAAAAAAATATATAATGTGGTTTTCAAACACAGACAACTGAACCTAAATACGAAGCTTTAGGAAGGGTTAGTTTTCACCCAAAGTTATGATGTTACACTGCCTAACAGCCTGTCCCTCCCCTTTGCATTCCTCATTCGATTCAATGTTTATGACATGACATGAACTATATGATATGTTTGAAGTCAAACGATCCAATAAGACGCCGACCTCCTCCGCACACAATCATGTATTGGCATTTTGTTTTCATATTAAAATTCATATTAAAATGATACATACTAAACTAAAAAAAAATCAAGCGGTTGTCTTTTAGGTTGAATTATCTGTGGTCCCAATAAAATAATAATTATGTTTTCTCAATAACGTTAAGATTCAGGTAGTTTTAATCATCAAAAACAATGCAAATACACCAAAATACCTGAATTGCAGTGAAATAAGGACAAGGCTACCCGATTTTGTATTTATAATCAAATTCGTAAAAGCAGGGTTTTTAGGTTAAATTGTCTGTGGTTGACATAAAAGAAAAAAAAATGGTTTTCCAATAGATTTACGTGGTTTTATCATTTTAGAAAAAAGACAAAATTTCACCAAAATACCCAAATTGCAGTGAAATAAAGTACCAGGCTACCATAAACGGGGAAGGTCTAAGAGATGAGACAATCTCAGGATCTGGTCTGAGAGTCCGGCGGGCGTTCCTGTCAGAAGAATATAACCTCCTCTTCCGTTTGAGCTGACTGGACCGGCGGCGTTGGGGGAGTTTCCGGTGAACGGACCCTGAACTTCTCTGGGAGCTTTGGATAGGTATTTGTCCTGAGGAATATCAGTAAAAATTTATGGTCAGTTCTCGGCTTCGATCCCCGGAGCAAGTGTGCATTTGAGAACTTTTGTTTCTGGGTGACAATGTAAAGTTCTGGGTGGTATAATGTATGCGTAATAAAAGTGTGTATATCACTTTTGTCTTCAGCCCCGGTAGCACAGTGACCAGGGAAAACGGAGTCCCTGGGGGTTGAAACGAGATAGCAGATATGAATTATTTGAGCGCAAAAGAGAGAACAAATGGGGAAAACTCGTTATCCCCGTGCCATGCTAGGCGGGCTGGTTACTATACAATACAGGTTTCAAATTTAGTTTGGGAAGAAAATCGTATGTATAAGTTATGACATACTATATAAAAGTCCACCAAGCCCTAACCACTCGAACTAGAGAGCTGAAATTTTGAATGTAGTTTTTCTTCAGACAACACAGGAGAAATAAATGAATTCCTGAAATTCCCACAGTAACACATTCGAAAGACATTAATAATAGACTGCCTTGTCAGTCTCGCGGTCGCATACGCTACTGTTGAGCATGAGGACTTGGGTTCAATTTCCAGGCAGTTTTATTGGATTTTTCATTGGGAATTTTCTTAATTGTCATTAATTATTACTTAATTTCTTTCTTCTTTCTTCTTTCTATTTTCCCCACTCTTCTCTTTCGCGCTCGAGCAATGCATATCCGCTATCTCGTTCTAACTCCCTGGGACTTAGATTCCCTTGATCACTGTTCTAACAGTGCTGGGTATACCTCTGCCTAACCCTTCGGAGAAACAAAGTGTGGTGTTATGTATAGTATATAATTACCTAGTAGCCTTGTTATTGTTCTGTGGCTGTGTGGGTAGCGGCGCGGGCGAGCTGCCTGTGCGAGTGTGATGTATTACTACACCTTGAGGTTGCGCTTGCTGATGCTGCTGGAATTACAACCTTATTGTAGCTAATAATGGAATTCATAATAGAACGCACGTTTATCGCGAACTAACGCCAACTTTTAACTATTTCCACTTATGAAGAGACCTTTTGTATCCGTTTACCAATAAATGATACATTTCATTTGGCGTTCCGAAATAAAATATGTCACTTATTAATGTAACCAAGGCATATGTAATGTGTTAAAATATCACGTAAAACTTGTACAATTATTAATACATCAAAACATTTTGGCTAATATCCTATTCGTGCGACACCAAAAGATATAAACTCAATGGTAACAGACAAAAATTAAAAACAAATGTCCTTTATCCCCCTAGACGTTGAAGTTATTATAACACCGCTCTGGTAAGTACGCTATCATTGTAACGTAATTGTATTTTCACGGTACGTCATTAAAATCATTACTTACATGTGACTACCTACCCCCATAATATTTAAATAACGTTGAATTGAAACAGGGTTTTTTTTTAGTTACGAGTACATACAATGTACATTATTTACTACCACATTTGTGTTTCATTTAACCAGTAATGTTTTTATAGTATTAACGTTTCACGAGTGTACGTATTTGCTAGTAGTGTGTTATACTAGATAACGTGCATATTGTGTCTGTATGCGTGTGTGCGGTTACGTTAAGGTGGTGATAGACTTGAGCATTTCCATGTAAGTTAACGTTTTTGCGAATGCACAATGCTCCGCTCGCCGAAATTCGCACGGTTAGTGAGCAAAACAGCGAGCGTCGTGCTCGATGTCCAGCTTTGAAAAACGGCGCATGCTCGATGTTTTTCTCGCGGAAATGCTCATGTCTATCACCACCTATACGCACACAGACATAAGGAGTATGTTATCCACTACACGTAAGACTCACGCGCGCTTGTAAATTGCAACAATTATAGTATTTACTGAACTCTTAGCTAAAGAGGTTCAGATCTTTCCAAACTGTATCTATTTTTTGTGACCCGTACTCATGAGGTACACATATGTTATGCAGTTCAATTAAGAACACTGGCCTGTGACGTCACTACTAGAACGGCAACTTCAATCGCATTCGGTTATACCAAATCCAACTAAAGTGTCAGCTCTTGTAGCGTCAAAGCCAGTAATATTCTTATTTTAATCACACAGTATATAGCTTGCGCAATTCTTTTTAAGCTGTCTGAAGTTAGCGCTTATGGCTGCGCCGTTCGCACGACTCCTATAATATACGTACTGCGCAGCCATACGTGCTAATTTCAGAGGACTAGTTTCGTGCGAGTCATAACAATAAATGTATATAACTTTACTGATGAAATAATCTAATCCGTAGCATTATTGAAACGCTCGTATATGTACATGCTCTAACATTGAAAGCCGAACAGACGAAATGGTTGTACACCGTAATAATCTAATAGAATAGATTCGAAAGCCAATGTGTTCGTTATACAATTTTACTACTAAAGCCAATTTCAGTGCGATTTACAAGTTTACAATGCCTTGGACGTTGGACGAGGGTACATCTCACGCAAAACTTTATGAGCTCTCGGAAGTTAGCTGACCGTTATGGCTGACCTGTAACAACCCAGTACTCAATTTTCTCTGTCAATTATTGCGGGAGTTAAGGTGAACAGGTACAGCAAACATTTACATAATGAGGTTAACAAATGCAGTGAACCTTATGTCAGCGGCGTGACATAGTTTTTGACTGTTTTTGGTAAAGTTTATGGCATACAATTTGACAAGCAGTGGAAATCCTTGCGAAGACATTTCCCCTATTATCCCCAATTCTAACAACTTGAAAGTTTTAACATTGTTCATAGCAAACCATTTTGGCAAATATCACTTCAAAAAACAATTTATACTCGTAACATCCAGGCAAAGTATCAAGAATTCCATAGAATAGAATACAACACATATTTCTGAATACAATCTACTCGACATTTATCGTTTACTTACACTAACTGTCGTTATAAAATACGTTCGGATACTCGTTGTCCTGCAAACCAACCATTCGATCTGTTGCAACGACTAAATATATATGTTACCGTAAAGTTGTACGAACCGTTAGTTTATAAATTAACGGTTAAGTTAGGCAGTTTATAAAATAACTAAGCGAAATTATAAACTAACGATTCTTACAATTTTACGGTAACATACATAATATAAAGGGGAACCAAAAACTGTAGTAATAAATAAGGACAACAACGCAAATTAAACAGCTTGCAAAATAAAGACTTGCAAGGTCAGTGAAAATAATTTAGACTTCCAATAGAATATGGTTCAGCTGATCAGTAAGAGCGGATACGCAGTACGTCCGAAAGGAATCCGTTCCGCCGCGTCCTCGTCCGTCCGCGAAAGTTTGTGAGGATATATGGATGTTTGTTACTCTTTCACATCAAAACTGAACCGATTAGACTGAAATTTGGTTGTGTATATAGCTTAGACTCTGGAATAACACACAGAGGGTACTTTTATCCTGATATTCCCACGGGAACTAACACAACGCGCGTAAAACCGCGGGGCACAGCCAGTAACCCTATTAGATATTATGCAAACATGCTAACTGATTACCAATAAGCTACTTAATTTTGTACGAATAATATCTGTTGTCACGCATAATTTGAAATACCCTAACTTAAAATGACCCAAGCAATAATATACCGTAATACAATACAAATAAAGCATAATATAGGATATCTTACATCACTGGGCGACTCGTGCAGTCGATGGTATCCGGGCGGTGGTTGTTGACTTTTACCGCTCGCTAGTTTCAGTGGTAACTGCTGTTTTACCATTTGCTACAACAAAATTAAACCTTATGATTATTGCTGTTAAGACTCAATGTCCTTTATACTATTATTATTATTTAAATTCATTTATTCAGTCGCTTGACCATATTGTGTTAGTAAATACAAAAATGTCTTAATTCTAGTGTTAGTCAACATGTGATTTGGTTTCTATTTATTAAATACAATTTATTTGCTAGCAGGTCGATTACAAAATTAATGTCAGAATAAAATAAAAATTAGATTGAAATTGAGTTTTTTAAAGTATGAAAATTGAAATAAAAAATTGGAAATAAAATAAAATTGTAAATGTCAATGTGTAGGTATAATTAATTGATTAATAAATAATATAAAAAAAAAAAAAAAAAAAAAAAAAAAAAAATTCAATTTCATTACATTTGCTTAGATAGATAGGTACAAAAATGTTATTAGGTAGGTATTGGGTGTTATTATAATACAGATTCAGTTGGATATATAACCCGCTGCACAAAAATCCTCCACAAAGGGGAAGTGTAGTTCTCAGAGATTGTCTTCAGGATGCTGTTACTACTGCCTCTCACCCGACTCATTAGAGACGTAGTTTTCTTGCGAATAACTGCATGAAAACCGTCTGTTCGCGCCTTAGTGAACATCTCCGAGGCACTACAATAACGAGGCAGTCTCAACAGCATCCTGAAAATATTATTATACTGGACACGCAGAGCATCCAACGATCTTTTGGCATATGCAACCCACAGGTTGCTCGTATACAACCCCTGACAAAATGCCTTAAACAAGGTGATCTTGACCTGGTCCGTACAGCGAGCAAATCTGCGGGCCAACATATTTCCTCTGACCGCCAGCGCTCTACGCTCCCTCTCAATGTCTTCATTGTCCTTTAGGTCGTCAGTGAGAAAATGTCCGAGGTATTTAAATTTAGCCACTTTTTTAATGTCCAATCCATTTAGAGTGAATCTAGGTATATGCTCTCGTTTCACGCCTGTGACCCCAAAGACCATGTATTCACACTTTTTAACATTATAAACAAGTCCATGTCCCGCAGCGTATGCCTCACAAACCCTCAGCATGTCACTCACTCCCTCCGCTGTTGGGCCCAGCAGCACCATGTCATCAGCGTAACTGATGTTATTAATATTAATACCACCAACACTGCATCCAACACGCATGCTGCTAAGCTCAACTATGAGGTCGTTTATATACAAGTTGAAGAGCTTGGGAGACGTCAACCCACCCTGTCTCACCCCGCACTCCAACCTATACGCACCAGAGTAGCTATTTGACCATCTTACAACATTTGTTTGATTGGCATACCAGAACTTAAATAGCTTAAGAACATCCTCTGGTACACCACACCTCTCCATCTTTCGCCACAGCACGTCATATACGACCAGGTCGAAAGCACGAGATAAGTCAAGGAAACAGCCGTATATAGGTGTTTTACGACCGTTATAGTATTGGACGGTATGCTTGAGACTCACTATTGCACTTTCAGTGGACAATCCGGACCGAAATCCGAACTGAGCGTCGTGTAAATCCAGGTGTTTACTATGCCGCTTTCCTTTAAAAAACAAGTTTCATGGGTAATTTGTTCAGCAGTCAGCTAATCTAATATGAACCTTATGTATAAGAGAACAGAGTCTCACCGATATAGCCGAGGCGTGCACGGTGGCCCTGGTCTCGTTCTGTGCGGACAACAACTGCGGCGGCGGTAGAGCCGCGCCTCGAACGCTACAAGCGCTTGTTGAAGACTCTGATCCTGTTGAACCGCGGTTATCTGGAAATTACGCAAATAATAATAATATAATAATATGGGACAACTTCCACACTCGGTCATCTGGTCCCAAACTAGGCTAGAAGCCTGTACTATGGTAACCAGATGACTGATATACATACTTATATAAGCTTATAATACCCAGACACAGATCAAACAGACATGTTCATGCACACAAATGTATGACCTGGCCGGGGATCGAACCCGGGCCCTGCGGCACAGAAAGCAGAGTTACTACCATCTGGACCAACGAGGCTGTCTACATACATACATACATACATACATTCACGCCTTTTTCCCGAAGGGGTAGGCAGAGGTGTACCCAGGACTCAGTCCCATAGTACATACACCTACATTTCGCCAGTATGTTATTGGTCCCATGTAATAGGGAACAAATTCTGTCTTTAAGAAATTGCTTTATGCGATAAGACCGCCGGTTGTTTACCGTGACAAATATTTTTTGTATCGTTACTTCTAATCTTGTTATTTAATTTGGTATGCAATAAAGTATTATTCTATTCTATTCTATTATTTTAAATTAATTAATAAAATATAATATCACAACTTGTTCCTAAATAGGCGGAGGCGTTCCCAGTCTATCTTACTAATATGTTGTTGGATGTTTGCTACTCCTTCATGCAAAAACTACTAAACCGTAGAGGCTGAAATTCGGTACGTAGATTAGGCCCTGTATGTAATAACACATAGGATACTTAAAATTTCTAATTGAAAAATCCAATAAAACTTTTTGCCTGACCTGGGGATCTAACCAGGGACCTCATAATCGGCAGTCGAGCTTACGCCCATTACGTTACCGTGGGAAATAATATCATAATTAAATCATCTAAACTGATATTATTGGCCATGTTGTATTGATTCTAAAAACTTATAAATTTAACTACATATTTCCAAAACTATTCAAATTCGTTTCTAAACGTGACATATACACAAAGTTACGTTACCTAAACTCCACCAATCCCTTTGAAAGACACTGAATTTAATAAAGCAAAACACTAACTGATTTATTACCCAAAATAACAGCTACTTTCAATATTCTTGTTGTTTATCAAAATTCAAAATAGAAAAAGAAAAGCGACTACTTACTCCGCCACTTGGGTTCTTTCCGTCGTGTTGTATCGCTGACACTAGAGTCCGGTGACAATGTGCCGACACTCGCTATCTCCTCTTGGGAACCGCCTAAACAACAACATTACTATTTAGTTGTATGTCAATTTAAAAAAAAACATGTCATCATCATCATCTCAGCCGTTGTAATCCACTGCTGAACATAGGCCTCCCCCATAAAGGGGAAGTTTTGCCAATACTCGACACGCTCGTTGTGCGGGTTGTCGACGAGAGAGGGTGGAGCACTATTCTAAAGCCGGTAACTCCACGGCTAAAAACATATATTTATTTCTTATTTTGCCTTGTTAAATTGATTTGTATTTAGATTTAGTGATTAAGAATTGCATATTATATTGTGATAAAATGCATAACTACATGAATTTTAAGCAAAGGTGTGAAATTGTGTGAGTTACGAAGAAGCAAAGTTATATAGACTTGAAAATTGCTTGAAAATATTAAATATTAAAGTATGTACTGATTTTAGATTTTACCTATTACCAAAGACAAAAAGTTCTCATAGTAAGTTTGTTTGTAATAATGGTGGTCATTTCCTACGGTTCCTCAGCCCATCTTAGAGTACTTATATTTAATATGTGTGTGTAGAGAAAGTGATGTATGCAACTGTACATAATTAGGCCTTAAAAAGAACCCTCATTATGTAACAGTTGCATAAAATATTATTAATTTATAATATTGCCTACATACCATGTTGTTGCAACCTCTCCAGCCGCCTGTAAAGCCTTTCCCTCTGTTGCTCCACATCTTTCTGTTGCTCTGACAATTCTTGCCTTGCGACTTGTAATTGTCTTTTCTCTGTAAAGATTTATTTTACATATAGAATAAAATGATATACAATTTTATATTTTTATAGACTATTTAGCTTGAAATACAATATAAAAACGGGAACAAAAAACCCCTATAGGCGGTTGTAGGTGGGAAAGAAACATTTCAAGTGCCTCCACGGTAACTCAATAGGTAGAGTATCCACCACGCGGATTGGTGCGGAAGGTGCGGGTTCAAGTCCCGCTCGTGGACGAAAATTTTCTTCCCATTTTCATATTGTAGAACGTAATACTCTTTATTACGATCATACGTAAAGTTTAAGCAACCAATCATTGGTCGTCAATGGGCGGCCTTATCGCTTTAGAATATTCTAGTTTCATATGAAACAGCCATTCCCGTAGGAGTAGGCAGATGTGTACCCAGGACTAAGTCCTATTATAGTAGGTACATCCACATTTCACCAGTATGTTATTGGTCCCATGTAATAGGGGGCGAGCCTATTGCCATCTACCGGGCACAGTTTCAGACTCCAGGCAAGTATTGAGATAATTCCTATTGTATAATATATTCAATAACACATTTCCTGATTGAACCTGGGATCTCATAATCGGCAGTCGAACTTGCACCTACTAACGCCACTGAATTTAAGGAGGCGGCGACTGGAGAATTCCCCATACAAACGTAATATCATTTGAAATCAGAGCATATTTCCAACATTTAATGACGTTATTCGGAATGAGACACTAGTTATCTAGGTTTCTAATTATATTTCAATCCAAAATAGAAGTAAACATACATAAACATAAACATACATTCACGCCTTTTTCCCGAAGGGGTAGGCAGAGGTGTACCCAGGACTCAGTCCCATAGTAGATACACCCACATTTCGCCAGTATGTTATTGGTCCCATGTAATAGGGGGCGAGCCTATTGCCATCTACCGGGCACAGTTCCAGACTCCAGGCAGCTATTGAGATAATTCCTAATGGAAAAATCCAATATTTAGCACTATGCCTGACCTGGGGATCGAACCCGGAACCTCTTGATTGGCAGTCGAGCATGCGCCCACTACGCCACCGAGGCAGTCATATAAATAGAAGTACTTCGGACTAAAATATGATAAGATCCAAAATATAGGTATTTTAACAATATATAGGTATTTTCAAATATAACTCAAAATTATAAGTATTTCAGACTGAAATATAATTAGGAACCTAGATAACTAGTGTCTCATTCCGAAGTCATTTAATATTGGAAGTACGAGTATGCTCTGATTTCAAATGATTTAACTGTTTCATTTGTATGGGGAATTCCCCGGTCTCCGCTTCGTTAATGAATTTGATTAAAATATCATAAACTTTATCATCATAATTTAATTTGAATTGTGCATATATGATTTCAATGTCTTATAGTATGTAGCTGATTTAGTAGTTTATATATCAATAATGATTTCAAATACAATGTACATTGTTAAAGTAGAATAAATAAAGTGTAAACAAGGCACAGCCAACAGCCAACAGCCAACAGTATGCAGACCTGCAGCGATAGCCGTAGAGTCGGCAGCCTTAACAGCTTCCCAGCTCGCTCTCTCGGCCGTGAGCCGCGCCTGCAGGTGCCGCAGCTCCTCCAGCTGCGCGTCGTGCGAGCGACACGACCCGCCGCGGGACCGCCACGCGCACACTTGCGCTTCCAAACTGTCACACAGGATTCATCATGTTACATACATAGATATAGATAGATAGATAGATATAGATAGATATAGATATAGATATAGATATAGATATAGATATAGATATAGATATAGATATAGATATAGATATAGATATAGATATAGATATAGATATAGATATAGATATAGATATAGATATAGATATAGATATAGATATAGATATAGATATAGATATAGATATAGATATAGATATAGATATAGATATAGATATAGATATAGATATAGATATAGATATAGATATAGATATAGATATAGATATAGATATAGATATAGATATAGATATAGATATAGATAGATAGATAAAGCCAAGATATAAACTCTTTATTGCTACATCAGAAACAAGAATTAGCCTTAAAAATAAAAATATACTATAAGTATAACAAAAATGTGATAATAGTGTAACAATTGGCGGTCTTATCGCTAAAAGCGATCTCTTCCAGACAACCGTGCAGGGAGCAGAAAGTACCGTAAATCACATTTGGTCGGCGGTGTCACAGAAATAATAAATAAATTATATGACGTAATCTTAACAGATTTAATATTATCTAACACCTAAATATCCGTCTAACACCTAAATAAATAATGTGTAATATAGCTGTTTTTGTTAGATCATGGAGGAACCGCTGACCCCTGAAATACAAGACTTACGGACTCAGTTCGGGGGCCAAAGATGCCTTTGTACAATAAATAATGATAATTATTGTTTAGGATTATAAATTTCCCTCGCAACCAATTGTCATAAAAAAAAGCAAATGTCATAAATATTTATATCACGGTGACGTATGGCGTTCCAACTGTCAAGGAAGGAGACAAAGAATTGGTGAGGTTACTGATAAGGCGTAATTTGTAGGAAAAATAAAAGAAGTGTGCAAAATAAACCCATAATTCAAGCGCAAATATATTTTATTTCCACGATAACTTACAATTATAAATTAGTTCATAAGCTTATAACCTGTTGTTTAATATTGTACTGTACTCCTTTTTTGATTAAATAAATATTTATTTAATAATTGAGTATTTGAAAAAAAAAATGTCGTATCTTTAAATTTATGTATAATCCGTTTCAAAAATCACTTTAATTTTTTTTTAATTAAAATATAATATATTTTATAAGCAATTCAAAATTAATAAAATTCCAATAGGAGTCTCTTGATTATGAACGCGCTACGAGTGGTCAAATTCTGACGTCATTATGTTATAATTATGTATGGTACTTCATAACATTGTGACGTCACTGCAGGTCACGAACTCGTTCGGGTACTATCGGCGTGTTTTCGGTACTGTATTAAAAATGTTTTTTAAATGAATTTTACAATTCTTCTTTTGCGAGTTGTTTAGTTTTATTGGTAGATCCACCTCCTAAACTAACCTTTTTGTAACACATTGTATAGCATACAACTAGAGCACCGCGTCACTGTGTATGTGTGTGGTATGTGTGTATAGAGTAACGTACCTATGTATAGTGGTAAGTTGTTGCCACACGATGCAAGTAAGCGTGTAAATAGCGTGCTGTAACTTGAGCGCCGCGTCGCCATTTAACTCCGTGTGTTCTACAGCCGGCTCGGGTTCCACTTCTGATGTCAGACGAGGGATCACGCCTGGAGACAATCGTTATACTTTTAAATGACATCGCGCTTTTTTCTATAAAGGGGTATGAAGAGGTGTACCCAGGACCTAGTTTCATATTAGGTACACCCACAATTCGCCAGTTCCTGAAGTCCCATGTTGTAATATGAGCGAACATGTTGCCGTCACTGGACACAGTTTCAGACTGCAGGCTGTCATTGAGAAAACTCGTAATGGAAAAATCCAAATACCTAACATTTTTTATAAAAAAAAGTTTTCGGGACATTTTTATAAATAAAAATTTCTGAAAAAATTTACTGTTTCAAAAAAAAGTTTCAATAAGGATCTTTGGCCTTATAAGATGTTATAAGATCAGAGTGGTCATAAAGTTTCTCCCCGCCAAGCTTCACAATATAGTCAGACCTGGGACACTCGGCTGAAGTTACAATTAGCCGGAGCATCCGTCTTGACGGGAAAATGTCTATGGGCTAGACAGAGACAACATATAGAGCGATAGAAAGAGAGGCAGCTTAATGTTACTATAACGATAGTTAGGCGCTGTGAGACCTGAATTGCACTTTATTGCGTCGAAACTGGAGTCGCTATTTATTTAAATGATTTTGTGGAATGTCCCTTCTGTCTCTTTAATAATCTGTGGTATGGTGTACCTCTATGTGTGGCAGCGTCGAAGCCCGCGAAGGTGTCGGCCCGGCGCGGCAGGGCGGGGCTCTCGTAGGCGCAGGAGTGGCGCTCCCCCGCCGAGCTCGTGCTGCGCCCCAGGGCTCCGCCCCCGCTCCATGTGCTGCTCGACACTTCTAGCGCCTCCTGGGTTCATATATCACTGTATCGGTGCCTTTTTACAACCACGGTGATTTCCGAATGTATCCGGCTATATAATAGAGCCACCCCTTTCTCATCTGGTGGGAGCCGTGAGACCCGGCAGAGACACATATTAGGAGAGTGAGCAGCAGCGCTCTCCGGCACCAAGTATTACAACTGCTGCGATCACCGAGATGCAGAACAAGCGTGCTGATCTAGGCTAAATCCCCCCATATGAATAGATTATGGCGTTTTAGGGGATGCCTATGTTCAGCAGTGGATGTCTTCCGGCTGATGATGTCCGGCTGAGTTTATGAGCTACTAGATATGCCAGGTGCTAGGTGTATTAGCTTCATTGAATTGCAAAAGTGTCTTCTTAAGACCAAATTGAATAAAAGAGTTTTTTACTTTGTATAAATTAGCTAAACATAAAAAGTCCAAAATCTTTACAAACCTGTTAAATTTCAACTCTGCCACGATATTATATATCAATGAGGGAATTTTTTATATGACACACAGAATTATAAAAATAGATATACTATGATGAGTATTTCGTGTGATGTAAATGGAACCTAAGAATTATTCTCTGACTGTGCTTTTAAGAGCCATTGAGACTGAGGGAGTTTCTCGACTTGAAGATGCGATTAGAATACAAAAAAGTTCGTCTACACATTCACCTCTCTATCTTTTCTTATTGAAAGTCGCTTTGGCGACAATTGATAATCAATTGAAAAGATAATCGTAGGAGAGAATTTAGTTCTTGTAAACATTTTGATACGATAATGTTATGGCAATTATTGCTCGTGATAGTAGCGTACGATTCCTCGAACTGACTCGTGCGAGAAACTCACTCCGTCTAAATTGGCAGAAGTAAATCAAACACTATAATGTCCAACCACTACATCGGGTAACAGAACCACCGGAATAACCGGAACACACGAAGGACCCACCTTAACAACTGTGCACACTTGTTGCCACAACGCGTGCGTGTCTTGCGAGGGCGCCGCTAGCCGCACGTAGTCCGGGAACACTAGCCCGCCTGGAAACGCTGTGCTTATACCTACATTAAAAATATGGATATTTTATTTCTATACTCTAGAAATAAATATACTATAAATAACATTATTATTAATAAGCCTATCGGATTTAACTGCAAGTAAAAGGCCGCCCTTCCCTCTTTCCGCCTGGCACGATCTTCCACACATCCACCTAGCTCTATTGGTCGGGACCCTTTTTTGACCTAAGAGCCTTTAAGCATAGCTGTTCTATTTTTTTTAACATTAGCAATTTTTTGTTTAATCCGCAAGTTTGTATTTATTGATCTACGAGTTTAACGCCAAGAATAATGAATATAACCAATATCATAGAAATTCCCGTGGCACACAGGCACTTCGGGAATCTTTATAATAAGTACACTCCTTTATAAAGTAGGTGTCTAAGGTAGGTCTAATTTCTTGTCAATGTCAAGCGGTTAAGGTTTTGCGTCATATCGCAGTGTTCGTCAAAAGATAGATATTTTAAATTGCCCGTTTTGAACGGTTACAAAAAACTTATTAATATATAACTTATGGATAAATATTCAGTTATATTTTTAAAACAATTCACAAATCCTTCAATAACGACAAAATTAACAAATTATACATGGTACATGGTACACATACCTGTGTTAGGTATGTCCAACATGGACGTGCCCGTGTGTCCGACCATTTTCATGTGCAGCGCCATCTTCTCTTCCAACAGGGTCGCATGCTCTCTGTCTTTGGACCTTAACGCTTCTGCAAATAATATACGATACATTTTAACTATTCATTTTAGATGTGATTTTTGTAATTTGTGTCAAATGTCAAAGGAAAATGAGTCTAAATTGTTTTCAACCAATGTCTTAAATTCATACAATGTATTAAAATAAGGTTAAGTAATACTTATGGGGGTGCATCACATACATCAAACTGAACAGCGTCCAAAAGAAAAAAAATGCGAAATAAAAAATAAAACGACTTCCCATACAAAATGGATAAGCTATTGGCAAATTTGCATTGAAAGATGTTTTTTTTTTCTAATTTCGCAATAAGTTCTTTTGCAAGTTGTTTAAGTCGACGGGTACATGCACCATCTTAAGTATTACTACACCCTTTTGTAACAAGTTTTAAACAATAAATTGATAGAAGGTAAAGAGTTAAAAATCAAGCAGTGGTATAAGTAATTGTATTTTAAATTTAAGGTTTCTTGTTTGTAGTGTAATAATAAAGAGTTTATCTATCTATCTATCTAAGTACGTGGAATTGATATTGTATTTTTTGTGGCTAAGACTTAGTATGGCCTAATGATAAGCCATCGCGCCTGATAGGGTTTAACGGCTCAACAAAATGATAAGTAATGTAATGAATATATTACAATAGATCTGCCGCGAAAAATAAAACGCATAAAAAAACATAATATATTTCGTTGCGATAATTTTTTAACACATGTAAGGAAAGGGGATTTCAACTGCCTAAATTAAAGTTATAAAACAATACAAAATTACCTACTATTTTCTACAAATAAAACTCATAATAATTTACGAATTCACCATAAAACTAAGGCTACGTTGCACCGATTAATTTTAACAATAACCAATGCTTAATCTGCCGTCAAATGGTGAGCGATAAGGCCGCCAATTATTACTTCTTTCTAGTTTTAACGTTTTCTTCTTTGTTATATTCTGTTATATTGTGGTAGCAATAAAGAGTTTCATTCAAATTTCGGGTAACTTTTGCCGTCATTTTTATGTAGACTGCTCGCCCCGGTGGCGTAGTGAGCGCATGCTCAACTGCCGATCTTGAGGTCCCGGGTGCGATCCCCGTGCAAGGACAGGTAAAGTTGGATTTTTCCATTAGGAATTATCTCAATGACAGCCTAGAATTGGGAACTGTGCCTGGCAGTAGCAGTAAAATGCTGTACACGTAATATTGGTTTAACCAGAGATAAAATATGACGGCCAATCAAACATTGGTTATTATTAAGTTTTAACTCAGCCTTAATATAATAAAAAGAATAACTCCGAAGACTAATAAAGAATAATGAACACACATGCATACACCTATAGAAAATATTGTAAAATCACCTTCTATATGCCACCAGGGTGTCTCATCTGTTTAACCGACAAACATAGTTTAAAAGTGCTCGATTATTTACGAGTATACAGGTCGAAATGCACCAAAATTACGATAAATTATGTATAGAATGATTATAGTCTTTTTTTTATTGTCTATGTTTTGTTAGCAATCAAGTGTTTATTCTATTCTATAAATAACACTATTGGTTAAGAAATATTTTCCACCAGACTTTAGCTCAAATTTTCTTTGAAAAATGTTTCATTCTATGTTTGATCGTGTCAACGGTTTAATAGCTCGTAAAGAAATTAAACGGAAATAACACATTTACTATGTAAAAGCGATTTGGTGCAACTCGCCCCTAAAAGCTTAGTCATGCTATTAAAGAGTGAATTTGGAAGAATATCGATTCTACAAGTATCTAAAAGCCAATTGGGTAAGACAGCGCGTCTAAACCTGTCTACTGAAAATTGTGATTCTATTATATCACTGCCCACTATACCGATACGTAATAGGAACGTTATTTTAAGTTATTTTGACCAGTCTGACCATTATGTATCGAAATGTATTAATTTGTTAGATTAGGTATAACAAAACGATATAAGTACTTAATATTTTAATTTTCATGTTTAGTGATTCAGTATAATAATAGTGGATTGACAAATTCGAAGAAGTAATTAATTCTTTTTTTGAATTATGATGACAGTAAATTAAAAAATATTACTCTCAAATTCTCTTAAAACGATTACTTACTCTTTATTTTAACAAGGCAATGTGTTATGGCATTTTGATTTGCACAATACTTTTGTTCCTTTTATCTTTGCATAATTTTGAGGAGCATTTTTTGCCTTACTCGCTTCTAGGATCGACTAGGCAAAGCCCGAAACAGATTAATTTACTTTCCACATTTGACTAAAAAGTTAATACCTCTAAAGGTACAAATTGGAATTTAACTCGGTGTTTGCCGAAAGTTCTTGATCTAACCTAGGATGAACCAGTCATTCAAGAAAACAACGGACGTTTGACTTTAACATTGGTATCCGTCGTCTGATACGTTCATATTACGTAACAAAAGGCTTATGACTAAAAGATCACTATTTACTTTTCACTGCTACATAAAATCTTCATTACTTCCATATTTCAGTATGGTTTTAGAAAGCGCCGATTCGGCGGATTGTTTCTCTTAAATTGAAAAATATCAAACCAATGCAAAAAATCTAATCGCAAATACAGTTAAGAATTTCATTACCATTTGCTTAAAGTTGTGTGTTGATGTTCCAATTAAAAATTAACAGACTCCCCATACAATATATTATATTTAAGCTAATCCATAGTAGGCAGTAGTATTTTTTGCGAATTTTGAAACTATTTTCTTACATTCTGAACTAACATTTATGAACACTGAACGATTTAATAAAATCTAGTCGAACCCAACCCCGCCTTGTATTCGCAATTTTGTTTTCATACTTATAAAGATAAAGAAATATTTATTGCCAGTACATACAAGAAAATTACGTACAAAATCATGTTATAAAAAAACATAGCTATATATTTATATAAATAATAAAAAAATAAACAAAAATAACATTACTAGCAATTGTATCTTAAATTAATTAATTTAAGAATGGATTTTTAAGTTGAGATTTGTGATTACAAATCGTTACGTGAATGCTGCAACTCATTAATACTACCCCTTCTAAAACCTTTTATTGAAATTAACACCGTACAAATAATAATATATTTACAACAACATTTCATACAAAATATAGAGAATATATAGAAGAATAGAATAACAATACTTACCAGTAATCAGTCTTATATTCTCATGCCTAGCTTCGAGTTGTTTTTGCCTCTCCTCGGCGGATGTAGCGAGCGCCACCGCCTCGGATTCCTCCACTTCTTCCGGACAACTCTGTACTACCGCCCTTTTACAAACAAACCGCTCGTTGAAAACTAATATCCTCTGCCTAGCCCCTTCGGGAAAGAGGTGTGATTGTATGATATCATGTTTGAAAACTAAAAGGCCGTAACTCGAAAAGCGCATATTTTTGTGAATATTGACAGATAACAAATAACATAACATACATTCACGCCTTTTTCCCGAAGGGGTAGGCAGAGGTGTACCCAGGACTCAGTCCCATAATAGATACACCCACATTTCGCCAGTATGTTATTGGTCCCATGTAATAGGGGGCGAGCCTATTGCCATCTACCGGGCACAGTTCCAGACTCCAGGCAGTTATTGAGATAATTCCTAATGGAAAAATCCAATATTTTAACAGTGCCTGACCTGGGGATCGAACGCGGGACCTCTTGATTGGCGGTCGAGCATGCGCCCTCTACGCCACCGAGGCAGTAATAAATAAATAGTTAAGGCATACCTTGGTAGGTGTGCTCAGTGTGGGTTTCATAGATAGATCACTGAACAAAACGCTACTGCGTTCTACCGCGAACATGATATAGCGTCATATAGTTGGAAACAACTGCAAACATGTTACTTATCACAATTCTCTTTTTTTTTGCAAAATTTTAATTCGCAAATATAATTCGACTTATATTTGCGAATTAATATTTAAGGGGAGGGTCCCTTAAATACTACTACACCTTTTTGTAACAACTAAACTCAAAAATTTATTTAAACAAGTCTTAAAAAGACATTTTTAGACGTCAATAAATAATATCAACAACCTATCGTATGAATTTATCATGCGTTCGGAAATATACATTCTACAAGAAGTACGCACAAGAAAATTTTAGGGGTTTTTTTTTTTTATGTGAGTGGTATATTCAAAGTTTTTACCTTATAGCCTGTATCCAAGCATGTATATCCTTCGGTCGGTGCACTCTCAACTCGAACATTTCAGGTTCATTCGGTCCGCTGCATATGAGATACAATCCTCTTCCTTCAGCGCCTGCTTTCTCTCGAACTAACAACTTCACTAGAGATACTACGCCCGTCTGTGGATCAATGTGCTTAGGGTAACGTAACAACTGCTTAGGGTAACCAATCAACTATTCGGGGATAAGGAAACGACTATTGGAGGTATGTGGAAAACTATTTGGGGTGCCAAAACAACTTTATTGTTATAAAGAAATAATTGTGGTAACATCTGTAGTGACGTAAGTGTAGAAATTACTTTTTTCTTAGGTTTTCACGAATGTGACCTAACGGTCACGTGTCAAAGTGTTTGAAATGTAGGTAGTTGTTTTAAAATTTTGGTTCAAATTGGTTAATTCAATAAATAAATAACTATTTCGGGTTACGAAAACAATTTTTTTATAATAACAGTACAACTTTTTTGGGGTAACGAAACAAGTACCTAAACCAGTTATTACATCAACCAGCCAGTTGTTGTTGGAAAAGTATTGGTTAGAGGTAACGAAACAACTGTTTAGGGGTAAAAAACAATAATAATTTGAATTATTTCGTAACAGAACGGGTTACCCCAATTACTACACTGCTCGAGACAATTCATATGGGTTATGTGGACAACCCACATTGTCAGAGTTTCAGGTCCCCAAGATTCCTACGTAGTTTCCGACATGACCTAACGACTGCCCCCTAAATATCTTATAGGAAACTATAGGGACCTACAGTTTAACGTGCCATCCGATACTTGATATTGTCCAAGTGAAAAGCCAACATGGTGAGTTTCGATCCAGGGCCTCTGGGCACACGGAAGCTACAATAAAATAATACTTATAAAATAAACCCACCTTATTATCAGGAGTGAAGAAGGTATATTTATTGTTGTTATCGTGCAAGAAAAACAGCACGTCTGTCAGTACGATCACTAGTAACGTTTGCATCTTGCTGCGGCCCTGCATTAGGGTTGCCACTCCTTCGAATCTGAAAATAAAAACAAAGGTAAAATAATTGTAAGAGCCAATAAATTCAATATTTTAAAGGTTAAAAAAATCATAAACTCAATAGTAGATTGTTACTCAAGGGGCTAAAAAGACCCATTGTATACTTAGCGAGGAGGTTAATAGAAACAGAGTTATAATGGGTTTTAGCGTTGTGTGTTACACGATACTATTGACCTAATTGTGAAAAAATACAATTAATTTCATCAGAACATTTTGGCCAATCCTAAATATCGTGTGTCACCAAAAAAAAATACAAATACAAATAATCTTTATTTGGAACAATAAACAAAAACACATGAGTACATATGAGAAACGATGATGTCTGCGGTAGTAAAAAACTGTGTTACAGACATCAACGCCCCCCTCAGGAAATAATATTAAATGCTATTCCAATCTCTTCGGTAACTGACATAAATTAAAAGAAAATTTACTTTATCTCCTAGAACTTGAAAAGTTATTTTAACCGCGCTCTGGTACTGGCAATAATGACGTGAGCAAGAAGACTGAAAATCCATTTATTCAAAAAAGCCTTTAAAAAGTACAAAGCATTTTGTAAATTATTGAAGTATAATAATATTATGTTACTGAGTCCGTGTATTCGTAAAGACACCTCTACAAGAAACTTGTAAAAGGGCTTACGTTTTTCTATTGCCTACTTTATAGTGTGATATATAATACTCTTTTTCGGTTGCGTTAGATTCATTTTCCTTAACTACATCTATTTATTATAAGTCCCATATGTATTGGAATCTAAAGAAAAGAATTTTGCAGAATCGCGCAGAATTTTGAATTTTATAACACTGGTTGGCACAGTGTCTGATATGGGTAATCATGATGCTTACCATCAGGCGCCTGATTTGCTCGTCTTGTCATAATTATCATTAAAAAAAAATTATCTTACTTCAAGCTCCTATTTCCCTGTAATATGTCGCTTTTCTTGAACTTCCTTCCTTTGAAGTTAGCGAATGACTTCGCATCGATCCGATGGTATATTTCTAATTTTCTGTCTTCCCTCTCTTTTGCCGCCACTTGGTTGTCCACGTCGACTAGGATTTCCTAGAAAAATAAACAATGAGTTATAAATAGTGTAGTTGTACTGTGAAGTGTAGTGGTAGGCTTTTTTTGCAGGGGGCCGCCTGGGGAAGTACCACACCTTTGCCAGTTATTCATCCGCCAAGCAGTAATGTGCAAACATTACTGTGTTCCGGTCTGAAGGGCAATGTTACCAGCGAAATTACTGGGCATGACGAATTTCAACAACTAATTTCTCAGGGTGACAGGCGCAGTGCAGTCCCGCGCAGAATTTAGAATTTTAAAACATGATGCTTACCATCAGGCTCCTGATTCGCTCGTCTTGTCACTCACTATCATAAAAAGATGTTGTGCATCTATTCGTCAAACATGCAAAAGAATTGCAAAAGGAAACGGACTTAAAATCCAAGGACTAAATTGCCGAGTAGAATGTTAGAGAATATTATTCGCAATAATATTCCCAAACATCCCCTCTTACTATCGAAAAATATTATACAAACAAATGAAAACGTCGTCAGTTGTCATACAATGAAGGACACTAATAACATTGATTTAAAGAAAATGGGAGAAAGGGTACGTTCTCCCAGCGCTTACCCAACAACAGACACGTGCTATTTGCTGCGTGCAGTTTGCACAGTGACATATAATGATCAACAAAGATAGAAAGTCCGTGCCTAAGACCGAAGTGCGACCGAGACAACAATATTATTCGCTCATACGACCTTACTTTACCGACGTACGTGGACCTAATGGGACTTAATTACAGCTTACATTTTAGAGAAGCCAGTGCCTCCTCTCCCCTTTTCTTTGTATCAATGACTAATAAGCATTTCTATAGAGCTCGAAGCAATATCAAGCCCTACAATATAGTGTGTCATTAATTCTCGGTCGGACTATAACGGAAGCGCGCAAACGTTTCAGTGTTTCCAGATGAAATAAAAGAAATGTACGATTAGCTATTCCAACGATTTTTGTGATGCAAGATAAAATGTGAGTTAAATTTAACCTGTGTATAAACTCCTACTTAACCCTAAATTTGGTCATTTGAAAATGGTAGAGCTTTTTCGATTAATCCATATTTTTTAAACGCCCGATTTTTGTTACTTTGATTCATCATCATCATCATCTCAGCCGTTGGCAAGCCACTACTGAACAACAAACAACAACACAATTGTTTCTTTTATTATTTTCAGAAAAAATTTATTTACGAAGTTAGTTTTAATGACATACCATGGGACTAAAACAGTAATGTTTTAGTCTAGTCATAGAACTCGAGACCTAGCACTTGCGATGCCGTACCGAGGCATTTTATATGATGTCAAGCAATTCTGAACTTAACCTAACAGTACTTAAAGTCTAATTTCACATTACCTTAACACCACATAATGCCTTCTGTAGCATTTCCCTTTCGTTGAGGTCATCGCCCGCAGTTTTCAGTAACGGTTCCAACAATAAGGGATATTTTGTTAGACGTTGCGCTACGAATAATACGCATTCTGGTACACCCTGGAAATAAATATACATAACATGACATCCGCTGTTTTCCTGAAGGGTTAGACGGAGGTTTAGCCTACCATACTAGATACACCTACAACCCACACTTCGCCAGTTATAACGATACTAACTGTGTCCCGCGGTTTCACCCGCGTAGAAATCGTTCCCGTGGGAATATCGAGATAGAAAGTACCCTATTGTCATTCCAGGGTCTAAACTATCCACGTAGTTTTGGCGTGAAAGAGTAATAAACATCAATCCTCACAAACTTTGACATTTATAATATTAGTACGATGTTTTAAATCCTATTTGGCGGCTAACTTTCAATATATTGCTTTCAACTGAGCACGAATAATCCAGCCTGTTATTGAGAAATTCCAATTGGAAAATACAATCACACTTTTCCCGACTTAGGAATCAAACCCAGGAGCAAAAATCAGGAAAAAGTATGAAATCACTATGTGTAGTGTACGTAATTTTATCGCGCGATTTTAAAGCTTAAGCTCGCCATTGCGAGGCAAAGAATGGATCTGTGATGAACCCATCTGTGCGATCGAAAAAAATAAATAGAAAATAAAGATCAGGGGCTGATCTTTACCGGATTTTTTCAAACGTCAACATCGGTAAAAATGTGTCAATTTTGACACGGCATATCTTAAAGGCGGCACATTCAAAAACATCACACGAATATTGCACGACCCCTAACTGGAAACTTTTTTAAAGTTAATTCAGTTACCTTTTTCCTAAGCATAGGGTTTTGTTGACATTTCCTGATGAATCTAGCCAGTCTCGGCTCGCGCGTGCAACATTCCTTGAACACTTCCACTGCGTCGCGATGCCGCGAACAAAACTCACCTGAAACAAAAATAAAATATTTTATAATTATTTTAATAATATCTCATGGTTACAAGCTTCTAAATTTATCTTTCTGACTCTCAAAAGATTTAGGTCTAACGGTGGGATACAAGGTAATCTGGGAATATAATATTATTAGTAGTGTCTGACCGAAACAAGACTTTCAGCCGAAACCGAAACTTTTACAGACGTGTTAAAAATCTATTATTTACTGAATTATGGCTTATTTTATACACTTGTGCAGACATTTAAACCGTGTTGAATGAAATGAAACATGTGAAATATAATATAATTAATAATTACTGCTATAAATTAACTCAAATTAACAAACTGCACTGTGCATGTTGTTTTTGACACTAAAAATCGGAACTAAAAACTTAAAAACAGAAAAACTAAAACTAAAAACCAGAAGTCTTAACAAACATGTTCTTAAAACAAAATAAAAATATCAATAATCAACACTTAGATTGTAAAAAAGGACCTTACGCACATTAATATTATACATAATAATATACCTATTTGATGAAATGGCAATGTTTGTTATATAAATGCTATATTAATAGTCACAACAAAGTTTGTTGTGGCAGAAACCAAGTTTTAGAGCTGAAACTGGCCGAAAACGAAACCCATCATAGCAGATACACTCACATTTCGCCAGTATATTATTCATCACCATTATCTCATAACCCTTAACTGTCACGGCAACCACGAGTAGAGAGAATGGGGAACAATTCTACTATCGGCACTCCTATAAAATCACCTCTATCATTAGTTTTTTTTTCTCTTATGGACCCACACAAATGTATTGCCAGTGTCAAGTTATATAAATTTTCAAGTTCATATGGTCAATTAGTCAATTCAGAGTCAGGGCAAGCCCAGTCGAGTCACAGCTCTAGTAAAGTGGTGGTCTTCACAAGAAGATACCGGAATGTTGGTGGGAACACGAAAAATCACATTTCATCTCTCGCATCACTCGCCAAGAGACTTGTGTATCTTCGAAAACAACACGTAACCACCCATTCCACCATTATTACACGTTAAACACTAGAAAATGCACAGATAATTGATAATTGATTTTGACACTGTCTCCGCTATAATTTTACTAAAAAAGCTAGAGAATTTGGGTATACGTGGGTCTGCTTTAAATTGGTTCAATAGTTATCTCAATGAGCGGAGACAGTCTGTAAAGGTGGGGACATATGTTAGCGGCCTGCAAACCATTCACTTTGGAGTTCCTCAGGGAAGCATCCTGGGGCCTACACTATTTATCTTATATATGAATGACATTCACGAGCTTTTGTTGGAAGATGCGGATGTTTTGTGCTACGCAGATGACACAGCCGTACTTTTTAATGGACCTACGTGGCAAGGTACTGTCTTAGTCGCGGAAAAAGGAATGGCAACAATTAAAAAATGGCTTGTAACTAATCTCCTGACGTTAAACATAAAGAAAACCATGTTCTCATGTTTTCATAAAACTTCTATTTCTGCCCCAATCAGGATACTTTCTCATATTAAGATTCATACATGCGACGGAGATAGTGCAATTTGTGCAACAAGTGCTCTCAAGAGTCAAGCAGTTAAAATACCTCGGCGTCATTTTAGATGAAAATTTTAATTTCAAAGCGCATATTCACGCTTTGGCAGGTCGAATTAGAAAAGTTATAAACATCATGAGGCAACTTCGAAATGCGGCTTGTTTTAATACTCTTAGATCAGTTTACTTTGCACTTTGCCAGTCCTTGATCATGTATTGCATCCCCTGTTGGGGGTCAGCAGCCAAAACTGTCTTAATAGAAACAGAAAGAGCGCAACGCTCCGTTCTTAAGATTATGTTAAAAAGGCCGCGTAAATACCCCACGGTAGATGTATACAGAGAAAGCAAAGTGCTTAATGTCCGTCAACTTTTCATTTTAAAAACGTTTTTATCCGTACATAGGGCTACTATTTCGTCAGATATACATATGGCTATGCTAAAGCGTAGAATTTACCAGCTTTCTAATACTACCACCCGTTCCTATAATACAAAATTCGCTCACCGCTTTGGTGAATTAATAAGAACTCGCATCTACAACTTAGTCATTAAAAACTGTAGAAACAATATGATTAAAAATTTTACAGTCCGTCAGGCCAAACCAATAGTGCAACAGTGGTTACTGGGTTTGAACTATGATGCAACCGAAAAGCTGCTTGTGACTTTTAGGTAGACATTACTGGTCAGTTCTTTCAACTTTTTTTCATAGCTTTAAGGTTTACTATATTAAGTTTATATTTAATGTGCAAATTAACTGGAAGATTTACTTATAACAGTTATTTGGAAATCAGTCAGATGACGTCTAAAAATTCACAGGTAAAACTTTTCTAAACCCCCACGATACAGGCAGAGCCTAGTGTGGGGGTTATTAGTAAATCTTACCTATTATACCTCGCACATAGGATCTAAAATTCTCATACTCATTAATTTTGTTAGCAGTATTACTTGTTAATAGTTAAACAGTTATTATTATTACACTATTTGAATTAAGTCTCTGTGCTCCTTGTGCTAAATAAAATAATTTTCATTTTCATTTTCAAAGATACGAGGGCCAAACTGTACTCTTCGGCTTCCCCCCAAAATTCCCCTTATAAAGTGTTTGAACATACCATAAGCGGCCTTCAACTTGTGTTGCGCGGGCGCGGCGAAGGTCTCGGCCAGTATGTCGGCCACGGTCGCGATGGCCGGCGCAGTCTTCTGTCTCTGTCTCAGTTTGAACAACAACGCCGCGTGCAGCGACCACAGCTCTTCCACTCGAGGGAACATTCGAGACACTTGTGCCGCTGACACGCCCGCGAAACGGGTCATGCCTTCCGCGAACATCTGAAATGGAGCTTATTTCTTGGTGATAAAGGCTGTTTTTGCTTGTTCTGTCACAGAAGCGAACATAGTATTTCACTTGTGCTGCGGAAATTAAGCTTTATGTTTTGTCGATAAAAGTCTATTTTAGATTGTTGTTTCAAATGGAATACTTCGTTTCGATACTCGAACGTCTGAAATTCTGAAATGAAGCATTATGTATAAGCAAGCATTGTTTTGGTTGTTTTCTGTCTTAGTTTGAACAATAACGCCGCATGAAGCGACCGTAGTTCTTCTACTTTTGGGAACATTCGAGACGCTTGAGCTGCTGAAACTTCCGCAAAACGGGTCATACCTTCCGAGACAATCTTAAATGGAGCTTATTTCTTGATGATAAAGGCTATTTTAGGTTGTTATCGTGAACGCGTGAAGCGACCGTAGTTATCACTTGTGCCGCGGAAATCAAAACTTATGTATTGTCGATAAAGTCTATTTTAGATTAATGTTAACGAATAAAAAATTTACTACGTACCTTTTGCATGAGCCTTATAGTGAGACAGTGATGTTTCTCCGTTAGAATTAACTCGTAGATGTGTTCCTGCCGCTTCGTCTCCCTGTCACCTAGTTGTCTGAAAAGGATGTTTATACAAGGTCTAACATGAATATATAAACTTAAAATTTTCTCAAATGTCAAAGCCTGTTCCACTAGGATATGGCTTTGAAAATTTGATGAAGACAACAAAGATTTTTAAGCTATCGTCGGACAAGCATACATATATATACCTCAAACGTACAAGTGCATATTTTTTAAACTTTATCAGGTGATACAAAAAGGCGAAATGATAATCAAGGGGTTGCTCTTCGTCAAACTGAACAACTGCTACGAAATTTTTAATTTTAATTTTGACATTTTAATTTTGACTGCTTGACACATATTATACATCATCATCATCAGCCGGAAGACGTCCACTGCTGAACATAGTATCCCCCCAAAGAAAGCCATAAACTATAGATATGGACACATTTAGCACACTCTCCGAATATGTGACTCTATGGGGCTCACACCTCCCACCAGATGAGGAAGACATAATACATATGTATACATAATATTTTATTGTAATCCTGTATATTTTTAAATTGATTGATTGTTTTTGTAGTGGTAGGCCTCTTTTGCAGGAGGCCACCTGGGGAAGTACCACACCTTTGCCAGTTATTCATCCGCCAAGCAGTAATGTCCAAACATTACTGTGTTCCGGTATGTAGGGCAATGTTACCAGCGAAATTACTGGGCATGATGAGATTCAACAACTCATATCTCAGGGTGATAGGCGCAGTGCAGTGTCGCGCAGAATTTTGAATTTTAAAATACTGGGTGGCACTGTGTCTGATATGGGCAATCATGATGCTTACCATCAGGCATCTGATGAGCTCGTCTTGTCACTCACTAACATAAAAAAAAAAAAAAAAAAAAAAAATATTGCATGAATAATGTATATTAGTTGGTGACATTTCATAGACTTAGCAGTCTATTCGCTTATATACAATATGAAAATTGGAAGAATAATTTAACCCGTGTGTCCACCAATCCGCATGGTGGTTTCTTCTTCCCGTTTTTATGTTCAATACACATTCAATTTTTTTATTAATTTGCACACCTCAAGGAGGTAGAATGTAATAGATAATGATTAATGCAAGATTCGCCCAAAAATTCGATCTGGTCGAACCCAGAACCTTATGTTCGGTAGTAGGGCTTGCAACCTCAACACGAACGAGGCAGTCTATTGGCGGCGTTCCTGCGTTGTTTATTAGATCGTCAATAAATACAAATCAAATATTGTAAAATTATCAGTTGAAAAAATTAAGCCCTACAAGTTTCTTGTACGTTTTTCTTGAGAGGTATCAGAATGGACGATAGATTAATTACTTACTCTTTTAATGACTTGCATATGTGTCATATTATGACCAAATTGATGTTAAAATTGATTTCAATTTTAATAAATTAATTTGGATTTGATACCCGGATTTATTCGCCTCACTTCGTATGGTAAGATACTTACTTAGCGAGTCCCTTAGGTGCTCCTGCAGCCCAGGTGTCAGGTTCGGTGAGCCCTAGCCCCAGTAAGGTCGCCTCATCGCCCAGTTGGTCCGGGGTCAGGTATACTTCCGGCCATTCTGCCACGCCCGCATCGTCTGATGCACTGAATACATACAATTATTCACTTAAGTCACAGAATAAAGACCTTAACGTACCTCCGCAAATTATTGTACATAAATTGCGACTCTGACTGCGACGCAATAAAGTGCAATTCAGCTCGCACAATGCTAATAACCTACACTTGTATTTACCTACAAATTGCCTCTCTTTCTATCGCGTATGTCTCTAGATTTTGTTTCTTTCTAACATAACATAACATAACATAACATACATTCACGCCTTTTTCCCGAAGGGGTAGGCAGAGGTGTACCCAGGACTCAGTCCCATAGTAGATACACCCACATTTCGCCAGTATGTTATTGGTCCCATGTAATAGGGGGCGAGCCTATTGCCATATACCGGGCACAGTTCCAGACTCCAGGCAGCTATTGAGATAATTCCTAATGGAAAAATCCAATATTTAACACTATGCCTGACCTGGGGATCGAACCCGGGACCTCTTGATTGGCAGTCGAGCATGCGCCCACTACGCCACCGAGGCAGTCTTTGTTTCTTTCTAGCCTATTGAAATTGTACCGTCTTGTCGAACGCTCCGCCTTCTTGCAGCTTTATAATACGGAGTGTCCCAAGCCTACCTTAACGTACAGAAGAGACACTTCTCAAAATTATACTATGGTATGTAAGAAATCAATTAATGAGATAAGACTTATTATCTTATCTCGAATCTATTACACAGTTTCTAGTTTTAATATTTCATTGTTTTCTGTACTTATTGTGATACCAATAAAGAGCTTTCTATTCTATTCTATTATTTATTTAGTAACAATTTGTTTTTATTTTATTTTGGTATGCAATAAAGTATGATTCTATTCTATTCTATAAATGTGAAAGAACACATTTATAGATTTATAGATTTCCCGTAAAAATATTGGGAAATTATCTACATACCGAATTTCAGCCCAATCGGTAGTTTAGGCGTGAAAGATTAACAAACATCCATGGATGTTTGTTAATATAGATATGTATTATAGGTTTTATTAATATAGGTATGTAGATAATTTCCCAATATTTTTACGGGAACGAAAATTATGAGGGAGAAACCGCGGGGTACAGCTAGTCATTTATATAAACAGCTAGTCTGGCCACGACGCAATGAAGCGCAATTCAGGTCGCACGGCGCTAACCACCTACAACTTGTAACTCTTTCTAACTCACTTAGATTTATCACGCGCTATGCGGGAGCGGGATAAATCGTGTGTACAAAGGACAATTTACAGAACAATGTAGTTATAAACATTACATAGTACCAATAAAATCTTGCGCAAATTAAATTCAATATTTATCATCATCATCATCATCTCAGCCGTTGGTAATCCACTACTGAATATAGGCCTCCCCCATAAATGAGGGTTTTGCCAATACTCGACACGCTTGTTGTGCGGGTTGTCGAGCGCAGTTTGATGGTTTATTGCAGAGGACGCTGCTGCCTCCTCTGGCTCTGTTAACCCTTAGCCGACACCACAACCACAGGGAGAGAGGGTAGACCACTATTCTAAAGCCGTTAACCCCACGGCGCAAATTCAATATTATTAAGTGATTTTTGTATAATACTCACTTGCTCTGATCGTGTTTATGGTCGGAATCTTTGTCGTCATTGTAAATGTGGCCCGTGCTGAAATGACAAACACATATAACCAAATTAGTAGAAAACGAACGTATGGCAACACCAAAGTTTCGACTTCTCTAGAATTATCTATTTATGTTTTAATATAACTTTGTGTTGCCATATTTTTTTCGGAGGAAATTACCAAAAAGGTAGTCAAAGGACAGGGTCCAATCAGACAAAACAAATGATTTATTATGAGACAATAGGTTTTACATTATAAGGTAAGTACTTACTACAATTTTATCAGAAAATCTAATTTTAAATTCAATTTTACTTTGCGTGTTTATTTCAGCGAAGCCTAAATAATAAGAAGAAGCGATTAATAGAAAAGCTGAATAAAATCATTTTTTACTACATGCATGTTCAATTTACTAAAACAGTGAATAAATCCATAAGATTGTCGTTGAAAACTAAATTGTCTATTCAAGGAAATAACATAAATTATCACTGTAGCCTTCCTATGACCAGTTACTTTATAAGAAAAGCATTTTTAATAGTGCACTTAAATATCAGTTCTTTCCTAGCTTCTAGAAAAATCGTTCCTAGTTTGCTATAATACAGCCTTGAAAAGACAACCTGTAAACCCAAATATCATAACAGCTGAAACAAACTGAAATCAACCTTAACAACAAACAAATAAAGTTCACTACGACAACAATGTTCTCAAGAAATTTCAAAACTACCTTCAATTGAAAGATAGAAAGATACACAAGTAAGGCATCGTGGATGATTCGAGAATCGAGAACAAATCTAGAAGTCATGATGGTAACGCGATTACAACTTAAACGGCGCAAAATTCATTTTTCAACCTCAATATTCATAATAAGCAAAAGTCTTGGAAAGACTTTGGCAAAACAAAACTTATTTCTACCATTTTCTACTGATTTTTTCGCAATAGCAATGCACATTTTGATCACAGGCTTCGAAACTGCGAAGCTTTCTTTCCCTACATGCATCGTCGATACCTATACGGTTCTTGAGGCTGGTGTCCCACATTCGGCAAATCAGCAACGATCGATATCCCTCATGAGCAAAAGAGATATGATAAAACTAGCATATCTCTATCTCTTTCACGGTTCGGTTTACGGTCGCAAGCCCAACTACTGAGGACGAGATACTAGGATCGATTCCCAAGTCAAAAGTGTGCAATAGGCTCGCCTTATTGACTATAGACTCGCATTAGACTTAAGAATACAAGTGGCGAAGTGTGGGTGTACCTAATATAGGACTGCGTCCTGGGTACACCTCTGCCCGATCCTTAGGGGAAAAGGCGTGATGTCATGTTATCTCATCTGATCTATATCTCATTGTACGCTTCTTGAGCGAGACAAACGTCCATCGCTCATTGCTGATTCATCGCCGGTGCGGCGGGACAACAGAACGAGACAGAAACACAAATCGAACGATGAATGGTGTGTGAATGAGAGAGACAGAGATAGGTATCGCGTGACAGCGTTTCATTCGCACTTACTGCACGCCGAGTTTGGTTGCAACGCGACGCCACGGCGAGTAACATCCGGTGGTCTGCTTCTTGCTGTGTGTGCGTCAACACCAAATATACGTGTACACATGTGTGCGTTAACACTAGTTGATTTACGTGACACGTGACGCGTGTGGGAGTATTTAGGTATCGAGTTATAACGATATATTGTGTTTTCGTTATTTTATGCTTATATTAAACATTCCAAGAGATTAATTCCTATCATAGAAATCTAATTAACAAGGTACTACAAGACCCGCCCCGCGTGACTTTGACACTTCGCTTCAGGTGACTCATTAGTCACCTGTACTAACAGGATTCTTTATGTGGCGCTGTTATATTCTGCGTTTGAATTTATTATGTGTATGTAATGTAATTAGTGACTTTCGACTCTATTTACCTTGACAATTAGTTTTCTGTGGTTCATACGATGTGGTTGATACGATACGACCATAAGTGTCGAATGTGAATTTATTTAAGCTATCAAACTAGGTCACACGGTCAAGTCACCTTAATACTCCCACAAAACATGATTTTACACCAAAATTAACAAAAATAAAAACATGAAAAAAGTAGCCTTAATAAAAGAAACATAACACAGAATCTTAGCCAAACGTGTAAAATATATACAAATAGTAACTTGCTGAAGTGTAGAAAAGATATGGAATGTATCAAAAAATGTGTAGCCATACTTGGGGGAGTGCGTCTGATCATCATACTGAAAAACTTTCAAAACAAAGAATTTTGAAATCGGTAAAAAATATACTTTCTATACAAAGTGAGAACAGAAAGATCGACTGATTGGCTTTGAATGGATATCCGCAAATTATTTGCAAGTTGTTTAGATTGACGATGTTTTGTAGATGCACCCATCCCTTAAGTATTACTAATTTTTTGTAACACATTGCCTAATTTGTTAAAATTACTTATTATATTAACTACATACTTGTGTATCCTTAACCTTAGTTCTTAGTATTTTTCTTAGATATCTATCTTATTATTAGGATTCATTGCTTGCAAATCAAATACAAAATGCATTAGCTCAAAACTGCATGTATTGGCATCTCAGCTTTCTGCCAAAATTCGTAGTCAATCAAAAATAAAGCAGCAAATTATTGAATGCCAAAATGTTGATCTACATTTAGAACCGGTTTAATTTCCGGTTTAGTCATTCAATGGTTCAATTTAAAAATTTAATTGAATTTAAAGACTTACCTAGCAGAGGTTTGGGATTGTCCTGAAACTGAGCTACGTTTACTGCTTTTGCCGCTCGCTGCACTAAGAGATTTTCCCACCGAAGTCTGAAATATGGATATAAGTATTAATTAATGACATTACATTCTATTAATCAAATAAACTTGACTGCCTCCGTGGCGTAGAGGGCGCATGCTCGACTGCCAATCAAGAGGTCCCGGGTTCGATCCCCAGGTCAGGCATAGTGCTAAATATTGGATTTTTCCATTAGGAATTATCTCAATAACTGCCTGGAGTCTGGAACTGTGCCCGGTATATGGCAATAGGCTCGCCCCCTATTACATGGGACCAATAACATACTGGCGAAATGTGGGTGTATCTACTATGGGACTGAGTCCTGGGTACACCTCTGCCTACCCCTTCGGGAAAAAGGCGTGAATGTATGTTTTAATCAAATAAAAATTCTTCTGGCCCGGTCATGGTCCAGCTATAACTTTTGAACATAGATCTAAATATTAGCCCACTATAGCGTTGAAACTATTAGTCATCTAAAATATTAAAATTATTTTTATCTAAAAATATTTTGGTGGTTTTTATGGTATCATTTATTTGAGGGTAAACTTGAATCTTTATTTTGAGGGTGAATTTGATTTTTGCGTTGTTTAAACACCTGATCGGTCTAACCGGATTTAACACATTGTTTTTCTATAAAATGCAAAACATCTTTATAATCCGTGTCAATTTCGAAATTATTCCAAGTAATTCCGAAATTCACACGGAAACGAGTTCGCAGATTACTCTAGGGATGTAATGTAAGGTGGGAATCCATTTCCGCACTTAGACACTTATCTGGTCCGTTGTACGTGAAGTCCTGGCTAATCTATCCAGCCTAACTCCGCCCAGAAGCTTCCTGGGAACTTCGCGGAGTGACCTCACTGTTCCGAGGATTTGTTCACGTTGAAGAGCTACTGCCTCACATTCGAGGACTACGTGGGCAACTTTTCTTCAGTCACGAAACAGTCTCTGTATAGAGGACTGACTTTGGCGTTTATTGTGAATAAGTGTTAATTTGTTTAAGGGACAGCGGCGTGTTATAGATAGTCCCTATCATTATTTTAAGGTTGTTTCTGTTAAGACTCAGCAAACGCTTTGTAAGCCGTGTGTTTTACCCGTGTCATTACTCTAGGGATTATTATTATTATTTTAAACTTAGATTATTACGGGTCCACTAATCTGAAATGTAATCGAAGACCGTACAAAAAAGTTTACGCTGTAAAATAATTATTATTTACCTTGGACGTCTTAGGCTTGTTGCACTCGACAATATAATCCTTGCACACGTTTTGATGCACTGTCATCGTGCAGTCTAGAAATAAATACAGTCTATCATTATTTACAGAACATTATTTGTAGTGGTACTCGTAGGCCTCTTTTGCAGGAGGCCGCCTGGGGAAGTACCACACCTTTGCCAGTTATTCATCCGCCAAGCAGTAATGGGCAAACATTACTGTGTTCCGGTATGAAGGGCAATGTTACCAGCGAAATTACTGGGCATGATGAGATTCAACAACTCATATCTCAGGGTGACTCAGTGCAGTGCCGCGCAGAATTTTGAATTTTAAAACACTGGGTGGCACTGTGTCTGATATGGGCAATTATGATGCTTATCACCAGGCACCTGATATGCTCGTTTTGTCACTCACTATAATAAAAAAAAAAATTATGAACTATGGAAAAGAAACGAAGTGAAAGAAACACTTTTTCACTCCTCTTCCTCAAAAAGTCCGTCATTGTTGCGCACCAGAGCGGGGCTAAAATAGGTTTACAACCTTTAGGGGATAAAGTGAATTTCTTTTTAATTTTCGTTTGTTACGTCCAGAAGGCACAAATCTTGAAGGCATTGTGCCTGGTCGATGGCAATAGGCTCGCCTCCTATAACATGGGACTTTTGGAGTTTCGCATAACTGGATCCTGAGTTCAATACGACGGGAGTAACTTGGCGAGTCTGTACATAGGCTCTGCGTACTTTAGCGCATGTAAACTCGTGAAGAAAACTGTTATTCAGTTACTGAATAACAGTTACCAGAACCAGAACTGTTACCAGATGAAAAGATGTATATTTTAAATGTAATGTTGACTTCAATTATAATAACAGTTTTCATCACGAGTCTACTTGTATTCGAATTGTATTAGGAATATGCCCTAGATAGGTTCATAATAAGGCCAAACAATCCAGTCAGGGGCTCAGCTCCTGTCGGAGGCCAAACATTTTGCCCTACACCCTGGATTAAATTGTTTAAATCATACTTATTGTTATCAAATTGTTTAAATCATATTTACGGTACTCTCTACTCCCTGAATGGTTGTTTGGAAGCGATCGCTCTAATCGATAAGATCGCTAATTGATACTCTACCTATTTTAAACCTGTATAATAATTTTATTATTTCTTATTTGTGGTGTACCAATAAAGAGTTAATCTATCTGAGCTAGAGTTCGCAGAGCCTATGTTCAGACTTGCCAAGTTACGCCGGCCGTAGATCCTTTTAGGATAAAGACGTAATAATGTTATGTTATGGGTTGCCTCGGTGGCGTGATGGGCGTAAGCTCGACTGCCAATCATGAGCTCCCTGATTCGATCCCCATGTCAGGAAAATGTTTTTTGGTTGGATTTTTCCATAAGGATCATCTCTATGAAAGCCTGAAGTCTAAATTGTGCCCGGTAGATGGCAATAGGTTCTCCCCCTATTACATGAGTCCAATAACATACTGGTGAAATGTGGGTGTGTCTACTATGGGATCGAGTCCTGGGTACACGACTGCCTACACCTTCGGCAAACAGGCGTGGTGGTAAGCATACGCATTTTATTTTGTTTTTTTTTAATCTGTTAAGTTTATTTTGGTGTTCCCATAGTTTTATAAGTTATTAACAAAAATATTATAATCCGCTGTACTTATAGAATGTCCGTAACGTCACCATGCGGTTCCAACGGAAGACCAGCGCTGGCTGTTTACAGCACTATGCTGAGTTGGAACCGTGTTGGGACATACTTTGTTTCTACATGTCGTACTCTCAACTATTGTGTATGAAGTGTGTCTCATCATCATCATCATCATCATCTCAGCCGTTGTAATCCACTGCTGAACATAGGCCTCCCCCATAGTGCCCCCACTACTTTTTTTGTTTTGCCAATACTCGACACGCTTGGCAGGCGGGTTGTCGAGCGCAGTTCAATGGTTTTTAGCAGAGGACGCTGCTGCCTCCTCTGGATCTGTTAACCCTTAGCCGGCCGACACGGCGACCACGGGGAGAGGGTGGAACACTATTCTAAAGCCGGTAACTCCACGACCAAGTGTAACGTGAGTATGTTCAAATCAAGAGTGAATAGGTATTTACTGAACAAGCGTGCTCCAACTTAGGCCGCATCATCACTTACCAGCAGGTGAGATTGCGGTCAAACGCCTGTTTAGTTACATATAAAAAAAAAGTCTCAATAAATGTTTTTCTTTCTTTCTTTAAAACATAACATAACATACATTCACGCCTTTTTCCCGAAAGGGTAGGCAGAGGAGTACCCAGGACTCAGTCCCATAGTAGATACACCCACACTTCGCCAGTATGATGTTGGTCCCATGTAATAGGTGGCGAGCCTATTGCCATCTACCAGGCACAGTTCCAGACTCCAGGCAGGTTCTTTCTTTAATGTAATAGACTTACTGTCACAATACAAGGAAGGTTTATCAGTGATAGGCCGTCCGCACCAGCCGCAGTCCCCGCCGCTGCCCGCGGCCTGCCACGCGTGGGACGCTTTACGGGACTTGTCCTATACACACAACTCTACGTTAACAGGAAAGAAAACCCCTTAGCAGTTTGACACAATCCTAAGGAAACTTTACTAAATCGATGTTTTGTATTCCCCTGTTTTCTCCGAATACAGTAAACCCATTTGATATATTTATATCCTGATATTTTCAAGATGAAGTAAAGTATGACCCTGTCATTTTATTTTGGTTTATAAACCCTAAATTTTTTTGTAGTGAGTGTCCAATCACGCGAGTAAAACTGCGGGTTTTGGAAGTTCACTATGTAAAAACCGAGGGTTTATAAGAAAAATTAAAATGACAGGGACATAGGTTACTTCACTATAAAAATATCACGATATAAACTTATAGGATGGGTTAATTATATTCGGAGGAAACACGGGAATACAAAACAATGATTTGGTAAATTTTTCATAGGATTGTGTCAAATTCCTAGAAGGCCATGTACGCTCTTAATGCAAAGTCCAGTAATATAAGTACCTTTTTCTTTCTAAAGAATAAACTTCCACGTTTCCGCCTTTTCTCTGCGTGATGATCGAACGCCGCTCTGTACAATACATAAAAAATAGTTATAAATCAGTCTTGTTATATAACCTTTTAATGTTACGTCAAAATATCTGTTAATTTATAACACTTAGGCTGAATTGCACCAACTAACTTTAACAATAAGTAATGTTTAACTTACCGCCTTATCTCTGGTTAGACCAATATACAACATGTTCAAAAAGGTGTAGTAGTACTTAAAGGGGTGCAGGTGATCCTTAACAGCTTGCAAAAGAAAGAATTGCAAAATTGGGAAATAGAATTTAGATATTGTAGTGGTAGGCCTCTTTTGCAGGGGGCCGCCTGGAGAAGTACCACAACCTTTGCCAGTTATTCATCCGCCAAGCAGTAATGTGCAAACATTACTGTGTTCCGGTCTGAAGGGCAATGTTACCAGCGAAATTACTGGCATGACGAGTTTCAATAACTAATATCTCAGGGTGACAGGCGCAGTGCAGTGCCGCGCAGAATTTTGAATTTTAAAACACTGGGTGTCACTGTGTCTGATATGGGCAATTATGATGCTTACCATCAGGCACCTGATTTGCTCGTCTTGTCACTCACTATCATAAAAAAACAACTATTCCCCTACAATTCTTTCTTTTGCAAGTGGATAAAGTTGACGGGTGGATGAACCCATTTAGGGTTTATTACTACCTCTTTTTTATTACTAAACCTTTCTGTGAGACGTTGTATTACACGCTGCAGTATTCTATCAACTGATCAAAAATTATGGCACAAATAACGGTCGGTTAAGAACTGATCACATTGTTAGAGTTACCTGGATCAATTCAACCGTCAAGATGGTTGGACCGACATCATCTCCCATACAAACTTTGAGGAACTAATGACGATGATAGAAAAGATATAATATCTTAATTAGTGTTTTATTTTAAGTATCAACTAATAATAAAGTTAAATTTAACTAAAAATTTCTTTTAAAAAAAAATTTTTTTTTAAAAATTTTTCAGGAAAATATTGGCGAGTTGGCGGGATTGCGAATTGGCGATTAGGCTATCCCAACTACAGAGGGTGCACAGTGCGCTTCGCAGCAAGCTGCTCGCGTGGGGGCACTCACGGTTTTAATTTAACATACTGGCGAAATGTGGGTGCCTACTATGGGACACTGAGTCCTGGGTACACCTCTGCCTACCCCTTCGGAAAAAAGGCGTGAATGTATGTTATACTACAAAAATGCGTTTTATAACTGCAAATAGATATTTAATGTCTCTCCTTGAGAAATCCATAATTCCAATAAATACATATTGCAACTTTATAATGAGTTAATACTTAAAAACAAACACTTATGAAGAAATTATATCTCTTTTAATTTCTTCATAAGTGTTGAGAAATTATTTCGTCATTGTAAAGGAAATATTTCAAAAGGAGTATAGTTTGTATAGGAAATGATGTCGGCCCAAACACCTTAACTGTGAACATTTAAAACATGCAAAAACACCTAAAGCAAAACAACCTTTCAAAAGTGTCAAAAACAAAAACATCAAGCAAAGCTTGTGCAAGCATGCTTAATTATAACTATGTGTTATTTGATACTTACTGCTGTTGGTAATAAGATCTATTTTGGTTTGCTTCGACCCTATAATTAATACCTAACTTAAAAGTTGTATTAAGACTTCGTTTCTAAATTCGCCATCTTGTATTAGGAAATTATATAAAACACTGGTGTGTATCAGTCATCTGGTTACCATAGTACAGGCTTCTAGCCTAGTTTGGGACCAGATGACCGTGTGTGGAAGTTGTCCCATATTATGTCCCATATTACTGGGCTATAATGAATGAGGTCAATGTCAATAAATTTCAGTTGCGCCATATGCTTTTGATAACCAATATGTACGTTCTGATAGTCTTTGACAAAGTTCCCCTCTTTTTACATACGTAGATGTATAATGATCTCTCAAAATCCTTTTAAACGACTCCACGCGTATCATACGATTGCACTAAGCATTTTGTGCGTAGTGCATGTAGACACAGAATACAGACATAATAGTACAGAAGGGACAGTCCTCAAACTCATGTATATAAACACCTACTCTGGCTGCGGCGTAATAAAGTGCAATTCAGCTCGCACAACGCCAATAACCTACAGTTATATTCACCTATTGCCTCTCTTTCTATCGCGTAGCTCTCTAGCATTTCTCGTTCCAACCCATTGAAATTGTACCGTCTTGTCGCAACCCCCCGGCTACTTGCAGCTTCATACCTATAATGCAATGTCCCAGGACTGCCCAAAGTATAAACAAACCACTTACTGTTCAAGGAAAGCAAGTCGATCCAACCCGTAGGGTGCCTCCTGATCCATATTAATTCTGCGAGTGGCGACTGCGTTCCCTTCCGTGGCCGCGGACGCATCCTCGTCGCTCTCCGTCTCGCTCGCACCGCGCCCTGTCAGGCTGAGCGAGCGAGATGGATATACATCTATCGTGATCTACTGCGCAACCTTTTGCTTTTGCAACGCAACCTGTCTCTTTTTCCTTTGCGTTTTGTGATAGTAATGACTCGTTCACACATGTTACAAAACTAGTTATTTTTAGAATGAAAAACGCTCAAAGTGCGGCTACTCAATAATATTGTAACGTTGGTAGGTTATGGACATCAAAAACTGTTATTATTTTGGTCAATAAAGCCTTTTTATGTGTGAATGAGTCATTTTAAAATCCGACAAAAATATTTTCGATCACGACAAATCTACAAATTAGTGCAAAATAAACAGCTTCTAATTGGCTGAATTTGTGACAAACATAATTAGAGCAAAGCAAAACAGTGCGTACGAAACTTTGCTTGAACATGCACAACACAGAAAAGTGTATTTATTACCAAAAAAAAGTAAATGTAACACATATATTATATGCATGCATTTTAAATCCACCTAAAATTTGTTTCATATTGCGCTGAACTCAACATCAATTTCAATAAGCAGAATTGATCGATGAGCGATTGACGATTGTTACTAAAAAAAAGGATTCGAGAATTATTCGATTGTAGATTTATTCGGCAACGACAAATCGAACTAACATAACAATCGAATCGTTGTTTTTAGTAACAATCGCCTATCCCTAGTACATTTATACTATCACGGTTTAGTTATTGAAAACAGCACAGGAACTTTGCAATTTTGCAGTTTCCATACTGTTTCAATACATAACTTGCCCCACTTACTACGACCGTGACTCTCTCCATTCAAAACAGTCTTATAAAT
The DNA here is from genome assembly GCA_947063395.1 of Hemistola chrysoprasaria. Lineage (NCBI taxonomy): Eukaryota > Metazoa > Arthropoda > Insecta > Lepidoptera > Geometridae > Hemistola > Hemistola chrysoprasaria. The sequence goes on along the minus strand of OX346731.1, from coordinate 4,576,722 downwards.
CGTTTTTCATCCATCCTCTCAACGTGTTCGAACTATCAAAGCATACCCCCCTTCTCTTCTAAAATTGAATTGCAGATGAGAAAATGTATGGGATTTGACAGATTCACAGCCCCAAGATAGTGCTGCCACCTGGTGCCTGACAGTTCAGAAAACCCACATTGGCACGACATATTCTAACTGTCTTTGTACATACATACATACAGTCACGCCTTGTTCCCGGTGGGGTAGGCAGAGACTATTTCCCTCCACTTGCTACGATCCTGACATACAACTTTCGCTTCGTTCACTTTCATGACATTTTTCATACATGCTCGTCGGTTGTAGGTACTTTTGACTTGGCCTTTATTGTGTAATTAAATCCAGGCTATATCATAAATTATGAAGAATTCGTATACCAAAGTGAAACAGGTACCAGGCAATCATAAATGATGAAGAAGTCTTATACCAAAGTGAACCTTATAACCAAGCCAATAGAATCCAAACTCACATGTTAATCTGCGGCTGAGGTTGAGGCGGTTGAACAGCGGCGACTATACTTGGCGTTGAAACAGATTTTTGAAGCGGCAGACGGGGAATCAACCGTGATCCTTCTGTTATACAGGGGGCACCTATAACGGCGCCCGCTCGAAGGGCTGCGGTTACTTTCTCAAAGTCTTTCTGTTAGGAGACAAGAATAATTACTTTCAAAGTCTTTCTGTCAAATTTCCTTAGGTGGGCATCGTGGTTGAGGCAATAGTGTTATTCGATTTTTTCATTGTGCATTTTTCCAATTCACACTAATGTTTTAATATGATAGTTCGTGTAGGTTCGCTGCTGTTCAAACGGCTGAACCAATTTTCACGATCAGGTCTACTTTAAAAAAAAATGCATCAAAATCAGTTCACTTGTTTAGGAGTGACTAAACCCAGAATCTTTTGGAGTGAAATTTGGTATATAGACCCTGGTAAAACACATGAGATTTTTCAACGGGGGAAACCGCGGGTCATAAATAAACTAAAATAGGCCCGATAGATGGCAATAGGCTCGCCGCTTATAACATGGGACCAATAACATACTGGCGAAATGTGGGTGTGCCTAGACTAGACTGGAATGGCACAAATAAAGTATGTGCCAACCCTAGTCTAGTGTGGGATAAGGACAGAAAGATGGTGATACTCACCGCAAGATCATTATCGTTGAGGGAATGTGTTGAATGTCTGACTGGTCGCGGGACTTCCCCTTCAGACTCCATAGATGACAGCGACGCACTGTGACCGTTAAGGTTGCTGGAATTAACAAATACGAGGTAGGTGGTTATTGGCACGCAAAAAAAAAAGCGCTCGCGTGCCAATTTACCCCTTTGCTATTTTGTGTAGTGGTAAATTCTCAAACTAAATTTTAAGATTCATGCCATTTTACTACTCGCAGAATCTTTGGTGGTCAATTGGTATGAAATATTCCAACTGTGTTTGTACTTCCTTAATATGTAAAAAATAAGTACCGTAAAACGAGGTGAATAACGACTGCGTGGGGGTGAATAGGGATAAACTGGTCGTGTTATTTATCTCCCAACGGGAACTCTGACGTCTCCTTTATACCTCTTGGGTTGTCATTAAAGATCTTTTTAACGCAAAATCCGCTTCAAAAGGGACGCAAAAGTTTCTGTTAGCAAAAACAAACAAATATGACCAGTTCTATCCCTATTCACCCGGTAGACCCTATTCACCCTATTTACGTACCAGGCTATCATAAATTATGAAGTAGCTATACGTGCAAATGTGTCTTAAATTATTTTAACACCCCTTTCGCCACATATGTCTGACTTTATAGATTTAGACTGACTTCTACAATGAAATATCAGTTATATCAGTCTACTTACAACCTGGCAAAAAAGAGATTGTATTGTTAAAAACAAAAACAATCGCGCTTACAATAATTGCAATTACAGGTCCTGGTCTAACCATTGATTTAGAGAAAAGGGGAGATGAGGTACTGGCTTCTCGAACATGGAAAGCTCAAATTAGGTCCCATTAGGTCCACGTACGTCAGTAAAGTTAGGTCTTACGAACGAATAATATTGTTGTCTCGGTCTCTGTTGTTGTTCATTATATCGCACTGCGCAAACTTCACACTAAGCAAATTGCACGTGCCAACTGTTGAGTAAGCACCAGCATCAGGCACCTGATTTGCTCGTCTTGTCACTCACTATCATAAAAAAAGCGCTGGGAGGACGTACCTTATCTCACCTTTTCTTTAAAGCAATGGGTTTAACGCTTAGAACCGAATCTGTTCCTAAGCGGCCCAGGAGAGGCGACTAGTGGGACTAGTAGGACGACAGTGAACTATCTGCGAATGTTTTTGTTTTTATTTTTCTTGCAAGTAGGATGTATAAGGGGGGTTTGGAAATAGTTTTTTTTAACTCCTTACTAAATTACTACACACTACTGGTTTCTTAAAGATAATATTACTAAACAATTATTGTCTATGGTGTCGATAGTTATTCCTTTAACGACATTTTATGTTACTATTAGAACATCGTGTTAATACTGGGGTTTCTAGGTTGTAGGCAATAGGGTTTTAGTTCATTAACTAAACACTGGGAGTGTAATTTGATCTGTTCTTACCTCAAATGTATTTCATCGTTAAGCCATGTGTAAAATCAATACTATTTAGTTCATCATCATCATCATCATCTCAGCTATAGGAAGTCCACTGTTGGACATTGGCCTCCTCCATATGGAGGGTTTTGCCAATACTCGCCACGCTTGGTAGGCGGGTTGTCGATCTTAGTTCCATGGTTGTACACAGAGGACGCTGCTGCCCGTCGGCTGGATCTTTTAACCCTTATCTGGCTCTTACGGCAACCACGGGTAGAGAGGGTGGGTACTATTCTAAAGCCAGTAACCCCACGGAATTATTTTCTAATCTATGTATAAGTAGATTAAGATATTGTGATAAAAGTTACATCCAATTTCCAAAATTCAAAAACAATTATACTCTAATAGCTAACCCATTATGGGTTGTGTTGTCAACCCATAGCCACAGAATAAAGACCTAGAGGTACAGAAGAGACACTCCTCAAATTCATGTATATAAATAGCGACTCTGGCTACGACGCAATAAAGTGCAATTCAGCTTGCACAACGCTAATAACCTACAGTTACCAACAAATTCACTAACAAATTGCCTCTCTTTCTATCGCGCATTCTTTTCTCTTTCTATCTCTCTAGCTTTTCTCTCTTTCTAGCCCAGTGACAATTGAACCGTTTCGTCGCAGGCCCCGGCTACTTTTAGCTTTATACCAACATTGTGGAGTGTCCCAGTCTCGTCATAGCCCAAATGTCGGTGTGTGAGCTTGCCAATATTCCTAATGCCTTCAACATGAGCCAACTACTGTTCCTTACATATCTTATATAAGACAACCGGGACCTACAATGTATCGTGACATCCGAAACACTGATGTACGACTTCCAGAAGAAAGGAGAACTCCTTTCTCAGCCTATGCTAGGTGTGTGGGTTTCTCTTTACGCCAGAACTACTGAACTGATCGATCTGAAATGTAGTGCGTGAGTAGCTTCTAAGCTTGCCAGGGTCTACAATGGAATAACGCACAGGGTACTTTCAGGTGCTAAACCGCGGGCTAGTTAGTTATACGTCCTTTTTGACTCAAAAAGCTTATATTGTGTACTAGTGTAAGAACGGTACTCTCCTCTCCCTGCACGATTGTCTGGAAGAGATCGCTCTTAGCGATAAGACCGGCCATTGTTACAGTAGTTATTATGAATTGTTATTAGTTTTAAAGTCTTTTTGTTTATGATGTAGGTACCAATAAAGTGTTTATCTATCTGTCTAACAGGGACTTCGTCCGCTCGCAATTATGAAATATGGGAGTTTTATACCAAAACTTTGACGCCCTTTTTGGATCCCTTAAAATAGGAATTTTCAAAATCCTTTCTTAGCACACGTCCAGACAACGAAAACAACTTACATTCCAAGTTTCAAGTCTATAGGATCAGTGGTTTGGGCTCTGCGTTGCATGTAGTAGTGAGTCATTTAGGATTATAAAATATAATATAGTGATAATAGTCTTCTATCACTATGTAGGTTTCTGGCATAGTTTGGATGGTTCCGTTGGTCATCATGGTGATGACCGTGTGTGGAAATTGACCCTGATTGTTGTCATTAGTTTTCCTCGTGTTCATTCCACTCAATAGTGTTTGTAGCGGTAGGCCTCTTTTGCAGGGGGCCGCCTGGGGAAGTACCACACCTTTGCCAGTCTTCTCCACAACGCAAGGTACATTTTTAAACCTGAATTTGTTAATCGCTCCGGAGGCTCAAGATACAAGCCTAGATAAAGCTTAGTTTGAGTCTCACTGCAAATTTATATAAAACTGTTATGTTAATTCTCTCTGTGTTTTGAAATTATGTATATGTACTTAATCTTTTTGGCAATAAATAATTCTTATTCTTAGTTATTCATCACCAAGCAGTAATGTGCAAATATTACTGTGTTCCGGTATGAAGGGCAATGTAACCAGCGAAATTACTGGGCATGATGAGATTCGACAACTCATATCTCAGGGTGACAGGCGCAGTGCAGTGCCGCGCAGAATTTTGAATTTTAAAACACTGGGTGGCACTGTGTGTGATATGGGAAACCATGATGCTTACCATCAGGCACGTGATTTGCTCGTCTTGTCACTCAGTTTCATAAAAAAAAATATTAGTAATAATAATAATTTCATATATTTGTTTATCTGGCAATAACGGTTTTCTTCACGAGTCACATGCGCTAAAGTTCACAGAACCTATGTTTAGACTCGCCAAGATAAAACGACGTATGTATGTATAAATGAACTCACTTCCTCTGGCGATGTGAGTCGGGAAGCCTGGTCCCGGGTTCGAGCGCCGCCCACGAGCTCCTCCGCCCTTCATCACGACGATCCCATAGACCCCATTGACGGGATTCCCCTGAAAAAATAAAAATTACTTCGTATCTTATTTTGGTTGGTTAAGCGGTCGCAAGCGCTGCTCTTGAGTATGAGGTACTGCGTTCGACTCCCACGTCATTCAAAGTTTTAATGGTTTTTTTCCATTAGTCATTTTCTCAATAATAGCCTAGAGTCGATTTGTGCTCGGTTGATGGCAGAGTTCCCGAGACGCTGGGAACCGCAGCAAGTGGAGGCACTACGCGAGGGCAATGAAAATGCAGTCATCAACCACGACCACTCCACTCCGTCAAGAATGAACGACAAAGGAGGAGGATGGCAATAATAGGCACGCCCCCTATTACATGAGAGAACGAAACTACTACTACGTAGAAAACATAACGTGTGTACACGCTTGCGCATGTGTGCGGGAGTACGGGCGTTAACACTGTGTTCACTGTTCACGTCTACAGGGTGCCACATAACAGTGTAATTTTATAAATACTTATTGGGTGCATAATCAACCAGTCAAACTGGATGACCAGCAAAAAAAGGAATTGCAATTTATAGCAATCCGTTCGGTGTTGCCACCGCGCACCATACGCGGCCGTCCTTTCGCTCGTCTACTAGATTAAGTAGTCTGTGTAGTTTTACTACATGACCGTATAAGGTAATATCGCGAACGCGAGCCGAGCCACGCCCCCCGCGTCCTTCCTCACCTCTGTCATCACTAGCGATGGGTCGTCGACGCATTTCTCGTAGACGAAAATAGACCGTCTATTTAAATTATATTATTATTTATTTTAAATTACAATTAAAACAAAATAAAGACAAAATAGAACATAAACTCACCACTCCCCTTCCTACTCTGCGGGTAGAAATCCAAATGCGTGGGCGAGCAGTCCGGCTCGATGGTGCCATCTTTACACAACGACGGACACGATGTGCTGAGACGACTGGTGCCTGTTCCCTGAAAGTTGTACAATATTCTATAATAGATGGCGTTGACTTGACTAAGATGAACGAGCATTATGTTCTATTGAACGAGTTATAAGGGAAACAAATATTTACGTTTTCAAAAATAGTTTGGATTTGGAAAAAATAACTATAAATTGGACATAGTAGTCGGAAGCTTTGGTCTTAATTTTATTGACGCCGTACCGCAATACTAAAACAACGATGCAATTGCACAGGTTAGTATGTTTACTAAACCAGTGAGCACTTATTGCACCTACAATATTACTTAAATTAAACATAACATTAATAGCTACTTGATGCTTCTAGAAAATATTATGAGTGTCAGGAGAACATAATATTTGACATCAGACAGACTTAGTCACTCAAAAATCTCAACACGTGAACTCCTGAGAAAGTGCTTCATCGAATACGTCTATACAATAAAGGCCAAGAGTTTCGACATAAAAGATTACATAGGTCAAACAAAAAGTGTTATTAGTACCTAAACATAACTGGCTAATGTGGATCTACCTACTCCGGGACCCCTTCACCTTTTCCTAACACTATGGGAAAGTCCGTTGATGGACAAAAGCTTCGCCCATGGCAAAAGCCCCCTGGCTAATACTCGCCACACTTGGCAGGAGGGTCAGCGAGCACAGTTCGATAGTTTAACGCAGAGGACGCTGCTGCTCGTCCTCTAGATACTAATAACCCTTAGCCGGCTCTTACGGCAACCATGAATACAGGATGGGGTACTATTCTATAGGCGGTAGCGCCACAACACGTTAAACATTGCTACATACCAATAAAGGTAGCGGGGCAGCTCGCATCTGCTGCACAGCAGTATGAAGTCTCCTCAGCTGCTGCAAGCTGTCATCTAAGACGCCCGGGCTGTGCGGCGTCACGCTTATAGTTGGCACCTGGGTGAACATCTAAATGCTGAGTTATGGATGCTCAAGGTCAAAGGTTACAGTCTTTGGCAAGTCAAGTTATGCCTTGAGGTTACCTAAGTCTATCGATCATTGCTATGTTTACAATATTTGACCAATATCCAGAGTTCTTTGTTTCCCCCAGTACTCGTAGATTTGGCCAGTATTTCGTGAGATCGATTATACCATATACTCTGCTTTAATAAACTCTTTATTGATATTAACACACCACAAAATCAAAGAAGGCTTAAAAATATAAATCTTTAATGATTATTGGCAGACTTTTTAGTCATAATGGAAAGAGGAGTGCAGGATGAAGAAGAACATCGTGGCTTAAGAATCTGCGCCAGTGGTATGACAAGAGCACGCATTGATGAAGATGGCACCCAAAGAAGAAGAATCGCTCAGATCAATCTCTTCCAACAGGGAGAGGAGAGTACCGTAGATTACATTTGATCGGTGGTGTGACTGTATTGTACTTAAAGCCTAAAATGTACCTGTGCCCTAGCAGCGGCCATGGTGGCTGGAGGCGTGGAGCGCGGCACGTGCTCTGTAACCTCGTCCTCACTGCTGTCTGTATGGCAGTCTGAACTACCACCGCCCTCGTCTGTAAACAATCATAAAGGTGAGAAGATAGTCCGCTACATAAAGGAAGAGATTCTCTAAGATCTCACTGTCAAGGCTGGAGTCTACGAGGACGCATACCTTCAAGGCCTACGTATGTTTTGCTACCCCGATTTATGTAACATTTTCTCCAGTTCCCAGTATACTGGCAGAAATGCGATTTTAGCATCAAGTTAGTCCTAGCGTTGTGCTGAATTATAAATGTTATGTCCCCCTTTCTGACCCCGTGGGTGCCGTGAGTCCTGGCAGAAGGGCATATTCGGAGAGTGGGCAGCAGCGCTCTCCGTTTCCAAGTATTCCAACTACTGCGATCACCAAGCTGCACAACAAGCGTGGTGCTTACGGCAAAATCCCTCATATGAATAGTTTATGGCGTTCTATGGAGGAGAGGCCTATGTTCAGCAGTGAGACGTCTTCCGGCTGGTGATAATGATGATGATGATGATGATGATGATGAAATGTTATGTTTGTCTGTAAGGTATTATTGATATGGGCTTCCGATATATAATAATGTGTTTTGCCTTTAAATATGAATTATTATTAGCGTAGATACATATCGCGGGTGCGGGACGGGCGAGTGCCTGGTCGGGTTGTCGTCCTAGTACTTAATTGGTAAACAACAGCGTGCCCGGGTAGACCGCTTTTCCTTTTCATACACCAGACCAGACACGCGCCCGTGTTGTGAGTTGTGTCTGAGCCGTCTTAGGTCTGAGCTAATTTCCATACTTTGCGCAACGGGCTCAAAACCTTTAGGGTACTTCCAGTTGGCCCAGCATCATGAAATTTGACAAGACGCCAGATCCATTATCACAAGTAAAGGAAAAAGTCCCAAAATCCGTAATATTTTACAAAAATTGTGATCATTAACATGTTTGCGATATAGGTAGGTATGGAACCCTACACTCAGCAAGCAAGACTTCTTAGGTATGTCTTATGCATTTGCCCAGATCTTCGTAGAGAACCTTCTTTGTTAGTTATGTCTTCGGCATATGCCCAGATCTTCGCAGAGAACCTTCTTTGTTAAGGTTTAACGAAAAGTAAAACCTAACAATAAAATATCGTCAGTGGTCGATAAGCAATAGAAAGCTGTAATATATTCCGCCGTTGCCCCTCACACATTGTTGTCGACAAATTAAAAAGTTTATCAATAGAACTATTTATATTCTCGGTTCGTTTGAAAGCACAACTACGAACAAAGCTTCTAATTACCAGCTTTATAGAATGCAGAGCTAGTTGGAGTCTACAACAATGCTTTCATTTAGTTCCGTAGTAGAAGCTGCGGAAGTTACCTTTAAAATAATTTACCCAATACAACGTATCAACACCGTTGTCATAGAAATTATTGTTGGAGAGCTAACGCGCCGTGCACGGAACGCAACGGCCATGAAACGGTCTAGTGGGCAAGGTCTTATTCTCATACGTTTCTATTCACAAAAGAATGTTATTTGCTCACGGCCTTATAACGTTTTTATTACCGGTATAGTGGGCAGTTTTTAAAAGGTTGACTTTTTCTCAAAATGTGAACTTTCAGATAAATAAGTACGCTTTTCTCACACTGAGAACATTTCAAAATGAGCACATAACTGGACGTGCATTTCTCAAAATGTGCACTAAATCATGAATCATGGACTGGTATGGATAAGGAAAAGTCATGTTTTTGGCATTCTATGTAAGTGTTATAAGTAGGCACATGCCTACTTTGTGCCACCGTAACACTAACCGGCTCATCAGATTTGAATGAATGAAGTAACAATCGATTCGTTACCGGAGCACGAGACAATAGCAACAATATTCGTACTCTGACTTTATTTCTTCTATTTCTAAACCCTATTCTCTATTAAACTAGTAACTTAAAGTAACTTTAAATAACTTTTAAAGATATAGGTCAACAATGTTTTGTGATTAAAGGGCAGGAACTATGTTAAAAAGTACTTAGCAGAAACGTAGGCGTTGTTAGGTAATAATCTATGAAATACCAGAGAATCAGAACATATAAAACACGAATTTTCTTGAAAGTCAAAAGTTTAAGTCCAACGAGTATTCAAAAGCTAACCCCCCCACACACAAAAACATGTGTTTTATTAATATTTGCAAAGCATGTTAAGGTTAAACGTCACCCATACAAAATGAAAATACACAGATACGTATGAAGAAATAGGGAATAATTTTCCACTTAATTGTTTGTAATTGGATCTCTGGATCTGGCCTTCTTCATATTTCCTTCTTCATATGGCCTTCATATTTGTGTATTTTCATTTTGTATGGGTGACGTTAAATCTCGGTGACGTAGGCCGCTACTGCCGATCATGACGAGTCCAACCGAGAAAGGGTGTTTAGGGAAAAAAGTGTTATTGAATTGTCGCCCCCTATTACATAGGACTTAAACTTAAACAGCGAAGTGTGGGTGCCTAGCCTACTGTGACACCTATGCCTATATACGTATTGGCCTTGGCGTCTTTGGCAGACGATTTAACATTAGGCTTGTAAAGACCGTTTTGAACTCTTGACAATGTGTCACCTGGGACGACTCAAGAAACGTAGGTTTGCCCATAGCCTACACCACTCGAACTCAGTGGCGTAATTCTCTGAAACATGTCGATACGTGCCTTATACCCCTTCGGAAAAAAGCGTTATGTAAAACTTCAAACATTACCTAACATTATATTATGAAATCCAAAGGTTATAAAGGCAAAAATCGTTTCATATTTCACGGACCGACGTTCATTCAAACTGTGTTCTCTGCACACACATATCTCATCTCTAGCAGACATCTGACTGAAAAGCAATATCCCTTTCCTGCTATGTGTACCACACCGACTTAGTAGATTTATTGCTCGAGCTGATTTATTGGGGTCGCCTGCATATTACATATTATACTATGACCGTCTGCCGCTGTGTGATGTACTCATCATGAAACTAGAAAAAAGCGGACAGTCTTCTAAAACAAGAAGTGAAGCACCATACAAACATCACGGCACGCACACATTCACACCCATGAACATAAAAAAAAAGTTCTGGTGAATGTGTGCATTTTCTTTGTATCTAAAGATTTCGTGTTATCCTCAAATAACGCTGTTCCACATGTCAGCCCACATGAACATAATATTTATTCCAAAACAGCAAACATACTTGCTATCATGATCAAAACGCATAAAAAAATAACGGCGCCGTAACCGCAGCCCGTTCCGACTTTTTCACGATTAGAGGCATGCAAAATGCAAAATGATTTCGCTTCGAACCGGGAGTGACCTACTTTAACAGGTCAAGGTTTTATAAATAGAGATGAACACGGAATTCCGGAATTAAGATCTTTTTTTGTTAACTCCGTTGTTGATTCAGCGTTCTGAAATGACTACGACATTGCGATCAATGAGCACCTTTGAAGAATCTCTTGCAAACATCGCGTGGTATTGAAAAGTTTAAGTTTGCAATGCAGCGTAAATAGTAATGACTGAATATTCTTTGAGACTTTATTGAAAAGCTGTCTATGAACGCTGAGGTGTACCACAAGGACACTTGACAAGGATACTTGCGGACAACTGGAAACCGATGCCGGAAAAATCCGCAAAATACTCTCATATCCGGCCAAAGCGAACCTGCACTTCATGACAAAATCACAACTCTATAATATTACATGAAAGATCCAGAATAAATAGACATTTCAGTTGACGACATCTGAACAAAAGTTTCGGGGGACAGGAAGACGGGCTCACTGGAGACGGACCACGACAGCCTGGACGGGTTGACATTGGACTGTCAGACGTGATGGCCGTTTGTTTTGGTACACAATGCCTCGTGGTAACAATGGTAAAGTCAAGTTTTTGTGCCTAAATATTATGTAGCGATGAGTTTTCGTGTTTTGTTCGTGTTGAAACCGTTTGACATGAGGAGTAATAGATAAAAGCAGAACATGCTGGTAGCTATTCCCTTTAGGTACTACAATATTTATTATTAGCAATTTCGGCGAACATTTTCGGTTTTTAAAACTCACACACACATACACAGGTAGCGTAGCGAAGAACAGATGAATTTTGAAACGTGTAATTATGGATTATCATTGAGCATATTATGCTGGAGGCTGTAAGAGAAACTTAGCGTGGCGTAGTGGACGCAAGCTCTACTGCCGATAATGAGGTCCCGGGTTCGATCCCCAGGTCAGGCAAAGTGATATGACAGCCTGGAGTCTGGAACTGTGCCCGGTAGATAGGCTCGCACCCATTACGTGGGAACGATAATATACAGGCGAAATGTGGGTGTACCTACTATGGCTCTGAGTTCTGGGTACATCTCTGTCTACCCCTTGTGGATATACCTACTATGGGACTGAGTTCTGGGTACATCTCTGTCTGCCCCTTTGGGAAAAACGTGTGTTATTTCATACTTTCATACTTACACTTCATGACAAAATCACAACTCTATAATATTACATGAAAGATCCAGAATAAATAGACATTTCAGTTGACGACATCTGAACAAAAGTTTCGGGGGACAGGAAGACGGGCTCACTGGAGACGGACCACGACAGCCTGGACGGGTTGACATTGGACTGTCAGACGTGATGGCCGTTTGTTTTGGTACACAATGCCTCGTGGTAACAATGGTAAAGTCAAGTTTTTGTGCCTAAATATTATGTAGCGATGAGTTTTCGTGTTTTGTTCGTGTTGAAACCGTTTGACATGAGGAGTAATAGATAAAAGCAGAACATGCTGGTAGCTATTCCCTTTAGGTACTACAATATTTATTATTAGCAATTTCGGCGAACATTTTCGGTTTTTAAAACTCACACACACATACACAGGTAGCGTAGCGAAGAACAGATGAATTTTGAAACGTGTAATTATGGATTATCATTGAGCATATTATGCTGGAGGCTGTAAGAGAAACTTAGCGTGGCGTAGTGGACGCAAGCTCTACTGCCGATAATGAGGTCCCGGGTTCGATCCCCAGGTCAGGCAAAGTGATATGACAGCCTGGAGTCTGGAACTGTGCCCGGTAGATAGGCTCGCACCCATTACGTGGGAACGATAATATACAGGCGAAATGTGGGTGTACCTACTATGGCTCTGAGTTCTGGGTACATCTCTGTCTACCCCTTGTGGATATACCTACTATGGGACTGAGTTCTGGGTACATCTCTGTCTGCCCCTTTGGGAAAAACGTGTGTTATTTCATACTTTATGTTATGTAAGAGAAATCACTACGTTTTAAAATCTGTTCTGCCTTTCGAATTGCGGTCTGACTGACCCTGCTTGATACGTTTTATTAAACCTATATACAATACTCTGTCCATACCGAAATAAAATAGAAAAAACAATGTTACAAAAAAATTAAAGATATCACGGTAAACAACCGGCGGTATTATCGCATTAAGCAATTTCTTACATTCTTTATGTCTAGTATTGACGAATAATAAGCTACAGTCGCGCTGCTTCATCGTTTGACCTAATTTTAATATATAAATTATAATTATCTTCATGAAGACCGCCATTTGGAATAGTTCAGCCACTTTATCAATTTAATTGTTTCGTGCCATATTAACATAACGTTAACTATACATTATGTCTGAGATAGTAATGCACGTGGTCAAAAATTGTACTAACGTTACGATATATTAAGTAGGCGACTGTCTAAATACCCTAACACATAGACTGTGGCGCCCTCAACATTGATGATCGTAAATACGGTTAATTCTAAATTGTCTCTGGGCATTTTGATAAAGGCCCAACCCAGGGACATGTTGCTGCCTAATAAATTATGTTATTACCTAATACAAATAGGTAATAAAAAATATATGTTCAATATTAATATGTTTTCAAATTTACCAAATTGTTTTTTTTTTAAATAGAAGAACAAAAATTACATAGCCCAGCGGAACAGCAAGTTGAAGTGGCAATAGGCAGGGCACATACTCGTACGTAGCACGTAGAACTGATAGCCGATGGGGCTGTATAATTCTCGAATGGAGACCATGTACCGGCAAACGCTGATAATGACAAACGCTGATGTTGATAATGACAACAGAAACACGATGGATGCAGACCGCTTACGACCGGACTAAACGGAAATCTATGGTGAGGCCTATGTCCAGCAGAGGCTGTAGGATATCCACTAGGAGATCCACTGATGTCCTATGGCTGACATGATGATGATGATGATGACTTTTGTACACTTATTTGGTCCCATTAAAGAGTATTCTATTCTAACTCACTCGTTTAATTTGCTATCAACTAACTTTAAATAGAACACATTAATACTCCCAATGAGATCGTAATTGGGGTTCTTAAGTAACCAAGGTTTAGCAATAAATAGTAAGTACCATTGAATGGAGTGCAGCTGGCATACCATAATCGGATGTTATGGTCATAGCAAAACCAGCTTTATGGACAATAACAACCAAAATAGATTAAACCAGAAAATAAGCTTTGAAGGACTTAAAACTAAACAATGACTGAAGCTGTTTTCGGAATGGTCACGACTTGTGCAGTATTTACTGCTTTAGCAGTATAGAGAAAAACGGAATGGGCGTTGAATTTCGACAATATCCATAACAACTCCATAGAAAATTAAACATACAACCACGCGTCCCGACTCTCTCGACCGCTGGACATAGGTTATCACAGAATGCCAAAAGGTACATTGTCGAGATCGAGCTAGAAAGAAATGGCTTCGACACTTCGACTTCGACGCACAACAGACGATCTGGCCAGAGATGGCATAGAATCGTAAAATATGGAAGGACTTATGAGAGGCCTTTGTCCAGCATTAAAATGGCAAAGGCTGAATAATAAATAAACTTGCAATTTCATAGATGACGAACATTTTTTCAAAGTTGATCCAGTTTTGCAAGAATGTAATAATTTCTTGTGGGAAAGTAAACCGGGTACCTATATCAGATAACGATGTTCCAAGGTTTAATATTTCATTCGACCGTGTAATCTGTGGGCGTGTTCGCATAGATAACATTATCACTTTCTTTCATTGATTTATATCGAAACTGGAAGGAAGAAACACATTATAGCTCGACAGAGAAGAGTAGAAAATAATGGAGGCGCCACTGTCTTTTACAAGAGTAAAAACAATTTAATCAACACATACACTTTAAATTAGTTCCGTTTCTACTCTTTTCTGTTCAGCTATACCTACCCTACCTCTAAATTTGTAGGTAAAATTAAATCTTGGCTCTTAGAACGGTTGTTTTACTCTGTTACTGAATTTTTAGACACAAAAAATCCCTGTATTTATCGGCCTAAAAAATTGTAATGGTTACACATGAATATTATGTTTATTTATTCACTATACAATTTTCAATTGAATTTATTAATTTACAATCCTAAACTAATTGTGACATTATTTATTTATAAGTTACTAAAGAAATTTTTGCATGCTAACTACTGGCTAAGTGTGATGAACTAATTAGGTATAAAATAACGCAACAAATAAACACCTACCACATTTTTAGCAAATAAATTATTTCATTTCATAAGTTTAAAAGAATTCGCATTTCATAATACTACTAGCTGCGACGCGCGGTTTCACTCGCTGAAAAGTATTTCAGCCCAATCGGCTCAGTAGTCTTAGAGTAAACAGGTCACAAACATACCTTCACCCAAAAGCATTCAATTTATAATATTAATTGGATTCCCTATGTTCTTCTGCGACTGCCTCGGTGGCGTAGAGGGCGCATGCTCGACTGCCAATCAAGAGGTCCCGGGTTCGATCCCCAGGTCAGGCAAAGTGTTAAATATTGGATTTTTCCATTAGGAATTATCTCAATAACTGCCTGGAGTCTGGCACTGTGCCCAGTAGATGGCAATAGGCTCGCCCCCTATTACATGGGACCAATAACATACTGACGAAATGTGGGTGTATCTATACTATGGGACTAAGTCCTGGGTACACCTCAGCCTACCCCTTCGGGAAATAGGCGTGAATGTATGTTTTGTTTTTTTTTTATGTTCTTCGTGCACAAATTGTTGAAAACAACGACAAATTGACGAAAAGCATTGAAATCAATGAATTTGAGAATACAAAATTTTATTCCAAAGTTGTAGGATTAGACATGTTTATTTTTAAAGTAGGTATTGTTTAGACTTTAGACCATGACCTCCCCAAAACGCCGGCGGTGCTCACGATTTTTGGTCACGGCGATATTCTAAACTATAAATTCAACCATTTACATTCACAATAGAGCTAAAGCCGAAAGGCTGACTGACCTCTATTGCTTTATAGAACCTTTTTTATGGCTCTATAAAAATGTGTTTATGTAAATTAATCATCTGTTCGCCTGTGGCGCTTATGCGGTTCGAAACCAAATAAACAGTAATTAAAATGTCCAAAATCGAAGGTCTGAATGAATAATGTGACCGTCATCTGTCAAGTTTCAGATAAAGTGTGTTTCTAAGCTGTATGATGACTAAATAAAACAACAAAACTAATATGTAGGTATTATCAGTCATAAATTGGAGGCTGTGTATGAAAACCACATCTCTTACTCGCAAACAAGTGTTAGTGCTAGACGAATTATACATACATTCACGCCTTTTTCCCGAAGGGGTAGGCAGAGGTGTACCCAGGACTCAGTCCCATAGTAGATACACCTACATTTCGCCAGTATGTTATTGGTCCCATGTAATAGGGGGCGAGCTTATTGCCATCTACCGGGCACAGTTCCAGACTCCAGGTAGTTATTGAGATAATTCCTAATGGAAAAATCCAATATTTAACTCTGCCTGACCTGGGAATGGAAGCCGGGACCTCTTGATTGGCAGTCGAGCATGCGCCCTCTACGCCACCGAGGCAGTCTATTAGACGAATTATAACAGCTGATTATACTAACTAACATATTCTTATTATAGTAGCTTAGTTAAAGGTTGTCACAAGAATTTTTATCAAGTTGTTATCACTATTTATATGTGAAACTTTTCATATCTTTCATATTTTATCGAGTTACCTACGTTAAATGCTATTTTCTTAAAAGAGAACAGTAAGATGCCATAAATATCAACCTACCTAGAATATGATAATTGCATAATATAGTATTGTTTTGATTTGAGTTTTATTCCAATTTTTTTATGTTCAACAGATTTACTATGTACCCTGTAGGGCAATATGTCTTAAATTCTTTAGCTGTATTATGATATTTCCGTATGTTTAGTTTACAATAGCTATTGTTGTAAACGTCTATGCTTCAATAACGACCTTTATTATGTGTGTCGATTAGTTCTTCAATTATACCAATAAAAAAAACAAAGTACAGATTACAGGTGAAACCGTGTGGCGCGTAACTAGTGAAATAATATTATGACATACTTGAAAAGACTTATAAACTCGTTTTATTTAGATATTTTTTATTGATTAATTTTAGTTGAAGAGTTTTTAACATAAGTTCAGCAGAGAGGGTGAAAGGGTCTACAAAGTTCCCGAAGGCTTAATCGATTTTATGATACGTTTTGATCTCGATTTAATTTTCAGCTATAATCTAATCTAGAATCTAGATTGATAGTTTTAGACGATAATGCATGTTATTCAGTGACAGCCTCGCTGGCTCAGATGGTAGTAACTCTTTCTGTGCCGCAAGCCCCCGGTAGATCCCCGGCCAGGTCAAACATTTGTGTGTTTTTTTTTGATCTTTGTTTGGGTGTTATAATCTTATATAGGTATTATTATTATTTATCTGGTTCCCATAGTACATGCTTCTAGCCTGGTTTGGGACCAGATGACCGTGTGTGGAAGTTGTCCCATATTATTATTAATTATACCTATTATAGGTGGCAAGAAACGAGGACACGATTGGAATTGTGAAGAGATATTTTTCACATAGGATCTAATCTTAATACTCTCAGATTCTCAGAGAACAAGAACTGTCTATAGGTATGTTCTAAGTACGGTTTTAATGATTTGGTTTGGAAAGAGGAATAAAACTTCGAATATATTTTCGACAATTGGGAATAGAACTGGCGCATACAATAACCAACATAGGTCAATTTCCGAAGTCCTGAAGCAGATTTCTTAAGGATTTGCTGAATCTGAATCTCTGATCTAATAAGATTTATATCTGTTCTACGCACTTACTTACTTGCTAAGACATGGCTTGGACAGACAGTAAACTACGAAACTTTTAAGTTTTTTAACATTCATGAAAATAAGGAAATAAAAGTGGCGCCCAACACGGGGCCGATTATATTAAAGCAATCCCAACTGAATCTTAGTCAGTCTCTGATACAAGGAGATCCATGGTCTTTTCTACGTATAGTAATGACTACAAAGACTGCTTCGAGAAAAGAGGAAGAATACTACTAAAATGTTTGGCTTTTCTAACATCGAAAAAAATTTGTAAATAAAAGTGGCGCCCAACATGGCGCGATTTTCCATGGCGATTAGACTTTTCCTATTAGGTACATGATTTACAATATATAAGTAGATACTCTGAAACGTTTTAGGTATCGTAGTTGAAGGCTGACTAAGATAGGTGATTAACTTTAAAATTTCGCATTACGTAATCAGATTTTAAAGCTGAGCGCAACAAGTCCGGGAATGCTACAAGTTCTAGGATCATACGTACCTGTTCCAGCAATTGATGCTACATTTTTGCTCCGACACTGATCCAATTAACTAACACAAAAACCACACAAGAGCTATCGCGACATTTTAATACGAAAAAAATCGATTAATCTTGATTCACAATTTGTATAAACGATGAGGACTTAAAGTGACCATTTTAATATTGCGTCGTGGATAAAAATAGGAGTTAGAAGATAATTTTGGTAGTCGCGTGTGCAATTCGCGAAAAACGTGTATTATTTTGACAGGGCCCGCGATGGGAGCTGGCCTTTGTACGGGCGAGGGGCATAGCGCAGGCGCGACATCGATCCTGGGAAGCCTTCTGTGGAGGCTACCCGGATAACTCGAACGCAGCGAAGACTAAAAATTAGTAATAAATTGGGTTGCGATTAAGTATGCTGGTTAATTATGACATCGACCGAACGGCTGACAGATAATCCGCATGTTGGTTAAATACACACACCCTCTCCCTCTCTCACATACGCACAGAATTTCAGACACAGAGGAAGGCTAACTGTCCAGACCGGAAAGGAGTGCAGGATGCTGATGCTGTGCCAATATATATTAATCAAAAGCCCTTCAGTGCACAGAGCAAAGTTATGATTTTATACGTTTCTTTTGCTTGATATTGGCACAACTCAGGAGCGCACATGTCCAGTGTACAGGCAGTTTTAAGGCTCATTTCTCATACGGTTTAAAATAGAACATAAAAATCACGGATCTTATTTGCCCTTCTGGCTAAACAATATTACCATATCAATTTGCAACACATGGAAAATAATTTTAATTTAAATAAATATGGCCCCGTCAAAGTGAAAATAAAATCCGTGGTAGGATCCAAATGCGAGGTTAAAGAACAGAGGCGGGGATGTCGTATGAATCCGGATTATGATGTTCGAATATGCGGAGAGAGAATAGAAAATTAATCAACCTCAACCATAATTCAATGCGAAGCGAAATGTTCCTTTTACTATAGATAGAGCGAATATCTCTTTTTTTGTTGGAACTGACAGTAATAAGGAATCTATTTTTCTTGTTTGTTTTTATTGCAATTTTATAACTTTACTAAATCGTTGCAAGAATATTCAACCCCCACAAAAAGAAACACTTATAATCGCTCCATCAAGTCAGCTTTCAAAACAGCGCATCAAAAGCGGTCCATTATTTTTTTTTACACATGCACATACAGTTACGCCTTGTTCTTATTG
The DNA here is from genome assembly GCA_947063395.1 of Hemistola chrysoprasaria. Classification (NCBI taxonomy): domain Eukaryota; kingdom Metazoa; phylum Arthropoda; class Insecta; order Lepidoptera; family Geometridae; genus Hemistola; species Hemistola chrysoprasaria. The sequence goes on along the minus strand of OX346731.1, from coordinate 4,557,537 downwards.
GGGTAGGCAGAGACTATTTCTCTTCACTTGCTACGATCCTGACATACGACTTTCGTTCTTCCACTTTTACGACATTCGTCATACATGCTCGTCAGTTGTAGGTACTTTTGACCTGGCATTAGAACAATATTTTGCTCATGAAAGTTTTTTTTTTTATTTGAAGCTATGAAATCACAGCTCGAAACCCAGATTAAAAAGACAGACGTTAAATAAATACAACTTATAAAACTCCTTGCTTTTTCCGTCAGGGTTAATAAAATCATTTAGGATTCTATCCTAATTTCTCTATCATCAAACCCTGATCATCTTAAGTACGATACCACAAACTATTGGAAGATATTAATTATATCCTCCCCTTAGTCAGCTCACGCCTCCTTTTAATCGAGGGTTAGTGAGAAGTTAAATAGTTATATTATAAATCTCAGTACAAAGTCAAAAAAGATAAGGCTAGCGTTAAGTTTGTGTATGTTTGTTCCGTTTTCACGCTAAAACTACTGAACCGATTGAGCTGAAAATTGATATGTAGATAGCTTAGACTCTGTAATAACACATAGGGTACTTTATATCCCGATATTCCCACGGGAACGAAGACTACACGGGTGAAACCGCGGGGCGCGGCTAGTAGGAAAAATAGACGCAAGTGTTTAAAAAAAAAAAAAAAACTCGTAACCATAGGACAATACACAAGCATTCTTAAAATATGCCTTTCTTTGAGAAATAAGAAATTAAAAACTAATAGTAAAGTTATAGACTTTACCTGAATGGTTTTAAAGTTTAAAACTAAATTTAAAAAGTAGACCAGGTAAGTAATTTACCTTAGGACACAACACTGATAACAATAACATGTATTTGTTTTTAATTACTTTAATTAGGGTTGTCAACATCGTTAAAAATTAACAGTGTTATTGTATTTTTTAATAATATTAATATAATATGGGACAACTTCCACACACGGTCATCTGGTCCCAAACTAGGCTAGAAGCCTGTACTATGGTAACCAGAGGACTGATATACATACTTATATAAGCTTATAACACCCAGACACAGATCAAACAGACATGTTCATGCACACAAATGTTTGACCTGGCCGGGGATCGAACCCGGGGCCTGCGGCACAGAAAGCAGAGTTACTACCGTCTGAGCTAACGAGGCTGTATTATATGTACCTAGGTGCTTACATACTATTACTGGCAACCAATTAGCATCTGCTGCCTGAAGCCCGTCACACACGCAGCTATAATATAATATATTAATATACCGTCCTATAATATATATTATAGCAAGCTACCACACACGGAGACGATGCTATAATATATATTTTAGCCTTCATTTCATTGATACAGTAGTTTATATTAATATGCAATAATATATAATATTACGGTATATGTTGGTGACGTCTTAGAAATATACGATCCTGACATAATCGAATATTGACTGTAATAGAGTAAAATGGGGTGAGAGAAACCCGGACCAAATAGAATTGTATTATAAATTATGTAATAATCGTTTAAGGGATATTGACTTTCCATCTGAATTGTGTCATTGCTGTGATAAACAGTGTAATAACAGAGACCATTTGTGTGTAATTGACAATATGTATCATGACATTGTTGAAGCTTTATGTATGGCCGCCTCTGAGAGTCAAACCATTGTTAAAGGTAAACGTAGAAAGCAACCTGTGATCGGATGGAATATGCATGTGCGTGACGCTCATGGGGTGGCTAGGATTAAATATATGGAATGGGTACTGTGGGGTAAGCCGAGTGGGGGTCGTGTTTGGGAAGAGATGCGTGAGAGTCGTAGAATCTTTAAATCGCGATTGAAGTGGTGTCAAAACAATAGAGAGCAGATTAAGATGGACATACTCGCATCTCAGCATTCCAGACACGATTTTCACAGCTTTTGGAAAAACACTAGGAAGTTAAATAATAAGCCAGGCTTGCCAGTGAGCGTCAACGGAGTGAGTGACCCGAAGTGTATAGCTGATACATTTAAGGATCACTTTGCCGTGAAATCACCTTTGGGGCCATCACGGTCATTCGCAGTGGAAGGGCCTCATGGCCACGAGATAACTACCAGATTCTCTGCAAAGGATGTCAGACGAGTTATACAATCAATGTCGCGTGGGAAGTCTCCTGGTCATGACAGCCTTAGCATTGAGCACCTAAAGCATGCTGGCGTCCACCTACCCAGAGTTCTGGCGATGCTGTATACGTTATGTATAGGACACTCGTATTTACCAGCAGAAATGATGAAGACCGTGGTGGTGCCAATTGTTAAAAGTAAGTCTGGTGACCTAAGTGACAGGACCAACTATAGACCAATTTCACTGGCTACAGTGTTAGCGAAAGTTCTTGACGGTTTGCTCATTACACAGATTGACCGGTATATAGACTCACATGACAACCAATTTGGTTTTAAATCAGGACTATCTACCGAGTCAGCTATTCTGTGTCTGAAGCAGACTGTCAGGTACTACTCCGATAGAAGCACCCCTGTTTATGCCTGTTTCCTCGACCTCTCGAAGGCGTTTGACCTGGTGAGTTATGATATCTTGTGGCAAAAATTAAGCGACACTTCCATGCCAAAAGAACTAGTACAAATCTTTAAGTACTGGTATCTGAACCAGGTCAACGTTGTTCGGTGGTCGAGTGCGCTGTCGGAGCCGTACAGGTTGGAGTGCGGGGTGAGGCAGGGAGGGCTAACCTCACCGAAACTCTTCAACCTGTACGTGAACGCACTTGTCGAGGATCTCAGCAGTACTCGTGTTGGCTGTCACATTGACGATACCTGTGTCAATAACATAAGTTATGCGGATGACATGGTGCTGCTGAGCGCCTCGGTGTGTGGCCTGTCTAAGTTGCTTCAGATTTGTGAGCGTTATGCGCTCGATCATGGGTTGCTTTATAACGCAAATAAAAGCGAATGCATGGTCTTTCAGGCCAGGGGACGAAGTTGCCCGGATGCCGTTCCGTCTATCCGGTTGAACGGTATCGAGTTGAAGAGAGTTCAACAATTTAAATATCTAGGGCATATCGTGACCTCTGACCTGAGGGACGATGCTGACATCGACAGAGAACGGAGGGCGTTGTCTGTGAGGGCTAATATGATCGCCCGGAGGTTCGCTCGTTGTTCGGGGGCCGTCAAAATCACTCTCTTCACAGCGTTTTGTACGTCCCTGTACACGGCGGCCCTGTGGGTGTCATATACCCAGAAACAGAACAACGCTCTTCGTGTGCAGTTTAATAATGCGTTTAGGGTGTTGTTGGGGCTGCCCCGACACTGTAGCGCGTCAGGGATGTTCGCGAACTCCCGCGTTGACTGTTTTTACACGACGATGCGGAAGCGTTGCGCATCCCTGGGGCGCAGGATCCGAGGTAGCTCCAACACCATCTTAGAAGTGTTCACAGATAGGTTTGATTGTCAGTACATTAATCATTGCTACATGGTTAATGTACTGACAAACAAACAAATGACGCAGAGGCACGCGAATTTTTAATGTATTTCAAATATTAATAATTTAATTTCATTTAATTTGATTTAGTTTAATTTAATTTGATTTAATTTAGTTTAATTTAATTTGATTTAATTTAATTAATTTAATTTAGTTCTATTTAAGTTGGTTTAATTTAATTTAATTAATTTAATGCTATGATCTATGTTTATTGAAATAAATGGTTTGAAAAATATATTATAGCTGCGTGTGCGGTCAGTCGAATATTTGTATAGAAAATATATTGTAATATGCCTTGCTATGATTTATATTAATATATATTATAGCTACGTGTGTTACGGGCTTTAAGGCCGTACCCCGAACAAATAATCTTGAGCATTCGTTTCCTATTCGCTGCACCCCACCTTTTATACTCAGATTTTATTTTAAAATCTGATCTTTATACAATCTTGAGTCCTTGAGTCTTTATAAAATCTGATTTTGGTTATAAAAATAAAATCTAGTCCTTGTTAAATTGCCTATCCATTAGTGAAAGTAGCAAATCCAAATAATGGTATCTTTACGAGGAGATGCATATTATTATAATAATTAGGTATTACTCATTTCTGTGCTTTCGTTGTAAATATATTAATTAAAAATTATACTTTAAAAAACAACCCTCTGGGACTCAGGTTCCCTCGGTCACTGTGCTAGCTGGGCAGTAACTGTTATGCTTTAGTGTAAGACTTTGTATGGTTGTCGGGACTGTTTCCTCGCCTTATAATGAAGTTGGCAACCCTACAATATTTTTATGTGGCAAGTTTAAAGTAGGTACCTTTATGAGGTGAGATAGTGTGAACACTGGGCGTTCTCAGGGTTTTCTGTGCCTGACCTAGATTACATTGTATACCTATTGCCTATAATTTTTATAATCTATAAAAATTATAGTATATAGATAGTTTAAAATGTTATTGGAACCTTTCTAAAATTATTCCTAATTAATTTTGGGAAATATAACCACTTATTATTTATTAAAATAGCAATAAATTATTTTCGTACTGATAGAACGCATGTATTTATTCTAAATTGTATCTAATGTTAAAATATAAAATTGTAATTTTAGCAAAAATTAAACCGTTTAACTTAAACGGTGAGAGAGGCATATAAGTTACCGAGAAATTAAAGATTGGTACACAAGTTTGGACACATGAAAAGAAGGGGTGAAAGTCATATGGCCAATAAAAGGTCTATGAGGATGAATTTATGTGGTAAGGTGAGGAGAAATGAGGATATGCGGATGCTAGGAGTGAGTGCAGTCGAAGGATGATAGACTGGCGGAAGAAGACGTGTTTTGCCGATCCCACACCTAGGTTATCACATTGGAATTCTACTTTATTAATAAACTATTATATCTTTTATAATAATAATAATAATAAATATGGGACTATTCGCGTCCTCTGCGTAAAAACCACCAAACTGCTCTCGCCAACCCGCCTGCCAAGCGTGGCGAGTATTGGCAAAACCCCCCCAATGATAAACACCATACAGACCAGGCCCCCAGTACCCGGCAGCTTCGTTATTCCTGACTACGGTAGCGGTCACGGTAACGGCGGAGCAGGGGGTGCTAAGAATCCCCGGAAGTTTTCCGGCTACCCACCTCAACAACGACGACTGGCCCTGGTAACACACAACATACGCACTTTGAGGACCGACGAGAAGATCATTGAGCTGGAAGAGGAATTAGGTAGGTTACGTTGGGATATCGTGGGGTTGTCTGAAGTCCGTAGAGAGGGCGAGGACACGATAACCCTAAGATCAGGTAACCTACTCTACTACCGGGAGGGCGACCAACAGTCCCAAGGTGGTGTCGGCTTTCTCGTCCACAAGTCCCTCACTAACAACATTATTACCATCGAAAGTGTCTCGAGCAGGGTCGTATACCTAATACTCAGAGTATCCAAACGATATTCGCTGAAGGTCATTCAGGTGTACGCACCTACCTCGTCACACCCAGATGATGAAGTGGAGACTATGTATGAGGACGTCAGTAGGGCCATACATATGTCCGAGACCCACTTCACTGTTGTTATGGGGGACTTTAATGCAAAGCTAGGCAAGAAAAGCGATGGCGAGCTGAGAGTGGGGCAATATGGATATGGGCAACGGAACCCTAGGGGACAGAGGCTGGCCGATTTCCTGGAGAAGGAGGGACTCTTTATGATGAACTCTTTCTTTCAGAAGCCGCCTCATAGGAAATGGACCTGGTTGAGCCCCGATGGTTCCACGAGAAACGAGATAGACTTCATCTTGACCAACAAGAGACATATATTCAACGATGTTTCCGTGATCCACATGGTGAAAACCGGGAGTGATCACAGACTTGTAAGAGGCACATTGAATATTGACGTCAAACTTGAAAGGTCACGCCTGATGAAGTCCACGCTCCGACCTACTCGCGCCCATATACAAAACCCCGAAAGCTTTCAACTCGAACTATCTAATAGCTTCGCTTGCCTGGAGAATATCGATGCATCGGTGGACGAGATTAATAACAGGCTCGTAGAAACTGTCCAAACGGTGGGCTCTAAGTTCTATAAGCCCCGCCGTACAAATAGACCTCAGAAATTGTCCGACCACACCCTAAACCTCATGGCTGAGCGACGCTCGCTACGACTGCAGTCTTCCAGTGATGCTAAGTCCTATAGGCAGCTCAATAGACGAATTTCCAAATCCTTGCGGCATGACATCCGTATCTTTAATACTAATAATATTAAAGAGACGATAGAGCGGAAGAAAGGCTCCAAAGTGTTTGCAAGAGATATGTCTATTGGGCAAAGCCGGTTGACAAAGCTGAAGAGAGAAGATGGCAGTATAGCGTCGACAAAAGCGGAGGTGTTAGAGGAGATCGAGAGGTTCTATGGACAGCTATACGCCTCGGTCGCAAAGCCTGTTAGCAGCGCGGCCAAAGACCCAAGAGCCAAGCTGACCCGACACTATACCGAAGATATCCCGGACATCAGCCTGTATGAGATTAGAATGGCCCTGAAACAACTCAAAAACAACAAGGCGCCGGGTGATGACGGAATTACATCAGAGCTTCTGAGAGCGGGTGGAACACCGGTACTTAAAGTCCTCCAGAGGCTCTTTAACTCTGTCATATTCGAAGGTGTGACGCCAGAAGCATGGAACAGAAGCGTGGTGGTGCTATTCTTCAAAAAAGGTGATAACACCTTGTTGAAGAATTACAGACCCATCTCGCTTCTGAGCCATATTTATAAGTTGTTTTCGAGGGTCATTACGAATCGTCTCAGTCGCAGGTTCGATGACTTCCAGCCGTCTGAGCAAGCAGGTTTCCGAAAAGGCTACAGCACCATAGACCACATCCACACGCTTCGCCAAATTATACAGAAGACCGAGGAGTATAATTTGCCATTATGTTTAGCGTTTGTGGACTATGAAAAGGCCTTTGATTCGATCGAGACATGGGCGGTGCTCGAGTCTCTCCAGCGATGCCATATTGACTATCGGTATATCGAAGTGTTGAAGTGCTTGTATAGTAACGCCACTATGTCGGTTCGAGTACAGGACCAAAGTTCGAAGGCGATCCCGTTGGATAGAGGCGTAAGACAGGGAGACGTTATATCTCCGAAACTGTTTACTGCCGCAATGGAGGACGCCTTCAAGCTTCTGGAATGGCAAAAACACGGCATCAATATTAATGGCGAATACATCACTCACCTTCGGTTTGCCGACGACATTGTAGTCATGGCAGAATCGATGGAAGATCTCAGCATAATGCTCGAAGACCTCAATCGAGTTTCTCAACGGGTCGGCCTTAAAATGAACATGGACAAGACGAAGGTGATGTCTAATGCCCATGTTGCGCCGACCCCAGTACCGGTTGGAAACGCGATTCTTGAAGCTGTTGACTCGTACGTCTACCTAGGACAAGTAGTCCAACTCGGTAGATCCAGCTTCGAGAAAGAGGTCAATCGTCGAATACAACTAGGCTGGGCAGCGTTCGGAAATCTGCGCTATGTCTTCTCGTCCAAAATACCTCAGTGCCTCAAGTCGAAGGTTTTCGACCAGTGTGTGTTACCAGTGATGACTTACGGATCTGAAACGTGGTCCCTGACTGTGGGCCTTATAAGTAAGCTCAAAATAGCACAACGAGCTATGGAGAGGGCTATGCTCGGGATTTCTCTGCGAGATCGAGTCAGAAATGAAGAGATCCGTAGACGAACGAAAGTTACCGACATAGCCCAGCGGATTAGCAAGTTGAAGTGGCAATGGGCAGGGCACATAGCACGTAGAACTGATGGCCGATGGGGCCGTAAAGTTCTTGAATGGAGACCACGGATTGGTAAGCGCAGCGTAGGACGTCCTCCCACAAGGTGGACAGACGATCTGATAAGTACGGCAGGAGCACGCTGGATGCAGGCCGCTTACAACCGGACTGGATGGAAATCTAAGGGGGAGGCCTATGTTCAGCAGTGGACGTCCTATGGCTGAGATGATGATGATGATGGGACTATTTCCACACACGGTCATCTGGACCCAAACAAGTCTAGAAGCCTGTACTATGGTAACCTGATGACTGATATACATACTTATATAAGCTTATAACACCCAGACACAGATCAAACAGACATGTTCATGCACACAAATGTTTGACCTGGCCGGGGATTGAATCCGGGGCCTGCAGCACAGAAAGCAGAGTTACTACCATCTGAGCCAAAGAAGCTTTATAGCAAGCCTTGATGTAGTTCATTCCAAATTATCTGACCCGAATGCATAAATTGAATCATATTTTAGTATTATTTATATGAAATCCTATGGAACCTTCTACTAAACCTGCCTGCGTTGAATCGTTCGATGTTGTGCCAGGTTTCAAAGGACTTAATACTAGCTACGCCCCGCGGTTTCACTCGCGTAGACATCGTTCCCATGGGTATATCGGGAATAAAAGTACTCTTTGTGTTATTCCAGAGTCTTAGCTACCTGCATACCAAATTTCAGCCCAATCAATCCAGTTATTTTTGGCGTGAAAGACAAACAAACATCCATCAATCCATCCAAAACCGATGATGGCGCTGAATGTGAGTTAGAACATGCTAGCGATTTTTGAGAAATTTATTTACTAAATTCTTTGATACTCTTTCATTTGACTTATTCGCCTCGGATAAATGTGCATTCACCTTAAAATGAAACAATAGTAACACAATCTCTCTCAATCACCAATATCTCTCAAGTCTTCAACCTCTCTCCGTCTACCCGTGTATAAATTGTGGTCACTACAATTTATACACTCTACTTTTCAAACAGAGTATAATATTTACCAACCTGATGATAACAGAGCAGCATTTTCCTGTGACTTAACATTCATCATAGCTGCCTTACTGAAACACAATAAAAACATATTTTTTTATTTATTTATTTTACTCCTCTTGCTTAAAGTTAAACGTCACCAAAATGAAAACACACAGATATGAAGAAGTAGGGAATAACTCTCTACTGAATTGTTTGTATTTGGATCTGGATCTGGCCTTTATTTGTGTGAAAACATATTTTGTTAATGAAAACCTCTTTATTTTGTATGGATGACGTATAACCTAAAAAATTCCATCATTGTGCATAACAGAGCCGGGCTTAAATATATTTTCAAGCTCTAGGGCATAAAGTAAATTTCTTTCATATTTTTGTCTGTTACTGAGATTACATTTTTTTGGTGTTGCACATATATGATATTAGCCAAGATGTTTTGATGAAATTAATAATTTTATTTTCTCACAATATCAATGAAAAGTATTGTGTAACAAACTTATTATAACTTGGGTTCTATTTGCTAAAACTACTTTGTATACAATGGGTCTCTTTAGCACAATCTACTATTAAGGCTATTTTATTGCGTAATACTCTCATAGGTTTATTAGGATGACTGCCTCAATGTTGTGGTGGTTTGCAAGCGCTGCAGCTGATCATGGGGTCCCTAATTCGATCCCCAGGTATGGCAACTCAACAACAGCCTGGAGTCTAGAACTGTGCCCGGTAGATGACAATTGGCTCTGGGATCAACAACATACTGGCAAACAACACTTTGCCTGACCTGGGGAATGTACCCGTGACCTCATGATCAGCAGTCAAGCTTGCATCCACTATGCCACTGAGGCAGTCATAGGTATGAATTTTAATGATCAAATAATGAGATAAAAATATGACCTTTTTGTATCTCAACCAACCCTTGCCTTTTTTGTTTTTATTATGTTTTAAGTACTTCCACACAGTCTATGGTTATAATAAGCATAGAAACATGCTCATGAGAACTAAATATTTGACCTGTCCAGATATTGTAATTTACCCAGAAATTTATGACTGATCGCTAGGGTTTATTAATTGTAAACAACAATTCTGAAGACTTAGAAAGTAAAGTTGTTGATAAGATTTGACACATAATTTTTTTTTATGGGATATTATATACCATGTAAACTTACCAAACAAAACTTCACAAGATATGTTCAACACATTTCAAAACCGTCTTACGCAAACTATTCCCAAGTCGGCAGGAAGCAGAACAATGGGATACGAATATTATGCGATAACACTTTCACACGAAATTGAGACACTGGTCCGAGACACCTACACAAAACGAAACTGTAAGTACAGTTACATTAGCAACAACCATGATCCAAGGTGTTTTACATCACTGTTTCCACATATCACTTCGAATTCACCATATAAAACTAGCTCACAAGGTAATTAAAGTAAGTTTTGGAGTTTCAAAAAACTTTATCAACTTCACAAAGTGACGAGTAACTTCATGAATAGTTTGGTTTTGAGTTTTTGACTTTTAAGACTGATGCGAAAGAAGGACAGAATGAATGAAAGATAGAGGCAACGCTAGGCAACTAGCCAGCCGATCGCTCTATGTGCGAAAGGGATGAACTGTGTTCATTTTGACACGGTAAACTACGTTGACGTTTCACAGTATTTTAACAACTCTGTGTCTTAATCATCAAGAGCCAAAGTTTAATTTAACTTGGCAAAAAACGTAGGAACAACCAGTTTTGAACGAAATTGTAAATCATTGACCTAGCCTGCTGCGCTGTTCGAGTGTGTGGTAGAGATAAGCGATAACATTGAAATATCGATATGAGAATCGATGTTGATATCGATATTGGTATTGATATACCGATTTTTCAATTTATATCGTTATTCTGTTAACAACGAACACTAAGACGAAATTTTTTTATATAAGGCGGCAAAATAAAACAAAACTGTCAAACATTACTTTATACGAACTGAGTACCTACTTATTTTTACAATAAGGCGTAACTTAACATGTTACAATGCGAGTATTGATGTAAGTCAGTACGAAGAAACGACTACGAATACGCAAGCAACGAGAAAATTATTAACTCACTCAAAATTAACGCCACGCGTAGTTCGGGCTAGATCACTCGCCGCGCGCCGCTTCCTTGGTCTACTAAATGCAATAATATACTTATCTAAATATTGGCTCGCGCAGCAAACGTATAATAAAGCGTTCATTACACGAAATGTTAGGAGTCATTAAAAAAAAGACCATCAAGCACGAGTCATACTAATTATCGGACGCTAGTTTCTTCCATGATTGACGTCACTCATGACATCAAACAATAGTTTAACCATCGATCATTGCCGTGACGTGCCGTGCCGCCGACAACAAAACCTTTCGTGTAATGGACGCCTTAGTCAGAAAAAAAAAATTTCAAATTCAGTGTGAATTTAAAAATATTATTTCATCATCATAATCATCATCTTCATCTCAGCCATAGGACGTCCACTGCTGAACATATGCCTCCCCCAGATATTTATTAGATTTCCATCTAGCCTGTTTGTGAGCGGCTTGCATCCTCTCCTGCCTTCCTTATCAGACCGTCTGTCCACCTTGTGGGCGAACGCCCAACGCTGCGCTTGCCGATCCGTGGTCTCCATTCGAGAACTTTACAGCCCTATCGGCCATCAGTTTACGTGCTAGCCACTTCGACTTGCTAATCCACTGGGCTATGACGGTAACTTTCGTTCGTCTAATAAAATCGTTAAAATATTATAGTTACATTTATAGAAATTTCGATTCGAAGTGAACGCAAAAATATCAATATTGAAATATCAATATTTTTAAGTGTAATATCGATATTTTACCAAGCTCGATCGCGATGAATATCGCTTATATATCCCTATTTCTGTGTGTGCCGTCGGCCTATACCTTGTCTAATTTAGTTTGATCAATGACAGCCTTATGACAGCTAAACAAAAATATTTTTTTTGGTCTTATTTCCATAAATTGTATCTGAACAAATAATAAAGAAGCAATGAATGGTAGTATAAACTGATAATAAAATATAGATTTAACATCGTATACAACTACATGTATCCTGTAAAGTCATTGATAATGATGCGATAGTATTATAACTAAATCTCCTATTAATAGGCAAAGTGTCTACTGTAATCTATGAGCAAAGTTAGTTTCTCGCGGGAACAAAAGAAACCCAGGCTCTTGTATATGTGTTCTGTGCCCAGGCTCTTTTCATAATAATTACGTAGTTAGGTTTTAAAGGAGTTATTAGTCATGCTTATTTTATGTTTGGATTAAGTATTTCATTTTTCAGAAGTGATTTTCACAGAAAAAAGGTGTCTGCAACACAGTTTATCCAAACTTTCGTAGGCATCATCGTTCTTAATGTTTATATCCATTTTGTAAAAATGTTCCAATAAAGAAATTTTTGAAATGTATGAATACATACATATGTAATATGTATACTGTATGCCTATGGAATAACTTAACTATATAGTCCATGATAACGTTTGCGCCAAATATTATTGTTTTCAAGTAAAACTCATTCGAAGGAGCAGTCCATCGATTAATAAATATTCGATGAATCGTTTAGTCGAAGCTGCCTTTCAAAAAATATGATTAGGTAGGTAAGTAGGTACTAACATGTTTGCGGTTTGATCACCTCAGCCACAGGACGTCCACTGCTCAACATAGGCCTCTCCTATAGATTTCCATCCAGTCCGGTTGTAAGCAGGCCACCTCCAGCGTATTCCTGCCGTCCTTATCAGATCGTCTGTCCACCTTGCGGGTGGGCGTCTTACGCTGCGCTTGCCGGTCTGGTCTCCATTCGAGAATTAATACAGCCCCATCGGCCATCAGTTCTATAGTTAAACTAACTATAGCGGTTTATCGCTATGGAACCCTAAGTATAAAATATAATATACTAGCTGTAGGTACCTGGCGGTTTCACCCGCATAGTCTTCGTTCTCGTGAGTATATTATATCGGGATAAAAAGTACTTTTTATGTTATTCCAGGGTCTAATCTATCTATACACTGAATTTCAGCCCAATCGGTTCAGTAGTTTTAGCGTGAACACGGCACAAACATACACACAAGAGTTTTTTTTTTGTGTTATCTAGATGGCGCTGGAGTTCAGTAAGTAGTTAAGTAGCGTTTTGTTCACCTTATAAAAACGTAACTTTTTTACATTGTACTGAGATTAGAGATTTATAACATTAATAAGACTTTACCTATTTATCGATATTAAATAGGGTTGAATAAAACAGATTAATTTAATTTAATATTTACTGATAATAAAAAGTAGTGACTTTTTCTTACAAAATACGACTTATTTAAATAGGTAAGAATGTGTTTACTAATAAAAACAAGTATTTTACAACTTTGGTTATTAAGGTAACTAGCTTAATACTAAATATTGATCACTTAATAAACATATTTTACATTAATCCATTGAAAATTACAATAATTATCCGTAAATCTATTTAATTATAAAAACATTATTAATATGAGTATATATTAAGTACGTAGGATATAATATTTATACTGAATTAGGCATCTAGGAAAGTAATATGTATATGTATTTTATTTAAAAAAAATTATTTGATAATATAGGAATAACAAATATTTATGTTTGAAAAAAAAAATTAAAGTATATGTTAGTTAGTCTGTAAGATATATTTATAGATATGGGCCTCTGCTACTTACAACTTAATTATGCCTTTCTTGGGTAGAGATATTTCTTCCTAAATGTGCACGCCCCACCACTTTCTTTGCGTTACCAGCTTTACATAATACGTCTACAGACCTTTAGGTGGAGTGGACTGAACATTTAGTTTTAAATACATATCACCATAATATTAGATACATTGAATTAATTATGGCTACATAAGACATTAGGACAAATCATAATAGTATTATTATTATAACAATTAATTATTATACATATGCTTAACCATCACTTAATTAACCAACTACTTACGTTATCACTTATCATATATGTATAAAAAATTTATTTCCAATATAATATTTACTTACTTAATTTCCATAATAATCTGGAATAGGTAACAACAGTCGGTTTTTACTTACATGGCGAATAATGTAAACGAACTACACTGATTTATTTCGACTGAATTATTAATTATTTAGGTATAACACTAATGTTATAACTATTATAAAAAATTAGAAAGAATTTCTCATAATATCATAATATGAGATTAATGTTAAATTTTTATAAGAAAACCCTTTTTGGTTTGTCATGGTAGGGTTAAATGAACAAAGTATCAAAGCTCCGTATAAAATACTACTCAAAAATAATGATTACCAATAAGTACTTCCTAATTTTTTTTGCATAATTTGTGCTTGACACGTGCAAAAATCGGTCTTTAACATCTAAAGACATTCGATCGTTTCGAAACTCGCTTATTTGACATTAAAATACACCATAAATTTCTCGACAGAAAAGCCATTGTGTTTGTGTTCCGATATGTAAGGAAAAACAGACTATAGCCTAAAATACCTCAAAAGAAGTATGTACCTTCTAAATAACGCATTTCAAAAAGGTGTAGTAGTATCTACCCGTCAAACTAAACAACTGCAAAATAAAATATTTGATTTGATTTGCAAAAGAAAGAATTGCAAAATTCCCAAAAAAAATCGACTTCCCATTGTCGATAAGCCATTTTTGGTATGAGACGTCGAAATTATTTTTTGGGAATTTTGCAATTATTTCTTTTGAAAGTAGTTCAGTTTATAGGGCAGATGTTGTTCAGTTCAAAAGGCCGTTAAGTATTATTACTACACTTTTTTTAAATCGTATTTAGGGTTGGTTCACACTTGCACCATAATTGCCGATCCGTATCATCTACGCGTATCATGATCGCTTATTTTATCATACAATGTCAAAACAATACTGAATAATGCAATTCTATTTCGATAGCACCAAAATGTTTTCGTACAGAAAGCGTACCGTAATCGTATCGTAGGCGTACTTATCTAATTATTGTCTTATTCTCTAATGTATTTTGTTTACTATCCACATTTACAGACTATATACAGACCTGAAAGAACTTAAGGGATATATTATATTATAAATATCGACTCTGGCAGCGACGCAATAAAGTGCAATTCAGCTCGTGCAACGCCAGTAACCTACAGTTGTAATATTCACCTACAAATTGCGTCTCTTTCTATCGCGTATGTCTCTAGCTTTTCTCTCTTTCTAGCCTATTGACATATCTAAACAAAAGTCCTATATCAGGATCGTAGCAAGTGTAGAAAATTATCTCTGCCTACCCCAAGGCGTGACTGTGATATTATGTACACCTACGATCCGCTCACGCTTTTTCTCTGCGAAGACCTTAGAATTATGAAGAAGTATACTTAATCCTATAACGCAACGTCCTTATACTTCGTCAAATCATCAGACTCATTACCAACAGACGTATGACTGTTCCCCAAACTATAGAACACTCGCTCCCTCGATCCAAAATGATACGGCTCATGCCTTAACAAATTGACTCCATACGCCGCATCTTCCCTCTTAAATTCTGGATAAAATCTAGGATCAAAGTCTTGGAATCTGGGATCGTAAGGGTACGGCCGGTAAGGGTAAGCCATTTCGCTCTTACAATCCATTCTGTCCTCGAATTCGTAGCCTTTTGGGTATTCGTCGAATGCGCCGACGACAGAATGCCGTCGTTTGTAGTCGTATGGTGTTCTAGGGCCGACCCAAGTGCCGTATATTTGCGGATGGTATTTGGGTAGGCCTCGTAAGCTGGCCGCATAGTGTCGGTCGGCCATGTGTTGCCAGTACGGGGGAGGGTAGTGGTTGGACTGACGAGCAGCTAAGTGCCGACGAAGGTCTGGCATTGATCCTGATTTACCTGGAAACATAAAAATTGGATTGATTTTCATAATATTTTATCACTATATGTTATAAAATCCTAAACACTGACTGACATGCAACGCAGAGCCCAAACCACTGATCCCAGAGACTTGAAACTTGGAATTTAGGTTTTTTTCGTTGTACGGCCGTGTGCTAAGAAAAGATTTTTGAAAATTTACATTCAAGGGTCCAAAAAGAGCGTCAAAGTTTTGGTATAAAACTCCCATGTTTCGTAATTGAAAGCGGGCAAAGACACTTAGTTTACACTAGTATATTTATAGATTAAGCTTCGCTTGAAATACAATATGTATATGGGAAGAAAATTTGATCCACGAACGGGATTTGAGCCCGCACCTCCCACCACGCGGATTAGTGCTGAAGGTGCGGGTTCAAATCCCGTTCGTGGGTGAAATTTTTCTTTCCAAATCAAATTATTGTACGGATTTTCTCGGAAGAAAGTACAATTTGATTAGGATATTTTTATCGTTTTGTTGAGAGCGCTATTGTCTTCGCGTTAATGTTGTTTTAATCATCGTCACCATCTCAGCCGTTGGAAGTCCACTGACGGACATATTGCTAACACTCGCCACGCTTTTACGCGGAGGACGCTGCTGCCCGCTCTCTGGATCTGATATCCCTTCGCCGGTTCTTACGAGAGGTATTCTATTGTCAGCGCCTCACGGCAAGTCGTTTTAATTATTATTAAAACTATTGCTTAGTGAGGCAGAAAATAGTTCAACATGTTGTACAGTCATAGACCGACTAGATAAGTTAACTCCTTATGGGCGAGGCCAAAGCCCTGCGATATGGCCTCGCAACGCAAAAATCAGTTTTTTATAAAGTTTAGCTAACTTAATTTTGGGCTTCTTGATTTGCTATGCAACGTCGCAACGCAGTGTTGTGGATTGTTAAAATTACGCTAGTCATATTACGCACTATTACAGGTTACGTTACGTTGCTAGTACATTCGAAATTAATTTGGAAATAGAGAAATGTTTACCATTATCAGGCATAAATCCGTCATTGGTGAATGCGCTCGGGGCGTCAGGAACATAATGACTTGCGTCGAATTCACTGCCGCTTATAGCTGCTCCGTTAGGGTAGCCTGCACTTCTGGAAAATAATAGGAACAAGGAAGGTTCAATTAAAATTACTTATTTATAATCCTACTATCCTATATGAGAAGGTTTGTGACGGTGTATGTATAGATGTTTGTTACTCTTTCACGCCAAAACTACAGAACCAATTGGGGTAAATTTAGATATGTAGGCAGCTTAAACTCTGGAATAACACAAAAAGTACTTTCTATTCTATGTTCCCACGGGAACGATGTCTACGCGGGTGAAACCGCGGGGCACGGCTAGTGTTATATGAATGGTACCTAGCTTCCCGTAGAGCATAAGCAGACTGCACGAGAACAACTCCACACACTATGGCCGGCAGCCGCGCCACGTAGCACGCCAGCTCTGCTCCGCCGTACACTCCTTGCAGACCCTGAGGAATCCATACTGATGTTACAGACATGACACACTTACAATATGAAATGGGAGGAAAAATTTCACCCACGGGCGGGATTTGAACCACGCACCCTCCGCACCATTCCGCGTGGTCGGTACTCGGTACTCTACCAGTTGAATATGTACATGAACTTTTAAAACTAATAGGGACGGTTCAACAAACTCAACCTATGATCCAACTGTTGCTAAGCACTTCTAATTATGTGGCAGCATTATAATTGATCAGTTCCACACAAAAAGTTCTTTCAACTCGGCTCTCAGGCATACAAGCCTTTAGACACCTCTCTCCACAACTGACAGAGATGAAAAGGCTCATTCACAAAATGTTAAGTAATTAATTTCTCAGATTTATAGTAACAGATTTGAATAGGCCACCTAAAGATACCACAGACACACCAGATAGGGTTAAAATTGTTTCAATTGTGTCTGGCATACTCCGGCTTAAAGTTTGACTTCAAAGATACGAGGGGAGGTCAAAAAGTTCGCGGAATGGAGGGTTTAGAGAGGGAAGGGGGTAGTTATTTTTACCTGTCGCTACTTGTTGACTCAATACAATTATAAATACTAAGTTTCAGCCCAATCGGTTCATAAACCTTTGAGATATCGCTGGATAAACAAGTCAATCGGGTAGAAAATATCAACTATGGAGAAAATTGAGTATCGTGCCGTGATTAAGTTTCTCACTAAGCAAGGAAAAACACCTCAGAACATTATGGAAGAAATGTCATCAGTTTACGGGGACTCCTGCCCTGGAAAAACAATGATTTACAAGTGGCATAGTCTTTTCAAGCAAGGCAGAGACTCAATTGAAGACGATCAGCGCTCAGGTCGGCCAATTGAAGCAACGTCCTCAGACATTGTTGAAAAAGTTGAAAAACTTGTTCTAGAAGATGCACGCCTAAAGAAGAAACAAATCGCAGAGATGACTGGAGTATCATCTACGACCATTTTGAATATTCTCCATGACCATCTTGGCATGTCTAAGGTCAGTGCAAGATGGGTACCGAGAATGCTCACAGCGCTTCAAAAACAGCAGCGCGTCGAGTGTTCGCGCGAGTTTTTGGAGCTGTTTAGTGAAAACAGGGATGAATTTCTGAACCGAATTGTGACTGGAGATGAAACTTGGGTTCATCACTATGAACCTGACTCGAAGCAGGAGTCAATGCAGTGGCACAAAAAAGGCGCAGCACCGCCCAAGAAGTTTAAGGTTTACACAACCGGCCGGAAAGATTATGGCTACAGTTTTTTGGGATTCCAAGGGGATTTTATTGATCGATTATAAAGATAAAGGTGTCAATATCACGGGGAAGTACTACGCTACACTACTGGAAAAATTAAAAGTAGCAATTAAAGAAAAGAGAAGGGGAAAATGTTCTCGAGGTGTGCTCCTTTTGCACGACAACGCACCCGTTCACAAGAGTCATGTTGCGATGGCTGCCTTACACAAGTGCGGCTTTGAAACTTTAAACCACCCTCCCTATAGTCCAGATTTGGCCCCTTGTGATTGTTATTTGTTCCCAAACATGAAAAAAGAGCTTCGTGGAAAGAAATTTACGGATGATGATGAAGTGAAGTCCGCAATATCTGCTTATTTTGAAGGCCTTGACAAATCATTTTTTTTCGAAGGTATAAACAAATTATTTGAAAGGTCTGAAAAGTGTATTAGGGTTAATGGAGAATATATTGAAAAGGAGTAATAATTTTATGTTTAAATTCACCCCCCTTCCCTTTCATTCCGCGAACTTTTTGACCTCCCCTCGTACATTCAGAAACGAAGCCATGACCTCAATCCAAGCAACAATCAAGCAGTGTGTCATAGAAATTGTCTCTGAAAGAGATGGCAGTACAGAAATTGTATTGAGAGGTTCCAATGCAGATAATACATTTCTATTGAGCAATGAAAGAATAACATTCTTACAAAAAGTGACTCCAAGTCTACTGAACTTGTTCAAAAGGATATTATCATTGACAAACTTGATAATAGAGATAAGCCAGATGTAGAATGCAAAATGCATCACCTATAGATAAACACACACGCCACTTAAGCCGTTAGGTAGATGGGATAGAAAAGTTTCGCCGATGACTAGTACTCGTACCCCCACGGTAGCTCAACTGGTGTAAAGTGCCACCGCGCGGAGTGGTGCGGAGGGTGCGTGGTTCAAACCCCGCTCGTGGGAGAACATTTTTCTCCCCATATTCATATTGCATTATAATAAAGTCCTTATAAGATTACTTACCCAATGATAAATAGACATGTAGAAGACTAGAGCGCATTCTGGTATTAACACCAATATGACTGTGATCAACCACGCGAGCAGGCACGTGTTGTTCTTCTGAAACATTTATTGAGAAAAATAAATAAACATTTATCCCCATCCCCTTCGACCCTAATAATACGTAAGGTATATTTTTTGTTTCTCTTCAGTTTCATCGGATTTGTTTATATCATCATGATACACGTAGATGATACGGATCCGTAAAATGATGCAAGTGTGAATCTAGCCTTATATAGGGACCTACATTATTTCACAAAAAGCATTCATAGCCATCATCAGCCGGAAGACGTCCACTGTTGAACAAAGGCCTCCACCATAGATCGCCATAAACTATTCATAATATGGGGGGATTTCGCCGTAATCAACACGCTTGTTATGCGGCTTAGTGATCGCAGTACGTGCGCGACTATTTGTGATCATTACATTATTATCCAATTTTCAGAACGCTAGGTGAGCTAATATAGATAGATCTGTAGGTGCCTATATAATACTAATAAATTAATCTTAGCTAGAGCGCTCATTTATAATAATATGCAAAGACAAGTTAAGTATCAATGGCTCCACAGTGGATTCAGGTGGAGAAAATTGAGTCCAAGATCAACTTGTGGAGTTGAGCTGTGGATCTCAGTGGAAGGAACCAAGTAAGCGATCCTTATACTTATCCCACACTGCATCACTTAATTAAGCGCCCTGAAAATTGGGTAATTTGACAGCGTCGTTGGCTCAGATGGTATAGTAACTCTGCTTTCTGTGCCGCAGGCCCCGGGTTCGAACCCCGGCCAGGTCAAAGATTTGTGGGCATGAACATGTCTGTTTGATCTGTGTCTGGGTGTTATAAGCGTATAGTATGTATATCAGTCATCTGGTTATCATAGCATAGGCTTCTAGCCTAGTTTGTGACCAGATGACCGTGTGTGGAAGTTGTCCCATATTATCTAAGTATATACTGATATTTTAAAGATGAAGTAAACTATACTATGAAATGGTAACCTTTTCCTATTCCAAAGCTACTCACAGATATAAGTCCGTGCACTAGCGACACGGTGGCAGCTATGACGAAGCAGTAGCACGCCATCAGCAACGCGGATGCTAAGGGCAGGCCGCTCCGTGACTCTACCACCCATACCACTTCGTAGATCAGGGCTATTGCATACGACACCTGGAATTATGGGAGTAAGAGTTTATATGTAAAGGACTTTAAACAGAACAGTAAGCACTACCCGACTGCGAAGAAGGAGGGTTATGTTTTCGAGAGTATGTATGTATTTATGTAAAATTTTGCATTTCTTACACGGACAATAAATTAAATTATGACTTTTATTAAAAATTTAATTTATTATTCGTGTTATAAATGCTAAACTCTGTCACCTATTCCATGCCTCTATTTATTAAAAGAGCAAGTATACTTTATCATCATCTTCATCATCAGCATCATCATCTCAGCCGTTGGTAATCTACTACTGAACATAGGCCTCCCCATAAAGGGGAGTTTTGCCAATAATACTCGACACACTTGGCTGGCGGTCGAGCACAGTTCGATGGTTTTTTGCAGAGGACGCTGATGCTCGTCTGGATCTGTTATAAGTATACTTAGCAACTTTATTTTATTTCATACAAATACAAGTATAAACACCTAACTTCCAAATTAAAAAATCCTAGATAATTTATCAACCGTAATCTATAAACATTATTATCACACTGCCAAGTTTCAGCGACAGAGGAATTATTGTCATGGTCAAACCCCTCATTATAGATTTAGGTCATACTTTGTCACCTAATGTCTATGGTATGTGTTGGACGGTGAGCCATTCAACAGCAGCTTACTTACTTATGGCTGAGAATATTCGAGTAGTTGCAGTGCTTTTCATAGATAATACCAAACCAAACGACCAAAACGTACCAAAGACTTGACTGCCTCGGTGGCGTAGAGGGCGCATGCTCGACTGCCAATCAAGAGGTCCCGGGTTCGATCCCCAGGTCTGGCAAGTGTTTTAAATATTGGATTTTTCCTTTAGGAATTCTCAATAACTGCCTGGAGTCTGGAACTGTGCCCGGTAGATGGCAATAGGCTCGCCCCCTATTACATGGGACCTATTACATACTGGCGAAATGTGGGTGTATCTACTATGGGACTGAGTCTTGGGTACACCTCTGCCTACCCCTTCGAGAAAAAGGCGTGAATGTATGTACGTATGTATGACTACAGAGATATTATAATATCTTTCTTCTAAAACGATAATATTATTACTATCTATTATTTCCTGGAAGTAACAATTTCATAACACAACATAACACAGCAATAATCGCAACACAGCCATACTCTACCAATATAAAATATAATAGGTACTCTATAATTTTCTCTCGCACGATGCGAGATTACAAAGCGCAACTTGCGGGTAAAAACTTGAACTAGATTTTGAAACATCGTGAGATAAAGGTTCAGTCTCTTATTCATTGACAATATAATATTATTAGGCAAAAAGTAGTCGTTTCGGGCGCGTTGGCTCACTATTAAGGCTACGCACCATAGCTAACTTTAACATTAACTTTAAAGCTTAACAGGAACGGGGACCTCTTAGCAGTTTGACAATAAGTAACATAAACATATTTAATATGTTAATGCACTAGCTGTGCCCCGCGGTTTCACCCACGTAGGCTTCGTTCCCGTGGGAATATGGGGTTAAAAAGTACCCTTTGTGTTATTCCAGGGTCTAAACTATCTACATACCGAATTTCAGCCCAATCGATATAGTAGTTTTGGCGTGAGAGTAACAAAAATCCATCCATCCATCCATCGTCACAAACTTTCGCATTTAAAATAATTTTATTAGGACTATAAGTAGGAAGTGCGAGAAAGGCTATTATAGAAAATTTACTAAATCGATGTTTTGATTCCCCTGTTTCCTCCGAAAATATAACTTATTTGATTTATTTATATCCTGATAATTTGAAGATGAAGTAAACTATGTCAAAAATAATATTATAGATCATTTTAGTTTTGTTTATAGCCTCTTTATTTATTTTTTCGTAGTGTTATGACTAATCACTCGAGTAAAACTGGTATATTTAGAAGTTCACTATGAAAAAACCAAGAGTTTATAAAAGAAACTAAAATGACAGGGACATAGTTTACTTCACTTTAAAAATAACAGAACACTAAAAATAACAGGATAATTATATTCGGAGGAAATAGGGGAATACCTACAAAAGATCGATTTGGTATTTTTGTCATAGGATTGTGTCATTGTCGTAGCCAGGATAAGCTGTTACTGGTTAGACCACAATAATAATATGGGACAACTTCCACACACGGTCGTCTGGTCCCAAACTAGGCTAGATGCCTGTACTATGGTAACCAGATGACTGATATACCTACTTATATACGCTTAAACCCAGACACAGATCAAACAGACATGTTCATGCACACAAATGTATGACCTGGCCGGAGATCGAACCCGGGCCCTGCGGCACAGAAAGCAGAGTTACTACCATCTGTGCCAACGAGGCTGTCAAAAAATAGCTAATACAGTTAAAATGACGGCAATAATAACATCTATACTATTATATAAAGAGAGAAAGTGATTCACTGACTGACTCATCAACCCAGAGCCAAAACTACTGGACCGATGATGATGAAATTTTGACAATAGATTATTTTTACAGTCTAGACAAGTAATAAGAAAGGATTTTTCCAAATTTTACCCCTAAGTGTATTAAATAGGGGTTGAAAGTTTGTATGGAGTAGACTTCATTTTTCAGCCGCTTAATTTCAAATTTTGTAGAAACATTCTAAAATGAAAATAATTAAACACGTGTTTCAGCGTTTTCAAAAATTTCAGCCCTTTTGTGGAAAAATACAGTTTTAAAGTTTCTTATTAATATTTTAGTTCCAACAATGCTTACTAGATGGCGCTACTGAAAAATTTCAATATTTTCTTGCAAAACATAACATAACCCTAAAGCAACATTTTTAGGTAATTTAGTTCCAACATTGCATAATAGATGGCGTTCTGTAAATAATTAAAACGCGCTTATGACTTAAAAAAAATAACAAAAACATACATTCACGCCCTTTTTCCCGAAGGGGTAGGCAGAGGTGTACCCAGGACTCAGTCCCACAGTAGATACACCCACATTTCGCCAGTATGTTATTGGTCCCATGTAATAGGGGACGAGCCTATTGCCATCTACCGGGCACAGTTCCAGACTCCAGGCAGTTATTGAGATAATTCCTAATGGAAAAATTCAAAATTTATCACTTTGCCTGACCTGGGTTTCGAACCCGGGACCTCTTGATTGGCAATCGAGCTTGCGCCTTCTACGCCATAGAGGCAGTCGCTTATGATTTCGCTTCTCTTTATCATAGCTCTATTAAACTGGGTTGCAACAACATCGAATTATGAATGCTCTTCTTACTGTTTTCACTGTTTCCGTAATCCGTACATGTCTCCAGATTATTCAATCTATTACCAATACCAATATCATAGTATAAAGGGAGAAACTTTGTTTTTTATTTGCAACGAATAGGTTCCGAAACTACTGGACCGATTTAAAAAATCTTTTACTTACGAGTATGGAGAGCTTAATTCAGTGTGAGTGACATAGGCTATATTACGAGGTTTTGAAAAATATTAGGGATCCGCAAGAAATCTGCAATATTGTGAACTAAGGTGTCACATAATTACCAAATATATTCATTAACTTGCGTGCGCTGTGAAATCTATTAATGGTAAAATAATATACCTAATGTACTAGGGGTTTGTAGTACTTACTAATATTTACAAAATAGTCCACGGACATTATATCCATCTATTTTGGTTTAGTCACAATAATCGAAACAGTCATTATAATATTATAATGCGCTGTGAAAAGTATTGGTGGTAGAATAAAGTAATGTACTAGGGGTTTGCAGTACTTACCAATATGTACAAAATAGTGAACGGACATTATATCCATCTATTTTGGTTTAGTCACAATAATCGAAGCAGTCATTATTTTTCATGCAGTGTGAAAACTATTGGTGGTAGATTAAAGTAATGTACTAGGGGTTTGTAGGACTTATCAATATCTACAAAATAGTCTACGGAAATTATATCCATCTATTTTGGTTTAGTCACAATAATCGAAGCAGTCATTAACTTTCATGCGCTGGGAAATCTTTTTGTGGTAGAATAAAGTACTGTACTAGGGGTTTGTAGTATTTACCAATATCTACAAAATAGTGAACGGACATTAAATTCATCTATTTTGGTTTAGTCACAATTATCGAACAGTCATTATATGCATGTGGTGAAAACTATTCATGGTAGAATAAAGTAAGGTTCTAGGGCTAGGGGTTTGTAGTAATTATCACTATCTAAAAAAAATAGTCCACGGACATAATATCAGTCTGTTTTGGTTTAGTCACAATAATTAAAGAAGTCATTATTTTTATGCGGTATGAAAATTAATGGTGGTAGAAATAATGTACTAGGGGTTTGTAGTACTTATATATCATCAAAATAGGCCTCGGAAATTGTTTCCATCTGTTAAGACCGCCAATTGTTGCATCATATACTGTTTTCTTTAATTTTTAAGATTTATTGTTTTGTGGTGTACCAATAAAGTGTTTATCTATCTTTATCTATCTATCTTTAAGGTTTGGTCACTGTAACAGAAATAGTCATTAATTTGCGTGCGCTGCGTAAACCATTAGGGTTATACCTATAAAAATACAATGTATCACGAATTTACTCCTATTAAAACGTTCACTTCTACTTCTCCCGTGCGAAGCCGGGGCGGGCCACTAGTTAATGTATAAAATTGGTTATACGCAACGTGTTACAAAAAGTTGTAGGAATACTTAAGGGCCTTCCAACCTTAGTCACTTTCAAAACAAAGAATTGAGTATTTGAAAAAAAATTAATGTCGTATTTATCAAGTTATTTTGTAAGTTTAATGAAAATTATGTATTATCAGATTCAAAAGTCACTTTAAAAAATTTTTTTTTATTAATTACAACCAATTCAAAATTGATACGATTCCAATAGGAGTCACTTGTTCACGAACGCGCTACGAGTGGTCGCCATGATTGTGACGTCATTATGTTATAGTTATTTATGGTACTTTATCACATTTTGACGTCACTACAGGTCACGAGCTCGTTCGGGTACTATCGGCGTGTTTTCGGTACTGGATTAAAAATGATTTTTTAATTTGATACAACTTTGTAATTATAGCGAATAAAAAAAAACTAAAAATAGTTTTGGTACGAATCTTATATTATATGATCTTTCCATTTATGCCAAAAGAAAATAAAATTCAAATACTCAATTGCGAAAATCGCGTCAAAGTAATTAGACACCTCATACTATGCCGATCAGATGATCAATTTTGTAGGTATGGAAAGTTAAATTTTTTTAATGTGAATTCGCAACTTTTCTTTTATAAGTTGTTCAGTTTGGCGGGTAGATGTTTCCGGTACCCATTTAAGTATTATTTATTACCTTTTTGTAAAACGTTGACCAGAGATATGAGGGTTGGTTACGCTGAAGTTATGTTTAAGTTATGTAGCCGGTGCAACTTAGCCTCAATGTGTAATACCTACTAATATTATAAATCTCAGTACATTGTAAAAAGTTACGTTTGTAACAGGTAAACAAAACAGTAGCGTGTTCTAAATCGACCCCAGCGCCATCTAGATGGCACAAAAACACAAAAACTACTGAACCGATTGAGCTGAAATTTGGTGTGTATATAGATATAGAACCTGGAATAGCACATGGGGTACTATTTACTATTTATCCCAATATTCCCACGGGAACAAGGACTATGCGGGTGAATCTGCGGGGCACAGCTAGTGATCTTATAATTTTCTCTACAACTAATTACCAGTAAGTACCAGCAGTGTATTACGCATTTGTTTATTTTATTTACATTCCATCAAGTGAGATTGGGGTCAAACGCAGACCTATTTAATATAAAAAAGAGAAAAAAAAAACCTAATCAATAATAATTATCTACCTGAAAAAAATTATTAAGATTTAATGAGACTTGTAAACTTCATAGTTTTTGTATTAATAGTTCTAAAATGGTGCTCCTAGCCTGTAAAACCACTTAAATTAAGTTAGATATAACTTAGTATTAGCGCTGAGTTGTTTATTTATAAGTTTTTATGTCAATAAAGAATTTAAAAAAATCAAAAAACTACAACTAGGTAATTACGTTTGCATTAGGTACCAATACAATCACGCCGGCATTCCGTAACGTCATGCAACCTACAGCTTTTACGTAGATACACCTACCTACCTATAGACACATAAATAAAAGCCCTTATAAAGTTCGTTTCTAAGACACTCTCACTTCTGCACCTAGGTTTCGTCATCCTATGAGATAACTACAAGGCCTCGCTAGACCAGCCAACTTGACCTCTGAGATTGGAAACGAATGAAGAATACGCAACGCAACCACTGAGATGGAGGTTCTTGTTAGATTGGTTGCTAGATTTCCTACGTTGAATGAATTCGTAAAATTGCTTGCATGAGAATATGAGACAAGATAATACGTTAAAATATGCTACTATATTATAGGTATACATACGTATTACGTAGGTACGTAAGTCGTAAGGTTCGATCCCCAGATCAGGCAAAATGTTAGATATAGGATTTTCCATTAGAAATTATCTTTATGATAGAATGGAGTCTGGAATTGTGCCCGGTAGATGTCAATAGGCTCGCGCCCTATTACATGGGACCCATAACATAGGCCTACCTACCTATGCCTACCTATGCCTATCTACGGGGAGTATCTTCGATAAAACGGCGTGATTATTATGGTTTATTCCACTTTGTTGAACCTGGGTGAACAAAGTGGAATAAACCATTTTAAATTGCAATCACATACAACTATGTTATGATAAGTTATGCTGCTGGGATATCGAAACAATCATCCGTAGCGCAGCATAATCACCAAGAAGCCTTGATCACTATACTAGCATGACTGAAGTGATGTCCAACTAATATTATAAACCACAAATCTCGGTACAATGTAAATTACCTTTGTAACAAGTAAACAAAACGGTAGCGTGTTCTAACTCGACCTGAGCGCCATCGAGCACTGTTTTGTTGTGTGCATGTTTGTTCCGTTTTCACACTAAAACTACTGAACCGATTGAGCTGAAATTTGGTATGTAGATAGCTTAGATCCTGGAATAACACATAGGGTGCTTTTTAATCCGATATTCCCACGGGAACGAAGACTATACGGGTTAAACCGCGAGGCATAGCTAGTGTATGATAAACTTACTAAGGCATAAGCAGCAATGAACCCCGATGCAGCCGTTACGCTACAGCAGAATATTCTGCTAACCGCCGGCTTCATCCTCAGCTTCGGCTCCATATCATTCAGTTCGTTACTCGTCGACATGTTGCTCGATCATCACCTTCCTTTGGTTCTTTAGTTTGTTCTGGTCATTGTGTGAACTACATCCTCTCAACTGTCTTGAGATGGTAGTTAGTCTCGTACCACGTGATCTGTAAACAAATAATAGGTAGTACGTTATCATCATCATCATTAGCCTTATGGCCCTTTGGCTAATGGCGTATTGGATCCGCATCACAGAATACTATTACATCCGCATACAGAGCAAATTTATTTGAAGAAACCATCAACTTACTTATTTCAGAAACTATCAACTTTTCTGAAATAGAAAATAATGACTTCTTTCAAGGCTTTTGCTCTTTATAATTGATGATAAATAAATTGATAATTGGAGTTATTAAAGTATCGTTAAAAGTTGCCAGTAGTAGCAACTAAAATTTTCAGTTTACTATTGCCGCAATCTATCTATACTATTATATAAAGAGAGAAAGTGATTCACTGACTGACTGACTGACTGACTCATCAACCCAGAGCCAAAACTACTGGACCGATGATGATGAAATTTTGACAATAGATTATTTTTACAGTCTAGACAAGTAATAAGAAAGGATTTTTCAAAATTTTACCCCTAAGTGTATTAAATAGGGGTTGAAAGTTTGTATGGAGTAGACTTCATTTTTCAGCCGATTAATTTCAAATTTTGTAGAAACATTCTAAAATGAAAATAATTAAACACGTGTTTCAGCGTTTTCAAAAATTTCAGCCCTTTAGTGGAAAAATACAGTTTTAAAGTTTATTATGAATATTTTAGTTCCAACAATGCTTACTAGATACTACAGAAAAATTTCAATATTTTCTTGCAAGACATAACTACCCTAAAGCAACATTTTTAGGTAATTTAGTTCCAACATTGCATAATAGATGCCGTTCTGTAAATAATTAAAACGCGCTTATGACTAAAAAAAACATAACAAAAACATACATTCATGCCCTTTTTCCCGAAGGGGTACGCAGAGGTGTACCCAGGACTCAGTCCCACAGTAGATACACCCACATTTCGCCAGTATGTTATTGGTCCCATGTAATAGGGGACGAGCCTATTGCCATCTACCGGGCACAGTTCCAGACTCCAGGCAGTTATTGAGATAATTCCTAATGGAAAAATTCAAAATTTATCACTTTGCCTGACCTGGGTTTCGAACCCGGGACCTCTTGATTGGCAATCGAGCTTGCGCCTTCTACGCCATAGAGGCAGTCGCTTATGATTTCGCTTTTCCTTATCATAGCTCTATTAAACTGGGTTGCAACAACATCGAATTATGAATGCTTTTCTTACTATTTTCACTGTTTCCGTAATCCGTATATGTCTCCAGATTATTCAATCTATTACCAATACCAATATCATAGTATAAAGTGAGAGGTTCCGAAACTACTGGACCGATTTAAAAAATCTTTTACTTATGGAGAGCTTAATTCAGTGTGAGTGACATAGGCTATATTACGAGGTTTTGAAAAATATTAGGGATCCGCAAGAAATCTGCAATATTGTGAACTAAGGTGACTAAGGTCACATTAACTTGCGTGCGCTGTGAAATCTATTAATGGTAGAATAATATAATGTACTAGGGGTTTGTAGTACTTAGGTATATACCTAAGTACTATATATACTATATACATCAAAAATAGGCCTCGGAATTTTTTTCCATCTGTTAAGGTTTGGTCACTGTAACAGAAATAGTCATTAATTTGCGTGCGCTGTGTAAACCATTAGGGTTATACAGCAGGGCCTCGATGATCCGAACACCGAAAATTTATACCCTGTTCGGATGCACGAAGCGTTCGGATTATAGTATGTTAAAATTTTGAAAGGGATTTTTCGAAATAAAACAAAAATATTTTACATTATAATGTGTTTATTGAAGTATGTACGTAAGATGTATGTTAGTAAATCATTTTACAGAGCTATTTTATATGCAAATATCGTGCACTGACCTTTGGATACGGTCGGTTTGGAAAATGGGTAGGTAGGTATTTATCTACCTTATAAAATACCCATACCTACGCAGTTTTGGCTATTGATAAGTAGGTCAGTGTCTTAAGAGTGTGGTGCTTATTTTTATTAGCGTGTAAAATATAAGATAACTTCATGTCTTTTTTCCGTAGGCACAGAATAAATAATAGTTACCGTATGGAGGCAGAAGTGAAACCAGCCCCGGTAGTACAGTGACCAGAACGAGACAGCAGATATGAATTGTTCGGGTACGAAAGAGATAAATAACGGGAAAAACTAGTCCTCGTCCCCGTGCCATGCTAGGCGGGCAGGACCAAGTCCTATAGTAGTGTAGGTACACATCTTCAATAATGTTTTTTATGTCTGTGGCAAACCAGCAGACGTTGTGCCTGACGGGTCGCGGTTACCGCCGCCTATGGATACCTGCAACACCGGGGGTTTTGCCAGTATGTTGCTGACCCGACCAGCACTGTATTTACTCTCTTTTTTTATAGAAAATGCCACTAAGAGATTTTTTAAAAAGACATAAAAAATTATGACAAAAATCTAATTGCTAATTATGTGTGCCTCGTACCTAGGTACATAAATGTTCGATTTACCTACCAAGGAAATGGCTACTTTGCATGGTAGGTATGCGAACTCAAGGTGGACCAACTTCCTATACTTTCATCATCATCATCATCATATCAGCCATAGGACGTCCACTGCTGAACATAGGCCTCCCCCTTATATTTCCATCCAGTCCGGTTGTAAGCGGCCTGCACCCAGCGTGCTCCTGCCGTACTTATCAGATCGTCTGTCCATCTTGAGGGAGGACGTCCTACGCTGCGCTTACCAGTCCGTGGTCTCCATTCGAGAACTTTACGGCCCCATCGGCCATCAGTTCTACGTGCTATGTGCCCTGCCCATTGCCACTTCAAATTGCTAATCCGCTAGGCTATGTCGGTAACTTTCCTATACTTTATGAGATAAAATTGTCACTGTGGGCTCGTTGTCAATCCGCATCTTGCATAGTTAAGTAATATTATTTATTAGGTATACAAAGTATTTAAAAAAAGGCGTAATACTTAAGGGGGTGCATGTACCCGTCAATCTTAACAATTTTCAAAAGACATAGGTAATTTCCAAATTCGCAAAAAAAAATTTCGACTTCCCATACAAAGCCGATCAATGATCAATCGATCGATCTGATCAAATTTGTAGGGAAAGTAGATTTTTTTCGAATGATTCGATTCTGATTTTTGAAAGTTGTTCTGTACGACGGTTAGATTTGTTATTTTGTGGGACTACGCCTAGATCTTATAAACTATGCAACGGATTTTAATAACACAGATTGAAGCGAGGGCGGGTAGCTATTAATCAATAAAACTCACAAAGATAAATACTTAAGTACAATTGATTAGAAACAAAGATTTCATCGTTGCGTAGGAGTAATTCTACAATTAGAATCTTGAAGCTGTCATGTAATAATTCTTAGTCTCCTACATGAAACAGTCATATAGACATAGTGAATAGTGAAGTAACCTTGGCCTACTGCCTGTTATGTACACTCACTAATTACGCAGCTTAACATAACTCCATTGTATTTTTACTATACATGTTTATTTATTATATGTAAGTAACTTTAAATTGAAATGGAAGATGATTTGGTGTACTTGACTGAATCAGATCTCATGCGGTGTAATAGTTTTCAGATCTTGACTAAGTATGTCCTCTAGTGTCGCGAGCATATCATAACTCATAACACAACGCCTTTTTCGCAAAGGGCAGAGGTGTACCCAGGACCCAGTCCCATAGAAGGTTAACCCATACTTCTCCAGGTATATTTTACCAATACGGGACGAGCCTATTGCCACCGGTCACAGTTCCAGATTCCAGGCTGTCACGGAGAAAAATTCCTAAAATTCTGAAGCACAGTATTTCATACTTCAGCGCTTACAGTAAACGCTTCAGCGTTTACTATGTAATAATAAGTAAGTATTAGGTACCCTAAACTAATGAAGGATTCGAAGCTTGCCTCTTGTTTCTTCGGAAATTCGAAACAGGGCATCCCTAACGTAGTTAGAAGGAATAAGAGATACGCAATAGAAAGAGAGACAGCTTTTTGGTTATAAATCAATAGGCAGTTTAGAGATATAGATTACGCTCTGTGTGACCTGAATTGCACTTTATTGCGTCGGAGCAAGAAGGGTTTTTGATTTTTCACGGATTGATGGTTGACCTATCGTTTAATATGATTGACGGTCAGTTGAGGAAGAAATTAGTCGTCTGTCACTCAGTATCAATCTTTTTTTTTAAATGAATATCCACCAAACAGAATATGTAACGAGTGTGACTTATATGATGTATGAAAGCAATAACTTACAAAATGCATTCCCCTTTACTAGGTGAATCTAGCATGCGTTTTATATTATTCAACATTAATAATTCGCTCACTTCCAACAGCAAGTAGGGCCGTCGTAAATTGACGAGTCTGAACATAGGCTTAGCGAACTTTAGAGCATGTAAACTCTTGAAGAAAACTGTTATTGCCAGCCAAATAAACAAATAGTATCAAATGTACGAGTATATTGTAACGCGCGCACAACAACCGACTGCCAGCTATCCACCACCAGCCTTGGCCAAGCATACCAACCTCATCCCTTCATAGTATTCCTTCGTCAAGCTCACCAGCCAGTCCATGGACTTGTCTATGGAACGCATCTACATTTATCTACGCCGTGGAGATTCAAATAGAGCATTAGAAGGAAATGACACATTCTTCGACAAGCCAGCAAAGGAAGCGGATCGTCAATAAACTCCTTTAGTGAAAAGCGCTAAGATATGACGTAAAAAAGTGCAAAGATCTATATTTCGAAGAAATAAATGCAATGGTACAAATATTTAGCAACCTGTTTCACTTCTGTTTCAATATTGTAAATGTAATGCTCAGTTCAATCATAATAGTAAACAGTTTTCTTTACGAGCTTACATGCGCTAAAGTTCGCAGAGCCTATGTACTATGTTCATAGACTCGCCAAGTTACGCCGAACGTGTTGTACTTTAGGTTGGTATATAGTTTTACCTACATCGAACGCCTTCTTCACCTTGCAATATATTTGCAAATCGTAGCTGCCAAAAAAGCCTTTAATCTAATGTATTTATCTTCTAGGAAAGCGTGCTCCATCTTAGGCCTCATCTTCACTTCCCATCAGGTGATATTGGGGTCAAACCCAGACCTATTTAATATAAAAAAAAAATCAAGTTTTCTAACAGGAAAATACACACGTCTGACAAACTCATCAATTAAATCAAGTCTAGGCACATAGGAAGTGCATTGTTACTAATAAGGCAGGGGCGGAGAACCTCGCGACAAAGGTGGGAACAATGGAAGTTACAAGGGCATGGAGCATTGATTTGTTGTGGTTTTAGTCTATAGTGGGAGTTTTTCAAGTGATTGTGAAGACGTGGTGAGTAACGCTAGAAGAACTTCTTGAAGGTATTACTCATGATATTGACGAAGGTTGTTTATTCAAAATTAGTGTAGAGAGATAGGTACTTAATCGCTTATAGCCGTGGGGTTACCGCCTATAGAATAAGTACTCCACCCTCTCAACCCGTGGTTGCCATGGCAGCCGGCTTGATGTCACATCCTGAGGACGGACAGCAGCCGCAGCATCCTCTGCGTAAAATCATCGAACTGCGCTCGCCAAACTGCCTGCCTCGCCAACAAGCGTAGCGAGAATTGGTAAAACCCCCTCTACGGGGAGTGACTGACGAGCATGTATGAAGATATGATAAAATTCACTTTCATATTATGTCAGGCCGTTCAAATAGGCCGTGTGTTTCCCAGCTTTATAATAGGGCCACCCCTTTCTCATCCCGTGGGAGCCGTGAGACCCGGCAGAGGGAGTGGGATATTCGGAGAGTGGGTAGCAATGCTCTCAGTTTCCAAGTATTCCAACTACTGCTATCACCAAACCGCCTCCCAAGGATGGTTACGGCAAAATCTCGCACTATGAATAGTTTATGGCGTTCTATGGGGGATGCCTACGTTCAGCATTGGACGTCTTCCGGCTGATAATGTGATGATTATGTCAGGATCGTAGCAAGTGGAAAGAAATACCTACCTAGTATCTGACTTCCACTTACGGAACAAGTAAGCACTGTATGTACAGAGTGCAGACGTTCTATATTCTGTGGGTTTTCAGGCGTAAGGAGAAGAATTCTACTTAATGATTTAGTAATTAATAAGTAAGTGTACAATGTAAGTGTACCAGTGAAATCAGAATCGATAATAGACCTATAGTGTACCTATAGAGAGTTTGTTAAACTGTCGACAAAGATTTAAACCCAAATCACGTATCAACCTACCAAGTACCTATTAACTGGCAAAGATCAATTTGTTTAACTTTCCTCGTCAAGTCCTTATCGGAGAACATTCACCCGATGCAGTGAAAACTAAACTAACGCCACCCGGAAAATGCTCAGTGAATAATAGTAACTGCTGTGCCACAGAAATAGAAAGCTAGAATTACTTTTACGCGCTTAAATTTATGCTTCATCAATTTGGTCAACATAGTTTTGTGTTTTGGTATAATATCCGGTAGGTGACCAAACAGTAACAATTACTACTCGTAATAGCACAGCTCTTAGCTTCGTTGGGTCATCATCTTAAAAATTACCCACTATTCCTACCAAAATCCATAGCTTGCTAGGGAGCTTCGACCCAAAAACTGTACTGGGGCTTTTACTACTAACCTACCAATAGAACTCAAAGACAGGCCAAGAAGGTAAGTATTATTAGTAAGTATAAAAACAAAAAGTAGCCCAGGTTAATATAATGGCTAACGTCGAAATGCTGATGACGATGGCACACATACACACACCTACACAGCCAAATAAGTATAATAGACTGTAATAAATTAATAACATACAATTTGTCAGCGCGCTTCAGCAGCGTCTAATTACAATTTCCCCAACTAACATGCACAAAAACCTGAAGAAAACCCATTATTACTTGTACACGGAAGAACGAAGTCTTTATTTACCTAATAGCTTATTAAACGTCTATAATATTTCTTGTTAACTTCTACGTCTAAGAAGTTGTAATCAGTAGGTGTATAGAATTATTGTTTGGTGTCAAGTGTCAGAATGTGAGCATGGCGTGGTATTAGATAAGCTTCTGATTAAGCAAAACGGACAGTACTCGTCCACTCGTCAAGTTTTATAACTCAAAGACTCAATGGAACGTCGGCAGGCGTAGCATAGCATGGGGATGTTTTTCGCGCCTGATTCATCGGTGGTTTCTCACTTATTTCTCTGCCCTGCGATGCTATGTACCTACCACCTACCGAGGTAAAGGAACCCTTAGCTTTGTGCATATGAAGTTAATTTAGTGGTTTTAGGGATAATATAACCCGTTATCACGTAAAGTATGCAAGAGGGCACTCAACATATTATATTTAAACCGAAACATAATTTTATTTGGATACCAACCCTATCCTCGGAAGCTATCCTTACCCAGACAAGCTGACCTCGATATTCAACCTACTTCCAAGTTTATAGGACTTATTTTCCCATAATAGACCTGCGACAGTTAGTGTCATTTCCGCTGGGGCGTGATGTTATGGCTGCTACGTGATCTGGTGTGCAAGGAGCGGGTTCATTGGAACTGGGTACTTGTAAGAATGGGTTGGGACGTGTGCTGAATAAGAATTAGGTGACCTTTATGATTCTTTGACTTTTGAGTTGAAGCTTTCTATTATTTAGGGTTACAGTTAGTTCATATTGTAATTAGGTGTCTATTGCTAGGCTTATAACTTATGAATAGGTTGAAATTTTGTGTAAAATTTTGACTCAGATGCCAGAGCTAAGCAAACCTATAACGAAAACAAAACGAAGCGCCATGCCAGACCGAACGAGAAGTGGCGGAATCGCGAAGCATTGTGGATGCCCTGGGGTAGAGTACATAGAAACATATGACTTGTCGAAGTTTTTCATCATTCTTCGTCCGTCTTTATTAGATTCATACTGTGTGTGTGCTCTCTGAGAAAAAACATTTTCTGAGAGCTATAGAAACTCTGCGGTAGCAGTGACATCCACACCTTGTGCAGATGTGTGCAAGGGTGTGTGTACTTTGCAAAGACTTTTAGTTTAGGCGGGTAGAAAGCTGGATACAATTTGGCCAGTAGAAGTAGGCACGTCCGTAGGACCTATACAGGGTTAGGAAAAACCCCAAATTGTTGCAGAGGCTCACTAAGGCCGAGTCGTACCACCTAACTTTGACATAACAGAGAGAGAGTTGCAGTTGTTGTTTAACCCAGAGACACAGAGAGTGTGCCATACGAGAGACCATGTCCAGCAGTGGACGATCATAGGCTGATAATGATGATATCACTGGATGGTCACGTAATTAAATGTAAACACCAAACATGCATTGTGTTTCAAGCAAAAGAAATTCTACAACCAATGCTTCAAAACTATCTTACCCCGATGATGCAGTCGAATGGTTAGATAATTTTGATGCATGGGTTGTTTATTTTGTTGTGCATTGTGTTGACAGTTGATATAAATTCCAGAACTTATTGGTGTTTACATTTCATCATACGTGACTGTACAGCAAGTTAGTTGGAGCCACTCAGTATCCACACTCTACAAAGGCCCTGGTCAAAAAATTCTCTGAGAATCTCTATTCTCTAGTTATAGAACGATTCGATCTCTATCGAATCGTTCTTAAGTTACGTGTCTCGTACTGACCTAAACACAAACCATGCTTAACTAAAAGAACACGACATTTTAGAGTAGTAAAAGTTTGCAAGTCGCATTGAGAACGTAAAGTACATTTATTTATTGCAGTTTCGCTCGGGCAAATGTTAACGGCCTCATAAAACCTTGGCATATTCTGTTTTTAGGGTTCCACGAATCATTTTGATAAGTTCGAGATCGAGGCTGAAAGACCAGTATAGCTTGTGACCAACCACTTCTTTATATAGGTAAGTTAAATTATAATACGGAACCCTTGTACTTTTTGCATTATCCCCTGCCTCATTGATTTTATGCCCACAGCTGGTGATATTTATGATATTAAAACATTTTCAATTCTTACTTTTGATTTAAAAAGGATTATGCTGTAGACTATAAACGGAAAAATAACAGGTCTTTAAAACAACTGACCCTACACCAAAAATACCATTTTATGCCCAGCCCATGACACATTTCTTTCAGACCAGTCTTCTCTTTTCAAATAGATTGAAATCTTCTTTGACAAGACACTGAGAACAAGTCTGGCATGGGAGTATGAGAGTTATATCAGCGAATGTGGTTCCTCTGAAACATTCCAGCGTTTTCTTCTAAATGGTGGTTGAGATTTTTAGTTTGTAGTGGCAGGCCTCTTTTGCAGGGGGCCGCCTGGGGAAGTACCACACCTTTGCCAGTTATTCATCCGCCAAGCAGTAATGTGCAAACATTACTGTGTTCCGGTATGAAGGGCAATGTTACCAGCGAAATTACTGGGCATGATGAGATTTAACTACTCATATCTCAGGGTGACAGGCGCAGTGCAGTGCCGCACAGAATTTTGAATTTTAAAACACTGGGTGGCACTGTGTCTGATATGGGCAATCATGATGCTTACCATCAGGCACCTGATTTGCTCGTCTTGTTACTCGCTATCATAAAAAAAAAAAAAAAAAAATTTGAGCATTCCGCAAGCATAAAATCGACCATTCGCCATTTTTCAATTTTATCGGGCTGAACATCGAGCACTACCCTCGCTGTTACTTGTACTCACTCCCTGTGAGCATTTCGGCGAGCAACAAGCATTCGCAAAAACGTTAGGTACCCTACAAGGAAATGCTCTGAACATTTCCCTGTATCGTATCATTCGCGCGAAAGATACATTACTAAGAAATACTCAAATCTATCACCCCCAAGCGCCGGGTACAAATGACTCGTACCTTAGATTTTTGAATCGCAGAAATGTTATTTACCTCTTAAGTTTGGTCAGAAACCACTAACCACCCACAGTCACATATTTGCGAGCTGACTCACGAGCAATTTGCATGTTGACAATACCTGTTCCTATAGATCTCTAGTCGTTTTGTCAATGACTTCATTATACGGGCTTTTTGCCATAAAAATAAATGTAGTGGAACGAATAACGGCTATTCTAGTAGGCTATTTTAATATAGTGCGAATTTGTAACTGTACCTAATAAATGCATTACTCGTAAACTCATCAACTTATAGGTCCGGGGTGTTTCCTATTAGGAGACAGTGACCAGTGATCACAGATCAGATGCTTTCATCTCCTCTGTCCCAGTGATAGTCATGTCAGGAGCACTTGTAAGAGAATCTTAGCGAATCAAAAATCTGACAATATACATACCTATTACACTCAGTAGGTACAATCTATTTTTAGCTGAAACCGGAGGGCACAGATTGTATACTATATATATTATATTATATAATATATACTACATAATATATTTGTATTGTAGTGTATTGATTATTTGTCCTTCTTTCTCGTCACAACAGAGAATCGGCATAACATGATTTTTTTGTATGGAGATAGTTTGGAGGCTGGTGAGTGTACATAGGTAGGCTACTTTTTACCGCGGAGACTCATTCACATGGGAAAATCCACTATGTTGCATAGGAATATATTTCAATCCACGTGGGTAAAACCGCGGGCAACAGCTAGTACGGCATAAGTTACATGCGTGTTCCGGGCTATATGATAGAGCCACCCCTTCTCATCCTGTGGGAGCCGTGACACCTGGCAGAGGGACATATTCGGAGAGTGGGCAGCAGCGCTCTCCGGCACCAAGTATATCAACTACTGCGATCACCAAGCCGCACAACAAGCGTGGTGATCCGACGATGACGACAAAATCCTACTAAGTATAACTATTCTACCTATTTAAAGAATACCAACCAACTTTAATGAATAGTTGCGGTGTTTTCGATTAGCTTTTTTTGTAGGTAGCAGATATCTTTATAATCAACGTGTTCATACTTACAATAAACTAGTAATAAAGTTATCATTTACAAGGTAGCACTCAAGGTTCGGAGCGAATTATTAATAGTAGATTAGTAGCCAAGGGCTGTAAGGCATCATTTGCAGCCCGAGATATTTAGGCGCACGAGCGCAGCGAGGGCGCCTATACTTCGAGGGTGCAATTGATGCTTACACCCGAGCTAACTACTCTGCTTTACATCTCGATTGTGAGGTAAGTAGAAAAACACCGGCATTACAAGAATAAAACATTTTAAAGTAAAAGTTTTCTATTCCCGCCTTTTTTCATCTCTATTTTAAATTATTTTTTTCAGGAACGAAATTGAGCTTCGTAGTTCGATATTTAAAATTGATGACTTTATACTCATACGAAGACAAGGAATAGCGAAGCGACCTCTTTTGTCATTGGCCTGAATGCATGATGTCTATTGCCAGTATGATGGTTAGATGTACGCAAACTTTTTGAAAGAGTGAAGTTTTTTTTAAATTACTTACCGCCCTAGGGCTTTTCTAGCTACATTATTACCCTAGAGCGCTAATTGGTCACTTACAAGCCCCATTTGGGGGTAATAAGGACCTACTTACCGAATATGAGAGATGTAAAACATTATAAATAAATCGTTAAGCTATATCGTGAGTCACTGATTCATCAACATTAATATTTCTTATTGTTACGACTTCAGTTACACATCAAATTCGTTTACAGACACAAGTGTAGGTAGTCTAGGTATGGTATGGGTTTGTC
This sequence comes from Hemistola chrysoprasaria, assembly GCA_947063395.1. NCBI lineage: Eukaryota > Metazoa > Arthropoda > Insecta > Lepidoptera > Geometridae > Hemistola > Hemistola chrysoprasaria. The sequence goes on along the minus strand of OX346731.1, from coordinate 4,517,980 downwards.
TCGCTATGCAATAGTCCCGCTATGCTCTACTTAAAAATACTTACTAAACTAAAATTTTATAAAATTATGTAACACTTTTCTTCCCGATAGTATTTTCCCTTTAGTTCCTCAAATATTTGACATTATTAAAAATGGCAAATCGACGAACGAAAATAAATTAATTTTAAATTCAATCGATTCCTCCCAATGGGACGTACTTGTTGTCGGGCGAAACGACGAAGGAGCCAAAATAATGAATTACAGTTGTTGAGAAAAGTGTTATATTTAAAGATTTTTTGACGCATTTTAAACATACACACACATACACTTTAAAATACACACATAACATAAAATCACACCATTTTCGCAAAGGGGTGTAACACTGATCTGGGGATTGAACCCGGGACCAGTAAATATAGCTTGCGACCACGACGTCGTTATTTAGGTTATTATGAAATATCAGGAGCATAAGAATAAAAGTCTGTTTCTATTCGTCAGTACACAACATTGATTCCTTACATTGCAGAACTCTTTGGTAGGTATTTTTTGAGTAGAGGTTTAAATATTTTCTTTAGTACACACATCTGGTCCGTGCAATAAGACTATATTTAAAGATTTTTTAAAATAAGTAAGTATACTACGGGAGGTCAAAAAGTTCGCGGAATGAAAGGGAAGGGGGGTGAATTTAAACATGAAATTATTATTCCTTTTCAATATATTCTCCATTATCCCTAATACACTTTTCAGACCTTTCAAATTATTTGTTTATACCTTCGAAAAAAAATGATTTGTCAAGGCCTTCAAAATTAGCAGATATTGCCGACTTCACTTCATCGTCATCCGTAAATTTCTTTCCATGAAGCTCTTTTTTCATGTTTGGGAACAAATAATAATCACAAGGGGCCAAATCTGGACTATAGGGAGGGTGGTTTAAAGTTTCGAAGCCGCACTTGTGTAAGGCAGCCATCGCAACATGACTCTTGTGAACGGGTGCGTTGTCCTGCAAAAGGAGCACACCTCGAGACCATTTTCCCCTTCTCTTTTCTTTAATTGCTACTTTTAATTTTTCCAGTAGTGTAGCGTAGTACTTCCCCGTGATATTGACACCTTTATCTTTATAATCGATCAATAAAATCCCCTTGGAATTCCAAAAAACTGTAGCCATAATCTTTCCGGCCGATTGTGACACCTTAAACTTCTTGGGCGGTGCTGCGCCTTTTTTGTGCCACTGCATTGACTCCTGCTTCGACTCAGGTTCATAGTGATGAACCCAAGTTTCATCTCCAGTCACAATTCGGTTCAGAAATTCATCCCTGTTTTCACTACACAGCTCCAAAAACTCGCGCGAACACTCGACGCGCTGCTGTTTTTGAAGCGCTGTGAGCATTCTCGGTACCCATCTTGCACTGACCTTAGACATGCCAAGATGGTCATGGAGAATATTCAAAATGGTCGTAGATGATACTCCAGTCATCTCTGCGATCTGTTTCTTCTTTAGGCGTGCATCTTCGAGAACAAGTTTTTAAACTTTTTCAACAATGTCTGAGGACATTGCTTCAATTGGCCGACCTGAGCGCTGATCGTCTTCAATTGAGTCTCTGCCTTGCTTGAAAAGACTATGCCACTTGTAAATCATTGTTTTTCCAAGGCAGGAGTCCCCGTAAACTGATGACATTTCTTCCATAATGTTCTGAGGCGTTTTTCCTTGCTTAGTGAGAAACTTAATCAGGGCACGATACTCAATTTTCTCCATAGTTGATATTTTCTACCCGATTGACTTCTTTATCCAGCGATATCTCAAAGGTTTATGAACCGATTGGGCTGAAAGTTAGTATTTTTAATTGTATTGAGTCAACAAGTAGCGACAGGTAAAAATAACTACCCCCTTCGTTCTCTAAACCCTCCATTCCGCGAACTTTTTGACCTCCCTCGTAGCATGTAAATACCATTACCGTTTTGATGATGTTTGTACCTATATATTTGTTGCCACTGACAACCGGACTAGATGGAAATCTGTGGAGGCCTATGTTCACCAGTGGACGTCCTATAGCTGAGATGATGATGATGATGAGCGTCGAACAAATGTTTTTATTTCTTTCTTTAGAGCATATCAGGACTAGTGCATAGCGGGACTAACCTGATTACACTTGATTGTTGATTGTTTAATGTAGTGGGTGTAGCTTCTGATATTGATTAGGTCATGAACATCCTTCGTTCTTTTGTTTAAGTTAGATGAGAAAGTAGTTATTAGACACTAGCTGTGCCCCGCCGTTTCACCCGCGTCTGCATTAAAACAGACTTTATCATAACCTTCTTAACATTATATCAGCGAAAGTTTGTTAGGATGGATGGATGAATGTTTGTTACTTTTTTACACCAAAACTACTGAACCGATGGGGCTGAAATTCGGTATGTATGTAGATAGATTAGACTCTGCAATAACACATAGAGTACTTTTTAACCCGATATTCCCACGGGAACGAAGACTACCCCCGTGAAACCGCGGAGCACAGCCAGTATAAAACAGAATGGAATGGAATGCAAAGGAATAATATGATAATATTTCATTGCATACCAAAAGTAGGAAAATAATTATAAAATACATGAAATGTACCTTAATATTATGGTACACAACCGCAGTCTTATCGCATAAAGCAAATTCTTACGTGAGTTAGTAAAGAGTGAGATAATAGTGGAAAGTAGGATAATAAGCATATTTTAAGAGTTCCTATGCTAACTTACTATGTTTACTAGTTACTGAGATAAAAGATCGCCAGTCATGTAGCTAAGTAGTAATCTAGAATTTCTAGAAAGCATGAAACAGTTTAAAATATAGAGCTGAAACTGTACCAATAATCTTAGTGGAATGGTACCTGCCCATAGCGGTAACTATTGCAGTTTAGGGATGTCCCGGTATGTTTGTAGTTATCGATAACTAACGCGCATAATTCGGTCTATAAATTAAAAATGCCTCTTGAGTTAATCTTTTAAATTTATATAGAGATATATAAGTATATAATAGGTAAAGACTGTCTGTGGATACAAGCATTAGCATACATAAGCAAGATTTGCTTTTAAGAAAATTTTCGGACCTGATTTTCCTGACCTGATAAGCGTAAAAATTCCTCATTACTTATTTAAGTCAAGTTTAATTCCTTTCTCTATTCTTCGTGGTGATCTGGAAGAGATGCCTCTGAGCGACAAGGCCGTCACCAGTTGTTACACGCTTTCTTGTTTTAATTTTATTTTTGTTGAGTATTTTCTGTATTTTAGTATATTAATAAAGAGTCTTCTATGAAGTTTAATCAATAACAATCTATCGATGATTTCTATGTTTGATTATTTGATGTGGTATATTGTATCGATAATTTAAGGTAATGAAAATATCGACACACCCCATCACTACAGCTGCGTAACATTGCGTGCAGCTGTTCGTCAATATCTGATCCCGTAACGTACGTTATACCAAACTATGGGTTATATCATTAATCGGAAGCAGATTTATTGATGCTTGATGCTGAATACACGCGATTATTTCAACTACTTATTATTTGAAGTTATTCATATATGACTACATACGTTTAGTTCCTTCAGTAAGTAAATAAACCTATTTTTCACTTCTTTTGCTCAAAAATCCCGTCATTAATGCGTACCAGAGCAGGGCTAATAGAACTTTGCAACCTCTAGGGGATAAAGTAAATTTCGTTTTAATTTTGTCTGTTACCAACGAGATTCATTTCTTTGGAGTCGCACGTATAAGATATGATATAAGACACGCCTAAATGTTTTGATAAAAATTAAAAATTAATTTCTTATATCGTAATGAAACGCAGAGTGTAACACACTGGTGGCAATCATGATGCCATCAGGCGCCTGATTTGCTCGTCTTGTTATACTCACTATCGTAAAAAAAACCTAGATAGGTAGGAATACCAATTAAGTATATCATCTGAAGTATTTATTGAACTAAAAGGTTTATTATAAACGGACATACTACCTACAAACGGATCAATTTTTTTTTGAATATTGGACAACTTACACACACTATCATCTGATCCCAAACTAGGCTAGAAGCTATCTATGGCTAACTATGGTAACCAGAACCAGAGGACTGATATACATACTTATATATTATAAGCTTATACCACCCAGACACAGATCAAACAGACATGTTTATGCACACAAATGTTTGAACTGGCCGGGGATCGAACCCGGGGCCTGCGGCACAGAAAGCAGAGTTACTACCGAGTGAGCCAACGAGGCTGTCCGAATTAATATTAAATATGATGTATCCATGTGTTGTAAGTAATGATTATATGCTAATTTATTTAAATACTAAATATAAATAATAAATAATTTAATATAATTAAACTAATTTGCTTATTTAATAATAAGTAATTTTTTTTCTGACAATGTTTTTGATTATTTTTTATTGTTTAGCTTTTCTTATAATTATTTGATGAATTGAAGTGAACGAAGCGAAAGTTGTTTGTCAGGATCGTAGCAAGTGGAGGGAAAGAGTCTCTGCCTACCCCACCGGGAACAAGGCGTGACTGTATGTAGGTATGTATTTATGTATTTGATGACTTTTAAAATTAATGTATGTCCTAATTTTAATTGTATATATTTATGTTTATTAATCAGAGTAATTGGCCAGTTAGCCGTCTGATTAATTATTTAAATAAATAAATACTTTATAAGTAAGTCACAATATTATATGAGCATGAGCTATAAAATAGTCAAAGAACAAACAAACAGAACTTTACTGACAACAGTAGTCACGGCGCAGCGCGTTGATGTCTCTTATTTACCGCGAATGTAAATATTTTCCAAACACGTTGTACTTAGATTGGTCATGAAAATTTCAAGCTAATTTCAACTTTATTATAAGGCTAGTAAGTTAATCGTGTTTTTAGCTTATCTATGAAGTTTTTAATAAAAAGAAGTCGTTGGCATGCACATGCTTTATATACCTGGATGAAAAATTAAGCGAATTTCAGCTTTATCATAAGGCAAGTAAGTTAGCTGTGTTTTTAGCTTATCTATAATTTTTTTAATAAAAAAAAATATAGGCGTGTATACATGCTTATATTATAGGTACTATAGTAAATGGTAAACACAATGCAAAATAAAATAAAACTTCTGTGATACCTATCTGACGTCATTATTTATACCTATGTTAAAATTCAGCTCAATCCAACAACGAAAACTCTTGTACGTATGACACATTAAAGATACATTTTACTTATGAAGGAACATATTTGTATAAGTAATACAACAAAAAATATTACCCGTTAACCTAATACTCGTATACTTGAAATAGAAAAAATTGCGAATATCGCAAAAAAAATAAATGAACCCAGATAATTTTTCCAATCAGCTGATTCATTTTTTATTGGTATAAATTATTTTTTTCGAATTTCGAAATTCTTCTTTTTTTAAGTTGATTAGTTTGATGGGTAGATATGCGCCCCCTTGAGTATTACTACACTATTATGTAATAGGTACGTTGTATAGATAAATACGTAAGGCAATTAGCATAAAACATATTATACAAAGGCAAAACCTTATCTAGGGCATAGATTTGCATGACACTATGCTAATTGTGTGTGAATAATTACAAAACCTATTCAAGCAAAAAACCAGTGCAGTGTCTAATAGCAAGTACCTATGTCCAGACCAGTCACAAAATATTTCGCAAGAATATCGAGATATATTTACTCAGCATTCGGTTATTACCTCATATAATCAAGAAATTATAAGGAAATCTCAAACTAACCTTAAATTTAAAACACTAAAGTAAACACCGAGGAGGTTTTATCAAGTCGCCTGTAAAACACTAAACTTTTTCACATAAAAATATAGCACTCCTTCGCTAACCTACGATTTATTTTTCGAAGAAAAATACGCGCACACACTCTTACATTTGCCGCGGTACTGACTCGCGATTGGGCGATGGGCGCCAAGCCAAAGCACGCCAATACATACAGTCCCCATATAGCTTGGCATTTGGGAGAAATTGGAACTAAAATCATTCTTTTAGCCGTCGCAACGTTGCATAGAAGCTGGCGCCGTACTGGTACGATAAACATAATGGATCTGTGTTATGTCAAACTGTCAATTTTAAATCCAAACAGGTTTTTATCGATATAAAATTAAATGTGGTGCAACCCTAATTTATCACTTAACTGAATTTCCATTGATCTAGATCCGAGCTTAGGCGTTTTGTAATATACCACGATTCTAGGTGTAATTAGCAGAACTAAACAAAAACAGTAATAGTACCACAGGTACATAGGTACCTAATTACCTTCGATAACTAATTCCTTATATATTGGGTAATTATGAAATTCATATGCTATAGCAGTATAGCTAATAGTGTTTATCTATCTATATATAATATTATGTAGCCTCCTGGTCCAGCGGGAATACGCCCGGCTTTAAATACGGAGTCCCTGGATCGAATGTGGACATGTGGACTTGTCACCTGGGCGCTACCGTGTTTCGGATGGCACGCTAAACTGTAGGTCCTTATAGTTTATGTAGGTAGGTCCTTTAAGATATGTAGGGGGCAGTCGTTAGGTCATGTCGGAGGCCTTGTAGGAATCTTGACGACCTGAAAGTCTGACAATATGGGTTGTCCACATAACCCATATAAATTGACTCGAGCAGTGTAATTTGGGTAACCCGTTCTGTTAGTTAGAGTATAAATTCATATCTATATATCTATCTAATGTAAAATAGTTGAAAGGATAATTTACTAAGCAATTCAACGTCATTGGTCAATATAGAATATGTATTGGGTATCGATATTTATAATATCTATATTATATTAGCTTTGCCCCGCGGTTTTTTATTACATCTGCTATGGCAGAGACCAGATTATATGTATACCTAGGATATATATGTATAGGAATATAGGTACCTATTTACAACATAAAAGGTTATTGCTTTACATCGGGCGCTTACATTTGCCACTCTTCGCATAAAAAACTACTTATTTATTTACCTCTTCGTACATTAAGAATGATTCACATAATATCGGTTTTGTTTAATGTGGAACACTTGTCCACACACCGTGTACTATTATTTATTCTGTAACACCGTCATACCATTTATTGTATGACTCGAATATTTTTGTCTTTGCTTTTGCGTTGTACTGAAATTACGTATTTGGGGCAAGATAGGTAGGATATTTAGGCAATTAATTCTTGTTCATTATTTATAAATTAGAACAACTTTAATTAGGTATGGAGACAACCACAGAGGCAACTTTGAATTCGCGAATAAAAAAAACAGTTATAAATTATATCTTTGAGAACATTATATATTTACGTAAAAATTTTGATAAATTGAAATTATTTACTAGGAATAAAGATAAATTAGCTGTACCTAGCTTAAGATTATTTAAAACAAATAAAAAGTCTTTCTTAGGGAACTGTGAAGTGGAAAGAGATAACTCAGAGGGTAAATTCAAAACCTAGGAATTATCTCAAAAACTGCCTGGAGTCCGGAAATGTTCCCAGTAGATGGCAATAGGCTCGCCCTATAGTACCTATACCTACACCTAAAGATGGGCTAAACTGTTATATTTTTCTAATGCGTTGTAATTTATATATTTTTAGCTATTTTAAACTGTTTCAATATAAAATATATTGTTATAATTTTGTCAGTTGTCGATTAATGTGTTGTTGACTGTTGTTGTTACGTTACGTTGGACGTTAGATTAAAACACAGACTAATATAATATTATGTCTATAAATTATTACCTACTGATGAGATCCTACTCATATTAAAAATGCGAAAGTTTGTGAGGATGGATGGATGGATGGACCACAATTTATATTACAACAGTTTTGCTTGGTTTTCCTGTGTTATTGGATTATAAAAATAATGCGATATAGTGGCTTTTGTATGTTATAACGCCCACCATTACCTTATATAGTATTGCATGGGACCAATAACATAGTGGCGAAATGTGGGTGTATAGGACTGAGTACTGGGTACCTACACCTCTTCCTATATTATGTAATCGTCAAAAGCGACTGCAAGCAGTTGGTTAAGAATAAATAGTAGCTTCTATAAAAACAGATTTTTGTAGTGGTAGGCCTTTTAGCAGGGGGCCGCCTGGGGAAGTACCACACCTTTGCCAGTTATTCATCCGCCAAGCAGTAATGTGCAAACATTACTGTGTTCCTGTCTGAAGAGCAATGTTACTAGCGAAATTACTGGGTTTGACGAGTTTCAATAACTAATATCTCAGGGTGACAGGCGCAGTGCAGTGCCGCGCAGAATTTTGAATTTTAAAACACTGTGTGGCCCTGTGCATGAAGCTTACTATCAGGCACCTGATTTGCTCGTCTTGTCACTATCATAAAAAAAAAGAAAAAACAATTGTAACTTGTAGTGACTACATGCGGTCGGCCACCGAATGGCACCTTAATATAAAAATATTCACATTAAAATCATATATTATGAATTTTAAACATAATATTAGAAAGTGTTAGGTTGTAAATAAAACACAATGTTTGCTACACGTAAGATAATTGTTAAATATATTTGTTTAATAATCATGAAACATACATAATATTATCAAATGGGGATTAATATTTATTGGCATAATATAATACTACATTATAAATTCGAATGCTGGAATTTAATTTTGTTTTTTTTTACACACCTGGTCTTTCTGGTCCTGACCTAGGCTAGAAGCTTATACTATAGCATAGTATAACTATATACTACTAGTAGGTCAACAGTGCGTCTCGACTCTAGACGGAGCAACGGTGGAGTGCGGAGTCACCCCCCTGCCCGCGACGCCTGAGGTAGTACTTGCCCAGCTAGCATGGCACGGGGATAACGAGTTTTCTCTCTCTTTCGCGCCCGAACAATTCATATCTGCTGTCTTCTAACCCCCTGGGACTTCGTTACTGTGCTACTGGGGCTGCAGACTTCTATTCCGCCCCGGTACGCGACAACCATGAAGATATTTTGCTGTTTATCAAAGGAGTTGAGCTACTAGTATTACTTATTATACTATGACTATCCTAACCAGAAGACTGATATCCACACTAGTATACGCCCGGGAATCGAACCTGAAACAGACCCCCGTCACTACATACAATCGGTCGCGCGCAATAGCCTACTACTACGTAGAAAACATAACGTGTGTACACGCGTCAAATGTGTGCGTAAGTACGGGCGGTACTGCCTGGTCGCAGGCGACGTAAAATGGCCGGGGGAGGTGATTGTCGCTTCTTTACATAGTAATAGTTAGGATTCTTTGCCCAGGACGGCTCAGAAAAGAGTATTATCAACTGAGCCCGTCAATTAGTAAAAAAAAAATTTAAACATATTTGATTGAAAAACATAATGTACCTATTAAGTGTGTTTATATAGGTATACTGCTTCGTTAAAAGGCTATTACTATTAACTAATTAGCGTTGCTGTATTTTACTCGTAGATTAATATACAACGTTTTACAAAAAGTTGTTGGGCTGCTTCTACCTCTCAAACTGAACAACTTTCAAAAGAAATAATTGCGAAGTTCGTAAAATGAAATTTCCGACTTCACATACAAATTACGGATTGGCTAATCCTTTCAATATTCATCTTGCAATTCTTTCTTGATCAAGTAGTTTAGTTTGCGGGCAGTTGTGGCCCCTTTAGTATTACCACACCTTACAAAAATGTGTGTTGTTATTATAATAATTTCAGTGGTTCTCATATGAATTTTAGGATGAATCTAAGAAAGGATCTGACAGCTGTACAAAAATAATTTTTTTGGTCATATTTCATAATTTCGTAAGAGCCGGCTAAGGGTTAACAGATCCAGAGGACCGGCAGCAGCGTCCTCTGCAACAAACCATCGAACTGCGCTCGACAACCGGCCTGGCAAGCGTGTCGAGTATTGGCAAAACCTCCTTTTATGGGTGAGGCCTATGTTCAGTAGTGGACTACCAACGGCTGAGATGATGATGATGATGATGATGATTTCATAAATTATGTACATAAATCATCAGGTTAATTTATCATTCAAATCTTTAAATCAAATACCCTCTCTCTTACTCAATTTACGAAAACATGGCCAAAAAAAATTGATTTTTGTATAGCCGACAGATATCAAACTATATTTAACAAACTCTAAACTACACCATATCTATTGTGAGTTTCACTCAAATGGTTTGTGCTGAGAATTGTATTTTATCTAGTACAAAATCTATTTTTATATTGTGTAGGTAATCATAAAATTAAACAGATAATTCCTAATATCTTAGATTATTAACAGGTCACCGCGCCCGCTTCGACTAGATACCGTTGTCATACTTGTCACACGCGGCAACTAAAACTACACCGAAGTCTGCGTATCCGAGCCTGTGCAACACAATTTTTCAAGCACACTAGCGCTCTTTGCAAACTATTAATCATGCACACTAGTATTGTTACAATTTCTTTGTAACATAATATACTATTTGAAAATTGCCGCAATTTCTGAGTTGTTGTTTTTAGATAGTGCGGTATCGAGTCGGAGATTTATAATAACATGAAACTTGAAAAGAAGGACTTCGTATTATAAAACAAAAAGAGAAGCACCGTGGTGAGCCATCATACATACATACAATACATACATACAGTCACGCCTTGTTCCCGGTGGGGTAGGCAGAGACTATTTCACCATAGTAGTAAGTAAATGAGTATTACGGTTCTCTCCTCTCCCTGAAGGGTTGTCCGAAAGAGATAGCTCTTAGCGATAAGACCGCCTATTGTTACACTTGTTATTATTAATGCTTATTAGTTTTAAGATTTTCTTGTTTGTGGTCTACCAATAAAGTGTTAATCTAAGTCAGCTCAATATAAACATGATGGCACCCATACATTCACACCTAGATTCATGGGTGTGAATGTGTGCTTGCCTCAATGTTTGTATTAGCGAGCTGGCTTAGTAATGTGCTGCAGTTTTTGTTTTATAAGACTGACACCGCCTTTGTTTCTAGGTTCATGAATAAGTTCATAAATATACTTAAGTAATTTTTTTCAAGTAACACAATATCTATAATTTTATTTTCTATAATTCTAAAATTTTAATGTTTGTTAATGACAAGTTACATTTTGTTTACTAATTTCTCGGAGAACAATGTAAAAGTACCAAATATCTTTATAACGACACTTTAATATATCTGTAAACATTTGATATTTATTGTGACTAAACTACTTCACAGTAAAAGCAGTCGAAGGCAAAGGTTGTACGTTAACATTAAGACACGGTAATAATATCTATTAAGATCCTCTTTTTTAACACTTTAGGGGCAAAATAGACTTGCCACTTTTTGCATCGGTGATCGGGGATTTAGTTATCATTCGAAAGTTAGGGGAAAGTCTGATAGTCCAGACAATAAAAGGGCCAAGGACGAGTCCCGGAGTAGGAATTCTCAAAGATTTCACTGTCAAGCCTGGGAGTCTACGAGGAAACAGAATATCGAGTCCTACGTGCTCCGGTTTCCGGTGAAATTTAAGGACTGGCGCCAGAATTTTTGGCCGCAAGTGATAGTGTACAAGCGCTTTAGGAGAGACCGAAAGATATCTCTGAAGCATAGATATTTAATTTGTCAAGGCCTGAAATAGGTAAATGAATTATTATTATTTATTATTAGCTTTTTTCCCAAGGGGGTAGGCAGAGATGTACTTCAGGATTTCATTGAACATTCTTAATGGAAAAATCCAATAACACTTTTTGTCTGACCTAGGGATCGAACCCGGGGCCTCTGGCAGCCCAGACGATTGATTAAAATTAACATTAACATTCTGAGCAGAAACACAGGCCAGGCTGCGGTCGAGGCACTAATAGATGGCTTCTGTGATTGGCTGAAATGTTTCGATAATCCAATCACAGACGACCGGAGTCAGTGCGTTCGCACTGCGACTTGGGGCCCGAGGCTAAGTGTTGACCAAGCGAACTTTTGGTTGCTCCAATCTGCACATATTATATACACAAGATGCGGTGATAAAGTCACGTTTAGGAAACATTAGTTTTGAGAAAGTTGCCGCTTTGAAGAGTAATAGAAAAATCGCCGATCTCGGTGATAAATGTAGCAAAGTCTGTAATAACCCTAAATAATATACAAGTAATTCTTTAGAATCATGCAAAAGCTAAACAACATATACTTATATTATTATTAATAGATTATTGAGAAAATTACATAATAAAAACTATATTTTAATTTTACACAAAACCCAATTTTTTTTTTAATGGATAACGATTCGTATTCAGATCTTATGATTAAAACAAATTAACTTTCAAAAATATTTTCTTAAATAATAAATGGATTCACTCACTTGGCCGTAACATGGAAAATAAACATTTGGATATTATAATAATTTAAAGGATCATCACACACCTAAGTCGCCGACTCGCCAACATGGCGGCGATTTTGTCTACAACGTGTATCCGAATGCGCGGGCGCATGTCGCCGATATGATTCTTGCGAAATTTTGTCACCGACTGTCAGCGGCGTAGATGTGTAAAATCTTTTAAGATTATGCAAAACCTTTTAGTACTTTGTCACATTTATTTATCAGAAAGATCTGTGTATACGCCGATACTAGAGTTTGTTCGTAGCAACCTTTTCATAAAAAGTTTTCCGGCTTTTCCTACCCAGCAATATGAAATATCTAATATAGCTTACTGTGACAAAGTAACAAAACGTTACATACATATTATTAACAAAGGATTGCGAGTGAACATTGTCGCACAACAGTTGTTCTATCACGATGTTAGATCCTCTACGATCCGACATTCCCTTTATTATCGCTATTTTGATGGATAAGTACAACAATTTTGATCTTATTCTAGGCATTCGGTTTGACTGCTTTTCTATTATTTCTCATCCTAAAAAAAATCAACAATAAAACACTTTTCTCAAAACAATATATGGGAGCTCAATATCGACTGTTGTGTCCTATATCTGCGCAAATAAAAAAAATTTATATACACGTAGTTGTGAGAAAACTTACATGTAAATATTTATTATAACTCTCATCGAATTACAAAGTCTAGAAAATTACGTTTTTCGGATATGCATAAAGATATAACAAATTACAGTATAGTATTGCTTAGTAATAGAAATTTTCTAGTGAAGATAGTCTTTGTAATTCGCTGTGACCTTTGTATTTTACATTCGACATTTAAGCAACCAAACCGAATTTCAAGTTGGTTCACAGCCTTTTTGAGTCTTGGTGGTTATTTTGATCTTAAACTGTCCTACCACAGCATTTCATTTGCATAACATAACATCACAGTTATGTAGCTTGTTTTATCAAATCTAGACAAACAATTTGAAAAAATGATTTCGTAGGACAGAGCGCAGTAAATCATTGTTTGATTGATAACAACTTAGAGGCGGGGTACGATGTTAAAATGGTTTTCTTATTATAGGTACATACGATGTCATTTTGTAATTATCACAAAAAAAACAGTGACCGAAAAATATGACATTTCAATAGGTCATCTTGAAATATCACATTTTCGGTAACTGTGACACATTCATAAAGATTTCTAGTTCATATATTATTTGTAGTTGGTTCTTAAGCCTCTTTTATTCATTCTCAGTCTCAGGGAATGTATGTTGGTAAGTCTCTTCGTTGCCTTACAAAATATAATGTTCATTTATTAGAACTCTCGTAAAATTTCATAAAAAATATTTGAAGGAAATTATTTTAACGTTTCATATATTTTTTGTTGCGTATCTATATTAAGAGGAGTACTTATTACTAAACACTACTTGAAGCAACAATAACTATAATATAATTATGGCGAAATATGCAATTACTATAGTTAGTTACATTTGTCACACAGCATAATATAATATTGATATTATGATAATATAGATTTCTAGCCATAATATTTTTTAAATGACCCTAATATTGGCCTATAATTTAACTACGTAATATAAAATAGTTTGGAATTTAAAAATATTTGTTCTAGTCATCATTTATTAAAGGCATGTATTTTTGTATTATTTCCTTCGTATTGACGATCACATTTTTGTGCGTGACACTTTTGACAAAAAAGCTTCTAATTCCTAGATTACAGTGATTGCTCTTTTCGTATTGTTATTAACAATTTATTGCTAAATTCTATTCATGTATCAAACGCGTTCGTAATATTATATTTTGTTTGTATGTTATTAATGCATTTTGCAAAGTTGTTGTCAGTCTATACTTTAAAATGCAATAATTGAGATTTCATTTGGGACGGACATATTGTTGTTATTCTATAGCGTATAATAATATAGCAATTGTTCAACTTACAGATGAGCTATTCTGATAAACATGTAAGGAGACAAAAACATCTCTGAAAAGGATTTAAAATACAGAAAGATTTCCGGAGATGTAGCCACAAAAAAAAAAGGATGAGAAATTATGTTTGTAGTCCATATCTTGTTATCAAGATTTTAGGTAAAATTGACGTTCTTTATAAATTTTAGTTCAATTTTATCGCAATAACTTCGTTCGATTTGTCGTTTATTTCATAAATCTCTTAATTGTATAACATAAACTTACTTATTCGAAATAGTCATTTTATTATCATTTGCATAAATCAACTTTTCTGTGTTGCAACGTTTTTATAACAAATGAGTGAATAATATTTTATATTGTAGTACATATTTATTATTATAATATACTCTATAGAATTCGAGTAGGCATTACAATAAAACCTTTGGTCCTTATTCGTAAGGAAATGTACTACAACATAAATAAATGTACACCAGAATCTTTTACTCTTTAAAGCTATTACATAGCTGCAACGTTTTATTTTACATTCGTTATTTGGAGTGGCAATAAAAAATCCCTGCATCAAATACAGTATCGCGTCTCCTTAAAGCTAAACGTTATGTATTTGTAATACTTTCTAATAATTTTGTGCAATGTTACAAAGAGTGATGCTGAGATTTCGAGACCGTTTTTGGTATAAGTTAGTTATTATTTACACATTGTTTAGTGGTCTCGTGACTAGATGGTATGCTGTTGGAAATTAAAGCTTTTGTACGCCATAAGATAGAAATTGATAACTGTCATAGTTAGACGCGAACCCAATTATATATTTATTGGTCACTAATTGGATTTTATTTTTTCTTTTGTCAATTTTGTCACTTATGTAAAGCTTACACCACGAAATATGAAAATTGGACCAAGATGAAAATTACATGTCATTTCGGTTTGACTTCGGAGCGCGTTCAAATCCAATGGCGATAATCATATTATATCAAAACATAGTTGATTAATAGAGTTGCTCTGTCACCGATTTAGAACATTGGGTTTAAGAAAACTTATTTTCCTGAAGTTTTAAATTTTGAGACCTGCGGGTTTGCTTCCTACATAAGCGACGATTCTATTTGATATTTTTATCCGTTATGTGAATATCTTTTGGCGTACGATACAAACGAAGGTATCAATCACAAGGAACAAAAAACTTGCTATATGTTATCATTATTTTTACATTGTGATTGAAAGAAAAAACATATTTATATTATGTGTTATATCAGATCAAAAAACAAATAAAAATATTTCTCTATTAGATTTTATTAACACCTTCGCTCTAAAAGATAGTAGGAAACATTGCATTATTACAACTACATGAAAAATCGCGATTTTGAGAGTTGTTGCCATAAAACATATCATTCGGCCTTTCTCAATGTTGTTAGAATCTGTACAAGTAAAGAATGTTCCGCTTATGTATATGAATATATTATATATATGAAAGTCGAACTCGTAGTTTTCTACTTTTTTTACTATTAGTTGTTCAGTATAGTAGAGGGAACTCTTTAGGTACCGTAAACTCCGTAGTCCCTATTCACCCCGAACAGGAATAAAACTGGCCATGTTTATATTTCCCCAACAGAAACTTTGGCGTCCCTTTCAACTGGCTGTTGCGGTGTAAAGTTCTATGTTTATAACGCAAGAGGCATGACGGAGACGCCAGAGTTAGCGTTGGGAGATAAATAACACGACCAATTTATCCCTATTCACCCCATCGTCCCTATTGACTCCGTTAAACGTATGACTACATTATTTTGTAACATCTGGTAGAACATAGCACTAAATCTAGACTTGTATGTTCGTATTCCTTGTGGATTTTTGCCCGGACATTCCAATTTTAGATCAAAACAATGGTGCATTTACATTGGTAAGTTGCTGGAGACAGATAGAAGAGAAGATAATTATATAAATATTTAAAGTCCAGCAACTGGACCTTAATAAACAGAGTCATTAAAAAAAGCAAGGTGGGTTTCGATAATTCCACATGAAATTTTCCACAATTTTTGGTAGTTTTGTTTGACGTATTGAAATCTATAGGAATACAGCTATTTACACGCAGGTGAGATACATTATATATTATAAAGAATATGTTTTATTTAAAACAGTGCGATCAATATTTTTTTAAGGAACGATTAAAGTTGTTTTTCAATTAGATTATATTACTTTTGACATAATACGAAAACATGATAGTTTTACTATGTTTCGCGCTCATTTTTCGCTTTTTATATAATTAACTACTTTGAACCAGCGGTCAAGTATTTTATATACTTAGGTTTTTTTTTTCAGATCTTAGGCCATTTACTATTATTGTGTAATTTGTGTTACATTTTTATATACCTACTTCTTATAGTCTAAATCTTATATACCCAAACCATTTTTGTTTAACATACTTTGTCAGTGCCACCTTCAGTTTCATAAAAAACAATTTTAACTGTCCAAAAGGAAAAGAGTGTACGGTAATATATACTTATATATACATACATATATTTGATAAGTATACTTTGAGATGTCTTTATACTATAGGATATTATTTAAATTATACCGAAGGTGGGTTCGCCTTTATGATGGGAATGTGACTTTTTAAAAACTTTAACTGTCCCAAATAGTAATAAGAGAGAAAAACTTAATTTTATAATTTACTAACCTACAAGAATATCTTAAGAGCTTAACTGATAAGAAGCATAATATGATTAGCTTCGATAGTATTTTTTTAAGTTTTTTTCTGTGTCTATAATTAATTATGACACTGACTAAACGATATGCAGTAAATGGTGGCATAATTTATTATATTAAGCCTTAAAAGTTAGATTTTTTTGGAAGATGTTAATATAATACTCTGAATTTAGATTTTAAATCCACTTTAATTTTTTTCGACGATTTCAAAAGTTTTTGAGCAGCATTTTATTTAGATCATTGAGTCATATTTAACTAAAATTCGTCTTTGACGCATACTATGGCCATATTCGAAATTAATAAACAAAATCGAATACATTACATAATAAAATAAGCAAGCATTCAACACGATATTGTTTAAAATTAAATATGAATGTCATAGTTGATATTCAATAAAGATTAATTAACAAGCTTAAATTTTATAATATCAATTATTTTTATCGAGCTACAAGTAAGGGCTAAATAAATAATATCGAATATCACTTTAACGTTCAAAATACGTTTTTTGCGTATACAGTATTATGCATGTCGAGGGTTATTAGATAAATAGTTATTGTTAAAGAAAATTTCGACGTAGTAATATTTTCAGTCCAAAATGTTGAATGATTGCACATTATTTCGCATTATTGTTTGGAAAATTATAGGAACTTCGATATTTTTAGTTTCGTTTCATTTGTGATTTTACAAATTATAATATTATGTCTTTTGTGTGGACTAGATTATTTTTTTTATATTCTGGTGGCATTATACCCATTGGCTGATATTTACGGCAAGATAGCTTACTCTAGATATTAAATTCAAGAACATAATTAAAGTGGGTAACTTAGATTTTTAGGGTTACCACCCTTAAATACCACCCCTACTTATTCTATCAAGCCCCTATCCGTACAACGGCTGGTTGGCTGAAAAAGATCGCTTGAAGCGATAAGTTTGGCCATTGTCGACCAATAAGGGTAGCTTTCATTAATTTTAATATGAATTTTTAAATTATTTAGTATAAAATCGGTATTTTAAATTACCATGTTTTTCATGGGCTCTCTGATATAAGTAACCCCCAAAGATCTAACCAACCCACTAATATTATAGCTCGACACAAAAGAGTAGATACGGAACTAATTTAAAGTGTATGTGTTGATTAAATAGTTTTTACTCTAGTAAGAGACAGTGGCGCCCCCATTATTTTCTACTCTTTTTTTGTCGAACTATATAAGAGATTTGACAACTAAT
Source organism: Hemistola chrysoprasaria (assembly GCA_947063395.1). Classification (NCBI taxonomy): domain Eukaryota; kingdom Metazoa; phylum Arthropoda; class Insecta; order Lepidoptera; family Geometridae; genus Hemistola; species Hemistola chrysoprasaria. The sequence continues at coordinate 4,499,785 of OX346731.1, read as the reverse complement.
AATCGCTCTTATAATATTAACAAGTTACAGAAACGCCCTTTAAATATTAAATACAAACTTTGAACATGTCCCATTTTGTGTACACCTACAGATGGAAAAACTTTATGGAATAATTACGCCTTTATTAAGGCTATGCGCGCAGTACAATTTTAATGGGTACGAATCTGTGAATCAAACCCATATAATAGAGTACACGCGCACTGCGAAAAGAAATCTTATGAAGAAGAAATAAGCGATTATTTATCGCATTTCGCAGCGATTAAAATTCGTAGTGCGCGCATAGCCTTTATTTTAATTTAGAGATGTAGAATTTGACGAGTTTATTTCATCCTCGAAACATCGGTATATTACATTTTTCATTATTTCGAATATGTTATATTTTATATTATTTTCGGTGGAAATTGGGGAATATGAGACATCAATTTCGTAAATTTTGCATAAGATCGTTTCAAAATCGGCTCTAGTATAATATTACGAGTATGTTCAGTTAAAGGTAGTTTCTGCAACCGAGTTGATTAATTCAATAAAACGCCTATTGCACTACTAGATATTCAGGAATCTTTACCGCCAATTGTGATCGTAGATAAGTAGATATAAAGATGAACGCATGTTTCTTTATAATATGAAATCCAATCTCGCACACCTGCTTACGTCGAATCGTCCGAATCGGTAGTTTCATAGGATTTCAAAATAATTCTAAAATTAGTTTCGTTTGGTTTGGATAAATGCGTTCACCTTTAGAGAACAGTTTTTATTCTTTGCTGTTTGAGGGTGAGCTTCACCAAAGATGAAAAACGTAAAGAGGAAATATAATTGTAACAAGTTGAAACTGATTCCCATCGATATATTACATAGGCAAGTCGTTAATTATTATACAAAAGGTGTTATATTACTTAAGGGGTACTACGTACTAAGAAAGAACTTATAGATTCACTTAAAAAATAATCGACTTTTCATACAAATTTATCGCGATTGTTTTCTTGAATCCGAACTTCTTTCTTTTACAAATAACAGTTTGACTAATAGATCGCACCTTCTAACATATTACAACACCTTTTTGTAACTCCTATAATATTATAGTAACATTAACATGATTATAGCATTTCTTTACTAAAATTTTACAGCCCAGCAAATCTAAGAAGTATCGTTTGACAGTTAAGATTTTGCCTTTTTGAATTGTACATCTTGTCATAAACATCATACATAATTCCACGGTTTTACGACGAAGGTTATAACTTACAAAATAGTACGGGAAATGTATGTGGTTATCGATGTTATATTAAAATTTACACTTAGATACGTCTTAAAAATAATGATATAATTGTATAACAATATTTTTATTAGGTTTAGTGACTAAGTTTCTGGTGCTCTAGAGGTTTTTAGTTGTTTGATATTTATTTGGAAATTAAAATTCACAAAACCAAATACTGCGTTTCAACAAAAACAGGATAAGTCATAGAAATAGTTTGAGTTACGCCTATGCAAAGTTATATCTTCTCTCACAAGCTCGAAAACATGAAATGTAAAACGGTACTTCTTATATTTGCTGGACTGTAATAGATATCGAATAGGGAATATCGCGTAGTACAACAGGCGCATATCAAACCAAACCAAACAAAAACAATAAAGGGAGTGTACAATATAATTATGTGACGCCCCACCTCCATGGTTTCATGAGCTCGCCGACAACGTACCTGGCTCGTGCGGCGCGCGAGGCTCGCGGCCGCAGCCCGGCCGGCAGGCGGCGCCACGGCACCGGCCGCCATGATACACACCCGCTTAAACCATTTATATCCTACAAACAATTTTTAAATAATAATAATCGTTTACATCTCTCATATTCGGTAAGTAGGTCCTTATTACCCCCAAATGGGGCTTGTAAGTGACCAATTAGCGCTCTAGGGTCATAATGTAGCTAGAAAAGCCCTAGGGCGGTAAGTAATTAAAAAAAAACTTCACTCTTTCAAAAAGTTTGCGTACATCTAACCATCATACTGGCAATAGACATCATGCATTCAGGCCAATGACAAAAGAGGTCGCTTCGCTATTCCTTGTCTTCGTATGAGTATAATAGTCATCAATTTTAAATATCGAACTACGAAGCTCAATTTCGTTCTTGAAAAAAATAATTTGAAACGAGATGAAAAAAGGCGGGAATAGAAAACTTTTACTTTAAAATGTTGTATTCTTGTAATGCCGGTGTTTTTCTACTTACCTCACAATCGAGATGTAAAGCAGAGTAGTTAGCTCGAGTGTAAGCATCAATTGCACCCTCGAAGTATAGGCGCCCTCGCTGCGCTCGTGCGCCTAAATATCTCGGGCTGCAATTGATGCCTTACAGCCCTTGGCTACTAATCTACTATTATTTTCTCTCACAATAGGTAATGGTACAGTATGTATATGGTAGGTACATCGGTAAGGGTTATTTTATACCTGCCTTGTGAGAGACTGATGACTGTTGTAGGTTTTGGTAAAAACCTGTGTTACAGCCACCAGTGCCCCCCCTCGACAGCGTGTATTAATAATAATAATATGGGACAACTTCCACACACGGTCATCTGGTCCCAAACTAGGCTAGAAGCCTGTATTATGGTACCCAGATGACTGATATACATACTTATATACGCTTATAACACCCAGACACAGATCAAACAGACATGTTCATTTACACAAATGTTTGACTTGGCCGGGGATCGAACCCGGGGTCTTGCGGCACAGAAAGCAGAGTTACTACCATCTGAGCCAACGAGGCGGTTAATATGCTAGAGATCTTTACATACCCAATTTCAGTCCAATCGGTTCAGTAGTTTTGGCGTGAAAGAGTAACAAACATCCATTCCTCTTCACAAACTTTCGCATTTATAACTTTCACATGCCATTGATAGAATCTGGGTTTATTCTGTTACACAGGACAGTGTTCAATATTAACAGCACATGTAGCGTCCGTTATCCATGTAATAAGTCCGGCTTCGAATCCGGAGCTTCCGGTTCGAATCTTATAACATGTGGTATAAAACCGATACGGTTTTCTTAAACCAAATATATATTTTGCACAATACAAACAATTGAGTGGAAAATTATTCGCTCTTTTTTCAAACTTGGAAAATTTCATTTTGTATGGACGAGCAACCGCCTTAAGGACGAGAGGCCCAAGACGATGAAACGACTTACCAGTGACGACGACAGTGACAGGCGTGTCGTACAACATGACGCGCAGCGCGGCGTCGGGCGCGGCGGCCGCGCGACTGAACCGACTTACCTTAATGAACTGCGAGTCGACAGTGACAGGCGTGTCGTACAACATGACGCGCAGCGCGGCGTCGGGCGCGGCGGCCGCGCGACTGAACCGACTTACCTTAATGAACTGCGAGTCGACAGTGACAGGCGTGTCGTACAACATGACGCGCAGCGCGGCGTCGGGCGCGGCGGCCGCGCGACTGAACCGAGTCTGTGTCGAGAACAACGACGACACCTCCAGGGACAGCTCGCGCAGCCGCGCCAGGCCCAGCACGTCGTACTGCCACAGCCAGTAACCTGACACATCATTATAAACTAATAATAATAATATTTTTGTAGTGGTAGGCCTCTTTAGCAGGAGGCCGCCTGGGGAAGTACCACACCTTTGCCAGTTATTCATCCGCCAAGCGGTAATGTGCAAACATTACTGTGTTCCGGTATGAAGGGCAATGTTACCAGCGAAATTACTGGGCATGATGAGATTCAACAACTAATATCTCAGAGTGACAAGCACAATGCAGTGCCGCGCAGAATTTTGAAATTTAAAACACTGGGTGGCACTGTGTCTGATATGGGCAAACATGATGCTTACCATCAGGCACCTGATTTGCTCCTCTTGTCATTCATTATCATAAAAAAAAAAAAAACTATATATATATATATATATAATTTTTTTTTTCTTCTTTTATGGACCCACACGAATGTATTGCCAGTGTCAAGTTATATAAATTTTCAAGATAATATAGTCAATTGATCAATTCTGAGTCAGGGCAAGCCCAGTCAAGTCACGGCTCTAGTAAAGTGGTGGTCTTTACAAGGAGCTGACGTAGACGGGCAGATGCACCCCCTAAAGCTTATATCATAATTTTTGTTACTCGGCTAACATCTGTGTTCGAGCATAGGAGCATAGGAGCACAAAGCTGAGCATATTCCATGCTAGTAATATTACTTCATTTATTTTTTTGTAATCTGTTTGTATTTGTTTTTCTATACTGGTTATAAATGTATCTTTATCTAAAGTATGACTACACCTTTATGTAACACGCTGTATACTCACCGTGTATGACGAGCCTGCGTAGTTTGGCGCACTGCCAACACAGCAGCATGAATGGATTCACTTGCTGGTACACATCTGCTAATAATAATGCCTGGAAATATATTTATACACTTAGGCTGGGTTTTTTGATCACTGGTTAAGTGGAATAGTTAAAATTCGTTTTTTCATCCCTAGTTAACTACTTTTTCCTCACAATTTAACCATTGGTTAAAAATTTAGCTATAGTTAGTTTAACAAATGATTAACTAAACCGTAACCAACGATCAAAAAAACCGGCCCTTAGGCTCAGTTGCATCGGCTAACTTAAACAATCATAGGTATTTATCGGAACTATGGAATTCTTGCGGAAATACTTCAAATATTTGCAGTTTTAATATCTTATTTATTATTTATTTATAATTCAGCACAAAGTTAGGACTAACTTAATGCTAGATCAGCATTTTCTACCAGTTATCTATAATGCAACAGAACTTAGTCCACTAAGTGATAGTGTAAACATGAAAAGTTACAATCACTAAAACTTCTTAGTGATATAAGCTGGGTGTTATAAGCGTATAATATAAGTATGTATATCAGTCATCTGGTTACCATAGTACAGGCTTCTAGCCTAGTTCGGGACCAGATGACCGTGTGTGGAAGTTGTCCCATATTATTATTATTACTTAAAATGAAGAAAAAGTTACATCGTCATTGGGACAGGTGACGGCTCGATCAGATTCGGCGCCGTCGTACGGACAGTCCACCCACACCAGCTCCCGTAGTGTCATGTTGTACATCAAGCCCACTTGGTGCAACAGTGGGACGTACATCTGTGGACAAATTACTATCATTTGTTATTATGTCGCTAGAAAACACGGGCTGTACCCGGTCTTTTAATAGGCGTGCACGGAGACCATTTTTCTGCATCGAATCGTCCGAATCAGACAGGTGTGCAAGGATTTCTATGATTTCAAATCAATATTTCTAAAATTCGCTTCTTTCGGCTCAGACAGATGTGCGTTCATCTTAAAGCAGCAAGCGCGTACAAAAAAGAGTATTACTTAGACTTAAAACACTATTGCTTATCCCGTCATTCAGTCAGTCACATTTGAAATTATATGTCAAATAAATGAGGTTGGCCATGCGTGAAGTCACGCAAGACTAACCAGAGGAATCATTTTCGTAATATAATAGGAACTCATCGCTGGTATTATATTACTTATATTATAAATTAGCTGTCCCTTATTATTATTATTAAATGCGAAAGTTTGTGAGGATGTATGGATTAATATGTGTTACTCTTTCACGCCAAAACTACAGAACCGATTGGGCTGAAATTCGGTATGTCGAGAGTTTATACCGTGGAATAAAACATAGGATACTTATTATCTCGATATACCCACGGGAACGACGACTACGCGAGTGAAACCACGGGGCATAGCTAGTTACATAATACAATGTATACTTACAGTGTTACAAAACATAACTTTGAGCGACGTAAGGGGCATGCCTATTTGGAACACACGCTCCGTCACTTCTCTGAATCTATTGGCTGGCATGGATATCTGAAAAAAAACGGATAAAATGAGTTTAAACAAATATATCTTAAGCATAATTTTAATTTGGCTGATTAATTAATATGTCTGTAGCTTATTTATTTATTTATTTATCGTTTATTTCGACCAACAAGGATCATAGATCGGTACACAATATTAATTACTAAATTAAATTACAATACAAATTAACAAACAAAAAATACAAAATAAAATGAATCGACATAATAATTGATTGAAATTAGAAATAAAAACATTATTTTTACTCTTTCTTTTCCATCCATTCCTGATATATTTTGGCAGCCCGTATGGATTAATTCACTGCTTAAGGTCACGTCACCCATACAAAATAAAAATACACTGATATAAAGAAATAGGTAACTTTTCCACTTAATTGTTTGTGGTAGGCTCTGGATCTGGCCTTTGTTTGCTCGAAAACATATTTTTTAAAGAAAACCGTATAGTTTTTGCTATTTAAAAAAATCATTAACATAACTGCGATATAGATCGTCAAAGGCGAGCTCTCTCTATAGTTGGGAACATGATAGCCAGAAAGTTTTATAAAGCTGCACCTGACGTGAAAATTACGCTGTTTAAATCCTTCTGCCAGAATTTCTATACGTGCCAACTCTGGACAAACTACACTAAAAAGTCACATGACACGATTCGTGTTGCCTACAATAACGTCTTCAGGCACCTGATGGGTCTGAAGTGGTATTGTAGTGCTTCCGAAATGTACACCGAATCAAGAGTCGACTCATTTAATGCGATTCAACGCAAAAGAATAGCCTCGTTTATGTCTAGGGTTGACACGTGTAGGAATACTATTATCAGGAGCCTGGCTGACAGACTGCTGCTGACTGGAACGTATCGACGATGGCTTCAAATTGCGACTTAACATATTTTTAAAATGTTAAAAACATTATTTTATTTTATGTTATAATTATTTTTAACTATGGATCATGTGTCTGAATTAAATATATATTATTATTTATTATTATAACCTAATAACTACTTTTCTTCAATTTTCATAAAAACGAAGAAACTTTAAGGTTTTCTTAAACAAAATAGGTTTTCGTGCAAATCCAACCAAACACAAACAACTGAGTGGAAAATTATTCCCTATTTCTTTATATCTGTGTATTTTCATTTTGTATGGGTGACGTTTAACCTTAAGCCCGCTGAATCTGGAAATTTCTTGATTTTCCGGGGAGTGAAGTGTTGTATATATACGGGCGAATTATTTGCCGTCCCAGGTGGATATGTACTTCTATTGAACATTGGAATCATTTGTCATACTAAGCCTCATTTACATTAAGCCCATATAAGCAACATGGGGCTCTTCAAATAAAATTTGTGTTCTAATTACTTATTTCTCTTCTCACTTGGGATGAATGTATCTGATGAATATATATAAGTACAAGCTTTAAACTACTTTTTAAAGTTGAAGTTCGACCTGCATAATATTGAATATTGCTTCACAAAACAATGTCGTGTACTGTTTTGTTTTGTTTACCAGTGTCTTAGACGTCGCATCCCATAATAATACTAAATAGTCTGTCTCGCTTGCACGAAAGAATGGATGGAAAGAATATGAAGGAGATAGTTGTAGTTTTGTTATTGTGATTATATTTATTGAAATTTCCTATGTGTGAGTTATGTAACTTTTTTTCAAAATCAACTTACTACATTAACGGAGACATTTAGCTGCGTGTTAAACGCGGCACAAACTTTGAGCCAGTCGATAGGAACTAGTGTCATGTCTCTGCGATATGACACGTTTAGTGTCAGATGTGTCAGTTTCTTCAATCGTGATAATGTTGCTAAGGATTCCGCTGTTACGGACTCGTATTCCAGTATTAGGTGCTGAAAGAACAAGTCTTAGTATAAATTAAGAAATTTAAAAAAAAACCTGCTTTTTTTTCTGCTCCATCATCATACCATCTATAACATGTTCATTGAGACAATGTCAATAATCCCAATCGCGGATATATTTGACTACTGTCGTTGCAATATCGCTGAAGTGACTAATCAGTCACCAAAAGAGTGGTTGGTTTCAAAGCCACGCCGAAGCTTACATTATAATTTTGGTTTTATTTGTTAGAGCTAATAATACGATTTTTAAATTTGCATAACTAATATTTTTATAGTATCGCCATTAATTATATTTTTTTTAAGATAGTAAGTGACAAGACGAGCAAATCAGGTGCCTGATGGTAAGCATCATGATTGCCCTTATCAGATACAGTGCCACCCAGTGTTTTAAAATTCAAAATTCTGCGCGACACTGCACTGCGCCTGTCACCCTGAGATATTAGTTGTTGAAACTCGTCATGCCCAGTAATTTTACTGGTAACATGGTCCTTCAGACCGTAACACAGTAATGTTTGCACATTACTGCTTGGCGGATGAATAACTGGCAAAGGTGTGGTACTTAAATCAAATCAAATCAAAATAATTTATTTGTGATGCACAGGTCATATAGGTAGTTGGAATTAATTGCAATCGAGCAAGCTGTGATCAGCCCTATAGGCATACAAATTTGGGTTTTAATATCATAAATTGTTTCCCCAGGCCCCCTGCAAATGAGGCCTACCACTACAATAGATTAAGCAAATGTTCTGCTGAAATTAGAACGCGCGACGCCAACGGGCATATGCGCAGCCATTCGTAACTAACTTCAAGCCGGTCAAGCTGAAGCTTTTTCCCCATTTCGCTTCTACCACTTTCATAGCATTTTTCATACATGCATTTCATAATTTCGACCTGGTCTTTCCTGAGAAAAACATCACTTAAAGTTACATAATACCTTCAAAGCAGACGTGGTCATCAGGTCAACATGCCGCCGGGAGAAGATCATATCCTCCGGTGACGTCACACTCGAGAACGATAACCGATTCGAGTAGTGTTCTACCTGTTTGTGCTGAAACATTCAAAAAGTTACTCTCGTCATGTTAATTATGTTATACAACTTAAACTCACGTTAGACTTAGCACCAAGCATGGCCACATCCTGAATACATCTCTCCAGCAACACATAACATGGGACCGCGTATCAATCATACAACAAGTGCAGTGTGCCTATGGCCTTATACAACAAAAAGACAAGTGTACAGAAGTCAATTTCATGTGTATATACCTCACTTTTCGCGCTAGCCTCTAGTGTTATAAACTCTGGCTTATGCGAAAAAACTATTGATTAATTATAAATTATTATATAAATATAATATACTAGCTGACCCGGCGAACTTCGTACCGCCATATTTTATTTCTCTAATCGCAACTGAGGAAATAAAACCCTTCCGGTAAAATCGAATTACCTAAATTTAAAATAAAACTGGAGTACTCAATTGAAAAATTCATATTCTTGTTCAAAAAGCGTGGAGATTTTACTGAGACTATCACTTTCCGGGAGATAGTATTAATTCACTCGTTTAAAAAGGAACTGAACTGCGGTGACACTCGGCGCCAGTATTTATACCTGAACCTTGAATTTATCGAACTTCTAGTTCACATGCTTCGAGAAGACTCGATTGATCGATTGTTTGAAATAGTGGGTCTCGATGGTTCGAGAGGGAGCTTTGTTTACGCTCAGAGGAGGTCTCGAGAACGAATGAGATACCAAAGCTTTGGACATTCAAACCAGAGATGGCGACTCGATAGAATTTGATGCCCAGATCTTGAAACTTTGATTAAAATTTGGCGCCAAGACTTTAATAATTCTCTAATAAAAATAGTACAATTTTTTTTGTTATTAATGGTAATAATATTGTAACATACGCAGTATAATTATAAAAATATCAGTCACAAACCATTAAAATAATACGGTTATATCGTGAGCATAAATAAATATAACGTGAAATAAAGTAATAGAATTTATATTCTAAGAAACATAACACAGCGCCATCTATTGGGTGTATTTGCAACCTAGATGTCAAACAATATTGAAGAATTTTATCGATGAATCAACGTACACCGCCATCTATGAGAACTTCATAAAACTAAACAGTAAATAAACACTTGCTAAAGAAACAATTAATTGATACATTTTATTCGTTTACATTCACGACATAAGCGAATAATTGAGATGATAACTATCCTATCCAGTAAGTTAGACCAAAATACGGGTACATGTGAAATTTGATTTAAATCGGTTCAGTAGTTTTGGAGTTTATTCGGGACAAACATCGTGACACAAGATTTTTATATATATAAGATAATAATATAAATTAATAAATAAACACACAATTTTCACTATGGATTTACAGAGCCAACTCTGAAATAGCAAAGAAAGGTTTATTTCGGATGATATTTTGGATTCTATTCTTCCGTACTCTATAGACATAACGTATCACATTACACATCATCAGCCGGAAGACGTCCACTTCTGAACATTTGCCGTAACCAGCACGCTTGTTGTGCGGCTTGGTGATCACAGCAGTTGGAATACTTGGTGCCAGAGAGCGCTGCTGCCATCTCTCCGAATATGTCCCTATGCCGGATCAAACGGCTCCCACGGGGTGAGAAAGGGGTGGCCCTATTATATAGCCGGGAACCACACGGCCAACATAACGCATGGAACATCCATAAAACATATATTTCCATATATTTGTAATGGACCCCTGACTTTTTTATTCACCTAGATTTTTCTCTTTTGAATGAAATCTTTAGTAAAGATTTCCTTGGTAAAGATTCTTTTGTAATTGCATTGTTTTGCTTTTATTGTGAAAGGCTAATTTAATTTAAAGCCGACTTTTAAAGGTTTTTATGAACTTATTTGTACCGTACAAAATTATGTGTGATACTTACAACAAATCTATCCTTATCGTTGTTTACAGAATCTAATTGACAGCCGAATATGGCTACTCGTTGTATGAAAGGCGCGTTCTTTATGAATAGACTTTCTGTTATAATCCTAGAACAATAAATAAAATATTATGTTTTAATTGACCGAGGCGACGCAAAGCGCGAGATAAGCGTGCCCATCTCAACTTGGCTAAAAATGCTTTTAAGCAAATTTTTGTGTGAAATTTTTTAAGCAAATTTTACATCGATTTTTGCCGATTATATATTTGGAAATTTTACTAAAACGGCGGAGTCTTCAACTCCCATGGATTGAAAACATACAAAATGTAAAATTTCCTTTGTACATTTCAAGTGGCCTATAATCAGTCCCTGCAGGGCAGATTAATGAATACTTCACAAGCTCACCAATATGTATCAAGCTGTTAAGAGATAGACATTTTCAAAAGTAGACATTTTGTGAAGTTCACCTTTAAAGATTCAGAATCAAACAGAAAGTTAGCAGTTTTAGGTTATGTTTTTTTTTATGAAGCAGTCTAAATAAGAAATGTAGATTATGTGAATTACTTTGAAAAGTGGACATTTAAGGAATGGCACATTTTACGAATCAGACGGCATGCTCCGAAACCATAATGATTAACAAACCTAATATATGTAAATTTAGTGAATGTAAGGTGAAGAAAGCCCAGTTACTCGGACGGCGGAGTAATGTGCTTTCATATTTACAGAAAATGACTAAGTGTTTACCTTTTCAATTTAGCTAATGGCACATTAGGATTATGTTGCATGTATATTGATCCAATAAACACCACTTCTTTCAGCTTGATTGCGTCGAAGAACCTGGGAACATATAATACGAGGTCAAACGGAGCTAATTACTATAAAAAGGCAACTTGATATATTGGTGTTTAGAACTTATGGTCGAGTGGTCGAACGTACGGTGATGTGGTCGAACTCCATTGTCATACTTTTGTATGACAATGGAGTTCGACCACACAGCCCTATATATTTTATTTATATAATTTTATTTAGTAAGTATAATTATGTGGACTATGGATGTAATGTCTGAGAATAAAACATTTTTTTTTTTTTTATAAATCATAAGTCATAAGCAAGATTTCATATCACAAGAAAAGGAAAAAATCACAAAAACGTAAAATTTTACAAAAAAAATTGTGATCACTAGCTATGTTTGCGATATCTATAATCTGGACATCTTTAAGGCCAAAGTGAACAGACACCTTCTAGGCAAACGTATACCATCTTAGGCCTCATCTTCGCCTTCCATCAAGCGAGATGGAGGTCAAACGTAAGCCTATGGTATATTAAAAAAAAAACTAGGTATGGAACCCTACACTAAGCATACTTACAAGGTATGCCTTAACAAGTTATTGTACTTAGTCATAAGTAGGTTAAAACGAATCATTCCTAAACTGACATACATCATTACAGATATATTATTCGTGTCACACACACACACAAAAGTTGGCATAAGTTTCACCAAAACTAGGCCTCATTAATTAATTATGTATGTGAAACATCTTTGGTTGCACAATGTGTTACGTGATGATGTTTTTTAATACTAGAAATTGTAGCGAAAGCCACCATGAGTTTTAATTTTCATTGCAACGCAAGCGCTACTGCCTATAATGAGGTGCCGGGTTCGATCCCCAGGTCAGGCAAAAAGTGATAGAGTGAGTCAGACTGACTCTTGCTTACGTCATCAGCGCTCCTACGATCTCAAAGTTTAAAATTGGTGGGTAATGGCAATTTGATACTGCGTAACGTGAGGAAGTAAGCCTGAAGTCTGAATCTGGGCACGTTGAATGGCAATAGGCTCGCCCCCGGTAGATGGGACCATGTTATGTAACGTAAGGAAGAGAGCCTTGAGTGCGATACTTGGTTTTTTCGACTATGGTTAAAGGCATCGTAGGTTCATCGGTTTTCGCTTTTAATTCATTGACATAAGGTTAATTATTCCGGCTAGGCTTACAATTAGATTCCGAATAAGTGTGCTCACTCCCTTACTTGTAAACAATCTGTGTCCATATCTTATGCATACATCTATTATACACGAGTTAACTTTTACACCGTTCAAAATTTACGACACGTGCAATCTTAGAGCATTCAGAATGGTAGATGTCAAGCATACGCTCTACCTCTGCCAAGGCACATGAAGGAATTGTTTATGTATCGTTATTTGTATGCTTGTTAATTTGAGTTTGTGTGAATGGGAAGTACGCTGTGTGCAGCTTTCACTTGCCGATGATACGTCATTGATTTTTAAAGTTGATAGGAAGGATACTTCACTAGTACATGTTAATAATACTTTAGCAAGTATATCCAGATGGTTCACAGCAAACAATCTGTTATTGAATGCGAAAAAGACTAAATGTTTGAAATTTTCGTTGCCTAACGTCAGAAGTATAGAACCAATCATAGTTCTTGACGGTGAAAGACTCAATATTGACAATGCAACTTTGTTCCTTGGCATAAATATAGACTCTAAACTGCAATGGAGCACTCATATCACCGAGCTCTCAGGGAAACTAAGCTCTGCAGCTTACGCGGTTTATAAAATTAGGCAACTAACAGATGTAGCCACGGCGAGATTAGTGTACTTTGCATATTTCCATAGCTTGATGTCTTATGGGATTCTGTTGTGGGGGTCAGCTGCAGATATAGAAACTATCTTTATACTACAAAAACGTGCGATTCGTGCCATCTATGAGATGCGTCCACGCGAATCCCTGAGGGAATTATTTAAAGAAATAAACATACTGACCCTACCATCCTTATACATTTATGAGAACATCATGTATGTGCGTAAAAATTTACATAAATTAAAATTAAATAGTGACCTTCATAATTTTAATACTAGGAATAAAGACAAAATAGCTGTACCTAGCTATAGATTATCTAAAACAAATAAAAAGACATTCTTAGGAAATAGTGTACGTTTCTATAATAAAATCCCAAAAGAGATAACTGGGCTCTCAGAGGGTAAATTCAAAACCTATATAAAATCTACTTTACTAAAGAAGGCATACTTTAAAGTCAACCAGTACATAGAGGACAAAGATGCCTGGAAACTTCTGCATAGTCGCCTCGCGGCACCTTCAAAGAACGAATGTAAGCAAACCAAATATTGTGAAACTATCTGTTGAAAAAATTAAGCCCTACAAGTTTCTTGTGCGTTCTTCTTGTAGAGGTATCTTTCCGAACGCACGGTAGACTCAGTACTGTATCTTCATTGACGTACAAAAGTGTCAGATTGTGACCTATTTGAATAAATCTGTTTGAGTTTGAGTTTGAGTTTGATTTCCTTCATTAGTTTGCGTGATTATTAAAATGTGTGTTGTACCAGTTTACTTCACTTCCCAGAAAACCGGCAGAAAAAAGTACTGGCCTGGTAGCTTGCGCCCTATTTCTCGTGGACGGAACGACACTTATCTATAGGTTGCCGGTAATATTTTTCGCACATGAAGAGAGAGCATCTGCTGTCTTTCACACGTATCACTTTCGACAGTCGAAACTTGGAAACCCCCCCGGAAGCGGAAGTAGCGCTTGACGCTTCCATTACTCTATGCCCTAAGCGTTGGTGAAAATACAACAAACCTTATCGGCTGTCGCTATTACGCTTTCTTCACGGTGAATAGTCATTCTTACATCACTATTGCGAATAGTGAATAGTGTTATTGATTAAACATGTACTATTGGCTAATCACCTGTGACTACATTATGTATGGGCAATCATGTTTTCTTGTTTTATAATAGGCGCAGATATTAACATGTTAACAAGGCGTAGTAATACTGAAGAGGTGTCATCATCATCATCATCATCTCAGCCACAGGACGTCCACTGCTGAACATAGGCCTCCCCCATAGATTTCCATTCAGTCCGCCAAGTTCTATGCAAAATCCAAATATGTATTTATAGGAACAAAATAACATTATGAACAAGTATCAAACTCTATTTCTTTGCTTTATTGCCTATAACAATTGCTGTTATTTAAAAAAAAAATGAGATTTAAAGTAGGTTAGATTTGACTTGGCCAGGACACCACTTATTTTTTGACTTAACTTTATTTTTATATTTCTGTTATATAGAAAATATATTGGAATAATTTCAAATATTTGCTTGTAACGTTGTAACGGTTCCAACGCTACATTTAAAAAAATGGCAGGGGGGGTCCTAAGAACAAGTTCTGCTCCAACTGGTTAGCTTATCATTATTTTTATGTTACTTACTGTGGAAGAACAAAGTCCATGAACTTGTTGAGTTCCTCCTCATTGCAGTTCACGTAGATGTGGAGTGTTTGTGTGTGTCTACGGAACAGTCTTGCTAAGAACAGATTCTGTTCCAGCTGTTTTGCTTTTAATTTCAATGTTTGTCTGTAGAACAAAATAACAATATAAAGGTACTTATAGTATAAACTCTTTACTATATTAAAATAAAAGAAAATCACGGCTTTTTTCCAAAGGGGTAGAGGTAGTCCCAGTCTTAATGTCCCATGTAATAGGGGGCGAGCCTACTGCCATCAACTGGTCACCGGCGTCTAGAACTGTGTATGGTAGGTAATAGGCTCGCCCACTACTACGTTATATTCATATATAGAAAAAATTTTCAACTGCGAGCGGGATTTAAACCCACAACCTTCCGCACCAATCCATGAGACGACACTCTAACAATTGAGCTATCGTGAGGTATCCGTCATCAGCAAAATTTATATCCCACCTACCGCCTATAGGGCTTTTTCTCATATCCACATAACATGTGATGTTATGTTAGTGAATGTTGAGTCTGGCAGAAGAATCATGAAAGGAAGATTAACTCTGTGGAAATGAGAAGTTTGAGAAGTATGACTGGAGTGACCTTGATGGACAAAGTGAGGAATAGTGTGATAAGGGTACGCTGTGGCATAAGGCGAGTGTAAATGGTCAAATCGGTAGGGGTCGACCGCGGGTGTACCTTTCATGACATGAACAAGTTGATGTTATCTTATGGAAAGGTCATATAAAAATTACCTGCAGCTGACGAGCATGTATGAAGCATGTGATAAAGGTGGAAGAAGCGAAAGTTGTATGTCAGGATCATAGCAGGTGGAAAAAAATAGTCTCTGCCTACCCCAATGGAACAAGGCGTGACTGTATGTACGTATGTATGTTATAGTTACCGTCGTCCTTCATATAGCAGCATCGCTTGCCGCCAGTGGCGACAGGTGGACATCGCTGCCAGTGCATTCGCCACACTCAGATGATCCAATATACATCTGATGGGAAGGAGTGGCAGGTTGTTCCATTCTACCGACATCTGGTTAACAAAACATACACCAAAGTCCAAAACTAAATCACTTTGGTAACAATAAATAAATAATTTTAATTTAAATATTACAGAATAGATTATCCCAATTACTCTGCTTAAGTCAATTCATATGGGTTATGTGGACAACCCATATTGTCAGAGTTTCAGGTGGTCAAGGTTCCTACAAGGCCTCCAACATGACCTAACGACTGTTCCCTACATATCTTATAGGAAACAGCCGGGACCTACAGTTTAACATGCCATCCAAACATGGTAGCTTGCCCAGGTGAAGAGTCCATATGTGATAAATAAATAAATATGCCCAGCTTAAATAGCATGATAACTTTTACAAGCTAATTCACAAGGTACTCCCTTGTGAATCTAACATGTATTTGAAAAATTCCTCTACATAAAAGAAAGTGTCTAGAAACATGTAGGGCTTAATTTTTTAATCTGATAATATTGCACTTTTATTGATGACTTGCTGTGTTCTGCGATTGGGTAGGTATATTGAGATAGAAAGTAGTCATTGTGTCCTTTTCTAAGGTAGGTACCATTTTATCTTACACCCATATTCAAGAACAATACTTATGTAAGGTAGGTACTGTGCCAAGTAAGGAATTTCTTACTGCATTCATCACAGCAGGTAATTGTTTCCTATTGGCTTTACAGGCACTATGCGTTCGTAGTATTGTTCTTGAATAGTGGTGTTAGTCAGTTGGAATATTGGGATAATAATTATAATTCAACTAAAAGCTAATAAGGATTTATTCAAAGAAATATTAAAAAGTAACACACAAAACACTATTTATAAAACTCACTACCTACACTATTTATATTTTATATACAAAACCTTACTTATTAAATTAAATCTATTAAACCCTTGGAGGAAGGGTAGGTGGCCAGAATGCTGGCGGCATTGCCCCGTTGGATGCAGATGCTTATCCTCTGGGCAAAATACAGGCCAGCATTCTGGTCACCCGATGCCTCCACCAAGCGTTTAGCTAGCTCCTTGTACAGTTTCAGAGCGGAAGGCCCCCACGGACCCATAGTCTCTACCCCAAACGGCACAAACATGTAAACCTTGTCTAAGTTTACATACTTGCACCGCTTGAGGTTTTCAGCCTTAAAAGCGGCTGCACCAGCCTGTGAAGTTGTTCCTGGAAGGTGGGAAGGAGCCAGAGTATCCACACATGTGGCGTCCCACACCAGGGGTTTTCCCAGCTTCCAGGGAACAAGGGTACAGGGTCATACCGTCGGGTCTCCTGCCGTCGTCCCTCATTAGTCTGTTGGGTTCCAACACTGATGGGGCGCCGGCACTAATAAAGGCCCGACGGATGATATCGTTCAGGCTGGCGAGTCGTGGGATGCGTCCAGCACTTCTCGAGCAGGATAATCCGTGGTGGCCGAATCGGTCTACAGATTCTCCACAATCACAGCGGTGAGGAACTGTACAAGGAGCGCCAATCCTTAAGGATGCCGCCAATCTAAAAGTATCATTATCTAATAGGTTGCCAATATTACGGGATAGTAAAACATGCAGCCAAAGCCCCAATTCCCATCGGGCAACAGCAAGTAAGCGAGCACGCTCTGTAGAAGAACTTGATGAATTCATCAGGTTGTTAAATTCTAATCTACAGAGCGGCTCGTCCCACTCTCTTTGGGATAGCTTGTATAAAAAAAACAAAAATGTTGCTTGATGGATCAATGGAATTTTATATATTATTGTGTTTGTGTGTGTGTGTGTGTGTGTGTGTGTGTGTGTTTATTACTACCTGCGAAAACTACTGAATTTATGAGGCAAAAATTGGATATATGTAGGCATAGCTAAGACTTTGAAATAATATAATAATAATAATAAATTCATTTATTTAAATAAATCAACGAAAAAAAGTAAAACAACTTAAAAACATGCACCTTCTATACAAATAGAGTTAACATTCACTTCCTTGACTGTTATCACACAACAATTCACAATGGCCTTCAGCTTATACATTTACAAACCTGTTTCTGTGACCCCTCTTTATTTTTATGAGGTAGATATAATATTATCAATGAGTTTTAAATTTTATGTGTTATTTGTTGGTAAAAACAAAATAATATTGTGGGAAAACTTGAAGTCCATTTTATATGGAGTTTTCACCACTTATGGCAGATCCATGAAAAAAAAACTATTGCGACGTTTACGTTAGTGCGGCGTCATCAGAGAATAATAATTTGTAGGTGGGTAGGTACATAAATCCAATTAAGTATTTCCAAAAAGAGATGCAATTGATTAGAGGAAAAGAAATAAGTATTCCTATGTATTCGCTACCATTAAAAACATCGATCTAAATACCTCAGCTGTTTGCTCCTACGTCGTAATGAAGTAACAGCTGTTCTTGAGAAAGTGTGCCAAAGGCCAACGAAAACAATAACAAATGTGATTATAAACCAAATGTACTCATAATCTCACCTTGAATAACAAAGGCCTACAGAAGTAAGTAAGCTCCTATTGAAAATTCATGAAAAGAAAGTCAATCAATTAAATTGCGACGGTGGAAGTACAAAGAAAGGTCATGTCTTATTCAAAGATTTAGGTACTTACGGTCGTTAGGCGTTGGTCGTTGGTATTTTCGTACTTCTGTTTCGCAGCAAACAGTGTCGTTGGAAATGTTATTACTAATTAAGAGACAGTCGCGAAGATTTACACGTCCATCATAAATCGTATTGTCGCGCAATTAATCCAGAACGGTGAACGGACGTAGTTTGACGTTTGCCATTGGTCATTGGCGATTGGCGCACAGAATACGATTGGCGATAATTTCGATTGACATTTGACAAATGCAAGTGATCAACAGTGACAGTTGACATTTTAATAATAATTTATTGGTGCCCATACACGAGCAAGCTAAGACAAAGTGCTTCTCTCAAATACCGAGTGTAAATTTTTTTTTATATAAATTAAGACAAGTTCCTAAGACGATATTTAATTTTATATTATGTTTTCAGAGCACGTTGGTGCTTGAACGTCCTGAAATAAGTCTTAAAAGTACAATTTTGTAGCACTCGAACGCGAACGTGTTAAAAAAAAACGCAAAGTAAATAAACGATAGATCATAATAATTTTTATCAGAAAAAAACTTTTTTTTATTGTAGTAATTAGTAACCACAGAATACTATTACTAACAGTAACCCTAGTAACTAGCAACACCGACATGAAAAATGGCGGCCAAAAATCAATTGTTTTGAATTCTGACAGCCGCAATCGCTAATGTTTTTTCATAAAAATAATATTTTACGGAAAATTAAATTTAAATAACTATTTTATTGCCCGTGCAGCTATCATATTTGAAATGTATACCCCGAGATTTGTTCTGTAAAACTTTCTCTAATAGTTGCTATAGTCCGTTTCCGAGTTAAATTTTTATGTTTACTACTTAGTACTTATTGTGGTCGATGATGTAAGAAACTTAGGGTCTAGCAGCTGCTGAGTGCGCACTGTTGTATTATTGTTTCGTAGTGCTATACGTGTTTAAAGTTTTTGCGATGGAGGGTGAAGAAAGTCCTGGAACCGCTGAGAAGGAAGACTACAGTACAAGCACTCATTCTACGCCGCAAGAACACAAATCTTTTGCGGAGTTTGCTAAAGACAAGCTTGATAGCGGTAAGTTTAATAACTTCACAATAATAAACCGAGAGATAATAAATTTTAGTACCTATCATCTTATTTCTGAGTTGAACTCAAATTACAAAATAAAAACAAAATTACTGACTAGGCAGTGTGAAGGTGGAGGCAAGAAATATTTATCTTGGAAAGTCCTTGAAATTGTGCTATTATTTGAATAATTTTATAATAGAAATCACAATATCAAAAAGTTCTGAGTCCATTTTCAATAAATTGTAGCTTGTTGCCAAATTAAATCTGCAATTAGCATGTCTTTCTTTATATTATTATGAATTTTATAAGAGCAGAGAGAGAGTATGGTATTCTACATTAAATTTATATTAATCTCTTGTATGGTGGTATGTAGATCCATGTGAGATAAGATGCAATTTCTTTCCCCAGGCGGTCCCCTGTAAAAGAGGCCTACCACTGCAATAACTACCTATTGAAAGTATTTTTTTTAAATACAATAGGTTTACGTTTGACCTCAATCTCGCTTGAGTATAATGTGCATTAAGCTATGGAGAGGGCATGTTCAGGCTTTCTCTGTGAGATCGAAACAAAAATGAGGAGTTCCATAGGCGAAGAGAAGTTACTGGACATAGCCCAGATAATTAGCAAGTTGAAGTGGCAATGGGCAGAGCACATAGCCATAGAAGTGAATGGCCGATGGGGCTGTGAAGATCTCGAATGGACTATAGACCACTGACCGGCAAGCACAGCATAAGATGTCTACACAGATGATCTGGTAAAGCGTTAAACGATGCAGGCCTCTTAGGAACCGGACTAAATGGAAATCTATGGGGGAGGTCTATGTTCAGTAGTAGACGTCCTATGGCTGAGATGATGTTGACGATGATGATAATATAATGTATTTTCTTAGCTGGACGGGAGCTCCGTCGCCGCCTTCCAATGGCTGGACAGCTGGGAGCTCACCTGATGCACCCTCGGCGCTTGCTTCTACACTCCACGCCGACTCAGCACACAGATGTTGTTGTTATATTCCCTAAAGGTTTGTATGTCTTCTTTGCATGTCCAATATGAATACAAGAAGATAAATTTTATCCACGAGCGGGATTTGAACACGCACCTCTCCACATGGTGGGCACTCTACCATTTGAGCTACAGTGGAGGTACTAGACATCATCGAAATTTTTCTATGTCACCTACCTAACGCCTATGGGGGCGTTATTTTTCTTTCCATATTAGCTTTGTCTATAAAAATATAAAATATTCTATGAAAGTTTGTCTATGACTCTGTCTATCCAACATTATGGAATAGCCTTATGCTAGTTCCATTACCAAATTTTCTCTGTCAATTTTTGCGAGGCGAGTTAAACAGCTTCAATATACATTTACTTAACATGTGAAACCACCATGTGAACAAATTTTAGGTTGTTATGGTAATTTATGATAATTTTAGGTAAAACAAAGGTTGTGTGCGAAATAGTTCTTGATAAAGTTACAACATGAGTAGTTGAGCTACACCATGGGGCTCTTCGAAAGGAGAGTAAATAGAGTATTCTGCATATACTGAACATACTGGCAATACTAGGGGTATTGCCAGTATGTTGCCGACCCGTGTTGCAGGTATATAGGCGGTACTTAGGCGGCGGTAACCGCTCACCATCAGGCGGCCCATCTGCTTGTTTGCCACTTGGCATTTATGGCATAAAAAAATGGTGGCATAATAAGGCTTGCACCTACTATAGGTATCTTAAACAATTACCAATGCTTGACCTGGCGTCAATCTTAATTTTAGTAAAAAACAACGCAGCAATGACTAAAACGAGAGTCATAAATGGAAACCAAAAATTTAAAATAACTTTAAAACCCTCTCCTGTAAAATTGCACGATATGCAGTTTCGTTAATATTTACCAAATGAGTGAGTTGGTCCAACCCGCCCAAAGTATTATTTAAGAGAACATCTTCTGTAACTACCTCATTCAAATGGAATTAATTCTAGGTTAATTAGTTGTAAAATATATCCTTAATAATATATTAATTGCAAAAGTAGTTAAAGTCAATAGTTTATTTTTCTATTGGTAGATTTTAAGTTAAGAAGTTACTTACTCATGATTTGTTTACTTATTTCGCTCAAATAAAAGCATAATCTATATATTTTTGATAATGTAACAAATACTTTTACTCCATATACCTATATTATTATATCCTCAACACAAAAAAATACTGCAAATGCCCAATCTTTATTTGTAATGGAGAAATAACTCTATTCATAATAATAATATTCCTCTATGAACCCTTATCAAATTATAGGGAAATATCATTCCACAATGTAACCCAAATGTCAATGACACTTATGCATATAATATACCAACATAGCCCATTCAGTATCAAAGTCCAGAAATTACTTAGCTCAATACCAAGCACCAAGCTTCCCTGGCACTATTCCAATGCTCTGATGTATGATACTTTTACAACCTATTGAGGCAGTATGTTTTAGAGAAAATGCTTATTTTATGGAATAGCAGTTGGGTTTTAAGGCCTATTTTTATGAATGGCTTGGTTGTCTTATATTATGCTATCATCTACATTGTGGAGGTACTGTGTACTGGTACAGTTCTTTTTAGTAGGTATCTTAATTCTAAGGCCTAGTTCTACTAACTAATTTTCACAATAACTGTAGGTAATGCTTGACCACCCGTCAAATCTCTAGTTAGAATAGAAAAATATTTATTGCTTTTTTACACAACATTACAACATACAGTACGTGCGTTTTGTCTTGGGAAGTCTGAACATAGGCTCTCCGCATGAAAACTCGTGAAGAAAACTGTTATTATTATGGCTTATCTGAACTGAACATTACATTTACAATAAATATTTGTTCGTATATTTGTTTATCTGGGAATAACAGTCTTGTTCACAAGTTTTTATGCGCAGAGCCTTTGTTCAGACTCCCCAAGATAAAACGCACGTACTGTACATACAAATTAAAAAAAGATTAAAATAGGTATTAGGCAATGTGAACATCTTCAGTAAAAAAACTGTGTTACAGACATCAACGCCCCCCCCAGGAAATAATATTAGATGCTATTCCAATACAAAAATTACTTAATTACAAAAGAAATTTGTAGTTTCATAAATAATTTACATACTAGATTAAATAGTAGTAGATATAAGTACATAGTATCTAAAACACTTAACAAAAAATATTATAAAATATGATACACGACATAAACTCCTCCAACAGTTATATGTTATTTATGTGTCTTATAGAAAGTTGCTGATTTCAGTATGCTCTTATGCTCCCGTGCATTTAGATTTTATATCGATACGCGTTTGCACCATTTAAACAACTGTAAAATGACCTCTAGAATAACGTGCATACGTAACGACAGATTTGACGATCGGTTAAGTAATTGTTATTATTGAAGTTAGTTTGTGCAACAGAGCCTCAAGCCTTAATGCCACAATATACCTATATAATATATAAAATGGTATCCTTGTTAAACATTTCTTTTACATATATTAATAAGTAGGTGAATTGAAAATGTGAAAGTTTGTGAGGATGGATGGATGTTTGTTACTCTATCACGCCAACACTACTGAACTGATTAGCTGAAATTCGGTATGTAGATATAGACTCTGGAATAACACATATAGGGATAAAAATCCCGATATTCCCACAGGAACGAAGACTACGTGGGTGAAGCCGCTGGGCACAGCTTATAGTCGTAGTCTTATATTATGACTATTTAAAAAAATGTAACGTTTATTATGGATGATTTCATATAGGTAGGGCAATGAGATCATGAGAGAAAAATGCACATAGAAGTTATGATTCATAGAGTTGTTATCAAACAAATAATTTTTGGAAACAGGTCTAAAGCCTAACATCTCACTACGAATTGTAGCTTATTTATTCGTATGCAACTTGCGCCATAAAAACGAAACGATTGACACCCACATCTACCTATCCGAGCAGACTACGCCGAATGTATTTCTTGAAACCTCGCACACCTGACCGCATCGAATCCTATGGAATCTTCCGAATATGACAAGTCTGCGAGGTGTGATTGGAATATATTATATAGGATAGGATAGGATAGGATAGGAATAGGATTCATACAATGAACTAGCTGTGCCCCGCGGTTTCACCCGAGCAAACATCGTTTCCATGGGAATAACATAACACACATTTACGCCTTTTTCCCGAAGGAGTAGGCAGAGGTGTACCCAGAACTCAGTCCCATAGTATATACACCCACATTTCGCCAGTATATAATTGGTCCCATGTAATAGGGGGCGAGCCTATTGCCATCTACCGGGCACAGTTCCAGACTCCAGGCAGTTATTGAGATAATTCCTAAAGGAAAAATCCAATATTTAACACTGCCTGACCTGGGGATCGAACCCGGGACCTCTTGATTGGCAGTCGAGCATGCGCCCTCTACGCCACCGACTCTACGCCAGCCCATCCAAGGAAATATCGGGGAAACGTACCCTTTGTGTCCCTATTTGTATTCCAGGGTCTAAGCTATACCTAAATACCAAACAGCCCAATCGGTTCAGTAGTTTTGGCGTGAAGGAGTATCAAACATCTATCAATCCATCCATCCTCAAAAACTTTCGCATTTATTAATATTAGTACTTTATAAGCCTTCTTTTTTGTTTCTGCACAGCTGGAAAGAGAAACAACTGCCTACATAAGTTCCTTATCATCATCAGTCGGAAGACATCCATTGCTGAACGTAGGCATCCCCCATAGAACGAAAACTTCTTACAACAATTACAGCTATCATCATGTGAAAATCCGGTTAAAATAAGTCCTGCCGTTTCGCAGTTGATCCCGAATGAAAATGGTTTAATTTTTTTTTACACGAAACCACAGAACTGATAATGATATTACGATGGAACCCTAAATCTTTTACTAAAATAAATATTATACCTCTGTGATGCCTTAGGACATCAGCGATTCTACTGAAAATCCCATCAAATCCGGTGCAGCTGTTTTACACTTTCAAAATATGCAATTAAAATATTCTATCTTTTTATAATGAACATACACTTCAATAATATAATATATACTTTTATGTATATATATAGAGAGGTGTACTAAAATACTAAAGACGTACCTACCATACCAATTATAAAACAAGGATAAGTAACAACATAATACCTGAACGTTTTCTTAAACTCACAAGGCGTTAATTATTTAACGGACTTATATTGTACCGAATGAAATAAATGAGTATAACCCCGCACGCGATATAAAACCACCCCCTGTACATTACTAATTGGGCTGTCAAATATAAAGCTATTGCTTATTATACTGATTTATGTTATTCTTTTGCCCTTATGGTAATTCCTTAGGCCTTATTTCTATGTAGACTATGTCGCAAATATAACAATGATTAAGGTGATACATCTCGATCGTTTCTGATACACTTTTATATACACACGTTATTTTTTTTTGACGATTTTAGAAGATTCTACTAAAATTTAGAATAGAGGATCTTAAGTATTTCTAATCTAACTTTCTAATTAAGCTTTTTGATGTCGCAACTTTGGATTAGAGTCACGTGATCTCTCTCGTCTTTTTTCTTCTAAATCAGTGGAAGAATCTGCGAAAGTGAAATATAAATTTCTTGTATGGATCTATTTATAGTTTTCTAAGTTTCTTATTTAGCTATTTGGTTTGCGACACTTTGGATAAGATTAATGTGATCTCTCAAGCCCTTTTTTCTTCCAAATCTTAGTAGAATCTCGGAAAACTAAACCCCAACTCTTCCTATCTTGACTTTATC
Source organism: Hemistola chrysoprasaria (assembly GCA_947063395.1). NCBI lineage: Eukaryota > Metazoa > Arthropoda > Insecta > Lepidoptera > Geometridae > Hemistola > Hemistola chrysoprasaria. Next base: position 4,474,437 of record OX346731.1, on the reverse strand, counting down.
CATAGCCTGGAATCAATCGCTTAAAGCGATAAGGCCGCCTATTGTCGATCAATAAGTTAAGTACCTATCTAATCTTAAGCTGTACTGCATTATACTCATATTTAATCAATAACGAGTACTTTTTTATTATATTCTATTCTACTCTAAAATATAAATTAATAAGGTAGATCTAGTTTTAATTTCTTATCTAAAGTGTCTTATATACCTTTTTGATATGCAACATTAGGATAGATTCATGTGATTTCATTAAGCCTTTTTCTAAATCATGGAATTTCCGAAAACATTTCACAAATGTTAATTAGAAAAATGCGGAACCATAATAGTTTGCCACCATTATTGGGTTTTAGCCAAGTAAATACATATATACCTATGTTCTAGTTCTTATTTGCAAGCAATTTTAACTTGAACAACGCTAAACTTCCGTGTCTTGGCAGGGAAACCTTGAACTTTTAAGTAAATCTATTGAGGCTTTTCGGGTGCCCAAAGATTGGCTCGATCTAAACGTACCATCTACGATTTACCGTAGATTTGAATGCATGACGTTACAAGGGCACACAAATCTACTATTCTTTTTACACACTTAGGTATTTTCAATAGGTACTCCACGCAATGAAGGCCACTGACTCCAGACTCTACCCAAAACACAAAAGGAAATGGGCTTGTAAGCCAAGGAAGCTGGGCCCAAGTGTCTATCCTAGGTATATTGCCGCGTAGAGAATGTTATTCGCAATAATATATCCAAAAATAACCCTCTTCGTATTGCTGTTTATTTTTAATTTGATTTGAATAAAGAGTGAGGTTAAATACTAAGTATTTTTTAATGGCGACGCGCGTTCTAATTTTAGTAGAACATTTGCAGAATTTATTATAATTAATGGCGATACTAAAAAATATTTTTTATGCACATCAGAAAATCTTATTATTAGGCCTATCAAATAAAATCAAAACTAATGTAGGGTCGACGTAGCCCTAAAACCAAAAAATCTATTGGGAATATAATGTACCTCGTCTACTCGTACACACATGTACTTACGAACATTATTAGCTAACCATGATTATACCTACGCTTTACGCTACAAAAAAATGTCCATTTTTTTTAATTTAAATATATAGTCTATATATAAGTATATATAGTAAATATATATATAGTATAATTATTTAAATATTAATAATATAGTCTACTGATACTACTGCAAGTTTTATTGTTATGTGCACCCCTCTAATTATTATTACACCTTTTTGCACCACATTGTAAATTGCCTTTTGCGGAACTACTTCTATATCCACCAGTCGATTCCCTTCCCCAGGTCTTCCAGACAGCATGCTCCTATGGCTCCTGCACAAACTGCGCGGGAGTAGACCTCGGCTGCGTGTGTGCGTGAGGCAACACGCCTCGTCACAATGCTCGGCTTTCTATATCACGGCTGATGATGATGTGTGAGTACCTCTTCTTTCTACAGCCTTGCGCACAGTGACCGAGGGATACTAATCCCTATAGGGAGTTAGAACGAGATAGCAGATATGCGCAGTATTCGAAAGCAAAATAGAACAGTAAGGGGTAAAAACATCTTTGTGTCATGCTAGGCTTGCTGAACGTTTAATCTGTGACTGATTGCTCTGATGTTTTCACATCAATGCATTTGATGTAAATCCCATCAAATCTAAGAAGTACTGTTTGACGTTTCATCTTTTCAAGCAATTTTCAATAATAGATCAATGATAATCAAAAATCAGCGGAAATAACTTTGCGTAACTCACACTATTTTTATAGTTACTTTTGCCAAAACCATCAAATTATGAATTTTATCACAAGATGTACAATGAACTTCATCTTAATCACTGAATTTAAATACAAATCCTTCAAACAAGTCTCAATAAGTAGTGTCAAACAGTACTTCTTAGATTTGATGGACTATAAGTGCGTAACAGTAACTGTCTACTCTGGGACCAGAAGCACGGAATACAAAGACAGTACGGAAGTTCCCCATATAAAATAATATATTTTATTTTTCATAGATTGCTGCAAACAGCAGAAGAGGTACATCTCCCGAAACTTCTCAAGCCAGAATTCGGAGGTGGTTACAAGGAGTTCACTGTTCGAGATATGCACTGCTTTCAAAAGGTAAGACTTTCTTATTCTAGATCATACTTATAAACAGTAACTTATAGCAACTGAAGTTGCTATTTAGTCTGCACAGTTTCTTTATGTTTTATATAAATTGATAGTTTCTTGTAACGAAACGAAACTCACGAACCTGAATCTCAAAGGGGCCTTGTATGCGGAGCTCCTAAGATGTACAATAAAGTGTTTGACTCCACTGTACTGTACCACTGCCTCGGTGGCGTAGAGGGCGCATGCTCAACTGCCAATCAAGAGGTGAAAGGGTGCCGGGTTCGATCCCCAGGTCAGGCAGTGTTAAATATTGGATTTTTCTATTAGGAATTATCTCAGTAACGGCCTGGAGTCTGGAACTGTGCCCATTAGATGGCAATAGGCTCGCCCCCTATTACATGGGACCTATAACATACTGGCGAAATGTGGGTGTATCTACTGTGGGACTGAGTCCTGGGTATACCTCTGCCTACCCCTTCGGGAAAAAAGGCGCGAATGTATGTTTTTTATGTACTGTACCAGAGCGGGGCTAAAGTAACTGTTCATCATCTAGGGGATAAAGTAAATTTCTTTTTAATTTTGTGTGTTACTAACGCGATTCTAAATTTTTGGTGTCGCACGTATAATATATTAGCCAAAATGTTGTGACGAAATTAATAATTTTACTTTCTCACAATCGTAGTGAAAAATAGAGTTTAACACACGGCGCTAAAACCCATTATAACTCGTAAAACTACCTCGTACACAATGGGTCTCTTTAGCTCCCTGTAACAATCTATTATTAGCTAGCAACTGATGTTATGCATATTGTAGACGTTACTTTTCAATTAAATAATACTCGAACACTTCAGCATATTTTAAATGATTTATTCCAAGCCCACCATCTTGAATCTCGCTCTATAATCATCTGTCGCGCTCTCATCCACCTCCCCGTGTTGCCATCGCGCCCTCGCACTTACCATAGATCTTCCTTAAACCACAGGTTGCCATTATTACTTTACATAAAACCACCAAAACGTTCACAGAATCCGTAGCATTCGCGTCACAAAATAACATCAACCCTACAATATTAAGATTTGGTATGTCTTCCATTTCTACACAAAATCATGTAAGTGATTTAATCTGTTCCAAATATATAGAGAAAAATGGTCAAGAACCGTAGGTATTATTTGTATCAGACCAAAACTAAAAGATAATATACGGTACTTTCGCAACGATTTCTTGTCGTCTGCCCGATTGATGCATTTCGTGGTACAGAGTAGGGTGAATCACAAGTGACGTCACTTTCTCTTTCTTGCTCTACCCTGGAATCCTACTAATTTTATAAAAGTGAAAGTTTGTAATAATGATGGAGAGTAACAAACATTACTCTTTTACGCTCAACAACTGAACCGATTGGGCTGAAATTCTATATGTAGACAAGACAGTTTAGACCGTGGAATAATGCGTTGGGTACTTTTTTCCTGAAATTCCTACGGGAACGAAGACTACTCGAGAGAAACCGCAGAGCACAGCTATTATAATCCGTAAAATTGTACGCGATATAGAGAAGACGTAGTTTCTGAAGTATACTAATACATCAGGGTTAATTGCCTCTTAACAGCATTAATAAACAATTAGCCAAGAAATGGTAAAATCATTAGAATCATATCTACGCATTAAGATGGTTTCTTATTTCCAAGAGCACTTATTTGTCCGATATACAACATATAATATGGGTTAGAATAAAGAGCGTTTGATCATTCATCACCCATTGTGCGAAACTGGAACACCGGCGCTCTAACATGACTAGCCCTAATTGTGTGGCATTTCATAATAAATCATATTTGCAACGTTAAAATAAAGCTACGGTTTGTAAGGTTTAGAAAAAAAAGTGCAGTGCAAAGTGCAAAAACAACATGCACAGTGCACCGCCTTCCCGCCCGCAAAATTGCATGCGAAGAGGAATATTAGATATTATTTCTGTTAGTGACACCATTCATATATCGACATGTGTAGTATTCCGTCGTCTAGACGCGAAACACAATGCAATTTTGCGGGCGGGAGGGCGGTGCACTGTGCATGTTGTTTTTGACACTAAAAAATCAGAACTAAAAACTAAATATTCTTGTTCTAGGAGTTTGCAATAGAGTTCCGAAAAGTAACGCCAAATACAATCAATTAACCATAATAATCATCATCATCATCATCATCTCAGCCATAGGACGTCCACTGCTGAACATAGCCCCCATAGATTTCCATCCAGTCCGGTTGTAAGCGGCCCGCCTCCAGCGTGTTCTTGTCGTCTTTATCAGATCGTCTGTCCACCTTGCGGGTGGACGTCCTACGCTGCGCTTGCCGGTCCGTGGTCTCCATTCGAGAGCTTTGTAGCCCCATCGGCCATCAGTTCTACGTGCTATGTTCCCTGCCCATTGCCACTTCAACTTACTAATCCGCTGGGCTATGTCGATAACTTTCGTTCGTCTACGGATCTCCTCATTTACGATTCGATCTCGTAGAGAAATTCCACCGATAGAGAAACCATAATAGTAGTAGTATAAAATAGAATAGAATAATATACTTTATTGTATACCAAAAAAGTAGACAATTTCACAAAAGACACAATACGAAAGACTAGATAAACAAACAGCATACATAGTAGTAGCATGCATAGGTGTTATAGAATCTCTACACAAAAGAGTCCTGACCTCAGAGTAATTAGTAATATTTACTCTGAGGTCCTGACTGATTGACCTACTGACACTGAGAGCAGTTACGCACTACGTCCTAAACTAATCCGATCCGAATCCGTTATTCGGAAGGCTGACCGAATTCGAATATTGCTTTTCGCACTACCTCCTATCTAAATCCGTGATCACGAATTTAAATCTGACTCGGTCCGGATGCAGTGCACGAGTGTTCAAACAAATACAACTATAGCTACTTCGGTCCGTCAATATCGTCTCCGAAATGGATATTCAGGGATGACGGAGAGAAATCGGATGTCGGAAATCGTATCTCTAGTGCGTTAATTACCACACAAATTGTTCTACGACTACTTCGAACTGTATATCACGGATTCGAATCGGATTCGGTTTGAACGTATTGCGTAACCGCTTTTTCTCATCAACGCCCAGCCCTTGGACCAAGAAAGCAAGGCACGGGAGAAAAAAATCATACTAGAACTAAATCGAAGGAATTATGCTAGTCAATATAAGAAATGTGAAAGTAGCTCTGACGCCTGTTTGCAAAACCTCTATACCGATTTTTATCATTTCTGGTCCCTACCATCCCTGTAGTTAGGCAGGATTTTGGGAAAGAATAGTAAATTTCTCGATTTTCTTACGCTTTCTCTGCTACATAACGCACATAGTTGTGATAAAAGGTTGGGAAATACCGATAAGTTTCATTTCATACCGATAGTTATGCGAATCAATACGGCCATGAATAGTTAATACATATTCGCACGAAAGGCTTATTCGAATTCCGTATACACCACAATTTACTGATAATCTTTGGATACGGTATTTCCATTTCAAATGGCCGATACGTTTGTGTAACTCTTTGGGTTTTATTGATACGGATTTGGAATGGTAGCTCACGAAATTCCGTGCTTAATTTTTCATCGGTCAATGCCTTTTTTTCTGTTATTTACGATTTCACTTACTAGCTGTGCCCTGCGGTTTCTTTACCCGCTGAAAATTGCCTTATGTGATATTCCAGGGTTTGAGTTATCTTACCTATACTTTACAATTCTAGCCCAGTCGGTTCAGTATTTTTGGGGTGAAGACGTACCGTAACAAATAATATAAACACACACTGCACACAACCACAAAATTTCTCATTTATGGTATTACTAGATTACTAGGACAGTCTGCTTCGCGATGTCACCAGCGTAGACATTGATTTCGTAGGAATATCCTGTATCCTTCCTTAAGGTCCTGTCTATCTCTAAACCAAAATTCATGAAAATTGGGCCTGCACTTAAGTCGTAAAACCTAATGCGATTGGTTTGGATACACACGGTCATCTGGTTCCAAACTAGGCTAGAAGCCTGTACTAAGGTAACCAAATGACTAGTTATACATACTTATTTTTAATAACACACAGACACAGATCAAACAGACATGTTCATGCACACAAATGTTTGACCTGGCCGGGGATCGAACCTGGGCCCTGCGGCACAGAAAGCAGAGTTACCACCATCTGAGCCGAGGCTGTCTATAAAAAGACTATAAAAAAAATGAGAGTATATAAGACATAAGAGAAACTAAAATGACAGGGACATGGTTCACTTCATCATCATCATCATCATTCACAACCCACTACATCCCACTGCTGGACATATATAGGCCACTTAAATCATGCCACTTGACCCTGTCCTGTGTAAGCCGTGCCCAGACGCGATCCGCCGCTTTTGTTATATCGTCCCCCCAACGTGCCGCCGGACACCGACATTAGTTTACTTCACTATAAAAATATCAGGATATAAATCGATACAATTAATTTATTAGTTTATTCGGACGAAATAGGGGAGTACAAAACATAGATATGGTATTTTTTTATAGGATTGCATTAAATTTCTGGTAGCCAGGATACGCTCGCGCCGTGCAACGCGTTATATTGGTCTAACGAGTGATTAGACCATCGGTAAAGCATTGGTTATTGTTAAAGTAAGCTGGTGCAACTGACTTATTTTAATTCCATTTGTTCTATAAGGGTACTTCAGCATCAGAACTTCTTAACTCCCAAGAGCGCGGTGCTCTGGTCAAACATGTATTGGAGTCGGCAAGAGCTGAGAAAGGTGACGAGCATGCCCTGGAACCAGCGCTTACTTTACGCCCGGGACAGAGCATTGGTACGTGACTAAACAATAACATGATAAAATAATTATTATATGCATTTTTTTTAATGATAGTGAGTGTCAAGACGAGCTAATCAGGTGCCTGATGGTAAGCATTTGAATATTAATGAATATTAATAATTAAATAAAATAACGCTTTATAACCGGTAATATATCACAAAAGTAGTTACCGAAAATATCTTAAATTAAATCTAAAACGACATTATCAGAGTGACTATTCGTAAATGTTCTTCCATTCCAACATACTTCACTTCAACAAAAAAGTTTATTAATTTTTAATTGAGTATTATTATGACCAACCTTTTTTCATCAAACTCCCAAGGTGCTTTTGAGAATAAAAACTGTCATGGTGGCTCATATTATCATAGTCAAAAGCGAATATTACTGAAAATACCTTTTTTTTTATCTATTTTATCACTTTTTTATCTTTTGGCTGGCTACAAAAATATTAAATGAAAAATAGTTTGTTGAAATGAGAGATTTTTTGGTATAATGGTCTTTTTGCTAGTAGGTCATTTGTGGCCAGGATTGGACATTGAGATTTCTTAATTTACCCTTATATTTTGTTTTCAGTACCCGCGTGTGTGAGTAGAGGTGTGGTTGCCAGTATGTTCCCACTGCATGAACGAACTGCTCTGGAGACTTTAAGAAACAAATGGGTTAAGAAGTTATTCACTCCGCAGCCTTTAGGTATGATATTTACAGTTTCTACAATATAATTCCAAGTGAGGAGAGAAAAACGGTCATTGATAGGTTCAATGACCGTTATTCTCTTGGTATTATGTTCGCACCAAAACTAAGCGATATGATCAATCAGCTTGACAGCATTCGCATTTGACCAGTTTATTTATTATTTTGTAGACGAAGAATAAGAAATTCGATATTCCCATGGGAACGAAGTCTCGGGATACTCTAATTCTTAATTCTACTAAAAATTATTAATTCTACTAATATTACAAATGCGAAAGTTTGTGAGGATAGATAGAACGATGGATGGATGTTTGTTACTTTTTCACGCCAAAACTACTGAACCGATTGGGCTGAAATTCAGTATATAGATATTTATAGGCAATGTTACCAGCGAAATTACTGGGCATGACGAGTTTCAACAACTAATATCTCAGGGTGACAGACGCAGTGCAGTGCCACGCAGAATTTTGAATTTCAAAACACTGGGTGGCACTGTGTCTGATATTGGCAATCATGATGCTTACCATCAGGCACCTGATTTGCTCGTCTTGTCACTCACTATCATAAAAAAAGTTTGGATCCTGGAAAAACATAAAAAGTATTTTTGTCCCGATATTCCCTCGGGAACGAAGACTAACGCGTGAATCCGCGGGGCACAGCTAGTTATAAAACTAATTATATAAATATAAAATACTTTATTGGACTAAAATAAGAATGACAATGTATGTTCACAGAAATATAAAACATAACATAACATACATTCACGCCTTTTTCCCGAAGGGGTAGGCAGAGGTGTACCCAGGACACAGTCCCATAGTAGATACACCCACATTTCGCCAGTATGATTAGAGAAAAGACTCCAGAGTGTGTTAAGATGGTAGCTAATAAAGCGCTTAATGATATTGTAAATTGGTTAAATTCAAATAATTTAAAAATTAATACAAGCAAGACTAAATTTATGAAATTTATGACATATAATAATAAGAATAAAAATGCTATAATTGACATAAAATATGATAATGCTGACATTGAACTTGTAAATGACATCAAATTTTTAGGAATTAAATTAGATACATATTGTAATTGGAAATCGCACATCGATAATGCATGTAAAAAAGTAAATAAATTTGTTTTTGCGCTAAGGAAGATAAGGAAACTTACAAACATAGAAACAGCTATAACTGTGTATCATAGTCACGTGTGCTCCATTTTGAGATACGGCATTATAATGTGGGGAAATTCAAAAGACTTACAAAGAGTTTTTGTAGCACAAAAAAAATGCATTAGAACTGTATTTAGCCTAAAGTGGACAGACTCCTGTCGACCGTTGTTCAGAAAACATGCTCTACTCTCTCTACCATCTCTGTACATATTTGAAATGTTAAAATTCGTACGAAATAATCTGAATTTATTTGAAAAAGACCACTTAGCGACAGCAAAAAGAAAAGTAACTCAGAAACCATTAATAGAGCCTAGGTACAGATTGGAAATGTGCAACAGAAATTGCTACAAAATGGCAACTAAAATATATAATAAATTACCAATGGAATATAGTAAATTAAATGAAAATGAATTTTATAACAAAATATTTCAATGGCTATGTGACAGATGTTTTTACTCAATAGACGACTATTTTAGTTTTAAATTTTAGATTTATTTGTTTCAATTTTGTTTTTATTAATTTATAAATTTTAATTTTGAATTTTCAAACTCAAACTCAAACTCAAACAGATTTATTCAAATAGGTCATAATCTGACACTTTTGTACGTCAATGAAGATACAGTACTGAGTCTACCGTGCGTTCGGAAAGATACCTCTACAAGAAGAACGCACAAGAAACTTGTAAGGCTTAATTTTTTCAACAGATAGTTTCACAATATTTGGTTTGGTTACATTCGTTTTCTTTGAAGGTGCCGCGAGGCGGCTATGCAGAAGTTTCCAGGCATCTTTGTCCTCTATGTACTGGTTGACTTTATAATAAGCCTTCTTAAGTAAAGTAGATTTTATATAGGTTTTGAATTTACCCTCTGAGAGCCCAGTTATCTCTTTTGGGATTTTATTATAGAAACGTACACTATTTCCTAAGAATGTCTTTTTATTTGTTTTAGATAATCTAAAGCTAGGTACAGCTATTTTGTCTTTATTCCTAGTATTAAAATTATGAAGGTCACTATTTAATTTTAATTTATGTAAATTTTTACGCACATACATGATGTTCTCATAAATGTATAAGGATGGTAGGGTCAGTATGTTTATTTCTTTAAATAATTCCCTCAGGGATTCGCGTGGACGCATCTCATAGATGGCACGAATCGCACGTTTTTGTAGTATAAAGATAGTTTCTATATCTGCAGCTGACCCCCACAACAGAATCCCATAAGACATCAAGCTATGGAAATATGCAAAGTACACTAATCTCGCCGTGGCTACATCTGTTAGTTGCCTAATTTTATAAACCGCGTAAGCTGCAGAGCTTAGTTTCCCTGAGAGCTCGGTGATATGAGTGCTCCATTGCAGTTTAGAGTCTATATTTATGCCAAGGAACAAAGTTGCATTGTCAATATTGAGTCTTTCACCGTCAAGAACTATGATTGGTTCTATACTTCTGACGTTAGGCAACGAAAATTTCAAACATTTAGTCTTTTTCGCATTCAATAACAGATTGTTTGCTGTGAACCATCTGGATATACTTGCTAAAGTATTATTAACATGTACTAGTGAAGTATCCTTCCTATCAACTTTAAAAATCAATGACGTATCATCGGCAAATAGAACTATATCTGCTAGACCGTGGACCATGTAAGGCAAATCATTAATATATGCCAAAAACAGGAAAGGACCCAAAATAGATCCCTGTGGGACTCCCATCTTGACAGGAGAACTAGCAGATGTGATACCATTGACGCTAACCTTCTGCTGCCTACTAGACAAGTATGATTCCACCAGGTTCAGGGCATTCCCATGAATTCCATATACTTCTAACTTGCGCAGTAACGTGCAGTGTTCTACACAGTCGAATGCTTTGGAAAGGTCACAAAACACTCCAATGGCATCCTGTGAACTCTCCCAAGCCTCCAAGACAAGAGTCATGAGATGACAGCCTGCATCGGTTGTTGATCTGCATTTGGTGAAACCATACTGGTTTGAATGCAATATTCTATTTCTATTGAAATGTGACAGCAGTTGGTTTAGCATCAATTTCTCAAAGATTTTACTTAATACTGGCAAAACAGAGATTGGCCTATAGTTTGAGGGATCTGTCTTACTTCCCGATTTAAAGATAGGAGTGATTTTACTTATTTTCATTAGTTCTGGAAACGTGCCTTTATCTATGCATAGGTTAAATAAGTCTGCTAAGTAAGGAGCAATTGTGTTTATTATAGAATCTAGCATTTTTACAGATAGACCCCATAGATCTTCAGTAGCTTTAACATTTAAACTCTTGTACGTCTTTTTGATATCAATTAATGAGATGTGTTCAAACGAAAATTCAGGTATGGTGCGTTGGAAGTTTTCTTTAAGAAAAGCCTCCGCCAAGTCTGGGGATGAATCAAGTGACTTGGTCGCGTTCAGGGCTATGTTAGAGAAGAAATCGACAAAAATATTAGCGACTTCCTCAACATTTGTAATGTGTTCATTATTAATTAATAATTTATATTCAGAATCTCTACATTTATCTTTACCTGTTTCTACGTTTATTGTTTTCCAAACCGTCTTAATTTTATTACTTGATTTGCGAATTTTGTCTCTAATATTTATGGCTTTTGCTTGGATGCACACAGCTTTAAAAATTTTTGAATAACATTTAACATACTCATGAAATGATTCTGAATTGGAATGGGCTTTATCCCTATATAACTCATACATATTATCTCTACTTTTCCTGATACCCTTGGTAGCCCAATCACTAAATTCTAGTTTCCCATTCGAGTGTAATTTCTTTTTGGGACATATCTCATTGAACTCCTTACTTATTACAGAAAATATGTTTTCATAATTGAAATTAGGGTCTTCCTCAGAGACAGCGACATTTTCCAGTTTTGATTCTATATTATTCCTAAGCTTTTCGAGTTTATATGTTGTTAGGGGCCTATGTTCAATTGTTGGTTTTTCTTTTGATTTTTCACTTATAAATTCTAGTGAGAGACCCTTGTGGTCAGACCTAACTCCACCCGTTATTGATAACTTCCTACTTTCGAAATTGGTAAAGATATTATCAATACAGGTCGATGAGGTAACTGTAACTCTTGTGGGCTCAGAGAATAGGTAACTCAAACCGAAGGACTTAAATAAACTAGTCAAATTAGTTTTATCTGGAGAATCTGACAAAATATCAATGTTAAAGTCACCGCATACAAGTACATGTTTATTACTTTTACAAATTTTGTTTAGAATTATTTCCATAGAGGACATAAAAGAAGTGAGATTCGAGTTCGGCGGCCTATATACACATAAGATTATGTGCCTTTTTACTTCTACACAAGCCACCTCGCAAGTTCGTTCCACAGAACAGCTGACAATATCATTTCGCTCTTTATATTTAATTGATTTTCTTAAAAGTATAATCGAGCCACCTCCTTCAGCAGATGTTCTGTTGAACTTACTGGCCACCTGAAAATTATTAACATTAAATGACATTTTATCATTTTTTAACCAAGTTTCACAGAAACATAAAATATCATAATTATATTTATCTACAAGTAATTCAATGTCGTTAATTTTGCCAGAGAAGCGGTTTATATTTTGATAGAATAAAGATAATGTACTTAAATGTGTAATTTTCCACAGTGTTATTTTTAGTACATATACTAATCACTGTGGAGTCATTATTTAACACCGTTATATTACCTATAACTGAATTAATATTATAAGCTACCAATGTAGCAAGCATCGAAATGCATTTCTTCGAACAGTACATAATATTGTCCGGGGTCAGTTGAAAGTTTTTAATAAACTTATTCATGTCAAAAAACATTAATTTGTCACTATGACGAGATGTCAGATTATGAAATAAATTGTTTATCATATGTGTGTGTTTATTTTGAGTTGAAGTTAACAATGAACAATATGGTAAGGCACACAGCATAATCTTAAAACAATTTATTTCAAGGAGAGAGGTTATGTTATTAATAACCTCCCTTTTGTCTATACCTATACTTTGTCCTATTAAGATGACAATAACTGTATTACTATCTATAGTATGAGCACTACTCCTAATCTTATCACATATTTGTGTGTAAGATGCACCGGGCATGCAATGATTATATATTATATGATTACTCTCATTGCACAACAGAGAACCAAAATCTACACCAATCCGGTCTGAGAAAACAAGTACCTTAGTCCTACTATGTCCAGCAATACATTGCTTCTCCCTCCGAGCCACTCGCACAGGAACAGCACATGGTGATTGTGAGGTCACCTGAGGCTCAGTTGATTTTGTTTGCAAATCTGAGTTAATGAAATCTACATTACTTGTAACCAACTGGGCCAGATCTATAGCAGTATTATAGTGTTCTGCTAACTGAGTTTGTAAGGCAGTATAACTGTTGAAAATATCCTGCAGTGTTTGTTCTCTGCGTAGAAGCTCAGAGCGTAGTTGCAGTATGTCATCATCATATAATTTTCTTGTTATTTCTAACTCCTCTATACAATTTTGGAGTTGTTGATCTAATAAAAGTCTACTTTTTATAAGTTGGACATTTTTTGTGAAGTACTTCTTATTACACTTGAGTTTTTTTTGACATTTCCGAACAAGTTTTTTGATTTTTATATATTTTTTAGGCTTTCTATGGAGAATGGGTTTTGAGGGAGTCTCACCAGTGAGGTCAATAATGTCTAGGGGCTGAGAACACTTCACTTTACTAACTACTAACTCATTGTATAGGCACTGAGTGTCGGCTACTTGTTGAGCGGTTAACTTTGATTGCAACTCTAATATTGTTGATTGAGCCGTGTCTAGTTCACGCTCGAGGTCTCCAATACGGCTTAAGGCCTTAACATAGGTCAAGCCACACTCATCAAATGACAATACAATGGTCTGTAGGTGATCACATTTATGTAAGACATCTTGGTATCTAATGTCCAGTTCAGCCAGTTCATTCTTGAGGTCGCTGTTTATGGAGATAATCCGCTGAACTTCAACCTCACTGTCATCCCTCTCTCTAAGGAGTTGTTCATTTAGATCCTTATAGGTCTTCAGTTCCTGTAGTGTGGTTCTCAGTTGCTGTTCCATCTCTTTAACAGTAGCTCTGCGAGTCATCATGGTGGAGTTTCTGAAAAATTATGTTGAAAAACTTAAGTAAATGGATAAGAAACAGGTGGGTACTAGTCACCTTTGTGCATTGACAAAGACAAGTCACCTCAAAGTATATATCTGTCCACAATTTACTAATTCTGCAGAAAACACAGAGACCAGCGAGAACGAGAGGTAAACAGCTTGAAAACTGGAAATTATTTGAAATATAAGTTTATAGTTAGGGGTTAGACAGTTAGACAGTGATAGAACAGTATAGACAGATGATAGTAAGTATTTCACTAAAATCCGTGCAAACTACACAATTGTTTTATGATGTTTATACTTATTCAATAAAATAACAATGATTTATATAACAGAATGGACAATAATACCTACTAGAACAATATTAATTGTAAGTGGGTAATGCTATTATGCACAAAATTGAATTAAATGTACTAAGTACTTATACTTTGAGAGTGATCTTGTCCTTTATATTAACAGTGTTTATGCACAGTGTTTATGTAGTAGGCGCCTGTCTGAAACTATGTTTTGTTATCAGTTCTGCTTCCACTTTTTGTCAAGCAAAGTGATAACAAACGGCGTCAGTGTGTGGGTTTTGACGTCGCTCACTGCAGTGAGCAGTGTTGTAATTGTTAACGGGATATGGTGACTAGTGGTTAGTTATTAGATAAACACAATCAATACTCCCCGGGATTATGTAGTAGCATCCAGTGTTTTTGAATATCCACCCGTTAGTCCTTTGACAACACCGCCAGTTTCAGTTTCCCAAAAGTGTACTTATATCACTTTTTGCACTGTGTTTTTGCATTTATTAGTTGATAACAGTATTTTTGAGTCACTTTTCACGATTTTTCTACTATATAAAGTTATTAACGCTAATTAAAACTAATAAAATTTATCCTAACACATATTTTAACAGCTGTTCTCAGTGTTGCCACACGGCAAAATGTTAAACTAATTATTTTTATTGAAATGCTAGATTGACAATTACTATGTATGCCTAGAAATTTAAATATTTGCACGACAGATAATATTATGTCAAATACGGAATGAACAGTGTATTAATACTTATAAGATCTTATTCGCACCTGTATTTACGCAAATAAACTTTTCATTCATTCATTCATTCATTCATTCATGTTATTGGTCCCATGTAATAGGGGGCGAGCCTATTGCCATCTACCGGGCACAGTTCCAGACTCCAGGCAATTATTGAGATAATTCCAAATGGAAAAATCCAATATTTAACACTTCGCCTGACCTGGGGATCGAACCCGGGACCTCTTGATTGGCAGTCGAGCATGCGCCCACTACGCCACCGAGGCAGTCCCAGAACAGTCCCAGTCACAGAAATATACACTTATAAACTAAAATGCAGGTAGGAAATTAAAAGTTATGTAACTAACAATTTTAAGAGAATCACTGTGGGAACACTACATGTTTGAGGTGTTTTATTGACGTCCAAACTAGGTTTCCCCGTATTATGGACGGTATTATGGAGTTATATTATAAAATTGATCGCCTTTTTTTTTTTCAGATGAAATTAGTGAATATTTCGGTGTTAAAATAGCAATGTACTTCGCTTGGTTAGGACACTACACGCAATCATTGACCGTTCCGGCGGCCGTCGGTTTTATATTTTGGGTAAGAATTCATTAGAATTATTAGTATATTAGAATTATACCATAATGCAGGGTAATCTGAACTTTAGTACTCGATTCTAGTTAGTAATAAATCTAATCGATACGTGGTCGTCGCACTCTGTTGCGATTTTTAGCTACAATTTTCTGTTTGCCTAGGAATACTAGTAACTATAAATCGCCGATATCGAACTTGAAAAATCTTATAGCAGCTATTTTTCTTTTAGCTCGTTTACGCTCACACGAAGCTAATTTTCGCTGGTGGAAAACAGTAGCTATAAATCGCTACATGTAGCCGAGGCTTTAGCGGGTCACATTGTAAAGGGTCCAAAAAGGGCTCCAAAGTTTTAATATAAAACTCCAATATTTCACAATTGCGAGCGAGCAAAGCCGCTGTGCTCGCACTAGTCTTCTATAAATCTCAAAACAGTCTGCTAACTAAATTTATAAAAATGCTTTCTTCCTACAGGTTTGGCTCGGCACGGCGAATGACAATTGGAAAGACGTAGCTTACGTGCTCTTCTCACTTTTCAATGTGTTATGGGCGTGCGTTTATCTTGAAACTTGGAAAAGGTATAACCCTATTTATATACACAACGTATATGTAGTAGCATACAGGTGTACTTAAGGCGGTGCATCTTCTCGTCAAACAGAACAGCTTCCAAAAGAAAGTATTGCGAAATTCGCAACTAAAACAAAACTTCTTCCCATACTAAATGGATTAGCTGATCGGTAAATTTCGATAGACAGCCTTAAGTATTACTACACTTTGTATATATTTTCTTATCGCCGCTTAAGAGAATATGGGACAAATGCCACACACGGTCATCTGGTCCCAAACTAGACTAGAAGCCTGTACTATGAACCAGAAGACTGATATACATACATATATAAGCATATAACACCCACACAGATCACACAGATTAAACAGACATAAATGTTTGACCTGCCGTGGGATCGAATCCGATCCCTATCATTTTATTTCCTTCTATGATTTCTTAATATTTTTTTTTTGTAAAGAACATCCGATCACGCTTGTTAATTTGGTGTTTTTAGATGTTGACTAGGAAAAGCGAAGAGTTTATAAAATTAATCTAAATGATAGGAACATAGATTACAACCATCTTAAATTATAAGCATATAAAAACAACGAATGGGTTGATTATATTAATATAAAATATATAATAATAATAATAATATAGGACAACTTCGCATCACGGTCTTCTGGTCCCAAAGTAGGCTAGAAAAGGGGACCTGCGGCTCAGAAGGCAGGGGACCAACTGATCTAACGAGCCAGTCAAACTCAATATTCGGAGGTATCAGGGGAATACGAAACATCAAATTGGTATTTTTTTCATAGGATTGTGTCAAATTTCTAATAAATGGCTTATCATCTTAATAATATATATGTATAATTTATAGGATCATCTATTTTCAATTATATGAATTGATATTGTTTGATTTCAGATACTCAAACGTATTAGCATATAAATGGGGCACTCTAGATCAAAGGGATGAATTATTGGTCGAACCGAGACCATTGTTTCAGGTACATACATTTTTCATATCTTTAGCAGGGGGCCGCCTAGGAAAGTGCCACACCTCTGCCAGTTATTCATCCGCCAAGCAGTAATGTGCAAACATTACTGTGTTCCCATATGAAGGGCAATGTTACCACCGAAATTAATGGGCATGACGAGATTCAATAACTCATATCTCAGGGTGGCAGGCGTAGAATTTTGAATTATGAAACACTGGGTGGCACTGTGTCTGATATGGGAAATCGTGATGCTTACCATCAGGGGCACCTGATTTGCTCGTCTTGTCACTTACTATCATAAAAAATTTATGTGTTTTTGTTATTTTTATATAACATACTTTACTTTAAACACTCATTTACTACATTTGGAATGCAAGCTCATCAAATGTCGTCTAACAGAATCTTCGGTCTTGAATTTAGCCTCAACAAATTCACAAGCAAAGTTTAAAAGGTTTTTTTCAATATAACAAATAGACACTTCAATTTAAGTTTTTGTCTGTCTGTTTGTCTGTATTTTAATAGTAGATACGTACATTGTAGGGTGAAATGGGTACATCGCAAGTGACGGGTCGTCCGGAGCCGCAGTACGCCGCGTGGCGGCGCCGCGTGTGGAGGCACGCGGTGTCCTTCCCCGTCATGATCGTATGTCTGGCCGTCACCACCGTCGCCACGTTCGCATTCATGAGGGCACAGGTATCTACTCTACTAATATATCGCTACGAAATATAACAATAATTTCAAATTATACTCTCAACAGAACAGGTTAATATAATAAAGATATCCAATCGATCAAAATAGATATTACAATAGTAGAGGAATTAAAAGAAATAATTTCTCATTCTAAAAATAAAATTATATTATTTATAATAAAATAAACCATTATAAAAATTAATCATAGAAAAAATAAATAACACTAAAAAAAAACAAATAGAAAAATAATTTTTATTAATAATTTAAAATGAAATTTTTCATATTTTTGATACCACAAATTAATATTTTTATTTAAATAAAATCAAATTATAAGATAATCAATTTTTAATACTAAAATATTTAAAGGTAATCAATGTAAAATAAATAATAAATATTCACGAGAAACTCCAGTATAAAATCTATATAAACCTTGATAATATTTACACTGCTCGAGTCAATTCATATGGGTTATGTGCAATTCATATTGTCAGTTTCAGGTCGCAAAGATTCCTACACGGCCTCCGACGTGACCTAACGACTGCCCCCTACATATATTATAGGAAACAGCCGGAATGAAATATAATTTTTGTTTTGTTCTAACCGATCACAGAAGTCGTGGTTACTTTGATCGAAATTAGAGTTTCTAATTTAACGCCAGCGTTTAATGGGACTTTTTTTAAATATAGGTGAGAGTATAAAAGACGCATCCATGCGTTTCACGTTTTCATCACCTGGATGGATCACCAAGCCGCCTGCCAAGCGTGCTGAGTACGGCAATATCTATGGAGATATATCTATGAAGATATAGATATGAATATACCATATGAATAATAGGTTATGACGTTTTATGGGGGAGACCTATGGTCAGTAGTGGACGTCTTCCGACTGATGATGATGATGAGGCCTCTTAAAGGGTCATTTTTCCTATAAATTCAAACATCTTGCACTAAAGCACATAACAGATAATAATACTACATGTAAAATGTGCCATCCGCCCACCAATCGGGCCTTCCTCACCCCGCGAGCGAGATTGAGCTCTCGACGAGCCCCGCTTCTATGGGATATCACCTCACGCACACTTGCACGTGTACTAAATTCCATGTGTGCAGTAGCTGTTTAGTAGGTAGTTATAGCGAGGCTTTTGTATGGGACTATAGAATACACTGAGATGCCAGTTTATTACCAGATCTTATGATATAACATTTCTAGGATTGGTGGGAAGCAAATCTAATATATTTGACGTGGATACCTAGAGCATTCCTAGCCGTGATTATAGCCATTGAAGAAGAAGTTTACGCAAGGATAGCCAGGTGGCTTAATGATAAAGGTATGTTAATATAATGATCATGTGTTTTTGTTGGGGTTTTGTTTGTTTGACAGGATTTGGGCTGATGGTTTCTCTATTTAATTTCATCTTCTTCTCTATAACATTCCTTCTTGTTGTCTTTAGTTCATATATTTTCTTTTTGGTTTGAAAGGTGTGATCAAGTCAAGATTTGATGTTGAAATCTCAGGAAAATTTGGAGGATTTCTTATTTGGAGTCTTTTTGATTTTCTAAAAATTACTCTTGATTTCATTGTAATTGTGATTTCATTGCTTGGTCTCGATACTCCACCATAAGCTTAAAAGTGCCAAAAACCGGGTTCGATAGTCCAATCACTCAACAAATCCTTAACTTTCTGGATGTAACCCACATCATTACTTGACCTCCGTGTCGCTGGTCTTGTACAGACCAGCGACACGGAGGTATTCATCTAATTATTTTAAGTTTTTATCTATGCAAATCTTCTACTTTTTTTTCTTAGAACCATCAGCCCAAATGTAGTTTATAAAACAATTTAACTTTGCCAGTTGATTGAGTTTGGTTTTCTAGCGAGTTTGAACTTGGACTTACAACATTTTTCAGTAAATAAAAATTGGTATAGAATTTTTCTCAAAAATTTTGAAGAAATATGTTAAACCACTTTTGCATGACACTTATAGCTACTCCTCTAGCGAACCCTCTGTTAGACTACCCGTTAAAAATGTTTTCAATAAATAGTTAACTTTAAAGTAAAATAAATGTTATAGTCCTTAGTAATAGCAAAGTCCTTAGTCCTTAGTTTAACAATACTATAGATCATATTTTTGTCTCTTTTTCTGCTTACCAAACGGGACTGGACAAAAAAATATAACGGTAAAAATAAACGTCAAAATTTTCTACAGAAAACTATCGTCTCGAGACAAAATATGAGAACCATCTGATTCTGAAAATTGCCTTGGTTTGTATTTAAATTAAAATTCTGAAGCTGAGCTTATCACGCTTCGCTTGAATGTTTTAAGTTCTAACATATAAAATTTAATGAAGGTTTTAAAGAAAATAACTAATCAGATGATAGTTGCACGCATTTTTTTTCGCTTGCATGCTTAGTATAAATATACCAATTTATTTGACAATCTTTAACAGGATAACTTTAAGATCTTTTAGAAGTACCAAATAACAGGAAACGAGGCACCGTTTCCTGTTGACACAATCCTATGGAAAATTTTCCTAACGACGTTTTGTATTCCCCTGTTTCCTCCTTATCCTCCACAATTTCTCGTAGCTAATTGAATCTCTTAATAATTTGACACAATCCTATGAACAATTTACCAAATCGATATTTCGTATTCCTCTATTTCCTACTTGATACCCATTCGGTTTTATATCCTAATATTTTTAGGATGAAGTAAGCTTGTCCCTAATCATTTTAATTTATAAACTGTTCGTTTTTCTAGTGAACGTCTAAAAATCAAAGTGTAACTCACGTGCGTCCATTCGTCCATAGCATAACAATAAAATGAATATAAGTTTATAATAGAAAATAAAGTGTTAGGTACGTAGTTTTCTTTGTCCTTAAAATATCCGGATATAAATTTATCGAATGGGCTGTTATATTCGGAGGAAACAGGGGAATACGTACCATTGATTTGGTAAATGTATTCATAAGATTGTGTCGAATTCCTAACAGGTGTCGTGCGCAATTAAGCTGCATCCTAAAAAAGGGATTGTCATTTAAATATGGTAAAGCATGATTGTTATTTTTTTCACTCACAATTTACGCAAATAGTAACTTTTTGTGTGGTATATTTTCTAAAACATCTTAAAAATACTAAAAAACTACAGTTTACATTCAACTGAAAAATAATATATTCCATTTACATTGCATTTGGAAGAATCCCAAGTTAAATATAACCATTATTATTTGAACATTAATTTTATTTCAGCATCAAAATCATAATATGCGAACATAATTTTAGAATGCTTACAAAGTTAGTTTAAGAATAGTTTATAAGTTTGTATAAAATGTGTTTTGATTGCAGTTCCAATTCGTCAATTCGTTCATAAGTTTGTTCTACATTGCGTTTTATATACAGGATATGGATAAGTTAAAAGAGGTAAATTAAAAAAAATATATATTCTACCTTAAATAATATGACTACCTCGGTGGCGTAGAGGGCGAATGCTCGACTGCCAATCAAGAGGTCCCGGGTTCGATCCCCAGGTCAGGCAGTGTTAAATATTGGATTTTTCCATCAGGAATTATCTCCATAACTGCCTGGAGTCTGGAACTGTGCCCGGTAGATGGCAATAGGCTCGCCCCCTATTACATGGGACCAATAACATACTGGCGAAATGTGGGTGTATCTACTATGGGACTGAGTCCTGGGTACACCTCTGCCTACCCCTTCGGGAAAAGGCGTGAATGTATGTATGTATGTTATGTAAATAATATTAAATGTTGTATGTATATTTAAATATTTTTTTTATTTAATTGATCATATATTTTGAAATAAAGAGCTTCATTAGAGTTACTGTTGTTGTTTTCAATCAAATATGTTAGTTGCGGTGAACGGAAAAAAACAGTCTTTTAATAAAAATCTGTAGGGTTTTTTAATCAGAGACTAACAAAATCTATACATCTTATGATATCTCAAAATATAATTTATTTTGTGTTATTTTAAATAAGGCTTCTTTAAATATTTTACACTAAATACCGTTTCTTTTTTCAGCAATTAGCAGTGTTATTGATAAGTAGACAAATCATTGGTAACTTCAAGGAGTCGGCTATACCATATTTGATAGAGAACTTGAGGTTGGCCAAAATATGCGTTGATGTTTTTGGCGCTATCAGCCCTAGCAAGAGTAAGTAAAAAAATTATATATATTTTAAAAAGCTCTAAAATAAAAAAGTAGGTAACTGATATTTATTAAAAAATTAGAAGTGACCTTAAGTGATCAGTCTTCATTTCTTTATTCCATTTTAATAGCCTTGCGAAGTGAAATGTTGCGAAGGGAAAGCCGGGTGTTAACTTGTGCAACTTTGCATTAACTAAGGCTTTAAGGCGTGCTACAAATTGAGCAGCACTCCAGTTATTCCAGGGTTTAAGCTATCATCCACATACCAAATTTCAGCTCAATCGGTTCAGTAGTTATATCGTGAAAACGGAACAAACATGACATGAACAAACATGAACAAAACACACACAAAAAACAGTTTTTGTTCCACCTAGATGGCGCTGGAGTCGAGTTAGATCTCTGTAGCGTTATGTTTATATGTCACAAACGCAACTTTTTTTCTATTGTGCTGAGATTTGAGATTTATAATATTAGCAGGATTGTTTGACAGAATAAATAACCGCCTATAAAACATGAATTAATTATTTTCAGTGCCAACATCAGAGCAATTAAACGAGTTATTCGAGAAACGCACAAGTTTGACGGGCGATCCCCCTGAGAACTCAATACCTGCTGTGAACGGTACAGACGATAGGAGGGATTCTGAAACGACAGTTATTGGGCAGAAGGTTATACACCAGGCTGAGTTGGAATCGCAATTATTCAAGGTATTTTTAAACATAGATTTAAATTCTCTAATACAATAAATAAAGGTACATTCTTAGGAATCTGTGTACGTTTCTAATTCTATGGATAAAATCCCAAAAGAGAACTGGCCTCTCTGGCCTTTGGGAGAGTATTCAAAACCCACAAAAATTACATTAAAGACATTGATTTAAAGAAAAGGGAAGATGAGGTAGTGGCTTCTCGAAAATGGAAAGATCACATTAGGTCCACGTACGTCAGTAAACTAAATTGTTTTCTCGTTCGCACTTCAGTCTTAGGTATGTCTTTCTATCTTTGTTGCTTCAAATTTCACATGCCAGTTGTTGAGTAAGCGCTGAGAGAACGTACTCTATCTCCCCTTTTCATTAAATCATTGATTAAAGAAGGCTTATTATAAAGTTAACTATTTGGGATAGAAAACAAAGAAACCTGGCTACTTCTGCATAACTACCGCCTGGCACCTTCCAAACAAACGAATGTGAAGTTTAACAACAGTATTGTTAAATTATCAGATTATTAGCTTTATTGGCTTGCAATGTAATGGATATCACCTATTGGGATCCTACCTCTGAAATATGATGTAGAAATCATCTACAGAAGATGAGCTCAAAGACAGCCCCCGCTAGCTACAAGGACTACTGTGTATGGATAGAAACTACTTGATTTGTCTATAGGTGTGATTTCTAGATGAATGGTAATCGGGCTATTGCTAGAGACTTCGGCATGTGCCACTTCCGTCTCATCATTATCTCAGCCATAAGACGTCCACTGCTGAACATAGGCTTCCCCCATAGATTTCCATCCAGTCCTGTTGTAAGCGGCCCGCATCTAGCGTGTTCCTGCCGCCCTTATCAGATCGTCTGCCAAGGCATAGGCCAACAGTTTGCCACATTGCCACTTCAACTTGCTCCCATCTCATGTTGAATTATTATAAGTATATTAATAAAATGTCCTTAAATATTTAAAACTAGTGTTTGTCCGCAGTACGACGGCACATTCGCAGAATACCTAGAGATGCTAACCCAGCTAGGTCACGTGGTACTATTCTCCGCAGCGTTCCCCCTCGCAGCATTATGTGCGTTATTGAACAACGCCTTGGAAGTGCGAGCGGACGCCTTCAAACTGTGTCATGTCGCTCAACGACCCTTCGGACAGAGGGTCAATAGTATTGGCAGTTGGCAGGTAATATCATCTATTACCTACCATTGACTGCCTCGGTGGCGTAGAGGGCGCATGCTCGACTGCCAATCAAGAGGTCCCGGGTTCGATCCCCAGGTCAGGCAAAGTGTTAATTATTGGATTTTTCCATTAGGAATTATCTCAATAACTGCCTGGAGTCTGGAACTGTGCCCGGTGAGTGGCACTAGGCTCGCCCCTATTACATGGGACCAATAACATACTGGCGAAATGTGGGTGTATCTACTATGGGACTGAGTCCTGGGTACACCTCTGCCTACCCCTTCGGGAAAAAGGCGTGAATATATGTTATGTTTAACTACCATTTTATATATGTATTTTCTTTATGGACTCACACGAATGTATTGCCAGTGTCAAGTTTTGTATTTATAGCCTGCTTACACGGGACATTCATGGACTCACACGTTACTGTATTTGCCAGTGTCAAGTTATATAAATTGTCAAGTTAATGTGGTCAGTTAGTCAATTCAGAGTCAGGGCAAGCCCAGACCAGTCACAGCTCTAGTAAAGTGGTGGTCTTTACAAGGAGCTGCCGGAATTTTGGTGGGAACACGAAAAATCACATTTCAACTCTCGCATCACTTGCCAAGAGACTTGTGTATCTTCGAAAACACTCAACACGTAATATTCCACCATTATTACACGTTAAACACTCAAAAATGCCCCTTCATCTTGTAGAGATATCTTTCCTAACGCACGATAGACTGATTACTGTTTATCTTCATTGACGTTCAAACCTTTGACTTTGACTTAAGGTCGACGCGGCCCTAAAACCAACAACTCTATTAATCAAAATTATGTAATGTTCGAAACCCCAAGCGGTTTGAATCTCATAATATACATTAAATTCATAATATACATAAAATAATTTTTTAAAACGCTCTTCATGGCTATCTCCAAAATTACCGTGAATTTCGAAGTGAAGTGCACTTACTAAGGGACTGAGTCTTGTGTACGCCTCTGTGCCTACTCCTTTTGGGATAAAAGCGTGATGTTATGATACTAATTATTTCATCAGATTTTGATTATCTTCCTGTGCTAATTTGATGTTAAATGTATTGATTTTATCTATAGCACAGAATACTTAAGGGACAGAAGGGACACTCCTCAAAATCATTTATACAAATAGCGACTTGAGCTCCGCCGCATTAAAGTGCGATTCAGGTCGCAGAGCGCCTAACTAATTATCATTATATGAACCTACAATCTGCCTCTCTTTCTATCGCGTATCTCTCTATCTGTTCTCTCTGTCTAGCCCATAGAAATTTTACCGTCAAGATGCTATGAAGCTACAAGTACTCCTATAATGCGGAGTGGTATTCTAGGCCTGTCTATAGGTTTATCTAAAAATCAGCGCTGAGAATATCCTAAATAGTTAGATATGTATTTTTATTTTTTTGTGTACATAAATGTATCTGTTTTTTTATTTTTCTTTATATTATCTGTAACAGAATGCGATGGAAGCCATGGTGGCGGTAGCAGTTTTAGTGAACTGCGCGTTGATCGGTCTCTCCGGACCCGTGCATAGATTGTTACCTGACGCCACTCCTGCGCAGACTATACTCATTATCGTCGCATTGGAGGTACATTTATCATGTTTTTGGATTAAAAAGTGAAAGTTTGTGAGGATGGATGGATGGATGTTCGTTACTCTTTCACGCCAAAACTAATGAACCGTTTGGGCTGAAATTCGAACACTACGCGAAAACCGCGGAAAACAGATAGTAATTTATAGTGACCGACCGAAGGTTCGGTTTCGGTTTCGGTTTCGGCCAGTTTCGGCTCAAAAATCTAGTTTCGGCACGAGTTTCGGTTTCGGCCAAAAAATGGCCGAACCTTCGGCCACACCGAAACTCTACGTTCGTGAAGTATCGCGCGTCGCTCGGTTGACTTCGGGAGAGTTCGTATCTCGCTTGTCACCCGCCATAGTCAGATATTAGATCGCCGGCCGGTCCGTCGAGTTTTCGTCGTAAGTAAACTTTGTATTATTTTATGCGCACAGTGATTAGGTACGTGTTTGTTTTTGTCTAACATATTTTATTGATGTTTATTAGACATTGAAGTCCTTTCCGTTGAGTTATTAACACGTATTTTTAAATTATGAGAAGTATGTAAAAGTATGTTTATTCACACACACATTTATTACTTACAATATACATTTTTTTAGATAATTTAGTTGTTATTGGATGATATTTAAATTCTCTATGTATTCGTTCTAGATGTAACTGTGTGTGACCCTCAGATACTTGTTATATTTTGGTAGCATTATGTGCGGATCGATTGGAACGTGACATACATATCTAAGTATAAATCTAAGTTAAAACGAATATATTTTTTGTCACTAAAAAATAGACGAGCAATAAATCAGGTGCCTGATGGTAAGCATCATGATTGCCCATATCAGACACAGTGCCACCCAGTGTTTTAAAATTCAAAATTCTGCGCGGCACTGCACTGCGCCTGTCACCCTGAGTTATTAGTAGTTGAAACTCGTCATGCCCAGTAATTTCGCTGGTAACTTTGCCCTTCAGACCGCAACACAGTAATGTTTACACATTACTTCTTGGCGGATGAATAACTGGCAAAGGTGTGGTACTTCCCCAGGCGGCCCTCTAAAGAGGCCTACAACTAAAAAAACCTAATATTTTCTAAAAAAAAAAATTGGGAAAAGAACACAATCATTGAACATCCCATAATTTTTCTGGAAATATTAAATTACACAACGAACATTGCCATTTCATCAAATATTCAATTGTGGGTAATGTTAATGTATGTAAGGTTTTTTTTAAATCGAAGTGTTGATTATTGGCAAATTTTTGTTCTACGAAGTGTTAACGTGTTTTTGTGTATTTTGTTTATTTTATAGCAGTATTAAGTAAGGAAGTAATCAAAGAATATAAGTAATTATCTTTCACTTACTTTTACGTACATTATTGTTTTGTATTACATTCAACACGTATTAAATGTCTGCACAAGTGTATAAAATAAGCCAAATTTCAGTAAACAGTAGATTTTTAACATGTCTGAAAAAGTTTCGGTTTCTGTTTCGGTTTCGGCCGAAACTGAAATAGATACCGAAGGTTCGTTTTCGGTTTCGGTTTCGGCTGAAAATCGTGTTTCGGTCGGACACTAGTAATTTATAATAATGTATAAACTTGGGTGTTAGGAGTAAGGTTAGTGGATAATGTAACTATTTTTAGGGTTCCGTACCTCAAAAGGAAAAAGAAATCCTTATAGGATCACTTGGTCCGTTTGTCTGTCTGTCAAGACACTTTTTAACGGAAACAAGTAGAGGTCAAGTGGAAATTGATATCAACTACTCAGATCTGCGGTCCCTTGTGGCTGTAAAAAAATAATACTTCTAAGTTAACGCAATCAAAACTTATGGCCATTTTACTGCATATTTCCATATTTTGCACAAGGAAATAATAGATGGCGCTGTATGTTAGTAGGCGGATTGTTTTTGGGTTTGGAAGCATTTTATTAAGGTATCTAGGTATAATAGAACCCTACCCTAAGCATACATAGGTACGTATGCCTTAACAATTTATTTTATTGTCCTATAGTCTCTATTAAAACTGTCTCGGAGGCGTAGTGAATCAAGTCGGTCGCAACCTCTACTGCTCATAATCAGGTTTAATGAATACATGAATACATACACGGTTGTCTGGAAGAGATCGCTCTTAGCGATAAGACCGCGATAAGATAAGATTAGCGATATTAATTGTTTTTAGATTTAAGAACTTCTTGTTGTGGTGTACCAATAAAGTGTTTATCTATCTATCTGTCATGAATAACTAGCTGTGCCCCGCGGTTTCACCCGCGTAGTCTTCGTTCCCGTGGGAATATCGGGATAAAAAGTACCCTATGTGTTATTCCAGGGTCTAAGCTATCTACATACCGAATTTCAGCCCAATCGGTTCAGTAATTTTGGCATGAAAGAGAAACAAACATCCATCCATCCCTCACAAGCTTTCGCATTTATAATATTAGTAGGATATACTATTTTAAAGTATCCTTACGTTTCCAGCACGTAGTTTTGGCCATAGTTATGGCATTACGGCTAGCTATACCGGAGATACCGGCTTGGCTCGCCACTGAAATGGCTAAAGTAGAGTTTCAACGAAGGGAGGCCATTAAGAATGCACACGCGCCTCTTTTGGTAAGTTGCTTTAGTATCCTACAGACTGCGCCAGGTTTCTTTTTTTCATTCGCTAATTAATTAATAATTAAGTATGATGAATATGATTTTCACTAGAATTTAGTAGTTTTTAAGTGACTGCCTCGGTGGCGTAAGCCCGACTGCCGATTATAAGGTTCCAGGTTTAATCCCCAGGTCAGGCAAAGCGTTTAATGTTGGATTTTTCCATTAGGTATTATTTAAATAACTGCCTGGTTTTTTTTATGATAGTGAGTGACAAGACGAGCAAATCAGGTGCCTGATGGTAAGCATCATGATTGCCCATATCAGACACAGTGCCACTCAGTGTTTTAAGAGTCAAAATTCTGCGCGGCACTGCACTGCGCCTGGTCACCCAGAGATATTAGATGAAACTCGTCATGCCTAGTAATTCCGCTGGTAACATTGCCCTTCATACCGGAACACAGTAATGTTTGCATATTACTGCTTGGCGAATGAATAACTGGCAAAGGTGTGGTACTTCCCCAGGCGGCCCACTGCAAATGAGATCACTACAAAGATTTATATAAATGTGTTTATTTTCAATCCAGTCTGAATGTACAAGTCAAGACGATATTCGATCTAACCGTGCGACGCCGCCGCGTCTTGTCACACCAACAACGCCCAAACAACAGCAACAGCCTCAACAACAACAACAACAACAACCAGAGAAAAATGACAAGAAGAAGATCAGCATTGGCATGATACCGGAAATACCGCCCTTCAGGTATGATAGGGTTAAGTTTTTGCTCGTAAAAAGTATTACAATGAGGTGTAATATATAGGTACACTTAGGCCCACTTGCATCATCCTGGGTTAATTTTCCTGGGTTAACCACCAACCTCGGTGGCGTAGAGGGCGCATGCTCGACTGCCAATCAAGAGGTCCCGGGTTCGATCCCCAGGTCAGGCAGTGTTAAATAATGGTATTTTACCATTAGGAATTATCTCAATAACTGCCTGGAGTCTAGAACTGTGCCCGGTAGATGGCAATAGGCTCGCCCCCTATGACATGGGACCAATAACATACTGGCGAAATGTGGGTGCATCTACTGTGGGACTGAGTCCTGAGTACACCTCTGCCTACCCCTTCGGAAAAAAGGCGTGAATGTATGTTATGTTGTTAAGGTGGAAACGAAACGTCAAATTAGCTATTCCAACGTTAGTTTTTAGTGTTGCAAGAGAAAGTGTGAGTTTAATCTGATCTATTATAAGCAGATCTATTTTAAATGGTTTAGAGCTCTTCGATTTTCTATAGGCTGGCGCGTCGGCTCTATAGATCTAAGTGTTCTATACTAGAGTTACTGTATTTACAATTTGATTCTAAGCTTTTTGTACTTTGAGTTTTAAGGCTCAATAATTAAGGCCGTTGCTCTTCTGTACAAAATAAAATTTCCCAAATATGGAGAGAGAGAATAATTTTCCAGTCAATTGTGGCTCTTGATCGGGTATTTATTTGCGCCAAAACATTTGGTTTCAGAAAATCATATAGATTCTTTTATATTTATAAAAAAAAACCATACGGTTTTATTTAACCTCATATGTTTTGGCGCAAATAAAGGCCAGATAATAATGACCCAACCTCAAACAATTGAGTGAGTGTGAAAATTATCCTCTCTTTCTGGAGGGAATATGGATATTTAGGAAACATTATTTTCTACGAACGCCCTTAAGATTTAGTAGCATTATTAGATTATTATTAATTATTAAAATTATCATGACCATTATTATCATTAGCGCTGTTATGTAGATCAATTAGTAATTTATTGTTTATTTTATTTTCAGTTAATTTGGCCAGTAAATGCCTGGATCGGTGTGCAGTGTGCATTTTATTTATTAGTTTACTTTTTCAGTATTTGCTTGTTAATATTTTTATTGTAATAAACTTTATTTAACACCATTGTTTTGTGTTTATTTGTGTACTAAATACATTGAGTTTTAGCTACAAGATCAGAGATGAAGGTAATAATTATTGTTATTTATTGCAATTTTTTTTTTCATTTTGAATGTATTGAATAAATCTTGTAATTCATTGTTTTCTTTATATTCTATATTTTTAAAGAGTTCATTCGCTTGAAATCCCTCTCGTAACGGGTAAAATTTTTCTTATCATATTGTAAATTCATGGTATTATTTTTAAATGGAATTAGTTTTTATCTCTAAAGAAATAATTGCAAATATTTATTTCGTTCAATGATTTATTGCTCTATTTACTATTTGAATCATTATACCAACCGAAATCGGAATTTATTCGTTATCATCGACTTTCTTGTCTTTCATATTCATATTTATAATCTTTATTGCATAATATTATTATTTAATACAACAGTTTACAGGTAACAGGTATTACTGTGTTACATAATATTATACCCTGCAAGGGTGCCGCAATGAACAGATGTATTGTAAATGCATTGTAAATTATTTTAAAATTTCTATTATGTTTATATTTATATTATTCGCATTATATAAACATGTCTTATGTATTTTATATTAAACTTATACTAAACTATTAAAACTGTAGGTCAACATCCTAATACTATTATAAAGGCGAAAGTTTGTAAGTATGGATGTATGTATGGATGTATGTATGGATGTTTGTTACTCTTTCACGCCAAAACTACTGAACCGATTGGGCTGAAATTTGGTACGTAAGTAGCTTAGACCCTGGAATAACACATAGGGTACTTTTTATCCCGATATTCCCACGGGAACGAAGACTACGCGGGTGAAACCGCGGGTCACAGCTAGTTAAAAAATAAAATAGAATTCAGTAGTTATCCATTATTCATAATACAATAATACAATATTAAACGTTATGCATTCCATTTCGCTTAATACCTTGACCATAAGTCGTTATAAGTAATAAATTAATTAATCAATAATCATGTCAATAGAACGCCCCACAATATAATACTTACCTAAACGAGAATGGCTCCGGCCATGCAAGCTTCAAACGTAATATAAAAGAAATAACACAATAGCTATCTACCTACCTACAACATTTACCTACCTATTGCTGTACTATAATTTCTGTTTGTTTTCCATAATATTGCACTTCACGAAATACTTTATCTATTAGACAAAGACACTTGTCTTCCCCTACCATTCTCTTTCAAAGCGTAAACTTCTGAAACCTTTTTTTCACTAAGTTTGAGGTGAGTTGCGTGGCATAAAATTTGGCACAAAACGCACATTTTATGCCTTGTTTAAATTAAGCCCAATACGAAAATAAAAATGTAAAAAAATAATGAGCAGGGAAGTATGCAAGGAACTCTATAACACAAACTCTTTTGATACAGTGGTAGGCCTTTTTTGCAGGGGGCCGCCTGGGGAAGTACCACACCTTTGCCAGTTATTCATCCGCCAAGCAGTAATGTGCAAACATTACTGTGTTCCGGTCTGAAGGGCAATGTTACCAGCGAAATTACTAGTCATGACGAGTTTCAACAACTAATATATCAGAGTGACAGGTGCAGTGCAGTGTCGCGCAGAATTTTGAATTTTAAATCACTGGGTGGCACTGTGTCTGATAGGGGCAATCATGATGCTTACCATCAGCCCCGGTAGCACAGTGACCAGGGAAAACGAAGTCCCAGGGGGTTAGAACGAGACAGCAGATATGAATTGTTCGGGTGCGAAAGAGAGAAAAACGAGGAAAACGAGTTATCCCTTCCCTGCTCATTTTGGCTCAATGTAAATTAGGCATTAACACCTTCCTTTCATAAAAGACGAATACGCGATCATCGCAAATTCGTGCGAATTTTAGTCGTACGAATACACTACATAATGCCGATTGGCAGTCTCGCGACCAATAAGTATCGAGGATTCGTACGGCAGTGCCCTGATAGAACGCAATCGTCGCGCAAGTTGTGTTTTTTCGGAATGTCAAATTAATGCATAAAATTGATCGCGTTCTATTAGGACACCAGTTTGATCGCTGTTAAAAAACAGCGTAAGAACGTTTAAAAATTCGCGCGAACGCGCAATAATCACGTTCTATAAGTACAATACCTTACGACAAAAATCACTTAAAACCTGACGAGAGTTACCATTCCAGGCCTAAAGCTGCATCGATTACGTCGTCCTTAGACACAGAGCCGGCTGTTACGACAGGATCACTGCAGTTACTCCAAGAGTTGAGCCCAACTAAACCAATACGGCGGAAGGTAAGAGGCAATCAAAAATAAATCTGTTATTGTGTACTCCCTGAATTGAATCTCACATGTGATCTTTCCTCCTGGGTGCTACAGGATGTCACGTTAAACTGTAGGTCCCGGCTGTTTCCTATAAGATATGTAGGGGGCAGTCATTAGCTCATGTCGGAAGCTGCGTAGGAATCTTGGCGATCTGAAACTCTGACAATGTGGGTTGTCCACATAATCCATATGAATTGATTCGAGCAGTGTAACTGGGGAAACGCGTTTTGAGAGTATAATTTCAAATGATTATAATTATTTATACCTACCCGTACTACCCCGATGGAAGGCAAAAACTACATTTTTTATTATATTGTTTCAGGAAGCGACTCCGGGAGCCCCGTTATCCCTGCTCGGCGTGCGCGGGTTACGCGACGAGCCGCTGCACCGCTCCGCACATTGCATCCCGCACACACAGAACCGACCGCTCGTCAACCCTACGTTACAGGTTACTGGTTACTATCCTACTTCCTTGTAGTGGTAGGCCTCTTTAGCTGGGGCCCGCCTGGGGAAGTACCACACCTTTACCTGTTATTCATCCGCCAAGCAGTAATGTGCAAACATTACTGTGTTCCGGTCTGAAGGGCAATGTTACTGGGTATGATGAGATTCAACAACTCATCTCAGGGTGACAGGCGCAGTGCAGTGCCGCGCAGAATTTTGAATTTTAAAACACTGGTTGGCACAGTGTCTGATATGGGCAATCATGATGCTTACCATCAGGCACCTGATTAGCTCGTGTTGTCACTCACTACCATAACAAAAAAAACTAATATCAGGCCTGGAACACTCCGCAATAAAGGTATAAAGCGACAAGTAGCCGGGACGGCCGTCTGGACGGGTAATTTTCTATGGGCTCGACAGAGAGAACAGATAGAGAGATACGCGAGAGAAAGAGAGGCAGCTTGTAGGTTAATATAACGATAATTAGTTAGGCGCTGTGTGACCTAAATTGCACTTTTTGCGTCAAGGCTACGTAGAGTCGTTATTTATTTGAATGATTTTGAAGAGTGTCCCTTTATTGGTATTAGTATTCTATGCTAATATTATGAATCTCAAATTACTGTACAATGTAAAAAAGCTACGTTTGTAACAGGTAAACAAAACGGTAGCGTGTTCTAACTCGACTCCAGCGCCATCTAGATGGCACGAAGAAAACAGCGCTAGTTCTGCTTTTTTATGTGAATGTTTGTTCCGTTTTCACGCTAAAACTTCGGAGCCGATTGAACTGTTGGGTACCTATTATAGTTTTAAAAGTAACTTAGTAATTAAGTTTCATTTAATAGGTAAAGTGTAGAGCGAAGTGTAAAGGTGTAGAGAAGTGTTTGGCGGGTTCAGGTGCCTGCCGTTTTAGGGTCATAAAAAATGATAAGAGGTTTATGAACTTTGCAGGAGTTATCAGGCAGTGTGAGCGCTGGCGGGTCGGAGCCCGATCTGAACGCGGTCCCGTCATCTGCTGCCTCCATGGACGCCAGCGCTACTTCCAGCGAGGATGATAAACCTAAGGATAAGAGCAGTCAGTAATATTATTCTACTTTTTAACAATTTTCTTTTTAACCCTCCAGCTAAAACGAAGGTGTTTTATAGGTTTGATGTGTCTGTGTGTATGTGGGTCTGGCTGTGGCATTGTGGCTCCTAAACGAGGGTTTTTGATGCGGTCTTTTGTGTGAAAGCTGACCTGACCTCGAGTGTTCTTAGCTATGTTTCATTATAATCGGTTCAGCCGTTTGAAGATTACTAGCTCATTTCTAGCGCTTGAAGGGATATTGAGAAAGAAAGAAAGAAAATTTTATTTATTCTCAACACACATTATAATAAAAATATTAACCTAAAAATGCTAACATTGCGTGTGCCATGAAACGGTACCAACTCAGCATAATAACTTGAGCAATTTCCAGTGGTCCGATCGATTCGAAATTTGGTATCCTGTCACTTCAACAATACTGCAACGACTTGAAAACCTTAACCTGGTGCTGCAGCATCAGGTTCAGATGGACCAGTAGTCAAATATATCGTGCTTGGGCTAATTGGAAACGTCTCAATGACCTATATTACAGATATATGGTGATCTTGCCATCAGACCATGGTCAACATTCATCATCAGATATTAGCAGTAAAAAAAGGAGGAGGGTTTTATTTTCCTTAATTTACACTTTTTCTTGAAGGGTTTATAAGTTGTCTGTGTGTCTGTCTAAAGGTTATGACCGTATGTGGCATAACCTTTAGACACACAAATGGTAATTCGATAATGACGTGCTCAAAAATGACAGGTCACAGTTCCAACTATGGCCACCGGAATAAATAATAAATAAATAATTTGAATTTATACTTTAACAGAACGGGTTACCCCAATTACACTGCTCGAGTCAATTCATATGGGTTATGTGGACAACCCATAATATTGTCAGAGTTTCAGGTCGCCAAGATTCCTACAAGGCCTCCAACATGACCTAACGACTGCCCCCTACATATCTTATAGAAACAGCCGAGACCTACAGTTTAACGTGCCATCCGAAACACGATAAGCTGGTAGCGCTGTAGATGTTATTCCATTGTAACCATTGTCCCAGGCCGTTCCCGCGCACGCGCATTGCTAGTGAAGCGCGTGCGCTCCGTGGCGGTGTTCTCTCTGGGCCTGCGTAAGGCGAGGGAAGCCGCGCATCAACAGAGTGTCGCTTCACCGCATGTTGGTATACGTATACTTTATTATTAAGGTGTCGTATACGAAATTTTGCTAATGTGATTTTACATACGTGATTTTCCAGTTAAAATACTGTGTTTTCATAAGTTTTATTTGTGCAATAAAACTTATGAAAATAAAACTTATGATACGAGTACATGAAAGATCATTTCAATTATGATCTAATAAGTGAGCTAAATTTTTATAATTCAATTTTTATAATTGATTAATCAAATTCTAACCACCGACAGCAAAATTGACAATGCATGTCAATTTTGCTGTGTGAGGTTTAAAATATAACATTTTTTTTTATGATAATGAGTGACAAAACGAGCAAATCAGGTGCCTGATGGTAAGCATCATGATTGCCCATATCAGACACAGTGCCACCCAGTGTTTTAAAATTCAAAATTCTGCGCGGCACTGTACTGCGCCTGTCACCCTGAGATATGAGTTGGTGAATCTCATCATGCCCAGTAATTTCGCTGGAAACATTGCCCTTCATACCGGAACACAGTAATGTTTGCACATTACTGCGTGAAAATACATGAAAATACATTAATTCTATTTCATTAGTTACATTATTCATTATTTAAATGTAAATGTCACAATATTTACGGATGAAGACCAACATGCTTAAAATATTAATATTAATCGAACAACATAAAAATTTAATGATACAAAAAAATAAATTCTATCCTTTAAAAAAATCTAGTAGCAGTCAAAATTAAAATAAACAAAATTAAAACATAATACCAATACTTTCCAGTTAAAATACTGTATTTTCATAAGTTTTATTGCATAACATGAAAGATCATTTCATTATGATCTAATAAGTGAGCTAAATTTTTATAATTGATTAATCAAATTCTAACCACCGACTGCATTGTCAATTTTGCTGTGTGAGGTTTAGAATATTAGAATAGAATAGAATAGAATACTCTTTATTATGACCAAGGTACACCGAATACAATCAACTTACAAATTAAATTATTCTTATTGGTCAACAATGGGCGGCCTTATCGCTTTAAGCGATCTCTTCCAGGCAACCAGTCTGGACGGATAGGGAATAGAATACTACATATACTTACATACGGATAGAATATTACATAATATTTAATATTTTATTAAAAAAAATATTTTTAATAAAAAAAAATATTTTTTAATAATTTTGACGTCTTAGCGGTATGACGTCAAAATGATTAATTAGATCAGTTTTTTTTTTAATGATATTGAGTTACAAGACGAGCAAATCAGGTGCCTGATAAGTAACTGGTAAGCATCATAATTGCCCATATCAGACACAGTGCAACCCAGTGCTTTAATATTCAAAATTCTGCGCGGCACTGCACTGCGCCTGTCACCCTGAGTTATTAATTGTTGAAACTCGTCATGCCCAGTAATTTCGCTGGTAACATTGCCCTTCAGACCGGAACACAGTTATGTTTGCACATTACTGCTTGACGGATGAATAACTGGCAAAGGTGTGATACTTCCCCAGGCGGCCTCCTGCAAAAGAGGCCTACCACTACAACATAATTATTACAATGCATTATTGTGAAAGTGGTCTTTATAATGTATGCATCAGTTTTTACCAGTTTGTTATAAATTTTCTGAGTAAAAAAATATTTAACTCTTAAATTTTAGTGAAAATTGGTAAAAAAAAACACATTAAATTAAAACCACAGAAATATAAATTCATTTCCTGAAAATGAATTTCAAATATTAAGATAAATTTTCCAATTTTTTTTTTTATAATAAACCTCATAAATCAAATGATAAAAATTCGAGAGTAAAAGATACGTATAAATATCAAATAGATCAAAATAGTTGAATAGCCTTACTGGCCATCGACTACTCTGGACTCACGCACACCAGCGACCGTGCGCTCTCGCATGTGTGCGTGAGATTTCCGAATACCGTCTAGTTTTCGTATACGGCCTCTTAAGGTTAAACGTCACTCATACAAAATGAAAATACACACATATGAAGAAATAAGGAATAATTTTCCACTCAATTGTTTGTGGTTGTTTCTGGATCTGGCCTTTATTTGCGCGAAAACATATTTTATTAAAGAAAACCGTATGTTTTTTTGCAATTTAAAAAAACATTAACATAACCTAAAATCTACTTTTTTACAATTTTCATAAATACGAAGAAAGTGTAAGGCTTTATAGTCCGACACAAAAGAGTAGAAACGGAACTAATTTAAAGTGTATGTGTTGATGAAATTGTTTTTACTCTTGTAAAAGACAGTGGCGCCCCCATTATCTTCTACTCTTTTGTGTCGAACTATAACAAAATATGTTTTCGCGTAAATAAAGGCCAGGTCCAGAGCCAACCACAAACAATGGAATGGAAAATTATATTCCCTATTTCTTTATATCTGTGTATTTACATTTTGTATGGGTGACGTTTAACCTTAAGCTTAGATTTCTATCTATTATTTAGGAAGAAATTGTTGAAAAGTTCTTATAAAAACGTTGAATGTTACAGACTCCACCACCTCCTATGCTGGGCGGGGAATTATCTCTCATACCTATAGAACAACTCATTCAAATGGAAGATGTCAAACCAAGACCCACCTAAATAAACAAGGATAGCTTGGGGTGTACCCAAGCTATATATATGTAAATATGTAGGCATAATAACATAATGTATGTACAGTATGTTATTATATATACATATAATATAATATGTATTTATATTGTTAGCTTGTACTTTTGTCTTTAATGTGAGTGTTGCCAGTGTCATGAAAAAAATGCAGGTAGAATACTTATAACATCACGCCTTTCCCAAAGGGGTAGATAGAGGTGTACCCAGGACCCAGTCCCATAGTAGGTACACTCACATTTCACCCACCTATGTAATAAGATGTGACATAAAACATAATAGGCGGACTGGGGACGAGCCTATTGTTAGAATATACGGTTTTATACCAAAACTTTGACGCCTTTCTAAATTCTGCGCGGCACTGCACTGCGCCTGTCACCCTGAGATATAAGTTGTTGAATCTCATCATGCCCAGTAATTTCGCTGGTAACATTGCCCTTCAGACCGGAACACAGTAATGTTTGCACATTACTGCTTGGCGGATGAATAACTGGCAAAGGTGTGGTACTTCCCCAGGCGGCCCCCTGCAAAAGAGGCCTACCACTACAAAATCTAGTATGGGACTGAGTCTTGGGTATACCTCTGCCTACCCCTTCGGAAAAAAAGCGTGATTGTATATTATTTTTTCTCTTTTCCCTGTTCTGATGACGGCAATACTCACATTCGAGCCTTACAATAAAATATAAAGGAGTACAATCGATATTAGCTAGCAACACTGAATAGATAGCTCCTGTTAATCTAGACCATAGACTAACTAGTTTAAAATACTCGTACGTTATGTAAAGCAGTATTAGGGATCTGAAAGCGTACTGAAACAGTATACTAAGATTTACCGAAAAAAAAGGAGTTTTTATTGAGAAAATTGGACTTAATGTTTTCTAAACGATTGCAGCTTTATTGCGGATTTACTACGGATCATTCTCGCTGGTCCCCAGTCTTTTGTCCCCACAGGTGACAATTGGGATTTTTTAAATTTTCCCCATTGTCACCACTGTGGAACAACTTTTTGTTACGATTTATGATAAAACAACAGATCTAAGCAAACAAATTCCGCTAGGTGACTAAAACCATAGACGAACCAAATACAATAGATAGATATAGATACATTAGAGATATAGATACATTATTTTAGTCTATGTTAAAACTAGGAAAACCACCTACCTATACACCTACCGATATATCGAAAACTGAGAATCGTCCCCCCTTCCTTCATCCCCACTGGTATTTTTTACAACTGGGATTTTTTTAAAGTTGTTCTACATGTCCCCTGTGGTGGCAAGTGGGATAACTTCTTAATTTTTCTTTTTAACAAACGGCAATGACCCGTTTCGACATATAAGCCAAAACCTTTACAAATTGGGCTGTTTCAGTACGTTTCATATTATTATTTACGTAAGAAACGGTATTACGTAGTTTATATATCTTTTTAGATTTATTGCTAGTCGCAGTACTGATTTTTTAGTATTTTTAGGCGAATCGTTGAATGTTACGCATTTTTCAATGTTGTTTTGTATTTTGATGAATGAGTACAAATATTAGGAACTTGTCAGGAATTTAGTATGATGATTTATAGGAATTCTTTATAAGCGAAATTAAAAGCGCGCACTTTTCACCGTTAGCGAAATTGAACTTTATTGCTTGAAAAACTTGAAATAAAACGACATAAAATCGAAAAGCAACATAATTGTTGTTTTTCTATAAAGCCCGTCATACACGTACCTATATTATATATTAATATAAATCATAGCAAGGCGTATTACGATATATTATCTTTACAAATATTCGACTGACCGCACACGCAGTTATAATATATATTTCTATGACGTCACCAACTCACAGCGTAACATATTAATATATTATTGCATATTAATATAAACTACGGTTTCAATGAAATGAAGGCTAAATTTATATTATAGCATCGTCTCCGTGTGTGGTAGTTTGCTATATATATTATAGGAAGGTATATTTATCTGTATATATAATATTATAGCTACGTGTATGACGGGCTTCATTCGTGAAACCATCGTGAAATGGCGATGATATTGAAATATGATTCACTTCGATTTACTTCGGCTGGTTTGATGGAAAGTCAACATTATCGATATAAATATACAACGAGTTACGAAAAGATGTAATAGTACTTAAGGGGGTACCCGTCAACCTAAACTACTTGTAAAAGAAAGAATTGAGAAAATCGCAAAGAAAATTGGACTTCCCATATAAATTTGCCGATCAGTTGATCAGTTTTGTATGGGAAGGCGAAATTTTTATATCAGTCTTTTTTATCTTTTTGCAAAACATTGTATAGGTAAAATTGAAGTGTTAAGGTTTGGTCGAAAACGGGTTAAAAGCAATATTAAAGGAGTTATTAAAACATTTTTGAAGCGTTTATGAAAGTTACTCGTTTTGTTTTCGTGTGATTGTTATTTGTTGAGCTTTTTGAATATTACAAAAGCAATATGTCTGACAATAATTTGAGGTTTGGTGTATATCATTTGCTGGGTTGGTCGGAGGTGAAATATTATATTGGCAAATTGGCTAGTTCATCAAGTGCCCGTGCTTTTGACTGTTAATATTGTAAAACGCAGAATATGCAACGAGTTAAAAAAAGGTGTAGTAGTACTTCCTTACTGAGTGCACTAACCCATCACACTGAACAACTTTCAAAAGGAAGAATTGCGAAATTCGGAAAAAAATGTTTTTCTTCAACTTTCAACTTCCCATACAGAACGGCTCAGCTTATCAAAATTGGTATGGAAAGTCGACAATTCTTTCTTTCGCAAATAGTTCAGTACCACCATAAGGTGGTTGGGCGGACATTATTTCCCATACAAACTGAGGAACTAATGACGATGATAGACGATATCTATATTTTTTTTTATTAATGTTTTATTATAAGTAACAACTAATTATAGTGTCGTTTATCTATTTATACAAAAAAAATACATTTTAAATCAGCAAAAAGGTATATAAATTATTTCCTTAAAAATTCCATAATTCTTTTTTAAAACGTATTTTCTGTATTATAACTAGATAATCGCCACTGGTATAATCAGTTGGTTACTGAAAATAAAACACTAATAAAGAAATTATATCTCAATCATCGTCATTGGTTCCTCAAAGTTTGTATGGGAAATGATGTCGGCCCATCCACCTCTTAAAGATGCACCCCTTAGGTAAGTGTTACAGCACATTTTTGTAACACGTTACATATTATTAAGCCAGGCCATATCATGAAGTGGCCAATTCTACGTCTTGACTGACATAATATAAGTATAAATAATATTATGTTACATACAGTCCAGCCACAGCTTAGTTTCTGAACAAAAAATCTTATAAAATGCAAAATAAATTTACCAGGTTGTATATAATATTTTCATTTCCGACCAGTGTAAATAGTTAGGTAAGTAAAGTCTTGCCACAAAAAAAATCAATAAGTATAAAAAATACCTCTTATTTGTTAATTTTATTTTAATTAAGTAGTTATTTTATTGCAGTATTCTTTTTTGTGGCAAGACCAGACGTCCATTGGCCA
This sequence comes from Hemistola chrysoprasaria, assembly GCA_947063395.1. Taxonomy (NCBI): domain Eukaryota; kingdom Metazoa; phylum Arthropoda; class Insecta; order Lepidoptera; family Geometridae; genus Hemistola; species Hemistola chrysoprasaria. The sequence continues at coordinate 4,433,396 of OX346731.1, read as the reverse complement.
TAATGTATGTTTCTTCCTATTTCAATTGCTAGATGTGACTTTTACTATATTCCCTATTCATTGAACTACTAGGCTTAGTCTTCAATACATTGCTTTGTCAATTATTATTATATTATTAAGCAGTACCTAAGGTACTGAACGAGAGAATATTCTTAAAAACATTTGTAGCTAAGCGTTTTGTGTATATACTGCCTTTTACCATTTGCAATTAACATATAGTCACGCCTTGTTCCCGTTGGGGTAGGCAGAGACTATTTCTTTCTACTTGCTAAAATTCTGACATTCAACTTTCGATTCTTCCACTATCATCACATTCTTCATACATGCTAGTCAGCTGGTACTTTGGACCTGGCCTTTCTTGATAATATCAACTTGTTCATGAAAAGTACGCCTAGGTCTACCCCTACCGACTTGACTATTCACACTCGCCATATATGCCATTTACTTTTATCATTTATCACATACTTTTTGTGTATGATTGTATTATTGCAGGTACAGTCAGCTTCAGATAGATGAAGTATAAAGTAGTGAAATCAAATAGGTGAATCATCTGATGAATGTTTGTTAATTGGTGTGGGTCGGTTCCGAAGTACGTTTTCCGAACATATTTCCAAAGGTTTTTTATCTTATTCAGCCTGTACTGTCCCACTGCAGGGTCAAGGCCTCCCGTCTCTTTTTCCATTATTTTCTCTGTGCAGCTATTTGGGGCCAATCCTTCAGGTAGGTGTCCAAAGGTTTACTTTTACGAAAAATATCGCATCGAAAGTTTCTTTGAATAATTTTACAACAAATGTTTTCAGCAGCGAATTGATGCACTTTCGAGCCTACTTTAAACTTTCGAACTTTCCGTGGTTGCCGTAAGAGCCGGCTAAGGGTTATGAGATCCAGAGGACGGGGAGCAGCGTCCTCTGCGTAAAACCATCAAACTGCGCTCGACAACCCGCCTGCCAAGCGTGGACGCTTATGTTCAGCAGAGGACTTCCAACAGCTGGATGATGATGATGAAACTTTCGAAAATAATATTATTCGGAATCGTTTAGCTCACCCCATTTTTGTTGTGGTAGGTGCCGGTAGTCTCGAAGATAAGAAACATTCGTTAGGTCATGTCTGAATAAGAGTTTTGTGATTGCCTAAATTAATAAATGAGTACAGATAATTTTTGATTTGATTATAAATGCTTCGATAATATGAAGCTGACTGTACAGATTGTCGACGATCTCTATGATTGTAACCAAAAATGGAACTAGGTATACATATCCAGTCATACTGTCACTTTCGAACGTTAATTTCGACCGTCGAATGTTAAATCTGATCGTCGAAAGTAAATTTCGAACGTTGAACTTTAAACCGTCGAACGCAAATTTAGATATTCGTCGGATTTATGACATATTATTTACATACCCATATGTACTGTCAGATTTCATAAAGTTCATATCTACTTTCGCGTCTTTCCTTGTATGAATGTAAAGTGCTATGTGTGATAACATTATTTTAGAGGCTTCTTGTATTGTAGCAAATTAATTCATTGTTGTACTTATTTTTTATACGAACTATATTGATAAACGTTGCATTTTTAGTAGAAAATAAATTATGTTTCGAAAATGAACTAGTTTATTATTTTTACACTGACTTTGTTCTGTGCTCTACCCTTTAAGTTCCTTTGTTCTGCGCTATTCCTCTCTGTTCTGTGCGCTATTCTGTGTTCTGCGCCCTATAAGATGATCTGTGGTTTTAGTGAACGTCGATCATTCTATGGCGTACATTACACGATAGGTTTTGCTATCAGTCTGCCACAGTCACGATGATGATTGATGGATGGCAATACGAGTAATACTATTCCAAATGAAATAAATAAATAAATAACAACTATTTAATTTTTGTTGCACTAAAATTTGTGCACTAATGTAAGGGGTGGCATAACATCTCGCCACCCAAGTCAACCTCACCTGCACGTGGTGCACCCTGCTGTCAAACGAACGAGGCTCTGACGACTCCAAGCCAAGCCAAGGTTGCCGTGCCGAGGGCTGCGTGACTAGGGGCGAGTCTAGTCGCAAGCGTGCCAAACTGTCCTGGGACTTGGCGAACCCAGAAATAGGCTAGCCTTACCCATGCACGCCGGGCTCTGCATGGGTGGACAGTTATTTCCCTTTCTTCTCGTGGGAATGCAATGGTAAATAAATATTTTAACCTAAATGGCGGCGATGTGGTTCGCAACCCGTCACGTCTCTTTTCACGAGGGGGCGAAAAGTGGGCTATGGATAGCCACTTTGCTACGTTGAATGTGAGGGGAGGCATGAATGACAAAATTGAGGAAGTATGCGAGATGATGAATGAAAGACGGATTGATGTTCTATGTGTGAATGAAACAAAGCGGAAAGGATGCGACACCACCACTCGGCCACATGGCTCGTACACGGTTCCCTATTCATTCGCATACTATTATTAGCCATAATTTTACAACTCATAAAATTTTAAGCCATAATATATGTAATAGCTAATGATCACCAGTCATAACGTCAATACTCCTATTATAACTTTTTATAGTTTTAATTGTCCTAACATTTGAAACCTATATTATTATATGTCCTAACCATTGATAACCATATTATTTTATGCCATAATCCTAACATGTCCTAACTATTGATATCACTAAAATTATGTGCCATAATCATATATTGCTCGAAAGTTAACTTTGTCATAATATAAATAAAACCTAACCTAACCTAATCAATAGAATTTTGAATGTTCTTAACTCATTAACGTAGTAAACATCTTTTCTATGTAGCAAACTGTTGATATATCACATTGCTATAAAAAAATATTATAGTAAGGCGCTATTACTGATTATGAATAAAAATGAAGGTAGTTTCATTATTATTATAAAATATTTGGAACAAAGTGCTTAAACGGATTTTGAAATTATAATTACAATGGAAAACGAGTGCAAAATATTTACAACAGAAAGAGGAGCCAACAAATTAAATATCAGTGGATTTATCAGTAGATTATATTATCAGTATATTATAACATTGTACCAAAAATACTCTTCTAGAAAAAGTGATTGGAATAAAATTTGAATTTGTAAACATACTTAATAAGCAATATTCAGGACAACACTACAATATACCTCACTTGCAAAAATACGTACCATACCGATTATATACAATAACAATTATGAATAATGAAAATTAGGACATACACCATTATTAAATATAAAATTATACATAGCAACCATTATGACAACTAAAAATAGGAATAAAAACTATTATACACAAAAATATTATAGCAATTAAATTTTAGGACAATTTATCAGTATTACTACAAAAAAATATGTATTTCCGATATTATGACTAAAGGAGGTTATGACAAATGATGTATGCGGAAAAACTTTATGACAAAAGACATTATGCGAATCAATAGGACACCCTCGTACACAGCCTACTGGTCAGGAGTACCTGAAACCAGTAGAGGCTGTCAGGGCGTGGGTGTTGTACTTTCTGCGAGAATGAATGAGTGTGTGACTGACTTTGAATGTGTGAGCCCAAGACTCCTTTGGGTGAGGTTGAAAGTTGGCCTTACCCGCATCTTTTTATTGGGGGTTTACGCCCCGACAGATGCAGGGCCAAACTGTCCCTCGAGAGCCCAACAGATGAGGCAGGAGTTTTGGGATAGCGTGAAAGAGATTTTGAATAAATGAAAACAAAATGAAAGAATAATATAATGTTAGGGGATTTTAATGGTTTGGTAGGAGTGAAACGGGATGGATATGAGAATGTGTTAGGAAAGTTTGGGGATGACCGAGTGAATATGAACGGTGAGAAATTGCTTGAAGTATGCATGGAGTGGAACCTTTTGGTTACAAACACAATGTTTGAACACAAAAAGGTCCACATGTTTACGAGAGAAGAAGGAAGCCAGAGAAGTATGATTGATTTTGTTATTGTGGATGAAAGATTGAGAAAGAATGTCCTAGACACTCGGGCCTATCGCGGTGCTGGAATTTATACAGACCACTTCTTGGTTATGAGCCGAAGACTTCCAGAACAACATTAAGTTCTTCTGGAAGTCTGTAAGATCAGCTAGAGGAAAAATTACGACCTCACAGCTGAACAAAATCAGAAACCAGGATGGTAGTATTCTGAATGGAGAGGAAAGCGTGCTAAAGAGATGGAAGGAATATTTTGAGAGTTTATTTGAAAAGGAGAATACGCAAGTGCAAACCCCATCCAGGGAAATAAATGAAAGTGATGATGAAAGTGATATTAGCATGACAGAGATTGTGGAAGCGCTAAAAAGTATGAAAACGGGTAAGGCAGCAGGGTATGATAGAGTTTCTGCCGAGATGCTTAAAGCTGGACAGGGAGTGGTAGCTAGTCAGCTGTACCGCCTTTTCAACCTTTGCTAGAGGAGCGGCAGAGTACCAGGAGACTGGTGCAAGGCCGTTATCGTACCGTTGTATAAAGGAAAAGGGTCACAGCATGACTGTAAAAACTACCGAGGCATTAGCTTATTAAGCATTGTTGGCAAATTGTATGCAAAGATTTTGATAAAAAGAGTGATGAATGAAACTGAAGATAAGATTTGGGATGTGCAAGCGGGATTTAGGAAAGGAATGGGATGCATGGATCAGATCTTTTCCTTACGAAGCATAGCCGAAAAATTCTTGGCTCATAGCCAAAAGGTCTATTGCGCATTCGTGGATTTGGAAAAGGCTTACGACAGAGTGGCGAGGAATGAACTGTGGTCAACATTGCCTCTGTATGGAGTGAGCGGCAACTCGATACGAGCACTGAAATCACTCTACGAGGGTTCCAGTGCTTGTGTCAGGGTAGACGGAGCTTACACAGACTGGTTTAACATCGAAAAAGGTGTCAGACAAGGATGTGTAGCTTCACCGTGGCTGTTCAACGTATTCATATACAATTGTCTGAAAGATTTGAAAGAAAGTACGTACGGGTTACGAATGAATGGGTTGACCGTCAAATGCCTCCTATACGCTGATGATCAGGTCATATTGGCATCGTCGGGGAAGGAGTTGCAAGCGATGGTTGATATAACGAATGCTGCTTTAACAAGCAAAGGAATGAAAGTGAATGTGAGCAAGACGAAAGTTATGGTTTTTGAAAGAGAAGAGAGTATGACAGTTTGTAATATTCTGATTGGTGTTGAAAAAGTGGAACAAGTGAAAGAGTTTGTATATTTGGGTTCTAAGTTTACAAGGGATGGAAAGTATGACTGTGATATTGAACGAAGAGTTTTGGCAGTAAATCAAGTGAATGGGGCATTGCATACCTTTATGAACAGTCAGAAAGTGTAAAAAGGCACGACTGGCTGTCCATAGAGGGGTACTGATCCCTGCACTTACGTATGGTAGTGAATGTTGGGTCTGGCAGAAGAAGCATGAAAGTAAGATTAATGCTGTGGAGATGAGAAGCCTGCGAAGCATGACTGGAGTGACCTTGATGGACAAAATGAGGAATAGTGCGATAAGGGAACGCTGTGGCGTGGTAGAAGATGTAGTGACAAAGATAGAGAAAGGAATGCTGAGGTGGTTCGGACATGTGGAGAGGATGGATGAAAGGAGATTAACAAAAGAGATTTTTAAGGCTGGTGTGAATGGTCAAGTCGGTAGCGGTCGACCTAGGCGTACTTTTCATGAACAAGTTGACGTTGTTCTTAGGAAAGGCCAAGTCAAAAGTACCTACAACCGACGAGCATGTATGAAAAATGTCATGAAAGTGAACGAAGCGAAAGTTGTATGTCAGGATCGTAGCAAGTGGAGGGAAATAGTCTCTGCCTATCCCACCGGGAACAAGGCGTGACTGTATGTAATGTATGTATGTATGTAAAATTTAAATAAGCACGTGACCTTCACTTAGTTTTGAATAGTTTATATGTAGTTTAATAGTTAATTATCATAATAGAGGTATGGTATTTTACATTTATATAAACTAGATTTTACATTTATTTTTGGAAGCATTGCTCTGCACACTTTATGTAAAGTTTTCACCACATTGTTGTAAAGCTCGTCATGACTGATTTGGCTAGTTTGAATTGCATTATGACTTTATCTAGGGGGTATCCAGGGGGGGGCGCGATGCCTGTGTGACGCGGGGTGGCGAGGCCCAATGAAATCGTTTCATTTCAACTAATCGCTCCCTGAGTGACTACTAATCTGGTGACCATCGCGTGTGATTTGGCTTATTTTTGAAATAAAATACAGCTACATGTGGATTTGAACGCCAAGCGATTACAGCATTTCGTCTCTTTCTATTGCACTACTAAGTACATTTGATGAAAGAGTGCTATTACTTAGAAAACGTTCAATTCAATGCTCGCTCTCCAGGCTTGATAATTGCTCCGAGACGAACTGATAAACTCAAAGAAGTTTTTAAAGTCTTTGGATGAACTCTATAAAGCCGGGTCTACAGCTAAATGTTAGTAACAAAACGTTGTTATCTAACCGTGTTATACAACACGGGCAGATATAATGATATAACAGATATAGCCACGGCGAGATTAGTGTAGGTACTTTGCATATTTCCATAGCTTGATGTCTTATGGGATTCTGTTGTGGGGGTCAGCAGCAGATATAGAAACTATCTTTATACTACAAAAACATGCGATTCGTGCCCTCTATGAGATGCGTCCACGCGAATCCCTGAGGGAATTATTTAAAGATATAAACATACTGACCCTACCATCCTTATACATTTATGAGAACATCATGTACCTATGTGCGTAAAAATTTACATAAATTCAAATTAAATAGTGACCTTCATAATTTTAATACTAGGAATAAAGACAAGATAGCTGCACCTAGCTTTAGATTATCTAAAACAAATAAAAAGACATTCTTAGGAAATTGTGTACGTTTCTATAATAAAATCCCAAAAGAGATAACTGGGCTCTCAGAGGGTAAATTCAAAACCTATATAAAATCTACTTTACTAAAGAAGGCTTATTATAAAGTCAACCAGTACATAGAGGACAAAGATGCCCTTCACCTTCAAAGAAAACGAATGTAACCAAACCAAATATTGTAAAACTACCTGTTGAAAAAATTAAGCCCTACAAGTTTCTTTTGCGTTCTTCTTGTAGAGGTATCTTTCCGAACGCACGGTAGACTCAGTACTGTTTATCTTTATTGACGTGCAAAAGTGTCAGATTATGACCTATTTGAATAAATCTGTTTGAGTTTGTGTGTTATATAACAACTCGTCCACAGCGACTTGACATCGAAAATGTTTTTGTTAGCAATTATCATTTTCTAAAATAAGCTTCGTACTAAATCCATTGATTCCGACACAATATGCTACAGTCTCTAAATAATAGAAAATTGCAAAATATTGTATGCTACAAAAGGAGATTATGATTTTCAAATATCCAGCAGAGATGTTGACGGCACGAGCGCTAACAAAAAATGAACTACGAACCCTCCCCCCCCCCGCAGGCGAAATCGGGTGATGTTTATCATCCGCGACGGATAACGTGTTAGCGTGCTATAAAACAATATTTTGTTATATAACACCAAAGCCACGCCCACTTTTTATGTTATTGTGTTAGGTAACACAAAAACATGCCGCTGCGGACCCGGCTTAACTTGCACAGAACAGTAATAACTCTAACCCCGGTCACTCACATGCGTAAAAATATTCGTACATTGTACGAATGTTTGCACGCATGTGAGGGCCGTCAGATATACTATTCGCAAACTCAGCGGATATGCGAATGGGTTCGCAAATGCAAATGGGTTTTTGTAGTGGTAGGCCTCTTTAGCAGGGGGCCGCCTGGGGAAGTACCACACCTTTGCCAGTTATTCATCCGCCAAGCAGTAATGTGCAAACATTACTGTGTTCCGGTATGAAGGGCAATGTTACCAGCGAAATTACTGGGCATGATGAGATTCAACAACTCATATCTCAGGGTGACAGGCGCAGTGCAGTGCCGCGCAGAATTTTGAAACACTGGGTGGCACTGTGTCTGATATGGGCAATCATGATGCTTACCATCAGGCACCTGATTAGCTCGTCTTGTCACTCACTGTCATAAAAAAAAAAAAAAAAAAAAAAAAAAAAACTTTTATGGAAACCCGTTTGCATTTCATAGATAGATAAACACTTTATTGGTACAACACAAACAAGAAGATCTAAAAACTAATAACTAGTGTAACAATGGGCGGTCTTATCGCTAAGATATATAAAGTACTCTGTGAGCACAACTGGTTGCACGAATGTGTAGGAGACTACGCGAAGGTTCGAGGTTCGCGCCCTTTGATGTGCGTCAAAAAACCGACACAACTTGGAAAACCACGAATGCAGCGAAAACTTTGCATAGTTATTTGCGAATGTCGTCCCACACTTGTGGGTTCGCGTATTCGTACGCATGTGAGTGCCCGGCATAACCTCCGTGAAAAAGAAAAAAAACTATACCATCTATACTCTATTAATTATTATCTTCAGTCAGTTGTCAGTCATTTTAGAAAATGGCGGTTGTTGTCTCCATGAAATTAATTTTGCGTTTTAGCTCTTTTAGCTGACTTATAAGATTTCGAAGTGATTAGAATGTGATTACAACGTTCAATAATTACTATATACTACAATTTGTCAAGATTTTGGTAAAACAAGTGTTAGTTATCTGCTAAACGAGGCTCTGCGGAGAGCGGCTTGCGCCGCGTTTTATTTTGTGTATAATCGCGTGTTATGTGATGAATTTGTTTAGATAACCTTAACATTTTGTGTTGTAAAAGGGTGTTAATTGTTTAGAGTTTATTGCGAACATGATAAGAAAGTGTAATTGATAAAGCGTCAAAATGGGTGACACAGAAGAATTCAATACACTCGCGTTTGAAAAAAAGTTATTGCAGTTAAAAGATACGCAAGAGAGCATCCAAGCGTTATCATCTTGGTGTATGAAGCATCGGTCTCATCATAAAAAGATCGTCTCGAGCTGGCTGAATGTGTTGAAACGAGTAAAGATTGAGCAAAGATTGGTCCTTTTTTATCTAGCAAATGATGTTATTCAGTACAGTAAAAGGAAGAACTATGAGTTTGTGGAGAGCTGGGGATTGAATCTGCAAAAGGCTACACCTTTGGTCAGGTCAGTAACCCCTAAAACAATAACAAATATAAAATTTTATGCTGTAAATTATAGGTACGAAACATGACACTTCATAAGCCCTTTCAACAAATTCGCTTTCAGCATCTGTATGTTTATCCACTAACTCCTCCTAGTAAACTATGCATGGAATTTGATGCAGTTTACATCATTGCATGGAGTAATTTAAGAGAAAGGTTTACTTAATATCTTTTGTACAAAATTGGGTGATATATGTCAAGGAATGTTGAAAAATCAATCTGACTGGGAGTTTTATTGACATAAACCAATGTATAAACAATGTGTTATGGAATTATTCCTCTTAAAAATCATCTCTTTAACTTGCTTCTCTATATTTTGCTATCCATGCAGTCAGCGCAGGTCGCTACTAAATAATCCTACTAAATATTAGTATAAATGTGAAAGTTTGTGAGGATATTTGTTATTCTTCCACACCAAAACTTCTGAACGGATTGGCCTGAATTCAGGTATGAAGGTAGCATTGAATAACACTTACACATACTTTTAACCTGATATTCCCACGGTAACAATTTCTACATGAGTGAAACCATGGGGCACAGCTATTTATTTATGCTTTTTTATTTATTTATGCTTATTTAGCTTATTAATTTATGTTTAAAATTAAATAACCAGTTTCAGTAAAAATTTAAATGTGCCGTTTTTATTTTGACAATAGTTACGTTTTTGCCATTTACAGGGATGAGAAGGTGAGACCAAAAATCCTGCGTATTCTGAAGATATGGGAGCAAAGGTCTGTGTATGACGATGAATTCCTATCTGATCTCACCGGCTTACTCAGTGCCGGGGCTGTGAAAAAGACTGATGACGATCCATTGGATTTTCAAGTAAGAAAATCAATAAAAAAATTATATATACCTAATTTTATGTTTTTAAATTCATACTTACTCTTAATTTTTAAAATAAAAGGAATATAACTCTAGCTATCCCCACCTCGGAGCCATAGTGTTTGCAAGCTCTACTGCCAATCATGAGGTCCTGGGTTCGACCCCCAGATTTGACAGTGTTAATTTTCAATTGACAATTTTCTCAATGACAGGCTGGAGTCTGGAACTGTGGCTGGTAAATGGCAATAGGCTTAGCCCTCTATTACATGGAACCAACATAAAACTGGTGAAGTGTAGGTATGCCACCTAATATGGGTTATGTATTAAATACTTTACTCAAGCACCTATCTGTTTATTTTCAGCCTCAGCAACTAGTTAATAAAATCAAGCAATGTCAAGTGCTGGAACAGGATACAGATCAAAAGCTCACTCAGCTACATGAGAACCCCATGGAGCTCAATGATACTGAAACACTGGGGATTAATCTCAAAGGTAATAATTTAAAATGTAGACAAAAGAATAGTACCCCACCCTCTCTACCCATGGTTGCTGTAAGAGCTGGCTAAGCGTTATCAGTTCCAAAGGATCGCTAGAAGCATTCTTTGTGTTAAAACCATCGAATTTCTGCCAGCCAAGACAAATATTGGCAAACAAATATACTATACCTCCATAAACCTATGTTTGGCAGTGCCAAACATAGGTTTTACTTTGGCTTACTATGGCTGAGATGATGATGATATTTGACACTAACTTTGGAAAAAAAAACTTCTTTATTTTTAAATGCAATATGACGTGCGTCAAAACACACCCTATGTGTTTCGGGATGGGCAAAGTACCCGGCATATAGTCAGTACTCACCATCCTGATTATTTCATTCAGAGAGTTAATTTTGGCATGACAATTTGGAGGCAATTTGCACAGTCAAAATTTCAGAGGCACGCTATTTACATTCATTTGCCTAACCAGTATAGTCAAACTCTTCTTTTTTGGGAATGATTGGGACCTTGGTATAGAATAGATGTGCTATTTCCTTTCTACAATGCATGACTGTGTAAGGAATTTTAGGGCTGTGACAATAATCAAGTGTTTTTGACATGTATATATATTATTTTTTATGATAGAAGGTTTTTTTGCCATTTCAATACATAATGTATCAGTTATCCACTCAAAGTTGGCATATTTTAAAATGGTTCTCAATAATTTGAAACCTAACTAAGCTTATATATTACAGAGAGATGTCTTAAAGAAGATGTAGAAAAGGAACTAAACGAAGGTGTAGCCTGTGTAGAGAGGTACACGCAAGCACTGCAAAGGGAAATAGTTGCACGGGAAGCTTTATTGGCATTACTTACATCTGCCAATCAGTACTATTCCACCCAGAGGGGTGAAGTTAAAGTGGTTGCTTATGTGAGTATCTAATCATACCTAAACATTGGGTTTAGCTATGTTCGGCTTGTGACCCTTTTGAAGAGGGTTTGGTGGATGGTTGTCGCTCGGCTTGCGTGCTTGTTTGTCGAGCTATTAAGAAACAAATTTTCTGTGATATTTGTAACGATCATTTATTTATAAACTATCTATTATCCATATCACACATATTTTTGGGTTTATTGATGTGAAATAAAATAAAGAACAAGGATTTCATATAATAATAACATAGAAAATAATTATTATACTTATTGACACACTAAAAGTAGTGTGACGATTTAATACTCAGTAACACAGTGTTTTCTAAACTGATTTATTTAAATAATTATTAACCGAAATATGTATATGGACGAGTGAGAACCCTGGCGCTCGGCGCCAAACCGGTATCGAGTAAGTAGTGCTCGGCGGAATATGAACGCTTGCGTCATACGATAAGGTTCAATTTCGTGTGCCAGCAGAATGGGTAGGTATATTCTTACACCTAAACGGGTATTTTGGTCGAGAGTGAAGTGTGTACGTTAGTACTATTATTTATTCTGTGCAATGGGTCATTAGTAAATAAACTCCCTCAGGCATACAAAAACTTCGGATCCCGCGTGCGAACACTAAAGCGTAAGCTCGACGATCTAATAACGACGTTACCGAACGCGGCGCCTTCGCCCCCCGCGAGAGATGAGGACGTGCCTTCACCGGGACCTGACGAGGACTTGGAGCTACCCATACCTGATGATGGAGAGGATAGTGAGTTATTATTATATTAATTTATTACAGAGGATAGTAGAACCACGATAGCTTATTTGGTTAGAGCAACGGAGCTAGGAGGTCGTTGGTTAAAATCCCGCTTATGGGTGTAAAGTGTAATTTATCCCTAATACACATTATATTAAAAAAATATTTACACACAAACCCCTCCACTAGGATACCATGTGTCTCCAGCGGCATGGACAATAACAGAATACAATAGCACACTACACACATCCCACTACCCTAGAACAATTACTTACCTCGGCTGAGATTTAAACCCAAGACTTCTTGCTTGGCAAAAGCCGTCATATTCAAGCGCAGAAAGATTTATTTAAATTGGTTACAATCTACTTTTGCACGTCAATAAAGATAAACAGTAATGAGTCTACCGTGCGTTCAGAAAGATATACCTCTACAAGAATGCACAAGAAACTTGTAGGGCTTAATTTTTTCAACCGATACAAACATAGGTACATACAGTCACGCCTTATTCCCGATGGGGTAGGCAGAGAATATTTCCCTCCACTTGCTACGATCCTGACATACAACTTTCGCTTTGTTCACTTTCATGACATTTTTTTTCATTTCAACTGACTGTTTGGTTTGGTTACAATCTGTCACAAGTATGAGTCCCACAGTGGAAAGTTGCGCATGCTAGCCCGCCAGGGCATGGAAATAAAATTTTGGATATAAAATTGATATAAATATATAAATTATTTTGTTCCAGTTGCATACAATATAGATCGTACATTCAGTACATCGTTGGCAGCAGATGGTTCGCTATATAACCTCGGTCTATCGTCCTTTCTTTCGACTGACAACCCTATGGCACTCTTTGAAAACAATGATGTTAACAATAGTAAGTATTCCATTAATCATAATGATTGAATTTAGGAAGCGGAGTGGCTTACTAACATAAATTGTCGGGCTCATTAGAAAAACTGTAAGGTAATGAACTGTTTTATTGACCAAGAAATCAAACAGGATCAGAATCCAAAGAAGCTGGGCCCAGAAAAACTTACACTGTCTATCCTATATTGCCACGTAGAGAAAGTTATTCGCAATAATATTCACAAACATAGTATCCCTCTTCGTATCGCTGATTATAATTTATAATTTGATTTGAATAAAGTTAAATACTAAGTATTTTTTAAAGGCGACTCGTGTTCCAATTATACTAGATCATTTGCTTAATTTATTATAATCAATGGCGATACTATTTATACACATTTTAAAATCTTGTTATTAGGCCTATCAAATAAAATCAAAATTATAATGTAACCAACTACTCCTTTGACAAATGAATGTTATTGAAGAATGTAATGATTTATAATGTAATACAGTTTTGATCAAATCCTTTGATACTTTTCATAATTTTATGGTATTCGGTAATTTCGAAGACAATGCATATATAAATTTATTTCGTGTAACGGCTTTTTTTTATTAAATTTTATTCTTGGGTAAGGAATTGCTCACCAAGCGAAGCGATTTGCTTTATAAAAACTTACATTATTGATTATTTGAAAAAATAATATATAAGTATAAACTCTGAAAGTGGAAAGTATACTCAGTAGCTTGTATTTATTTCAGCAAATAAAATAGAAGTAATAAATACAAGGCCAAGCGAAAAGCAAGATTTTAACGTTCTAAATGACTTTTTGAAAAACTTGACCGGTGATAGTAATCCGGCAACTTCCGACAATAATTCCGGTAAGTGCGTTTTGCCGGAAAATGTATCTCCGTTCTTCGTAGCTTGGCTATGTTTCTACCTTTAGAAAATAGTTTTTAGATTGTGTTGATATGCTTCACTTTTTCGTTTTATTTTGTAGCTACCAATTTATATATTATTTTTATAGTTTTTTTATAGCAGAACCCTGGATGTACATGTTGGAATTGTTTTATAACTTTTTTCTTTAGCTTAATTACTCATTATACCATAAATGGATTCGTTTAAGGCTTAAGGTCTGCGCAGACAGAACGCAGGGTTGTCGCGTGTAGAGCCGGGAGTAAGACTGGACTAATTCCTTGTATTTGTATGGACTACGTCACTGTGTGGGTCGGGTGCTTTTCCTTGTACTCCCGAATCGCCACTTTTTCGGTCTGCGCTGACCTTTATTGCTCTTATGACAGTACTTATTCAAAATGTGCGCTTTTACTTTATTAGTTGGATACACACATTGTGCTTGTGTGCAACAAACAATCCAACCTAGAGACGACGCTTTCGCCCAGGTTATGCAGCGATGCGTATGTACTGCAAAGCAGCTAGCAAAACATTTAATTTCATTAAATTCATGTCCTTTACTTTCTTTTCCATTCCCAGGTTGTCTGTAAGAAATCGCTTGACGCGATAAGACCGCCGATTGTTTACCGTGTCTTTTGTAATTTTTTTTCTTTTATGGTATGCAATAAAGTATTATTCTATTCTATATATAACAATCGGAATAAAACGCTCGCTGATCGTCAACTCGTTTATAGTTTCTAGTTCTACTCGCTTCTCGCTCATAGCCGGCGGTGTATAAACTGCCTAAGATGCAATGCAAACAACCTACAATATGCCTAATATTTTCGTAGTGGCAAGTGGCACATTATCCCAAAAGTCTCAAGACGCTTTGCCGGGTTTGGATCTACTGACACCAGAAAGTACGGGGAATCCTGCGCCGCCCACATCATTCTATGGATCTATGGATCAGATTAATGGTAAATATTATAAATTAGCTTTAAAAACACGACTACAGAACCCGCCCCCTTATTACGGACGCAACAGAAGTGTGGAAAGCGTTTAAATTGCTAAATATCTGCTGTCAAACGGCATATAAAAAATGACGTTTGACAGCAAAATTTACTGCTGTTGTTACGCGATTGCATGTTCGTAATACCACCCCCGCCCCCTTATAAAGGACGCAACAGAAGTGTGGAAAGCGTTTAAATTGCTAAATGTCTGCTGTCAAACGTCATTTTTTGTATACCTTTTGACAGCAGACATTAAGCAATTAAACGCTTTCCACACTTCTGTTGCGTCCGTAATAAGGGGGCGGGTCTGTGTCAATGGCATCATAATTACGAATCTGTTGACAACTCAACAAAATTGGAATAGTTTAGACATGGTTGCTCATAACTGAATATGTACCCACAGCAACTAATACAGATGATACACTGCGTTTTTTTAATAATTGTGCTCCCGGTATCAGACCCTTTACTATATTATTATATCACTTCTTTCATGTTATGGATATCCTTAAAGTATTCATATTTATACAAGTACTGACCTGACTACCATGCATGATATATAATGTATAGCCATGAAGATAGAGAGAGTGAGCGAAAGAGGGAGAAAAGACCGAGCGAGAGAGGGAGAGATAGATAGGAAAGAGAGCGAGATAGAAAGGAGAGAAAGAGATGACAATTCAGTCAGTACGGACTAACCAAATACAGTACCAATATGGAATGAAAAATTTCACCCACGGGCGGGTTTCGAACCACGCACCCTCCGCACCATTCCGCGTGGTGGGCACTCTACCACTTGTGCTGCCGTGGAGTACTTTTTTCCTGTTCATATTCGTATTGTATTTGAGTAGACCGCTCAGTGTAAAAAAAATATAAACTACACAATACAGTTTATTTTTACGTCAAAACACAGACAAATACTATAAGTATGTATTATAATATTATGTATTACAAGAAACATTTTTTTTCTATTGTCCTATATGAAACTAGGAGCCCAACTACAATCTTCAGAACATTACAAAGTAGGCATGAGTACTCCTACAAGTGGTATGTACCGCATGCTTTGAACATTATTTTCATCATTAATTATTTTTAGTCAATACTCATTCATTGCCGTGTAATTTTAATATTAATATGTCATTAAATAACGGATATAAAACAAAGTTATTCAATAGTTTTGCATTTTAACTTAACATAACATTCAATCACGCCTTTTCCTTCGAGGTGAAGGCAGAGATGTACACAGGACTCAGTCCCATACTAGTTAAATTATTACATTGTGCATAGAGCTTAGTATTTAATTTTAATATAATTTTAATATAATTTTAAAAATTACTCTATTCATTAAATTATTAATTTAAGTAATTTGTAATCCCGCTTATAACATATATTTCGTTATTCGGCTAAAATCTGTGTTCGAGCACGGGATATGCTGAAAACCAGCGCTGCACATGGTCACCTTGTGTCCACTACAATAATTTAATAATTTTTTAAATAATTTTTTTGTTATCTGTTTGTATTCATTTACTTGTATTTTTACTATACTGGCAATAAATGTATCTTTATCTTTAAATAATGAACAGTTGTCCATCAAATCTGAGAAGCACCGTTTGACGTTTCATATTCAATAACTTTGCATAGGCGTAATTGACACAATTTCAAGTACCTTCGCCATGGACTATGGACTATGGAAGTGTGATTTCTCACAGCGGTCGCCATGGCAGACCATCTCATTCACAAACAACACTCAAGCGACACATTGCTATGCGAACGTACGTCGATTACAGATCTGTAATTAGTCCGTTTCTGTTGCTAAATTCACTGTTATCTTTAACTGATTAGCGGATGACATGAATGTAACCTTTTAATAAAACGTCAGTAATTACGAACTAGCGAACCAAATATTATTCTGTTTAATTAAATAATATAATAAATTCAAAACCGCAAAATATGTACAGAAACAAAATCTCAAAATTTGCTGCCAAATTTACCACAGAGCATAGATGAACATTTGTTTTGTACTTAAGCTCCACTATGGGATCGTTAAAATAGGAATCTACCTACCGCTCCGAATGAGCTCATAGCGTTAGATCTCACTCAAGTATTGTTTTAAGAATTTGGGCGCACTGTGAGACCATATAGTATCGTATAGTAGTTCTTTAATACGGGTGTAGATCACTACAAATTAAAATTAAATTCGTTCAAAAAAGGCAAAATAAAATTGTACTTCTTAGGTTTCATGCACTATAATAATTCATCCACATAATATGCAAGTCCTTATAGTACTAGACCAGTCACTAAATGTTTAAATGAACTACAAACTACAAATGTTTTAATTGTGTCTATTATTGTAGATGAACCAGACCAACAACCTTATCATCCTGAATCGGCGAATCCGTGGAGCACAAACAACTGGACTGTACCGGTAAGAATAAAACTCAAGAAATTGTCGTGTTTTTTAGCGTTGACAGTAAAAAAAAAAGAGAAGACGGGTAACGCAATTGCAAAGTTGGACCTACTCAAATGTATCTACGTGACACACTTAACTTCAATCGCGTAATTTTATCCGCTAAAGTTCACATTGACTCATCAAGTAGATTAAAAGATTATAAGTAGCGGACTAATATATAACTATAAAAAAGTAAACAAATTACAATTTCTGACATATTTTTGCATACATATCCAAACTATGTGTACCCAACTTACCTCTGATTTGGTAGTTCTTAACTTTCAATATTATTCAATCAATGCAATTCTATACTTTCTTCGATTTTACAGCTCGACATTTTACAGCTTTAGAGAGTTTAGTGCACATAAACCAAAATAAAATTCTTGTCAATTGTTATTTATAATCTATTTTGTGACGTGTAATTTTAATATTATTAATAAATGATTTTTACGATTACGGCAAGTACAGTTTGAAGAGGGTCGACAACTCAAACTCAAACAGATTTATTCAAATAGGTCATAATCTGACACTTTTGTACGTCAATGAAGATAAACAGTACAGAGTCTACCGTGCGTTCGGAAAGATACCTCTACAAGAAAAACGCACAAGAAACTTGTAGGGCTTAATTTTATCAACAGATAGTTTGGTTTGGTTACATTCGTTTTCTTTAAAGGTGCCGCGAGGCGGCTATGCAGAAGTTTCCAGGCATCTTTGTCCTCTATGTACTGGTTGACTTTATACTAAGCCTTCTTTAGTAAAGTAGATTTTATAACTAATTTCCAACGCCTGTGAACTTGGGTGGTGGACTTGATCATTGACTTGTATTCAACCGCACTTCGAACATGACGCTCGATGTTTTGTTAAATCACTATCATCAACCGGCAGACGTCCACTGCTGAACATAGGCCTCCCCCATAGGACGCCATAAACTATTCATGGAGGGATTTGCTGTAATTACCACGCTTGTGCGGCTTGGTGACCGCAGTAGTTGAAATCGCAGTGGCCGGAGAGCGCGGCTGCCCACTCTCCGAATATGTCGCTCTGCCGGATTTCACGGCTCCCACGGAATGAGAAAGGGGTGGCCCTATTATATAGCCGGGTACCACACGGCGAATGTTCTGTTTACTCATTGTAAATATTACGGCGAGCGCATCGAGCATCGAGCATTCGCAGGGACGATACATTACATGGAAATGCTTTTAGACCAATAACATACTTACACGAAATGCGGGTGTACCTATTAGACTGAGTCCTGGATACACCTCTGCTTATCCCTTCGGAGAAAAAGGCGTGATGGTAAGTGATGTTCAACTGCCGATCATCAGGTCCCGGGTTCGATCCCCAGGTCAGGCAAAGTGTTGGATATTTCCATTAGGATCTATCTCAATAACCACCTGGAGTCTGGAACTGTGCCCGGTAGATGGCAATAGGCTCGCTCTCTATTACATGGGACCAATAACATACTGACGAAATGTGGGTGTACCTACTATGGGACTGAGTCCTTGACACACCGACCTACCTCTTTGTAGAAAAAGGCGTGATGGTATTTGATGTTACACGGTCTCTACGCGCGTAGTTTCGAGTGATCGGCTGGCTCTAGTGGATTCGCGGTTCGCGGCTTACAGCAGGTTATATCGTTTCAGTGTGCAGTGCCCCCGCCCCCAGCCTTCCCCCCCGCGCTATCAGTAAGGTTCGACACGCCGGAGTCTCCCCCCCACGCCGCGTTACCTCCGCCCCGAGACCCGCTCGTGTATCCGCCGCCAGTGAGTGTTCTCTCTATGTTTTTCGAACTGTTTTTTCCACGTGCAAATGATGTGCCTGGTGGCTCGCGGTTACCGCCGCCTATGGATACCTGCAACACGAGGGGTATTGCCAGTATGTTGCCGACACTTCAAGTTTATTCACTCTCCTTTTGAAGAGTGAATAAACCATGTTGTACCGCGTTTTTTGTCAACCCTGGTTGGATATTTTGGTGACGTCATAGAAATATATATTATAGCTACGTGTGCGGTCAGTCGAATATTTGTAAAAAATATATCGTTATAACCCTTGTTATGCTTTTTTTAATTAAGGGGTTTTCTCGTCCATACAAAACGAAATTTCCCAAATATAGGGAAATATAGACTAATTTTCTATTAAATTGTTGGTGGCTTTAATTTGGCCATTATTTGCGCAAAAATATATTTGGTTTATAAAATTTGTATGGTTTATTTTTCATATTTACAAAAAAAAAAAAATAACCTCAAAATATTATTGTAACATTTTTTAAACGTGGAAAAACCATACAGTTTTCATCAACCAAAATATATTTTTTTCGCAAATAATGACCAGATTAAGAGCCAACCACAAACAATCGAGTGGAAAATTAGTCTCCATTTCTCCATATTTGGGGAATGTCATTTTGATTGGACGAGAAACTCCCTTTATATATATTATAGCTAGGTGTGTGACGGGCCTTATCAGTTGTTTTTGTTAAAGGATTTGGCGCCAGCAGTGGACGTGGACCACCGCGGCATCCTGCCCCCGCCCCCGCCGCCGCCTTCCTTACCGCTCTTGGGAAGTGAGTCCATTATAATACTGATTAATGCTAGTGTATACCATTGTATCGTCATCGATTATCAGCCCCAAATAACTACCACAGGAATAGGGTACCATAGACACACACACACACACCCACCCTCAAACATCCATACACACTCAGACAGGCACACACATTGAGATAGTGTTGTAACCATCATATGCAGTATAATTCATCACTGGCATAATAAAATTAATGTAGGTAATTTGTAATCCCGCTTATAACATATATTTCGTTACTCGTATAACATATGCTGAAAACTGAAAACCAGTGCTGCACGTGGTCACCTTGTTTGTGCAGCACAAAGCTGAGCATATCCCAGTTGCTAGTAATATAAATCTATTAAATTTTTTTGTAATCTGTATTCGTTTTCTTGTATTTTTTTCTATACTGGCAATAAATGTATCTTTATCTTTTATCTTTACTCTCTCGGCATTTAACTGTCTCTTGGACCACAACTACAGAATACTAAAGTATTAAAGAGACAGAAGGGATAAAACAATCAGTCAATTGGTTTTCTTTTTTTTTTTTTTTTTTATGACAGTGAGTGACAAGACGAGCTATTCAGGTGCCTGATGGTAAGCATCATGATTGCCCATATCAGACACAGTGCCACCCAGTGTTTCAAAATTCTGCGCGGCACTGCACTGCGCCTGTCACCCTGAGATATGAGTTGTTGAATCTCATCATGCCCAGTAATTTCGCTGGTAACATTGCCCTTCATACCGGAACACAGTAATGTTTGCACATTACTGCTTGGCGGATGAATAACTGGCAAAGGTGTGGTACTTCCCCAGGCGGCCCCCTGCTAAAGAGGCCTACCACTACAAACTATCTAGTGTAATTTGTTGAAGAGTTAAATTCTAATTTTTGTATTTGTTTGTGCCTTTCATATTAAAGTCGTGGCATCTCAAGAATCGGGTATGTTTAAAAAAAAATTGCTAATCGTAATTTTTAAAAGACTATTATTTTAAAAACTCTAAGTAATTTGTTAGAGTTCCGTACCTCAAAAGGAAAAAAAGGAACCCTTATAGGATAACTTTGATAACCGTCTGTCTGTCTGTCTAAACACTTTTTAACGGGATCAAGTTGAAATTGATATCAGCTACTCGAATCTGCGGTTCCTTGCGGCTGTGAAAAAATCATACTTCTAAGTTAACGCAATCAAAAGTTATGGCCATTTTACTGCATATTTCCATACTTTGCACAAGGGACTATAAGCTCTAGGTTATTTCTCCATGTTGTAGTTTACGACTAGATGGCGCTGTATGTTCTTAGTAGGCGGATTGTTTTTGGGATTGGAAGCGTTTTGTTCAGGTATCTAGGTATGGAAGCCTACACTTTTCATACAAACGTTTGCCTTAACAATTTATTTATCATTATTTCTACAATTTTAAGACCTGCCCAGACGATAAAGAATCTACGGTGTTCGTTTGTCACTATATTACGATAATGTTATATGTATATATTATATAATTTTTCGTTTGGACAGGATTTTAGACATTAGACCGATTTATAGAATTTAAACTTATTATAGGCTTATTATAAAGTCAACCAGTACATAGAGGACAAAGATGTCTGGAAACTTCTGCATAGCCGCCTCGCGGCACCTTCAAAGAAAACGAATGTAACCAAACCAAATATTGTAAAACTATCTGTTGAAAAATTAAGCCCTACAAGTTTCTTGTGCGTTCTTCTTGTAGAGGAAACGCACCGAGGCACGCACGGTAGACTCAGTACTGTTTATCTTTATTGACGTGCAAAAGTGTCAGATTATGACCTATTTGAATAAATCTGTTTGAGTTTGAGTTTGAGTTTGAAACCCATCCATTTATTAATTTTTTCCTAAACGAATTGTTATTAATTTTTTAATAATTAATATGTCCCCCTTATATCACATAAATTCGCATAATTTCTGTTCATTGAGACCTTAATATTACGTCCCGCAGTCAAAAGTGTTAAGGAGATCATTCTGACCCAGTAACCGTGTATAAATTATAATGTTTATAGGTATGAATGATAGTGAATGTTCCAGATTTAGAAGACGTCGATCATAGAATGCTTTCGCTCCCGGCCGTGTCTGCATCTACCCCAGATCTTAGCAGACCCCCACCATTGCACCAGAATCAAGGTATTATTAATATTTTCCACTTGACACATTGATGAACTCTTGTGGCAGCCCGTATGGATTATAACTCACTGCTTAAGCCCGCTGAATCAAGATTTTCCAGAATTTCCCAGGAGTGATGTGTGCGAATTGAGTATTTGAATTTTTTATTATTAATTCTTTGCATAAATGGAAAGATTAATATTCGAAAGAATTTCATCGTTCATTCGTAAGTAAGAAAACTATTTTTAGTTTATTTTTTATTCGCTGTAATTACAAAGTTATATAAAGTTAAAAAAACATTTTTGATCCAGTACCGAAAACTCGCCGATGGTACCCGAACGAGCTCGTGACCTGTAGTGACGTCACAATGTCGAAAAGTACATAATAAATAACTATAACATTACGTCACAAACATGGCGACCGATCGTGGCAATCTTATGTATATATTATAATGGAATCTTATCAATTTTGATTTGCTTATAATAAAATTTGTGATTTGCTTATAAAAAAAAATATATATTTAAAGTGATTTTTGAATCAGATGATACTTAATTTTCATTAAACTTAAAAAAATACGATATTTATTTTTTCAAAATATTTTTTTTTTTCAAAATACTCAATTGTTTGTCGACCCAGATTACAGCCCGCATTACAGAGGACGTTCATAGCCGTTTCCTCTTCTTCTGAATTCTGGCCGCTGCACAGGTTTTATATGAGTTTTATTTTGTACTGAGCCGAGGAGCTCCTCAGATATTTTATTATTGTATCCCTTGATGACGGCTTTGGAATGTTTGTCCCTCCACAGTGTGGAACCTAATTAGCTTTTCGTTTTGTTTCAGATGTAGACCATAGGAATCTAATATCGTTGACGCATCAACCGCCGTCAGTCGGTCCTCCCAGGACAATGAATTCCATCACACTTGATCAAGTAAGTATTCATTTTCAAATGTACGCATTTTTAACACCAATAGATAGCTGGACGGATCCTGAATATATTAATATTCTCATGTCATAAGTATAAAGAGTAACAAACATCCATCTATCTATTGTCACAAACTTTCCCATTTATAAATAATATAAAGTAGGATAGTAGGTTTCTTAATTGAGACATATGCATTTTTAAGCTTATTTTTGTTAAAGCTAAGAAAAAATATCCAACAGTGTAGTAAGTAGAGTATAAAAGTATAGTAGTCCATAATATGATACAGTACCATATGACTCTTGGATATTTGCCCTTTAGGCATAATATGGGTTAATCGTGATTCATCAGCCGGAAGACGTCCACTGCAGAACATAGTCCTCCCCCATAGAACGGCATAAACTATGGATATGGACACATTTAGCCTAGATCGTTGTGTTTTTAGAATACTTAGTGTCGAAGAGCGCTTCTGCACACTCTCCGAATATGTGTATATAATAGGGTCTCCGAATATAATAGGGTCTCACGGCTCCCACGGGATGAGAAAGGAATTGTGATTATAAATTAATAATAATAATAATATTATTTCAGGATTACAGAGTGCCCACAATGGTCCCGCCGGTGGCGCCTTCAGATATCGTCGAGAGCGTCGACATGGACTTGTCGGAGGATGAAGACCAACGTAATATTATCATCTATTTTATATTATAGGTCGACCACTAAACTGTGTCAAATAAATGAGTTTTAAAACTCATTATTTTTATTCCCGGGAAGTATTTATACGTACGTTTTGATACTTTGTTCTAATAAACACAACGCAATATCAGTATTTAATAATTATTTATTGATCATTTCAAAAATGCGGGTACATGTGAGCGAGAGGTTGAAATTGCTTAGCACCGCGCCTTAAGAACTAATAGTAACACCAACTAATAGTAATAGTTGACCTATTCCTTTCAGAAGGCATGTACAACCAACAAAACCAAGAGCACCCTCGACGACAAAGTTTCAACAACAACAAAGTACTCGTCGGGGGCGACAACGGCAAAACACACGACAAAACAACACCAATGAAGAAAGAACCTCAATCCGCCCCTGTCATATCCCAAATGGTCAATCCTTTCGACAATATGCCACCCAGTTTACAGCGGCTCACTTCTTATTCGGACTCGCCGGAAGATACCCAGGACAATTTCGATGAAGATCTGAGGAATCGAGGCCTTAAATCGCCAGAATACGAGAACGACTGGCAAAATCGTCCCAGACATTTTGTCAACCAGAGATTTCCGAGAAATTGGGCCCCAAGGACGTTTAGACCCCCGGGGTTTTCACCGCAACAGTTTTGGCCTAGAAACGGGCCCCGGCCGCCACGATGGGCGGGGCCTAGGCCTCAGAGGTTTTGGTGATTGTGTAGTGAAACAAACTCGTGAAATGTTCACTAAATTTAAATTTAATGTTTAGGTTTTGTCCGTGTTGGTTTGTTACAAAGACAATTCAGGGGCGATACAAAATGCAAGATAAAGTAATACTGAAAGGTATGGAATTTTAGGTATTTTATATTTTCTGACTATGCAAAACCCGTGGTTAAGGTGTAGTAATACCGGAAAGTATTTCAGCTTATGAACTTTTGGGATTCTGTGAATCTAAAATAAAAATTTTAGACAGAAGAAATTGCATATGTAATAAAATAATGGTTGGTCGCCTTTCAGTATCAAGATGCTTTACACTTTACAATAATTAATAATTTGAAAAATAAAGCAGTTTGTAATTGTTTATAATTCCTACAATAAATAACTAAATCGGGGACACCTACTCAATTGAAAAATAAGATGACTCATCACTCAGATGTAATGTATGAATTGTGTCTAAAACTCAACTTCTCCCCTTCGCTTTTGTGACCTAATGGAGGTCATTACCATAATGGTAATTATTAATATGCAGGTGTTTCAAAAAGGTGTAGTAATAACAAAGGGATTAATCTACCTATCGAGCTAAATAACATCAAGATTACAGACGTTTCAACCTAAAGCCGTCCTTTATTGAATTTTAGTATGAAAGTAACACGAATAACAGGTGACAAGCATTGTATATGCTTATAGTAAACCTCATTTATAAAGTTATAGACAACAGCCTTCTGCCCCGGTAGCACAGTGACTAGGAAAAACGAAGTCTCTGGGGGTTAGAACGTGACGGCAGATATGTAATGTTCAGGCGCGAAAGAGACAAAAAACGAAGAAAATGAGTTATCCCCGTGCCATGCTAGGCGGGCTGGAAGTGAACACTGCATGCTCAAATAATAAATATTGAGTACATTTTGTTTTATAAAAAGACGAAAGCTTTCAATTCAGAAAGCGAATAATTTAAAGCTTAGATTGTTCGCCAAATTGTTTTCATTTAAGATTTCTTACAAAATGAGTATTTTTTTCTAAATATCCAAAATCTAAATCAAGGTAAATTTTATTATAAGAAGCGGTTAAACGATTTATCCATAATGCCACATGCAAGGTTTTGTAGTAATACGAGATCGGCGCTATTGCATTCAAATGGGTCTTCAAATATGTTAGGCTATGCGCGCACAACGATAAAAAATCATTGCGATTTGCGAAATGCGATTAATAATCGTAAATTTCTTTACAAAATTCATTTTCGCAGTGGTAAGGTAAATAGCGCTTAGGTAAATAGTACATTTATTTATATTAAGTATTAAGTAACAAAAGTAAATAAATATGCTTATACCTGCACATCAAAAAAAATCCTGCTAATATTATAAATTACAAATTTCAGTACAATGTAAATAAACTTACGTTCTTAGCAAGGGAGAACAAAATGCCAGTTCTACTTCACCTCCAGCGCCGTCTAGCGCGGTTTTGGTTAGATTGATGGATGGAACTCTTTCACGCCAAAACTACTAAACAGATTGGGCTGAAATTTGCTCTGTAGGCAGCTTAGACCCTGGAATATAACACATAGGGTACTTTGTTTCCCGATATTCCCACGGGAACGATGTCTACGCGAGTGAAACCGCGGGGCACGGCAGTTAAAATATATTAGTTAAAACTTCACATTCTTCTCACAGAACTCCAGACATACTGACAATATCGTCTTTCAGCCGGATGGCAAACACTTCAAAATGAGAAATAATAAAGGGGCGGGACTGGTTGTAATGCAATATAACTGCATAACCTTGGCAGGAGCAAAATCTCCTAAAGCGTCGTCTTTAGGTTGTTCTGTGTTCAAGATTCACAATAAAAATTACTTACCAAACGAAACAGTGGATGGCTCCGTTTTTATGGGAAGTCTTAGTTTTCGTTACGTCGAGGCGATTGATTTAGAATAGGTTCGGTTTGATAATAGATTAATCATCTTTAGTATTGCTACAAGTTTTTGTAACAAGTCAATTATTATGTACAAACTAACTCGTTTTGTTCCTTTCAAAATCGTATTTTTAAGTTTAAAGACAGCTTATGTTTGCAATATTATGTATTTATATAGAAAGAGTTTATATGGTTGTATCCGATGCAATTTGCCGTTTTAAAATGTTCTTAAACTTCTCAAATGAATACATTAAGTGTCTAGTTAATTCCCTATATACATTGATTTAAAGATAAGGGGAGATGAGGCTTCTCGAAAATGGAAAGCTCAAATTAGGTCCTATTAGGTCCACTTACGTTAGTAAAGTTCATTGTCTCGTTCGCACATCAGTCTTAGGTACATATTTCTATCTTTGTTGTTTCAAATTGCACATGCTTGTTGAGAAGTTCAGTTGTTGAGTAAGCGCTGAGAGAGCGTATCCTATCTCCCATTTTCTTTAAATCAATACCTATATATAAAGAGACCAAAAAATGACAAAAAATTTAAAGAATGATTAGGAAATAATATTTCTTGACGACTTGTCTTTGTTTCTTTGTTTTATTATTGACAATTTGAAACTCGATTTATGGGATTTTCCATAGCGTTCAGTATTAGAAAAATATATAAGCAATTTCGCATTATATCAGTGAAAAAACGGATGTATTGAAACGGCGAATTCTAAGGCGAAGGCCCCTACCATTGTCTCATAAAACATTAATTTTATTTTACTCTCTGTAATTTGATAAAGGTGACAAAACATATGTGAGACAATAGTAGAGCCCCTAATATATGAAAGATGTAAAAAATTGTAAAAAATGAGTATGAACTGAATGGGTTATGTAATTCAATGTATGAGTACATACAAGAATTGCAACTATTATATCTTTTACTTCTAGTCTCTAGTTGTCCTATTCTTGACTGTTTTATTTTTTAAACTAGGAAAAAATAATAGTAATATGTGGAATTATAGTCCTTACTGTGTGCAGAGACTGCGAAAAACGATTGGTTTTATGTAGGTAACTGACGAAGGGTACTTTCTGCTCTCTTCATGTCCTTGGGCACCACTGGTGACAAATGGGAATTAGTTTTTCCACTTTTAGCCACTTGGTGACAAACTTTATTCAAATATTTTATTTCAAATGTGTCACACTGGTCACCACAGGTGCTGTTACTGGTGAATTTGTCACTTTACGGTTACCAGTTCTCACAAGTGACTGCATAATCGGACACATTGAATTGGTACTTCCATAGTTATTACGCAGAATCGCTGGCTGGAGGTGGAGCTGGAGACCATATGAAAGGCAATTCCCATATGCAACCGGTGAACGTCACCAGTGGTGACAAGTGCAAGTAGGACGCATTGACTATTGAAATTCCCACATGTCACCAGTAGTGACAAATTGGACGAATTCAAAAGCTGTAGCGGGAGGTAACCTTGACAATTTCAGTCGATTACAAAATAACTTTAAAAACATAAAAATCAGCAGTTGTGAATTAAAACATATTGAAAATAGTCGTTACATTAAAGTCGGCTGCTAAATACACTTAACGGTTTTAAATTAGGACCACTACAAAATTCTATTTGCTTTTTTTTTATAATTAATAATTATGCTTTCGTTTATGATTTTTATTGTATAATGTGTGAAGTGTAAAACAGTCAAGATTATTATGTTGTAGTGAATAATTTAGTAAAATAGAAACTCGCAAATATCTTGTGAACTATTATAGATTGACAGTAAATATTTAGGCTGCTTTCTGCTATATATAATAAAGCTTAACAATAACATTGTTATATTATTTATCTTAATAAAGTTGATAAGATATTATAAAATTGAATTTTGGTCCCCTTCAATGCCAATTTTTGAAACCAATAGAAATAACATATACGGGAGCTTTATGAGAATTTCTTGCAAAATTTTGGTAAAGAGCTATTATTAATAAGTAAGTAATTTTTGATTGATTTTTTTTTTTCTAAATTGAGAGAATTTCAAGATACCCACTATGAAGGCAGTGAAATCTATATATTCCTGAAGTGAAAGTAAATTTGGCTAAAAGCCCACCCCCAACATAGTTTTACATATATTTTTTACCTGCATTGAATTAAGAAACACTATTCAGGATTTAGGAAAGATTCCTACGACGCTCAAGGTTGGCGTTAAACCATCAGAAAAGATTGCACCTGCTTTCTCATTCACTCTCATTATTCTCCACTGAAATGCATGCTAGCCCTGATGAATTATAGAAAATACAGCAAAGTGTTCTAAGGTCTATTTTCCACTGGGCTTATTCCCAAATTCGTTACCGATTTCTTCAACACGATCTGTTCTTCATTTGGAAAAAACCCGAAATCACCTATTCGACTCCTATACTCTACAACCCTTTCATAGACTTTATTACTCTATAGGTTTTTTACGACTGCATTTTAATAGGTTCGCGGAAGTGAATAAAACCCTGTTAAAATACTGCTTTGCGAGTTTCTGTTTTACTTTAATCTCTATTGGTATTTTGACGGAATTCCCATTAAAAAATTCTAAAAGTTTAAGTCTTGTATAACATGGTACCATTATGGAATATACATTATGTATGGTACTTAGATATACTTAATGCAAATCATACAAATTGGACTATAATTTGTGTCCTAGTACGGATATTAAATAGGTATAGTAAAAGTTACCCACCGTTTCCGTCCAAACACTCAATAGATGAAGACCTTTTCAAATAAGATAGACTGGACTGGATGGACTGGACTTGGACAAGCTGGGTTAATTTTCAGGTCATCAGGCAAAAATTCTTACCAATGGCAACCATTGAGCACGGCTGGATCGTTGCAAGAACACGCTAATCGATTTACATAAGGCTGCGCATTCGCCGAGACATACCTACGCTCCATTATCAATAATCAATCATCCAGAATCTAGAGTACATTTACCACTCCACGCTCCGCTGTGAGGTGATAAATGTACCCTGGTTGTGGGATATCACCCCAGCTGACCTGAAATAACATATCCATAAATACCTCGGGGTTACAACATTACGCCTGTTGTTGGGGCTACAGGTACGCCGAGGCAATCGTCCGCGGGCCCAATGGCGTTGGTCCTCACTAATAGGTGAACCACTTCAAATAAAAAAAAATCAGTGAAGGGGCGCATGACTTCTTGCTCTCAACCTCCTTTGACTATAGGCGAAAACGAGATATCTCCCCACAACAGCAACAAAGGCACTGCGCTCGCTGGCCCATGCTGAACAATCCACCAGCGTATGGTGCGCCGTGTTCTCGTCACAGTGATGACCAAACTCTGCCTGCGTTTGGTTCCCTCCTGGGAATACGGTGCAGGTACTTGCCGAAACATAATGGCCAATTAGGTACATTCTTCGGTCTTCTGTATAATTAGCCGAAGCGTGTGGATGTGCTCAATGATACTGTAACCATTTCTGAAAACTGTTTGGTCGGGCGGCTGAAAGTCATCAAACATGTGACAGACGATTTGTAATGACCTAGGACGATTTAACCACTGGACGCGAATTGTACATAATGAAGTATGAAAACACGTTCAACCGATTTTTGCGGGGGGAGGAGGATTTCACACATTGCTGACTTTTACGAAGATATACACACACTACCGTAATATTCGTATCCATAATTGCGCGCACACAAAGATTTACCTTTGTGTATTATATTGTTGCACTATTCTCGCATGTAGCATTGTCACTGTCTAAGAGCAAAACAACTGACAATTGCGATTAAAATGACAGAGAGAAAAATTGGGTACTTCCCACTTGATCCCCATCTCCTTGCCCACCACTAGTGACAACTGCAATTTTTATTTCAGAATATGTATTCCACTCGTGACATGTGGGAATTGCCTATCATACATATACCTATTGATTCTTACATCCTCAATTCAACCCTCACCTTATATAAATGTTGAACTTCCAGCTACCGTTAGAATAATTATAAGTAATTTACGCTAGCCATAGAAAAGAATACTAGACGGGGCCTGCTGGTGCATCCATTCATTCTGATTACGATATTATAATAATAGGTAGTATGTGTAATGTACATATTACGGTAGATGTGATTAATTGAAAATTATCAATAATTATCGATCAATAATTATTTTCAATAAAACACATTTACCGTAGCATATAATATATACGTATATATACATATATATACGTACTTGACAAAATATTATAATGATGCAATTAATGACGTTATAATAATATTATGAATTTATAACGTATAATATTATGTGATTTATGAAACATATTCTAAAAATATTTTTTTATTTTTCCTACTTGCCACCATTAGTGACCTAGAAAAAAGTCCCAGTGTTGACCAAAAAGGTGTGGACAGCGAGAAGTACCCGTAAAATTATGTCACCTACACTAGTGCTTGACATAGTCGATAAATTGCTATCGAGGACGAATGAAAGAACAACGAGTTTATGATAGTCTGACAATAAATATTCAAATACGATTTTGAAAATACGGTTTTTTTTTATATGGGTTGGCCGAGCTGTTGATGAAACCAGATGATAGCTTGTCAGACGCGGATACTATTACTATTTAGTGCTACTATTAAGTTGCTGATAAGCTTATCCCCGCCATTCAGTAGGCTTGATTTTGCCTTTTAGTTAATATTAGGTCCTTACATAGGAAATTGGCATTTTGTACGGGAGGAATATATTATAGTAATTTTTTTTTTTGTAAATTATATTTAATTAATCAAAGTATGCACCGTTGTTATCTATGCATTTTGGCCATCTCATGGGTAGTTCATGAATCCCTTTAGTAAAAAAACCATGGGGGCGAGTATCAATAATCTCTTTGAAGGCGGTTTGGACTGCCACATCGGAGTTGAATTGTTTTCCTTGTAAGAAGTTGTACAAATACCGGAAAAAATGGTAATCTGTTGTAGCGAGGTCCGGAGAGTACGGTGGATGTCGCAGACATTCCAATTGTACCTAGCTCATCTAACTTAGTGGTTGTTTGTTGTGCAGTGTGTGGTCTTGCGTTGTCGTGAAGCAGCAGTGGCCTAGAGCGTTTGACTAATCTCGGTTGTTTAGCAGCTAGTTCTTCCTTCATGGTTTGCAGTTGCTGATAATAGATATCTGCCGTAATCGTTTGGCCAGATTTTAGAAAGCTGTAGTGAACGACCAAACACGCACAAGTATCTTTTTCTGAGTCAATTTTCGTTTAGGGGAAGATTCGGCTGGGACTCCAGGGTTCAGCCATTGCGACAAGCGCTTCTGATTATCGTACAGTATCCACTTTTTATCACAAGTAATGATTCGATTTAAAATCCCTTCATTACTGTGTCGGTTGAGCTCAATTTATGCTCAATTTATGAGGTACACATCGTTAATTTTTTTTTACTTTCCCGATTTGCTTCAAGTGTATTAATACAGTTTTATCGATATATGTCATTTATTTTTATCGATATTATTATACCTACTTAAAACATTGTCAAGCCCTAGTAAATTTGACTTTGACGTAAATAATCCAGGTAATTTAGATAGGTGTTTTTTGTTCGTGGTGTATAATATTCATGACCGTTTATTAAATATAGTCGGATTAAGTTGGATATATTTTTTCAATTAATATTAATTTTTGGTATAAATAGCTGTATTAATAAAGAAAAATTAAACTTACAAGTGAAAAGAAACATTAGTTGCTTGACCACTATAACTTTTACACCATTTAACTGCACGTTTCGTCATTTTTTTAAATATGTTTTTCTCCCGATGGTGTACGAACGACTGTGACAGTAAAACTACAACGATGTCCGATGTTTCATGGTATTAACCTGCGGGGTATTAGGCGAGAACCTAGGACGATTTAACCACTGGACGCGAAATGTACATAATGAAGTATGAAAACACGTTCAACCGATTTTTGCGGGGGGAGGAGGATTTCACACATTGCTGACTTTTACGAAGATATACACACACTACCGTAATATTCGTATCCATGATTGCGCGCACACAAAGATTTACCTTTGTGTATTATATTGTTGCACTATTCTCGCATGTAGCATTGTCACTGTCTAAGAGCAAAACAACTGACAATTGCGATTAAAATGACAGAGAGAAAAATTGGGTACTTCCCACTTGATCCCCATCTCCTTGCCCACCACTAGTGACAACTGCAATTTTTATTTCAGAATATGTATTCCACTCGTGACATGTGGGAATTGCCTATCATACATATATTGATTCTTACATCCTCAATTCAACCCTCACCATATAATCTTGAACTTCCAGCTACCGTTAGAATAATTATAAGTAATTTACGCTAGCCATAGAAAAGAATACTAGACGGGGCCTGCTGGTGCATCCATTCATTCTGATTACGATATTATAATAATAGGTATGTGTAATGTACATATTACGGTAGATGTGATTAATTGAAAATTATCAATAATTATCGATCAATAATTATTTTCAATAAAACACATTTACCGTAGCATATTACATATATATACGTACTTGACAAAATATTATAATGATGCAATTAATGACGTTATAATAATATTATGAATTTATAACGTATAATATTATGTGATTTATGAAATACTAGCTGTGACCCGCGGTTTCACCCGCGTAGTCTTCGTTCCCGTGGGAATATCGGGATAAAAAGTACCCTATGTGTTATTCCAGGGTCTAAGCTACTTACGTACCATTCAGCCCAATCGGTTCAGTAGTTTTGGCGTGAAAGAGTAACAAACATCCATACATACATCCATACTTACAAACTTTCGCCTTTATAATAGTATTAGGATATTCTAAAAATATTTTTTTATTTTGTCCTACTTGCCACCATTAGTGACCTAGAAAAAAGTCCCAGTGTTGACCAAAAAGGTGTGGACAGCGAGAAGTACCCGTAAAATTATGTCACCTACACTAGTGCTTGACATAGTCGATAAATTGCTATCGAGGACGAATGAAAGAACAACGAGTTTATGATAGTCTGACAATAAATATTCAAATACGATTTTGAAAATACGGTTTTTTTTATATGGGTTGGCCGAGCTGTTGATGAAACCAGATGATAGCTTGTCAGACGCGGATACTATTACTATTTAGTGCTACTATTAAGTTGCTGATAAGCTTATCCCCGCCATTCAGTAGGCTTGATTTTGCCTTTTAGTTAATATTAGGTCCTTACATAGGAAATTGGCATTTTGTACGGGAGGAATATATAATAGTATTTTTTTTTTTGTAAAATATATTTAATTAATCAAAGTATGCACCGTTGTTATCTATGGATTTTGGCCATCTCATGGGTAGTTCATGATCCCTTTACTAAAAAAGCCATGGGGGCGAGTATCAATAAACTCTTTGAAGGCGGTTTGGACTACCACATCGGAGTTGAATTTTTTTCCTTGTAAGAAGTTGTACAAATACCGGAAAAAATGGTAATCTGTTGTAGCGAGGTTCGGAGAGTACGGTGGATGTCGCAGACATTCCAATTGTAGCTCATCTAACTCAGTGGTTGTTTGTTGTGCAGTGTGTGGTCTTGCGTTGTCGTGAAGCAGCAGTGGCCTAGAGCATTTGACTAATCTCGGTTGTTTAGCAGCTAGTTCTTCCTTCATGGTTTGCAGTTGCTGATAATAGATATCTGCCGTAATCGTTTGGCCAGATTTTAGAAAGCTGTAGTGAACGACACCGGCGCTAGTCCACCAAACACGCACAAGTATCTTTTTCTGAGTCAATTTTCGTTTAGGGGAAGATTTGGCTGGGACTCCAGGGTTCAGCCATTGCGAAAAGCGCTTCTGATTACCGTACAGTATCCACTTTTCATCACAAGTAATGATTCGATTAATAAAATCCTTTCATTATTGTGTCGGTTGAGCAAAGTAACACAGCAGTCGACGCGTGTTTGCGATTCACTCAATTCATGAGGTACCCATCGTTCAAATTTTTTTACCTACCCGATTTGCTTCAAGTCTATTAATACAGTTTTATCGATATATGTCATTTATTTTTATCGATATTATTATACCTACCTAAAACATTGTCAAGCCCTAGTAAATTTGACTTTGACGTAAATAATCCAGGTAATTTAGATAGGTGTATTTTGTTCGTGGTGTATAATACTTCATGACCGTTTATTAAATATAGTCGGATTAAGTTGGATATATTTTTTCAATTAATATTAATTTTTGGTATAAATAGCTGTATTAATAAAGAAAAATTAAACTTACAAGTGAAAAGAAACATTAGTTGCTCGACCACTATAACTTTTACACCATTTAACTGCACGTTTCGTCATTTTTTTAAATATGTTTTTCTCCCGATGGTGTACGAACGACTGTGACAGTAAAACTACAACGATGTCCGATGTTTCATGGTATTAACCTGCGGGGTATTAGGCGAGAACGGAAAGAAGGCGCGTCCAGTGGTTAATTCGTTCAAGGCGAGAACGGAATGAAGGCGCGTCCAGTGGTTAATTCGTTCAAGGTAATGACCCTCGAAAACAGCTTATAAACACGACCCAGAATCGAGATGGGTCTGGAATTCTTCAATAAGATGTTATCACTTTTCTTGAAGAATAGCAATAACATGCTTTCGTCCTTGTATCTGGTTTCGTTACATCTGAGAATATGTCTGAATTAAAGAGCCTGAAGGTAAAGTCCTTCAGAAGCTCTTATTAGTGTCGGCGTTCTACTCGCTTTTAGCTCTGATGTGATTCCGTCGTCACCTGGCGCCTTGTTGTTTCAGGGCCATTCTAATATTGTACATGCTGATGTCCGAGATATCTTTAGTTCGGGTGAGTTTGGCCCTTTGGGTCTTTCCGACCGCGCTGCCAGGTTTATGGTGTGGTCGGATTGTTTTTGAAGGCTACTTGTACGGCAGGGTTTAAAAAACTTAAGTTCACAGTTTGGACAGGTTCTACGAGCCGTTCGCAGAAGGATCCATATTCTCCAGGCCTCCGGGCACGATTGCCTAATTAATGCTTCGATAAGCGATTAGAGAGTTCGTGTTGAAAGCACTTTGGGTTTTGTGTATGGGCGCGAGTAGGTCGGAGCGTGGTGAAGTCCACGTTCAGGCGAAACCTTTAAAGTTTGACATCATTGAATAAGTATCTGTCTTGTTGGTCATGATGAAGTCTGTCTCGTTTTTGGTGGAACCATCGGGACTCAGACGTGTGTCTGTGATCAGAACATATTAATAATATCTACGGCCCACTTCTTGGTCCACTAAAGTAGCAGGTAAGCTTTTTAATTTAAATCTTCTTTCGCTAAAATAATACGACATTATCACATACATCTCAGTTCACACAAAGTTCAACAAGTTAACAATATAGGTGTTAATTTCAGCCCCAAACTAGCAAGTTACATAAATAGCTCGTGGCTCGTGAACCTTGGCTCAGTGCTGATAGTTTCGACCTCTAACCCGTACAATTGTTTGAACTTGTGCAATCAGTGCAAGCTATGGTTATTGAATAAGTAGTTTGTTCTCATTTCAGGGTTACCGATGTTTAACATTTTTATAAACCTACGATGAAACCACTGTCACATAGGTTATACACATCACCACGCCTATTTCCCAAATAGGTAGGCAGAGGTGTACCTACACAAGAAACAGTTCCATATTGGGAAAGTAAGGTACAAACTACCAACAATCGAATGTTTGGAAGGCGGTTCCAAATTGGTAAAATGGTTAAGGTACGAGGTATTAGGTACGCGCCAGAGTCCCAGTCTTTTAAAATAAGACTAATAATTTCCCGTGGCGGTAGCGGCTATAGAATAGTACCCCATCCTCTCTCCCGTAGTTACCGTAGGATCCGGCTAAGGGTTATCAGATCTAGAGGACGGGCAACAGCGTCTGCGTGGAAACATTGAGCTGCGCACGCCAACCCGCCTGCCAAGCGTGGCGAGTATTGGGGGAGGCCTATATCCAACAGTGGACTTCCAACTGCTGATATGATGAATAATTTCCCAATTTGCTCAAAACAGAGACAATCGACAACCCTACATAATACAGGTGCTAACTTTAACCGCCTAAGTTTCGTACTAATGGACAACTAAATGCAAAACTTTGCTAGGTACGTACCTGTAGCCAGTTTGCGCTCTATTCCAATTTGGATAAGTTTTACTTAGTTTTAAAGGACATGCAGGGGAGGTTGGTAATTGCAATGAGACACGTTTTGATGATCTTTTAAGTATTGACTGTTCATTCTGTTTAGATGGTGTGCGTATTTTGAGGTTTTAAGAAAAGATTTGCCGAAAACACAAGATATTAGTGTAGGTAGTTAAAAACACACGCATTAAAAGTTTTTGATGCTTCTAAAATCCTCATAAACATCAGATTGTAGACGTTCCTATTCCATTAAATAATACTCGATCAATTCAGCATATTTTAAATAATTTATTCCAAGCCCACCATATTCAATCTCCCCTACAATCCTCTGTCGCGCTGGAATCCCCCTCCCCGTGTTGCCATCGCGCCCTAGCACATACCTACCATCGATCTTCCTTAAACCACACGTTGGCAACGTGTGGTTTAAGGAAGATCGAAATTAATACTTTCCATAAAACACCAAAACGTTCACAGAATCCGTACCATGCGCGTCACAAAATAACATCAACCCTACAAGATGTTCCATTTATTTTGCCTACTTTTTTTTTTTTTTTTTTTTGGTGCCCGGGGAAAAATGCGTGACGCATACCACCCGCACCCGGGGGAGCGCAGGGTGGTTATGAGGGACTCCCCGCCGACACAGCACCGTACGTCGGTACTTTGCTATGACGGCGGGTATACCCACTAAAAAACCCCGGGGTGTTCCTTCGCGCCGCCATGTGTCGGGGCTGCGGGCACGCCGAAGCACTCATCCGCGGCCCCGACGGCGTTTGGTCCTCCGTGGAGGACACCGCCACGGTGGGGTGAGGGTAATCCTTCACCCCAACCCTACCAAGGGGCGCGCGAAACACGCGCGCGCCTCCTCGCGGGCCCTTTAGGTGGGCAACGGATACCCCCGCATCCGTTGCCTGGGCCCCACATCTTGGGCTTGGAAGGGTGTTCCGTGCCCTCTCGAACGCCTACCGAACGTGCGAGAGGACACGGAAGACCCATTCCCGCCCACCACCACCGCAGGGCTCAAGTGAGCCCCGCCTGCGCCATCCACTGTGCCCTATGCTGACTTCATAGGGACACGCGGAGGCGCAACCCACACCGCGGCAATCCGTCGGCTTTCCGCCCCAATTCGGTCGCAGAGGATAGGGAGAGCGGCGCATCGTAATACCGACACTCCTCTTCCCCTGCGACCCCACCGCCTTCGCCATCTAACGGTGGCGACCCCGTTTGGGCCGCGGAAGGCAGGAAGAGCGGCGCACCGCAATACCGGCACTTCTCTCCCGCCGCGGCCCTACCATTCGGCCGCAATACGCTACGTTACGCATCGCGGCCCGCCTCAGTTGCGTTGCGTCCTGTGGCCGCTCACACCTGCCTGGAGGAAAGTGAAGCGGCCGACCACCTCGCGCTCCTCTTCGCTTCACCGTGGGCCCCTACCACGGTTACTGACCCCCACCGCCGCGAGAAGGCGGGAACCCATCGGGGGGTTATTTTGCCTACCTTGTTCAAGGAACCTTTTCTATAACTCTGTTTATTTATCCCTGTTTCAGTCCTAACTGATTGAACTGATGAAGCAGCCCAATATAACGGTTTATTCCACTTTGATCACCCAGGTGAATTCATCTAGGTGAACAATGTGGAATTGACCAATATAACTTGGCGAACTTCCTTACATTCCTTACATCTCAAAGCAATCCTCAGCCAACTGAGGAGTGCTTTCAATCTTTCTTGAAATACTTGTACTTTTCTAAATGGGTAGACTGCCTCGATGGCGTGGTGGTTCTCAAGCGCTACTGACGATCATTAGGTCCTGGGTTCGATCCCCAGGTCAGGCAAAAAGTGTTATTAGATTACCTATTTTAGAATTTTCTCGACAGCCTGGAGTCTGGAACTAAAAGAAAAGTATATAGGTACCTAGGTACATGAGACAAAAAAACAACTGGCGAGTGGGTATCTGGTATGGGACTGAGTCCTGGGTAAACCTCTGCCTACCCCTTCGGGAAAATGTGATGTTACTTATGTTATGTTAAACTAAATATGTAGATGTACCAACTTCCCCTTTAAAAACGCGGTCAAGCGAAATAACGACTAACCTTGTACCTAGATGTTGGTGTGGCAATCAGGACTGTTGAACAAGTTAATCTGTTTTTGCGACAACCCTAATGACTCCTATTCTAGGTAGGGAGGCCTTATTGTCAGCGATTTTTGGATATTTACCTTAGCTTCATAAATCATAAATCATTTATTTGCCTACAAAACTTTTTACAATTATTAAGTGAACGCCCTGACTCCTGGAAAAGCGGAAGCTGTGGACCAGAAGGCTTAGACATCTTAACTCGATAATTAACCTAAATTAATGAAGATGTCTTTTTGTTAAAAGATAAATGGGCATTGGCATATTAAGAAATTTTTCTACTTACGTAGCTACGTATACGGCTACGAAAATTAAAAAGTAAATCAAATTAAAAAAAAGGTGGGAATACTCACATCAAACGCATAATCCTCGATCTCTTATCGAGTATATGTGATTTGGGAATGTGGAACTCTATTATTCTAAATATAATATTATAGTCTACGAATACGAGCCTTAGGAACCTACTAGTCTTCTATCTATAGGTACAACAATATAGGTAGGTAATATTATAGGTATATTGTATAAATAAAAATACTACAAGTAACTTTAGGCTAGAAGCGTCAGAAAAAGGTCATAAACTTCGCGACGAAGGGCATAAACTTACGTACTTATAAACCTATATATACGTGGCAACTGTGCATTGTAGGTACATGGATATTCGTAAGACACTTAGTGTCTATTGTAATACTTACTTTCTCCCAATATTCAATACGTAAAGCCTACTTTACACTAACACAGTCCCATTTCCTATAAATGCGTGTAGCGTGCAGTCCCTAACGTGTGAAAGGGTGAGCGTGGGCGAATAAACATATCTTGATTTGTAATATAGCACTTCGACACGGTGGAGTAGATCATGTTGACTAGTGCTTTCAGAGTTATTTTTGGAGCCCCTTGGAGGATGCTGTTTGTGTTGTAACAGGATTTTTTGACGGGCTAAGAATTCCCCTTGCGGTTCCCTCGGCTAAGGTCATGCTCCAGCTAAACTTAGTATCCTACTATCCTACTAATATAACAAATCTAAAATTTCAGTACAATGTAAAAAACTTATGTAAAAAAACCAATGTCAAAACCAGTTAAAAACTTTTTTAGCAGGTGAACAAAACGCTTGCGAGTTCTTATTCACCTCCAGCGCCATCTAGCGCGGTTTTGGTTAGATTGATAGATGGATGGATGTTTTTTATTCTTTCACGCCAAAACTACTGAACAGATTGGACTGAAATTTGGTATGTAGTGCCAGCCAAAAATTAAAAAATTGCCAGTTAAAAATAATCTGGGTCCAGCGTTCAGCGAGGTAACATCTCGAGGAGCGGCGTCGTACTAACATTTGTCGCCCTGTTTATTTCCTGATGCGTCGTGTAGACGCGAAACACGTGTTGATATACGTATGAATGGTGTCACTAACAAAAATAATACTTAATAGCATTTCCTCTTTGCATGCAATTTTGCGGGCGGGAGGGCGGTGCACAGTGCATGTTGTTTTTGACACTAAAAAATCGGAACTGAAAACTAAATATTCTTGTTCTAGCAGTTTGCAATGGAGTTCCGAAAAGTAACGCCAAATTCAATCAATTATCTTATAACAATAATAAGTAGATATAATAAAATAAATCATCATCATCATTATTCAGCCGTTGGAAGTTCAATGTTGCCAATACTCGTCAGGCAGGCGGATTGGCGAGCGCATTTCGATTACGCAGGTTACTAATAAAAGAAATACTTAGGTGCAAATACCTACTTGGTAAGAACAACCAGCGCGGCGGTATTAGGTACCGTCAATTTCTTACGGACAACTTGGGGATGAAAGAAGACAGTGGATGAAGAATATGGATGGTATTATTAATCCATTATTATCAACAGAATAAAAAGGTAGGTCTTCAGTCCTGCTACTAAAGATGCGATCACAAAAGTAGCCGTATATAAAATGAAAACAATGGAAAACATCATAATATTGTAAATTACATCAACAAGGTACACGTTTTGTTGCGCTAATACCCGCATTATATCTCCCATCGGCAATGGATTATTAAAGAATTCCTTTGAGCGCACCTGTGACTGGATTTCAGCAATTCAAAATATTCCAATTTAGACTGGCTTTCGGTATAAGGAAAAATGAAATGAATACAGCGTTATGTTGATGCTTAGTTGGTTGGATTTTAGTTGTTGATGTTGGTGCCGGGTTTTGTCCGCAACGCTTTATATTTTTGTTCAAAGGCTTTATCGCGAGGAATGATTAAACTCAGTAACTCAAGGGTTGTTGTGTCAGAAACTTAACTACATACAAACAACGAGCTGAGTGTGGGAGTATACCTAGTAAAAGTTCTGGTTAGAGCAGTTGTTTTTTCGCTTAAGGAGAAGCATAATACTCTGACTGCCTTTCTACTGTGCTGTAAGATGTGTGGACTGAATTTGTGTTTTAAATTTAATCTGTTGCTTTCATAGCTCTTTGACTTTAAGTAACTACTTTGAAAATGAAACATTCTTATTGGTGCATGTGTAAAGGACATATCCTTAACTACAAGCTTAGCACTTAGGACAGTTCCAGTGGAAATTCTATAGAAAAAAAAACCACGAACAACCGCTTCTATAGAAAATTGGCGCGGGAAAAACCGCTGGTGGGTCGTTTGTATGGTCTTTGAATCACAAAATGATGCGGTTAACCATAGTGCGGCCTCGGACTACCTGCTTTTTGTGGATTAAGGTCGACAATACAATTGAGTTACTGAATGAGTTGTGTATTGTAGATCGGTGCAGGTTTTTTAGTATGTTTTGGTAATATCCAGGTTGCACGTGTTAGCAGATAGAGCTATGGGTGAGAGTTATGGCCTTTATGAAGTATTACCGGCTTTTCACATTGCATTGTGGTTTTAGACTTTTGGTTAATTAGATAGCAAGGTGTTACTGACGGTGTAGTTACCTAAACACCTATGTATAAAACAGGACTTTATTATTTCGTAGCGATTGAAATTTTTTTTAAAAGCCCGTATTTGGGGAATAGAAAGGGTTTATTGAGTTTAAAACTGTCCTTATTTATTTGCATTATAAAACACCAAACTCTTAATTGAAAATAAATTCTCCCAAAAATAACTCGGATAAGTAATTGAGATTCCTTTCTATTTGTTAAAATGTTTTCCGAGTAATTTAGGAAGATAACTTACCTTATCTAAAGTGATGAAAATTGCACAAACCACGATAATAATAAATTATGGAAATCCTTGTTTTTTTTCTTTATGTTAGTGAGTAACAAGACGAGCAAATCAGGTACCTGATGGTAAGCATCATGATTGCCCATATCAAACACAGTACCACCCAGTGTTTTAAAATTCAAATCACTGCACTGCGCCTGTCACCGTCACCGAGGGATATTAGTTGTTGAATCTCGTTATGCCCAGTAATTTCGCTGGTAACATTGCCCTTCAGACCGGAACACAGTAATGTTTGCACATTACTGCTTGGCGGATGAATAACTGGCAAAGGTGTGGTACTTCCCCAGGCGGCCCCCTGCAAAAGAGGCCTACCACTACAATCTTCTAAGATGGATATAATAAATAATAATAAGTATTAAGTAATTGAATTTAAGAATATACTGTAACAGAACCAATTAACAAGTTTCTATATAAAAACACTGCGGTCAATATCACCTTCGCTTTGTAAGAGAGCCGAGGTACCTTAAATCGGAGCAGGTAGATCGGCAGGGATACACCATCGTACACCAATTGGAGTAAAACTTGAGATACCGCCAAATAAAACGTAAGATGATTGATATTTATTTATCTTAAGACAAAATATCGTAGATTCTTGACCGTATGTTATACGCCTATATATAAAGGAAGCAGTAGCTCGGCGTCAATAATTATTTATTGTGGCAAAGAAAACCGTGTTCCGTAAATTATTCAGGCTAATTATCACAATAATAACCCTTCCACAGGGATTTCTTGATCACTCCAGACATCTAAACTTTGTTTTCAGGAGTTTCTACCCGTCATTAAAAATTAAAATGACTGATTTAAAAATGGGGTGAATCCCTTTAAGTTTTTAAATGGAGAGGAAAATTGTCGAATTTGGGTTCCAAAAGTTTTGCTCGTTAATAATTTCCAGGATTAGTTCGAGTTTTTATAATTACTTACCTCCGACCTTTTGATAAAACAAAGTCTACTTATTATGAACTTACCTACCTTTTTCTGTAATGCTGTAACTTATTCGTAGGTACTGTTGTAATGTTGTAATGGAAAAATGACATATTATACGAGATTATAATATATTCTGTGATAATGCTCACATTCGACCCTACTAATTAGTACCTAAGGTACCTAAAAGCGAAAATGTAGATCGATGTATGTGTATTTATTTGTTACCTATTCGTGCCAAACTGCTAGACCGATTGAGCTGAAAGGTGTACCGATATATCTATCTTAGACCCTAGAATAATACTCTTTAGCATTTGAAACCGCGGGGACCAGCTGGAAGGAGTAATTCTATAAATTAAACGTGTCTGAACAATACTTCGTCCTAGACTGTACCTATGTGCAGTCACGGGGAAGACAAGTTAACTTAATTAAACCCACAGACAACTCAAACTAAAGACCCCCTTTCATGAATAAGTAGTATGAAAACTAAATTGCCAATACAACCCGGACGAGTTAACTTGGCACCCCGCTTTTTCTTGTCATCCTTGTCTTTCCAGCGATCGCTCGTACTACGGGATATATATCTTTCGCTCTATCTTCTACCTCCAGGTGCCAAGATTAATCCAGGTTATAGGTGTCGGAGTGCGGAGGAGGCTTGTTATTGGATTGTTCAGACTTCAAACATGTCATAGTTCACGTCATGTCATACGTGAATATTGAACCAAGAAACGAAAAGGGGTGGGACCGGCTGTTATGCAGTGGAAACACTGCATAACCTTGGCGTAAACATACCACTCCTAAAGCGTAGCCTTTTAGGCAGAGAAGTCTGTGAAAACCCAACTGCAAGATGCACCATAATGAACTAGAATTGATAATAATTTCTATTCTACGTTTGTATAGCTGTGATTTGCGTATCAAGAATAAGTGGCTCTGTATTATAGTCTCGTGAGTTTGTCTTTGCATATTTTATTTGTTCACGAGCATCTGTTGAGGATAAGGTTAAAACAACAAAAAATTTAACTTCCCATATAAATTGGCCGTCAGCTATGAGCATTTTGTATGGGAAGTCATTTTTTCGCGAATTTCGCAATTCTTTCTATATGCAAGTTGTTTAAGTTGACGTATATGCACCCCCTTAAGAATTACTACACCTTTTTTAACACGTTGTTTATTCCGAGTTCTATGGTTTGAAACAGTATTAGGTACGTTAAATCCGAAAAGCGTGTTCATTTTGTAACTGTGTCTAATGTCTAAAGTCTAAGCCAATTAGACATGAATGTGACCAATAAGCAGTGTTTAATTTCAACCCATTGCCGTTTGAAGCTAAGGGAAGGTTTATCAAAGGATGTTTCGAAACGAGGCCATCACTTCGTTTGATATTCAGTGACATAATTCGCTTTATTGAACGCATTACGTAATATTCTCTGATAATATGTTATTGGGGAAATTGTTAACCTATATTTTTACCTTAGGTGATTTAGGTAGTATAAATATATAGTAGGTAGTCAATGACGTTGAATTGCTTCTTACTACAGACGTACTCGTACAATCCTTAAACAAGCTTCACAAAAAAGTGTCCATCACTGACAATTACGCGCTATGACATCTACTGAATTTCTATTATTTGAATTTAAACTCTATTTACCTGACTGTTTTAAAGCCTAATTTGGATTGAACGATTTTTCACCCTATGAAGTTCAATGTTAAATTTGACACTAAGCGACGCGGGCGAACATAGAATCATTGGAGTAGACTTATATGCACTAAAATATTTAGTGATTTAAATATATTATTTTTTAATAAATTAATCACACTTATACTTTTAAACTTTAAATTAAAATCAAAACTCAAACTCAATCTCGGTTTAATAGTGAGTACAGGTTTGTGGGCCTGATTCTAGCACGTACAAAGAGCCTTTGACGATATTAGGTATTCTAAATTTTTACGTGATATGATTACTTTTATACTCTTATTAAATAGTCGAAAGTCACAAAAATATTAAAATGTTATTAAAAATGTAAAATTAACGAGGACTATGCAATGTAAACCAATTAGAAACAAAAAGTATAATATTATAATGCACAGTGCGTTATTGAGACAAAATAAACAAATATTGAATTCAATGTTTAAAATGTTTTTAATCCACTAGGTAATTAATGTTAAACCTTAATTTATGTAAAGAAAATATATTTATGTTCGGATAATATTATCCAAAAATATTTAAAAATGTAATCGACTTCATAGTTTTTCATTCGAACAAAGCGCTGTTGTCCATTTTATTGTGTTAAAAAAATTAAAATAAA
Source organism: Hemistola chrysoprasaria (assembly GCA_947063395.1). Taxonomy (NCBI): domain Eukaryota; kingdom Metazoa; phylum Arthropoda; class Insecta; order Lepidoptera; family Geometridae; genus Hemistola; species Hemistola chrysoprasaria. The sequence goes on along the minus strand of OX346731.1, from coordinate 4,388,494 downwards.
ATAGAAACATACAATGATGATACATAAATTCCTAAAATTATTGTAAATAGGTACATGCCTAAATTATGAAAAGCAATCGCTTTCACGCACGTATCTGTTGTTATTCGGTTAGCTTTGTACCTAACACTGGCATCACGCGCACGGCCTACGGTTGCCATGCAATTAACCACATAGTCTGGTAATTTATTGATTTAGTACCAGACTCGCGGCTTGGAACAGATTTTTGCACGACTTGTTCTCTTTGGTATCCTTACTGTGAGTAGGTAGTATATATTTAGTAGTAGTAGTGTGTTAACCACCGACTGCCAGCTCTGACGTCACCAGCCTCTGCCATGCATACAACCTCAATCCCTGCAGAGCAAAGAGCTGCAGAGTACACCAACCTTCGTCGAGCTCACCAGCCAGTCATAGGCTTGTCTATGAGATGGGTCTATTGGATGGATCATTTTTGTCTACGCCCTGCAGATTCAAATATAAGAGAATCTACCCAGTGAGTTATTCAAAGATCTTGGCTACAAACTAAATTCCGGTTCAGTAGTTTTAGCTTAAGGAGTTAACAAAGACCAATTAGTTTATACTCTCGCAATTAGCAAGATAAATAAACTGGTCAATTGCCAATGGGACTCGCATATGAAGCGTTCCTACCCACCATTATTACCTATTAACTATTTTTACCTATATATTATTATCTAGGTACCTACCTATTTATAGGTGTCATCTCTCCTCATCTAAGAAGTATTAAATAAAATTCTTATTACTATTATTTTAATAAGTATAATAGTTATTGCAGTAAAAGTATTATGTGGCATTTTTTAAAACATATACCTAACTTGTATGGAGAGCCGCTTTAATTATGAATTTTATCGTATTTTTATTAATTGTTGTTGTAGCGGCAATAGGGATACATAATATTGTGTGAACATTACAAGTGTTAGCTATTACCTACAGGTTATGAGATAGAGCCCTGTGACAGACTCAAGGACGGACTGACAGCGGACGCTAAGTAATAGGGTTCCTTCGGCACCCTTTGGATATGGAGCCCTAAAAAAATAACCACAGGAACAAAAAACAAAAAAAATCCGCATCGATTCATTCTTTTAAGAGCTACGGGCTACGATGCCACAGTACCAGACAGACACGTCAAACTTATTACTTCCTTCCTTAGTATTTCATTTTCGGTCAAGGGCTGATAATACGAGTTTTACTGAGATGACGAAGAGTTTAAGTTATGTTTAGTATATCTACTTATCGGACATTTTCTATTATTGTCAATGCACACCATCCCATGTATGTAACATCTTCGGTTCCAGGATAACTGGTATAAAATGCTATTCTAGCATTAAGATAGTCCTATCCTATCGTTGTGCTGAATTGTAAATAAATGCTGTTATGTTAATTGTACCTACACCTACGCTGTTGGGCGCCATTTTATATTGTAAAAGATGAATGAATGAATGATAACACTTTATTGGTACTACAATAATACAGAAAATAACAAAAACAATACTTAAAACTAGAAAGAGTAACAACTGGCGGCCTTATCGCTCAGAGCGATCTCAGAAAGAAAACATACTATTCCGTCTGAAAAAGTTCATGTATGTAAGTATTTATGGTAAAGCAAGCAGCTAGAGCGGTAGGCATTCTTTGTAGAAATTCCTTCACATATTTGTGGAATATCGAGCATGGCGTGCGTGCACGAACCATAAATAAAATGATATTTTATCCTTCTGTGGATGGAATTTGATTTTCACGTTTTACCTCATATCCGCCGATTTGAATATCAAATAGAATACCTACTCGTATGTGACCGACCGAGCTGATATTTGTATTGATTCTGGTAACTTTGGAAGGCTTTCTGTGTCTCTTTTGTTTTTTGTTTGAGAGTTTTTTGGTGTCGAGTGAGAACGGATGTTACCAATTTTTCGTAAAGTTATTATTTTCATCAATAATTTGAACCCGGGTTCGATCCCCAGATCAGGCACATCTGGAGTTTGAAACTGTGCCCGGTAAATGGCAATAGGCTCGCGCCCTATTACATGGAACCGAAACAACCAGTGTAGGTACTGGTTATGTTTATGGAACTGGGTCCAGGGTAGACCTCTGCCTACCCTTTCGGGAAAAAGGCGTGATGCTAAGTTATATGTTACAACTGAGTGTATGATTGAACGACACAAAAATACGAGTGCGTAAAAATAAAGGCCAATACAAAACAGCTAACTCACTTGAGCAGATTGCTTCTATCGTAAAAACAACATCAGTAGTGGGTAACGTTCGAGTAACTACTGATTTACTAACACAATTCTTTCTCTGACACATGACAATAAGTCAGAGAAATTTCAACTCTAGCACGAGATAATAAGGGTGGAAAATAAAGTCACGTGTGTTGGAAAAACCAAGTTTGACGGAGTAGGTTTCCACCGATTCGAGGATCAATTTTATGGACGAATACAGTGTGGCCTCCGGTTTATGGGAGCCCTTAGCGCGATACGGAATGTTAGGGGTACGGCTATGATATAAGCGAGTGTAAGTAAAAGTGGTAAATGGCATAGTAAGTAGGCCTCTAAGTATAAAGGCCTACTCATCAAAATGAACAACTTTCTAAAGAAAGATTCACGAAATTTGCAAAAAAGCTTTTCGTCTTCCTTTACCAAATGTAGCTATCGCTTGAACAGTAGGGCATCCTAGTGATGATGCAGGGTTTAGGTGGCTTCCCGAGCAGGAATCATGTGGGCAGCATAGACGGTGAAGGCACCTCGAACTTTTTCAATCCTACATCTAACCTCCACAGGTCTATAGAATTTTATGTTTATATAAGATGTTTAAGGTGCGTCTAATAATGAGGTTTGGCTAGTTGAGACGATGCGATAATATAGCAAGTCAATAAGTATCACAGAAAATCGCAAGTTCTATGGCCCCACCATGTGTTGTAGGCCCAAATCTGGTACTTACAAAGATGGTGACATTTTATGACACCAATCTTTGGCTCAACTCTCCTAATCTTGCTTATGTACGCTTCTATCTCAGCGCAAACCATTCGCAGTGTTATATCAAGGTAAATAAGGATCAATATCGCGCAGATAGCTTAGTAATTTGTTGATTGAATACGCAATTAATATAAATGGATGAAGATGAATCGTGTTATACAAGGAAGCTATCAATAAATAACAGTAGATTAGATTCAATTAGTCCTGACAATTTAGCTTTTACATTTGGGCCAAGTTTTTACGTAACATTTTGGACTATTAGGATGAGATATTAGGGGGCTTATAATGGAGGCAGGCCTTAGGTCATATCAGAGTGGTTACAGGAATCTCGGCGATCTGAAACTCCGACACTTGGACTATGGGTTGATCATATCATCACATCCTTTTCCCGAAAGGGGGTGTTCGTTTTTGTTTTTGGTCTCATGTGGCGAGGCTTTTGTCATCTACTGCCAAGGTGACAGACTCAAGGCTGTCATTCCTAATTTCAAAACCTAATAATACTTATTGCCTGATCCGGGGAAAGTACGCGGGTCCTTATGATAGGCAGTAGGTAACGCTGGCAACCACTACGCCATCAACGCGAATCCTACTAATAATAATATTATATGCGAATGTTTGCGAGGATAAAGGGATGGATTGATGGATGTTTATGACTCTTTCACGCAAAAAAAATTGGTTGTCTGTAAAGTCGGTTTACTGACGATAGTTGAACGTGACAACGCGCTCACTAAGTAGGAGAGAGACGGATGTCGAACGCTGCCGAACGCAAAGGCCGATTGTGCTTCTTTGTCGCTCGTTCCGCGCTCTCGCTTGCACTTCAAGCCTTACATGGAACGCCTCAGAGCGAGGTAACGCCGCATGGGTCATGTTTTTTCGTGCGTGCAGCCGGCTCTATCGAATTATAAAACGTTGTCACGTCAAAAATACTGAACTGAATTGGCTGAAATTCGATATGATAATAGTTTAGTCCCTGGAATAACCCATAGGTTACTTTTTATTCCGATATTCCCACGGGAATGATCATTACGCGGTGATACCAAATTGCACAGCTTGTTTTTTATATTAGCGAGATAAGTAGGATGTTTTAAATCCAGTCGACAGTGAATCAAATACTTTCGATTAAACAAATCAAATAGTAAATCTAATTCATTGTTTAATCCAACTAGCATCTCGAGGGATATCGTCCGTGCCACTTAAACTTCACTAAATGTGGGAAAGAAAGCACTAATTCCAAAACGAAGTGGTACTTTACGAGCATTGTCCCCCTGGTGGTCGTTATTTGGCCCCTTAGTTTTAGTTAGGTCTCTTTATATCGCACGATAAGACCTCTTAAAGATCTTTGTAGTGGTAGGCCTCTTTTGCAGGGGGCCGCCTAGGGAAGTACCACACCTTTGCCAGTTATTCATCCGCCAAGCAGTAATGTGCAAACATTACTGTGTTCCGGTATGAAGGGCAATGTTACCAGCGAAATTACTGGGCATGATGAGATTCAACAACTTATATCTCAGGGTGATAGGCGCAGTGCAGTGCCGCGCAGAATTTTGAATTTTAAAACACTGGGTGGCACTGTGTCTGATATGGGCAATCATGATGCTTACCATCAGGCATCTGATTTGCTCGTCTTGTCACCACTCACTATCATAAAAAAAAAAAAATCTTAATTAGGTAAGTATTATTATTATTTAAGGTCCCCATTTTTATATTATACTCGTATACTACTTATAGGAGCTGTGCCCCGCGGTTTTACCCGCGTAGTCGTCGTCGTTTCCGTGGGAAAATCGGGATAAAAAGTACCTTTGCCTGACCGTGGATCGAACCCGGGACCTAATGATCGGCAGACGAGTTTAGGACACTGTCTCCGATCTTGTAGACTTTTGTTATATTTTTTTTGAAAACGTTCCCAATGGTTAAAGGTAGACATCGCTAGCAATAGTTAGAAATTGAGTTACTCTAACCAGCCTGTGCTCTGTAGTCCTACCCTTAAGGCGGTTGCTCGTCCATACTAAGTGAAATTTTCCAAATATCGAGAAAGAGAATAATTTTCTATTCTAATAGTAGTGATTGGCTCTAAAATCTGGCCATCATTTGCGCCAAAAATTATTTAGTTTAAGAAAACCATAGGTTTTTATATAATTTACAAAAAAAGTCAAAATATTTATTTAATGAATTTTATTAATGTGAAAAAATGATACGGTTTTCCAACCAAATATATTTTGCAAATAATGGCCTGATCAAGAAGCCAACAACAACCAATTGAATGGAAAATTATTACTATTCTCCCTTTCTTCATATTTAGGAAATGTTATTTTGTATAATATAATAATATGGGACAACTTCCACACACGGTCACGTGGTCCCAAACTAGGCTAGAAGCCTGTACTATGGTAACCAGATGACTGATATACATACTTATATAAGCTTATAACACCCAGACACAGATCAAACAGACATGTTCATGCACACAAATGTTTGACCTGGCCGGGGATCGAACCCGGGGCCTGCGGCACAGAAAGCAGAGTTACTACCGTCTGCACCAACGAGGCTGTCAAAAGTATGGGAAGAGCGACCGCCTTAAGTAATAAAATCAAATCGCATAGTATAAAAGAGAGTCTAAGAAAGCTTATTAAGCGCGATGTTATTCAGTGAATGTATGCAAATGGTTTCAAGTTAAACTTACATTTCTGGTTACAAACTGTTACTATTTTGAATTATGTGTGTCTTAATAATATTTTGTTAACTGGCTCTAGAGAAGAGAACAATAGATTAAATAAGCTATTTAGTACCTGTATTATGTAATCATTCTAATACAATATTATGACTACTATGGCTGAATAAATAATCAAGAATTTTGTATTGATATATTATTGATGATATATACTTTTAAGCGGGCGAAACCGTAGGATACAGCTTGTATTTAATAAATTATTATACATTATATTATGAAAGTATGAATTTGGATGTAGTAAATGTAACAAATATCTACTTTACATAACATAACATACGTTCACGCCTTTTTTCCCGAAGGGGTAGGCAGAGGTGTACCCAGGACTCAGTCCCATAGTAGATACGCCCACATTTCGCCAGTATGTTATTGGTCCCGTGTAATAGCGGGCGAGCCTATTGCCATCTACCGGGCACAGTTTCAGACTCCAGGCAGTTATTGAAATAATTCCTAATGGAAAAATCTAATATTTAACACTTTGCCTGACCTGGGGATCGAACCCGGGACCTCCTGATTGGCAGTCGAGCATGCGCCCTCTACGCCACCGAGGCAGTCGAGGCCGAGGTAGTATATTTATTTAACTTTAAATAAAACACTACATACTACTAACACTTGTCCATCCATATTAAATATGCTTCGATTTATTTGTGAATGAATGAATAATAAATATTGGTGCCAATAATATCGAAAATAACATGGAAGTAAATCTTAAATATATGAAGAGAAACAACTGGCGGACTTATCGCTCTGAGCTATATCTTACAGACAACCATGCAGAGAAAAGAAATACAGATACCGAAGAGATTTAACTGTTCAAAGCTATTACCTAAAGAACACGTAATAAGAAGTCTGAGGTAGGTAATAATATTTGACGTCAAATTAGTTGAATGGCCAATAAATTAATAGCATTAGGTTAGCTCTCAGTTCTTAACATTGTATTACGGAAGACATTTACAGGTCCTTACAAATTAGATCGGTCGTAAATTGACTTCAAAAGGCCTCGAGCTGAAACACATGAATTTAAATTTTGGCAGTTATATCGTCATAGAGAAGCCCAGTATGCGAGGTCGCTAAAGTCTATGTGCTAAGGCTTTTTGGTAGCCACTCATTACAGCGAAACTTTAGTTACTATTAGATCCACATGCTTATTGTATTATATTATAAATATAAAGTTTCATACAGAGTATGAAACAAAGTTGCTTTCTGCGTCTGTGTCTGTCTGTCTGTGTACCTGCAAACTTGTAACGACCGTGTAACGAATTTTGATGCGTTTTTCAGCAATAGACAGATTGTATACAATAGATTCTAGACTGCCTCGGTGGCGTAGAGGGCGCATACTCGACTGCCAATCAAGAGGTCCCGGGTTCGATCCCCAGGTCAGGCAGTGTTAAATATTGGATTTTTCCATTAGGAATTATCTTAATAACTGCCTGGAGTCTGGAAGTGTGCCCGGGATGGCAATAGGCTCGCCCCCTATTACATGGGACCAATAACATACTGGCGAAATGTGGGTGTATCCTATACTATGGGACTGAGTCCTGGGTACACCTCTGCCTCCCCTTCGGGAAAAAGGCGTGAATGTATGTATGTAGATTCTAGACGAAGGTTTATTTTTTTATGGGGTTATAAACAATACAGCCGGCGTAGCTTGGCGAGTCTGAACATAGGCTTTGCGAACTTTAGCGCACGTAAACTCGTGGAGAAAACTTATTATTATGACTGAACTGAACTAAACATTACATTTAAAAAAATAAATAAAATTGATTTATTTGCAGGCACTCAAGACCCATTTAACAGTTTGAAATGACACTCACACAATGTATGTCAAGTATTATCTAAATTAAAATTAGATTATATTATATTATATAAAAAACTAGTTTGTGCGGTTGCTTTTATACTCAGTCATAAATCATATTGTTAGTGTTGGTCTTTATTCTATTCCTCTCCATGTGAACCGATATCCAATGTTTTAACATGGGACTCTGGAGATTATCGGCAACTGCCTTTACAATTGCGTTACCTGAGGCATTGACACGATTCCAAAACGACGCTACTCGAGATCTTAATATTGCGAAGAAGTCCGGTATTCCCGCGTGAGAAAACATTGTCGACGCGCTGCAAAATCTGGGATAACGCATAAGAGCCCGGTATGCGTCATTATACTGGACTCTTATGGTGTCAAAGGACTTTCTAGTATAATTAACCCATAGCAGGTGTACATGCTGAGGCAGAAAGTTTTGAACAGAATGTCCTTGACGTCCCTACTGCAGCGCCCCAATTTAAAATATACATTTGTGCGTGTATTTTTTTATCTAGCAATAACAGTTTCCTACGCGAGTTTACAAGCACTAAAGTTCGCAGAGCCTATGTTCAGACCAGGTTACGCCGGCCGATTTGTAAGTTGGCTGAAATATGATGAACGTGGAGCTTAATTGGCGTTTGCTTCGTGAACTAATAGAGTTAAGTATATAAAAACAATGTCGTTGTGCCCCACGGTTTCCCGCAAAAACACAAACTTTCACAATAATATTAGTAAGAAGTAGGATACGATAGGATGAGATGTAATAATTCTTCCTTCTAAATCCATCTATTCAACTATGTTTTTTTTATTTAGGCTTCGCACGAACAGCCATCCGTGCGAAGCCGGGGCGAATCGGTAGTTTATTATAATCGTTAAAGAGAAGTAGTTAAATTCGGTCACTGGTGGAGTTTACGAGCCGATTTTGATTTTATAGCTTTGAGTCTAAGTTGGTCAGAGTTACGTTTCAAATATAATATGATATGATATGATGAGGCGAATGACAAAATGGCGGCGAGAATCGCGAACGATTAAAATACGTATATATAAATCGTTAGATATTTGAAAACTGTTATAGGCTCGTTTCACAGAACTAAATTGATAATATATATGGTAGATGGCAATAGGCTCGCCCCCTATTACATGGGACCAATAACATACTGGCGAAATGTGGGTGTATCTACATGGGACTGAGTCCTGGGTACATCTCTGCCTACCCCTTCGGGAAAAAGGCGTGAACGTATGTTAATGTTTTATATAGATCATTGTAATATGTCTTGTCATCTATATAAGTCTAATTTAAAAAATATCATTAGGTATATTCATGATTTAATATTCATATTTCTTATTATTAGATATAATTTATTTATTGAACGTTAAAATTATTTAAAATAACAATTAGACATTTGCATGCCTACTAAGGTTGATTCTGAATGATACCAAGTATTGTATTTTAAAACTTTGATGTACCTACCCATTATCTTGCAAATAAATAAATTGCATTGAATTAATACTAGCGTGATTCCCGCGACATCGTTTCCGTACGGGAATTCCATTCTCATTCTAGCTTTGTGAACAATACACTATATATATACCTATATACCTACGTATATGTACATAAAGAGGATCACAAGTAGGTACCCATAGCACAGGCTTCTCAACCTAATTTAGGTGCCTGAGGAAAACAATTACGATAATAAATACGATCTTGGGGTCTTCAAGAGAAGAGTGAATAATTATCTTCTGGGAAAGCGTGCTCCATCTTAGGCCTCATCTTTACCTCCCATCAGGTGAGATTGGGGTCAAACGCTGTCCTATTTAATATGTAAAAAAAAATTACATTTGGTCCGTACTAAGTAGTAACAAGAACAAAATGAATATTTTGCATAATCAATGTAAAATACGTCTTTTTTAAAAGTTTATAATTATGTACATAAATGTTAAACATATGTACTACATCATAATGGGAAATATGTGCAAAACTTCATGTTTATAGCTCCATCCATCCGTATTTAAATCGTTCTAGTTTATAGATCTATCATCTCCACATCTTCGAACGATCAGAGCATTAAAATTTCTATCTCTATCTTTGATATCGAGATAAATTATTTCAAAATCAATAAACAGATGCCCCCGCAAGCGAAACTCCAAAGTATTTAAGTAGTAAAGTAGTTAGATATTAGTACAATAAATCAAGTGCAACGCAGGTGCGGGCAAGGACCGCAGAGACGCAGTTGGGAACTGCGCCTAACTACTAACAACAACCAACTTGTGCGACGCCCGGGGGCGACACTACTAACGGCTAAACTACTTGCATTCATTTCATTTTAATTATGTATATTGAAACTTGATAAATAATTTTGCTGCGGCGAAGGTGTGGAATGACCTGCCCCGCCGCTGAGACTCAAAATCCGTACTACTTCTCTAAAACGTAAGCTTAAGCATATACTCTTGGTTAATCAGAAGTTGCAGCGGACGTGTTAATGATAATAATAATAGTATACAGCATAGGTGGACATCGGTTGTTAAATACTTATCTCTGATAAAATGATCCAACATGGTTTGGGTTTCGCGTCCTGTGTTCAGTGAACAAAAACAAAAAACAATAAACTGTAAGGTGGTGATAATAAATAAAATATATTTATTTCATGGATACACAAATATATTATATATATAAAAGATGATATGTTAAGACAATATGGCAATGCCGCCAGTATCTTGAGAGCACTTGGATTTACTATAGGCTGGCATCGACATGCCAGCCTATAGAAAATCCACAGGCCGACCTGTGGATTTTCGAAGCGTTCTATGGTATAGTGTACATAGTTAGGGTAGGTAGTAAGTAGGTAGCTCAATTGTTTAGTCTTTTTTGCAATAAAGGCACTCTGCCCCAAAAAAAAATTTACTATTGACATGAAAAAAAAAAGACAATATAATATTATGTAAATATATTATGTAGACAATATATTAAGTCACTTGGCATGGTGTGCATATGCCACAAGGATGTATAAATCTAAATAAGACGGTACGTGCTGAAAAACAGCGCTGTGCACGGTTAACCGAGCGCAGCACATGCTGAGCACAAACCGATTACCGCAACCACTGTCTCAATATATGTACTAGCAGATGTAATAACATGTTTGTTATTAAGGTTGGGTATTAAACAAATGAAAATTTACCGGCGCTATGCGTAACCTATGTGCTATTAATAGTGATATAGCTTCATAAGTACCAAATTTCAGCTCAACTGGTTCAGTAGCTCTATCGTGAAGAAGTAACAAACTTACACATACGTACCGATTAACTTTTTTATGAACTCAATAACTCAATGCAGTGTCACTATATCTACATGTTGCATGTCCAGCGTTACTTGCCACATATGACTGAAAATAGCACATCATACATTGCGATATTACCGTATAGGTACTACGCGGTTTCTTGCTTTAACCTACTTGATAAAAGGAGTACGTTCTTAATTATTTTATTTTTCTGTTGATTAGACCAAAATATTTGCTAGTGAGACCTTTTGCCTATAAGTTTCGTAAAAAGCAAAAAATAAAAACCTCACGTAACAATAACAATCTTGAGCAATAACCCAGTCACCATCTAGAAATTAGACCCCTAGCCCATTTAAGGAGTTTCCATCCATTCACAGTAGTCCTTGCACCTAGCGGAGGCTGTCTATGAGCTCATCTTCTGTAGGTGGTTTCAGAGATGGACCCCGATAGGTGCTATCCATTTATTACCTTTAGATATAAACCTCAAAGGGGCCTCTGCACGTTGGGCTAAAAATGGGCTTCGTGTAAGCCCATTAAATGACCGGGTATAGCCCGTGTTTTCGAGCGACATAATCTCTACTACCACCCAATAGCCCATTGACCTTTCATTCCATTTGCCGCGATAGTCCACGGCTAACTTTTCTGTCAAAAGACCGGCGTGGGTATTATGAACTTGGGTAGCTACATCAGTTAAAATTACGTAATGTTTTGTCAGATGTAATTTTTTGGACCGGCAAGCGCAGCGTGCCCACGAGGTGGACAGATGATTCGATAAGGAAGTCAGGATCACGCTGGATACAGGCTGCTTACAAATGTATAGCAATCTATGTTCAGCAGTGGACTTCCTATGGCTGTGATGATGATGATTACCGCAAGTTCATAATGCCCGCGTAGGGGTCAATATTGGCCCAAAATTTATAAACTTGACAAACATATTTTTATTTTATCAAAAAACTATAATATAAGCCAAAATTTCTATTTTTACGAATACTAATTCAGGACTAGTTTATTTTAAAATTAATATAAATTGTTAAGGCATACGTTTGTATGCATAGTGTAGGGTTCCATACCTTATAGATACCAAGAACATACAGCGCCATCTATTAGTTCCTTGCGCAAAGTATGGAAATATGAAGCTAAATGGCTATAACTTTTGATTGCGATACCTAACTTAGAAGTAGGTTTTTTTACAGCCACAAGGAACCGCAGCTCTGAGTAGGTAGTTGATATCAATTACAACTTGATACCTCCACGCGTTCCCGTTAAAAACTGTCTTGACAGACGGACAGACAGACAACAAAGTGACCCTATAAGGGTTCCCTTTCCTTTTGAGGTACAGAAACCTAAAAAAAACAAGATCTGAAGATCAAATCTATGAGACTGCAGGAGTTACTCTTTCATAAAAAAATTGCTTATTCTGAAACAAAGTTTATGTTACAAAAAAGTAAATAATATACTAGTGGGTCTAATACAATATTTACAAAACATCCAGTATACAATATAACCACGAAAAGGTTTAAAAGGGAGTCGATGTAATACATAAATAAGATATTACCTCATTGTCCTCCAATAACCTTCAATAATACCCTATTATGTTATTCACCCTGACCACTTCACCCCAACCATAGACAAATGAACCCAGAGTCGACGCTTTAGGGCGATATATTTTCGCCGAGGTTATGCAGTGATACTACATAATAGACATCTTCGCCCCTTTTCACTGGGTTTGACGATTTAGCTCTAACATGAAAAATGACGAAGTATTATAATGCTCACAATCACACAATAAATTTCTCATTAGATTCAATCTTTACGCATGTCTTGACTGCCTCGTTAAACAGTGACGGCAAGTGCGAGGTCCTGGCTTCAACTCCCAGGTCGGGCAAAGTTTTATTGGATTTTCCATTAGACATTGTCTCAGTGACAACCTGGAGTCAAGATTTGTGCTCGGTAGATGGCAATAGGCTCGCCTCCTATTACCCAAAAAAATTATAATTTTATAATTTAAATTTGTAATGATCCAAAAAATATAACTGGCAAAGTATAAATGAATGAATGAACGAATGATTGAATGAATGATTGTGTATTTCACATAATAAATAACAAAAATAGTATGTGTGGGTGTACCTCCTATGGGACTCGGTCCTGTAGGGTACACCTAGGTACGCCTACTTCTTTGGGAAATAATGATATTATTTTATGTAGTACCTAGTGACAGGAAAGATAGCTATAAGCGTTTTTTATATAATTAGCAACTTTGACATTTCAAGGACCTTATTTCGAGTTCTGTGGTCTTTAGAATGAATCGTCTATGACCCGAAGTAACTTCAATTAGGTCAAAACGGGAAAATGGCGTGTTTTGCCACACTAAGCGAGGCAACGTACAATTTGCGATATCGAAACACTATCGCGGAGAGATCGAGATCGTATCGAACGGTTACAGAATAGGGCCTTCGTGATAATTAGTTTTAAGGGCCGTTTAGTGATTTCTTGATTGCGGTTTAAAGTTCAAACTGTGCTATTAATAGTTTAGTCAATTTTGAATTGAAATTGTTCGAAAGGGTAAGGAAATTGGTTAACGTTAAGAATTAGTTGGGGTTTTTCTTTGTTCATAATTTTCTTAACTATTGTTTAAAACAATAAATAAAATTATGTTGTAGAAAGAGAGAGAAAAAAATAAAATTATGTCGTAGAGAATCGCTTCTTCTTCTTTTTGAGTCAAAATGGCTAATTTTCTACTTATAAAATTTTGGTCCAGTATTTTGCCAGGTCTACGGAGAATCGCAACAGCTGTAACATGTAACTATGACGTAGAATTGTGCTACGTCGTAGCACTCAGCTACGCCGTAGACTACTGCTACGCTGTTTTTTATCATCACAAAACTTTATTCTCGCTTGAAACATTTATTTTTTATGAACGCAAATACGTTTAACTATTATTACAATCGACAACAATGTTTTTAAGGTTAAGTCAAACTGAACAAAAGGTCTACCTGTCAAGCTTGTTGTTTACAACGTGCAAAAACAAATTGCGAAATTCGCAAAAAAATCGATTTCGCATACAAAGCCGTTCAGCTGATCAATTTTTTATGGGAGGGTGAATGAAATTATTTTTTTTATTTTGGAGGAGCTATTGGTCGATGAAACAACTCATGAAAGGCGAACTAGCTCTTACGCTTAAGAAAAAACTCATGGTCATGTGTGTTCTCCCCATCCTCACCTACGGTGCCCAGACTTGGTCTCTGACAGATCTGCCAAGGTCCAAACTCGGGGTTTGTCAGCGAGCCATGGAACGTAGTATTTTGGGAGTCAGGTTGTCAGACCGCATAAGAAACACAATACTGCGTTCCAAGACCAAGATCGCTGATGTTGGACATAAAGCCGCCAGCCTCAAGTGGGACTGGGCCGGACACATTTGCCGCATGACCGACAGATGGGCCAAAATCATAACTACGTGGTCGCCAAACAACATAAGACGTCGTCGCGGCAGGCCCAGGAAGAGATGGCGAGACGAGCTTGACTCCCACTGTCCGAAATGGTGCTCAATAGCATTAGACAGACACACATGGCATGATGGAAGGGAGGCCTTTGCTCAGCAGTGGGACAAAAATGGTTGATAATAATAATAATAAAAATAATAATTACGCATTTCTTTCTTTTGGAAGTTTTCAGTTAGACTCCCCCATATGTATTACAACACTTGTTTTAACACAAACTTTTTCTAAGCCAACTGCGAGTTCAATGAACTCTATTCAACAGCGTCATCTAACAAATTCTCGCCAATAAATTCCCCATTGTGATAAAATCGCCATAATTACATTTCCTACGTGATTAAAAAACAAAAGCCGCAGTAATATATAGCCGTGGTCAGTCGTTAGGGCTGTCACGATGGACATTAGAAGGAAAAAATGTTTGCTTAGAACACTAATTACCTACCGGAGCACAGAGGCGTACTCGGTGAGTTATTTGGGGCATGTACATTTGATTTATTTAATTGGTATGATTTTAACTTTTATGATTAAAGTTTAATAACAAGTATAAAAAAACCTGTATTCTACTACAATAATTAAAAATTTCAAAATTTTACAAACCAAACTAAATGTATAAAATGAGTTTTATGTCTGAGCCTGGCTGTACAACACGGCAATGCTGCTTGTCTGTTGGGCACCATAGAGGCTCGCGGAGACGTACTAGACTCTATATATATTTTTTAGTGCTTAAAATGTATATAAACAATACATTATTGAATAAAAGAATGAGTGTTTTTATTTTTTAATTGAATTAATATTATAAACTTGTAACAAGTTTCCTCTTTGGCATAGGCACCTCTCGTGTATTTTTCCAAACTTCTCTCAAATAATATTTATCATCAGCTGGAAGTTGTCCACCGCTGAACATAGGCCGCCCCCATAGAACGCCAAAAACTATTCATATGGCGGGATTTTGCCGTAATCACCATGCTTGTTCTACGCCGGCCAAATATTCCAACTACTGCGATCATCAAGAAAGTTTTTCATCACCCTTAAAGTACTATTTAGATGACCCATTCTCCCCATCCTGAGTCCGTCCAATAGACGTCCAGTAGACGTCCTTTCGCGTGTAATGTCATAGACAGTAATTTGGTCGGACGTGAAATAGATCAATGGCTCACACAGATTTATAAATGTTCCCTATCATTATATAAACATTGTACATACACTGGGCCTAAGCCACACGGTGTTTTTTAGTATTCGAATGCAAATCGAACGCTATCCTGTACTAACTATTGAAAATCTAAGGCGCGACTTGCGCGACGTCGGCGATGATAAAAAACACCGTGTACAAAAGATGTTAGCTATTAAATATATTTTGCCAGTTATTCATCCGCCAAGCAGTAATGTGCAAACATTACTGTATTCCGGTCTTAGTATACTCGGTATTTCGGAGTTGCATTTTATTTCTTCGCTTAGTGCAGGGGCTCATTTCAGATAGCGTCTCTCACACGTCCGCCATGCTTACCTCTGGACCTCCGGATTCTATGTCGGGCCATAGAACGCACTGTTTACTCATTGTTATGAATTTAATATAAGACGATAGTTTAAAGAGGATTGATCAAATTGATGTTTTGTCCTTCCCTTCTTCCTATGACTGTCTCGGCGGGGGCGGCCAAGCTTCTGTCTGTTCTGGCCCCCTGCAAAAGAGGCCTACTACTAAGTACAATCTAATTTAAGGAAATAAGTCCAAAAAATCATTCATCATCATATCAGCCATAGGACGTCCACTGCTGAACATAGGCCTTCCCCTTAGATTTCCATTCAGTCCGGTTGTAAGCGGCCTGCATCCGGCGTACTCCTGCCGTACTTATCAGATCGTCTGTCCACCTTGTGGGAGGACGTCCTACGCTGCGCTTACCAGTCCGTGGTCTCCAGCTATCATTGATAAAGCTAAATTAGACAAGGTATATAGGCGCTCCGCATACAGATGCGACTAATTAACACAAGCTATGCAAATAAGTAAGCTATGTTAAACAAAGTATAAGTAGCCACATACCAACCTCATCAATTTAAGTCAATCCATAGTTTTGATGAGTCCCTTCTAATGCTCTGAAGATAATCAACTTTGCAACTAATATAATAGTTATAGCGGGAATTAGTTTTAAACTTATCAATACTTAGAAGTACTTACAGGACTTGTAAGTAATCACTTACCTACTTTGTTATCGATTTCATGATTTCATAGTTCCTAGGAAGTATCACGCCCAATTTTTATATTTCATAATTATCATCATAGTTTCATCATAGTTCATAATTCCCAAAAACCCAGGACAGATAAATGGGAAGCGTTGGATGAGGCCTTTGGTAGGAGCATACATGACCTTCTAGGAATTTGACACAATCCTATGAAAAACTTACCAAATCGATCTTTTGTATTCCCCTGTTTCCTCCGAATATAATAAACCCATTTACAGAATGGGTTTATTATATTGATATCCTGATATTTTTATAGTGAAGTTACGTATGTCCTTGCAATTTTATTTTTTCTTATAAACCCCTGGTATTTGATATACTTCCAAAAATCCCAGTTTTACTCGCGTGATTGGACGTTCCCTACAAAAAAATGCAGAGTTTATAAACAAAAATGAAATGATAGGGACATAACCTTACTTTAAATTTGAAATATAAGGATATAAAAATATATCAAATAGGTTTACTGTATTCGGAGGAAAAAGGGGAATACAAAACACCGATTTAGTAAATTTTCCATAGGATTGTGTCAAACTGCTAAGAGGTCATGTTTCCTGTTAAGAGGCACACCGAATCAAGTCACATTTTATTGTTAATTTGTTTCTATAGTTATTGTAAAATTGTAGTAAGTAGTGCCAGGTCAGGAAATGTGTTAAATATTGAATTTTTCCATTAGGAATGATCTCAATAACTGCCTGAAGTCTGGAATTGTGCCGCCCGGTGGATGGTAATAGGCCCGCCCCTTATTACATGAGACTAATAACATACTGGCGAAATGTGGTGTACCTACGGGACTGAGTACTAGGTACACCTCTGTCTACCCCTTCGGGAAAAAGGCGTGGTTGTATGTTTGTAGTAATACGGAATAAATGGCTTTATTATTATGTCGCTCGAAAACACGCGCGATCTACTATGGGACTGGGTGCAGCGTACGCCTCTGCCTACCCCTTTGGGAGAAAGGTGTGATGTTATGCAATGTTATTTACCTGATGTTAATATAATCCAAACATTACAATATCAAATCTCCATACAAATTGCCTTCAATTCTAATATTAAACAGTTATTTTTGTACGTTTAATATCAGGCAATGTTAAACCTTATCAGTTTGTAATAAAGGCTATGGAATATGCCCATTATGTTCGCATGCCAAAGGCTTTGGGCATACAGATTTCGATTTCTGTCCAAATTAAAAGGGGACCCACGATTCCCAGAAGGTTCGGCGCGGGGTTGCCAGACTATTGTTATGTAATCCCCAGATATTTTGTAATCTTACGAATTATTTTGGATGAAATGAGATAAAAATTGTAAAATTAATTGTTAAGAGACTAGGCAAGATTACTTAATGTTATTTCAAATCACTTTTATAAAATTATTTCTTACGAAGAAAAAACAGACTAAGACACTAAGTGTGTCTACATTAAAGTTGGAAGGTATGTATGTATGTACTTAAATATTAAAACTAAAAAAGTTATGTTGATTTTTCAAAAAGGGCACAATTAATTTCGATTGAATTTATATGGGTCCACCACTGCAGTATTGGCTACCTAACAAAAAAACAGAAAATTAGTTATTTTAATAATTGATTGAACCGGGCAACAACAAACATAAAAAAACGACATCATGCTGTCGATTTGAGAACGTACTCCTTTTTATAAGTCATTTAAAATTGTTTTCAATGTCCTGTAATCGTAGGGTAATTTCCAGTGTTTGGCAACACAGATCCAGCGAAATTCGTATCAGATATGAGACTCATGTTTGTGTAAATGGAGGAGCTTGTTAAAACGCTGGGCTCCCGTATTTGTACTCAGATGACGTCACACACTGGCTTGTTTCTATACAATATTATAGCAAATACGAATACGTGGTAGATTCTTTTAAGTTTCTTTTAATTTCACAAATAAAAAAATATTTTGGATTATGTTATGGAAAGGGTAAAATTAAGGAAAGGCCAGATTAAAAGTACCACAACCGACGAGCATGTATGAAAAATGTGATGAAAGTGGAAGAAGCGAAATTCGTATGTCTGGATCTTAGTGAGTGGAGAGAAATTGTCTCTGCCTTCCACAACGAACAAGGCATGACTGTATGTATGTATGTGAAAAATATGATACATGGCAAAAGCTACCTGCTTTTTTGGTAAACTCCCAACGGCCCCCATTAAAACGGGCACTAGCCGAGACTTTAAGAAAAAAGTATTAATATTTGTGCTAACGGCCCCTGGAAAAATTTCACCAGTAGCGGCGGTTAGGACACAATATTATTCTTGTGCCAACTGCCGCCACTATTAGTGGAAATTACAGTTAGAACGATCGAGCTCGAAGGTAGATGGAATTTAATTTAAATTATAAACACGTTAAGTTGAGGCTGTTGGCACAAATATTTTTTCTAATGTCCCAACGATCGCCACTATAAGCGTCTGGCACATAATTTGATACTTTGTCCCAACGTTCCCTACTGGTGCCTGTTTTAGTGGAGGCTATTGGGAGTAAACCACTTTTCCTAAATCCTTTCCTTCAGTTAATAGAAGTTTATAGGAGTCTGTCCGATATATTATTATCTTCTCATATGTACCTATATTTTTAAACAACAATATCGTTTGAGATTTTTTCAGAACTTGACCTGAAAAGCTGACCCGACATTATATATATATAAAATAATATATATTACTTACGTAATCATCAGAGCTGGCTCTGTGGCGATCGGTTGCAAGCGCTACTGCCGATCCCCGAGTTCCCGGGTTCGATCCCAGGTCAGGCAAGGTGTTAAATATTGAATTTTTACATTAGGAACTATCTCAATAACTGGTTGGAGTCTGGAACTGTGCCAAGTAGATGGCAATAGGCTCGCCCCCTTTTACATGGGACCAATAACATAGTGGCAAATGTGGGTGTACCTACTATGGGATTGAGTCCTGGGTACACCTCTGCCTACCCCTTCGGAAAAAGGCGTGACATTATGTTATCTTACCTACTTTATAACATTGTAACAATGGAAGTGCCTCAAGTCGAAGGTCTTCGACCAGTGTGTGTTACCAGTGATGACTTACGGATCTGAAACGTGGTCCCTGACTTGTGGGCCTTATAAGTAAGCTCAAAATAGTGAAACGAGCTATGGAGAGGGTTATGCTCGGGATTTCTCTGCGAGATCGAGTCAGAAATGAGGAGATCCGTAGACGAACGAAAGTTACCGAAATACTTAGCCCAGCGGATTAGTAAGTTGAAGTGGCAATGGGCAGGGCACATAGCACGTAGAACTGATGGCCGATGGGACCGTAAAGTTCTCGAATGGAGACCACGGACTGGTAAGCACAGCGTAGGACGTCCTCCCACAAGGTGGACAGACGATCTGATAAGTACGGCAGGAGCACGCTGGATGCAGGTCGCTTAAAACCGGACTGGATGGAAATCTAAGGGGGAGGCCTATGTTTCGCAGTGGACGTCCTATGGCTAATATGATGATGATGATGAACAATGGAAGATCTAGAATATTTATTTCAGATTTTTTTTGAATTATTAGCATTAATTTCTGATAATAAACGAAGTGGTTTGATAAAATAATCATAGATCTAATTTATTCTACTAAAAATAAATGTCCGCCATCAAGTTTTTACTGAAATAATTAAGATAGTTAGCGACCAGAGTAAACGACGGCAGCAGCGGGCTCACTAATAAAATAATTATCTATTTATTCTCCTTAAAATAACTGTCCGTAGAGTGTATTATGTTGTTAAACGCCACCAAGTCTGCTCAAAGTGGAATAATATTATTCCTGGTAACTGTTTCGACGCCAGTTTTCTTCCGTTTATTTGAGCGTTTCAAACACCCTTTCCTAATTACGTGTGACAGACATGTTTTGCGTGGGATGCAGTGACGCTAAAACACATTATGTGAATTACTTACCTATACAATTACCAACTAATTATAAACCTCTGGTTAACCCTTCTAAGAAATAGGCCTCATGTTATGTTATGTAATAAATAGTTAATAATAGTTGAAAGTCACGACAAAATTTGGCACACAAATGTAATTAAGACGTATGTACCTAGGCGCCCTTTAAGAAAAGATTTTTGAGAATTCCGAGCTTCTGAAATTCAGGAAAAATCGAATAAGCAATGTTTTATAACATATGGTCTTATGGTTTCAAAAAAGGCTAGAAGCATGTCTTATGGTAACCAGATGACTGATATAAACACGTAAATACTTATTTGATCCAACATCGAACAGCGAATCCGGAACCAGCGTCTTGCGAACCACTGAGCCAACTGTCCAGTCATCATTAAAGTTTTTTTTTATATTCTCTCTATCCATTTTGTTCATAATAGTATAATCTCGAGACTTGTTTGTGTTTGTAAGCTTGAGTCCATTTATATATCTATATTGTACACATGTTTTGAGTTGCAATCCAGGTCAGATCAATATCATTTTGTGATCCTATTGGATCACTTACGTATGTAAGATCCTCCAAGATTGTAATTTTTTTGTGTATTTAATAAATAAATAAAAAAAGGAGTTTATACTAAAGTAGTGTTGTTTTAATTACTACGTGGAAAACAAATGAAAATTTTAATAAAAAACTGTCAAATGGCAATTAGTTATGCATAGTGTAGGTTCGATACCATGAAGGACAAACTTAACTATGTAATTGTAAAACTGTTGTGCTCATACATTGAAATAGGTCGTGGTGAGTTTACATACTGCAAAAAACAAAATAATTTCATCTAGTCTCTTATAATCCAGCCACCGAGAACTCGTACAAAATCTCACATAATAATATTTCCTACTGAAATCCTGTAACAGAACTCCTACAGCGTCGACTCGCGATATTATTTTTATGAGTGTACTTTTATAAACTCGAGGGAAGCGAACTTCCATGATGCATTTTTGAGTGAAGTTATTTATGTGTTTCTTTAGAAACGCGAGAGAGAATTTATAGTCGTGTTAAACTAGGATTCATATTGAATTAGCTTTGTACTTTTGTGTTGAAAATTCTTGTGATATTTAAAGGCATTTAGAAGTCAGTTATGATCTCAGATATAGGAAGTCCACTGCTGAACACAGGCCTGCATCCAGCGTGCACCTGCAGTCTTTATCAGATCATCTGTCCACCTTGTGGGAGGACGTCCTACGCTTACTACTTAAAAGTCAGTATAATGTTAAAACAACACATTTTTGGCTCCCGTCGAGACCTTGTCATACTCAAAAGATAACTCACACAATCACGCCTTTTTCCTGAAGGGGTAGGCAGAGGTGTACCCAGTACTGAGTCCTATATGTAGGTACATCTACATTTCACCAGTACGTTATTTGTCCCATGTAATAGGTGGCGAGCCTATTGCCATCTACCGGGCAAAATTCTAAACTGACATACAGATAATTCCTAATGGAATATTCCAATAACCCAAAAGATATGGCGTCTTATAATAATATTAGCCTACCTTTTAATAATATTATTATAGGCCCCCGGTGGCCTAGTGACTCGCAAGCTTTACTGCCGATCTTGAGGTTCCGAGTTCAAATTTCAGGTCAGGCATAAGTGATTTTTAAAGTTGAAGTAAACTTCAACTTTAAAATATCAAGATATAAATAATATCAAATAGGTTTACTCTATTCGGAGGAAACAGGGGAATACAAAACATCGATTTAGTCAATTTTCCATTGGATTATGTCAAACTGCTAAGTAGAGGTCCTGTATCCTGGTAAATATTATGTGCAACTTTGTAATAAGACGATTCATCCTTATGTAAATACACACAATAAATATAATAAAGTACATCTCATACTTTGTTAGCAGGCACTTTGTACATAATCTTTGAAGAAAGTTTTACAAACAACGTCAAAATATTATTCCTAAACGCTTAATTCATTTAACATAATTTGTGTTTTCTGTGTTTCTAGCGGGTGTTTTCACCACAATAATTGCTTGTAACGGTTTTAAAACACGTTTTAAACGCGTAACGACGTCACCGTGTGTTGTTAGCTTAAATGTTTATACGACAAACACTCGTGGCTGTTAGGATGTGCGCACACTGATGATAAATATTTCTTGGAGTCTGTGCAAAAAGGGAAAAGTCGCGGAAAACAGGATTAATCTATGAGACTATTATTACAAACGCGAAAGTTTGCGAGGATGGATGGATGTTTGTTACTCTTTCACGCCAAAACTACTGAATCGAATGGGCTGAAATTCGGTATGTAGATAGTTTAGACCCTGAGATAACATATTGGGTACTTTTTATCCCGATATTCCCATGGGAACGAGGACTACGTGGGTAAAACCGCAGGGCACAGCAAGTCATATTATAAATGCGAAAGTTTGTGAGATGTATGAATATTTGTTGCTCTTCCTCGCAAAACTTCTGAAACGAATGGGCTAAAATTCGGTATGTAGATAGTTTAGATCCTGGGATATCAGCTAGGGTAATTTTTATCCAAATATTCCCACGGGAACAATCATAGAGCGATGTGCACACTGCCTAGTGTAGGTGGAGCTTAAAACTGTTATTTACAGGAATTAAGCCGTCGTAGGGAGTTTAGATGTTAAACACGAATTCTGAATAGGCCTTTGTAATTTTTGCCCGAAATAACGTAACTTTCCAAGGGTTATGTGTGTGCTAATGATTTTAAAAGATAAGCACACACTTGAACCTTGGGCTTGCGTTGTTTTTTTATTTATATTGCTTCATTATATATTTATTAATTTTCAGTGATGAGTGCGCCGTGGCGGTGCCAGCTATAGCTATTCTGTGTCTACCCGTGGTTGCCGTATGAGCCGGCTAAGGGTTATCTAGAAGACGGGCGGCGGCGTCCTAGCGTCCAGCGTTAATCCTTCGAACTCGCCAATCCGCCTGCTAAGCGTGGCAAAATCCCCCGTACTGGGAGAGGCCTAAGCGAGCTTTCAGACAAGCGACGCCGATGTGTATATTCTACTGTTCTTTTTCATACAAATTAGCGCCCGACTACCACCACGTTAGCGACGCGTTGACGTTGACGTTACGCCGATGTTCGTCTGAAAGCTCGATATGTCCAGCAGTTTACTTCCTACGGCTGAGGTGAGAGTGTGTACTTGGCAGTTATAGAGGGGATCCTATCTTTTACTTTTTTTTGTTACCTATCTTTAAATAAGTACACATTCTCTATGAAAATGTTACCATAATACCGATGTTTCGTATATCCTTTTTTTCTCTAAATATAATTAACACATTCAATAATAATAAATGTATTCTTATCCCTTAAATTTTGTACACGAAGTAAATTATATCCATATCATTTTATTTTGTGGGTGTATCTACTATAGGACTGAGTCCTGGGTACACCTCTGCCTACCCCTTCGGGAAAAAGGCGTGAATGTATGTCATTTTATTTTCGTCGTTCGCTATTGCATCGAACGTGCTCCGTCAAAAGTTGTCAAATTAATAACAAAAAAAAATGTTTTTTTCGTACATTAATACAAGTTTATAATTCTATTTAGTTAAATTTAATGTATATTTACATAGGTAATAATTTTCTGAGGAAACGGGAGAATACAAAACATCGATTTGTCAAAATGGTACGTACCTATCCTTTTGTCTTAAAATCTTAAGTCGGCAACAATCAAGACATGTTTTTTAATAATAATGTCTCGACCGCCTCGGTGGCGTAGTGAGCACGTGCTCGTCTGCCAATCAAGAGGTCCCGGGTTGGATCCCCAGGTCAGGCAAGGTGTTAATTATTGGATTTTTCCATTAGGAATTATCTCAATATCTGCCTGGAGTCTGGAACTGTGCCCGGTAGATGGCTCGCCCCCTATTACATGGGACCAATAACATTCTGCAAATGTGGGTGTAGGTATCTACTATGGGACTGCGTCCTGAGTACAACCTCTGCCTAATCCTTCGTGAATGTATGTTATGTATGTCTCGAAGTTCTCTAGTTTGAATTGTCTTGAATGAACTTTCTTGAAATGAAATTCTTTCTTGAAACTTTCTTGAAAAACTTTCGTGTAATATTACACTCGGCGCTGGCTAGCCAGTTCCTTTGCTTGAACTTGGCTTGACACGCTGCCGCGTGTCTAGATTCCAGTGAGACTTTTCCAAAAATTTACTTTGAGCATTTCAAACAAACATTACTACTTTGTTATATTATACGTGCTAGGTAGGAAGCTTTAAGCGCTATAGTAACTAATGTTCTTACCTAAATAGCTTACCTTGAAAGCTCTAAAATACCTCGAGATGAAATGTGGTGAGGGAACTAATTTGAGCGCCTCGCTTAATTATTTCTAAACATTGTTAATACGGCTTATATATAACTAAATATATTATTATTACATATACAATTGTCTTAGATTAATTAAGATCTACATAATTTAAACAAGGGCTGAGGAATAATGGAGTGAAGGTATTCTGGGTAAACATAACCAGGGCTGTCTTTACTTTCTATTGAGGGCCCAGAGCCAGAGCACGTTAGGATAATGGAGCCATGGCTTTTACTATTTGTACAAAACAGGCAAAAAATAAC
Source organism: Hemistola chrysoprasaria (assembly GCA_947063395.1). Classification (NCBI taxonomy): domain Eukaryota; kingdom Metazoa; phylum Arthropoda; class Insecta; order Lepidoptera; family Geometridae; genus Hemistola; species Hemistola chrysoprasaria. Next base: position 4,363,497 of record OX346731.1, on the reverse strand, counting down.
ATGTACAAAGATTAGGTGGATTATGTCTAAACATTTTCTTGGGCGTGAGTAATAAATTGCTTTTTCTTGGAGGGTGTCTCAGGGTCGTCTACGTTAGGTTTACTAGTTATTGCCCGAGCTTAGAATTATGACAATGAATGCACAAGCTGAACTACCGCCGCTCCGTAGGTGCACTCGCAACGTCCTGGACGACCCGAACAAGCGTACCGATGCCGTCATGTTGGCGGCGCTAGGCTCGCCCAATCCCACAAATAATAAGCAACAGTCGCTTCGATTTCTGTACTGGTGCCGGATACAAGATCTACCAATTCACAGAATCACAACACCGGCCTCGCCGGAACGGCGAAGATATCTCAGACCTTTCAGATCGGTTAGTCTCTTTCCATATAATCGAACAGATCAAACCATTGATAGGGACCCTAGAACACTCCCCTTCTGGGGTGCCAGGGTAAGTCGACCCCACGTATTCTGGCGACAGCCCAAGCTGAGGTCTGTCTAGGAGCCCTTAGCTTGGGTCCAGCGCCTCATGTGCTCACTTACCACTGCCGGGTACAGCTGTATAGGCCAAATAAAGCCATCAGCATAGGTGATTTTCAAAAAAGGTCTTTGTTTAGTGTTATAAATATATTCAAAGGAATATACCTATGAATAAAAAAAAAAATTGCCTGAAAAAGTACGAAAAAGTTTTTATATAGTTTTTAGTGCTGGGCTATCCTTTATATCATGCCATTTGACCCTGTCCTGTGCAAGCCGTGTCCAATTTACAACTTTGCAATTTTACAACTTGTTTAGTTTGGGTAAATCACCAACTCGACACACGTGTGGTTAGTCCTCCGTGTCGAGTTGGTGACGTACCCTTAACATTGATGAGTAGACAGACCTTGCATAATGTAAATAGCAAGATACAAGATACACTAAATCTGTGCATTCAATACAATATCATCTGGATGATGCAGAATGCAGGTGCTCCGACGAAACAAGATGTCTGTATTGACATCATGTTGAAATATCCGTTAATATTTTAGCTGCTCTGTAACGTATAACATTTCTATTAAAAATTCTCCAAAAATAGGTATATAGAAATTGTTGAGAATCCGACGCACCTGAGTTCATTGCAAGCAATATTTTCTGCAAGTTATTCCTTCAATTTTAGTCTCGATTCGATGAATCTTATAGTAGTATTCGATAAAAATAATTTTGTAGTAAATCTTCTAGAACGAACAAAATTATTATAGGTTTATCATAATATTAGCTATTTAATGAATGTAATAAGTAGGTATTTGCGAAGCCAAAATTTTGTCGTTTAGGATTATTATACTAACTTTGTGATTTTATACCTAAATCTATGAGAACATGATGTAAAACATAACATACAATCACGATATTTTGCTGAAGGAGTAGGCATAGGTAAAAACATTACTACATTATTACATATACATTCAAATCCTAATCCTTCCTAATATTTATACTATTATAAAGGCGAAAGTTTGTAAGTATGGATTTATGTATGGATGTTTGTTACTCTTTCACGCCAAAACTACTGAACCGATTGGGCTGAAATTTGGTACGTAAGTAGCTTAGACCCTGGAATAACACATAGGGTACTTTTTATCCCGATATTCCCACGGGAACGAAGACTACGCGGGTGAAACCGCTGGTCACGGCTAGTAATTAATAAACTAGCTTTAGATTATCTAATACAAACAACAAGTATCTAATTGTTAAAAAGCTGTGCACATACATTTCTCAAGGAAATCCAAAAAGAGATAACTGAGCTTTCAGAGGGTAAATTCAAAACCTTTTTAGAAATAATATTATAAGTTATCCCAAATTGGTCTTATTGGCCTTTTGTGTTTTCATTCCCCAATAACGTAACTTCGTATTGTTTGTAGTAGCAATTCCAAGTTTATTTGAAATGCATGCTCCTCAAGCTACGACGTTGCATAATTTGTCGCCGTACAACATTCATACATAAATGTATGTAGGTATATGTATGTATTTTGGCTTAGACACACACAAAACTAATTTGGCAAAGCGAAGTAGCTCATATCTAGTGTAGACATAGTCTATTTATTGAAACTTGCATGTCTATACACGCAAATAGACCTGACTCAAGTTGGTTTTAACCACAGACAGCTCAACATAAAAGTCCCGCTTTCATGAATTTCACTATGAAAACATAATCGCTTATATTAGCGATTATGCTTCCCGACTTGCGATTATGCTTGCCGACTTCCCCCTCTACCCGCCACATATGTGGCGGTAGTCGGCTAGTATTTTTTGCATCGTCCAGACTCCAAACATGTCACAACACAAAGGCCCGCTGTTACAGCTAGTATAAGTATCTCTATAACAATTACAGAGGTGCAGACACTCAAGGTACTAACCTATTTGCTCATAATAACATTATGACACACATAACTAAGTTATAAAACTAAAAGGTCTGACATAATATAACTGTTACAAGCATCCATAAAAACGTGAGACAAGAAATATTCGACCAAAGGGAGGTAAATAAAATAAAAATGTCTGACTTCAAAGGTATACAGCAAAATATTCTCGTAGGGCATTTGAAATTAAATCATGGAGGACGATGCGCGACCTAAATAACAACAAAACCACAAAGTTAAGGTCAGCACAGATAGAATGCAGGTGCGAGACGGACGTTAGTTGCGTCGGGGGTATGTAAACCTAACGCAAAACTTTATATAACTTCCTTTGTGGCGTTTTAGGGAGGCGAGATCGACGAAAATAATCCGTACCTAGTGTAATTTTATGTATGTTAGTATGTACGGTAATTGTTGACATATGCCTTTGGTACTTATAATTATTATTTATTATACATATAAATACTGTAGCCTGAAATAAACTAATTATTATTATTTTAGACAAGTTTAAGAATTTCAGACGAAGAGGTACCGATCCCTTGACAGGCGTGCGTGGGCCGCGAAGCAAACAAGTATTATAAGCTTTTGATAATTTTGATCTATATTGTTATAATGTAACACTAACCGGTGTTTATCCCTGTGTGCCACTATTTATTATTATGAGCTGTGGGAAGTTAGCCGCTATGGCTGCGCAATACGCTTATTATATATATATATATAAAGGTTTTCGTGCATTATACGAGTTTCATACGAACTTTATACGCCAGGCCTAATTCCTTGTATTTTAGGGACAACGAAACACAGAAAACGTATGCGTGTATGCGTGTATGTGTGCGGGCGCTTATCCCTGTTGCAGTCTCGACCAACTTGCAACCATCCCGCGCCCGCGTTCCGTCTGCGCTGGTCTTTAGTAAATACGAGGACCTTCTCGGGTATAAAGATAAGAAAATGTAAATATTTAAGAATATTATAGGTAGGTACTGGAACAGTGTAATTATAAGGGAAACTCGCGCGGGTATTATGAACTTGCAGTCGCGAAGCAACAACAGCGGCAATAAAAGTAACGTAATTATTGCTGACAAACTTCATTATTTGTTGAAAATCCTACTTCCTAATAATATTGTAAATGCAAAAACGGTATATAATATTGAATAATATTGAACTGATAACGTATATAGGAGTGGGTACATAAGATATATTTTAGCGGATAAAACAGTTGGGCATGACTAGTACTAGCTGTGCCTCGTAGTTTCACCCGCGTAGTCTTCGTTCCCGTGGGAATAGCTATCTACATACCTAATTTCATTTCAATCAATTCAGAAGTTTTGGCGTGAAAACGGAGCAACATAACATACATTCACGCCTTTTTTCCCGAAGGGGTAGGCAGAGGTGTACCCAGGACTCAGTCCCATCGTAGATACACCCACATTTCGCCAGTATGTTATTGGTCCCATGTAATAGGGGGCGAGCCTATTGCCATCTACCGGGCACAGTTCCAGACTCCAGGCACTTATTGAGATAATTCCTAATGGAAAAATCCATTATTTAACACTGCCTGACTTGGGGATCGAACCCGGGGCCTTTTGTTTGGCAGTCGAGCATACGCCCTCTACGCCACCGAGGCAGTCGGAAACCGGGAAAACGGAACAAACATACACACAAAATGGCGCTGGGGTCAAGTTGGAACACGCTTGCGTTTTGTTTACCTATTAGGTAATTCAGCCGGAAGACGTCAACTGCTGAACATAGGCCTCCCCCATAGAACGTCATAAACTATTCATAAGGGGATGTTGCCATAATCACCACGCTTGTGCGGCTTGGTGATCGCAGTAGCTAGAATACTTGGTGCCGGAGAGCGCTCCTGCCTTGTATGTGGCTCCTGCCCACTCTCCGAATATGTCCCTCTACCGGGTCTCACGGCGCCCACGGGGTGAGAAAGGGGTGGCCCTATTATATAGCCGGGAGCCACACGGATGTCCAATGTCCACAATATAATTATAATATTTCAAGCGCTTGTTTGTCCCTTCTACAGCCATCAAGCCGTGTAAAGGGCTCAACGATTCATTAGTAAACAGCGCGCGGATGTCGTCCTTAATTCTCCTTCGGAACCACAAATATAGGTGGTCAGATACGGTATTATATTATCTAAAAGCTTATCTATTGAAATTATACATTCTAAGGGCACTTTATTAGTATAACATAACATGACATCACGCCTTTTTCCCAAAGACGTAGGCAGAGCCGGTTCTGGGGCCGGAACACCAGTAGAAGTATGGATAGCGTTTAATTGGTTTAATCTGCTGTCAAACGGCATACAAAAAATTACGTTGTTACGCGATTGTATGTTCGTAATAGAACCCCCGGTCCCATGTAGCTATTTATATATTTCGCCAGTTCATGTAATAGGGGCCTACTCTATTGCCATCAACTGGGTATAATTGAGTATTTGATTTTTTTTTGATAAATGGAAAGATCATATTATATAAGATTCGTAAGAAACCTATTTCTAGTTTATTTTAATTCGTTATAATAACAAAGTTATATCAAATTAAAAAAACATTTTTGATCCAGTACCGAAAACACGCCCCGATAGTGCCCCAACGAGTCCGTGGCCTGTAGTGATGTCACAATGTGTGATAAACTACCATACATAACTATATACATTACTACGTCACAAAAATGGCGATCAATCGTGGCGCGTACTAATATTAATCAAGTAATTGAATTTTATCAATTTTAAATATAAAAAATTAGTGATTTTTGAATCAGCAGATGATACATAATTTTCGTTAAACTTTCAAAATAAATAAAAAAATACGATATGTATTTTTTTTCAAATACTCAATTTTTTCCGATATTCCTTCAAGCGCGATGTCTCCGCAGGAGAACAAAGACTCCGGGATAACGCAAGTACAATATAAAACAAGGCACGAACTTAAGTCGCGTTTATTGGAATCGTACGTTATTATCCCTATTACCATAACTCTAGATGTAGGGAAAAATTGGATATTGTACGCATGAAACGAGGCTTACTCTGAACCAGTTTGTCGAGTTCTACGAAATTAAAAGCGACCCAGTTTTCACGCTCCTTGCTTTTCATATCACACACCTTTATGTACATTTGTACCATAGACAACTCAACCTTTTTAGTTAGGATATTTTGACCACTCACATGACGTTTAGGTAATTATGAAAACAAAATCGTCAATACGTGGCCATCGAGATGTGTGACTCGCTCTGATTGGCCTGCTTTTGTATTTCAAGAGTTATTTAAATATCACTCTAGGAAGTTGTAATGAAACTACGAATTACGAATTTACTAATGAAATTACAATTACAACGAAATTATTAATGAAATTCCAACTACAATAGGGTAATGAAATTATGTGAATTTTAGTTGAGATAACACAATATTATGTCAAAACATAGAAAAGGGGTAAATGTGACATAAATTTATTCTTTTAAAAATTAATGATCAAGTTTATCAATTAATTGCAATGTTAGAAAATCACCCGTCTATACTATCCTACTATCCTAATATGTATGGATGGATAGGATGGATGGATGGATGGATGGATGTTTGTTACTCTGAACCGATTGGGCTGCAATTCGAGATAGTTCGGTATGTATGTAGATAGTTTAGACCCTGGAATAACACACAGTGTGCTTTGTTTCTCGATATTCCCACGGGAACGAGGACTACGCGGGTGAAACCTCGAGGCACAGCTAGTCATCAAAGTGTCATTGTTTGTGGCGAGTTCCGGGGGAGGTCAGCTAGTTTTTTTGGATTGTACGGACTTCAATGTCATAGTTCATGTCATTGGCATACATTAAATCTAATGAGAATAGTAGCCATGAGTCAATGAAAAGTAACGGAGCCGGTTGTTATGCAGCGTCAATGCATATCCTTGGCGAAAACATACCCGTCTTAAGGTTAAGTTGTCTGTTGTACCTATGTAGGTACCTATGTAGGTACATAGGTACGTATAAAAACTCATTTCGCATGGATTTCCGGTGACAATGGATTATAATGCCGTTCGGCGGCAGGTGGCGGAATTAATTAGCAATGTGAGATTATAATACGCAGGACGGCTTGGCACGGATACGCCATTGGCCAGTGAAATACGTAATAATATGTCAGTGGTCGGATCTGTGGAGCATCACTTATCCTTACGGCGGTGATTCGGGGCTGACTGGCCTTTTGCTGAAAAAGGTTGCGAATACCTTTTAAATTACAAGTATGTTAAAAAAGAGTAGTAATGCTGAAAATGAGTACTTATAAAATCTATCCGTCAACCTCAAAACTTACTAAAGATGTGATTATGAAATTCGCAAAAAGAAATCGACTTTCTTTACAAAGCCATTTGACAGCCTCGTTGGCTCAGATGGTAGTAACTCTGCTTTCTGAGCCGCGGGCCAAGGTTCGATCCCCGGCCAGGTCAAACATTTGTGTGCATGAACATGTCTGTATGATCTGTGTCTGGGTGTAATAAGCTTATATAAGTATGTATATCATGTCTGATTACCACAGTACAGGCTTCTAGCCTAGTTTGGGACCAGATGACCGTGTGTGAAAGTTGTCCCATATTATTATTATTATTATTAAAGCCGATCAGCTAATTCATCATTGTATGGGAAGACATATACATTCACGCTTTTTTTCCGAAGGGGTAGGCAGAGGTGTATCCAGGACTCAGTCCCATAGTACATACACCCACATTTCGCCAGTATGTTATTGGTCCCATGTAATAGGGGATCTACCCCTTGTGCTAGTCGCCCTCCCTTGTGCTAGTCGCTCCCCCTTGTGCTAGTCGCCCTTAAACTGGGTCGAGCGCCTCCTGCGCTCACCACTGCCCGGTAAAGTTGTAGAGGCCATCTGAGGCCAACAGCATAGGTCATTAAAAAAAAAAAAAGGGGATCTATGGGAAGACGAAAACTTTTTTTCGTATTTCGTTATTTATACGTTTTTTGTCATTAAGAAGACATTGTGCTCTGTGCCACTTCCATTCACTGAATCGCATAAAAACAATAGATACTTAAATAAAAACCCATTTCCATTTTCCGTAATGATTATACTCTCAACAGTAAAACATTCGGCACAGAAGTTTAAATCACAGCACCATTTAACCCCCATTTCGGTTCCTCTCCCTAAAAACGCCATAAACTCTCATTCACCAACATCATTACAAAACCATTATAAATTGCTATACCAAAGGTTTATTTGCGTTCCTACATAAAACAGTTTTACGCCTCTTCCGCAATAAAGTATGATAAAAAATAAAGCGTGAGCTCACATTTTTTTGTCACAGTAAATCTGGCAGCTACTAAGGAGAGTGTTCGACATGTCTTCTCTGTAGGTTTACTTGGAAAATGGCACTTTCCTTAAAACAAAAATCCTGAAAGCGAATACGTAAGCGCTAACAGTTTTGACATAGCGCGCGAAGACGCTCGATTTGGGTCGACGGGTGTGAGCTTGGTGCATATAATAGCGGTTTCATTTATAGAGCTAAGGATTATGCTTTATTAAGACAAGTTAAATTACTTTTGTAGTGGTAGGCCTCTTATGCAGGGGGCCGCCTGGAGAAGTACAACACCTTTGCCAGTTATTCATCCGCCAAGCAGTAATGTGCAAACATTACTTTGTTCCGGTATGAAGGGCAATGTTTTTAGCGAAATTACTGGGCATGATGAGATGTAACAACTCATATCTCAGGGTGACAGGCGCAGTGCAGTGCCGCGCAGAATTTGAATTTTAAAACACTGGGTGGCACTGTGTCTGATATGGGCAATCATGATGCTTACCATCAGGCACCTGATTTGCACGTCTTGTCACGCACTATGATAAAAAAAAAAAAAAAAAACTTGGCATATTTACTAGACATTATAACAATGTAAAGGTCGTAGCACACATATCAACTAGAACCTCCCGGAGCTTGCTGATTGGGTTTGAATCTTATCATTGCATTATGGTATCTGGCTGATAGACAGGCTGCTGACTGAAAGGTATCGAAGATGCTTCAAATTGCGATTTGACTTGATATATGTAATAATACGTTAAAAACATTATTTTATTTTAACTATGAATCATGTGTTTGATATAAATAAATATTATTATTATTATAAATAAAAATAATGCATTCCTATTCAACGTGGCAATGCCGCCAGTATCTTGGGTACGCTGCCATCTGACAGTGGTTTAGAGCAATTGGATTTTCTATAGGCTGTCGAAATGTGGATTTTCGAAGTGTTCTTTGGCATAGTGTATTGGTGGTGTAGTGTATATATGTTAGGGTTGACAGTAAGTAGGTAGCTCTATTGTTTAGTCTTTTTTCAACAAAGGCACCTCGATACAAAAACAAAAATCTTATCACATTTGGAATGGTGTCCTATTGATTCGCATAATTTCTTTTGTCATAAAATTTTTCCGCATACATCATTTGTCATAACCTCCTCTAATCATAATATTGGAAATACATATTTTTTTGTAGTAATACTGATAAATTGTCCTAAAATTTAATTGCTATAATATTTTTGTGTATAACAGTTTTAATTCCTATTGTTAGTTGTCATAATGGTTGTTATGTATAATTTTATAGTTAATATTGGTGTATGTCCTAATTTTCAGTGTTCATAATTGTTATTGTATATAATCGGTAGTGTACGTATTTTTGCAAGTGAGGAATATTGTAGTGTTGTATTGCATTTATGGGTAGGAGTAGGATCTCGCCGTAACTCACATACCCAATAATATTTTTATTATTTACTCGATTTTTTATGTACATATGTAAATCCACTGATATTTAATTTGTGGCTCCTCTTTCTGTTGTAAATATTTTGCACTCGTTTTCCATTGTAATTATAATTTCAAAATTAGTTTAAGCACTTTGTTCCATATATTAACTTAAAAATTTGACTTAGTGTTATTTTTATTATAATAATGAAACTACCTTCTTTTTTATTTATAATCAGTAAGCCTTACTATAATATTTTTTATAATTTATATAATTTTAATACTAGGAATAAAGACAAAATAGCTGTACCTAGCTTTAGATTATCTAAAACAAATAAAAAGACATTCTTAGGAAATAGTGTACGTTTCTATAATAAAATCCCAAAAGAGATAACTGGGCTCTCAGAGGGTAAATTCAAAATCTATATAAAATCTACTTTACTTAAGAAGGCTTATTATAAAGTCAACCAGTACATAGAGGACAAAGATGCCTGGAAACTTCTGCATAGCCGCCTCGCGGCACCTTCAAAGAAAACGAATGTAACCAAACCAAATATTGTGAAACTATCTGTTGAAAAAATTAAGCCCTACAAGTTTCTTGTGCGTTCTTCTTGTAGAGGTATCTTTCCGAACGCACGGTAGACTCAGTACTGTATCTTCATTGACGTACAAAAGTGTCAGATTATGACCTATTTGAATAAATCTGTTTGAGTTTGAGAGTTTGAGTTTGATAGCAATGTGATATATCAACAGTTTGCTACATAGAAAAGATGTTTAACTACGTTAATGAGTTAAGAACATTCCAAATTCTATTGGTTAGGTTAGGTTTAATTTATATTATGACAATGTTAACATTCGAACAATATATGATTATGGCACATAATTTTAGTGATATCAATAGTTAGGACATGTTAGGATTATGGCATAAAATAATATGGTTATCAATGGTTAGGACATATAATGTTATAGGTTTCAAATGTTAGGACAATTAAAATTATAACAAGTTATAATAGGAGTATTGACGTTATGGCTGGTGATCATTAGCTATTACATATATTATGGCTTAAAATTTTATGAGTTGTAAAATTATGGCTAAAAATAGTATGCGAATGAATAGAGAACCATTTGGAATATACATTATTTCTACAGTGAGTCAGAAGGTGTGTTGGACCTTGTTGCCTCTAATAAGTAGGTAGGGATGGTTGTCAAGCTAGGATGGATAAAGGCTTGAGCATTTCCGCGAGCAGAACATCGAGCATTCGCCGTTTTTCAATTTTATCGAGCTAAACATCGATTACAACGCTCGCTGTTTTGTTCACTGACCGGGAGCATTTACAAGAACGATACGACATTACAAGGAAATTCTCTTCGGCACTGCTCACAGATTTAATAAAATTACGTAAAATATAATGTACTATTAATCATAATGTGTATGTATAATGCTGTTACTAATTATTGACGTATATTCTACGATAGACAAGAACGTTCTTAAAAATATTTGCTCAAATTTTGTTACGTAGTTCATTATCCTCTCCATCTATCGGTTGTCTGAAAGAAATCACTTAATTGCGATAAGACCGCCGCTTGTACATTTAAGTTTAGTTTCTGTTTCCTGTAATGTTATTTCATTGTGTGCGGTGTACAATAAAGTATAATGTCTCTCTCTCTCTCTTTAAAGTTGCGTTTATATAAAATGGTCAAATATGTTAACAATAGTTTGTATTCAAATCAAACGAAAAACTCGATTTATTTTCCCGTAATATTAGCACAGCTCCGTACGCGTTCACACTGCATGGATGTCGAAGCTACACTAAAGTAAGGTGCGCGGATTGAAGTGCACTTTAGTTGAGCAAAGTGAGTGTTCGGAACGCGTAATCTAGTACGTAGTACATTAGTATAACATAACATACATTCACGCCTTTTTCCCGAAGGGGTAGGTAGAGGTTTACTCAGGACTTAGTATCGTTGTTACTAATGGATTATTCTTCTAATAAAATATAATTATTACTAAATAATAAGCTACAAATTAAAAGGGTATCTTCACCATGCTCCCACCATTACAAAGCCGGGTGATTATGCGAAATAACCGACAATCGTAAATGGAAAAAGGAATGGAATTGCAATCTATTTGGGCTTATTGCGTGTCCGGATATTCGTTTACTTAACGCCCCTTTACTGTGTGAGAGTTTTTCTAATCTACATTATGGGATGGTATAATCTACTGAGACATTTCCTTAAGATCATTATTGGCTCGATTTGGTTCTATCTTTTATTTTGGTATAAGGAAAGGTTTTTAAGATTGTTAGCAAAAAGGAGAACTAGGTATACGTGTACTCCTAAAATTGTATCGTCGATCTAAGTATTCTGGGTTCCAGGACAATGAAAAATAATTTATTCTCCTTAACATTTGGGCTCGCCTTTCGAAGGTTCTATAAAAAGTAGATAGTCATGATATTTTCTGCAATATATTGACTGCCTCATTGGCGTAGTGGGCGCATGCTCGACTGCCAATCAAGAGGTCCCGGGTTCGATCCCCAGGTCAGGCATAGTGTTAAATATTGGATTTTTCCAATAGGAATTATCTCAATAACTGCCTGGAGTCTGGACCTGTGCCCGGTAGATGGCAATAGGCTCGCCACCCATTATATGGGACCAATAACATACTGGCAAAATGTGGGTGTGTCTACTATGGGACTGAGTCCTGGGTACACCTCTGCCTACCCCTTCGGGAAAAAGGCGTGAATGTATGTTATGTTTATTTTCTGTAAATCCAATTAAATTGCTTAAAAACAGTCTTAGTAAGATCAGCTCTGACTGATGTTACGGAGAGTAAACACACCATCTTTTACAGGCTCTCTGTCAGTGAAATAGATGAAGAGTGTTGTTACATTACGCGGGTCAGTCTCCACCCTATTGCCAAACATACACACACGCTCACATCTATACTTCGGCCAGTTACATAATAAGAATTAGAATATAATTTATTTATTTATTGGCTCCTCAGCAATAACTACATTGATACTTACAACTAATTAGAACTAGTCTTAACTCTATTTATCTTAATGCATTATTTTCCAAGAGGAACACCACATGCACATTATTATTTTTGCTCTTAATATATAAAAAAAGTTTATTTTACAATGTATTTTTAATTATTATTAATTCCTTGTTACACTTTATATTATAGGTATGTATTTTGTTCTGAATTTCAAAGATAACGTTATAATTAAATCTAGGTACATACTCTTCTAAATAGAGAAATGGTTTTACTAAATTGAGCCAGAAGTTGCAGACTCAAGTAACTCGTAGAATAATACCTAGTAGCTCGGTTTTGGTGAGTCAGTGACTTCTGCGATAGAACTTAGCGTCTGTACTCATACAGCTCAATTTCATGCTAAGAACAAACAATCTATGGAGTTGATTTACACTTTAAATTGTTATCTTATTAGTTGACATTTTTAATTAGACTTTTGCTGGACAGTAATGGCTAAGAATCAAATAAGGCTATAAAATTTTGGAGTGGTGAATAGGCTAAGAAAAAAAATAAAAATATTGGAGTAGCGATGACTTAAAATTCGCATTTCTCCGCATGGTATTCTCGACTATTTTAAAATTATTATAGTCTAGGCATATCATATTATGATCCTAATTTCTATTTTGTAATTATTTGCATCCTCTACCACTCCAAATCGTCCAAAGACTAGTTGCCTAAAAATTGCTTAAATTAATAAGGCCGCCTGTAGCAGCAATATTGTATCTACTTGTTATTTCTTATATATTGTTTTAACGTTGAATCTGAGGGTAATCACTTTTAAATTTATAAACCTACCTTACAAGTTAGACCAATAAAGTCAGTCGTTTATTGTACGAGTTGTTTCACTTCATGGTGACAGCGGTGGGATCCGAACCCACGCTCTTTCGAACTGGTGTCTAAAATCAGCCATTATGATTGTCGAAAAAACAATTTTGGTTTATCTAGTAGATAAGTAATATAGAATTATCTTAAGACGTATCAGTGATTAGTATGTTTCAACCTAGTCTCAGTAAAGAATATTCTATTCTTAATAAAATATAAACTCAACGACCGTCTCCACAGTTCCCTGTTCCGATAGAGCACGCATCCCAAAAGGCAGTATATCTTCGTTTCGCCGCGACCGCCACGCCATCTGTTTGTAGCGATCCCAGTCCGTGCATTTTTCCGTTTTGCTCGAATATTCCGCGAGATTTATTGGTGATTAAAGGATTTAAATTCGCTCTATTTTAGAATTGTGGAAACTATGCGATATCTAAATATATTATATAGATCAAAAAGGGTGCTTTCACCAACTGAAGGAACAAATCTTGTGTTATTTCAGAGTACAAAAAGATATATAAGAGCATTTCGTTTAGAACTTCTGGAGAGACTGCCACGGTAACGTAGTGGGCGCAAGCTCGACTGCCGATCAGGAAGTCCCGGGTTCAATCCCCAGGTCAGGTAAAGTGAAAAATAAATATGGAGTTTTCTATTATATGAATTATTTCAATTACCTACTGCCTGTAGTTTGGAACTGTGCTTGTTAGATGGCAATAGGCTCGCTTCCTATTACATCGGACCAATATCAGCATACTGGCGAAATTTGGGTGTACCCACTATATTGGACTGAGTCCTAAGTTACACCTCTGCCTACCCCTTCGAGAAAAAAGCGTGATCGATGATTTTTTTGTTCTGAGGAGAAGTGGCAACAAACACACACAAATGCATATATAAAATTAGTTTATTTGTATAGGTATAATGTGTAACAAAAAGGTGTAGTTATACTGAATTAGGTTACATCTACCCGTCAAACTAAACCACATTCAAGAAAAAAAAGAATTCGAAAAAAAAATTGTACTTTTCATACAAGTTTGCTGATCAAATGATTTTGTATGGGCAGTCGAAAAATTAATTTGCGAATTTCACAATTCTTTTTGCGAATTTCTCAAGTTTATTCGCTTTATCGTATAAATGGGTAGAGCATTTTAAATGCTTTGAATATTAAAATTTAAATGATGTATTTCATTACTAATAATATATTTTTTGTAAGTAAGTATGTTTGCAAAAACGCATGAAGCTATAAAATTGTACCTACACAAAAAAAAAAAATTAACAATACATCTAACAAAAATAACCCCCAATTTATGTCACAATTAAAACAATCTCTAATTACGTCACGAGTCACGATCGTGAAATCACCATCTGCGGCATTATAACTCTGTATAATAGGAGATAACATTGTGTTATAACGCTCATTACAATAGCAGCTATCTGCTATAACAGTGCTATAACAGTCGGTGTAAGTTCCGTCCGAACGGCACGTGACCGGAATCACAAAGCAAAGGTACCGTTACCAAAAAGAATACCCATTGTTTGAGTTATTCCTGAATTATTGAGGTAATGCGAATGAAAACGGAGCTAAGGCTCGGCTACGTATCCGAAATTTTTAAGAGAAAATATTGGGGTTGAGTATGGGCCCATAACCTTTTGTTTAGCTCATCATGTCATGCGTGTGATACAAACCAGTTGGTGAATGGCATGGTAATTATATAATACTAACCTCAAAATGTGAATAGCGAGTGACTTTTGTAAATAGTGTTTTGTGTATTTATTTTTTATATAATGTTTCTATAAATAAATTTTATTTTTCTATTAATAAAAAAAATATATATATTAACCTTTGATTATATTCATTCTAAAAAGGCCCCCGAACATCAAAAACTACTGAACCGATTTTAATACCGTTTTCACCAAATATATTGTAAAAGGTTCAATATCTTTGGTTTTAACTAATGAACGAAATGTTACAGAAAGAAAATGTGTACCTAAAATTATATTTGACATTTTGTAAATTTATTTTGTAGTTATATGTGAAACCTAGTCCTCGACTGCCTCGATAGCGTAGTGGTTCTCAAGGGCTACTGCCGATCACGAGGTTCCCGGGTTAAATCCCGAGGTCAGGAAAAAGTGGGATTTTTCATTAGGAATTTTCTCAATGACAGCTTGAAGTCTTGAACATTCTAAATGGGACTAAAGAATCATATCTGGCGAAGTGTTGGTGTTCCTACTATGGGGCTCGGTACTGGGTCCTGGATACACCTCTGCTTACCCCTTCGGGGAAACGGCGTGATGTTATGTAAAGTCCACTGCACCATATATCGTCGCTCTGTTAACGCTCATAAATTCCCAAAAAGATTTCCATTTGACGAACCGCAGAAAGCATTTCAACATTTTACTGGTAATATCCTAAGTGCACTAGCTGTACCTAGATACATAGACACTAGATACCTATTACGTTGGTGCCTAGCCTACATGAGTTCCGATAGGAGTACTAGTTTCGTTCGAAAGCACGATTTCATCGCAAACGTTGGCTCCGACGGCAAACAGGAAAACGGAATTCGGTATTCGAACGAACGGAGATTACTGCTCGTAGAACGACTGCGTATTTGTGGAGCTGATTCGGTTTTAGATTTGCTATTTAGTGGGAATTATAGTAATGTACAATGTAATGTAATAAACTGGGACAATTAGGTTATTCATCATCATCATCATTATCATCTCATCATCAGTAGGTAGGAACAGAAATTATAGGGCAATTTTTAGCGAACGGAACCTCGCGGAGAAATGCTTTTTAAAAGTTTACTTAAGGCGCCGTCCGAAGCAAATTCGCCCTCTCGCTCACACGTACCCATATTTTGGGAAATATAAAAAATACTACATGTAATTACGTTAATAAAGACAACTAGGTTCTAGAAAATAACAATACAGATTCAGTAAAAAAATCTAATTTAGTCCAAATGAGTTTTCATGTATAAAAACCTACACAAAGATATACATCTTAGAAAAATAAAGATGCACTGAAACTTTATATTTTTCTTGTTTGGATTAAATTGCATTTTTTACTGAATCTTTGTATTGTTATTTTCTAGAACCTAGTCTTTATTTTTCGTAATTAGGTACATGTAGTATTTTTTATATCTTCCAATATGTGGGTACGTGTGAGCGAGAGGGCGAAATGTACTCCATAGGTAAAATAACAACCATTATCATATTTTTGTTCTCCATGTAACTTTTAGACAAGAAAAACATACCGAATAGCAGAAACTTTGATATTTTTATACCACTATCGCATTACACGCTGAGATTTCCCATGGGCGAGTGTATGTAAGGAAGACCTGTATTGAGCCACCTTGGGAAGTTTGCGAAGTAGTTCACGATGATAATTTGTTTTTAAACATATTATGTAGTATAATTTCGTAAGCTATGAGTATTTTCAGTGGACAGTTTAATATTACGTAAATTAAAGTCTACTAGGAACTTGAAAATAACAAAACAAATGATTTTTCATGTATAAAAACTTGCACAGAGAAAAAAAATCTCAGAAAGAAAAGACACTGAAGACTTGTTTAAATTAAATTGGATTTTTACTGAAAGTTTGTATTGTTATTTTCTTGTTCCTAGTAGACTTTATTTTACGTAATTACTAAATTAGAATATTAATACCCCAATTTGTGAAGTACCACATAATCTGTGGGTTTCACTACATATCGGGTTTTTTTGTTTGGTATCCGAATCGGTACATAGAATCTACCAGCGATTCTAATTTTGAAGTTGAAGTTATTAAACCCGAAACTTACCTTCAGAAAAGGTGTACCACTCACTTAAATGGTAATAAGACGGAATTGGATTCAAGTGAGATAACACAATTGTCACGGAAGCCCTTGCGAAGGTCATTCTGCCTTTTTGGTCCCCCGTTAATTGTATTTAGCCATTTGCATTCTTTTATTAATTTAAATGTAACTGGTTCTGAATCAATTGAATCAATTCAATTGAAAATTAAATGAGGATTTACTAAAACGTTAATTGTTGGCTTCTTGGAGTTTACGATGATAGTCTTTTTATAAGATTAGGTACGTGTGTTATATATAAGTATAAAGATATACCTCTCTGCTGGCCATATGGCCACAGTATATGGCAACAGTAGGCCATAATATACCTACGTTATCAAAATCTCCTAAACCTCTCGTGCAACCCTGACATAAGGCAAATACTGCATTTGCACTGGCCGGTTGGCTCAGCCGGTAGTGCCCCTGTCTTCTGAGCCGCTGGTCTCGGTTTTGATCCCCTGCCAGGTCAAAAATTTGTGCTCGTGAGAATGCCTCTTTGATCTGTATCTGGGTGTTATTATCATCATCATATCCTCTGGATCTGTTAACCCTAAGCCGACAACCACTGGTAGAGAGGGTGGGGCACTATTCTACAGCCGGTAACTCCACGGCGATGGGCGGGGATGGGTGTTATAAGCGTATGTATATCAGTCTTCTGGTTACGATAGTACAGGTTTCTAGCCCAGTTTGGGACCAGAAGACCGTGTGTATAAGTTGTCCAATATTATTATTTGTTTGCGTGATTGTGTAGATGTATGCTGTACCGGTTCACCACAACCCCGCAAAAATTGATAGATAAAAATAATACTTGAAGTACAGTAGGGCCATTCCTTAGCGCCATAGTAACATTCAAAGGGTTATAATGTATGTGTTTTATTGTAACTTTATACTAAACTTGTTATATAAACTTTCGTGGGACAATGTAGAAGAATGCGTCAGCGTACTTCAGTAGTCCCTCTGCACAGACGCTAGAAAGAACACCTCAGGGCCACTAAAAGCCACCGAATAGTGGCTGTATACCACATAACTACCCTGCGCCTTCCGAGCGTGAGATGATATGCCTAAAGCATTTCCCTAGAGAAATCTAGATTCAATTATAACCTTATTACTTTTAGGCATACTTGTATCATCATGTTTAGTTATGATTTTTGTATAAGTTATGCAAAGGTGAATATGTTTTCTTTTTCTTTCCTTCATTCTAAAGGATTGTATATATGATATAGGACAAGTCTAATCTCTCTTATGTTACGATTAGGTGGGTAGAATTCGAAATGCATCCATCACGTATAGATAACACACACGCGTTAGTAAGTGCGGGTTCAAGTTCCACTCGTGAGTAAAATTTCACTTCCCATATTCATTATATTGACTTTGTTATATACTATCCTCCTCCTTGCATCGTTTCCCCAATGCTGGGGGTCGTGATCATGTTACGGAAATCGGGATGACCTTCTCCTTGACAATCTTTCGCCATCTACCCCGTCTCGTTTCCCGTTTCGTCATCTATCTCTATTCGTTATATACTATAACGATGTATAAATGAATAGTATTATTATTATTATTTATATCACCCATAGGGATCTGAAGCCACTTAGACAATTGTTGATCTATTGTGGCAGTCCGTATGGATTTATAATTCACTGCTTAAGCCCGCTGAATCTAGAAATTTCCAGATTTTCCGAGGAGTGATGTGTTGTATCTCATCTGGGCGAATTAATTGTCGTCCCAGATAGATACTTCTTTTGAGCATGAGTGGCCCGCATTCACAGAGAACGTGCATAGCCGTTTCCTCTTTTTAAATGAACAGTAGGTCCCATGAAATATCGTACGAGATGTCAATAAGTACCTTACCCTCTTCAATATGCGATGTTATCTATGTCGCTTAACAATGGGACAGGCACGTTTGAACACAGTTACTCTACTTTCTGCTTAATTGGCTCCATTCACCTATTATCCGGACCCATTGACCCATTGACTGAATGGAAGGGTAGGACCAAGGGGTCCTACCCTTCCATTCAGTCAAGCCATATATATTGTAATAAGTTATATCCTGATATTTTCATAGTGAAGTAATACTATGTCCCTTTTATTTTCATTTCTCCTATAAACTCTCGGTTTTCTCATAGGGAAGTTCTAAAAATTCCGAAATGATAGAGACATAGTTTACTTCATCTTTAAAATATCAGGATATAAATTATATCAAATAGGTGCAAATATATTCATTATATTCGGAGAAAACAGAGGAAAACAAAACGTTATCCATAGGAGAGGTCTATGGTGTGAAATAATTATTATTCTCAAAATATTACTTCTAAAAATTTACGAAGCTTGATTGAAATGAGATTATCATTTCGTTTTCTTGAGAATGACAATTTTGTATTATGACAGCAACAAAATAGGAGATACCATCCTATAATTCCATATAGGTGGCCCTTGTCAAAAATCGGAACTAAATAGAAAAGGTTTAACGTGCGCATGGAAGCTAACACTAGGTCAAGATTTGAATGTCAAGGTCTTTGACTCACAGACATGAATCGTAGTACTAATAAAGTGATCTGTGACATGAATTAAACATCAATCATGTTTGGTTTGTTTACTAATTTTGTTCAATAAATTTATTTACTAAAATCAATATAATTTAATTTTTATACAATGGAAAATAGCAAAAATAATAGTAATAGATCAAAGGATAACAAAAATACTAAATTATCAGAGAACAACGATGACATTAACCTCAGTGCAAAAGACACAAATGAACAGAAAAAAGAGACCAAATCTGAAAATGATGGAGTTATAAAAACTGAAGTGATACCGAACGATTCAAGTCATATAGTTTTAGGGAAAAATGCAGTAAATGATGAAAGAAACAGAACAAAGGAGCGGGTTCTAGGAAATGAATGCTTGTGTTCAACGGAGTCAGGTAAAAAGTGTGGAGATGTCGACACCATCGAAATTTACTCAATTATTAAAAACACTCACCTGCCTTGGTGGCGTAGAGGGCGCATGCTCAACGGCCAATCAAGAGGTCCCGGGTTCGAACCCCAGGTCAGGCAGTGTTTTAAATATTGGATTTTTCCATAAAGAATTATCTCAATAACTGCCTGGAGTCTGGAACTGTGCCCGGTAGATGGCAATAGGCTCGCCCCCTATTACATGGGACCAATAACATACTGGCGAAAAGTGGGTGTATCTACTATGGGACTGAGTTCTGGGTACATCTCTGCCTACCCCTTCGGGAAAAAGGCGTGAATGTATGTATGTTATGTGATTAAAAACACTGTTGCTATTGAAGAACGTTTTAGTTAGAGAACTCGTAACAATATGGTACCTAGAAATGTCAAAAGTCGCTATTTAAGCGCATACTTACAAGAAAATTAGCGACATCATACAGTAATTACTACATCGTTATCATCATATTAACTGTTGGAAGTCCACTGCTGGACATGGCCTCCCACATAGGGAAGTTTTGCCTGTACACGCCACGCTTGGCAGGCGGGTTGGTGAGCGCTGTTCAATGGTATTCAGCAGAGGATGCTGCTGCCCGTCATCTGTCATCAAATGCAGAGCCACGCACACATAATCAGTGCCACCACAGCGTAGCGTCCGTGGTCCAGCGGGAATATGCCCGGCTCCAAATCCGGAGTCCCTGGATCGAATACATGTGGAATTTTCGCTAGGGCACTACCGTGTTTCAGATGGCACGTTACTGTAGGTCCGGCTGTTTCTTATAAGATATATCGGGGACAGTCATTAGGCCGACCTAACGAAGGTTAGGCCTTGAGGGAATCTTGGCGACCTGAAACTCTGACAATATGGGGTTGTCCACATAACCCATATGAATTGACTCGAGCAGTGCAATTGGGGTAGCCCGTTCTGTTAGAGCATAAATTCAAATTATTTTTATTATCAAAATAGTGTTCATAATCCATAGCTGTACAATATACAATAAATAATAAGCGAGAGTACCTCTGTTACGTTTTAAAGCCTGAACAGATTTACCAACATTGTACAGCGCCGCGGAGCACAGGAAGATTTATGCATTGTATCATTTCAAACTATCGACATGGTAGGTAGACAAGGTAATACGTCAAATTACCAGTATACTATATTTATAAGGAAAAAAATCGTTTGTTTCGTCGTATTTTACTTCAAAGGGCGACAACCTGAAGTCCCTGGTAATTTACATACTGTTGGAATATTTCTTATATTTACGAGTAACAAGAATACTTAGGTGCTTGACCTTTAAATGTCAACGGACTTAAGAGCTTACTGTTCTTTTTGCTGTAACTTTGGGAAATTATTCTTCACTCATCTCATCCTACTTCCCACTCGCTGTCCCACTAATAATATTATGCTGTTGCGTATCCAGATAGTGTGTGAGAAATTATTTAGTCATTAGACCGCTGGTTGTTTATGTTTAACATGTTTTATTAAATTTATCTTGCTTTATTTAAATATGTTGTTATTTATTTATTGTTTCTTATGTAGATAGATTGCCTCGGTTGCGTAGAGGGCAAATGCTCGACTGCCAATCAAGAGGTCCCGGGTTCGATCCCCAGGTCAGGCAGTGTTAAATATTGGACTATTCCATTAGGATTTATCTCAATAACTGCCTGGAGTCTGGAACTGTGCCCGGTAGATGGCAATAGGCTCGCCCCCTATTACATATGGGACCAATAACATACTGGCGAAATTTGGGTGTATCTACTATGGGACTGAGTCCTGGGTACACCTCTGCCTAACCCTTCGGGAAAAAGGCGTGAATGTATGTACGTATGTATGTATGTAGATAGATAGATAACACTTTATTGGTACACCACAAACAACAAAAGTTAAAATTGAATATACAATGATATCAAATGGTGTAACAATAATTGGCAGTGATAACTTTCAGACAACCGCGCAGGAGGAGGAGAGTACACTTAATCACATTTGGTCAGTAGTGTGACATAAATAATTCATATGACTAAAATTTTATTAATGTTTATAAACCAGGTTCAAACATAAACTACAATAACACCTTTTTAATATTAAATATAAATATATAATGCCTATATTATCTAAATAATCAATAATATATATTAATAAACATAATAACTAGTAGTTCGCCTCGAACTGAGACCTCGCAAACCCCAATTCCCTGTAACATCTAGACCTCTTAAGGTCTAGAAGGGTAAAGTCTAAGGTCTTTAGGTATAATTGAGGTATGAGGTTATTATTTTTTAAGATTAGCTCTGAAATTCTGATTAGAGATGTAAAAAAATAATCGATTATTAAAAAAAATTCGATTATCATTTCTTAAAAATCGATTTTATTTGAACGATTATTACGTTAAAAAATCGATTAAAATATATAAAGATAAAAAAAAAGATAAAAAACATTTTATTGACAGTACAATATACATTTAACACATATTATTAATATTATTATATAAAAAAAATATATATACACAATTGAACACAAAACCATAACACTTCCTTACTTTACTGGCAAATGGAATAGGCTCAGCTTTGTGCTGCACAGGGGGCCCTGTGCAGCGCTGGTTTTCAGCCTATCCCATACTCGAACATAGATGTTCGTCGAGTAGAGAAAAAAAAGAGGTCTACAGCGGGGTCACTTTACACAAAGTTACAAATTTCAGCATAGTATAAAATATATATATAATTTATAGTAAAAAAAAAAAAAAACCACTTAAAAATAAACGTCTATTTGTGTGGGGGAGTGTGCGTGCGTGTGTGTACGTGTGGGGGTGAGTGCGTGTATGCGAGGGTGTGTATGTGGGGGTGTGTATGTGGCGGGGGTGGGTGTAGGGGTGTGTGGGGGGGTGTATGTGGATGTAGGGGTGTGTACGTGTGTGTTATGATTTGATCTTAAAGGTTGCCTCAAATATTTGTCTACTGCGCAAAAGCAGTATTTGCTTGAATTTAGTTTTAAATACAGTGTGACTTAACTTTTTTATTAATGGTGGGGGGAGGTTATTCCAAATTTTTGCAGCACTATATTTGAAGCAACCTTTATATCCAATATTATATATGTGTATATGTGTAATCGGTTTTCGATTGACTGCCTCGGTGGCGTAGTGGGTGCATGCTCGACTGCCAATCAAGAGGTCTCGGGTTCGATCCCCGGGTCAGGCAAAGTGTTAAATATTGGATTTTTCCATTAGGTAAGGTAGTAAGTTTTTCTTTTTTTATGATAGTGAGTGTGACAAGACGAGCAAATCAGGTGCCTGATGGTAAGCATCATGATTGCCCATTTCAGACACAGTGCCACCCAGTGTTTTAAAATTCAAATTCTGCGCGGCACTGTACTGCGCCTGTCACCCTGAAATATGAGTTGTTGAATCTCATCATGCCCAGTAATTTCGCTGGTAACATTGCCCTTCATACCGGAACACAGTAATGTTTGCACATTACTGCTTGGCGGATGAATAACTGGCAAAGGTGTGGTACTTCCCCAGGCGGCCCCCTGCTAAAGAGGCCTACCACTACAAAAAGTAAAAAAAGTAAAAAGTTGTTGTTATTAATTAATCGATTTTTTTTACTGTTTAGTCACATCCCTAAGCAAATGTTGTTCTAAACTCATCACTAATAATATTAGTTATAATCTATTCAACATTACGATAGTGCGACTTAACGACATCAGCGCGCCATCTAGTTGTTTTGAGCGGAGATGGAATTTTATCTCTTGAGAATCGGGGTATCTTTTATAACTTGACAACACCTTAACTGATCAATCTCAAACTGGATATTATAAACATTATAAGTCTATCCTACGTACATATTTAATTTTATAAAAATCGAATGAATAATTTTCAAGTTATAATCGAAAAATATTGAGATCTTATAATAGCTACAACTCTAGGACCCCTTGACCGATTTAGCTCATCTTTGAACTTAAAAATTCTTTTATCTTATACTACCTACCTGCAAAGTTTTAACAAGATTGGATAAGCGGCTTTCAAGTTATCGTGAGACAGACATACATACATACATACAAAAACATTGTCTAAATTATATACGCTGATCCTAAACTACATGTATATTTTTTTTTATCAAAATTGGTACATCGGTTGTTGAAATTATCGTTAGACCTATCATAAAGACCGCATAGCCCCTATATATCTGGAACCCCTTTACCGATTTGGCTCATTATTTTACTACAAAATATTATTATTTTTAACTATTTGTCTGCAAAGTTTCATCAAGATTGGATCAACGATTCTCAATTTATCTTCAATCGAACTAATATACCAGAGGTCAACCCTTAAGCTGGTACAAGCGCAGGGATTTCCCACTTGTCGACTCTAAGACCTCGCTTCGCTCGGTCTAATAATTCCTTATACATATAACATATTATTATTATTTTATTATTATTATTATTATTATTATTATTATTATTATTATTATAAGCCAGATCTATCCTACTGCTGGGCAAAGGCCTCTCTACCCTCTATCCACTTGTGGTTCATGAGGCTAAAGGTTTGGACGTTTAACCCACCACGAGTAATATAACATATTATGCATAAACTTAAAACAATATAGACGTATGATTTAAATTTGCAGAGAATATGTAGTTTAGATTACTAATTTTGTTTCAAAAGAATATTGTTTCTTATTATTGTGTTCTTTACACGCAAATTCAATTTTATTTTAATAAATACTAAAGTTTAGATGGATGGATGTTTGTCCTGGACAGGAAAATATAGACAAAGAAAACTTTTCTGGAGGTGAAAAATGGGATTTAACTATTTGTAAAAAATAAGTTGTTATATAAAGTAATCATGATCATCTCAGCCATAGGACGTCCACTGCTTAACATAGGCCTCCCCATAGATTTCTATCCAGTCAGGTTGTAAGCGTAATAAAGTAATAACTAAAAATATTATTCTGTTTTCAGATATTGCTGTGCCGGAACTGGTGCGTCAGAAATTTGTGTACACACCTGAAACAGGGAACGGTTTCATCCAAACGGTGATGATCATGGTGTTATACATGATCATCATCACTACCTCTTTCGTTGGATATGGGCTTATTACGTAAGCTTATATCTGTATCTTAAGTTATGTATGTAGTTATGTATGTTATGTATCTTAAGATGATTGATGATAGACTTGAGCATTTCCTCGAGCAGAACATCGAGCATTTGCCGTTTTTCAATTTTATCGAACCGTACATCGAGCACGACGTTGGATGTTTAATTTGCTCTCTCTCTCTCGTGAGCATTTCTACATTACTAGGATATGCTTAAGTCTATCACCACCTTAAAGCACATATAAGTTACATAGTTTCCCAGATCTTAGTTTTCAAGGTTCCGTAACCAAAAGCCCCTATTATAAAGGCTCTGCTTTTTGTCTGTCTGACATAGAGTCACAGGGCTGTGCTCTTTGAAATTTTCACAGAATGCATAACGTTATTATAATGTATGTGCCGCTATAATGCAATAAAGGTTAAAATTAAAACGGGACACAATAAGAAATCATGCGCTACCTACATGTATTTTAAACTCAACCATTTACATTTATTTTAAAAAATGGTGTGTAATTTTGAAAGATGGTACAGATCTCGTCATATGCAAGTTTGGCTCGCTCATTGCTGTTATATTTCTCTTAATCATCATCATCATCATCATCATCATCCCAGCCGTAAGAAGTCTACTGCTGGACGTAGGCCACCCGCATAAGGGGGGATTTCGACAATACTCGCCACGCTTGGCTTTAAGGACGCTGCTGCCCTTCTTTGGATCTCATAACCCTTAGCTGGCTCTTACGGTAACTACGGGTAGAGAGCGTGGGGTACTATTATTAAGCCGGAACCCCACGGCATTATGCCGATTTAAATATTAGTTTCGTGTTTTTTTGTTAACAGGCCAGACGTCAAGACGTTCTTTCAAGAATGGGCATTAGAGATATCGTGCCCATCATTGTTAGTAACATTAATACCTGTTGTTGTATAAAGGTAGTGGTAGACTTGAGCATTTCTTAGTAATTTCCCTGAATTGTACCATTCCCACGAATGGTACAATATAGGAAAATGCTCAGTGTCGAAGAGCATTTTCATGTCATGTAACGTTCTTGTGAATGATCGATGCTCCGCTTGCCGAAATGCTCACGGTTTGTGAGCAAAACATCGAGCGTCGTGTTCGATTTTCGATGGCGTATGCTCGATGTTCTACTCGAGGAAATGCTCGAGTCTGTCTATCATCACCTGAATATTTGAATCCTTTCTTACGTTGAATAAAACAATGTCACTTTTCTCGTCTGTCGGTCTGTATATTATACGGTCTGTAATATTTTCATGCGAATTTCACCAATAAGTCACTCATCAACGCCCAGGCCCAAACCTTGGGACCTAGAGAACTGAAATTATGCACATAGATGTCTATGATGTTGTAGACAAGGAATAAGAATGGAATTCCCGAAATTTCCATGGAAACCACGGTTACTATGGTGGAATCGGACAGGTGTGTGAAGTTTCATAGGATTTGATGAGTTCGGCTTGGATAGATGTGTGTTCAGCTAAAAAAAAAACTAACTCCTGGTTGAGGTTTTTTTGTTGTTTTTATTACATTAATAACTATGCTTTTCTGTTGTCCGTGAAAAATGGGGACTGGTCCTTTTCTCCTTTTAAGGTACGGAACTCTAATAATGTCATTTTTTTTACTTTGACTATGAGTTACTTTCAGAATCTTTCTGATCATTGTCCAAGGAATATTATGCTGTTCCCGTGTAAGGACATCACCATACAACTTTATTTTTCTCATTCTTTCGGTAAGATCCATTCAGGATTATATTCATCATCATCAACTTGATAATTAATTAAGAGCGTACGCGGCCTTCTAGGAATTTGACGCATAGGACATACTTTATTTCATCTTTAAAATATCAGGATATAAAACATATCAAATACTATATTAATAAATAATAATAGTTTACTATATTCGGAGGAATCAAGGGAAAAAAAACATAGATTTAGTAAATTTTCTATATGATTGTGTCAAAATGCTAAGAAGCCCTCTTTCCTGTTAAACTCATAGTTATCATCATCACCATTAAAAGCTACTATCTATTATCCTACAATATGAATATGAGAAGAAAATTTTTATTCACGAGCGGGATTTGAACCGTCCGCATCAATCCACGTGGTGTGCACTCTACTGTTTGAGCTACCATGGAGGTACTAGACATCGACGAAATTTTACTATTCTACCTACCTAACGCCTTTATCCCTTTTTTTTATGATAGTGACAAGACGAGCAAATCAGGTGCCTGATGGTAAGCATCATGATTGCCCATATGAGACACAGTGCCACGCAGTGTTTTAAAATTCAAAATTCTGCGCGGCACTACACTGTGCCTCTCAGACTGAGATATTAGTTGTTGAATCTCGTCATGCCCAGTAATTTCGCTGGTAACATTGCCCTTCAGACCGGAACACAGTAATGTTTGCACAATACTTCTTGGCGGATGAATAACTGGCAAAGGTGTGGTACTTCCCCAGGCGGCCCCTCTGCAATAGAGGCCTACCACTACAAAAACTGCCACTACCTATTCATATACCTACGAGTATTCATATTATTGTATTTAAAGCGAATAGACCGCTTAGTCTATAGAAATATAAAATATTAAAATAATCTTATTACCTTTATCTGTACTCGATTACGGCAGTGAACAGGGAAAACGAAGTCCCAGGGGATTAGACCGAGACAGCAGATATGAAATGTTCGGCCGCGAAAATGAGAAAAACAGAGAAAACTAGTTATCCCTAGCTGTTAAAACAACTTTAAAGAAGCGAAAGTTTGTGAGGATGGATGGATGGATGTTTGTTACTCTTTCACGCTAAAACTACTGAACCGATTGGGCTGAAATTTGGTATGTAGATAGTTTCCCTCCTGATCAGAAGGTCTAAGTAGCAAAAGGTCCAACAGCGCGAAACGTCTAATGAGCAGAAAGTCTAGTTAACACAATACCCATATAGCAAAACGTCCAACTATCAGATGGTCTATATAGCAGAACATCTATTTAGCAAATCGTCAGATTCTCAAAATGACTGGATACTCAGGCACAAAATTCAATTCAATTTTAGGAAATCGGATACGGTAAAATAATAATAAGTACTTTAAAATCAAAGTCAATATTATTTTTTGACATTATGTACAATCATCATCATCATCTCAGCCGTTGGTTATCCACTTACTGAACATAGGCCTCCCCCATAAAGGGGGTGTTTGCCAATACTCGTCACGCTTGGCAGGCGTGGCAGAGTTGTCGAGCGCAGTTCGTTGGTTTTTTGCAGAGGACGCTGCTGTCCGTTCTCTGGAGCTGTTAATCCTTAGTCGGCTCTCACGGCAACCACGGGGGTGAAGCACCATTCTAAAGCCGGTAACTCCACGGCATAATACAATAAAGATCATAAAA
This sequence comes from Hemistola chrysoprasaria, assembly GCA_947063395.1. NCBI lineage: Eukaryota > Metazoa > Arthropoda > Insecta > Lepidoptera > Geometridae > Hemistola > Hemistola chrysoprasaria. Next base: position 4,335,284 of record OX346731.1, on the reverse strand, counting down.
ATAAACAATAAATACGAGAATCGATGTATCAGCGTAAGGTCAGTTGTACCACTGCGTTGTACCATTGAGTTTAGGCCAATCCCAATAGTCTTACAAGGTGAACTAGTGGGAATATCCTTCTCAATAGACTTACTACTTACCGATAGCAAAGGTCACAAATTGCCTTTAATATTTTTATTTTTCGTTTGGAAGTACCAGGGAATCATAAACTATGAAGACATTAATTTTAATTATATTTTTAAAACGGTTAAGAACAGAAAAAAGGTAAATCTGAGATCTGACTGCTGTCAAAGTGACAGCTTATGTCGTTTTTCTCGATTTAGATTTCATATATGGGTTGCAAATAGGATAAAAAATACTTGAAATTATATCTTAGGTGTGATAGCTATCAAAGTGACACTTGATATTGTATTTTGATTTCACATTTTGGCTACAATATACACCAAACATATAATATACAATACACCAAAATAGAGCTTAAATGTGGCACCAATGATGATTGATGTCATAATTGGATGACAGCTGTCGACCTAAAAATGGCCTTATATAGGAAACTATGAGTAGTTTCCTTAGAAATTGATCCTAGGACTCATCCTAGATCAAGAGTTTCTTCACAGAAGTGATATTATGTAATCAAGGTCTTCGTTTCGGATGATAGCTTAATAATAGCGTAATTTACAAATGACGTTTTACTTTTCTTCATGAGTGTACATACTTTCAAAATGACGATTTGCTAAATAGATGTTCTGCTATATAGATCATCTGATAGTTGGACGTTTTGCTATATGGGCATTGTGCTAACTAGGCTTTCTGCTCATTAGACGTTTCGTGCTGTTGGACATTTTGCTACTTAGACCTTCTGATCAGGAAGGGATAGTTTAAATCCTGGAATAACACATCGGGTACTTTTTATCTCGATGTTCCCACGATTTTTTTTATATTTGAACAAAAAGCTTTCATCAAAAAGGCTTCCGTTCAGTTTGATGGTTTTTATACAGAGGAGGCTGCTGCCCGTCCTCTGGATCTCATAACACTTACGGCAACCACGGGTAGAGAGGGTGGGGGTACATTACTATTCTATTATAGTCGGTAACCACATGGCAAAACTGTTAGTATAAAATTCCCGTATATACTGGCGCTGGTTAAACCAGGTCAGTCTCAAACAAGGAAACGCGCCCGATCCGGGCACGCTGTCAGTGTTTGGTCTTCCATGCAAATACAAATATAATTTAGCTCGTTTATTAATACAAACATACAATACTTAATAATATATATCACCTCCCTAAAGCATAAGGAATGAGAAACTAATCTTGTACTGCTACAATTGTTAAAGGTCCAATAAAGCAATTTTTTTATTTTATTTATTAATTAACCTTAAATATCTTTACAGACTTAATTAACCTTGAAGTTTTTATTTCATTAATGCGGTGGCTCTCCCATAAAACATAAAATTTCCCAATAATAAGAGAATAATTCTACCACTCAAATATTTGTTGTTGGCTCTTGATCTGGCCTTTATTTGCGCCAAAACAGATTTGGTTAAAGAAAACCGTATGTTTTTTCATATTTTTATAAAAAAAATTAAAAAATATTTGTTAGGTATTTCGATGTTTTTCTTTAATAAAAATAAACAATATGGTTTTATTTTACCCGATATGTTTCCGCACAAATAAAGGCCAGATCTAGATCGAAACACAAACAATTGAGTGAAAAATTATTCTCACTTTTTCTTAATTTAGGAAATTTCATTTTGTGTGTAATATATCCCACCTTAATTATATTTCACATAGTGGACATAAAACTTAACAAACCCTCAAGAATACGCTGGATGGAACTCTATAGCATATTTATATCGCGCATACAAATGTTTTGGGTTATTCCGTTTCCTCCAAAGCCCCATTGTTTTATAAAAATACTTCTATCAAGTCTTTAGTTTTTACTGCCTCGGTGGCGTCGAGGGCGCATGCTCGACTGCCAATCAAGAGGTCCCGGGTTCGATCCCCAGGTCAGGCAGTGTTAAATATTGGATTTTTCTATTAGGAATTATCTCAATAACTGCCTGGAGTCTGGAAATGTGCCCGGTAGATGGCAATAGGCTCGCCCCCTATTACATGGGACTAATAACATACTGGCGAAATGTGGGTGTATCTACTATGGGACTGAGTTCTGGGTACACCTCTGCCTACCCCTTCGGGAAAAAGGCGTGAATGTATGTTATGTTTATGTATGTGTAAAGATTCTTTAAATCTAGATAATTAGTCTACAATGGAGTTCTGAAAAGTAACGAGAACTTCAATCAGTTACTTTAATTTTGGTTTTGTCCTCAGTTTGACTTTACACGCTATGGTTTATTGTACATAATTTTATTGTGTACATCATTTATTGTGATAGCTTTACTTTTGGTACTGAAGATTTTGATCACAGGCAATAACACGAATGCCTTAGGACTTCTTATAATAGGTGTCAGTTCTCTTGTACAAGTTACTGTAAGTATGCTTCACTTAATATTAAAATTTATTGTATTCAGTAGGTATCTCGACTATTGAGTGACTGTCTCGTTGGCGTTTGTGTTGTGCAAGCAGTACTGCCGATCATGAGTTCGCAGGAGCAATTCCCAGGTCAGGCAATAAGTGTTATTGGATTTTCTATTAGACATTTTCTAAATGACAGCTTGGCAACAGGCAACAGGCTCGTCCCTTATTACATGGGAATTAAAAAAGCATAACTTGTGAAGTGTGCCTACCTACTATGGGACTGAGTCCTTGGAGTACCTCTGCCTACCCTTCTGGGATCTCTGGGATATCTACCTCGTGAGACCCAGCAGAAGTACATATCGGAGAGTGGTCAGTAGCGCTCTCCATTTCCAAGTATTCCAACTACAGCGTTCACGAAGCCGCCTGCGCCAAGTTTGGGTGATTAATGCAAAATCCTCCATATGATTACTTCTATGCGTTGCGTTCTATGGGCTAGGCCTATGTTCAGGACGTCTTCCGACTGATGATGTGATGTGTGTTTTAATTCTGTATATCTAAATTAAAAATATTTTATTTTTAGAAAATATCTGTCAAACACCCCACTTAAGGTATACCTAGCATTTTTATATGAATAGAAATAATGTACACTATACATTCAAAGCTTCGCAAATTTTGTGAGTTTTCACAAAAAACCCTTTTGTTGTCAAAAACATTCGCAAAAGAATTGAGAGTGTTTTTGCAGGTTTTCCAACATCGAGATTTATTTGAGAATGTCGTTTTTGTAGCGGTCTGCACACATCTAACGGTCAACCCTTAAATATTTTAAAAGCTCTTGCTTGTTGAAAATTAATAGCTAGCTTGCTTACTACAAATAAATTTAATGCATTTGATACCTTGACATTGCTTTGCAAATATGATTTTATAAAAAATATGTAAAATAAGATTTTACAGTTACACTTTTGCTATTAAGTAAACATCAGTATGCGTAGAGACATCAGCGTGCTTATTTCGAACAGCAGTAGAAGTGTTTGAAAATTGCTTAATGTCTAAAAATTTATTTCTGTTACGCGATTGTAAGTTCGTAATAGCCCCCCCTGTCTGCCTGTCTTTTAGTGTTTTTTATCGCATTTACAACGGGGAGTGTTCTGATGAACTTTTCCTGCTGCGGACTTCACGTTGAGCTACAACATGGGGCTCTTCAAAAGGAGAGTGAATTGAGTATTGAAGGGTCGGCAACATACTGGGAATACCCCTGGTGTTGTAGTCCACAGGCAGCGGTAACCGCGGCGGTAATCAGGCGGCCCGTCTGCTTGTTTGCCACCTAAGGCATAACTAAACGAACTATTTTGGCTTATTTGTTAAGTTTAAGTCTTAGTTACAATACTTGACCAGCCCTTGACAGAAAAATCTCTAGTTATACCAATAGTAGATGTTGTACCATTTTAAAAACAAAAAAAATAACGCATAAAATATAACGCGTTGGACGTTATAAGTATGTATACCAATAATTTTGTCATCATCATTATCAAATTCCACCGAAAGACTCCACTGCAGAACATAGGCCTCCCCCATAGAACGACATAATCTATTCAAATGGGGCTGATTTTGCCGTAATCACCACGCTCGGCAGGCTGCTTGGTGATCGCAGTAGTTAGAATACTTGAAAACGGAGTTTGTTTTGAAGTGTAAAATCATTTTCAGCTTCTAACGATCCAGTTGAAATGTATGCTCAGTACCAACAGTCCACTAGAGTATTCAAAGAATGACTACGCCTTGGGTGCTTTCACTCTTCACATATCCATTATAGGTATATTCGTGATAATGATGCAGCTGTCCGATAATGAAGTGAATGTAGGCACCGAGGCAGATCAATGTAAAGCCATATCGCAACCTTTTTCCCCTGTTTAGTAAGGAATTATGAAGTTATCTTGGTACGGTTGGTAAAATTTGTTGCATATTATCCTACTTCTTAATATTACAAATGAGATGGATGTTTGTTACTCTTTCACGTCAAAACTACTGAACCGATTGGGCTGAAATTCAGTATGTAGATAGTTTAGACCCTGAAATAACACATCGGTGGTACTTCTTATCCCGATATTCCCACGGGAACGAAGATTACGCGGGTGGAACCGTGGAGCACACCTAGTACAAACACTATTGTCAGGTCTTTAATTACTTACCGCATTTTCGAAGCTTTTAGGCGAAGTTTTTAGGCTAGTTGTATAGGTAGTGGTCGGAGCGCGAGAGAAGACTTATCAATTATCTAAGATAATGTATTTTGGCAGCACGTAGGGTGGATGAAGCAAATGTGGCTGTGCTATTTGGACACGGTAGTACAGGATCAAGTGGGATGATATGAATAAGATCTATGCTCAACAGTGGGATATCGTCAACGAGAATGTCGTCTATCTCGAGGTAGACTTCTGGGCCGATGGTCAGAGGATATTGTCAAATTTATCGGAAACCGCTGCATGAAACTCGTATAGGACAGGAAAGAGTGGCGTCATCAAGAGGAGAGAGAGGAGCACGTTTTGCCTGGCCTGCGAATCAAATCCGGGACCTCATAATCGGCAGTAGTACCAGTAGTACTTGAAATCCGTGCACCAACGAGAGCGGTCTCTAGGTACATCAAGCTGAAAGTCTCTTTGGGCGTTTTGATTCCTCTGGCAATAAATCATAGAGGCAATCTTTTTGCCGTCAGTTGTCAGTTTTATTTGGTACCGTGTTGTTTATTTTATAGTTAATTTTATTGATCTTTATAATATTAAAAATTATTACTTTTACGTTCACAATGAGAAACTGATTTATATCAATGAGCAGAGACGCATCAGAGGAACCTAAATCACCAAATAATGAAGGACAAAAACAAAATATTGCAGAATCAGAAGTTAATGAAAATTCCACTGAAACTGAAGACGGGAACAAGAGAGATTATTGTACTATTGATATACCCACTAAGGTTAAAAATATATACAAAGAAAATGCCCGCGAGGCATCTGGATACAATGCAATAGCACCGAATCGAACGATCTGGGTCATGTTTATAAATTTAGGTGAATATTTAATCAATAAACATCTACATAAAGTCACTATGCTCGGAATTTATCTGCGAGATCGAATCAGAAATGAGGAGATCCGTAGATGAACGAAAGTTACCGATATAGTCCAGCGGATAAGCGCAAGTTGCAGTGGCAATAGGCACGGCAACTAGCACGTAGAACTGATGGCCGTTGGGTGTTGAAAGCTGCTGAAGATTGTTTCAATTTTAGTTTATTTATTCATTCAAAAATGTAAATTTCATCTAAATTTAAAATTATGTTATTTGCTAAATTAACTACACGCTAAGTTTAATAATTGTCACGTTAAAAGTGCTGGACATAGCCTTCCCCCATAGAGAAGGCTTTCCATATACACGCCACGCTTGACGGGTTGGCGAGAGCAGTTCGATGGTTTTCGCAGAGGACTCTTACGGTAACCGCGGATAGAGAGGGTTGGGTGTTATTCTAATGCCTGTAACCCCACGGCGTGATATTTTGTTATGTTTTATTTATTCACACTCTTAAGTATGAGCTAGCAGTTTACATGAAAACGTTCAAAATGTTAGCCCGTAAACACAATACACATAATTTAATTACGAAAACACGGTTTATACCTTTAGCTTGCCGGATCGTTGACGTTCCAACGGTTTTACTCGCCAATGGATCACCCCCTTAACAAATGGAACATAGAGTTATAAATAAATATGAATAAATATTTGATTTGATTTATTTCCTTATCATGTCATGCCTTTATCACGCTCTTATCTGTAAACATTACTGTGTTCCGGTCTGAAGGGCAATGTTACCAGTGAAATAACTGGACATGACGAGTTTCAACAACTAATATCTCAGGGTGACTGACAGGCGCACTGTAGTGCAGCGCAGAATGGCAGTGGCACTGTGTCTGATATGGGCAATCACGATGTTTACCACCAGGCAACTGATTTGCTTGTCCTATCACTCATTATCAAAAAAATATGTATTTTCAGGTGATATGACGCGGCCGCCGCCTCGAGACCCGAATGGTGTTCCGTTGGAGTACGAACCCAAATCGAGGAATGCCTTCGTGAGACTGGTCTTTTTATTAGTTGGTCTAATGCTTTTAATGACGGCTTCCTTCACAGCTATGGTCTTATTTACGTAAGTTATACCTATATTTTATTTAAAACAAATAAATAAAAGTGTCTGCATATCATTTTAATACAAATTACGGGTTATTACTATATATGTATAACATGAAAAAGTATATACGATACTTATGACAAAAATGCATTTGTTCTATATCTGTGTGTATCCGCTAATTTCCGAAACGGCTGGACTGATTTTGATGGGATTTTCACTGGAAAATAGCAGTTCTAAATTCTAAGGCATTGTAAAGCTATGTGTATTTCAGAAAAATACTTAGGGCTCCTTATGAAAAATTTAAACCCTGTTAGGTGAACAAAAAACCTTTGTTACTTAAATTTCACATGAACGAAATTGCGGGTAGCAGCTAGTGTTATATCCTTCCTAAGTATGGATGTATGTATGGATGTTTGTTACTCTTTCACGCCAAAACTACTGAACCGATTGGGCTGAAATTTGGTACGTAAGTAGCTTAGACCCTGGAATAACACATAGGGTACTTTTTATCCCGATATTCCCACGGGAACGAAGACTACGCGGGTGAAACCGCGGGTCACAGCTAGTAAAATAATATATAAATACAGAGTGGTTGTTAAATCACCAGCCGTAGTTGATGGAGTTTATTCAGTATGAGATTCTCTTTCGAAAAAAGCCGCTTGTTGTGCGGCTTGTTGATCGCAGTAGCTGGAATACTTGGTGTCGGAGAGTGCTGCTGCCCACTCTCTGAATATTATATCCCTCTACCGGGTCTCACGGCGTCCACGGGATGAGAAAGGGGTGAGGCTATTATTTAGCCGGGTACCTCACGGTCAACGTAATAAGTACGTCTAAAATAAAAATATTTTATGCTTAAAATTATCGATAAAAATTAGGTGAACGTTGGTCATCATGATCTCAGCCATAGGACGTTCACTGCTGAACATAGGCCACTCCCATAGATTTCCATCTAGACTGGTTGTAACCGGCCTGCATCCAGCGCGTTCCCGCCATCCTTATCAAATCGTATGTCCACCTTGTGGGTGGACGTTCTACGCTGCGCTTGCCGGTCCATTTATATGCAATATATGTTACATTCATATTATTTGTTTCAGTGAATTGTATTTCTTTTTTCGTCGATACGGCCTGTTCCTGGGAATTGGTGCTATGTAAGCTTAAGGAGGCGGCGACCGGAGAATTTCTCAAACAAAGGTAATAGTTAAATCATTTGAAATCAGAACATATTTACAACATTTAATGACGCTATTCGGAAGGAGACATCTAGGTTCATAATTATATTTCAATCCAAAATAGAAGCACTTTACACTGAAATATATCCGTTTCCATCCCCAGGTTGTCTGTAAGAAATTGCTTAACGTGATAAGACCGCCGGTTGTTTACCGTATTACCTGTTAATTATTTTGTAACATAACATACATTCACGCCTTTTTCCCGAAGGGGTAGGCAGAGGTGTACCCAGGACTCAGTCCCATAGTAGATACACCCACATTTCGCCAGTATGTTATTGGTCCCATGTAATAGGGGGCGAGCCTATTGCCATCTACCGGGCACAGTTCCAGACTCCAGGCAGTTATTGTGATAATTCCTAATGGAAAAATCCAATTTTTAACATTGTTTTGTAACATTGTTTTTTATTTTACTTTGGTATGCAATAAAGTATTATTCTATTCTATTTTATAAAAAATATAGGTATTCTGACAAAAATACCTAGGTATTTTCAAATAAAATTATTTTAGTCTAAAATACTTTTTATATGAAATAATTAGGAACCTAATTAACTAGTGCCTCATTCCATATAACGTCATTAAATGTTGGAAATATACTCTGATTTCAAATGATTTAACTATTGCGTTTGTATGGGGAATTCTCCGGTCGCCACCCTGTTCATATTAGTTTACTTTTATTAGGCTTTCTATTTATGTAGAGGCCTTATAAGAAATTTTGCTGGTTATGAGGTTTTACAAAGGTGATTTACGGATAAAATACTATATTTTTAATGCATAAAATGAAAGATCATTCCAATTATCTAATAAATTTTTTGCCAGTTATTCATCCGCCAAGCAGTAATGTGGAAACATTACTGTGTTCCGGTATGAAGGGCAATGTTACCAGCGAAATTACTGGGCATGATGAGATTCAACAACTCATATCTCAGGGTGACAGGCACAGTGCAGTGCCGCGTAGAATTTTGAATTATAAAACACTGGGTGGCACTGTGTCTGATATGGGCAATCATGATGCTTACCATCAGGCACCTGATTAGCTCGTCATGTCACTCAATAACATAAAAAAAAAAAATACGCTCCTTTTTATATTTATAATTGAATTTTGATTAATCGAAGTCGAACCAGTGACAATTTAGTACTTGCTTGTCGAATATCGTTTAGATTTCGTATACGGCCTCTTAAGCATTAACGATATAACGGACAATTGAACAAAGTAACTGTCTTGCAAGGAACCACTACCTTGCTTCTGAATCATAAGTTCAGTGCTCCTCATGGCCAAACGCGCGAGTTCGGTTCTAACAAAGCAACCAATTTCGCGTAGAAGCGACATTATCAGAAGCGCCGGTCCTCTTGCTCCCGTAGTTCTCATAGCTTAGGCGATAAGACTGCCAAGTCCTGTCTATGGTGTACACAAACCACAACATCCATCCATACTATATACTAATATAATTATATATTGTGAGAGTGTGTGTGTTTATTGGTCCTTCTTTCGCTACAACAGATTCGTTACAACAGAGCATTGGCATGACATGATTTTTTGTTTGGATATAGTTTTGAGGCTGGAGAGAGACATAGGCTACTTTTTACCACACCAACATCTTATTTACATGGGAAAATCCACTATGTAACAGTTTTTAATCCACGCTTGTGAAACCGCAGGCAACACCTAGTACAGAATAAAATAATGATCCACATGATGATGATGATAAAGGTGAACGCACATCTATCCGAGCCGAACGCGCCGAATGAAACAAATTTTAGAAGTCTTTATACGAAATCCTATAAAACATCGCACACCTATTCGATTCGGACGATTCGATGCGGGCAGGTGTGGGAGAGGTTTCATATAAAGAATTCTAAAAATCGTTCCATTCGGTGCGGTCAGCTCGGATAGATGTGCAATGTGCATCCACCTTAATAAAGAAATACTTTTATTTTTAGGATATTATTAATGGCAATGAACTACACAATTATGTGTTCAGAATGTGCGAGAAAGTGTCCGTGCAGCGCTGTTGTCTTAACATTGACTGTAAGTAAGTGTAATCTTGTACAAAAATTGGCACAAAAATGAATATCGTTGGGACTATATTATTATAGGTATACCAAACTACAGCCCAGCAAATCTTAAAAAGTACCGATTGGCATGGAAAAATCCAACACTTTTTGCCTGAACGGAAGATCGCACCCGGGACCATATGACCAGCAGTAGCACTTGCGAACCACTACGCCACCATAACGCAGTTGAGAGTAATATGAAGTAACTAGAGCAGATTTAATCCTGGCCACCGATATATGTCGTATTATTTCTGTTCTTCGCAGTTACTTACCAATACTTTACCAATTCTAGCTTTGAGAGTGTTCAGAGCTTTCAATATCTACTGTGTTCAATCTTTCATGTCCACATAGGGCTACTGGTTCAGCTGTTAATGACAATGGGCAGGCCACATCGCTCGTGGAACCGATAACCGTTGGGGAAGAAAGGTTCTCGAGTGGAGACCACGGACCGGAAGACGAAGCGTGGGCCGACCCCTCACGCGGTGGACCGACGACTTGGTCAGGATCGCAGGCGAGGATGCCGGCGAGCAACCGCCATGAGTGGCGTTGAGTGAGGCCTATGTTCAGTTGTATGATGATGACAAGTTCAGTTAGCATTCCTGTCCCCTCGTTGCTAATTGGAGGACAGAAAAAACTTCATACATACATATAGAATTTTTCATCGGCTGCTTTTCTTCCTGGCCTATTCTAAAAACTTTCAGTGTTACTCATAGTAATGGTAGGCTATTGCGCGCGGGCGATTGTATGGAGTAACGGGGGTCTGGTGTTGGTAAGTGTTAAGAATAGACAGAAATAGTCCTTACGGCATGTTATTCCTGTAAGCCTATAAACAATGTGTAATTATTATGTACTTATTTCGTATTGGTGTGTTTGTAGGTGATCGGTATGAGCGTGATGGTGTCCTATATATGTGTGCGATACAAATTAATTGTGATCTTATACGCGGTGATTGCGACCGCTGCCGTTTTAGTAGTATGCTTCTTATTGGCTCTTTCAAAGGTAAGCGACTATAATAATATTTTAACGTGTAATATTTCACTGATAGGAGGATGTTAGTGACAGACCTCAGGTTACGCTCTGGACATATCCCGTCGAACAGGTTTGCATACCTCATGAAAAAAACAGAATCCCCTAACTGTATTGATTGTGGAGTCATAGAGGATGTGCAGCATGTCCTATGGGAGTGTGTCCGGAATGCAGCCTATAGATTTTCAAATTTCACACCAGATGAGCGACAGAGCAAGGATATCGGTCTAGTTAATAGTTTATTACTTATGTAATCCAACGTCAGAATAAGCTAAAAACTATATAAGTTATGCAACCTAGCATTAGATATTTATAGATAGTTGTAAAATAGTTCTAAGTTTTTTTTTTTTGTGGAATTTATTGTAAGTTATTTCATATACAGGGTGGTATGGTCGCTCAGCGACAAAGCCCTTAAAAATATTAAAAAAAAAAAAATATTTCACCATGAGACGGAAGTGCCAGGTGCCGGAGTCTCTAGCAATAGCCCGGTTACCATCCATCTAGAAATAACACCTATAGACAAGTCAAAGTAGGCCTCTTTTGCAGGGGGCCGCCTGGGGAAGTACCACAATTATGCCAGTTATTCATCCACCAAGCAGTAATATGCAAACATTACTGTGTTCCGGTCTGAAGGGCAATGCTACCAGCGAAATTACTGGGCATGACGAGGTTTAACAACTTATATCTCAGGGTTGCAAGCGCAGTGCATTGCCACGCAGAATTTTGAACTTTTAAACACTGAGTGGCACTGTGTCTGATATGGGCAATCATGATGCTTACCATCAGGCACTTGATTTGCTCGTCTTGTTACTCATTACCATAAAAAAAAGTCAAGTAGATTCCATCTATTCACAATAGTCCTTGCTCCTAGCGGGGGCTGACTGAGCTTATCTTAAAAAAAAATGTAGATGGTTTCAAAGATGGACCCCGAGAGGTGCTATTCATTACATTTAGATTATAAGCTCAAAGGGCCTCTGCGCGTTGGGACTTAAAAAAAATGGGATCCTTATACGCCTATCAAAAGACCGGGCATACTTAGCCCATGTTTTCAAACGACATAATAACGTGTTACCAAAAAGTTACTTAATACTTATGGTGTAAATCTACCTGTCAGCCTAAATAACTTGTCCGTACAAATTTGCCGAGCAAGCTTATCTATTTCGTATGGGAAGGCCAAATTTTTGTTTTGCGAATTTCGCAATTCTTTTTGAAAGTAGGTAAGTAGTTATTTTGACAGGTAGACCCATGCAACTCATTAAGGTGGAAGGGCCGACATTTATTCATTCTGAAAGTTTCTTGTTGGTGATGTGTTAAGGGTTAAAATATCTGTATTGTTTCAGTTTGATTTTACATCGTGGATGCTCTATGTAGTGGTGATTGGGACCGCTGTCGCAGCCATATCTATGATAGTGGGAATCGTTATGATGGTCACAGGGAAATACATGCCCATGGTGCATTTGGCTTTACTTGTAGTCAGCACATTGGTAACCGTTGTTGTGAGTGTCCTATCTACGAGAAATTAAAAAAAAAAAGTTTATTGCCAAAAGTTATAGGTACATCCTATAATCCTAAAATCCTATGAAACTATGGCACTGAGTCCTCTGCCTAGCCTTTTCAGAAAAAGGCGTGATGTTATGTTATTGTTGTATTACCTACCATGAGTGATTTTCAAGGTTACGATACTATCGATAGACTTTACTTCACCTACTTTATACTTTGTCAAATATAGTTTGATAAGTGACAGCTGAACAAAAATCTGAGAATTTTTTTGTTCATATTTCCTAAAATTAGGTAGGTACATAAAATGGTATCTTAATGGGTAATTTATTATTCAATTTATTATTGAAATACCCTCTTATAACTTAATTTACGGAAATATAGCTAAGTTTCGGTAGATGGCAATACGCTCGCCCCCTATTACATGGGACCAATAACATACCGGCGAAATGTGGGTGTGCCTACTATAGGACTGAGTCCTGGGTACATCTCAGCCTACCCCTATGGGTTAAAGGCGTGATTGTATGTTATGGTAATTTTTTTTTCCAGCTGTCTGATCAAGCTATAGTTGACAAGGTATAATGTTAGGCACTTCTCCCATCGCCGGTGAGGAGCCACTATCTATCGGCTGATTTCTCGCTCAAGAAACGTGCAAATAGATAAACATTTCGTGTAAACAAAAGAGAAACATACTAATAATTGATCGCTGACAGTTCACACTGCCGGCGAGGACTCGCTCCACTAGTTTATCGCTGAGCGACAAGACCTATCAAAGATAATTATCACGCAGTGATTCTCGCTTGGAGATCACACGCCGAGAGACCAACCAGCTTTCATCTCTACCTAGAGTGTGATCGTCTGTCGCACTCGCACACACTTATAGTCCAGAGACAAAAATATCGGAATAAAACCTGTGATAAAACACTCGCTTCTCGCTTCTCGCCAACTCGTTTTTAGTTTCTAGTTCTACTCGCTTCTCGCTCGTCGTTGGCGGTGGGAAAAGTGTCATAAGCTTGATTTAAATAATTGCAGATGTTAACTATAGAGCTTCAAATGATTCTGGGTGGAAAAGTGGTAGAAATAAATGAGGATGATTATGCGCTCGCCGCATACATGTTGTACACTTCAATCGTGGACGTATTTATAAAAATGCTCCAAATGATTGGTATTCTAATGGGAGATGACGCGCGTCGGGACTAGTTTTTGAATAAAATGATTAAAATATTTATTTGTATTTTTGTTCTTTACTGTCTCGATGGAGTAGTGGGCGGAAGCTCGACTGTCGAACATGAAGTCCTGGGTTCGATCACTAGGTCAGACAAAGTGAATATGTAGGATTTTTTCTGTTAGGAATTATGTCTATGACAGCTTGGAGTCTGGAATTGTGCCCGGTAGATGACAATAGGCTATTACATGGGTCCAATAAGATACTGGCGAAATGTGTGGTTTATTCCACTTTGTTTCACCCGCCTCAATTCACCTCGGAATCAATTTACCTGGGTGAATTGACCTAGGGAGTCCTGGGTACACCTCTGCCTACCCCTTCGGGAAAAAGGCGTGATTGTATGTTATTTTTGTTCTTATTTAGCCAGGCTATTATCTTAGGTAAAACAAGGGGCCTTTTAAAAGGCCTGATGAATATTCAATTAATAACCGCAATTTTTGCTTCACTTAAAGTAAACTGATATTTACTTATAACATACGAGTATTCTATAAAAAAATGTTTTAGTCAGTAATATCTGGGTTATTATTACGTATTTGACGAACAATCATTTTTTAATACCTATATAATATTAACAAGCCGTGCCCGCGGTTTCACCCGCGTAGACATCGTTCCCGTAGAAATGTCGGGAAAAAATGTATCCTATGTGTTCTTCGCAGGTTCTAAGCTACCTGCATACCAAATTTCAGCTCAATCGGTTTAGTAGTTTTGGCGTGAAAGAGTAACAAACATACATCCATCTATCTAACCAAAACCGCGCTGGATGGCGCTGGAGGTAAGTTAGAACTCGCAAGTGTTTTGTTCATCTGTTAAAACGTAACTTTTTTACATTGTACTGAGATTTGGGAATTTTGGGATATAAGTAGGTAAGAAGTAAGATACATAAAATAATATGTTGTACTTCTATGGGGTCCGTAACGTAGCAGGTATTACGGACCCAACTTCTATGACGCCTTTGTTTACATTGCGCTTTGTCAATTACAGTTTGGTCAATGCAATGACAGCTGAACAAAAATTTATTTATTGGCCATATTTCCGTAAATTAAGTTCTAATTGGGTTATTAATTTGTCAATTGAATTTTAAAGTACCCGATACCATTTATGAATTACAATTACAGTTTAATATAATAAAATATGACCAAAATGTTTATTTATGTTCAGCATATGAAATATGCTTTATTCAGTTCAATTCAATTTATATATACAACATCCTATATAGGAAGTTATATTACGTATTTATAAATTGAATAAGTTAAAAGTTATAACTCGCGGTCTCGATGATATATGGGTGAGGAAATTGAATTCTGAAGGCAACACCAGCCGATGCGCGTACTTTGTCAACTCGGATATTGAAATACGTAAATGTTCGCTTTGCGCACGCTGTTTTAGCTATAAATTATATAACACTAATATATCAAGACTGCAACTGAGTGTGACTATGGGCTTAATCATTATTCTGTGGCTTTATCATCAAGCTCAAAATAGCGCAAAAAGCTATTGAGAGTTCATGCTCGCAATTTCTCTACGAGATCGAATCAGAAATGAGGAGATCCGTAGACGAACAAAAGTTACCGATATAGCCCAGCGGATTAGCAACTGATGGCCAATGGGGCTGGAAAGTTCTCGAATTGAGATCACGGACCGGCAAGCGCAGTGTAGGACGTCCACCTACAAAGTGGACAGGTCTATCAAGGATGGCAGGAACATGCTGGATGCAGGCCTCGTTCAAGCAGATTAGATGGAAAGGCCTCCCTATATATGGGGGAGGCCTATGTTCAGCAGTAGACGTTCTTTGGCTGACATGATGAACCAAGATATATACCGTAAGTCTATAGTCTCTACATTTGTATGAAAACCTGGCCCACTTTTACTATCTACATTATCCTATCTTAATAATTCAGCTTATGTTGGAGCGGAAATAGGATATTTTTATTATATTTAGTTAGCCCCGATTGTCTCTCTGCTGGGAAAAGGTCTCCCCACTCTTTCCACTCCGATCGTTTTTGGTGCTAGGTTTTGCCAATTCCTGTTGTATTTAACCAGATCGTCGCGCTGCGCACTCCTTGACGGACTACTTGGCCAATGTAGATGTATTGTTGGGCATAGTGCATTTAGTGAGATTTGAGTGAGTAAAATAATAATAATAATTCTACTTACAAAAATATATTCTATTCTATGTTGCCTCCCTTCAACACTATTCATTCTCCTGTTGAACGGTCTAATATTGTAGCTAATGCTAACCTAACCTAGGTTTGGTTACATTTATTGTTTGTTAAGTAATTAGTAAATGCCCGACGGTATTAGCAGTTTCTATGCAATTTGCGAGGAAGGTCCGGTAGTTTTTATTGGATTGTTCATCATCAAACGTAATATTATCATAGATATCAATGTTTGCGCATGCATTTCGTGCGGAATGGGGAATGAAATGGGGCCGGTTGTTATGCAGTATAGTAATAAAGTCAAGGGCAAATATTTTATTAAATTTAGCCACAGACACTTTTACACGTCAATGAAGATGAACAGTAATGAATGTACCATGCGTTCGGAAAGATACCTCTACAAGAAGAATGCGCAAGAAAGCTGTGAAAGGGCTTCATTTATTCAACGTATAGTTTTACAATATTAGGATTGGTTGCATGCATTTGTTTGGAAGGTGCCGCGTGGTGGCTCTGCCAAAGATTTTCAGATTTTTTTAGGAAAGACTAAAGTCAAATAAAACAGACGTGAAACAGGTGGTAAAATTTTTGTACCATTGCATTTATTTCTTGGAAATATAGGTCTTTGCACTTTACGTCATACTTTTGCTTTGCGCTTTTCATGAAGAGTTTATTGACGATCCGCTTCCTTGGCCTGCTTATCCATCATCTCAGCTATTGGAAGTCCACTGCTGGTTTTAGGCCTCCCCTATAAGGGGGGTTTTGCCAATACGCATCACGCTTGGGAGGCGAGTTAGCGAGCACAGTTCAAAGGTTTTACGCACAGGACGCTGCAGCCCGTTCTCTGGATCTTTAGCTGCCTTTTACGGCAACCACAGGTAGAGAGGATGAGGTACTATTCAAAAGACAATCACAAGGCCTTTCTCGAAGAGCATAAAAATGGCAATTTTACTCCATGAAGCTTTATAAAATTTAAGTCTATAATAGAAACACAGGCTCAGTCAATCCCCTTCCTAAATATAGTGCTTAACATGTCTTCTTCAAATGAAAAATATGCCGGCCATTGATCGCTGGGAAGATGGATTAGCCCCATTTTGGAGTTTAGACGCGGTGTTACCATAGAAAAAACGAAAATTAAAGTAAGCTAACTTTTATATTTATGATAAAAGAGTTCATAAATTTATAAAGAGGGTAAATCAGTTTCTTAGAAAAAAAGCTCTGCTTGGCGATGCGTGTGTACGCGACGACTATACGTATGGCCAACCTGATCGAATCGCATAATTTATGATTTTTTAAGGTTTTCGCTGCACTGACTACTGAAAAGCCGCTTATCCGCTTGAGACAGCCTTGTAATTTAAGCTGATTTGCGAAAACTCTACATAATATTACAAAAAAAACGTCAGAAGTCACACTCGTATTCAAGAACAATACTTATGAAAGCTCCTGTGCTAAGTAAAGAAAATCTCACTACGTTCGTAATGGCAAGAAATTGTTTCGAATTGGATTTACTGGCCTCATGCGCTCGGGCGCACTGTAAGACCTCATAGTCATCATTATCATCATCAGCCGGAAGACGTCCTCTGCTGAACACAACCCTCCCTCATAGAACGCTATAAACTGTTCTTAAGGGATTTTACCGTAATCAGCACGCTTGGCAGGCAGGCACGGTGATCGCAGTTAGTTGGAATACTTGGTGCCGGAGAGCGCTGCTGCCCACTCTCCGAATATGTCCCTCTGCCGGGTCTCACGGCGCTCACGGGATGTCAATGGGGTGGTCTTATTATATAGCCGGGATCCACACGGCCAAGACTTCATAGTATTGTTCTTGAATTCGGGTATTTATTTGTCATTCTGTAATCATTCTTAACTGTGTCATATCCACTACGATCCATCATTACATACCGCACTGGCAACGGGTAGCGGGGGCAGCACGATTGATTCCCACATATTTCTCTGAGAAAGCTTTCATTTTCCCTTGTTTTTCATGACATTTATGCGGCCAAGTTTTCAAAAGCATTTTTTTTATTCTAATTGCCTAGAACTTATGGCCAACATGAATGAAATTAATTTTAAAGTTTGGTCCTCTACTAACAAATTCTCAAAATGTGGATATCAAAAGATCCAACTACGTTGAGTATTTACTTAAAATGTAATGGAAAACCCGCAGTATCACCTAAAATAAGTGAACATCTGGTTATTGCAAGTAATACGAATAATAACTTATTTTCGGAGAAACAACGTCATCTCGTGTGATATGTTTCTTAGTGAATGCTGACGTTTCACCTTAAGTAATAAGTTTTTTTTCCCCTATTTCTCTATATTGACAGCCTCGTTGGCTCAGATAGTAGTAACTCTGCTTTCTGTGTCGCAGGCCCCGGGTTCGATCCCCGACCAGATCAAACATTTGTGTGCATTAATATGTCTGTTTGATCTGTGTCTGGGTGTTATAAGCTTATATAAGTATGTATATCAGTCATTTGGTTACCATAGTACAGGCTTCTAGCCTAGTTTGGGACCGGAACCGTGCATGTAAAAAAAAATGTAATTCAGTGGAATTTAATTTTGTATGGAAATCGGACGCCCTTAAGCTATCGCAATCTTAGTGAAAAGAGTGTAACACTCAGGAGTAAAACCCATTTCTAAACTACCTCGTACATAAGAATTATATTAGCCCATTGTTTAACAATCAACTATTAAAGCTTTTTGAACGAATTTTAGAAATATAGGTAGTTTTACAAAAACTGTACTTAGGTTAAGACCACATTAGTACCTTACATCAAAACCGATTGACCGTGGTAGAATAAGTACTACTCGAGATTCAGTCGAACAGAATTTGCGGTCTGATTCACTTGAAATGTTTCATCTCAAATGAATCAAAGGACCTGTTACAAGCACTAGCTTTCTAGATTCGGGAGCATTGTTCTAAGTAAATAACTCTAGGGACCTTTGTTTTTATCATGATTTGTAAAATAATCTAGTAACTTTGTTATATATTAGTTCGTATATTGTTGATTATTTGTTGAGTTCATCAGTCTCGTCAAAGTCAAAGTTAATGTTGATTTTATTTGAGTGTAATGTGAGAGCATTGACTTTGAGTTTATAGGTATATGCGGAACCTACGACCCAAAAGGCCAAAGGCCAAAAATTATAGCCAAAGAGCCAGTCTATCATTAAATTTTATATTATTGTGGGATTTAGGTACGAGTATGTAGGTATATCGGTATAATACCTACTTTACTCCCTCGCCTCGCCTCTGCGTAGGTCGTAGTTGGCGCAAGCTTGACTACCGATCATGAGCTCCCGGCTTCGATCCCCTGGTCAGGAAAATGTTAGGTCTTGTTCACACTGCGACTTTCAGCTGCGGCAGCTAGCTGCTTAGCTGCTTTTCAGCTGCTAGATGCCGCGACAAACGCTGCACCCCGCACACTGCACCGCGACTTTTAGCTGCGGCAGCTAGCTGCTTAGCTGCAAAAACGCCGATCGCCGCTGCAGGCTTCCAAACGCAAGGAAGTCGCCAAAACGCACAGCTGCGGCGCAGCAGACGCAAAAACGACGATCGCCGCTGCAGGCTTCCAAACGCAGGGAGTCGCCAAAACGCGCAGCTGCGGCGCTGCAAACGCAAAAACGCCTGTCGCGGCAGCTCAAAGTCGCAGTGTGAACAAGACCTTAAAGTGTTGTTTTCCATTAGGAATAATCTCAATAACAGCCTGGAGACTGGATCTGGGCCCGGTAGATGGCAATAGGCTCGCCCCTATTACATGGGACTAATAATATACTGGCGAAATGTGGGTGTGCCTACTATGGGACTGAGTCCTGGGTACACCCCTGCCTACCCCTTCGGGAAAAAGGAGTGATTGTGTGTGTTATGGTATTTAATACAGTCTACTAACGTTAAAACTTGCTGGTGTAGTGGTTTGCAAGCGCTTCTGCCGAGCTTAACGTCCCGGATTCAATACCCATTTCAAAAAGTGTTGTTATTGAATTTTCCTATTAAGTTTCTGAATGACCTCCTGGAGTCTAGAACTGTGGATGGTAGATGAAAATTGTCTTGCCCCCTATAACATGGGAATTACAAACATAATTTATTTATTTATTTAAAATCAAGTGCCCACTACGCTTACAGTTTAACCCAAAACGCGCAGTGGACCAGTTACATGTAGACTTAATACTATGTAATACTAATCACAAAAAAGTATCTAACACTAGTTATTAATGTTAAATCTTATTTACCTATTTAAAAATCTAATACAACTTTTAAAAAATTGCGATAAGCCTATAGAAAAGAGGTCAGTATCTGGTTCGTAAGCAATCAGAGCATTAAGCAGACAGATTGCTCGAGCCGTAGGAGCGTACCTGGCAGTGTGCGATCGCACGAATGGAGCTTCGAGTAGGCGACGAGTGCGGAGCCGCATCAAGTTATTAGGCACATACAAATGACATATAATTGTCGAAGTGTGGGCTTATTTACTATGAGACTAGGTCCTGGGTAGGTACATCACGGCCTACTCCTTCGGGAAAAAGGCGTGTGTGAAAGGTGTGTGTAAAATCTAGTGTAAGAAAAGGGCTTTGCCCGCTCGCAATTATGAAATATGTGAGTTTTAAACCAAAACTTTGACGCCCTTTTTGGACCTCTTAGAATATGTTTTTTCAAAAATCCTTTTTTTGCACACATCTAGAGAACGAAAATAACCTACGTTCCAAGTTTCAAGTCTAGGATCAGTGGTTTAGGCTCTTCGTTGCATGTCAGTCAATTAGGATTTTATAATATATAATATAGTGATAACAAATTTGTATAGCTACATCTTAGGATTAAATCTTTAATTATTGGTTGTCAATGGGCGGCCTTATCACTAGTGACCTCTTCCAGTATAGTATCGAATCTTACGCATTTAATATCTTAAGTGTAAAGTATACCGTTTCGGAAGACAAACTTTAGCCTTTTTCGTATTTTTTTTGCATTATTTTCAAATCCAAAAATATCCATCACTATTGACACTGGCGACATCGGATTAAATCGAAAACGATTCCCGATTTAACAAATCTGAGAAACCATCCCAAATCGACCCTTGTATTATGACAGGCCGATTTTCAATTTTCCATTTGATTAATCCATTTTATTGTTACGCAATTTTGAAGGATTATGGCCATTATAGGCTCGTTCGGTTATCACTTGATGTGAATCGAATTGGAGAGGGCAGAAATTCATATTGGAGGACGTTCGTCATTCGATCGACGGAGCAATTCATTTTGAGTTCGGGCCAAGATATGGATATGACAATATGTGCTACACATCTGGAATTTTTTTCAGATTTTGTATGACAAGCAGTCTCTTGACAGCGTTCTATTCATACGTGGGTAACAATGAAAGTTTTTAGAATGAGCCAGTAAGGAAAGAAAACGTTTTTCTTTATTTTATCTTTTGTACTGGAGATACACCACTGATTTATATACCAGTTGTGAGTTCTAACTACACACAAAATTCATATACCCATCGTGTGGCATGCATTAAACAAGCGAGGAGTAGATTGACCTATTCTGCAATTGCATCGTCTAGAATTCTTCGCTCATAGAATTCTCGACATTATAATGAAATATGTAGGCACACTTTTTATTTATATGTGGTTATCTATATGTATATGTTTATTTAACATAGCGTATTGTTATTAGCATTGTTTCATTATCATTGTGTATTTGTTGGCATATCCGTGAGGACTTATTATTAGCTTTCTGTTATCTAATAAGATAATTGTATTTTTCTGATGCGAAGCTGTTGGTCCCCTTTAAAAATTAAATAAATACAAAGGTGTATCAGTGGTACTACAAGTTTAATTTAAGTTCTACATTCCATATAAAGCTTCTCTTTCTACCATGTCACGCGATATGTAGCTGGGGTATGGTTGTCCCATAAATTCTTTTCACTGGGTACCGTTTAAGCGACATTTTATCCAGAACCCCGGCCGGTAGTCACGTCGAACAGCGATTTTCTCGATTTGTGCCTTTTGTTCGAGGTTTCGACGTCTGAGAAATAAAATGAATTTTGTTATGTTTTTTTGGAACAGAAAATTTGGTAAATTAAAATTGGAAGTAATATTAACTAAAGGACATGGAGTTTCAGTGACTGGGTCGCCATTTTAAAACAAGTTAGCGAAATGAAAATTTAAGATGGCGACTGACTAATGTAGATATGTCACATTAAAAAAAAAAAGAAAACTATGTATGTGGTACTAATGAGACCTAATTTAAGCTTGCCATTTTCGAGGAGCTAGTACCTCATCTCCCCTTTTCTTTATATCAGTGCATAAGGTAGATTAAAAGTTGCATTAATAAAACAATATTTTCGAAATCCTCAAGTTAACGAGGAACGTTTTAAATTTAATGAGTTTTAATGAAAACGCTAGCTTTTGTTTTTTCTAAATTAAATACAACTTTGATAATGACAAAGATGTTTCATCTAGCATTTACTTTCAGTGTCTTATGGTTTAATGGTCTAATCCTTTTAGTTCAAAATACAGTTAACATTACATAGCTTTTAGGTTTAATAACTGTAATTATTATAATTTGTGTAGGGTTGATGTTACGTATTTTGTGACACGCTTGGCACGGATTCTGTTCAAGTTTTGGTGTGTTTATGGAAGGTATATGGTAACCATTAGTTTAAGCAGAATCTATGTGCGAGGAGCGATGGCAACTCCATGGGCATGACAGAGCGACAGATGATTGTAGAGCTCAGATCAAGATGGTGGGCTTGGAATAAATTATGTTATATAATATTATGCTGAAGTGTTCGAGTATGGGACTATCTATTATGGGACTGAGTCCTGGGTACACCTCTGCCTACGCCTTCACAAAAAAGGCGTGAATATATGTTATGTTATGTGTTCGAGTATTATTTGACCGA
The DNA here is from genome assembly GCA_947063395.1 of Hemistola chrysoprasaria. Classification (NCBI taxonomy): domain Eukaryota; kingdom Metazoa; phylum Arthropoda; class Insecta; order Lepidoptera; family Geometridae; genus Hemistola; species Hemistola chrysoprasaria. The sequence goes on along the minus strand of OX346731.1, from coordinate 4,312,567 downwards.
AAAGGAGCGGGTACATAATTGTTTGGTAGATTTCATCGAATATACTACCTATGAGTTAATAAAGGTGTAGCAAGTAAAGGTTTTTTGTAGTGGTAGGCCTCTTTTGCAGGGGGCCGCCTGGAGAAGTATCACACCTTTGCCAGCTATTCATCCGCCAAGCAGTAATGTTCAAACATTACTGCGTTCCGGTCTGAAGGGCAATGTTACCAGCGAAATTACTGGGCATGACGAGGATCAAGAACTAATATCTCAGGGTGACAGGCGCAGTGCAGTGCCGCGCAGTATTTTGAATTTTAACACACTGGGTGGCACTGTGTCTGATATGGGCAATCATGATGCTTACCATCAGGCACTTGATTTGCTCGTCTTGTTACTCACTATCATAAAAAAAAGCAATAATGTAGTGTAACGAGTAAAAATTATTAAATCTTTATAATAAGCCTCATACACCTCCTTTTACTATATTTTTCTCATAATTCACTCCATATTCCATTATCACTACTTTGCCGCCATCTCTCTGTTCTGTGCGCCATATTTTCTGCTTATCTCCCTGTTCCATAGAGTATATTATAGTCCGAAACAAAAAGTAGAAAATAATGGGGGCGCCACTGTTTTTACAAGAGTAAAAACAATTTATTCAACACATACACTTTAAATTAGTTCCGTTTCTGCTCTTTTCTGTCGAGCTATCATCGAGCTATAACATCTCAGTACTTCTAATATCAAACCAGTAACCTTGTCACTGTCAATATTATTGTTGACAGCGACAGAGCCACAGACTAAATCCACAAATACTTACATTTGCCAAAAATACCTACCTATAACAGTAGACATTATCATCTTGGGCCTTCTGTATTGCCTTCACCTTTTTAACCTTAATAAAGAAATCAAAGTTAATTCCTGTACAATCAAGCCATAGCTGCAAAGTTTTGATGAAGAGAACTCTCGGTAAAGTCGGAAGATTGAGAACTACCATCAATGTTTAATATATATAGGTATTATTAATTATTACTGGCTGTGCCCCGCAGTTTCACCCGAGTAGTCTTCGTTCTCGTGAGAATATCGGGATAAATATTACATAAAATTGAGTTGTGCCAATCGCGAAGGTCGACTGCCCAGGTTGGACCGCAGGCGCACCCATGCCTGGACCTCGCGCCATGATGCACCACACGTGCAAAACTGAAAACAAGGCTGTTGATGCCTCCTTAGGTCGCATTGCCATTAACTAAGTATGTTTTCATTAACAAAAATAGTGTCGCATACAAAGTCACTCATCGAATACTAGCAACGGATAAACTTTCTTCAAAATATAATATAACTTTTATCACGCACGGAACGTGTCACAAGAATCTCTATGGATATTCGATTGTGACTTGGGATCATTAAAACTTGTGTTTGTAACATATTACAACAACAGTAAAACTTAAAAAAAAAATGTTGTCTTAGTTGTATCCTCTGATGCTATCAGTTAATATCCTCTTAAAGGGTCATATGGTGTTTGTTCTCATCGACATTTTCTTTGGAGACAACACTAAAATTGCGAGAAATAATAATAAGAATAATATTTATTTAACCAAAAAAATAATAAGGTGTACAGTACAATATTAAACAAACAGGTTACAGCTTATGAACTAATTTATAATTATTATTTCTTTATTGTTTAAGGGCATCTCTGGCCCCTGAACTAAGTCCGTAAGACTTGTATTTCAGGGGTCAGCGTTCCTCCATGATCATAAACAATCAGTTTTTACATAATATCATTAGCTTAACCAGTATAAGTCCGATGATGATGATTATGATGCTAATGATTTAGCATCATCATCATCTCAACCGTTGGACGTCCACTGCGTAAACAGCTTGCATCAAATGTCTTCCTGCTGTGTTTATCAGACCGTCTGTCCACCTGATTTCTGATTCTAAGCTCTGATTCTCAGTAAATCTTAGGTATGTCAGCGGTCGCATATGAAATAGTTTTTGATAATGTATATATTATGCTACTGCGTACCTTAATAATATGGGCAGTAAGTAGACGGGAAAACCTACCGATGACATTTCCAAAGAGCTATAATAATATTATAAGTTGTGTGGACATTTGGTTGATATAGTTTCTCCCTGCTGCGGTCGTTCCGTTGAGCTGCACAACATGGGGCTCTTCAAAACGAGAGTGAATAGAGTCTTGAAGGGTCGGCAACATACTCGCAATACCCCTAGTGTTGCAGGTATCCATAGGCGGCGGTAACTGCTCACCATCAGGCACAACGTCTACTTATTTGCCACCTATGGCATAGTGTTTCGGAAAATACCCGGACAAGGCTCGAGAAGTCAACCAGTGATCAACATACACGGAATGCCCGTTCAGTCAAATTCAGCCGTGCTGCCGACTGCCCGAGTCGCGATTGCTTGAGCGGTTCCGTTTATGTGTGTACGTAGAAGACTGTTGTTTGCTATGCAGTCGCAGTTTAAAGCAGTCGATATTGGCTGCTTCAATCTGTCCGTGTATGGCCGACCTAAAATGTTACTCTATGATGGACAATAACTGTATCTCAAACAAACCAAATCAGAGTTGAAATTAGCGAGTCAAAATTCAGGGCGATTACGCACGAACTTACAAAATTACGGGTTTGGCTGTTAACCAAACGTTGCATAGACATGCAGAACTGACCATTTGTACTGTGTAAACCCTATAGGGTTCCTAGTATCTATAATAGTTGAGATCCTTTTACATTATGTAGATAATAATAATAATAATAAAATACTCTTTTATTTCCCTTCCTCTTTGTTTCTTTATGATCTTATGGGTAGATTATTGAAACAGTTTTGTGGAAGACTGGTGTCTGATAGGTTTGAAAAGAAGACCTGTGATACAAATCACCAGTACATCATGATGAAAAATAAGTACCTACCTTTGTAGAAGCTGTACTCCCGGAAGAATCGTTCTCATTGAAATATCGGGTTAAAAGCAATGACGTTGAATTGCTTTAAAAGATCTCTAGATGACATACTTGGGAAGCCAAAATCCTCCTAGGGTTAGTCTGTATGCATGGTTTATTCCAATATAAAAAATCTAAGATTTAATTATGTTAGCCTTAATTTAGACAGAAAGACTGAAATCCATAAAAACGTCATCTAGTTTGGGTTTATTTTAATTTCCTTAGTTATTGGTCCCTTGCTGCTGTAAAAAAAATCGATGTAATTAGTCAACGCAATCAAAAAGTACGGTCATTTTACCGCACATTTCCATATTTTGGTCAACGGACTGAAAACCTCTAGGCTTCTTCCCGTTGGCCTAGCATCATGAAATTTGGCAATAAGCAAGATTTTATAATATCCTAAGGCTAAGTGGCCGTGGGGTACCGGCATCAGAATAGTACCTCACCCGCTCAACCTGGGTTGCCGTAAGAACCGGCTAATAGGTATAAAAATCCAGAGGACGAGTAGCGATGTCCTCTGTGTAAGAACCACCAAATTGCTCTCGCCAACCCGCCTGCCAAGCGTGGCGAGTATTGGCAAAACCCCCCCACATGATAAGAACCAAACAGACCAGGCCCCCAGTACCCGGCAGCTCCGTTATTCCTGACTCCGGTAGCGGTCACGGTAACGGCGGAGCAGGGGGTGCTAAGAATCCCCGGAAGTTTTCCGGCTACCCACCCCAACAACGACGACTGGCCCTGGTAACACACAACATACGCACTTTGAGGACTGACGAGAAGATCATTGAGCTGGAAGAGGAATTAGGTAGGCTACGTTGGGATATCGTGGGGTTGTCTGAAGTCCGTAGAGAGGGCGAGGACACGATAACCCTAAGATCAGGTAACCTACTCTACTACCGGGAGGGCGACCAACAGTCCCAAGGTGGTGTCGGCTTTCTCGTCCACAAGTCCCTCACTAACAACATTATTACCATTGAAAGTGTCTCGAGCAGGGTCATATACCTAATACTCAGAGTATCCAAACGATACTCGCTGAAGGTCATTCAGGTGTATGCACCTACCTCGTCACACCCAGATGATGAAGTGGAGACTATGTATGAGGATGTCAGTAGGGCCATACATATGTCCGAGACCCACTTCACTGTTGTTATGGGGGACTTTAATGCAAAGCTTGGCAAGAAAAGCGATGGCGAGCTGAGAGTGGGGCAATATGGATATGGGCAACGGAACCCTAGGGGACAGAGGCTGGCCGATTTCCTGGAGAAGGAGGGACTCTTTTTGATGAACTCTTTCTTTCAGAAGCCGCCTCATAGGAAATGGACCTGGTTGAGCCCCGATGGTTCCACGAGAAACGAGATAGACTTCATCTTGACCAACAAGAGACATATATTCAATGATGTTTCCGTGATCCACATGGTGAAAACCGGGAGTGATCACAGACTTGTAAGAGGCACATTGAATATTGACGTCAAACTTGAAAGGTCACGCCTGATGAAGTCCACGCTCCGACCTACTCGCGCCCATATACAAAACCCCGAAAGCTTTCAACTCGAGCTATCTAATAGCTTCGCTTGCCTGGAGAATATCGATGCATCGGTGGACGAGATTAATAACAGGCTCGTAGAAACTGTCCAAACGGTGGGCTCTAAGTTCTATAAGCCCCGCCGTACAAATAGACCTCAGAAATTATCCGACCACACCCTAAACCTCATGGCTGAGCGACGCTCGTTACGACTGCAGTCTTCCAGTGATGCTAAGTCCTATAGGCAGCTCAATAGACGAATTTCCAAATCCTTGCGGCATGACATCCGTATCTTTAATACTAATAATATTAAAGAGACGATAGAGCGGAAGAAAGGCTCCAAAGTGTTTGCAAGAGATATGTCTATTGGGCAAAGCCGGTTGACAAAGCTGAAGAGAGAAGATGGCAGTATGGCGTCGACAAAAGCGGAGGTGTTAGAGGAGATCGAGAGGTTCTATGGACAGCTATACGCCTCGGTCGCAAAGCCTGTTAGCAGCGCGGCCAAAGACCCAAGAGCCAAGCTGACCCGACACTATACCGAAGATATCCCGGACATCAGCCTGTACGAGATTAGAATGGCCCTGAAACAACTCAAAAACAACAAGGCGCCGGGTGATGACGGAATTACATCAGAGCTTCTGAGAGCGGGTGGAACACCGGTACTTAAAGTCCTCCAGAGGCTCTTTAACTCTGTCATATTCGAAGGTGTAACGCCAGAAGCATGGAACAGAAGCGTGGTGGTGCTATTCTTCAAAAAAGGTGATAACACCTTGTTGAAGAATTACAGACCCATCTCGCTTCTGAGCCATGTTTATAAGTTGTTTTCGAGGGTCATTACGAATCGTCTCAGTCGCAGGTTCGATGACTTCCAGCCGTCTGAGCAAGCAGGTTTCCGAAAGGGCTACAGCACCATAGACCACATCCACACGCTTCGCCAAATTATACAGAAGACCGAGGAGTATAATTTGCCATTATGTTTAGCGTTTGTGGACTACGAAAAGGCCTTTGATTCGATCGAGACATGGGCGGTGCTCGAGTCTCTCCAGCGATGCCATATTGACTATCGGTATATCGAAGTGTTGAAGTGCTTGTATAGTAACGCCACTATGTCGGTTCGAGTACAGGACCAGAGTTCGAAGGCGATCCCGTTGGATAGAGGCGTAAGACAGGGAGACGTTATATCTCCGAAACTGTTTACTGCCGCAATGGAGGACGCCTTCAAGCTTCTGGAATGGCAAAAACACGGCATCAATATTAATGGCGAATACATCACTCACCTTCGGTTTGCCGACGACATTGTAGTCATGGCAGAATCGATGGAAGATCTCAGCATAATGCTCGAAGACCTCAATCGAGTTTCTCAACGGGTCGGCCTTAAAATGAACATGGACAAGACGAAGGTGATGTCTAATGCCCATGTTGCGCCGACCCCAGTACCGGTTGGAAACGCGATTCTTGAAGCTGTTGACTCGTACGTCTACCTAGGACAAGTAGTCCAACTCGGTAGATCCAGCTTCGAGAAAGAGGTCAATCGTCGAATCCAACTAGGCTGGGCAGCTTTTGGAAATCTGCGCTATGTCTTCTCGTCCAAAATACCTCAGTGCCTCAAGTCGAAGGTCTTCGACCAGTGTGTGTTACCAGTGATGACTTACGGATCTGAAACGTGGTCCCTGACTGTGGGCCTTATAAGTAAGCTCAAAATAGCGCAACGAGCTATGGAGAGGGCTATGCTCGGGATTTCTCTGCGAGATCGAGTCAGAAATGAGGAGATCCGTAGACGAACGAAAGTTACCGACATAGCCCAGCGGATTAGCAAGTTGAAGTGGCAATGGGCAGGGCACATAGCACGTAGAACTGATGGCCGATGGGGCCGTAAAGTTCTTGAATGGAGACCACGGATTGGTAAGCGCAGCGTAGGACGTCCTCCCACAAGGTGGACAGACGATCTGATAAGTACGGCAGGAGCACGCTGGATGCAGGCCGCTTACAACCGGACTGGATGGAAATCTAAGGGGGAGGCCTATGTTCAGCAGTGGACGTCCTATGGCTGAAATGATGAATGATGATGATGAAGATTTTATACATCACAAGTAAAGGAAAATACGATTACCTTAAAATTGTACAAAAAAATTTGATTATGTAACATAGTATAGTAACATCATTGCGGTATTTTAGAATATAATAATTTTTATTGTTATACGGGCTGCCCTACGTTAATTTAAAAACCGCTAACACCAAGATTAAGTTTTCGATAAAACGAGGAAAAACATGCGAAACGCTGTTTCTAGGAAACTATAATGCTGAGATTAATTTCCTTAATTCAAAGAACAACCTTATTTGTTCAATATCTTATTTTAATTATTAAATAAAAATATTTTTTTTGCCATAGTTAAGTTAAAATCTAAGTTTTTCCAAATATTTAATGTGCTAAAAGGCCGTTAACTATACCTTAGCGGCTTTCTTGTGAAATATTTTGTTTAAATTTTTAATAGCTGTATTGACCGTTACATTTAATCAAAAATACTAAGCTTACTAGTTGTTAATTAACTTAACTGCTCTCGACCGAGCGCGAGAGTCGAGTAACTGCGTTTTAACTAAGGATTGCTGCATAACCGCTTTCTATGTTTCTATATCTCTGGATTTTTTAATAATTATAAAATGTTTCTTAGACAGAAAGATAGAGAATTATAAATTATATCCGTTACAATATAACTAATGATAACGATAACGATATTTCAATATGACTGCCTCGGTGGCGTAGAGGGCGCATGCTCGACTGCCAATCAAGTGGTCCCGGGTTCTATCCCCAGGTCAGGCAGTGTTAAATATTGGATTTTTCCATTAGGAATTATCTCAATAACTGCCTGGAGTCTGGAACTGTGCCCATGACATGGGACCTATAACATACTGGCGAAATGTGGGTGTATCTACTATGGGACTGAGTCCTGGGTACACCTCTGCCTACCCCTTCGGGATAAAGGCGTAAATGTATGTTATGTTATATTACAATATAAAAGTGAAATTTGGCCATTTGAGGGTTAGCGGCTTTTTAGTTAGTTTAGGGCGGCGGGTAACTGTGTACAAAGATGGTAGGGTACATTAATATAATAATAATGGTTTCAACTGTTTGCCCTATTGCGGACGTACAATAGGTGGTACAATAAGCTTAAGCTAATAACATCTATGTATGGAACCCTAAATCATACATACTAAGCAATGACGTTGAATCGCTTGTAAGAATACTAAGGTATGCCTTAACAATTCATTTGTTAAGCAGGTTCAATACGTAGTGTAAACGCGCAATAAGCTAAACTAAACAAATCAAAGCTGTGATGTTTCGATCCGGATAATTAATTTTCAATTCATATGGCCGTGTTGCGTGTAGAGAAATGCTACAATAACTATTGTTAGCTTTACAAACGTTTTGTGTTTAGACCATTATATAGGTTATTACTGATATCACATTAACTGTACGGTTTCATAATTAGTTTATGGGTTCTGATTGCGTATATTATTCTGTGTTTATATGTGCAGTGGCCGTGTGGTTCTCTGCTATGTAATAGGGCCACCCTTTCCTCATCCCGTGAGAGCCGTGAGACCTGGTAGAAGGACATATGTATTCGGAGAGTAGGCAGCAGCGTTCTCCGGCACCAAGTATTCCAACTACTGCGATCACCAAGCCGCACTACAAGCGTGCTGGTTACGGTTAAATCCCCCCATATGAATAGTTTATGGCGTTCTATGGGGGAGGCCTTTGTTCAGCAGTGGACGTCTTCCGGCTGATAATGATGATGATATGGGATAAATTCTACGTTGCTAATAAATATCTATCTATCAGGCAATTAACGTAATAAACACCTATTAAGCCCGTTGAGTAGCATTACAATGCATTGCATTTGACAACCTCGGTGGCGTAGAGGGCGCATGCTCGACTACCAATCAAGAGGTCCCGGGTTCGATCCCCAGGTCAGGCAAAGTGTAAAATATTGGATTTTTCCATAAGGAATTATCTCAATAACTGCCTGGAGTCAAACTGTGCCCGGTAGATGGCAATAGGCTCGCCCTTTATTACATGAGACCAATAACATACTGGCGAAATGTGGGTGTATCTACTATGGGACTGAGTCCTGGGTACACCTCTGCCTACCCCTTCGGGAAAAGGGCGTGAATGTATGTTATGTTATGTTATGAGTAGCATTACTAAATGATTTAAACATTTTGTGTGCGTAATTACCTTAAATAAAAAGTGTTACCATTAGAAAAGAGGACAAATTCTCGGAGGGCCGACAATTACTCGGGCGGAAGGCATCCGTCACCGGCGCGGCGCCCGGACTCTGGACATCCGGACGCCCGGACACCTCGGTAACCGGATCCGGTCCGCCGGATGAGCCGGACGGATAATTTACTGCGCCATTTCGCGCGAGCGGTCACGTGGTGGAATCTTGGCCTACTGTCACATGAATTATTTGTGTGGATTAGGAGTTGGTAATTAAATAGTGCTAAAAGTTATATATTATAGTAGTTGACCGAGCGAGCGAAGCGCCTCAGTTTCGAGATTGGCAAAAAATGCTGTTATCCTTCTGTCAGCCTGTCAACAACTGTTGGTCAACAGGTCGCATTTTCCAACCGATTTTGATGAAAATTAGCACACAGGTTCCTTGATATAATACATATTTTTTCTTGATCGCGAATTTGAGTGTAGATGACAATAGGCTCGCCCCTTATTACATGGGATCAATAACATACTGGGACTAGGTACTGCGGGTATACCTCTGCTTACCCCTTCGGGAAAAAGCATGATTGTATGCATGTGTGTTTGTTACCTCTTTACCCCAAACCTACTTTATCAATGGGGCTTAAACTTGATTTTATTATATTATAGTAGAAACCCTGGTATAAAAGAATATTAATATACCTTGTTCAGCGGATGTGACCGCGGGGCGCAGCTAGATTATCATAAGCACGAATATAGCATTATTTGTGACAAACAATACAATCAATAGACCTGAATGTATCAAAACCAATCAGCTGGTCTAGAACCTCTAATTTGGGTATAATATTATCATTATGCAATCACGAATGCAATTTATTCTTATGGAATTTATCTTAAAGTCTATTTCATTTCCAGGTCAGGCAAAGTGATAAATATTGGATTTTTCCATTAGGAATTATCTCAATAACTGCCTGAAGTCTGGAACTGTGCCCGTTAGATGGCAATAGGCTCACCCCCTATTACATGGGACCAATAACATACTGGCGAAATGTGGGTGTGGTATCTACTATGGGACTGAGTCCTGGGTACACCTCTGCCTACCCCTTCGGGAAAAAAGGCGTCAATGTATGTTATGTTATGTTCTATTTCATTTTGAAGAAAAAACCAGACGCATAAGCTCTTTGTCTTCGTTCTATGCATAAAATATCAATAGATGTCTAGCCATAACATAGATGTCCTGGTCTAGATTTTAGATACTAAGATGATCTAACTGATATAAGATCCAATTGCAAGTCTGGATTGTACAATTACATACAACGGTATTTGTCTTAATAAGAATAAATAAATATTCTTGCTAGAAGTTTTGTGAAAGGTACAATCTGAAATGGGCAGAAAAAATTCACCTATGGGCGGGATTCGAACCACGCATCCTCCGCACCATTCCGCGTTATCCCATAGATATAGGACAACGCGAAATGGTGCGGAGGCATCAGCGAAATTTTTCTATAGATAAATACATACGCCCCTATAGGCGTTAGATAGATGGCATATAAAAATTGACGCCGATGACTAGTGCCTCCACGGTAGCTCATGTGGTAGAGTGCCTACTCCGCGGAATGGTGCGGAGGGCGCGTGGTTCAAATCTCGCTCGTGGTAAAATTTTTCTTCCCATTTGAGGTTGTGTTTCACGCGATTAGACCGCTCAGTCTGTAAAAATATTGTTTATAGGTAGTTTTAAAGTAAAGGTTTATAAAAATTAATTGTTAAGGCATACATATTATTATGCATGTTTAGTGTAGAATTCCATACCTAGATACTTGAATAAAACGCTACGGCCTTCTAAGTACATACAGCGCCATCTAGTTGAAAGCTACAGCATACTACTACTACTAATTTTTTGTAAAATTTAACGGTTAGGTATAGGTTTTCTTCCTTTACATGTGGTATATAAGATCATCATCATCATTCCAGCCGTTGGAAGTCCACTGCTGAACATAAGCCTCCCCATAAGGAGGGTTGTTGCCAATACTTGTTACGCTTGGCGGGTTGGCGAGCGCAGTTTGATATAAGATCATGCTCCTTGCCAAATTATTTATTTATATAATTTGGCAAGAATATATAATAAAAACTAAATACAACCGTTTTATAACTGTTTTATTTATATTACACAAGTTAAAATCAATGGGTTAAATAAGTAGAACCAACAAAACAACTATAATATATCTAACTACGATAGTAATAGACCGGCATATCAAAGAGCACAGCACAAAGGGTTCAACTTCAAACAAGTCTGTAACAAGGCCTTTTGTTTTACGTGTCTGCGTCTTCATTACTACACAGCTGCGAAAGGTCTTGCTTTCGATGAATATTTTTGTGAGATAAGGGTTTATAGTGAATTAGCTGTGCCCCGCGGTTTTATCCGCGTATTCATCGTTTCCGTGGGTATATTGGGATAAAAAGTACTCATTGTGTTATTCCAGGGTCTATGCTACCTACATTTCAAATTTCAACCCAATCGGTTCAGTAGTTTTGGCGTGATGAAGAAACAAACACACACACAAACACCGAAAAAATTTCGCATCTATAATATTACTAGAATTAGTAGGTTATTACTAGGTTACACTGAACCTACTTTATATATATATATATATATAATAATATAACATAACATCATGCATTTTTCCCAAAAGGGTAGGTAGAGGTGTTCTTACCTCACTACCTAGAGGTGTGCCTACCACACTTTCCCGGTTATATTTTTAGTACCTATTTTTATATGGGGCGAGCCTATTGCCATCTAACGGGCACACTTCCAGACTCCAGGCTATCATTGAGAAAGTTCCTAATGAAAAAATCTAATAACTCTTTTTGCCTGACCTGAGGATCGAACCGGGGACCTAATGATCCCAGTAGCGCTTGCAAACCACATTGGTGTAGCAATTGACCGAGCAAGCGCTTTGCGTGAGTGAAGCGTCTAAGGGCAGTTGGCCAAAAATGCTTTCGTATGTCCGTCCGGCTGTTCTCCTCTACAGTTCGCATTCCTCAACCGACTCTCGTAAAATTTTGTGAGCAGATTCAATGTTTAAATGGATTTTTTTAACGATTCAGTTTTTGGAAATTCATCAAAATAGTGGATATCCTGTGAATCTCCTGTGTCACATAAAATCACAAGGGAATTCATCAGCTTTCAATATATAACTAGGGTTTTTTTTTTTTTTTTTTTTATGATAGTGAGTGACAAGACGAGCTCATCAGATGCCTGATGGTAAGCATCATGATTGCCCATATCAGACACAGTGCCACCCAGTATTTTAAAATTCAAAATTCTTCGCGGTTTCAACTAAATCCGAAAAAGGAGAAGGTTCTCAAATATGCATGCAGTTCATAGCATATATTTTGCGCACTTCACTGCGCGATGAACAAAATACTAAAATATGAAAGTAAAAATAAAATAGACGAGTGAGGTCTACAGCTAACAAAGCCACTACTATCCTGATATTTTAAAGTTGAAGTAAAATATGTCGCTATCAGTTTATTTTTGTTTATAAACTCTACATTTTTTTGTAGTTAACGTTCAATCACGTGAGTAAAACTGCGATTTTTAAAAGTTCACTATGAAAAAACCAAGGGTTTATAAGAAAAATTAAAATGACGGGGACATAGGTTACTTCCCTATAAAAATATCAGGATATAAATTTATAGAATATATAAATGTTAATTAATATTAATATAAGTCTGTAAGTCTGTCTGTCTGTGTTCTGTAGTGGTAGGCCTCTTTAGCAGGGGGCCGCCTGGGGAAGTACCACACCTTTGCCAGTTATTCATCCGCCAAGTATTAATGTGCAAACATTACTGTGTTCCGGTCAATGTTATCCAGCGAAATTACTGGGCATGATGAGATTCAACAACTAATATCTCAGGGTGATAGGCGCAGTGCAGTGCCGCGCAGAATTTTGAATTTTAAAACACTGGGTGGCACTGTGTCTGATATGGGCAATCATGATGCTTACCATCAGGCACCTGATTTGCTCGTCTTGTCATTCATTATCATAAAAAAAAAAGTGTTAATTATATTCGGAGGAAACACGGGAATACGAAACATCGATTTGGTAAATTTTTCATGGGATTGTGTCATATTCCTAGAAGGCTATATACGCCTTAAGTATTACAACACTTTTTGTAGCACATCGCATATAGTTACATAATTTCCTTTGTGTGAGATTGTACCTAAGGATTATACATTACTGTGTTTATATAGGATGTGTTATTGTGGGGAAGTGACGTCTAATCCTATTGTATTGCTTTCAGAGCTTGCGGGATTCACTTGAATACATATTCTATTATGTAAGTAGGGCTACACACCACACCACACACCACAGTCCATAAAATCTAAGGAGTACCGTTTGAAAGTTTTTATTTTGCGTTCTTGAAGGATTTGAAATTATAAGTGATTAAAAATCTAAATCGATGTTTTGTATTCTCCTGTTTCCTCCGAATACAGTAAACCTATTTTATATCCTGATATTTTAAAGTTGAAGTATGTCCCTATCATTTTGTTTTTGTTTATAAACGCTACATTTTCTTGTAGTGTACGTTGAATCACGTGAGTAAAACTGAGAATTTTGGAAGTTCACTATAAAAAAACCAAGGATTTAAAAGAAAAATTAAAATGACATGGACATAGTTTACTTCCTTATAAAAATATCAAAATATAAATTTATAGAATGGGTTTATTATATTAAACACGGGATAACAAAACATCGATTTGGTAATTTTTTTGTTGGATTGTGTCAAATTCCTAGAAGGCCAAGGCTGTCACTAACGTTCTTCTATTCATGGAATTGTCAATCTAAGGATATTTCAAAACATCAAACGGTACTTACGGTACGTAGTAATCATTGAAAAGGGAGATGAGGTACTGGCTTCTCGAAAATGGAAAGCTCAAATTAGGTCCCAGTAGGTCCACGTACGTCAGTAAAGATAATTGTTGTCTCGTTCGCACTTCGGTCTTAGATACGTCTTTCTATCTTTGTTGTTTCAAATTGCACATGCCAAAGGTTGAGTAAGCGCTGAGAGAACGTACCCTATCTCCCCTTTTCTTTAAATCAATGGTTGTAATAGTTATTATTATTCTTTACTTACGGTCTTACATTTTTGAACATTGTCTTTGGGAACAGCAGATTGTTTTCGCTATTAAAGTTGTTTTACATGAGTTCAGTGACCCTTTATGAGGATAAGTAATTATCAGTAACCCTGTATACATAACTATCAATTATTTATCTACAAGCTGTATCCCGCGGTTTTACCCGCGTAGTTTTGGTTCCTGTGGGAATATCGAGATAAAAAGTACCTTATGTGTTAGTCCAGGGTCTAAACTATCCACATACCGAATTTCAGCCCAATCGGTTCAGTAGTTTTTGCGCGAAAGGGTAACAAACATCCATCTATCCTCATAAACTTACGCATTTATAATATTAGTAGGAAGTAGGACAGGAAGAATAGGTTTCTTTCCTTCAGCTTTTTTAAAAAACAAAAAAAAGTACTTTTCTTTAGTTCACATTTCCTGTTATACAAAAAACGAAAACGTTTTGGAGGAAAAATAAATAACCTTAAACATTTAAAAGTCTACGATAAGCCGCCGGTTGGCTTCAACAATATATTATTTCAAGTTGTATGCAAAACATGTGTTAAAATGCATGGGCGCAGCTTTCACGTTCACTCTTCACAAGACCTCATGCACATTCATGAATTTTGCATATTCTTTAACTTTCGTGCATAGTTAAGGAGAGTTGCTCAAAAGTACAATTTAAAAACAATTTTCCGGGAGATATAATCTAAGACTTTGAATAAAACGTAACATACAATCACGCCTTTTTTCCAAAGGTGTGGGCAGAGGTGTGGGTACACATTATATTTCACCATGAGACGGAAGTGGCAGGCGCCGGAGTCTCTATTAATAGCCTGGTTGCCATCCATCTAGAAATCACACCTACAGACCAATCAAGTAGTTTCCATCCATTCAGAATAGTCCTTGTACCTAGCGGGGGCTGTCTCTAATGCGAGATGGATTCTCGCTCTAAACCTATGTACGAAATGTTATTGCCGTTTTGCCAGTATGCTATTGATCCCATGTAATAGGGGACGAGCCTATTGCCATCTTCCAGGCACAGTTCCAGACTCCAGCCTGCCATAGAGATAATTTCTAATGGAAAAATCCTAATCTATACTTTGCCTGACCTGGAGATTGAACCCGGGACCTAATGATTGACAGTCGAGCTTGCACCCACTACGCCACCGAGGCAGTTCTTAGACTATGTGCAAGAAAACACGTAATATTATTAGATTATAATACTCTGTTTCAAATGCTAAAAGAAAACGGCAGTAGCATTTCATACAGGTCTAGAGCGAGAATCCATCTCTGAAACCATCAACAGTTTTTTTCTGAAGCTCCGAGTCCGAGTCTCAAGGTCCGAGCGCGAGTGAAGACTATTGTCATTTTATCTAAGCATAGTACATAATATTATAGGCCACTTTTCAGCGAGTGAAAAACCTAGAAAAGTAACTAGAAAAATAATAAGATTATAAAATAAATATGATAAAAAGTAAGCAGGAACTAAAAATAATAAAGCAAAGTAACCAAATACATCATCTTTTCACATGCAAATATTTGGTATGACAACTTTACATTCAAGCTCCAGACGTTGCGTTGTACAGTATAAATCATTTACAGTATGGGACAATGAACATTTTTACACAACATGACATCATCACACCTTGTGTCCCTTGATGATGATGATGATGATAATAATGACTGACATGATGACAGCTTCAACTCCGTATTTGTCTGTTATGTGCACGCATACGGCTCGTACACGTCTTCATGTAGCTAATCTTCTGTTCCCTGAGTGTTAGGCAGAGGTATACCCTTTTCTGTGAGCTGCCGGCAATAGATTAGTAACCCTACCCTCTCTACCGGTTGCCGTAAGTGCCGGCAAAGGGTCTCCTCAATACATACAGCCTAGTTGGTGTACCTAGGGGATCTCAAGCGCTGCTGCCGATCGTGAGGTCCCCGGTCCCGCAGGTTCGATTCCCAGGTCAGCCAAAGTGCTATTGGATTTATCCTCTTATCTCTATTTCCCTCTCTCTTCCTGGTTATGCGACCTACATGGTGGTGAGGTCAGCCTTTTTAATCTTACGTCTCTACTTCGCTCTATCCTCGACTTCGTTTTCCAAAACTTCGCACTCTC
This sequence comes from Hemistola chrysoprasaria, assembly GCA_947063395.1. NCBI lineage: Eukaryota > Metazoa > Arthropoda > Insecta > Lepidoptera > Geometridae > Hemistola > Hemistola chrysoprasaria. Next base: position 4,296,658 of record OX346731.1, on the reverse strand, counting down.
TCACATCTTTCCACCGTGCTTTATTATGTTATTGGATTTAATTATTAGGAATTATTTTAAGGTGCTAACGGAAGATCGGCGCAGGTTGTGTTCTGCAACCTGCATTATGCTGAGTCAGCACCCAGTCGCAGCATACACGATGCTAGTTCCTAACTCTACTGTGAAATCAAAAAATGAATGCCCTTCAAACACTTTGTTTAGTCAAGCAGGTAACAAAACACTCCCTCGAAACATCATAAAAAAGGGGTCAAGTGCCAGCCACTTCTAAGAATTATTGTTTGGTAACAAGATGAGTGTAGGTGTGCCTACTATGTGATTGGGTCCTGGGAACATCTCTGCCTGCCCCATTAGGAAAATAGCGTGATGCTATGTAATTTGTACTGTAAAATGTAAAATCCATACTGTTTCTCCTGCAGCACAGTAAAAGTTTGTTCTTACCCTGTTTACTCCACAAAGAAACTTTATTTTTATTGTCTCACAGATAAAATACACCAACAGATAGTGAAACAAAGCGTTGCCAGTTCCTAAAGGATCTCCAGATAGTTGTTACGACTTCCAATAGATAGCTTGTGTAAGCTTTTCAATCAACTCTGCGCTCCTTCTACGAGTTTTATTCTTTGACGAATGATTCCAGTCTATTTCATCTAGTAGTTTGTGAGTTGTTTCAGGGTAGTGAGGAAAGGAAAACGGTGAAGTTTCAACATTATAAATGCGAAAGTGATAAAAAGGGGTATACAGAGGTGTACCCTGTTCCCGGTCCCATAGTAGGCACGTCCACACTTCGCCAGTTATATAAAGGAAACGAACCCGGGACCTCATTGATCGGCAGTAGTGTTCACCTAGGTTCACCCAGGTGAATTGATTCGGAGGTGAATTGAGGTGACTTTTTTTTGCCACTGTTCACCCGTGTTCACCAATACTATAATTTTAGCTTAGGTGTGATTGCCACTTCTTCACGCTATAACTACTGAACCGTTTGGCTGAAATCCTGTATCTTACCAACTCCTGTAAACCGGGTTACTCCAACACTGCTCGAGTCAATTAATATGCCAATTCATAAGCTTTTACTGCTGTAATAGTTATAATAATTAAGGTTATAGTTATAATAATATAATTTTTAAACGGCATCTGGTTTTCTTCAACAGCTTCTCCATCGACAAAGGCTTCCTCTTAGTCTCTCCACTTTGCCTTAGCCATTCGTAGCAGCTAGGTATCTATTGGCGTCTTCCAAATGTTTAGTTTGTCTACTTTTCTATCTTTTACTTTTATGGACAAAACTTATTTGGCAATAGAAGTACTTACATAACATACAAACACGCCTTTCTCCTAAAGGGGTAGGCAGACGTGTACCAAAAACATAGTCCCATAGTACACCCATTTCGCCAGTAAATAGTAGGATAAACTAAATTGATCATGATTTAAGTTGGTTGGTTTAATTTAATATTAGAAACTAAGCGCTGAGCCGAATCCACCTAGTGTGGAAAAAGTGCAGGCGGGAGAAACATGAAAGAACTTCAGTAACACAAGTGAAAGAACTTCCGTTCTAGTCAATAATGTTTTATCAGGTAAAGTCGGACAGAGAGTTACTAAAAACAGATTTTTTACGAGCGCCTTTAACGATGTAATCCGTCGTAACGCCTCATACAACATGTCGTGTAATTTTATGGGATGAGATGCTGCGTAGGCTGTATTTTATGTACGCATAAGTGTATAATATAGGGCCATATAGGTTGATGACGCGTATGTAGGAAGTACCTATTTGTTGGAGAGGTTCGCATTAAATAATTTGAGTGCAATTTCATGCGGCAGTCACACATTGGCCGCAATTTAGAGGCCAAATACCATCAAAACGACATTATTGTTGTACAGGACCTAATATTAATTCATAATAAGACCATGTGTGGCGCTTGCATTATTGGTGGAGACAGAACATGTACATTGTTGCTCATTTGATCATGATTTAAGTTGGTTGGTTCAATATTTAAGATTTAATATTAAATTCTTTCAAGGAAAAAATATATTTTATGAGGTAACTAATTTAAGTATTGGGAGCAATTAGCCATTTGCCTTTGAAGGCAGGACAGGGGTTGGGGAGGGGGGGTGTAAAAATGTATTTCGCACTTCTTGTTATTATAATTCGCCCTAGTTTTGCACGGGTATAAAAATACTGTTAATATTGTAGATACAATTAATTGCTAAGATTTGATAGACTATAGTCATTAAATGACTTTCGAAATGCTAACGCGAGATTACTTCAAACTATAAACGCAAGTTACCAAAACGCATGGTTTAATTATCAACGTCTGTCTGTAATCAAATTACGCCAAAAATTTGCGTAACCGAGCCTGCACTCCTAGCGTAATATTTTTACGCATACAAGCATTGTGTAACGCACGCTATTATTTGAAAATTGCCGCATTTTCGGAGCTGTTTCTCCTAGAGCTAAGTGGAACAAATGAACTGGCTTGTATATATATATTTTTTTTATGATAATAAGTGACAAGACAGGTACCTGATGGTAAGCATCATGATTGCCCATATCAGACACAGTGCCACCCAGTGTTTTAAAATTCAAAATTCGGTTCTGCACTGCGCCTGTCACCTTGAAAAATTAGTTGTTGAAACTCGTCATGCGCAGTAATGTCGCCGGTAACATTGCCCTTGAGACCGGAACGCAGTAATGTTTGCACATTACTGCTTGACGGATGAATAACTGGCAAGGGTGTGGTACTTTCCCAGGCGGCCCTCTGCCTACCAAAAGAGGCCTACCATTACAATAAATAATAATATTAAAAACTCGTGGAGCGATTTTCACGATTTAGTGGAGTGGAGTGGCATAACCCGTTGCTTTTTAGGCAGAGCGGTATTTGGCCAGAGCCCGGGTGAACTTATCATTATGATTGAATGAATGAATGATAACACTTTATTGGTACCACAATAATACAGAAAAAGACAAAAAGAAAACATAAAACTAGAAAGAGTAACAACTGGCTCTGAGCCGATAATCAGAGCGATCTCTTCCAGAAAACTATTATCAAAAAATCTAAGGTTTATTGCCAACACCATAAAGAAAGAAAAGAAAGAAAGAAATATTTGTTAATTACCAAACCTTAATAACAAATACGATATTACAATCTGCTAGAACATATATTTATACAGTGGTTGTGGTAAATAGCTAACATAATCGCCTTCAACTAATCCTTCAATACTGAATTCACTAAAAGACCCGAGATAATAATCACGGCGCTTAAAAATAAAGTACTTACTTATGTAAGTGCAAATGTTAACAGTTGTATGAATAAATCAAGCCATTGAATACATTTCTTATTCCCTCACTTAAAGCGTAGGTGTTTTCAGTAGAGAAGGTAGAAGAAATTTGCAATGAGCATAGATTTGCGAAGATATTTGGATATGAAAATTTGAAAATTAAATATCTAGTGTAAGAACAGCGGCTTTGCCCGCTCTCAATTATGAAATATGGGAGTTTTATAGCAAGACTTTGACGCCCTTTTTGGACCCCTTAGAATTAGAATTTTTAAAATATCCTTTCTTAACACACGTCCAGACAACGAAAAGAACCTACATTCCATGTTTCAAGTCTCTAGGATCAGTGGTTTGGGCTCTGCGTTGCATGCCAGTCAGTGAGTCATTTAGGATTTTATAATACCTATGTATGTATAATGATTTGTTTCATCATTATCATCAGCCGGAAGACGTCCACTTATGAACATGGGCCTCCTATATAGAACAACAATAAACTGTTTTAAAGGTCACTAAGGTTGATTGTGAAAGGAAAAAAAAAATTAAAATTTGTCTTAGGTAAAAATAAATAAGATTGGTTCCAATCGAAAGTCCAAAAGGACTGGGGAAATTACTTATGAGATTTAACAGAATTTTTTATTGTCTCAGCGCGATAGAGGCTTATTTTTTTTTTAAATTGTTACGTTAAATTTTTATAAAAGTAATTGAACTTTCATAAAAACATAATATCCATAATATTATTTTTCTTACATCCATGTTTCGTGCTTTCTTAGCGCACTCAGTGCGATTGCTTTTCAATGGATCTGATATTTTTAATGTAAATTCCTCTTGAATAAATTTAGAATATAATATAGAAACTCAACTTACACGTGTCACTTAAAGTGCATTTTTTTTTTTTTTTTTTTTTTAAGAGAAAAGGTTTTATTTGAATATAAAAAATTTCAAGACGAGTTGCAGAGTCGTTAAATTTTCAACCTTTCATTAGTTAACTAATTTAAATGTCTGGAAGAAATTTCAAATTAAGTAGTGTTTAGATCGCAGTAGTACCTTAAGTAGTAGTTTATCGACGAAAAATTATTTTTCGATCTATCTTTTAATAAATTATCCACGAATGACCTAAAATTGGTTATCACAGGTCTAACATATTTATAATGAATTCCTTATATACAAATAGTCTTCGTTAAAGAGTACCATTTGTGTTATTTCAGGGTCTAAACTATGTACATATCGAATTTGAGCCCAATCGGTTTAGTAGTTTTTGTGTGAAAGAGTAACAAACATCCATCCATCCATCTATCCATCCATCCTAACAAACTCTTCCATTTATAATATTAGTAGGATAGTTTGGAAATAATGGACAATAAATAAATAATGTATGCCTTCTTACACCTTCCAAAAAGTGAGAGACAAACTGTCAAAATACAAGACAACAAGTATTATATACTTATGTTCTTAGTTTCCACAGTTTGTGAAAGTTTCGTCACGACCCAGTTGTGAAAAAACTGGAGGATTCGTTCGTGTCACCGCCGGGAGCTGCTGTGAATATTTGATGATCAACGTTTGACAACCGTGCTCTCATAACTCCACGTACGATAATATTTAACATCTGGGTTTGTCTTCGCGACAAATAACAAGTCTGGACCTTAATTCTGTTACCTCAATGACGTATCATTTGCAAAACTATGGTGTCAACATAGAAGAAAGACGTTCTTCTATGGGTTTCAATGGAATGACTGATTAAATAGGTTAACGTTTTACCCCATGGAAATAGGAAGTGAGATGAGGCCTAAGACGGAACACGCTTTCCTAGAAATTAATTACTCTTCTCTTGAAGACCCCAAGATTATATTCAGTAGGGAAGACGTACGCCAGTAGAGAATTCCACTCCTTAGCGGTTCTTGGGATGAAAGTAGACGTACGGCGGTTGAGTAGAATTTCAACCATGTAAGAATGGCGTCTTGCCGATTTACGGTTATAGAACGGGTATGGGGGAACTAATTATTCATGTAGTCCCAATGCACAGTTTTCCAAATATATCCGGTAAAACTTATGAATCTATTAGCAATTTGATACAGTCCTATGAAAAATTTACTTTAATATCGACGTTTTCGACAAAACAAAAGGTGGCATTGCCACTTATGGCTCAAGTATTTGCATGTTCAAAAACGTTCATATATCCATCCTTAAAGCTAAAAGAGGGCAACCCAGATTAGTTAGGTATCCACACACTACATTTTTGTGGGAAGTAATTATTTATTGTAGATTGCCTACCGTGTGCGATAAACCTTTGACGAGTAAATAATGTTTTATTCATATGCGACCGTCTGGAGCAATCTCTTTATAGCCGGTGCTACAGACAGACATTCTACGTAGTACGTTCTAGACGTACCGCGATACGACAACATTATTCTGGCGAAGTTAACTTTTCAAGTGTTTTTCTGGAAAAAATACCACAGAACTTAGAATTTTAGTGAAGAAAACTTTAAAATTTTCTGGTGTTTGTTAATTTCGATTCAGGTATTCGTAAACAAATGTAAATAAAGTAATAACTATAATCACTAAAATAGTGTTTTAAGATTATCACCTCTTATAAATGGTAGGTATAGTGTCCCTGGCCTAGGAATGTGTCAGGTTTCGAATCCGGAGCTCCTGGGTTTTAAATTTTAACGTATACACTGCCGTGCTTTGGGAGGCTCGTAAAGCCGTTGGTCCCAGCCGCATCATAGACGATAGTCAAGTTGTAAGGGCATGTCAGAGACCTTCGGACGACTTGAATACTATAGGTAAAAACTGTATTAAAAACGACTAAACCTTATCTATTCCTAGTGTTACAAAAAGAGAGGAACTTTCATGAAAAAGTATCGCAATTTTCAAGAAAAATCTCAATTGCTGATCGGTAAATTTTACAATTCTTTCGGGTGCGCAATGTAATGGATATGCGAAAAACGACATAACTGTACTAAGATTCATTGAAGTGCAATTATTAGCTCTCTATTGTCTAATGGAATATTTGTATTTTTCTGACACACAGTTGTTGGTCCCCCTCAAAATTAAATAAATTGCACGCTTGTGCAATAAACTGAAGTCACACTCAACTCTGATAAACTATAATACAAATTCTTTTTTATGAATGTGATTCAATTAGTAGTTCTTATATACACCTCTTCACAAACATATTAAAAATAAAATTTTGATGTATACTAACACTAGATGTAAAAAAACATGATACTAACAAAATATGGTCTGTAAAAAAAATTTACTGAATAAATGAATTTAATAATAATAATAATTTTCGAGCGACATAATAATAATATATATACAAGCTGTTATAGAAATCTATAATAATAATAAGATATTTTATGGTAATTATCATGTCCACTAACATAAACTATACAATCCGAGAAAAATAAACATAAGTAAAACAATAACATAGTCAGCCACTAATTACGCAAGCCCTAATGAGGTAAAAGCAAGAACGCTCACTAATGGATAGTGTCATTTGTAAGGGGTGAACACGTGTTGAGAATCGTAACTTTATATTTGGCATAAGTGACAGAAGTCAAGTAAAAATCAAAAAAATATCAGATGCTATTATCTAATCATCTATTAAAAGTTTGGTGTTTCAAAGCCAAATGAAGGAAACACGACCTCGCGGCAGATCACAAATGTGATGGACTGATCAAGTAAAAACAGCCGTGGGTGGTCAGTTACACGAGTATTCAAAGAACGCATCAATTAGAGAAGAATGGCGACGGATTGTAAAACGGATCACATCACAACCGGCTACGACCACTCTGTCAAGAGTGATGCGACTAAGAAGATTATCTGATATTTTCTTAGTTTTTAGTGTAGAGCAGATAATATATAACATATACGTATAGAATGGACACTCATCTTGTAAACGTAATAGTCTTAAATTTTGTAGTGTTGAACTCGAGCCTATTACGTTCACTCCACGCAACGACTGCATCAATGTTCTGCAACGCCTAACAATCTCACATGTTGGATTCCCAAGAATAATTTCCCCTGGAGGAGGCCTTTACCCACATTTGGGTGCCTAAAACACACCAAATTGCTGAATATAATTTAATTAAATAATTACTTAATTCATATTTTAATATTAATGTTAATAAATATGTAAATTATAATTATGCATGATGCATAATAACGTTAATAGTAATAATTATAAAATATTTAGTAATATTAAATGAATAATTTAAATTAATATAATAATTATGATTTTAATGTAATGATATTTTAAAAGGAAATAATGGCTATTTTATTTTATTTTATTTAAGAATAATTTTAAATCGAAATCTCATAGGGATCAGAGCGGTGTCCACCTTGACATATTGTATTCTATTGGAAAATTAAATAACAAATAATCTAAAATTTCTAGCTTATTAAAAATCGCTGCCGCTTTTCACTTAAGTCGTAATACTTTTGCAGTCTGAAAGGGATACACTATGAAGTTATCATTCAGGATTAGTCGCTATTTCTTCTGGTAAGGTAATCATTTCTGTTCATGAAATTTCTATTTCACTATGTTTCTGTTGGCGTTTTATGAAAATATAGACTGGAAAACAAGGTATTTTTGGGATCAGTTGCCTCAAGGCTTTCAAGTGGTGCCTGATGGTAAGCATCATGATTGCCCATATCAGACACAGTGCCACCCAGTGTTTTAAAATCAAAATTCTGCGCGGCACTGCACTACGCCTGTCATCCTGAGATATTAGTTGTTGAAACTCATCATGCCCAGTAATTTCACTGGTAACATTGCGCTTTAGACCGGAACACAGTAATGTTTGCACATTGCTGCTTGGCGGATGAATAACTGACACAAAGGTGTGGAGTTTCCCCAGGCCTTCCCATAATACCTATGTTCACCAGTGGACGTCTTTCGGCCGATGATGATGATGGTGATATTAATGTAAATATTCAAGGTCTGATGATGGAGCAAGAAGAAGAAGAGGAGTGTTTTCTTTCAATTCGCACATATGCCTTTCATATATTTAGATTACGCGGTGTGCTTTTATAGGTATATGCACGTTGCACCATACAAGTAAAACTGACCTTCTCTTATTAACAATTTTCATTAAAATAATACTAAAACACGAGTGGATATCAACAAGTAAGCTTAAAGTTAATTTTGTGTTGCACGTTTTAACTACTTTAATAACACAGGTGCTTGAAACTTCTCCAAATATTCGGTATCTTTTTATAGCTTGGAAGGTAGTGTTGCCTTTAAATAGAATATGGTTTTAATAGCAATTTGCAAGTATTTTGTGCTCGTTTGACCTTTTTTTGTTCCTATTTGGAATTTTATTGTAAACACTGTCTCTCTATATTCATTGACTAAGCAAAATAAGGAAGAGACCTCTCTTTCCAGTCGCCGCCTCCTTCTATGACCCCACTGGTTACTATCGAAACAAAGTCCTGGTAAATGGAAACTATCTTCTTCACTCGTGTTAAAATTATCTTTACTTTCCAGTATGAAATAGGAAGAAAAATTTCACCCTTGGGGCGGGATTCAAATCACGCACCCTCCACACCATTACGCGAGGTGGGCACTCTACCATTTGAGCTACCGTGGAGAACTAGTCATCGGCGAATTTTTTCTATCCCATCTACGTAACGCCTACGTAACGCGTAAAGGGGCGTATGTGTTTATCTATAGGTGATGCATTTCGCATTCTACCTACCGATAAGTCTAATGTTACGATTTGAATTCATATCGAAATTGATAAACACTTCCTGTTTTCACCATATATAAGTATTCATATTGTATTTCAAGCGATAGCCGCGTAGTCTATAAAAATACAAAATATCTTTACTTTTTCCCAATAACCACCACTGGTGGCAATCTGATCGTATTTTTCCAATTACCACTACCGTTTCTGCCACCACTGGTTGCAATCAAGAAATACAAAATACTCCGGCTTAGTTCCAATTAGTGGTACCAATTAGTAGCATAGCTTTACTATGTAAAAGATATACCTACCACTTCTTTGACTATAATATTAGTTTTCGTTTCCAGGGTCTAAACTATCTATATAACATATCAAAATTTCAGCCTAATCGGTTCAGTAGTTTTGGCATGAAAGAATACCTATCAAATATCCATCCATCCATCCTCACAAACTTTTACATTTATAATATTAGTAGGATTCTGCCCTAATTCGATCAGATTTCTTCCAACCGCAAGGTGGCAAGGTGAATAAGATACATTCTAAGTAGGGCTTCGTACCAAGTCCTGGATAACTCGGCATATCGCCTAACATCAGGTAGATGCGCCACGACTTCTTCATGACGTTCCCCTTTTGGCATAAAAAATATATTGTCAGAGAAATAAACGCTGAACGCTGAATAACAGATTTCATGATTCTGATAGGTGCAGGTTCACCTTCTTGATACATTAAACACTATTTCGGGTTTAGCCCGCTATGCATTAGTTCCACTATATGCCCTGCTCGGTAAATACCTACCAAAAGATCCTGCTTTGCAAGAATACCTAAAATTACAAATGAAAACAATGAAACGCACCCAAGCATGGTGCGGTTGCGGAAAAATCCCTACATATAGTTTATGGCGTTCTATGGGAGAGGCTGAATATAGATTCAGCAGTGGACGTCTTCCGGATGACTGATGATGATGATGATGATGACTTAAATAATTGGACTGAAATTTGGTACGTAGGTAGCTTTCAAAATACTTTTCAGCGAGTGAAACAACGGGGCACTTCTAGTAGATACCTAAAACCAAATTACAATAAAACTCTCTCAACTCCTTAAATCTAGTTCCCCAGATAAAGTTAAATTTATTGTCCTATTTTTAGCAGAGATTTTTAAAGTTGGCGACACAGTTAGAGCAAACGGTGAAAACAGGGTTAAAATCCGAGGACCGAGTCGGAGCTCCTCTTGAGACACCGTGAGTGCAACCTCTCGTGCACAGTTCTTTTAATTTGAGGCTTTTGTTCCTAAATTATGAAGGCTTTTCTTCATTTTAATACTGATGATATTAACATTTTAAATGGAGGAAAATATGACGTTAAATGTTGGTAATAACACCATTTTAGAATTTGAACCAATCCTTCCAAATTGACATATCATACACTCCTGTTATTTTTCACGTTTGAAGTCGAAAGGCATGAACTATGTTTCGGACAACTCGTGTCCTGCATCAGGAGCTCAGGCGTGTGCGGGATCGCAACTGGGACGGACTGACGCCAGGCAAGTAATTATTACATTTTTCCATTAGGACTTATTTCAATGACAGCTTGGAATCTGGAACTGTGCCCGGATGGCAATAGGCTCTTATTACATTGGACCAATAACATACTCGAGTACTGTGGGTACCTACTATGGGACTGGGTCTTGGGTACACCTCTACCTACTCTTCGTGGAGGCGTGATTGTATGAACATGCTATGTTCTGTAAACCAATTCCGTAAATAAATAAATATAATCAGAAGGGTGTCCAGAAATTTTTATGCGTGTAATATCAAAATTTATACACGTAGATATACCTCATGCCTACAATACAGTGCTTATAACCGGCCATAACCGGTTGTAACCAGTTGTATCTCATTGCAAACACGAGCATGTGTCCGTAATATATCCCGAGTGCTTTTATATCCGTGGAAATGGGGACACTTTTTGTACTCGGTTTGTTTTATTTTCTCTGAGAGTTTGTTGTTTCGAAATGTATAAATATTTTGAGTAGTGTTTTTAATGTTGTAACTTCATATTTTTTTAATATGATAACGTTTATTGATAAGGAAAATACAATTCATATAATACAGACAATGGTACCCAAATTAGGTAAATAATTTCCTGCTTGGCTAATAGACAAAGTGTTCCAATAAGGTGTGTACATAGGAGTGTCTATCATTCATATTATTAGTTATTCTGTTTTTTTTTTTATTATTTTTTATTATTTTTTTAAAATGACCTATGCTGTTGGCCTCAGATGGCCTCTACAGCTTTACCGGGCAGTGGTGAGCGCAGGAGGCGCTCGACCCAAAGTTTAAGGGCGACTAGCACAAGGGCACCTAGACGGTACGAACCTCGGCTTGGGCCGTCGCCAGAATACGTGGGGTCAGACTTGCCCTGGCACCCCAGAAGGGGAGTGTCCTAGGGCCCTATCAATGGTTTGATCGGTTTGATTATTTGGAGAGAAACTAACCGATCTGAAGGATCTGAGAGATCTTCGACCTCGCCGGCGAGGTCGGTGTTGTGATTGTGTGAGTTGGTGGATCTGGTATCCGACACCAGTACCGAAAACGGAGCGTCTGTTGCGTATATTGGTAGGATTGGGCGAACCTAGCGCCGCCGATGTGACGGCGGCGATAGAGTCGTCCGGGTCGTCCAGGACGTTGCGAGGGCGTCTACGGAGGGGAAGAGTTCCAGCTTGAACTATCGAGTAGTTCGAGGATTGGACTACGAGGGGGTTGGGGTGGTGGGGAGCCGCGTCAAAGTAGCGGCGGGAGCAATCCTTCATAAATTGAAGGATGGAGGGAAGTTAGTTATTCTGAACAATTGCACAAAGAAAGAGAAAGAGTTGCATAATTTTCTATAAAAATTTTTGAATTTTCATACAAAAAGATCAGCCGCTGATCTTATCTCCTAGCAGCTGCTGCTAGGGATGAACCTAATAAAAAAGGTGGATGGAGTCTTTTAAATAAAAAGTGTAGCACCATAGTAAGCCAGCTCTTCTTCTTTCGTGCTGCTAAGGCTACATGGACCGGCAAGCGCAGCGTAGGAATTCCACCTGCAAGGTGAATAGACAATCTGATAAGGACGGTAGGAATACGCTGGATGCGAGCCGCTTACAAGCGGACTGGATGGAAATCTATGGGAGAGGCCTATGTTCGCCAGTAGACGTCCAATTGCTGAGATGATGATGAAAATGATGATGCTGCTAGGTAAATTTGTATGCGAAGACGAAATTTTTTTTTATCCGAATTTCGCCTAGCTCTTAATGGTCGGTCTTACTATATGTTGTTACCTTAGCAACATTCACGTTATGTAATTGACACCTTTGTAACACGTTATTCGAACCATAATATTATGTAAAATATTTTAACATAAAACCTCTGAAAGTGCACCGCTGACCAGAACACTAATAATATTAATAACCTACTACTTTTCTTCCAGTTGTCTGAAAGTAATCGCTTTTAGACAACTTTAAAAGAAGACGACTTTTAGATCGCCACGTGTAGAACAGATAGGAATTGTGTCTTGTATCGAAGATTAAGATTCAGTTCGTCTCACTGCGCTATCCTAATTAATAATTTTGTAAATGTCTTTATTGAGCTTAAACGAATTGATTAATTTACTGAATTACTTAAATAAATTATTTTATTGAATTAAGTAGATAATTATATAAGTAGGGACGGAGAAATATTGGCGCCCAACGTGGGGCTTCACAAAGACTTCATCAATTCGTTTGACCATAATTTATGATTTTACTTAACAAAACATAACATCACGCTTTTTTTCCAAAGGAGTAGAGGGGTAGAGGGGCAGAAGTGTACCCAGGACCCAGTCTTGTAGTAATTACACCCATACTTCGGCTGTTATGTTTTGGTGCCATGAAAGAGGGGGCTGTGCTCGGAATCTACCAGGCACAGCCCAGTTCCAGACTAAACTCTCATTGAGAAAATTCTTAATGGAAAAATTCAATAACATTTTGCCTGGGGATCAAACCCAGAACCTCATGATAGGGAGTAAAGCTTGCGACAACTACGCCACGAGTTAATCGAATTTGTGATATGCATAAAAATTCTTACACCACCCAAAATTTACTACCATTTTCTTTGTTTTGTAGTACAAAGCCCTACCCAATGTTTCAAAATTAATACGGACTATTTTTTATGGATAAAGTTAATAAATTATGCATACGACAGGAATATCTAATCACGGCAGTTGGACCTTCGCCAAACGCTGCCTTTGACAGTTCAATTTTCAGATGCTTCAAGCAAAACTACACCTTATGGAACGGACTTTTCTTTGTTAATGCGCAAAAGATGAGAGTCGTTTAGGACTAGAATTCTATAATGCAGCCCTGAGGAGTCGTGGAGAGCCGTAAAGTAGGAAGATATCCTTGTATTTTGTGTTCAGAGAATATTTTCTATAGCAGAATTTAGTTGTGATAGTTACAAAAACTGCATTGTGGGAATACCCTCTTTGAATTGATCGCAGTCAGTAAAAACTCAAGATACGGATACAGATTTTATATATGTGTTTATGTTTGTTACTCCTTCACACCAAAACTACTGAACCAATTGGGTTGAAATGTAATTTTGAAACCTGGTATAACAAAGCCATACTCTCCAACATATTCAGTTTTGAAATACTTATAATTAAATATTATACTACCTATAAATTTTTTGTAGTGGTAGGCCTCTTTTGCAAGGCGCCGCCTGGGGAAGTACCACACATTTGCCAGTTATTCCGCCAAGCAGTAATGTGCAAATATTACTGTGTTCCGGTCTGAAGGGCCATGTTACCATACTGGGCATGACGAGTTTCAACAACTAATATCTCAGGGCGACAGGCGCAGTACAATGCTGCGCAGAATTTTGAATTTTAAAACACTGGGTGGTACTGTGTCTGATGTGGGCAGTCATGATGCTTACCATCAGGCACCTGATTTGCTCGTATTGTTACTCACTATCATAAAAAAAAATTGTTTAAAGGGGAAGCGCCAAAATATTTTGGCGCAAATAAAGCAAGGCAAGAGCCAACCACAAACAATTAAGAGAAAATTATTGTCTTTTTCTCCATATTTGGGAAGCTTCATTTTGTATGGAAGAGCAACCGTCTTAACGACAAAAACAATTGAATCAACACTTACAAATAAAATTAGCAACATTTCGAAGAATTTTTTCCAAGCTGTACGAGCGCAGTAATAAAAATAATCCTAGGTCATCTATCTACCAGCAAATGGAATAGAAAACAAGCTGAACCACCGGCGACCCCATACCATAGATCACTGCGCTGCAGGTACAAGACTATCTATTCCCACGGGTGGGCTGTGCGTTTGCTCAGACTAAGTTTATCTCTTCGGTAAATAACTGGATTTTAGTTGGCTTATGGTTAGACATAGTGTGGGAGCAAAATGCAGTCGTTTGACAATGGATTGGGGTTAATTTGATACTCTTTTTTCACATTTTTACCAGTGAAATTACTGGGCATGACGAGTTTTAACAACTAATATCTCAGGGTGACAGGCGCAGTGCAGTGTCGCGCAGAATTTTGAATTTTAAAACACTGGGTGGCACTGTGTCTGATATGGGCAGTCATGATGCTTACCATCAGGCACCTGATTTACTCGTCTTGTCACTTACTACCATAAAAAAAAAATTGGATAATTTTTTGGGATAATTCGGAGTTTCCCGATATTTCGACGCATTATACCGTAAAAAGTGATCCTAATGTTCACAACCATAATAGTTTCAAATCATGTATTTTTTTTACACATTTCTGGTATAATGTGCAAGGCATTTTAGGACTTTTACATGTCCAAAACGATTTTTTTTAGTAAGAATTTGGAGTTAGAATTGTTCGAATCGTAGAGAAGGAGGCTTATTAATTAAATACTTATTGTAAAATTATCAGTGGAAAAAATTTCTCGTGACTCATTATTAGAGTTACTACTAGACTTACTCATTACTAGCAAAACTGTTAGATTGTGACCTAATGAAATAAATATGTTTGAGTTTCACTCAAACTCAAACTGTTTGAGTTTACACATACTTAATTGGTGATCGAATGGTATTAATACTAGGAAAATAGCCGCAATCTATTACTTATAGATAGTAAACTCGACACAATTCGTCCGTCATTTTTATTGGCTAGGTTACCTTGTATAAATACTAACTGTTTATCATAATTATTATAGAACGAAAACTACTACAGGGATATATAACTAATAGATCTATATTATAGCGGCTTTTTCAGGAGTTTCAAAAATCTATCCTGCACTGAGTCACCTGTCTAAATATGTAATAAATTATTTTATAAGTTAGGACTCTAGAAACTATGAAGATTACAAGCAAATTATTTCACTCAAAGCCTTTAATCAACGCCTCTTAGAGCTATCAAATGAAAAAAGCAAGCAGAAACTAGTTCTAAACAAACAGCAGTTTCTAACCAACTTTTTCAGACAATTAGCTGTAGAGTCAAACATAAACTGCCGCGGGGGAGGTCACACGGTTCACTTTGGACAGATTTGCATTTTAAACCTGCGCTTGAAAGATTACAGGGATTTTTGTTTAAATAATGTCTTGTAAATGTCATTCGATGACATTTATCACTATACATTATAAAATCAGAAATGACTCACTGATTGACATGCAACGCAGAGCCCAAACCACTGATCCTAGAGACTTGAAACTTGGAATGTAGGTTGTATTTGTTGTCTGGACGCGTGCTAAGAAGGGATTTTTGAAAATTCACATTCTAAGGGGTCCTAAAAGGGCGTCAAAGTTATAGTATAAAACTTCCATATTTCATAATCGTGAGCGGGCAAAGCCGCTGTTTATACACTAGTATATAATATTATTGGCGAATGTAGTTGCAGTTTCCGTTCTTTTCTGCCGCATACGTACAAACTGTGGAATGATCTCCCGGCTGCAGTCTTTCCGTTGATCTACAACATGGGACTCTCAAAAGGAGAGTGAATGAATGGATGAATGAAAACTCTGTATTGCTACCACAATATAACAGAAAATAACAAAGAAGAAAAACTTAAAGCTATAAAGAAGTAACAACTGGCGGCCTTATCGTTCAGAGCGATCTTTTCCAGGCAACCATTTAGGGAAAGGAAATACATATACTGAAGAAACGGTGGTTGCAAACACATTATACTTATATAAATAAAATACATACCAAATATTTAATAATATATAAAACATAACATAACATACATTCACGCCTTTTTCCCGAAGGGGTAGGCAGAGCCACATTTCGCCAGTATGTTATTGGTCCCATGTAATAGGGGGCGAGCCTATTGCCATCTACCGGGCACAGTTCCAGACTCCAGGCAGTTATTGAGATAATTCCTAATGGAAAAATCCAATATTTAACACTGCCTGACCAGGGGATCGAACCCGAAACCTCTTCATTGGCAGTCGAGCATGCGCCGTCTACGCCACCGAGGCAGTTTAAAAAGATAATAGAATATATACAGAATACTATATACCTAGTAGTAATACTATAATATAAACCGATACATAATATATAAGATTAGATAAATACATACATACATACATAACACTATAATAATATTATACAAATATAATATATAGATATACAATTTTATATAGGTACTTACAAGTGAGCCAATTTATAATATGTATACTGTGTTGAAGGGTGGGTAACATACTAGCAATACCGCTAGTGTTGCAGGTATCCATAGGCAGCGGTAACCGCTCACCATCAGGCGATCCGTCTGATATTTGACACCTATGGCATAAAAATTAGTCACCAGATTGCACCTCTACGTTCTTATTTCGTTAAAAGTATTTTCATGTTATTTTTAGGAAATTTACACATAAAATAAGTAAATGCTCGATTTAATTTTTGGAACCATGTTTTCAAAACAGGGTCCAGTTTTACGTTACACCAAATAAACCGATTTTAACGTGAATATTTTATTTTAAAAAAGGTTCAGCAGTTAACAAATAGCTGTATATACGCGCAAAGCCGGATAAGTGACTGTGAAATAAATAATAACAAGTGAAACCTGGGGTTTAAATATCGTCTACAATACAATAAACGTGGCCAAAAATTTTACTACAAATCTGCCATACAGACTCTTGTGACAAAACGTTAACACTAAAGATACTAACGCCCTCTCCCACTTCGATAGAGATCGTGCACGGAGTGTATTTTATTCGGTGCGATAATATTTCCGGCGAGTGGGAAAAATGGCGGCGGTCGTGATTTTGTCGGTAGATTCATCACCGTACGTGCAGCAGTAACGTAAATAGCCGAGATGGTTTGCAATTAGTCAGTTTCAACGCCCACGCGGCGCCTCCCTAGTTTCATGGACATTGCTCTCTCTTTTACAAAACTACTCTGAATGGACAAAATCTATAGAGTGGAATAGAAAAAGATTTTTTGCCTTTTTACAGAAAATAACAACATACTACAGATTAAAAATAGATAAAAGGAAACGGACTCGTAATTCAAGGAAGCTGTGCCCAAAAACATTACACTGTCCTATATTGCTATTTTCCTATATCACCGGGTACAAAATGATATTCGCAAAAATATTTCCAAACATAGTATCAATCTATCGCCGTTTAATTTACAATTTGATTTAAATAACTAAGTATTTTCAATAGTCAGATTTAGACTGCCTCGGTGGCGTAGTGGGCGCATGCTCGACTGCCAATCAAGAGGTCCCGGGTTCGATCCCCAGGTCAGGCATAGTGTTAAATATTGGATTTTTCCATTGGGAATTATCTCAATAACTGCCTGGAGTCTGGAACTGTGCCCGGTAGATGGCAATAGGCTCGCCCCCTATTACATGGGACCAATAACATACTGGCGAAATGTGGGTGTATCTACTATGGGACTGAGTCCTGGGTACACCTCTGCCTACCCCTTCGGGAAAAAGGCGTGAATGTATGTTATGTTATGTTGTTATGTTATTTTCAATAGTGATTGCACGTTCTAATCTAAGTAGAACATTTTCAATCTATAGGCTTCCTTGAATAATAATAATAAAAAATTAAAACACTGTAGATGGTTTCAGAGATGGACCCCGATAGATGCTATACATTACCTTTAGATTAAAAGCTAAGAGGCCTCTGCACGTTGGACTTAAAAAATATGGTCTCCGTGCACGCCTATCAAAAGACCGGGTATATCCCGTGTTTTCGAGCGACATAATAATAATATGGTAGAACTTCCACACACGGTCATCTGGTCCCAAACAAGGCTATTAGTACTGTGGGAACCAGAAGACTGATATACATACTTATATAAGCTCATAACACCCAGGCATAGATCAAACAGAGATGTTCATGCACACAAGTGTTTGACCTGGCCGGGGATCGAGAACCCGGGGCCTGTGGCACAGAAAGTAGGTTTACTACCATCTGAGCCAACGAGGTGGTCTACCGAATAACGATAAGTCCTTTTAGCCTATTCGGTTCAACAGTTTTGGCGTGAATAGAATACGTACACACATACAGAAACTTTCGCATTAATAATATTAGCAGTAAGGATATGAAAGGTATCGATACATCTCGATCGAATATCGATAAACATAAAACTTACTCGATATTATACAACGTTGATACTCTGGATACCTGATACGATATCACATTAGTATTCCGCAGTACACGGTACTCCCTTCAAACCAAGTGTATACCAAGATTATGTCCTTTGCAGAGGGTTTTATAAACAGTATGGATTAACAGTAACTATAACTGTACCTGCACACGGCACTGGCAGCAAGCACACTTGAACTGTTACTGGATTGGCGAGGGACACTAATGAATCTGTTACCTTTGGTCACGGGTTCAAATTAAAATCCTTATTTCTCAGCTTTACTATTTATTAATCCTCTCCATCCATCGGTTGTCTGGAAGAAATCGCTTATTAGCGACAAGACTGCCGCTAGTACATTTAAGTATAGTTTTTCTGTATCCTTTGTATTAGTTCTATAAGTGTGGTGTACAATAAAGCAGTATCTATCTATTCCGACTGTCGTGTGTACAACTCCGCCACGCCCTTCGAGAGAAAGCCGTGAATATTATGTTGTCATGCGCCCATACTGTTTTAAAAACAAATCTCAAAGTAATATGAAACCGTCAAAGCGAATGCGTATCCGATACGTTTGGTCGCAACAACTCTATGCATATGCAATGATAGCCTTCGACCGTTATTAGATGAGTTTCCATTTTTAAAATTGGTTACGTAAATGCGTCCAATCAGGCCGCGTGGTTTGAAAATCGAAATGGAAATGAACGTTAGTAGGTATTGCCATGCTTTTAGCTTAATACCCCCGTGTTTTTAGCTTATTATTGTACTTTTTACCTGGCAGCGCAAGAAAGAGGGTTATTTATACTTTTCGAGTGCATGTATCTATGAGGCTTCTTTGACACGCCATGCAGCCTAAACGGTTTGATGGATTTTGACATGCAAGGTGTCATATGAAATTTTTTTAATAGCAGTTCATTAATAATTACCTTCTTCATCATCACCGTTGGCCGTTGGAAGTCCACTGCTGGACATAGGCTTCTCACATAAGGGTGGTATTGCAAATAATCGCCACGCTTGGCAGGCGGCTTGGCGAACGCAGTTCGATGGAAGGACGCTAGAGCTAGGGCTATCCTCTTGATCAGATAACTCTTAACCCTTAATAATTTAGTCTAGGTATAAAATTTTATTTTTATTTATAATATAGTGTCTGACATCTGTATAATAATTTAATTTAATTTTAAATAATTTAATTCTATGAGATTAATTGAGCTGGGGTGGGTATTAAATGCAGGATTCTAATTTGGTTGAGAGCAAAATTAAAATATTTTAAAACGTAGGCTACTCGTAGGCTGTGAAATGCACACACGAAGTTATCTGCAAAAAGATTTAGAAATTTTAACATTTTCTGCAACCTTTTTCTCCTCTGGCAACCTTAACAGCGATGACAGAAATAGTCAGAAACTGTAGTCATTATAATGAAGAACATTAAGCTGTTTGCTGTTTGTTAATACCAGCACCACAGAACAGATTATGGGAGTGATAAGTAGATTCGAATGCCTTCGTTGCGACGCACGCTTAATAATACTACGTATAGAATGGACACTGTAATCCGCCTACCAATCGGGCCTTCCTCACCCTACGATCGAGATTGAGCTCTCCACGAGCCCCGCTTCTATGGGAAATTACCTCACGCACACCCTTGCACGTATACAATGTGTGCAGTGTCTGTGCCTGATGGTAGCCATCATGATTGCCCATATCAGACACAGTGCCACCCAGTGTTTTAAAATTCAAAATTCTGCGCGGCACTGCACTGCGCCTATCACCCTGAGATATTAGTTGTTGAAACTCGTCGTGCCCAGTAATTTCACAACATTGCCCTTCAGACCGGAACACAGTAATGTTTGCACATTACTGCTTGGCGGATGAATAACTGGCAAAGGTGAGGTACTTCCCCAGGCGGCCCCCTGCAATAGAAGCCTACCACTACAAAAAGGTAGTCTACTACTGGACATAAGCTCATTATGGGTTTATGGGGGGTTTTGCCAATACTCGCCATGATTGGCAGGCGAGTTTGCGCCTTCGATGTTTTTATGCAGAGGCTGCTGCTGCTCGTCTTCTGGTTCTAACAACCCCTAGTCGGGGTCTTTCGGCAACTGCGGGTAGAAATAGGGGTACTATTTATTCTAGAGCTGGTATCCCCACGGAAAATGTATGGTCTATCAATATTTATTACTCTATCTAAGACATTAGTTTATAAGCGTGCTGCAATAACAAATCTAACTAGATTTTTCCTTCGAGAATGGAATCCACAATCTACCAACTTTTAATCTTGCTTCGGAATCTTGCAAACTGGATCCCAAGTGGTCCAGACATGTAATATAGAATTAGCCGGCATCTTGGACCGCTGAGCCCTATCTAGGTCACATCCTCTCGAGCAGCTGGACTCAACTTATTGCTCCACCGAGTCGCTTTATTGAATTTTTATAAGATTTGGCGTATAGTGCGGTTCAGTAATCATGACTTATGGATAATAATCGATGAAATTTATAATAATATCAATAATAATGTTTTGTTATTTTTATCGATTGAACAGTTCTTAAATTTGAAAATTAAAAATGGAATGAAAGAAATAAGGTTTTTTCGGCGACAACGATAATCCAATTTTAAATCCGTAGACCATGTCAATGACATTTATTTTAAGTTTTTGTATCTTGTTCTTGTTGGTATATACTACATTCGAACACGCGGTTGATGTCTAATTAGTTTAGTGACGTACGAAGCGCTATATTATTGTGAACGCACATTTATCCGGATCGAATGCGCCGAACGAAACGAATTGTAGAATTATTTATATAGAATGACTCAGACGATTCGACGTGGGCAGGTGTACGAGGTTTCATAGGATTCCGCATGTTTTATAGATAAATAATTCTAATTCGTTTCGTTCGGTTCGTTCTTGTCTGTTTACCTGGCCTCTACGGATTGATTTATTCTCTCGAAGTCTACGATGAACTTAAAATAATGTTCGTCTTTTCATATTACTAATATGATTACAACGCTAACGAAGTCTATTTTTGTTTTTTTAGTTGCGTATCTCGCAAGGACTGGGGGTATTTGCGAGATACGCTATACGATTTTAAAAATATCTTTAGCGGGCCTTACTTTGAGAATACCTGTTATAATCTGTTCTAGTTTGGACCTAGAGTTGCCAGTTAGCTAAATTATTAAGGCGGGTAATTTAATATTACTGGCCTCGTGGGCACCACTATTTTATGGTGAGGTAGAAAACATATACAATAACCGTATTTCTTGAGACCCTACGGTTAAACATTGGCCGAATTTGAATATTTTTTTAATAAAAGTATTTTTATAACAATATTTTTTGTAACTTTCGTGGCTCAGTGGAAATGTGTATGCAGCTTCGAATCTCGAATCGCGTATATCTAATGGTTCAAACCTTATAATATGGTATTACATTTGGATGCTACCATTATTATACTTATATAATAACTGCCTGCGGAAAAGTGCCCAAAAGATGGCAATAGACTTGCCCCATATTACATGGGACCAATAACATAATGGCGAATTGTGGGTGTACCTATTATGGGACTGAGTCCTGGGTACACTTCTTCCTACCCTTCGGGAAAAAGGCGTGATTGATTGTATGGTACCATACCTCGGAAGGCACGTAAGGTTGAAATAGCCCTAAAACCAAAAACCGTAGCACTAACATTGTATTATCCAAGAAGTAGTGTAACGGAGAATAAACTTGTTAAATTTTGAATTTGAATTCAAGAAATAGATGGAAACTTTTATAAATCGTCAATTAATCAATCAATCAAATGTTTATTTGCCAGAATGCATAATTACAAAGGTTGTTCGGTATCTTAAAACTATGTCACTGCATTCAGCCTGCAAGCAGACGTGCAAATATTATTTAAAATCTCCACGAAAGTTCAAAAATTTCTTAATGCTATAAAAGCAGTTGCCAGTCACTTAATTTTTTATTAAATAAATTGCCTCATCATAGTTTTTGATTATAAATGTTCATAATCATTTCAAGGATTTCAATTCATTGAATTTCTGTACGATTTCAAAATGATACCAGTTTTGTATGAGTTATGAGACATCAAGTAACAAAAGCGCATCTCCTAGCATCTTGGCGGAAATATTACATTCCACAACCGCATCTGAGCAATGTACACAGCCTATTGTGGCATTCAACATAATATTATTTGAAAACATCTTAGGTACAGAAATGACGAGATCTGTTAGATGAATGAAAATAGCAAGTTACATATCCCAACAGATTAGAAAGATGAAATGGCATTAGATAGGGCATATAGCATGATAGAACTGATGGCCGATGGTGCTGAAAAGTTTTTGGATGGAGACTACGGATCGGAAAAGCGCATCGTAAGACGTCCACCCATAAGATGGACAGATGATCTATTAATAAAGATAGCAAGCAGGAACACGCTGGTAGAAAGGTGCTCACATTCGGATTAGATGTAAAACTGTATAGGGGAGGCCTTTTTATAGCAGTGAACTTCCAACGACCAAATGAGTGTGTGCGGGCACTTTTAATAATTATAAAATAATGATCAAGATCTGCCTCGGTGGCGTAGAGGGCGCATGCTCGACTGCCAATCAAGAGGTCCCGGGTTCGATCGCCTCAGTGTTTAATATTGGATTTTTCCATCAGGAATTATCTCAATAACTGCCTGGAGTCTGGAACTGTGCCCGGTAGATGGCAATAGGCTCGCCCCCTATTACATGGGACCAATAACATACTGGCGAAATGTGGGTGTATCTACTATGGGACTGAGTCCTGGGTACACCTCTGCCTACCCCTTCGGGAAAAAAGGCGTGAATGTATGATCAATATCTTCTGGATAAAGTTTATCTCTGTGGCGATTTGATAATTAACGTACCTCACTAATAATTAAAAAGTGCTATGAAATTTTTACGACTAATTTATATTTTATGAACAATACAATCGTGTTTAAAGCGCTTAATTAACCGAGCAAAATTACTGGTAATCTGCTTAAAATTGCTGAATGAAACTCAATTTGTATTGCCCCAATCGAAATAATGGCCTTCAAATATTATGTGGTTTTAGCAGGTGGGATTTTTATTTAATTTTAATGCGTTATTTTGAAGAGTTGAGTTGTGAGTGCTGTTAACCCGCGGTTTTATCAGCATCGTTCCCGTGGGAATATCAGCATAAAAGTATAATATGGGTTACTCCAGGGTCTTTTTTTATGATACTGAGTAACAAGACGAGCAAATCAGGTGCCTGATGGTAAGCATCATGAATGCCTATATCAGACACAGTGCCACCAAGTGTTTTAAAATTCAAAGTTGCCCTTCAGACCGGAACATAGTAATGCTTGCAGATTACTGCTTGGCGGATGAATAACTGGCAAAGGTGTGGTACTTCCCCAGGTGGCCTCCTGCAAAAGAGGCCTACCACTACAATCTAATTAAATATCTAGGTATATTATACTATTTCAGCACAATCGGTTCCGTAGTTCTTGCGTGAAGAGTTAGATTATAAATTAGTCAGAAAATAAGTAGCGCCAGTGATAAGAATACAGTGAAATTTTATCCAATTTATAGATACTTTCCACCAGATATAAAATTTGCTAAGATTATGTAGCTAAGTATATATTTCTCATTTTTATAGCACAATTTGACAACTTGTTCCCACTTGAGCTTAGCTGTTCTGAGAAAATAAGACGTCGCGCTGTGGAAAAGCTTTAAAATTACCTGGAAGATTACCTCCCACATTGCCAAACTGGCGAGGAGAGGATCTGGGATGACAGTGATCGGCCCGTACCCACTCCTTCTCATACCCTTCTCACAGTTCCGTACATGGATCCTCCAGAGATCTTGTTGAGCTCCATAAGCAAAGATGGGTACAAACAACAGACTGCAGACAATCAAAATCAGCTTTACCCGCTTTAAACAAGCGGCTTACAAAGCGTCTATTAAGTCTAAACAGAAAGAACCTTAAAATAATGATACGGACTATAACAGGTCACTGCCCCTTGAACAAACATCTCGTCACCATAAACGCCACAGACAGTCCTCTATGCAGAGGCTGTTTCAAGGCGGAAGAAACGGTTGCCCACGTAGTCCTGGAATGCGAGGCAGTATCCCTTCAACGTGAACAAATCCTCGGAACAGTGAGGTCACTCCGCGAAGCCTGCGAAGTTCCCAGGAGCTTCTGAGCTTCTGGGCGGAGTTAGGCTGGCTAGATTAGCCAGGACTTCACGCACAACGGACCAGATTAGAGTCTAAGTGCGGAAAAGGAGTCCACTTTACATTTATATTTACCTCCCACATTTTAAATATAGCATAACTAAGGCCAAACAGAGTAAACAAATGAAAAAATATTCACAAATCAATTATATTTCACATATAAAATAAATGTTTATTGATATGGGCCCATGTAATAATTTATTACAGGTATAATTACACTTATAACACATATTACACTTATAATTTATTACAGGTGCTATTTATTGCCTGAAATAAACGAATTATGATTTTATATTATTTTATATTAATAACATTGGTATGAGTGAACTATCAACAATGTGGAAAACTCAAATTGTCAGTTTCAGTTCGCCAAGGTTCCTACAAGTCCTCCGACATGACTTCACGACTACTCCCTACTCTTAATATCTTAAAGAAGGTTACTACAGTTTAATGTACCATCCGAAACACGGTAGTACCCAGGCGGATAGTC
This sequence comes from Hemistola chrysoprasaria, assembly GCA_947063395.1. NCBI lineage: Eukaryota > Metazoa > Arthropoda > Insecta > Lepidoptera > Geometridae > Hemistola > Hemistola chrysoprasaria. The sequence goes on along the minus strand of OX346731.1, from coordinate 4,271,417 downwards.
CACATAATATAATTGACTGGCCGGTTAGCCAGTAGTGCCCCTGCCTTCTGAGCCGCAGGTTCCGGGTTCGATCCCCTGCCAGGTCAAACATTTGTGCGCATGAGCATCTCTGTTTGATTTGTATCTGGGTGTTATAAGCATATATAAGTATATTTATCAGTCTTCTAGTTACAATAGCCTAGTTTGGGACCAGCTAACCGTGTGAAAATAAAAATTAAAAATATACTTAAAAGCCGAAACAGATAACCAAGTCTTACCAATTGTTTGAATTTTTTGCAGTATTATGCATCTACACGTATCACCATCGGTCATCGTCGTTTCCCATGACATTGGACGATATTCCCCTTTTTAAGAACCAGGGCTGCGGCGAATGTGAAAGAGTTTACGCGCCTGTGTGCGCCTCCGATAATAAGACATATTTGAACGAATGTAAAATGAATTGCTTGAACTATGGCCGTCTGCCTGAAGCCAAGGCTAAAGTAAAAAGGTGAGAATATTTAAATCTTTATAAAAAGGCGGACTCCGTCTTATAAACAAAAAGGGAAGTACCATAGTAAGCATATAACCATAGGAGGGACATATTCGGGGAGTGGGCAGCAGCTCTCTCCGTTTCCAAGTATTCTAGCTAAGTACTGTGATCACCAAGCCGCCTGCCAAACGTGGTGTTAAGGAAAAATCGCCCCAATATGAATAGTTTATGGCGTTCTATGGAGGAGGCCTAAGTTCAGCAGTGGAAGGGTTCTGGCTGATGATTATGATGATGAACATAGTAAGCCAGCCGCTAATATGCACACATGACGGCACGCACACATTCACACCATAGTGCACCCAACGCCCGCTAAATTACGCTCCGAACATCGCCAACGTAACGTTCTTGGTTAAAAATTAAGTAAAAAGCTGTCGAAGCAATACCAATTCATGTATAAACAGGAGATGTGTGCAAGTGTGCATGCCATCATATTAAATTACTTTTGCAAAGCATACTATAAAATTTTAAACGATTAGGTTCATTTTAGCGCTAGTGAGAGTTTCGAGTCAACTCCATCGAGTCGCGGTCGAGACGCCTTTAATATTTTCATTGCTCGTGACTGAAAAATACAGTTAATAAAAATAACTCTATAATAATTAATTACTCTTTATTACAGAATAGGTCCCTGCATTTTAGGTCAACGCCGGAACATAATTGGAAGCAGTGACGAGGATTACAACATGTCCATTGAACGTTTCAACGTCAGCATGCTAAATCTAACTTTACTGCAAGATTATTTACGACAAAATGCACGACAAAAAGCACTAGAGTCGTTTTCAATGTAGATTTAGGCAAGATTGCTTGATTTCTGATCTAATTAAATTTGATTATAAATAACTAGATTTTTTGTAGTTTCCGTAATTATTTTCTATAGTTTTTCATCCTCCAGTATAGAACAAAGTCGCTTGCCGCAGTCTGTACGCTTAGATTTTTTTAAGGCCAGAATACCGATTATAGCACATCTCTGCTGCTTAACGGTTACAGTGTTACTGAAGTCACAATTGCGTTTATCTTAAACATTTTAAACAATAAACCTTCATTTCCTTGTTTGCGTAGCTCCAACAAAATTAAAATGCCTTGAGGATTTCCTACAATTGTATAAATTCGGCCAGTTTATCCTGAGCTCTCTATTTTAAACCCGTGAACGAAATGGAATTGATTAAGAGCTGGCGACAATGAAAAAGAAAATTATCAAAGACTACGAGCATTATTGCAGCCAGCAATGCTTCTAATTTTGTACATAAACATATGAATAATAAGTTAGGTAAAATTTTTGTCGTCAGAATCGTCAGTGTTGATAACATAATAATTTAAACAAACCCAGGTATATATTTATTTGATATGTAAAAACATAGTTTTTAAAAACGCCTTAAAATACTTAAATAAATATTATTACTTTTAGGAAGGATCTTAACAATAAATAATCATATTGTTATAATGCCTCTAATTTGGTGTGTGTGTGTGTGAAAATGTTCGTTATTTCTTCACGTCAAAACCACACAAAATCTAAGTGAAATGTTTTATTAAATTTGTTCCTAAAAAGTCACACTTGTAAGTCAATAGCTTTAAAGAGTAATTAATCTACCGTGGTTTCGGAAAAATACCTCTACAAGAAGAACACACAAGAAGCTACTGATAGTTAGAAGTGATCATCTGGAGAACAGTTCATCTGGAAGGTGTCGCGTGGTTGCAATGCAAATTTCCAGCCATCTTTCTCCTCTATGTATTGGTTGACTTTATAATAAGCCTTCTTACTGAATGAATTGGGTTGAATACAATTAGATATTAAATTTGTCTCTGGAATAACAGCAATGTACATTTTTCTAGTAAAATCAAGCAAAATGCTAAATGCATCCAGCTCTTGGTCTAATTCAAAGCAAAAGTGTCAAGTAAGGGCACGATGCGAGTTAAGCTGATAAGGCAAGCGCTATAGGTGCTAACTTACTATGTGTATATCACACAATACTACTGAAATTAATTACTTGATTATTGTAATAATGAATTTAAAGAAACGGACCGATTTGTATGACCTTTAGACCACGAATGAACAGCCTTGAGACGTATAATATCAATATTGACATTTGTGGCAATTCTCATTAACTGAACAACTACGTAGTTTGAAAGCTTCTGCCAATTATTATAAAATCTCTACTTACAGATAATATCGAATGATGATGATGAACTAAGAATTGTTTGCAACGGTACAAGTTAGGTACAAGAAAATTATAAATGTCGTTGCAGGCGAAACTGGATTTTGTCTTTATAATAATTCAAATATTTATTATATCTAGGCCTCGGTCCATTGGTCGCGTAGTGGTCTCATTTTCTCAATTAAAGCCTGAAGTATGGAACTGTATCCGGTATGGCAATAGGCTCGCCCCCTATTACATGGTACCTAAAAACATAACTGCCATGCCAAAATGTGGGTCTAACTTCTATGGAACCGGGTCCTGGGTACATTATATACCTACCCCTTTAGGAAAAAGGAGAGATGCTGTTATGTATGTTATGCAGTACAAAATACAAACAGCATGTGATTCGCGTGCACGTTACAAGAAGAGGGAGATACTCTCAAAGGAATCCTTCTAAAATTCTTCCAAAAACCAAAAGTAGTTACCTTCTCGTTTGCGTAATATATACGCGCATACGTGTGTGTGATTTTTATGTGTTTCTTTGTTTACACACATTACATAACATCACAATTATATTTATTTTTGTATGAAAGTAAAATTTAACAAATTATGAAAAGTCGTAGAACAAAAATGTTCTTGTTTATCATGTTGGCTGCCTGCTCAGGTTGCTGGTGGTTTTTAAGTTTACCCTGTAAGTATATATTTTTATTGTAACACAAGTTTCAATAACAATGCAAACTAATAATAGCCACATGTTTCTTAATACTTCATAATTTGTGTATTATATATAAACAAACCTAAAATAAGTCACATTGAGAAAGCAGAAAAACTTTTCTTTTTTGCAGTTTGAAATGCTTCATTCTGTGTTAAAAGTTTTATGAAAGAAAGCCTACGAGAGCTTATTTTATTTTAAAATAGAAATTGTTTACAATTTGTAAACAAATCAAAGGATGCAAAGGAAAAAACATTTATTTGTCAATTGTTATTTTTTCCCTGAATGTCGCAATGTTTTACGGGTGCAATTCCGCAACCGACTGCATGCAGCGACTACAAGCCTTATTAAGATAATAGTTAACACTAGTTAGTATTATCTACAATTATCTCGTATAGCTAATAGTAGCTTAAGGCTTGTTGTCGCTGCATGCAGTCGGTTGCGGAATAGTATAACTATTAGACAGAACTAGGAGATAATAATATATTCTGTGCTATTTATAGGTTTCAGTGAGTTTATCTACTCTGCTAGCACAGTCAGTGACCAAGGGACAAGTCCCAGGGAGTTAGAATGAGACATCAGATATCGACGCCCGTAATGAATAACATTGTAACTCAATGTGACATAGTTTTCAGCACAGCCATTTTAAGTTTATTATTTATTTGCAGCTGCTGTATTATTATTCTATACAATTAATTGTAGGTGTCATATTATACTGATATTAAATGCTTTTCCAAAATGATCTCTATGCCATTTTGATAAAACGACTGCTAGTAGTTCTGCAATGTTACTTTGTACAGGTTTTTTTTTTTTTTTTAAATAAAAGCATCGTAACTAAAATTACAATGGGTCATGTAAACATTTGAAAGTTTCTTCTGATGAAATGAATAACATTGTATGTCAATTTGCAATGACTGTAACACTAAGAAACCCTTGTTACCAAATACTTTGTGTATACTTCATGTACAAATACGGTTCTAAGACAGAAAATTAAGTCTGTCCTTGCTGAATTCATATGTGATTGTTGTAAGTTGTACAAAATTAAAGTAACAATGTTTCTCATTGCAGATGTCGATATATATATTTTAAAGTGAAAGAGAAGATAAACTCCTTGTCATGCAAGGTATTTTGAAGCTAGATAGCTGACTGTATTTGTCACAGAGCACGAAGTCGCAGATTTTTGCGGTTATCGCTATGTTATCCTAGAAAATCAGATCTGTAGTCATTGAAATAGCTGACACCCGAATGATACCTTTATGAATTACAATCTCATACCATCACGCCTTTTTCCCGATGTAGCGTATGCAGGGGTGTACCCAGGACAAAACAAAATGGCAGCGTAAATCACAATTAGTGGCAATGTATTGGTAAAAAAGAAGTGTCGACGCGAGATTTTATTTTATTTTTTTATTTATTCCAAAATATATAAGCACAAATAAACCTTATTTATTACCTTATTAGGTTTGTGCTGGTACACCCATTCAATTCGCTTCGTCCTAAACATAAAATAAATCTACTAATCAATATTATATATTAATAAAGGTCTAAATAAAATATCTACCCACCAGATGAGAGCAAACACGAAAAAATAAATTAAACAGGCTTAATACCTACTTTGATCAACACTACTTTGACTGCCTCGGTGGCGTAGAGGGCGCATGCTCGACTGCCAATCAAGAGGTCCCGGGTACGATCCCCAGGTCAGGCAGTGTTAAATATTGGATTTTTCCATTAGGAATTATCTCAATAACTGCCTGGGGTCTGGAACTGTGCCCGGTAGATGGCAATAGGCACGCCCCCTATTACCTGGGACCAATAACATACTGGCGAAATGTGGGTGTATCTACTATAGGACTGAGTCCTGGGTACACCTCTGCCTACCCCTTCGGGAAAAAGGCGTGAATGTATGTTTGATCAACACCTTATCGTGTTGCTACTTACAATATAGTATCGGGTTTTTTTTACAACGTGGCTCTGATTAGGAACTAGTCCTTAACGCAAACTTACCTTTGACTTAGAGGAAACAGGGTACTACGAAACATCGATTTATTGGTAACTTTTATAGGATTGTGTCAAATTCCTAATAATGTGTGAATCTAGCCTAGCTGTCTTAGTGCTCTTTCCACACGACAAAGAACGGTCAAGCCGATCTCATATTTTATTTTAACGGCTACTTATCTCCTTAAACCTCATTGTTCGCGACTGATTTATAGCTGGGTTACTTCTGCTAAGAAGGATTTTCAGATTAGCAGTTTTCTCGTTTTCCTGGGAGAGTCGTGCTTTTCTTGAAAGCGTGGAACTTTGTTTCCTTTTCAATACGTATTAAGACCAACTGAATGGACTTAATCAGTTTTATATCAAGAGCGTATTACTAGGTACGAGAAATTTTACATCTTATGAAAAATTTGCCTGCCTCGGTGGCGTAGTGGGCGCATGCTCGACTGCCAGTCAAGAGGTCCCGGGTTCGATCCCCAGGTCAGGCATAGTGTTAAATATTGGATTTTTCCATTGGGAATTATCTCAATAACTGCCTGGAGTCTGGAACTGTGCCCGGTAGATGGCAATAGGCTCGCCCCCTATTACACGGGACCAATAACATACTGGCGAAATGTGGGTTTATCTACTATGGGACTGAGTCCTGGGTACACCTCTGCCTACCCCTTCGGGAAAAAGGCGTGAATGTATGTTATGTTGTTATGAAAAATTTACAAATTGATTTGTATTTCCCTGTTTCCACCGAATATTATCAACCCATTTTATATATTTATATCGTGATATTTTTATGGTGAAGTAAATTATGTCCTTGTTAGTATCGTTTCTATTATAAACTCTCGGTTTTTTCCTAGTAAACTTCTAAAATCCCAGTTTTACTCGCGTGATTAAACCTTCACTTCAAATAAATGAAAAGTTTATAAGCAAAAGCAAAAGGATAGGGACATACGAGTAGTTCACTTCATATGCAATATTTTGATATCAGGATATAAATATATCAAATATTTTAGCGGGATATACGATATTTATTCGGGGGATACGACTTATATTTTGAATATTGAATATTTTGTATTTGGAGGCAAAATATCGATTTGGTAAATTTTTCATATGATCGTGTCAAACTGCTAAGAGGTCCCCTTTCCTGATAAGAGGGAGTATAAAGCCAGAAAAATGTTTCCCTCGCCCCGCACCGTATCCGCTGAATGTGTGAAACACAACATGGTGTTGTGGGGGGCGTTGAACATTATGTGCACGACATAAAACCGTTGTAAGCGCCAAATGTTTTTAAATTAAATAACTCGTAAAGTATTTTTATTTATTATAGTTTTATTCTAAAATCACGATGGGGAGTTTTTATTCTAAACTGGGCTTTGCTGGGCTCATACTGGGCTTTGTCTGAAATAAATTTATTTGAATTTGATAATATATATATATATATATATATATATATATATATATATATATATGTATATATATTTTATTTTAAATGACCTATGCTGATGGCCTCAGATGGTCTCTACAGCATTACCGGGAAGTGGTGAGCGCAGGAGGCGCTGGACCCAAAGTTTAAGGGCGACTAGCATAAGGGCACCTAGACGGTATGAACCTCGGCTTGGGTCGTCGGCAGAATACGTGGGGTCAGACTTGCCCTGGCACCCCAGAAGGGGAGTGTCAATGGGGCCTATCAATGGTTTGATCTGTTTGATTATTTGGAGAGAAACTAACCGATCTGAAGGATCTCAGAGATCTTCGACCTCGCCGGCGAGGTCGGTGTTGTGATTGTGTGAGTTGGTGGATCTGGTATCCGGCACCAGTACCGAAAACGGAGTGACTGTTGCGTATATTGGTAGGATTGGGCGAACCTAGCGCCGCCGATGTGACGGCGGCGATAGAGTCGTCCGGGTCATCCAGGACGTTTCGAGGGCGTCTACGGAGGGGAGTAATATAATATTACATATGTGTCAAAAATTATAGTATCGAATCGACCAGACATACCGCAATGGCTACGCATGAAAGGCCGTGACTTTAATTTAACGGCTCGTTGGATCTACCCATCGACATGAAGCAAATAAGCAAATGAAACATGACTCACTTTGATTGGTAGGTCCTACTAAATTTGGTCGCCCCGACAACATTCACATTAATAATTAATGACACAACATCAAAATCGCGCCTGGAAATATATCGTGACTGAGAAATAATCATGTTGTGTCTAATATTGTCTGCATGAGTATTTCAAAATTGTTTTAATCACTATGGAAAGAGCAATAACTCTCACGTGATTCACGGCATCACTTACGCGTTAAAGCGACCTAGAAGACTTGAAAGTGTCCAAAAGAGGTTCATGTGGCACTTAACCTACTCTGTTAATCTAGGTAAAGTTTTATTATCTTATGACGATAGATTAAAATATTTCAAAATGACTTCATTAGCGGATCGAAGACGTATGCACGACTTGTTATTTCTGCACAAGCTTGCAAATGGTATCCTCGATACTCCAGAGCTCCTCTCCTCGTTGAATATTTCAATGCCGTCGCGTTTACCTCGCATGTCTCGCTTCCAATTATTACAAACACGCACTTCAAAGTCTAATCTCGGTCAATATTCACCTCTTAATCGCCTAATTAAAGAATACAATACTGCTGCAAAGTTGGACGATATTGATCTCTTTGCTGATAACATTTGCAAGTTTAAAAAAACAGTCAACACACATTATTGTAATAAGCCATAATTATTTTTTTTTGTACTAAATATTCCAAAGCTTAAATTATATTCCATTCTTTTTCATTTTTTAAAAAAATACTTTAAATTAATACTAATATAATTTTTCAATGTATTATTATTATTTAACAATTTTTCACGATTATAAAAGAACCACAATTCGATTTAATGTACCTACCAATTTTATGAAAATTTTAATTAATTATTATAACGCTAATCATTTTTACCGCTAATGTTTTTTTTAATTCGTTACCTATCATAATATAATTTACGCAATATTCTTATTCCTGTTCATCTTATGTGGCGTTGTGATCGTTAACGCGCCAAAATCTGTGCCATTGTTGGTCACGCCACTACCTGCTCCGTCGGGCGGTCGCTTACTTCCCCGCTCTACGCACCCTCGCCCCGCGGCTGTCTGTGGGACGGTGCAGTCAGTCGGACAGACGACGCTTATACGCGCGCGCTATTACTGTTATTTTGTTTTCTCCTTACTTCCGCATTGTTTTCTTTTATGTATATTAAACGCGTTTTGCCTGTAAACTAAGTTTTACTCGTGCAACCGTGAAGGTGGCAGCCCAACGTTCGGCAAAATCGAACTTTTGAAATAAACTCACAGTGCGAAACAAAATGACGCGTACGCGCCAGCAATCCCGGCGTCATTCGAACGCCGATGCCGCAGACTACTCCGACGAAGTACCTACTGCTGCGGCACCCAGCTCTCCGTCTGTCTCCATCGACACCGTGGGCGCCATGATGGCGGCCCTTCAACGTTCGCAGACCGAAGCCCTAGAGCGCCTCTTCGACCGTATTCTCGCGCCTCTCACTCGCCTTTCGTCAAGCCCCTTGTCGGCCACGGCGTCCGCGTCCGCTCAACCGCCTCACCATGGAAACTACTCACGGTGTACGGCTCGTTTCAGCGGCGCACCAGGCGAGTCCGTCGTAACCTTTATCGACGCCATAGAAGCCTTCAGAGAATGCGCTAACGTAAGTGAAGATAACTGCCTGCGTGGACTCTCCATGTTGCTCACACATGACGCCGCCACCTGGTGGCAGGGTGTGAAAACGAGTATCCACTCCTGGGACGCCGCTCTCGCCGGTCTACAGAACGCGTTCGGTGATATCAGCCCACCTCATAAACTATACAAGCAACTGTTCGCGGCACCTCAAGAAAATGAAAAGACAGAATTATTTGTGGCAAAAGCACGCTCATTGCTAGCCCGGATTCCGCGAGGTGACCTCAGCGAAAAAGTTGAAATGGATATGATCTACGGCTTACTAAATCAATGCATTAGAAAGCGCCTTCGACGAGACGAGTTTTCTTCTTTCGATGTCCTACTCAAGAAGGTTCGAGACATTGAAGACGTCCTCGAAGACGACGAACGCCCTAGTGCTCTGCGTGATCGGACCGTGAACCACCAGTCCGTATCACCCACGAACACCAAACGTGAGACGCGCCCTTCGCCACCGCGAACCGGACGAAACGCGCGGGAACGTTCGCCGCCGTCCGCACAGCGAGCAAGGATCAGGACGCCAACTCTCGCTCACGAACCTCGAGCGCCGTCGCCGCCTTCGCCGGCACCGAGCACCCGTTCCACGGCCACCGTCGTAAATCATACGAGTCGTTCTACCTACTCCCGGAATACTCCAAGCTCCGAGCATTCGACACGATCGGCGCAGACATCATCGAAATTGTTTTGTGTCTATTGTAAACGCCGTGGACATTTACGCGATCAGTGCTATAAGTTAAAAGACACTAAGAATAGCGATAATGTCACAAAGTGTTATAAGTGCGGTCTAAGCGGTTACACACATTCGCAATGTCCTAAATGCAATAGAGAGTACTTGTCATTAGGGCATGCCAGCGCCACATCGGATGAACACGGTAACAATAACAGCTGCGAGTATTTACCGTCTGAGCATTTCTTAGAACTTTTAAACAATAGGGTGACAATAACTTTTTCCGATCGGGATAACTCCGACCTTATGACATCTCCGTCTTTAACTCCATTAATACAATCTGGGCAAGACGATGTTTCGTGTGAACAGGGTAATGGTCGTAATGATCGCACGTACCTTCTACAGTGTGAAGCACCGAGGCCTTTCACGACTGTTTGTACCACAGATATTGTACGCAAAGATAAAGGTCCTATGTTGCGTTTCAAGGATCGGCGGCTGCTTGCCGACCTCTTATTTCGAAATCAAGACATCTTCGAAGTAGGGGGAGGCCCGACCCCAGGTCTCAAGGCACCACCAGATCCTCTTAGGCCAAGAAGACAGAGGGGTAGGCCATTACGCGTTTCTAAATAGTTCCAGGTCCGGAGTCGGGACGTACTCCAAACCTGGAGGGGGAGTCTATAACGCTAATCATTTTTACCGCTAATGTTTTTTTTAATTCGTTACCTATCATAATATAATTTACGCAATATTCTTATTCCTGTTCATCTTATGTGGCGTTGTGATCGTTAACGCGCCAAAATCTGTGCCATTGTTGGTCACGCCACTACCTGCTCCGTCGGGCGGTCGCTTACTTCCCCGCTCTACGCACCCTCGCCCCGCGGCTGTCTGTGGGACGGTGCAGTCAGTCGGACAGACGACGCTTATACGCGCGCGCTATTACTGTTATTTTGTTTTCTCCTTACTTCCGCATTGTTTTCTTTTATGTATATTAAACGCGTTTTGCCTGTAAACTAAGTTTTACTCGTGCAACCGTGAAATTATTATGTTTTACTTTATTAAAACTCGCCCAATATAATTGAATGTTGTCTGCACCTATTATTACAATAGCATTGACCATGTACAATTCTTTATGTAATTTATTCAAATGAAATATGTATATTGTGTTGGTGTACAATAAATAAATAAAAGCAAATAGTAAATAATAGTACTTACGTAGTTAAAGTAGAGAAATTATGTCATTTTTAATTAAGAAAGGTTTGTCCCAATGGGACGAACTGTGCTGTTGCTGTGCTGTGTTGCTGTGGGACTAAACGACGAAGGAGCCGAAATAGGATAATAAGTATAATGACATAGAAAACATTATTTGTAAAAAATTAAAACCCAAGTTTTTCAGTTGCAATGTTAGAACGTCACCCGTCTATCTCCCTATAAATCTGTCATTGGTTCACTCTGTTTGTTTCACAACTCACAACACCTAACTACAACCTATATGGATCGTAACTACCAAAATATCGAGTATCATAAAATAATAACCCTTATGTTCGCGAAATGAAAATATTCCGCGCAAATTCCGCACGAATTTCGGCGAAAAAGTTTCCTCTATTCGTGAAATCGAATAACGCGTCTCGGCTTCTGCGCTAACTTTTGCTTTTATCCTTAAATTCTACATGAGGTAGAATAGAATTACTTAGATTTTATGTCTCACATTTCATTAGAAGATCTCTTTACAATAAAATTAAAAAAATAATTTTGCTGCTTTTAATGCTACTTATGTTTATTATGCTAATTATGTTTGTATTGTGTCTTAGACTTAAGTCATTAATAGGTCGAGCGCTTCGTCTAGATACCGCCGTCGTACTTGTCAAATGCGGCAACTAATACTACTCCGAAGTGTATGTAGCACTCCTTTTTAACTGTTTTCACGCAAATTAACATTGTGTTATCTCTGCATTTAACACTGCATTTAAAAGCTTCGAAGCTGTTAACAGGAATGACATAATCCTATGGAAAATTTAGCAAATCCATGTTTTGTATTCCCCTGTTTCCTCCTAATATAGTAAACATATTTACATCTTTATATTTTGAAGATGACGTAAACTAAGTTTCTATCATTTTATTTTTGTTTATTAACACTTAATTTTTTGTAGTGAACGTGTAATCATACGAGTAAAACCGGGATTTTTAGAAGTTCACTATGAAACAGCTTTAAGAAAAATTTAAATGACAGGGATATAGGTTACTTCGAAACAGGGGATACACAACATCAATTTAATAAAATTTCTTGTACCTATAGCTAGGATTTACTCTTCTAAGTTATAAAACATCAAAAATTAAGTGGTTTGTTCTATGTCAGTGTATTTCTATGATACTGTGTGAGACCGTCGTAATCCTGCTAACTACGTTTTCATTCTGTGGTCGTCTGTAAAAATAAAATAGAAATATCTATGTAAAGGCAAATAGAAATTCAATTGAAATAGGACTACTCAAACTCAATATTATTTATTCAAATAGCCTTCAAGCACCCTTAGTACGTCGCTAAAGCTAATTCAGACTACGGACCGGCAAGCGCAGTGTAGGACGTCCACCCAAAAGGTGGACAAATGACATAGCAAAGGCCACAGAACACGCTGGATGCTAGCCTACCGGACTAGATAGAAATCTATTCTTTATTATATTCTCGTGGTTTGGATGGTACTTAACAGGATACAGGACCTCTTAGCAGTTTGACACAATCCTATGGAAAATTTAATAAATCGGTGTTTTGTATTCCCCTGTTACCTCCGAATACAGTAAACCTATTTGATATATTTATATATATTTAAAGTTGAAGTAAAGTATCGTTTATTTGTGTTTATAAACTCTAAATTTTTTGTAGTGAACGTCCAATCACGCGAGTAAAACTGCGATTTTTGAAAGTTCACTATGAAAAAACCAAGGGTTTATAAGAAAAATTAAAATGACAGGTGCATAGGTTACTTCACTATTAAAATATCAGGATATAAATTTATAGAATGGGTTAATTATATTCGGAGGAAATCGGGAATACAAAACATCGATTAGGTAAATTTTTCATAGGATTGTATCAAATTCCTAGAAGGCCACGTACGTTCTGGCAGTCGCTACAAGTCATTCGGACTCTGCCATAAAAATACATTTATATTTGAATTTGAATTTGCCGCACCAGCTTACAAAACTATGTCCAAACTTTGCGAACCCTATTTATTCTTCACATGTAAATGAAATTGTAAATTGTAAAAATTAAGAAGACTACATATTTATCTCAACCTTAACATAATCCTCAGGTCCGTTAAAATTCTATATTTTTTTATTCGCTAACTAGTACACCCCTTTTTCTCTCACAAAAACTGTGGACGCAATTAAGAACTTCTGTGGTCGTCGCAATTCGTATGCTACGCTTGTGCAAACTTCCACGGACCAATTTTCCAAGTTGGCTTTCGCGGTGATGTGTCTGCAGTAAGGGCAGACAGATAAATAAATAATATGGGACAACTTCCACACACGGTCATCTGGTCCCAAGAAGCTTGTACTATGGCAACCAGATGACTGATATACATACTTATATAAGCTTATACTCGTAATACCCAGACACAGATCAAACAGACCTGTTCGTGGACACTAATGTTTGACCTGGCCGGGGATCGTACCCGGGCCCTGCGGCACAGAAAGCAGAGTTACTACCATCTGAGCCAATGAGGCTGTCATTGGCCAAAGTTCTTATTTTGCAATTTTTAGGGTTTCGTACTTCAAAAAGAAAAAAGGAACCCTTATATCGCTTTGCTGTTGTCCGTCTGTCTGTATGTATGTCTGTCCGTCTGTGAAGGCACTTTTTAATGGTAACGCGTGAAGGTATCAAGTTGAAATTGATATCAACTACTCAGATCTACGGTCCCATGTGGCTGTAAAAAATCATACTTCTAAGTTAAGCTACTATTTTCCCGATATTCCCATGGGAACGACGTCTATGCGAGTGAAACGGCTGGGTACACCTATATAAATGTCTATTAATATATTAGCTATTCATTTCCCCAGAGTTTAATTAAGCCCATTTATTTTTTAAATAATTAGTTGATTCAGTCTGGGTCTCGATTTTGTAACTTCAATGGCATTTCACTTTTTGTAATACTTGGGTCTATGTCTCCTACTGCTGCTATCATTATTTATAGTAGGTACATATTCGAAAAGATTTATACAACTCCAAGACTTTTCTAATACCCCAAAGGATGTTGTTGTTTTTAAAAAATCTGGTCAGCGAACGCAGTTAGTTTACGGTGCAGTTTTGGATCAATTTTTATTTTATTTTAAATGAATGGAAAATAGCTAGGTAAGTTTCTGTTAAAAAAATCTGGTTTCTCTGTACCTAATTTAACCTCATTTAGTTAGTTTAAATTATTTACTTTAATTTAAGTGACGCAAACCCCCACAGTTGCAAACATTTTTAGATTGATAAAAAGCTTCACTAGGATTTTAGGACAAATTGGGTTAAGAATATTGGATGTATACAATTAATTAACCATTGGCATTTTATCTGGCATGTTTGTCAAATTCTATCCGCGAGTGAAGCTTGAAAAATAAACGGTTTCCGGAACGTCAGCTGGTTCCAAATAAACGAAAACAAAAAACTATTAGATAAAGAACTCAAATCAATTTTGTTTACTGATATTATAATTTTAAGGATAATATTTTATATTCTTCATCATCATCATCATCATCTGAGCCACAGGACGTCCACTGCTGAACATAGGCCTCCCCCATAGATTTCCATTCAGTCCGGTTGTAAGCGGCCCGCCTCCATCGTGTTCCTGCCGTCTTTATCAGATCGTTTGTCCACCTTGTGGGTGGATGTCCTACGCTACGCTTGCCGGTCCGTGGTCTCCGTGGTCTCCGTGGTCCGTGGTCTTATAGTCTATAAGAATATAAATAATAGCGAAATAGCGAATAAACCGCTCAGTCTAAATACAATATGAATATTACGGGAAGTAAAATTTTATCCTCGAGCTTGACTTGAACCCGCTCCACGCGGATTGATGCCGAAGGTTGAAGTCCCGCTCCACCACCATGACCACATTCTAATATAACGTACAATTATGTTAATGGTATCTTAACGTGTAGTGTCTGTACACGCACGTTCAAAGCCAAAATCGGCTATGTAAGCTACATGCGCGCCCATGATCGTATCCGCATCTCTTGTTTTTTCTTGTTTGTACTCTACAAAGTCGCCGAGACCGAAACCGGCGAGGACATCTAATGCGTGACCCATCCATGGGGCATTTGACTGAACAAATAGTAAATTTGTACACGACGTAATTCATTTATATCGACAAACGCGCGTTAGCTTTGAAATAAAATATACATTTATACGTATAGACGTGCCTTTTCCATTAAATAATGCTCGGACACTTTAGCATATTTTAAATGATTTATTCCAAGGCCACCATCTTCAATCTCGCTCTACAATCATCTGGCATCCACCTCCCTGTGTTGCCATCGCGCCCTCGCACATGCCATAGATCTTCCTTAAACCACACGTTGCCATTAATACTTTCCATAAAACTACCAAAACGTTCACAGAATCCGTGGCATGCGCGTCACAAAATAACATCAACCCTACATACGTGAAAGGTCCTTTCACGTACATACTTAAAACCCCAACTACAGGGAAAGTGCTAGGTTTCCAATTAAATGTACAGTTTATAAAATAGAAAAATATCCGGTAGCTCCCAGTCTGTTTCGATGAAAAACCTATGGAATCGCTTGGCAGTTAAACTGTGTGGTTTTATTTCGAGCAGCGCAGCGCCGTTTGATTTCGCTTTTCAAAACTGTTACTGCTCAGATAATTACGCTTTCAAAGGCTTGTAGTGTTGGTAGCTATTGCACTTTTGATTTTTAAAAGAACTCCACGCTTAAAGATGAAAATATTTTATTGCCAGTAGAGAGAAGGATTTGCACAACGAAACAGTGGATTACATTTTACATTATTAACAATAATTGGGATAGGATTTTTGCCGTGCGGCAACAGAAAAGCATGCTTTTCAGCGAATGATCCGCAGGGCGCAAGTAATCCTTACAACGTTTTTTATATGCTTTAGTTGGCAAGCAAGCAGATGGTGTGCCGGATGGCGAGCGGTTACCGCCACCTATGGACCTGCAACACCAGACGTATTGCCAGTATGTTGCCGACTCGACCAACACTATAGAGTCGAGCTAGGGGCTCTTCAAAAGGAGAGTGAATAGTCACTCTCCTTTTGAAGAGCCCCTAGCTCTACGGGAAGACCGCAGCAGGGAGAATATAAAACAAAGTCGCGTCCTGTCTGTACGCTTTGATCTTTTAAACTACACAACGGATTATAATGCGGAATTTCCTAAGCTCTGTTTACCCCTTTGGTAAAACGGCGTGATGTTATGAATGTCTATTCCTTTTGCCCATGCAAACGTACGAGTGCTTAGCCTAACTGAAAAACAATCACGCAAAAAGAGCACAACGCACACCCCTTTTTACAGCTGAATCCAGGACTACAGACGATTAACCAAAGGGTATAGGATAAATAATTGCGCAGGGAGTAAGCTCCTAATTGCCTTTTAATTATGATTTAAGGCAAGTTACTACGATAAAGCAATATCAGTAAGTTAACTTAATTAAAAATGAGATCTATACCCAGTAGTAGCTTAGAAATATAGATTATTAATGTCTCCGCTCGTGCTGCGACTAAATACTGCAACTATCCAGGGTTTTTCAGTAAGGGTGTGTAGATGTTGAAATGGAATAAAACAAGCTGTGTGTGAGTTATTAACAAAATACCTTTTTAATTTGAAAGGTCCATACCATAACCATGAGATATAAGTTGTTGAAACTCTTCATGCCCTGTAATTTCGTTGGTAACATTGCCCTTCAGACCGGAACACAGTAATGTTTGCACATTACTGCTTGGTGGATGAATAACTGGCAAAGGTGTGGTACTTCCCCAGGCAGCCCCCTGCAAAAGAGGCTTGGTAGGCCTCTTTTGCTACCATTATGAAAGCTACTAGCTGAATAATAAACAAAAGATTTGACAGTTATCACCAAAAACTAAATGGCCACCACGGGCCGCCAATATCTAACCACCCTTATTGAAAAAGCCTCGAAAATGCGGCAACTTTCAAATTATAGTGTGTTTTTGGTTCAATGCAATAGGGGGCGAGCCATCTAACTGGCACAGTTCTTAAGACTGTCATTGAAATAACCCTAATTGGAAAATCCAATCACACTCTGCCTGACCATGGGATCGAACCCTGGATCTCATGATCGGCAGTCAAGCTTACGACCGCTACACCACTGAGGCAGTCTTGGGTAACTGTCCAGTAAGATATTAAAACGTTGTTGGTTACTGTTGATCTACTGTATCTTTCTATACAAATATTAAAATATATAAACTGAAAATGATGATAACCATTAACAAACAGGTAAAAGATTAATCCCCCGTTAATTTAAACTGAGCGGTTGTTAATTAGTTAAATCCGTGGTTAATTAAATATTGTACTATCTATCTCTAATTGTCTGGCTAAATTCGAGTGAGACTTGCTTAGTTACAATAAACAATTAATTAAACACAACTGCTGTAGCTGGGTTGGAAGGCTTCAGAAAAGAACTTGGTCGGATTCTTTACTATTATGTATTGTAGCCGTGCCTTTTCCATTAAATAATACTCGAACACTTAAGCATATTTTAAATGATTTATTCCAAGCCCACCATCTTCAATCTCGCTCTACAATCATCTGTCGCGCTCACAGAACACAGGTCGCGCTGGCATCGACCTCCCTGTGTTGCCATCGCGCCCTCGCACATTCCATAGATCTACGTAAAACCACACGTTGCCATTAATAATTTCCATAAAACCACCAAAACGTTCACAGAATCCGTAGCATAAATCATAAATAATTTATTTTTCTACAAAACTTTTTAACAATTAGTATGTGGACGCCCTGACTCCTGGAAAAGCGGAAGCTGTGGACCAGAAGGCAGTTCTTCCCAGAATTCTTGACATGCGCGTCAGAAAGTAACATCAACCCTACACTCGGCCAACCTGACAACGTGTATGCCCCCATACACGCATTATATGATAACCCTACAGTATTGAGGGCAAATTGGCCCTAAAAAAACGTTAAAACTAAAACACGTAATTAATCGTAATTTATTGTTTGCGTCTTTTTACAAAAGCTTAGTAAAGTTGTTGTTTTGCTGCAAACTGAGTGGTGGCATTACAATAATTAAAATACGTCGCCATTGTATCGTTCTTGATTAAAAATTAAAGGATGCCGTCATATCGTGTGCGTGAAAATGTCAAACAATACTAGTTCGTATAAAAAAAGCCAGGGGATGTGTGCGTGCTGTCATGTTTGTGTTAGAGAGCTAGCTTACCATGCTGCTTCACTTTTTACTCGACTGTGGATAAGAAGGGTTTTGTGTTTCGAGAGTATGTATGTATGCATGTCGTGTGTATGTATGCATGTCGTATGTATGTTTGCATGTCGTATGTATGTATGCATGTCGTATGTATGAATGCATGTCGTATGTATGTATGCATGTCGTATGTATGTATGCATGTCGTATGTATGAATGCATGTCGTATGTATGTATGCATGTTGTATGTATGTAGGCATGTATTAGGTTTCTTTGGCACGGCCTACAGCTTTAACGGCTTGATGGATTTTGACATGCGAGATGTCATTTGATTCGTCCTAATAGTGGGAGTAATAATATGAAGTTCCTTATTTACGAATTTTGTCCTTGAAAACCAAAATTGAGGGAAAATTAAAAAGTTAATTCTGTTTTGAGGACAACATTGCTATTGTTAGCTAGCGTGTGGATTGCAAAAATATATCATACTGCTATGTAAGATTTAGTAGTTTACTAGATCTGTTTTCAAGTACGCAGTAGGGTTACTTAGGTAGGACTACCTACGCGGCGCAGTTCACAGATTGTTTATATTATGTGCCCAGCCACAGATAAAACACTTTTCGGTTAAAATCTGTTTCATTTGTTTTCACATCATGTACGCATGTCTGCATGCACACAAATGTTTGATATAGCCGGGAACCGAACCCAGAACCTATGGCTTAAAAGGAATGGTCACTACGCTAAGGCTTAACGAACTGATCATTAATATTTTGATAGTGGTACGGAGAAGGCACTAAGAGAAATAAAATATGACATCATAGGCATATCAGAAACAAGAAATGAAAAAAAAATAAAAGATTATGAAACTTTATATTTTGTCAAGCAGGAAATAACACACTTGGTAAATATGCTGTTGCCTTCATAGTGAACAAACCACATAAAATAACATAGAAAGCTTCATATGTATGAGTTGCATTCAATGAGTTGCACTACTAAATTTAGGCATTAATGGCTATAAAATCTCAATTATACAATCATACCCAATCACAGAATCAGAAAGAGAAGAATATATAAATGATTTTTTTATAAAAATATAAACAAAACCATAATAGGCATGCGAAGATTTCATACTAATGAGTGACAATGAGTGGCTGTTTTGTAGTGGTAGGCCTCTTTTGCAGAGGAGCGCCTGGGGAAGTACCACACCTTTGCCAGTTATTCATCCGCCAAGCAGTAATGTGCAAACATTTCTGTGTTCCGGTCTGAAGGGCAATGTTACCAGCGAAATTACTGGGCATGACGAGCTTCATCAACTTATATCTCGGGGTGACAGGCGCAGTGCAGTGCCGCGCAGAATTTTAAATTTTATAACACTGGGTGGCACTGCGTCTGATATGGAAAATCATGATGCTTACCATCAGACACTGATTCGCTCGTCTTGTTACTCACTATCATAAAAAAAAACTTACGCCAAGGTAGGTCAACCAAAAAAGAAGATTACCTTCTGATGAAATCAAATGGATATAGAAAAAGAAACGAGATAGGTTTAAAGACTTATTGACTTTGCCTTAGAATACTCAATAATCAACACCTTTTTTAAAAAGAAAAGCAGTGCCAGTAGGACATGGCCCTCACCAAATGAGATTGAAGTATCGATTAATGTGAGTGTCAATTGGTAGCAAACATCAATCAATTAGGTGCCATATTGGATGTATCCGTGTTAATGTGATGTGAGTCACACGGTCATGATGTTTGCCAAACATGTTTCTTAAATAATAATTATTGTTTTTGTGTAATTAAAAAAATTACAATTACAATAACAACAAAATATTATTATTATGGCAAAACATTACGCCTCTAATCAGAAGGTCTAAGTAGCAAAATGTCCAACAGCGTGAAACGTGTAATAGGCACAATGTCCATGTAGCAAAACGTCCAACTATCAGCTGATCTGTAAAGCTGAACATCTATTTAGCAAATTATGTCATGACGTCATGATAACGTTATTATTTTACGTGGTCTCTGACTGTGGGCGTTATCAGCAGGCTCAAAATAGCGCAATGAGCTATGGAGAGGGCTATGCACGAGATTTCTCTGCGAGATCGAATCAGAAATGAGGGGATCCGTAGACGAACGAAAGTTACCGACATAGCCCTGCGGATTAGCAAGTTGAAGTGGCAATGAGCAGGGCACATAGCACGTAGAACTGATGGTCGATGGGGCTGTAAAGTTCTCAAATGGAATCCACGGACCGGCAAGCGCAGCGTCCACCCACAAGATGGACAGACGATCTGATAAGGACAGCAGGAACATGCTGGACGCGGGCCGCTTATAAACGGACTGGATGGAAATCTATGAGAGAGACCAATGTTCAGCAGTGGACATCCTATGGCTGAGATGATGATGAGTGTTTTGTTTAGATATCTATAGGTATATAACCCTACACTAAACATACCTACATAGGTATGCCTAACCATTATTTATTTTTTATTTAATGACTTAGAAGTAGATTGTAACAATAACAAATTGTCTCAGTAAGACTCCTGCGGACTATAATTTTTGCTATTATGTCACAGAGTATAAGTCTGTGTGTCACCACTTTAACGATTTCCAGCCAAACGAATTATGTGAATTACTCAGATAAGCCTTAGGATACACTAAAAACTTATTTAACGACTCTATAAGCCTGTTTACGACCTAGATATAAACCAGCATTCAGAAGTGATTATGTGTTCTCAATTTTATGTACCAATAAATGCTTTTCGTACTTATATACCATCAAAAACATTAAAAATGTCTAAAGAATGACAAGTTCGTTACACAAACCTTGCAAAATATTAAAGAACTGTGATAAAGATATTGTTAAAAAAAATTAGAGAACTGATTGGATGCCAATAAGTTGTTTACAAGTTGTTCAAATTTCAACTCATAATATTATTACCTATGTACTCTACGACTCTATCCACTACACTCTGTCCACTACTGGACATAGGTTTTTCTCATAAATTTCTACGATTTTTAAAAACTGGTTGTAAGTGGTTTGTATCCAGCGTGTTCCTGCTATCTCATCGTCAACTGAGCCATAGGTTGTCCACTATTGGACATATGCTTATATATACCTATCTATTATAGGTGTTGCATTCTACCCATCGAAAATTCTAATGTTACAATTAAAATTCACATCAAAATTGATTAACGCCATTTTAACGCCATTTTTTTGCCTAAGCGCTTGAAATACAATATGAATATGGGAAGGAAAATTTCACCCCAAAGCGGGACTTAAACCCGCACCTGCCGCACTAATCCACGTGGCGTGACACTACCATTTGAGCTACCGTGGAGATACGTGGAGGTCATTGGCGAAATTTTTCTATCCCTCCTACCTACCACGAACTTGTCGGACACACTGCCGTGTGTCTAGATGGTTTGGTATTATAAATTTTAATATCATTATTTTTAAGGACAATTACTTTAATATTATGTACATAGGTAAGTAGGTAGTATTTCTGTATTTTTGTCGCAAGGACATAATATTAGTATACAACATTGTTGTAGTTTAATTAAATTAAAACTATGTATAATAATAATGTAATTGTATACTATGAAAACATTTTTTTACGTCGTCAAAATTGATGAGGCTAAATCAGTAGAGGACAAACATTCAACGCGTCTAGACACGTTTTTAATTGTTTAATAAAATGATTGTGAATCAGAAAAATAAAAGTTTTTGGTTCCGTGTAAAATACTTTCGTCTTATATTTGGGTTCCATCAGGATTTCTCTCAAAAACGTTACAAAATTATTTCGTTTATTTATTGTATTCTCCTTGGAGTATTAACGCCTACTTATTTAATATTATATGACCATATGGGAATAACACAATTCTTTGAATACTGCGTTTATATCATCATTGCTATGATAACAAAGGATTCTATTATGACTGATTTTCATAAATATATCCCCAGCGTGGATGGCACGGCTTTAGCGAAACCAATGTACAAAAAGATGCTTAAATTGTTGAGCATTATTATTTTAGTTGAATTATTGGCCAAAATTTTCATGGCTGTATTTTTTTATATCATTGGGTTGGACCAGCACCCATCTTTTGCAGGACATGCTATTCTTTCTTTTTTTTTTATTAGCTTGGAGGCAGGGCGGCTGACTCCTATACTGATTCTATTGACAATGTACAGTCGGATTAAACTTATTAGATTAGCTCTTGAACAGCATGGTTTCCAAAATACTGCTTTGAATCGATATTCACCGAACAAATACATACAGATGTACAATATTGTCATGGATCGGATGAAGAAAGTTGAACTACGTTTAAACATTATGGTATATTAAATGCAATATAATTAAAATAATTAATTAAGATAATGACTTTGAAACGAATCAGAACTATTTGTTATTTTTCAGACAGCTGTGTTTTATATATCCGGAACCACAGCAAAAATTAAATTGCTATTTGATTGTTTAGCCATCTGGAGAGCACATGTAAGTAGTTGTACCTATGTTTAAAAAAAATTGAACAGCGAGGTGACTTTTCAACATTGCATTTGGAAACTTGGGCTTAGTCTTCGTTTCCTTGAGAATATCGGTATAAAACGTACCCGAATCACAGCTCAATCGGCTAGTAGTTTTGGCGTAAAAGAGTAACAAAAGTCTATCCATTCATCTGTACAAACTTTCACATGTTAATATTAGTAGGATAATTATTTAATGTCATTTCATTCTCCTAAGAACTTACCCTAAGTATCCCGTGGTTTTACCCCCCACTTTGAAAGCGAGAGGATTATTTGGAAAATACCAGTACGTTATTCGAGCGTTGTACAGCCGGGCGAGTACATACGTACGGTCCGCAGTTGGCGACACCGACAAGCTTAATTTGGCCGTAGGCTTACATCAGGGATCGGCTCTAAGTCCGTATTTGTTCCTCTTGGTATTGGATGCAGTGACATCGGACATACAGGCGGAGGCATCTTGGTCTATGCTGTTTGCCGGCGAAATTTGATTTGTTGGGGAATAGGGGCCCGAGGTATAGAGAGACTGGTAAAAAGGCAGGAGAAATTGGAGAAATTGGGACTGAGAACTACCTGGACCGAAACTGAGCAGACGTTCTGCGACTGCGTCTCGGGAACAACTCGTGATTCACGAATTCCCCTTAAATTATTAAACCGTGGAAGACTAGTCTGATATGGACATGTATGGACCTGGTATGACGCGGAGGTATGAAATGTGGCCAAAAACACGATGAGGTTGGATGTTAGTGATTATGTAAGAAAAAGAAGTGAGTGCGGTAAAGATGAGGTGAATTGACAAATTATAGACTGAAATAGCGAAAGAAGACGTGCTGTATCGACTCCACCTAATGTGGGATAAGGGTAGGAATATAATGATGAACAAAACAAAGGGCGCTTTAAGGAAGATGTGGATGATAAACTGTTCTTATTTTCGTTTGAATAGAGACTACACCGAGAGCAGTGTACACTGTTACACTCTCATGTCGCTAGGTATATTTAAAAAAAATCGGTTCACCTAGTTAAAGATTCAACTTACCATTTGAGGTAGTTTATGGAATTTCTACAATATAAATATGAATGAAAAATATGATAAGTTGATTTTATCTTAAGGAAAGGCCAGGTCAAAAGTACCAACAACCGACGAGTATGCATGAAGAATGTGATGAAAGTGGAAGAAGCGAAAGTTGTATGTCAGGATTGTAGCAAGTGGAAGGAAATAGTCTCTGCCTACTTCAACGGGAACAAGGCGTGACTGCATATAAGTGTGTTTAAAAATATTATTATAATATTATGATAAAATATCATGACAATTCATCCGCCGATATAATATAAGCAAACCCCTGTTTGAGTACAATAAATTTTGCAGGGAATGGATTTGAATAACACAATAGTTATCAGTTCCGCAATGTTGCAACTCTGCTTCTACTTTATGATCCCAGGAATTGTCCTGGATTTAATAATGGATGAAGTTGAGAATATCAAACATTTAACATTTCAAAAGCTTTCTTCTTGCACGAGTAAGTGAAATTAAAAATTACTATCTTATAATTCATACAATTTATTAAGTTTTTTATATAAAGCAGCGTTCGTATCCATTCTGAAACACTTTCTTTGATGACTTTACAAAACACCTCTGGTGCGGCATCACCTAGAGCAGATGTGTGTTGCTATTGATGAAGTTGTGTTGCGGTTGCATTGTATTGCTCTTATCTCAGAGAGTTTGTTGAACATTAATCTCACTGAAAAATAATAATAATTATTAATTCCAGATGAACGACAACGTGTAGAAATCGAGCGATGGATATTGTTACTGAAACGTCATCAGTCACCATTTCTTCGTGTAGTTCCCCTGAGTGTTCGCACATTGCTTTCCTTTTTTTCATTTTGTATTACCACTATTATTGCTATTTTGCAAATTAAAGATACTCGTTCATCACAAAGCTTGAAACAGTAAAGTATTTTGCCTGCACGCTGGTTATTATAATATTATTGTCATATGTAGACCTGTACACAGAACTTGTTGTAAAGGTAATAATAATGTTAATAGACCTATTTACCGTAGATACTTGTAATTAATAAGAATTACAATTCGTCTATTTCAAGCTATTGTACCACATCATTAATACTATAAAGACTACATACATTATATTACAATAAATTATTATTAAACCTATCTATAGGTAGATTATATAGGTAACCTCTATTAAATTATATATGCCTTTCCTCTTTTCGAATGGTTGTCTGAAAGAGATCGCTCTGAGCGATAAGACCGCCAATTATTGTTACTCACGTTTTAGTTTTTTAAGTTTGATTTTGTTAATTTTCTGTATTGTGGTATCAATAAAAGTGTTATCTAATCTAATCTAAATTGTAATTAAACATTGATGTTATTAAAATGATAAGATTAAGGTATAATTAATTATCTACTAGACAAAATAAAGCATAATTAATAAAACATTACTTTGTAATAATTAATTAATAAATTTTTTTAATATTACAATAACGTTATAATAATTTTTTAAAACCATGCTATTACAATAATACAGAATATGGTTTTTGAATTAAAAATATAGGTTATGTTTTATAGATATCTGGGGGCACGCCAAGTCGAGCAAAACAGCGTAACGGCCGTACCATCTTTTCTCGAAGCAGTTCAGGCCATTTTCGACCCGCTATTTGTGACCCGACTTTGTTGTGGATAAAGTTATAAGCCTTAACTTTCATTTACTAAGTAGGTATTATATAAACACGGTGTATTACAAATTTCATTCAATTTGAACCGGTAGTTTAAGAATTATAAATAGTCAAAATTGCTTATTTTGTCACTCACTGACTGACTGACCGATCATCAAAATTCTAAGGGACTTCTAGCAGACATAGAAGCTTCAAATTTAGAATACAATTAGTGTTTAGTGTATAAATCGATATTGCATTACTACGTATAATAACAATTAACAGAGAATGTACTAGTATACTATCCCCTATATTATACTAGTACGTTCTCTGTTTTGACATTTTATTTTAATTTAATATTTACATAATATATTCAATAAATCACTATATATTATAAAATCCTAAATGACTCACTGACTGATATCTACCGCAGAGCCCAAACCAATAGTCTTAGAGGCTTGAAATTTGAAATGTAGGTTTTTTTCGTTGTCTAAACGAGTGCTAAGAAAGGATTTTTGAAAATTCACATTGTAATGGGTTCAAGAAGAGCGTCAAAGTTTTGATATAAAACTCGTATATTTCACAATTATATTGCGAGCGGGCAAAGCCACTATGCTCACACTAGTTAATTATTTTATCATATTTGCATGTCACTATAAATTAAATAAATATTTTAGACTAAGTATATAACACCTGAAATTTTATATGTACACATTTAAAGCAAATAAAGTTATTTCATTTCATTTCCTTCGAGAATAAGACGCGATGTTATGTTTTGTCATATAACGAAGTTAATATTAAAACTGGATAGATTTTTCACATCCTTAAAACAAAGAGTTTATCCTAAAACCATTAATACTTCGACTACCACCATTTCTAAGATTTCACTGTCGAGGCTGGAGTCTACGCGGACGCAGAATTTCAAGTCGTACGTGCTCCGGTTTCCGGTGAAATTTAAGGAGACTCTCCTGGCGCCAGAATTTTGGCCGGAAGGCATAGTGTTCCAGCGCTTTAGGGAGGCGAGACCGAAACATATCATCCCTAAAGCATAGATATAGTTAATATAATATTATTATGTATGTTAGTCTGTAAGGTATTTATTAATATGGGCCTCTGGTGCGTATAATTTATTATACGCACTATTGCCTGAAATAAATGAATTTATTATTATTATTATTATTATTTATACTGACATCATGCCTCTTACTCTAATACCAAGACAGAATGCCTCCTCGTACCACATTTTGTGAAGGAACGATCAGCACGATGCGGCACTGAAATCGAATTTATGACTTTTATTCCATACATGATTTACAAAAAGATTGTTGGACATATATACCAGTTTTTTCTACAGAACATCCCGCTATCCTATAACAGGGAAAAGCCAAAAATATACTAAATTTAAAATGCAAGCTTTCAAACAAACATTTGAACTTTATTTCTTTAAGACATATTAAGTTATTAAGTAAAGTGACAATACTGCAAGTCGTGCTTATTTCTGCATAAAAATCACATATTGTCATCATATAATAATAAAATTCATATTTTTTACGCTAACTAAGCAAGGCTGGGTTTTTTGATCACTGGTTAAGTCGACCAATGGTTAAATTCTTGGACAAATAGTTAAAATTCGACAAAATTCGTTTTTTCATCCCCGGTTACCTATTTTTTTCCACACTATTTAACCATTGGTTAGAAATTTAACTATGGTTAGTTTGACAAATAGTTAACTTAACCGTAACTAACGATCAAAAAACCGGCCCTAATAAGTGCTCTAAGTAAAGGGCGTGCGTTACTCCGAGTTTGACTGGCGCTTATTGAACGTCTCTTACAATTTCAAGGCCCTCTCATTGATTAAAAAAAAATAGGACACAAAAGTTAATTACAAGTATAAAGTGATATTCTATTAGCTATATTACTTAGTAACTACGAGTATTGCTTATTTGTTACCAAGATTTATAGATACTAAGCTATCGGATATTTTTATATGCTACAATTTCACCCTTGTCTTGCTATTATCGATTTTCTTAATCAAAACTTACAATTTAAAGAACCATTTCTTGAGATGAAGTTTAGAATAAAATTATCCCGCATCTATAAACTTTAAACGGTTATTGAATACAAAAAAAAATGTAATAGTAATAGTTTCGATAGTACTTTTTTATTATAGGAGCAACTCTAAGGTATTCGAATAAAAATAATTATCAACAGATTCGGTTTAACATTGGCGGGTAGAAATAAAATTAGCAGTAATCTACGCGATTACACCAACATACATTTTAAACGCCATGTAGAATTGAAGACCTCTACCACTTTCAAAGTGTGTTAAAAATCTGACTATAAGCTGCAACACACAAAGTTTTTTTTTTTTAATTTTGTTGTTGGCCTCAGATGGCCTCTACAGCTTTACCGGGCAGTGGTGAGCGCAGGGGGCGCTCGACCCAAAGTTTAAGTATAAAGGAGACTAGCTTGAGGGCACCTAGACGGTGCGAACCTTGGCTTGGGCCGATGCCGGAATACGTGGGGTCAGACTTGCCCTGACACCCCAAAAGAGGAGTGTCCTAGGGTCCTATCAGTGGTTGGATCTTGTTGGATCGTTTGATTATTTGGAGAGAAACTAACCGATCTGCAGGAAACTAACCGATCTGAAGGAAACTAACCGATCTGAAGGAGACTAACCGATCTGAAGGAAACACTTATAGTAGTTAGTATTTTTTTTTATGATAGTGAGTGGCAAATCAGGTGCTTAATGGTAAGCATCATGATTGCCCATATCAGACACAGTGCCACCCAGTGTTTTAACATTCAAAATTCTGCGTGGCACTGCACTGCGCCTGTCACCTTGAGACATGAGTTGTTGAATCTCATCATGCCCAGTAATTTCGCTGGTAACATTGCCCTTCATACCGAAACACATTAATGTTTGCACATTACTGCTTGGCGGATGAATAACTGGCAAAGGTGTGGTACTTCCCCAGGCGGTCCCCTGCAAAAGAGGCCTACCACTACACTACACACTACACTAATTACCTAAGTATGATTCAGCACAACACTAACTACTAGTTACTAGTTAGTGTCGTGCAGAATCTTACTTACTACTATTAATACTTACTTACTATAATCCTACTACGTAATATTATAAATGCGAAAGTTTGTGAGGATGGATGGATGGGTGGGAGGATGTTTTCACGACAAAACGATTGGGCTCAAATTATGTATGTAGCATAAGCCCTGGAATAACACGTAGGGTAGGGTTTTGTAGTGGTAGGCCTCTTTTGCAGGAGGCCGCCTGGGGAAGTACCACACCTTTGCCAGTTATTCATCCGCCAAACAGTAATGTACAAACATTACTGTGTTCCGGTCTGAAGGGCAATGTTTCCAGCGAAATTACTGGGCATGACGAGTTTCAACAACTAATAACTCAGGGTGACAGGCGCAGTACAGTGCCGCGCAGAATTTTGAATTTTAAAACACTGGGTGGCACTGTGTCTGATATGGGCAATCATGATGCTTAACATCAGGCACCTGATTTGCTCGTCTTGTCACTTACTACCATAAAAAAAAAAAAAAAAAAAAAAAACTTTGTTTCCCAATATTTCCACGAGAACGATGTCTACGCGAGGCACAGTTTATAAATATAAAAATATAATGGCAGTTATAAATAAATAAATATTTGACATGGCCGGAAAACGATACCGGGATCTGTGACACAGAAGGACTCTAAAACGTGTAAGACGTCTCGAAGGACGTACGCAAATTAAAGCCATATCACTCGGCTTGAACAATTAAAAAATTGTAATCAAAAACTGACTGTAAAAGTATTATTAATTTATTTTTACATTAATCCCTAAATATCTCGTAAGGTCATTTTTTTGCGATCTTGGTAGGATTTTTGCTTAAAATAGATTTTTCTAAATCCTACCAAGTAAATAAATTAATAATACTTTTACAGTCAGTTTTTGATTACAATTTTTTAATTGTTCAAGACATATCACTGTCTTTAATTTGCAATATAGCAATAATGGTGGTGATACAAAATGAAAAGAAGGAGAGCAATGTGCGAATACTCAGGGGAACTACACGACACAACGTCGAGTTACACGGACGACTTTTAAGTAACAATATCCATCGCTCTATTTCCACACGTTGTCGTTCATCTGAAATCAAATTAAAATATCGTTGTTTACTCAAAATTATTACAATATGAAAGAAATAATTTGTTAAAACTCATCAGCTGCAGCAGCTGCATTAAGCCCGTCACACACGTAGCTATAATATATATTTTAGCCTTCATTTCATTGATACAGTAGTATTAATATGCAATAATATATGTTACGGTATATGTTGGTGACGTCATAGAAATAATCATAGGACGTCATAGGACTGCCTCGATGGCGTAGAGGGCGCATGCTCGACTGCCAATCAAGAGGTCCCGGGTTCGATTCCCAGGTCAGGCAAAGTGTTAAATATTGGATTTTTCCATTAGGAATTATGTCAATAACTGCCTGGAGTCTGGAACTGTGCCCGGTAGATGGCAATAGGCTCGCCCCCTATTACATGGGACCAATAACATACTGGCGAAATGTGGGTGTATCTACTATGCGACTGAGTCCTGGGTACACCTCTGCCTACCCCTTCGGGAAAAAGGCGTGAATGTCATAGAAATATATATTATAGCTGCGTGTGCGGTCAGTCGAATATTTGTATAAAAAATAATATATCGTAATGTGCCTTGCTATGATTTATATTAATATATATTATAGCTATGTGTGTGACGGGCTTTAGTATGAGAATAAACCAGATATTGATAATCTTTAGAGGTGCTTCTTGTAGAGGTGTCTTTCCAATAACTGTGTAACTGTGCCCGGTAGATGGCAATAGGCTCGCCCCCTATTACATGGGACCAATAACATACTGGCGAAATGTGGGTGTATCTACTATGGGACTGAGTCCTGGGTACACCTCTGCCTACCCTTTCGTTTTTTGTATTTCACTTACTTGTGCAAGAACTCGGCTTTTCAAATGTAATATGTTTGATATTCTCGGTTTCATCCATCATCAAATCCATAATAACGATTGGGCATATTATGAAGAAAGAAAGTTGAATCAGTATAAGACAGATACTGACTGTGGTTTTCAACTCCAGTCCCTGCGAAATCGTTGATATTTTATATTGATTCAGTGAATATAATTGTATATTATCATGTTAATTATATTATGTCCATTAACTTCTAAATAAGATGATACGTGCTGAAATACAGCGCTGTGCACGGTTAGCCGAGCGCAGCACATGCTGAGCACAAGCCGATTACCGCAACCACTGTCTCAATATATGTTCTAATATGTTCTATATGTTGTAATATCGTATTTGTTATTAAGGTTGGGTTATAAACGCATTTTTCTTTCTTTGTTTCTTTTATTATAATATAGGTTTTTATAATATTATATCCACCGATGTTCAATATTTACTTGAAATGGCATAGATAGATAATACTTTATTGTACACCACACTTAAAACTAACACAAAGATTACAGAAAAACTATACTTAAATGTACAAGCGGTGGTCTTATCGCTAATAAGCGATTTCTTACAGACAAACGATAAGCGAGGCATCATACATATTAAGTTTAAATATTTTTTTGTAACATTATAAATATATTTTAAGCACTTAAATTCATTTTATAGATAAAAATATAATACATATACGAAATATTATATAATATAGAATATCAGATTATGATAATTATTTTATCATGTACTTATCTGTTTTTTTATATAGAATTAGTACTAAATAGTCGATTTTACCGAGGCTTGCTGTAGTACAATATATGACTTAAATCCATAAATATTTACAGCATAACGGCAATATTTTCTCTCAGTAAAAATACTTATATAATATGCAAAAAACTTAATTGATGCAAGTTTTTCATATATTTTCACCAATTAGGGTTGCTAGTTTATATTATTTATTGTATATTATTTTATAATTTAATAAACTCACCTAATTTGTGAGGTTATTACAATGATATAGGTAATTATTGCTAGGTGTATAATTACAGTTATTTACGTTATTAATTTTATAATTATTGTCATATAATATGGTGATCTTAAAAGACATTTACTCACATTTGCCTTCATGATGGTTATCGAATATCAATTCAATTTTCGCTATAGCAATGGATGTACATAACACAGCTGTCTGAAAAAAAAGAGAGATGATACTTAACGAAATTATGTCGTACGTAGCTGTGCCCCGCGGTTTCACCCGCATAGACACCGTTCCCGTGGGAATATCGGGTAAAAGTACCCTATGTCTTATTCCAGGGTCTAAGCTACCTGCATACCTGCATACCACCTGTATACCAGCGAAATTACTGGGCATGATGAGATTCAACAACTTATATCTCAGGGTGACAGGCGCAGTGTAGTGCCGCGCAGAATTTTGAATTTTAAAACACTGGGTGGCACTGTGTCTGATATGGGAAATTATGATGCTTACCATCAGGCACCTGATTTGATCGTCTTGTCACTCATTATCATAAAAAAATAATACCAAATTTCAGCCCAATCTGTTCAGTACATTTGGCTTGAAAGAGTAACAAAAAATCAATCCATCCATCAATCTAACCAAAACCACGCTAGATGCTAGAGGTGAGATAGAACGCAAGCGTTTTATTCACCTGTTAAAAACGTGTTTTACATTGTACTAAAATGTAATTAGAGATTTATTATATTAGTAGTATAAGTAGGTAATCACTAAATATATTATATAGTGATTCACTATATATATTATGTAGTGATTCAATATATATATTATAATATAATGATTCACTGACTGAAATGCAACGCTAAGCCCAAATCACTGATCCTAGAGCCTTGAAATTTGGTATGTAGGTTCTTTTCATAGTTTGGACGTGCTAAGAAAGGATTATTGAAAATTCACATTGTATGGGGTCTAAAAAAGGCGTCTAAATTTTGACATAAAACTCCCATATTTCACGATTCCGAGCGAGCAAAGTCGCTGTGCTCACACTAGTATAAAATATTGATTAATTTCTTAGGTGCATTTAATAGTACCATTATTTCTAGACGTAATTTAATTCTCTTCATGCGATCCATGACAATAATGTACATCTGTATGTATTTGTTTGGTGAATATCGATTCAAAGCAGTGTTTTCGAAGCCATGTTTTTCAAGAGTTAATCTAATAACTTTGATCCGACTGTACATCATCAAAAGAATCAGTAAAGGAGTCAGCCGCCCTGTATCCATGCTGATCATAAAAAACAATACAATAACATTTCCTACGAAAGAATAACTGTAGTGCTCTAAGCCTATGAAATTAAAACATACACCCATCCAAATTTTTGACAATAATGCAAAAAGAGTAATAATAATGAACAATATCTGCATTTTTTTGTAAATTTGTTTTGCATAAACCATGCCATCTACACTAGGAATATATTTGTAAAAATCAGTAATAATAGAATCTTTTGTCATTAAAGCAATTATAAAATATACGCAGTATTCAAGGCAATGTTTTATATCCATATTATGAAAACATAACATTTGAATAAGTGAAGTAACACCGAAGAGAATACAATAAACAATTGAAATAATTTTTAAGTATTTATGTGAAAAATCTTGATGGAACCCGAAAAAAAGCCGAAAATACTTCACACACGACAAATAATTCAGAGCGGTTTTACTTTTTTTATTGATCATTTTTTTGAAACAATTATGAAGTGTCCAGACCCGTTAAAGCTTCTTTCCCTATTGATTTAGTTTCAACATAGAATGGACTAAGTAAAAAAATAATTAGATTAGATGGAAGTTTCGAATTCACGTCAAACATTATGACAACAATTAATACTAACATCATTTTTATTTAATTGAATTGAACTACTATAAAGTATAATTAAATGTCATTGAGACTATATGACACCAAAAACATCTTACGTGTATATTATACCTTAAAAAGTTGGCAAATACAATAACTATTATTATAATATTATGAGTAAAGATTACAATTTAAATCCTGTAAAAAATAAATATTAAATTCAGAAAGTATCGTTCGACTCTGACGTAAATAAAATAATCTTTATTGATACCGATTATTACACAACTAGCCGTGGCCCGCGGTTTTACCTACGTAGTCTTCGTTTCCGTGGAAATGCCGGGATAAAAAGAGTCTGAACTATCTACATACCGAATCTCAGCCCAATCGGCTTAGTAGTTTTGGCGTGAAAGAGTAACAAACATCCATTCATCCATCCTCACACAATTTTGCATTTATATATAATCGATCAACATTGGCGGAGTAACAAACATCCATCCATCCATCCTGGCACAAAAAACTTGGTGTATTGAATAAGGCAAAGCGGTACTTTACGGCGAGCCAGCGACTGTTGCTTTACAAAGCGCAAGTTCGCCCTCACGTTGAGTACTGCGCCCATCTTTGGAGTGGAGCACCCAAGTATCAGTTTGACAGAATAGTCGACAACCCCAAGCTTACCGAACACCTTGAACCACTCAGTATGCGCAGAGACATCGGATCTCT
The DNA here is from genome assembly GCA_947063395.1 of Hemistola chrysoprasaria. Taxonomy (NCBI): domain Eukaryota; kingdom Metazoa; phylum Arthropoda; class Insecta; order Lepidoptera; family Geometridae; genus Hemistola; species Hemistola chrysoprasaria. Next base: position 4,237,506 of record OX346731.1, on the reverse strand, counting down.
TAGTGTGTTTTACTGCAAACTGTGGAATGATCTCCCTGCTGCTGCGGTCTTCCCGTTGAGCTGCAACATGGGGCTCTTCAAAAGGAGAGTGAATAGTGTTGAAGGGTGGACAACATACTGGCAATACCCCTGGTGTTGCAGGTATTCATAGGCGGCGGTTACCGCTTACCATAGTAGTGGTAGGCCTCTTTTACAGGGCCCCGCCTGAGGAAGTACGATACCTTTGCCAGTTATATTGATCCGCCAAGCAGTAATGTGCAAAGATTACTGTGTTTCGGTCTGAAGGGCAATGTTACCAGCGTAATTACTGGGCATGACAATTATTATTAAAGTAATTTTTCGCTTCAACAACTAATATCTCAGGGTGACAGGAGCAGTGCAGTGCCACGCAGAATTTTTAATTTTAAAACACTGGGTGGCACTGTTTCTGATATGGGCAATCATGATGCTTACCATCAGGCACAGCTAGTTTGGTTTGGATATGTGAGTTTTTTAATGAAAATTGTCTCAAACGCTCGCTGGAGAGAGGGCCGCCTCTATCAAGTTTCTGCACCGGTTAAAAAAAAATCGTGGTTCCGGGGCCTTATCACTTTAAGCGATAGCCAACCAGCCTTTGGACTACTTACGTAATTTTTTATTTAACTTTTGTGTGATAAAAGTTACTTTTTCCCTATGGAGTTCAGAACGCTAACGACAATTTAGGAGCAACATTAAAAACTTATTACATCCGCAGTTAAATAAATGTCCTTAGTTTGCTAAAGTTCTAGAATATTTGCATACTGTCTACTGTTTATTCAGAATTTAGTTTCAACTAGCATTTAGTTGATAAACTATCAGAAGTGAAGTAAAGAGGAAGCCGAGAAAATATTTCAATAATATATTATTATATGAGAACATGGCATTACAAGTGGTGAACCCTGAGTTATGGATATGGCTATTTATTTACTAGCGGCTCTGTGAGCTGCAGAACTCGCGACTCTGTCGTTTCATATGTTATATCTAATATCAAATGGGCATAGAATCCAAGGAAGGTGGGTCCAGAAAACCTTACAATGTCTATTCTATATTGCCAGGTAGAGAATGTTATTCGCCTTAATATTCCCAAACATAATAGCACTCTAATAATCGTCGATTAATTTATAATTTCATTTGAAAGGAAAGAACTAAGTTTTTGTTTTTATTGGCGACGCGCGATCCATTAATAATTTATTTATGCGAAATCTGCTTCCAAATTGCTTACACTTACATTCTACAAATGGATTTTAAGTAAATTCGTACCAAAAATTGTACCACATCTCCGTACGTGTTAATCTGTGGCAAAACCTACGTCTCGACTCTACAACCTTGGTTAGGAAACGCCTCTCGCATCCAGTTTCCTTCAACAGGAAATGAGCAACGTTTGAAGTCCATCGTTTCGTGCCACACATCTATAAAGTTCTTGCATATTATACTGGAACGTTTTAGGAACATTTTAGGGCCTGAATGGCAAACATTTTTGTCTAGAAATGAGATTAGCCCACTAGACCTTTTCGTGAACGTCCGCGATTATAAATATAATCTAGCTTTGTTCTAGCTCGACAGAAAAGAGTAGAAACGGAACTAATTTAAAGTATCCGTGATAACTCAAAAACTTTTATACATAATTCATAAATACAGTTTTCTACTCTATTCTGATGAGCTATCCGCCAAAAAAATTAGATTTTTATAAACTGCCTATTCGCTTGAAATAAAATATGAAAATGGCAAGAACAATGTCAAAAAATATATAATTCCGTATCTGTCGCTTGGTCGAATACGTTCATATAACGTACCAGTATAATAGGCAAACACCTTAATACAGTATGAAGTGTTTATTAGTCTGCGGCGCAGGGAAATTGTTCGAGTAAATCATCAAGTTAAGGCATATTGACTGCGAGTTATTGAATGAGATTTGTAAATTGAAATTCTGTTACAAACTTGAAAAGGTCGACGCAAGGACTCAAAATGGGAAACTTCGTGATATCAATGGCAAAATTCGATCCATATTTTTGAAACACTATTTGAAAGTTGTCGCACGAAGCCTTTGTGATCGGAACGCACGCGGAGACTTATCAACAATCTAAGGTACAAGCAAAGTTTTCAAAAACGCAACGAGCACTATATGAGTAGAGCAACAAAGTATGATTCCGTGTCTCTTCAAACCGTTGCACATTATTAATTTCTCTTTGCTTGTGGTAATGTAAAGTGGACTCCTTTTCCGCACTTAGACTCTATATCTGCGGTCCGTTGTACGTGAACTTTTTTCCTTGTGGTATTAGGTAGCTCAATAATTATAAGATTGATTAGGTTGTTGATAAGATTGTTAATTAGGTCGTCCAAATCTGTATACCAATAAATCTCCCAAGAGCATCACGCTTCACGCAATCGATCATCTCAAGTTTGAATCCCAAGCGGAACGGCTAATTGATTAGAGAACCAATAAGATAATCCGGATTCAATTGTGACTAGTGGGGAAGTTTCCACACAGTTTGGTATACAGACAGGGACACTTTGGACTTTGGGCTGATAAGGTTTCTAGTTTATGTGTATAAGTCAATGCGGGCGCCACACATTGCATTTAACGGTTCAAATAAATAAATAAAAGTTGAAGACTACGATACATAGCTTACTTAAACACATTCACATCTTCCAACTGCTATCAGAAACATAACATACGTTCACGCCTTTTTCCCGAAGGGGTAGGCAGAGATGTACCTAGGACTCAGTCCCATGTAGATACACCCACATTTCGCCAGTATGTTATTTGTCCCATGTAATAGGGGGCGAGCCTATTGCCATCTACCGGGCACAGTTCCAGACTCCAGGCAGTTATTGAGATAATTCCTAATGGAAAAATCCAATATTTTAACACTGCCTGACCTGGGGATCGAACCCGGGACCTCTTGATTGGCAGTCGAGCATGCGCCCTCTACGCCACCGAGGCAGTCTCTGCTATCAGACACATAAATAATGTTATTTATGACATTTAACTGTTGGAGGAGTTTATGTTGTATCATATTTTATAATATATAAGTGTTTTAGATACTATTTACTTATATTCTGTCTACTATTTAATCTAGTATGTAACTTATTAAAAGAAACTTCAAAATTCTTTTTTTTGTATTGGAATAGCATTTCATATTATTTCCGGAGGAGGGCGTTGATGTCTGTAACACAGTTCTCTACTACCGCAGACATCATCGTATCTCATATGTGTATTTTAGTGTTTTTGTTTATTGTTGCAAATAAAGATTATTTGTATTTGTATAGCAAGAATACAATTTTTAAATTTGTCGTCGGTATCTCTGTTTGTTCCCACTATACTCCGAAACGGCTGGACTGATTTTAACGGGTATTTGGTGTACCAATGAAGTGTATATCTATCTACTATGTATCTATCTGGTGGTCTGCCGACGCAACGCCAAATGAACAAACATTTATTAAATTTCACGTGGACAAAGTTGTATGTAACAGCATTGATTTAAAGAAAAGGGGAGATAGTCATAACGTCTTTCTATCTTTGTTGTTTCAAATGTCACATGTCAGTTGTTCAGTAAACGCTGAGAGAACGTACCCTATCTCCCCTTTTCTTTAAATCAATGTGTAACAGTTACTTTATAACAAATAACTAAAACATAACATTAATTAACTGAAGTGCCATCACTCCATACTGTAAATAGAAGCCTATCCATTAAACCGACACGTGAGTGTCCTATTTCATACACAATTTGAATCAACATCTTCATCACAGTGGTTACAACATTCAGGACATTAACTTGACACTAAGTACCGTCTCTCATTTATTATCATAATATAGTAAATCTAAAGCAGTAGGCCAACTTTTAAGGCGACCATTAAACAATATGTTTTGTCGACAGTTTTGGTACAGCCCCAGATAGAAGTTTGATAAATTGTGTAAAATAAATTGTGAAATATGTATGCATAATGCATAGTTGACAGCCTCGTTGGCGCAGACGGTAGTAACTCTGCTTTCTGTGCCGCAGGCCCCGGGTTCGATCCCCGGCCAGGTCAAACATTTGTCTGCATGAACATGTCTGTTTGATCTGTGTCTGGGTGTTATAAGCTTATTTAAGTATGTATATTAGTCACCTGGTTACCATAGTACAGGCTGCTAGCTTAGTTTGGGACCAGGGGACCGTGTGTAGAAGTTGTCTCATATTATTATTTTATGTTATTATATAGTGTAGGGTTTCATACATACCAAGAACATACAGCGCCATCTATTAGTTCCTTGCGCAAAGTGAACAGATGCTCTAGCAGACCGCAGGAATACTCTCTATACAAGCCGCTTACAACCGGACTAGATAGAAATCTATGGGAGAGGCTTATGTATACCTCCTACGGCTGAGATGATGATGATGTTACACTATTCATATATCAAAACTATCGTTTTCAACGCCCTCATCGATGCGACACCGCGTTTATAACCATATATTTAGCAAAAACTAGCATAATTTAATTTTTTTTTTTTTTTTTTTTTTTTTTTTTTGGCGGTAGGTGTAGAAAATTAGACAGCTCTTTAAAAGAGCTCCCAAAAAAATAAATCAAATTTAATTGCTAAAAGATATAATATCAACCATTTTATGTATTAATACAATAATTTAAGACATCACCTGCCATTTCGTGCTTCTCCTTCGAACACACAACGCTGTATACTGAAGATATACCACACTGCACTTTCACCAGCACTTCACTCAACAACATGGATGCCAAGGTAGTAATGGAGTCTCTTGATGATCTTACTGCAATGTTCATTCAGAGGATGGATAGTTTTGAAAGCCAGCTGGTGAGTACTCCAAACAATACACCAAGCTTGGAGGCTCTGGCTGCAGATTACAATAATTTCAAGACTTTTTTATTGAAGTCCCTCCGTGCAATCTTCACTCAATTGGACAATGTCGCCTCACAAGTGGACCAAATGGAGATGAGGGGCCGGCGAAAGATCCTGCTTCTGCATGGAGTCACTGAGAGCTCAAATGAAGACACACCTGCAGTTGTTGCAAAGGCCATCACGGAGCGCATGAAACAGACAGCGTTCGCAGTGACTGACATCAGCCGGTGTCACAGGATGGGTCGCGCCGGAAATACAGATAAGCCACGGCCAATTCTCTGTAAGTTTATGGATGTCACTGTGCGAGATAAAGTCTGGGCCGCCAAGACAACATTGAAGGGCTCTGGTATAACAGTGACCGAGTTTCTCACGAAGACGAGGCATGACGTCTTCATGGCAGCACGCCAGCGCTTTGGCATCACCAACTGTTGGACGAGAGAGGGCTCCGTCTTCGTCCTTGGTGGTGATGGTACTCGCCGCCGGGTGAACAGTCTCCGTGACCTCAACGCGTTTCAGCAAGAGGCCCCAAAGGCAGCAGCAACCCAGGCAGTGGCCTCAGCTCCGCCGGTGAGAAAGGCCACATATACTAAGACGCGGGCAGCAGCGGCAGCAGCGAAAAAAGCATAGGGATACAGAGTTTATGTACTGGAGTGTACTGTAAGGCGGCTGGGTAAGGTAGTCTTATAAATAATAAGTTTCTATCACTTTTATTTAAATCTTCACTTATTTTTCTCCAAACACCGTCACGAGTTGATTTTGATTTGTTTTGACTTTTGACAGTGACAATTGATTAAGGCGTGATTGTTGAAAGCATTGACAGTTACTTCTATCTTCCTTTCTGAGCTACTAAAAATTGCATTTGCCAATCATGTTTTTACCTTAATAAGTAGTATTTTTTTTAAATTTTTTTTTTAATTATTAATTTAAATTTAGACTTAGTTTCTTTTTTCCCAGCCGCCACTCCATAAACAGGTTTTATACCTATATAATTACGGTACCTACATAAACAAATCAGTGTTAATGGTATGTATTTGTTATATTTAACAAATAATAATATTATGATATTTTGTATGACACTTATTAGCGTTAAATAGCGTACTAGTTTAGTTTAAGTATAGTTAGTTATACAGCATACTTCTTATGCACGATTACTGGCGGGTGGAACTGGAAATTGCACTTGCAGCAAATTAAGTAACATTTCAGTTTATTTATATTTTGTATTCTATTATTATTATTATTTATATATATATTATGAGCAGCAGCGATGATTTATATTTATCTTTTTCTTCTTCCGACGATTGTGAAAGTAGTGTAGACAGTTTCACTAGCTTGCCTAATCTTTCAGATACATTGGAAACACTTGTATCTGATGTACCCAAGAATTTTAATGTCCTACATATCAACGCGCAGAGTATCCCGGCACATTTTTCCGATATGCAGGCGTCATTTGTTCATAAAAACATTCATGCTATTCTAGTGTCTGAATCATGGTTAAAACCTTGCCTCTCATCAGATACTTATACTATTCCAGGATTTCAACTAATACGCAACGATCGGAATATGGGTAGAGGAGGCGGTGTTGCTATTTATCTCCGCATTCAAATTCCTTATACCATAATAAATATGTCAGCACAGCCAACTCCTGCCAATTCTGGTGAATATCTTCTCGTTGAAATTACCCTCTGTAACACTAAAGTCCTGTTAGGAGTGTACTACTCTCCCTCTCTTCTCATTGATTATTTTAACTCTTTTGAGAAACTCTTAGAAGATTTTTCTCCGCTATATGATCACACCATTATAATGGGTGATTTCAACACTTGCCTTATTAAGCAAGACTCTCGTGCCACTCGTCTTGAAACTCTTGTAAGGGCCAGTAGCATGACGATCCTTCCTTCAAATGCTACGCATTACTTCCCACACGCTACACCTTCTCTTCTTGACCTAATTCTTGTATCTTCTCCTTATCATGTGCAAAAGCACGGTCAATGTTCTGCGGACGCCTTTTCATATCACGACTTAATCTATCTTTCCTATAAAATTCGTCCACCTAAATCTAAGCCCAAAATACTTCTGCAGCGTAGTTTTGGTGGTATTGATCGGGAACAGTTGCGTAAGGATGCTTTGGAACTAGATTGGTCTCCGGTCACTTGTGCTGATACAATAGACGAAAAAGTTGAGTCTTTCAACAGCGTTCTGCTAAAACTATATGACGTTCATGCACCAATTCGTCCAATTAAAATTAAGCACCTTCCTGCGCCATGGCTCTCTAAGGACATTAAATCTTTGATGCAGAAAAAATGTGGAGCCAAAGCTCGATATAAAAGTCGACCGTCAGACTATAACAAGCTTAGGTATATCTCAAGTCGTAACGCTTGTAATAGAATGTGTAGGAATGCGCAACGTCAGCACATTCACCATGAAGTCGAAAACGAGGATCCTTCTAAAGTTTGGAAGTTTCTTCGGACGCTGGGGGTTGGCAGGCAGCGGCAAGACGGAATTCCTAATAACTTCAATATTGATGTGCTTAACAAACATTTCTCTTCTTCCCCTAATTTCGAGGGACCTCTCAAAGCTGACACACTTCAACGATTGTCTGTAGCACCTACTTCCACTACTAACTCCTTCATCTTTCGCCAGATCACTGATGCTGATGTTAAGGGAAGCATTGCTACTATCTCTTCTAATGCGGTAGGAAGTGACTGCGTCAGTCGACGAATGATTCTTCTGATACTTGACGAAATCATGCCAGTCATTCTTCATATTCTAAATCAGTCAATTACCAGTGGCCTTTTTCCTTCACAATGGAAAGAAGCTCAAATCATCCCTCTACCCAAAAAATCCAAGCCTTCTTCATTAACTGACTTTCGCCCAATATCCATCTTGCCTTTTCTATCTAAAATTCTTGAACGTCTCATTCATCAACAGCTGAATCTCTATCTCCTTAACAATAACCTACTCAACCCATTTCAATCTGGTTTCCGTCCCGGTCATAGCACTGCGACAGCACTCGTGAAAATTACTGACGATATTCGCTGTGGCGTGGCCGACGGAAACCTAACTGTCCTTTCTTTACTTGATTTCAGCAATGCTTTCAATAATGTCGACTTCGATGTCCTTTTGGCTCTTCTTCGCTCTCTTAATATTTCTCCTCAAGTAATTCAATGGTTTCACAGCTACCTGCATGGTCGCCGACAGCGTATTCGTGTTGATGATTCCTACTCATCCTGGTGCAACACGCACGCGGGCGTACCGCAGGGTGGCGTACTATCTCCTTTACTCTTTGCTATCTTTATAAATTCAATTTCTCACCACCTCACCTGTTCTTACCATCTTTATGCTGACGACCTGCAAATCTACCGGCACACTACCCTTGATCGACTTCCGGAGACCATTCATTTTACAAACTCTGACCTGACCAGCATTCTCGGTTGGAGCAACTCATTTGGTCTGCGAGTGAACCCAATGAAGACGCAAACTATTGTCATTGGAAGCTCACGAATGGTATCGAAAATCGATTGGTTTCGCTTGCCACAGGTGATGTTCGATGGTACGTCTATCACACTGAGTGAAACAGTAAGGGATCTTGGGGTGCTCATAGACAGGCAGCTGTCATGGGCACCGCAATTGGCGGAAGTCAGCCGAAAGATCTTCGCTTCACTGGGTTCGCTCAGACGGCTGCGCAATTTTCTCCCGATTACTACCAAAACTGCCTTTGCACAATCTCTCTTACTTCCCATACTGGACTACGCCGACGCCTGCTATCTTGATATAACCGAAGAACAGCTTAATAAACTGGAACGTCTCCAGAACGCCTGTATTAGATTTATTTTTGGTCTCCGTAAGTATGACCACATATCCGAATTTCGTGCCAAGCTGAAATGGTTACCTATCCGACTTCGCCGGAATACTCACATTCTGTCTCTGCTCTATTCTATTCTTTTTAATCCTGCTTCTCCTTCCTATCTCAAAGAGCGATTTAAATATGTTCATCTTTCTCACCCATTTAATCTGCGCTCCTCAGACACACGGCTACTGCAGCATACCTTGACTAGCTCTCAATACTATGACAAGTCGTTTACAGTGCGAGCTGTTAGGCTGTGGAACGCTCTTCCCGTATCCATTAGGCATGCTAAATCCATTCATATTTTCAAAAAATTAATAAAAGAACACTACCTATCTTCCATTTCATAAAATTGCCTGTAGCTCATATATTTATATATATTATAATATGTATTATTTTATTATACATCATATTTATTATGTATATTATATATATATTATATTTTATAATATTATTATGAATATATACCTATGTAATAAGTATTTATGTATTTTATAGTATTATATAAGTATTAATTATAATAATTATTAATACCATTGTATTATTATACTCTATAAATATAGTCAAATACCAAATCCCAAATTATCTAGATATTCCCTATTGCACACCACCGTCGTTTATTGTTTTTAACTCTCCGTTTCCATCCCCAGGTTGTCTGTAAGAAATTGCTTAACGCGATAAGACCGCCGGTTGTTTACCGTATTACCTGTAAATTGTTTTGTAACATTGTTTTTTATTTTATTTTGGTATGCAATAAAGTATTATTCTATTCTATTCTATTCTATAATTTAGCAACAAACCACCTGTCAAAATGCTGCAGCTTGTCAAAATTATTTTCTTTATAGGTTATGTTTATATAGTGTAATATCATCACGCCCACTTTGATGTAGATAGTATGTAGCTTTAGTATATTAATTTTTTAAATTTGGTAAGTAATATCACTTTTAATTTGTATTTTGTTGTCTGTGAAGTCACCAAAGCGGCCGCAACGGAAGACCAGCGTTGGTTAAAAAGCCGGCAACATGCTGGGTTGCGACCGTTTCGTGCAGATGTCTCTTCTTATTCATTATATCTTTGTAGTTTCTTTATATTTGAGCACGAATAAACATTTTATTCATTCATTCATTCTTTCATAATATTTATTGGTAAGTTAGCTTACTGATTTTACTATCTTTCTCTCAACTTGCAATATATATATCTATTACAACTAAATTGAAAGTTAGCGTGTTGAGATTGCGTAGTTGGTACTTGAACTTTCATGTCAGTTACTAGAGTATACAAACGTTACTTGCAATCGGTTGATATCCTCTCATGAAAGTCGTTAAATCGCCGGTCGCCTCAGCTAAAACTCGCAGTGTGCTAAGGCCCTATCATTTAGTTTTTATGATCTGTGGGAATACGAAATTTTGACTAACTTTCCCTATGTATATGACTGCCTTAGTGGCCTAACCCTCCAGGGAAAAGGCGTGATGTTATGTTAGATAGCAATATATCCACTGTCATAGGCCACTGTGGTATATGTTATGGGTATGACAGTGTCCCTGGTCAGACTCGACAAAGAAAGGATCCCTACCGGGTCTGATCAGGTTGGTGTCACGCGATGTTAGGTAAGGTTAGGTTGTAGTGGTAGGCCTCTTTTGCAGGGGGCCGTCTGGGGAAGTACCACACCTTTGCCAGTTATTCATCCGCCAAGCAGGAATGTGCAAACATTGCTGTGTTCCGGTATGAAGGGCAATGATACCAGCGAAATTACTGGCCATGACAAGATTCAACAACTCATATCTCAGGGTGACAGGCACAGTGCAGTGCTCCGCAGAGTTTTGAACTTAAAAACACTGGGTGGCACTGTGTCTGATATGGGCAATCAGGATGCTTACCATGAGGCACCTGATATGCTCGTCTTGTCACTCGCTATCATAAAAAAAAAGTTTAAAATAAAAAGGAAAATAAATGTCTTCTATTTTAAATGTTTTAACATTCTGTGACAAATTTTTGAAGCTTTCGGTTTATTAATTCATTATAACAATTCATAATATATAAAAATTTGGCTATATATCATCATCATCATCATCATATCAGCCATAGGACGTCCACTGCTGAACATAGGCCTCCCCCTTAGATTTCTATCCAGTCCGGTTGTAAGCGGCCTGCATATAGCGTGATCCTGCTGTCTATATCAGATCTTCTGTCCACCTTGTGGGTGGACGTACTACGCTACGCTTGCCGGTCCGTGGTCTCCATTCGAGAACTTTACAGCCCAACCGGCCATCAGTTCTATACTATAATATGCCCTGCCCCTTACCAATTTAACATTGTAAAAAAAACATTGTTTTACCTTAAAATCAGTAATACAGAGTGTGTTTTAAAACATAAATTATATTCAGCTTAGGAACTCATAATTAAGTAGCTAATGTAAGATTGTGATGCCTTAGGAAACATATTTTTTTTTTTTTTTTTTTTTTTTTTTTTTTTAAATGACCTATGCTGTTGGCCTCAGATGGCCTCTACAGCTTTATCGGGCAGTGGTGAGCGCAGGAGGCGCTCGACCCAAAGTTTAAGGGCGACTATAGCACAAGGGCACCTAGACGGTACGAACCTCAGCTTGGGCCGTCGCCAGAATACGTGGGGTCGGACTTGCCCTGGCACCCCAGAAGGGGAGTGTCCTAGGGCCCTATCAATGGTTTGATCTGTTTGATTATTTGGAGAGAAACTAACCGATCTGAAGGATCTGAGAGATCTTCGACCTCGCCGGCGAGGTCGGTGTTGTGATTGTGTGAGTTGGTGGATCTGGTATCCGGCACCAGTACCGAAAACGGAGCGTCTGTTGCGTATATTGGTAGGATTGGGCGAACCTAGCGCCGCCGATGTGACAGCGGCGATAGAGTCGTCCGGGTCGTCCAGGACGTTGCGAGGGCGTCTACGGAGGGGAGGACCGCCCGCGCTCACACTAGATACCGCTGTCATACTTGTTAAATATGGCAACTAGTAGTAGTACTTGTAGTTGTAGGCCTCTTTGCCAGTTATTCGTCCGCCAAACAGTAATGTGCAAACATTGCTGTGTTCCGGTATGAAGGGCAATGTTACCAGCGAAATTACTGGGCATGATGAGATTCAACAACTCATATCTCAAGGTGACAGGCGCAGTGCAGTGCCGCGCAGAATTTTGAATTTTAAAACACTGGGTGGCACTGTGTCTGATATGGGCAATCATGATGCTTACCATCAGGCACCTGATTAGCTCGTCTTGTCACTCACTATCATAAAAAAAAACTAAAACTACGCTAAATCAGCGTACCCGAGCCTGTCCGACACAAATTTTCGCGCACACTAGCACTCCTCGCGAAATGTTTTTACGCACACTAGCATTGTGTTACGCTCACTACAATTTGAAAATTACCGCATTTTCGAAGTTGTTTTTAGGTAGTCCGGTATCTGGTCAGAGCGCGAGCGAAGACTTATGAATTATCTAAGTTCTAGGTTTATAAACTATTCATGTAATTTAAGGTCAACGACTCTGACTACGCTTGAGACATTTTCATTACGAAAACATAAATTAATTATTATTCAAACAAAATTATCATTCTGTTAGATATTAATTTGTCGTAGTATTTTGCAGCATGCATAATTTGGTCACAAAGTACGCTAAAGTTATTTGACTTCAATTTTATTTCATTAAATTATTTGTTTTTTTACTTTAATTTCAGTAAAAGTTAAAAAACCTTATTAAAGTCTGTTATTTTGTAGTGGTAGGCCTCTTTTGCAGGGGGCCGCCTGGGAAAGTACCACACCTTTGCCAGTTATTCATCCGCCAAGCAGTATTGTGCAAACATTACTGTGTTCCGTATGAAGGGCAATGTTACCAGCTAAATTACTGGGCATGATAAGATTCAATAACTCATATCTCAGGGTAACAGGCCCAGTGCAGTGCCACGCAGAATTTTGAATTTTAAAACAATGGGTGGCATTGCGTCTGATATAGGCAATCATGATGGCACCTGATTTACTCGTCTTATCACTCACTATCATAAAAAATTCAGGATTAAGCTCCTTATATCTATATCGTATAAATAAATATACAGAGTATAGAAAATCGCTTTCCGCGTCCTAAGCTTAGATCTATTAACTAAATTTCCACTAACAAATTTCGACTGAAAAGTATTATTATGTCTTTCATATTCATCTCAGTACATACCCAAAAGTTATCGTAAGCCTACGGATATCTTTATTCAAATAGCTCGGTTCGTTTTCATTGTGTTGCGTACGTGAGCCAACTAACTTTACTACGAAAAGGGTGTATGATTGACAGAATTGAACATTTTTGATTATTTATTCAGTGCCCGTATGAAACTTTGGGACTTTTACGCTGTAGACTCGCAAATTGGCGCGTAAAGTTTTGTGGGTTTGAACGACATTGAACTTTATTGACATCCTTTTTCAAGATGTTTTATTAAAAAAAGGGGACGCTGCAGCAGCTGATTGCATGCAGCCACTTCTTCTTTTTCTTGTGGTGTCAATGGTTCATGGATAGATGTGCCAGTGATGCACAGATGCAGCAGATGGTTTATGGTCTGGCCATAAACTTGATGATTTATGAAGAACCTTACATTCAAATTGCTCTAGACCAGCGCTTCATAAGCCCCATTTGCGTAAGTTGCAGCAGCCGATCTGACTCCCGAGTCGTTTTAGAGACTTCCAGATCGGCCACTGTAAATTGTAACCCAGAGGAAGGTTCTCTTGGAGTTCTGCGACGTCTGGTCGAAATGTTTGTTTTTTTTTTCTACTTTTTGAGTAGTGCATTTGGAGGGTGGTTTTCAAAAGATGCAGTTCGTCGGAGAAAGCACCCACAGCAAGTCACGAACAATATTTTTTTAAGTAATGAAAAAACCTTTAAATTAAGATCACAGCAATTTAGTAGGTACATATTATAATATCATATATCTACTCATATCAGGTTTACAAATCCTGCTATCCTACTGATATTATAATTGCTAAAGTTTGTAAAGATGGATGAAAGGATGGATGAATGTTTGTTACTAATTAACGCAAAAACTGCAGAATGGATGGTGTTAAATTTTGGTATGTAGGTAGTTTCGACCCTGGAATAACTCAAATTGTACTTTTTTCCCCAATATTTATACAGAACGATGTCTACTTGAGTGAAACCGCGGGGCATAGCTACTACTAACATTATAATTAAGCAAATGTGTGCCATTCAAACACATAATTTATTATTTTATTTTATTTATTTATTATGCCTATATATTGTGTTTTATATAGTACATGGTGTAGACTATTATTTTTTATTTTTAGTTTAATGATTATTTGCTGTTTGTTTTATGTTTTGTTTAATTAAGTAGAATTAGTTATTTTAAAGTTTTCATGTTTTGCACTCCACCCAATTTCTGTAACATTTTCTCTAGTTTTTGGGATAACTGGTAGAAAATGCTACACAAGCATTAAGCTAGTCCTAGCGTTGTGCTGAATTATAAATAAATAAATAAATAATTTGCTGACAATCACACTCCCCAATTCCATAGCTACTTACAAGAAATCCAACCTCAAATCACAGATTACAAGCTCTCCCTACAAAACTGTTATAAATTAATCCCTTAATCCCCAATGTGGCTCCCCTCTTTAATAAAACGTATTCGTAACGGCAGCGCCATCTGTTGTCCCGGTGCATTTGAATTACAAACTAGCAAATGTAGTGTGTAATTGCAATTCCGAGGTTTGAGTCGTGTCGAATTCAAATATTTTTATTCAAGTTGGTTCAAGATAATGTAAGTCAGTAAAGATAATATTATCTATAGGTTATTTATTTGGTTTCTACAAAGGACCAGTGGGGCTATTGGCGTTCACGGTGACTATCACTGTAGTGACTATTATCTTGATTTGACATTAACTACAAATGTCAAAGTCCAATTACTAACCAAAGACATAATGATAAATTTACTAAGGGCCGGTTTTTTGATCGCGGGTTAAGTCAACTAGTTGTTAAATTTCTTGACAATTTGTTAAATTTCGAAAAAATTCGTTTTTTGATCCCTAGTTAGCTTGACAGATAGTCAAATAAGTAAACATTAGTCGGAATATTTAACCACTGCTCCGTCGACTGGTTGGCGCCAAAAACAGATGGTTATTAATCTTATCGTATCTACCTACTGCTGCTTCTGATTTTATTCGAGTGTTTTGGAAAGTATTTAATACTAAAGATATGGATTTACATAATTTATCAACATACTGGAAATCGAAATAGCTCCTCAGACGAAGGAATTATGTTCAGATGTTATACCTTATCAAGAAGACCGGCCACGTAATTTACAGCTCCGCTAAAGTATTCGGACGATGAAAATTTTCGTAAGCGGTATCGTCTATTCTATATTGTGCGTCTATCAAAAGAAATCGTGTTGTGAAACCTACTAATATTATAAATGCGAAAGTTGGTGAATATGGACACCTAAAACTACTGAAGCGATTGGGCTGAAATTCAGTAGGTATGTAGATAGTTTAGACCCTAGAAAAACACATATCTTTCTTATTATCCCAATATTCCGACGGGAACGAAGACTATGCGGGTGAAACCGCGGGGTACAGCATGATATAGGTAACAAACCAGAACTATGACTCCACATAAGTAATCGTCAAGAACTAATTGATACCTACATATTATATATATACTGTTGGTTTCAAATGTACCTACCTAACTAATAATAACACGTTTACCTATATTTCAAGCTATATATCGTACTATATAACACTAGCTGTGCCCCGCCGCGGTTTCACCCGCGTAGTCTTAGTTCCCTTGGGAATATCGGACTAAAAATTATACTTGTGTTATTACAGGGTTTAAACTATCTTAATAGGTACAGAATTTCAGCCTAATCGGTTCAGTATTTTGGCGTGAAATAGTATCAAACATCCATCCAACATCTATCCTCACAAACTTTCGTATTTAATAGTGTAGTAGGGATTTATAGTAGGAAGTAGGATAGGATAATAATAATGTAGTGATTAAAATATGACAAATTTATTTTAGTTTTATTGGCTGTTTATTTCTAATATATAATGCTTTTTCTATAACTAATTTATGATACACCTTCCTGACTTTCTTAAATTTCAATTCACGCTTCTTCGATTCTATATCAAGCTCCTTTAATTCCATTTCAAGCATGTGGAGGTCTTTTTGAGTACATCATTAATTCTTCTTCTTTTCGAGTCAATATGGCTAGTTTTCTCCTTATAAAATTTTGGTCCAGTATTTTGCCAGGTCTATGGTGTTTTGGTTTGCTTCAAGAAGGTCCGTCATTGTAGCTAACATCATTTATTAAGAACTTTCTTCTATGCTAAAATTATTAGAAGTATTACGTTCCCTGAAACACAATAAGTAGGTGTATTTACATGAAATGAATTTATATAATAGATTTATTAGCAGGCACACATGACCCATTAAACAGTTTAATATGACACACTCACACAATGTATGTCACTTTGTGAAGTATTATCTAAATTAAAATTACATATACATAACATACATACATTCACGCCTTTTTCCCGAAGGGGTAGGCAGAGGTGTACCCAGGACTCAGTCCCATAGTAGATACACCCACATTTCGCCAGTATGTTATTGATGCCATGTAATAGGGGGCAAGCCTATTGCCATCTACTGGGCACAGTTCCAGACTCCAGACAATTATTGAGATAATTCCTAATGGAAAAATCCAATATTTAACACTGCCTGACCTGGGGATCGAACCCGGGACCTCTTGATTGGCAGTCGAGCATGCACCCTCTACGCCACCGAGGCAGTCAACTAAAATTAAATTATATAAAAAACTACTTCGTGCAGGTGTTTTATACCCAGTCATAGATTAAATTATTCGTGTTGGTCTTTATCCTATTCCTCTCCATGTGAACCGATATCCAGTGTTTAAACATGGGACTCTGGAGATATCAGCAACTGCCTTAACAATTGCGTTACCTGAGGCATTTACACAATTCCAGAACAACGCTACTCGAGATCTTAATATTGCGAAGAAGTCAGGTATTCACATGTGAGAGAAATATTGTTGATGCACTGCAAAATCTGGGATAACACATAAGAGCCCGGTATGCGTCATTATACTGGACTCTTATGGTGTAAAAGGACTTTCTGGTATAATTAACCCATAGTTGGCAGGTGTACATGCTGAGACAGAACGTCCTTGACGTCCCCACTGATACAGATCGTCGTTCTCTCTCCATGCCGAGGTCGTTCTTCAGGTTATCAGTCAGAATTCAGGACAACAGAGTGTTGAATAAGAGATTAATTAATATATTCATTGTATCATGTTCAGAATTAAAATATAATACCTAGGTACTTACATATGTTTGTTTGATTCCATTTATTCACAATAATTTTAGACTTTTGCTGAACTGCCGAACCGTATACATACGACATACAATAGAAAATAATCTTCAATTCAATTCTTAATTTATGGCTTATTATTGTGAAAGTCGTGTTTTTTTAATTGATTATGTCGTAATTATAAATTGTAAAACACAGAACAGAACTTGTAAAATACCGCGAAATCGCAGGAACCTACACAAAACACGGAAAGGTTTTCTGTGGTTTTGACTATAATGACATCGTTGACGTTTAAATCTATCAAAATTACAAGAGTTGCCATATAAAATAAAATCTCCCGACTCCAAAATGGGTAAATCAGTAGTTCATTGCAATGGCAACATAATTAACAATGGTTAATTCTAGCCAAGGTTAAAATAGGTATCAAAAAACGAAAATACGAGTTGACCATTGGTTAAGGACTTAACCATTGTCAGTTTAACAAATTGTTAACTTGACAATTACCAGCGATCAAAAAACCGGCCCTAAGTAGACTGTGCACTGTATCGGTCCCGAGTGAGAACCACTCGCAGTGTCTATCCTTTTCCTTTTCTCTCCTCCAAATTTGACAGTGCACAGTCTTGTTAGAAAGGTAAAACGTCTTTGTAACTAATTCAAACCACAGAACACAAAGACTTAAGCCTGATAAGGACTGGTGATAATGAAGAACGCCAATAGCCCCACTGATCATTGGTCTTAATGTCAAATAATAATATCAAAAGTAATCGCTTGTTTTAAGAAAATATGTAAGCAATTAATTATTTGCATCAAACAAAAAGTACGAGTAAGATACAGAGTGAAATAATTTACGGCGGGCGTAATAATGGTAATTTAAAAGACATTTAACCCACTTCCAATGCGATGCTCAAAGTGTCTCTAGGTGACTTATTTTACAGCTTGAAGATCGTAAACACATAGCCTCATAAACATTTGATGACCCACGAAATGACATCGAAATATACAATAAAAAATATTTTTATTTCAACCGCAAGTAGGTCGGTTTGGACGCTTTGCAATAAAACGCAAATAGAATTTATTGTTAATCGTCCGCAGATACGGTTTATTGAAGGAATAAAATTGCTTAAGCAGGGCACTTACTGGGCACTATATACATTTGGGTCTTTTTGTTTATGATCATGATTTGAAAAATGAATGGTGGGCTTGCGGTCCACGTGGAAATTCTATCCCAAGACAAAGGAGATGACATTGTCACCTTTGATTAATACAGCATTCTCTACTTATATATCACGGCTCAGTTTTCTATTGAGGCTATAGTTAGAGTTGTATATTTTACGTATACATAGAAGTCTTATATTTTAACCACTCATATTTTCTATTATATTTAAGATAATTGATTGAATTTGGCGTTACTTTTCGGAACTCCATTGAAAACTCCTAGAACAAGAATACAATAGGAACTAAAAACTAAATATTCTTGTTCTATTAGGAGTTTATTATATGTAAATCAAGATAATAGATATAAAATAATAGATATAATATAAAATAATAATAGATTTAAAATATGTTTAGAAAAAGGTATTTGTAAAATAAGACAGCCCTTTGCTACACTATTTGTTTTTAATTTATTTTACTTTTGAGGTTTCTTATTTGTTGTGTAGCAATAAAGAGTTTATATCTATCTATCCAGCAATGGATTGATCAAAATTTGGTTTGTAATTAAATAGATAGATAGATAGTCTAAATTTTTTACTAATGTGTGCATGAACATGTCTGTTTGATCTGTGTCTGGGTGTTATAAGCGTATATAAGTATGTATATCAGTCATCTGGTTACCATAGTACAGGCTTCTAGCCTAGTTTGAGACCAGATGACCGTGTGTGGCAGTTGTCCATTATTATTATTATTAACTAAATTTCTTATAACTATTTGGTATGTAGTGTGTGGCGATTGGCGACTAATATGATTATTTTCGGTTTATTTTTCTTATACTAAAAATAAAAATAAATAAAGAGGGGTTTTTTTATGAAAAAGTAAATAAAACACCCTCTTTTCTCTAAAAAATCCTCACCGAGGAGGAACTTTAGTAATCACTGGCTTTTGAATTTAGTATTGGCTGCCTCGGTGGCGTAGTGAGCGAAAGCTCAACTGCCGATCAGGAGGTCCCGGGCTCGGTCCTCAGGTCAGGCAAAGTGTTTAAATATTGGATTTTTCCATTAGAAATTATCTCAATAACTGCGGAGTCTGGAACTGTACCCGGTAGATGGCAATAGACTTGACATGGGACCAATAATACACAGTTATTGTATAACTTCTACCTAATTTTATGCGAATTTCCCTTTCTACAATTAGGAGTAGTTAGCAGTGCGACTGCGGAAGAAAGAAAATTATATTTTTAATTACATTTGTACCCAACAGGGGTCAGACTGAGTCAGGTGGCAGGGATACAATTGAATTAAACCTTTCTCAAGCCATATTTATTTCAACCGCTTGTTTATTTACAATTTTCTATTTTTGTTTTTGTTTATTTTTTGTTTTCTCGTAACTTCGTCATGATTAGTGTGTAGTGTTTTAAAAATCTTTTTCAGTCCAAATATTAATCTAAAAATTCGATTTTTTCTTTATAAAAAAAGTAACAGACAAATTTCTTAGATTATTGACTCTGTGCCAAACTAAGTAATATAGCCATTTAAAATTATTTACTGTAAATAGGTAACTAATATTATAATAAGTCCAATACATCGTAGTACAGTAGTTGTCTAGATAATGTTAGAAACCCACAGACGGTACAAATTAGTAATGAACGCAGATCTCGCGCTCAAAGAAACAAAACTGAATCCAATTCCAGTAATACTGAAATTCTTCAGTGTTATGAAAGGCTGAATATTGTATATCTCATCTGTCTATACATATTTATGACACATCCTAAGATTTGCACACTAAATAGTTCTGTTAGAATGTATCAGCTCACATTACTGATAGTACAACATCTTTTATAACTTACATTCTGCAAATAAATAAATAAATATATCTCAAATTATATGTTCATATTATGTCTGCAGCCAGTTTTTGACCATAATTGAGCCGCTATAACTTGTTTTTATCGGAATTATGGAATTCTCGAGGAAAGACTAAATATCTATATACTAACAGTTTTAAAACGTATTTTTTGTAGCGTAACTGGATATACGGCACTTTATACTTAATTGTTACTTAAAATAAATTACTAATGAAGGAATTATTATATTTCTTCCATCATCGTCATTGGTTTCTTAAAGTTTATATAAGAAATGATTGCCGCCCAACCATCTTAAAGGGAATAATTATTTAATACATTGAACACCATATAGGGATCACCGATGACCAGAATTAAGTAAATTTTTATCAATTGGCATTCAGATGGTTAGGAAGGAAAGGTAACAATCTTGTAATGTACACTACTGGTCTAGCCCTCAGTTTTGTTTTGGAGCACCGTGTCTGCTGTTATAGCTACTGTATGTGCACAAGCGATAAGCTACAGAATATAATGTCGGAGTAAATAGAACAGACACAGTTTGCGAGCTCAGAATGTGAGGACGCGAAGTGTGAAATGAGATAGCGGGGAGACAGCTTCGCACTATAAACGCTCTACCACAGACAACTCAACTCAAACTCCGCTATTATAAATTTTATTTAAAAAATCATCAATACGTGGCGTGGTAGACATTTTCGTACTTGAGTAAAAACGGTTACATAACCGATATTTTTTTTTATTTAGATTAATTGTTTAAAAAAAAGAGTACAATAAAATATAAACAATAATATTGAGTTTCCATTTCGATATCGAAAACCGTTTTCAGATTATGTTTGATAGTTTTGTTTGGCAACCGATTGTGCGATTGAGAACCGAAACATACACTAAATTTATCATGGTATATAAATTATATACCATGACATTTGTACGCCTTCTAGGCAAAACATACGGATGACTACTGATAGCTGTGGATAATATGTTATGATCATTTGAATGTAACCATGTTTATACAAATAAAGAAATGTTGATTGATTGATTGATAAACGCAAACAAAGATGCGTTTTAACAGCATTATAGCCTTGAAATTGCATGCATCGTAGTTCTCAATTTGGATTGATTTTTATTTGTTGGTATCGTTGGTAATTATGTGATATCGATAACTTTTTTTTTTATGAAAGTACGAGTACAAGACGAGCAAATCAGGTGCCTGATGGTAAGCATAATGATTGCCCATATCAGACACAGAGCCACCCAGTATTTTAAAATTCAAAATTCTGCGCGACACTGCACTGCGCCTGTCACCCTGAGATATGAGTTGTTGAATCTCGTCATGCCCAGTAATTTCGCTGGTACTTAACATTGCCCTTCAGACCGGAACACAGTAATGTTTGCACATTACTGTTTGACGGATGAATAACTGGCAAAGGTGTACAATTTCAATACACATTTTTTTTTTAATTTTTAACAGAAATTTATATTTGGGGCTTTTACCCTTATGGGTATGACAGTCCCATCATAGCCTTATCCTAGAAAAACAAACCTTAATATATATAAAAACACAAACAAAGAACCTTTTTTAGCTTATAGCTAATTACTAAAAATACAAAAATTAATAATAATAATAAGTGAGTAAGTATGAGCGGCGAGTCATCGCCTGCCGTCATATTTCACCATGAGACAGAAGTGGCAGGTGCCGGAGTCTCAAGCAATAGCCCGGTTACCATCCATCTAGAAATCACACCTATAGACAAATCAAGTAGTTTCCATCCATTCACAATAGTCCTTGTACCTAACGGAGGCTGTCTTTGAGCTATCTTAAAAAAAACTGTAGATGGTTTCAGAGATAGACCCCGATAGGTGCTATACATAACATTAAAAACAATAAACGTAGAAACAGGTAAAGATAAATGTAGAGATTCTGAATATAAACTATTAATTAATAATGAACACATTACAAATGTTGAGGAAGTCGCTAATATTTTTGTCGATTTCTTCTCTAACATAGCCCTGAACGCGACCAAGTCACTTGATTCATCCCCAGACTTGGCGGAGGCTTTTCTTAAAGAAAACTTCCAACGCACCATACCTGAATTTTCGTTTGAACACATCTCATTAATTGATATCAAAAAGACGTACAAGAGTTTAAATGTTAAAGCTACTGAAGATCTATGGGGTCTATCTGTAAAAATGCTAGATTCTATAATAAACACAATTGCTCCTTACTTAGTAGACTTATTTAACCTATGCATAGATAAAGGCACGTTTCCAGAACTAATGAAAATAAGTAAAATCACTCCTATCTTTAAATCGGGAAGTAAGACAGATCCCTCAAACTATAGGCCAATCTCTGTTTTGCCAGTATTAAGTAAAATCTTTGAGAAATTGATGCTAAACCAACTGCTGTCACATTTCAATAGAAATAGAATATTGCATTCAAACCAGTATGGTTTCACCAAATGCAGATCAACAACCGATGCAGGCTGTCATCTCATGACTCTTGTCTTGGAGGCTTGGGAGAGTTCACAGGATGCCATTGGAGTGTTTTGCGACCTTTCCAAAGCATTCGACTGTGTAGAACACTGCACGTTACTGCGCAAGTTAGAAGTATATGGAATTCATGGGAATGCCCTGAACCTGGTGGAATCATACTTGTCTAGTAGGCAGCAGAAGGTTAGCGTCAATGGTATCACATCTGCTAGTTCTCCTGTCAAGATGGGAGTCCCACAGGGATCAATTTTGGGTCCTTTCCTGTTTTTGGCATATATTAACGATTTGCCTTACATGGTCCACGGTCTAGCAGATATAGTTCTATTTGCCGATGATACGTCATTGATTTTTAAAGTTGATAGGAAGGATACTTCACTAGTACATGTTAATAATACTTTAGCAAGTATATCCAGATGGTTCACAGCAAACAATCTGTTATTGAATGCGAAAAAGACTAAATGTTTGAAATTTTCGTTGCCTAACGTCAGAAGTATAGAACCAATCATAGTTCTTGACGGTGAAAGACTCAATATTGACAATGCAACTTTGTTCCTTGGCATAAATATAGACTCTAAACTGCAATGGAGCACTCATATCACCGAGCTCTCAGGGAAACTAAGCTCTGCAGCTTACGCGGTTTATAAAATTAGGCAACTAACAGATGTAGCCACGGCGAGATTAGTGTACTTTGCATATTTCCATAGCTTGATGTCTTATGGGATTCTGTTGTGGGGGTCAGCTGCAGATATAGAAACTATCTTTATACTACAAAAACGTGCGATTCGTGCCATCTATGAGATGCGTCCACGCGAATCCCTGAGGGAATTATTTAAAGAAATAAACATACTGACCCTACCATCCTTATACATTTATGAGAACATCATGTATGTGCGTAAAAATTTACATAAATTAAAATTAAATAGTGACCTTCATAATTTTAATACTAGGAATAAAGACAAAATAGCTGTACCTAGCTTTAGATTATCTAAAACAAATAAAAAGACATTCTTAGGAAATAGTGTACGTTTCTATAATAAAATCCCAAAAGAGATAACTGGGCTCTCAGAGGGTAAATTCAAAACCTATATAAAATCTACTTTACTAAAGAAGGCATACTATAAAGTCAACCAGTACATAGAGGACAAAGATGCCTGGAAACTTCTGCATAGTCGCCTCGCGGCACCTTCAAAGAAAATGAATGTAAGCAAACCAAATATTGTGAAACTATCTGTTGAAAAAATTAAGCCCTACAAGTTTCTTGTGCGTTCTTCTTGTAGAGGTATCTTTCCGAACGCACGGTAGACTCAGTACTGTATCTTCATTGACGTACAAAAGTGTCAGATTATGACCTATTTGAATAAATCTGTTTGAGTTTGAGTTTGAGTTTGAGTTTAGATTAAAAGCTCAAAGGGGCCTCTGCACGTTGGACTTAAAAAAAAAATGGTCTCCGTGCACGCCTATCAAAAGACCGGGTATATCCCGTGTTTTCGAGCGACATAATAATAATAATAATATGGGACAACTTCCACACACGGTCATCTGGTCCCAAACTAGGCTAGAAGCCTGTACTATGGTAACCAGATGACTGATATACATACTTATATAAGCTTATACACCCAGACACAGATCAAACAGACATGTTCATGCACACAAATGTTTGACCTGGCCGGGGATCGAACCCGGGCCCTGCGGCACAGAGAGCTGAGTTACTACCATCTGAGCCAACGAGGCTGTCAATTAACAAGTATGAACAATACACATGTAGGCGTACAATCAGACTTATTTAATTGAGACTGTATATTGATATGAAAATATGTTATTGTGATTCGTATCGATAAGTTATGTTTTGATATATCGGCCTTGAAGGGAGGTCGTCTAGTTTTACCGTCAATTCACGGCACTTTATCATCATCATTAACATCATCATCATCTCAGCCGTTGGTAATCCACTACTGAACATAGGCCTCCCCCATAAAGGGGAGTTTTGCCAATTGTCAGGCGCAGTTCGATGATTTTTTGCATAGGACACTGTTACCTGTCCTCTGGCTCTGTTACAGGCTTCTAGCATAGTTTGGGACCAGATGACCGTGTGTGGAAGTTGTCCCATATTATTAGATATTATTATTATTATTAATTTTTGTATTTTTAGTAATTAGCTATAAGCTAAAAAAGGTTCTGTGTTTGTGTTTTTATAAATATTAAGATTTGTTTTTCTAGGATAAGACTATGATGGGACTGTCATACCCATAAGGGTAAAAGCCCCAAATATAAATTTCAGTTAAAAATAAAAAATAAAAATGTGTATTGAAATTGTACACCTTTTATTATCATTAAATTGAATCGAGTAGGTAGTGTAAATGGTGAAACCCCTAGCTGAACACTAAAGTATTTAATAAATATAAATTAAATTTATTATTATGTAATTATGCAGTGTCAGTGCATAACCTTGGCGAGAGTAGACCCCTTAATCGTCGTCTTTTAGATTGAGTTGTCGACGTGCTCGACCAAGTACAGAGTGTATTGAAATAGAATGTGTTTACTTCTAAACTTGTAGTGGGAGAAACTTAAAGACATAAAGTCATGCGTGTGATACGAAGTTCTACGGAACACTGCACTGTTTGTCACCAATGAGACATCATTTTTGGTTTAACTTATAATGTTAATACAAACAAGACGATTGACAGCAGTTATTGCGTTTACTGCTGTCCTGCCTCAGTGACGTAGTGGTCGCAAGCGCTTTTGCCGATCATGTGGTCTCGGATTCGATCCCCAGTTCAGGCAAAAAGTTGAGTTTTCTAAATGACACCCTGGAGTCCACATCTGTAGAAACCATTTTTTTTTATAATAGTGACAAGACCAGCAAATCAGGTGCTTGATGGTAAGCATCATGATTGCCCATATCAGACACAGTGCCACCCAGTGTTTTAAAATTTAAAATTCTAAGCGGCACTGCACTGCGCCTGTCACCCTGAGATATTATTTGATGAAACTCATGCCCAGTAATTTCGCTGGTAACATTGCCCTTCAGATCGGAACACAGTAATGTTTGCACATAACTGCAATTAAATGAGAAAGAAATACTTAACATCTGTACAGGAACTATTATACCTAGCGGCGGTCTTGTCGCTAATTAGCGATTTCTTTAAGATTTGTCGTAATTGACCTTAGTAATGTAAATTTCATTAATAATTTTTTTTTCAATTATTAATGAAATTCAATAATTTTCTATAATGTTTATTTTAGTGGACTCTGAACTTTTCTGCATTGTAATAATTTCATGTTCTCTAAGTGAAACCGCCTGCCAATGTTAGTTAATAAGACTTATATCCATCTATCATGAATCTTAATTAAACGTGTCAGCTGTTATTGTTATAAATTGATTCGGGTAACTCTGTTTAGTTTAGGAGCTAGTGTGTATCTTTGGAGCCTTTAATTTTGTAAAAACTTGATTAGATAAATAAGAGATAACTCAGGTCAGGTATGATGACATTTAGAATAAACCAACGATTATTATTTGAAAATTTGTTTTAAAAGAATTGTCAATAATATTACAATTATTATAAATGTGATATAATTTTTTTTATATGGGACAACTTCCACACACGGTCATCTGGTCCCATACTAGGCAGAGCCTGTACTATGGTAACCAGATGACTGATATACATACTTATATAAGCTTATAAGACCCAGACACAGATCAAACAGACATCAATGTTCATGCACACAAATGTTTTAACTGGCCGGGGATCGAACCCGGGGCCTGTGGCACAGAAAGCAGAGACCATCTGAGCCAACGAGGCTGTCATAGCAGTAATAGTATTACTACTTTTATTGTATATAAACGTATATTATATAACAGATAATAAACAATATATTTTTTATTGAGACCAATATAAAATACTTAGACTAATCTTAAAATGTATACTTATATACTTATTGGTCGATAAAGTGCGTATTGCTTCAAGCGCTCTTTTTCAGGCAAGCCTTTGATAGATAGATAAACACATTATAGGTGGACTACAAACCTTATATGCATTCATAATAAAAAGCCTCGGTGGCGTAGTGGGTGCATGCTCGACTGCCAATCAAGAGGTCCCGGGTTCGATCCCCAGGTCAGGCATAGTGTTTAATATTGGATTTTTCCATTGGGAATTATCTCAATAACTGCCTGGAGTCTAGAACTGTGCCCGGTAGATGGCAATAGGCTCGCCCCCTATTACATGGGACCAATAACATACTGGCGAATGTGGGTGTATCTACTATGGGACTGAGTCCTGGGTACACCTCTGCCTACCCCTTCGGGAAAAAGGCGTGAATGTATGAATGTATGTTATAAAAAAAGTGTAACAATAGGCGGTTGTTACACAACGGATACAATCAAATTAATATTTATATAATTCAAAAGAAATTAATTTAATGAATTCTTCAGTATGTAAGTAGCTATACGGGGAAGGGACGTCCTACAAAGACATATGCATGAGAATAGATAAGAAGATGAGAGACTGGAATAGCGGAAGAAGACTGCTGTGCCGACCCTACCTAGAGTGGGATAAGTTTTCAAAAGCCATCCTTCATAACCATAATAAATATAGTATTTAAAACAATCGGCATCTCCTCACATTAAGCTATTATTATAAGACTAGGACGTTATGTTCCTATTTCTCGAAAATTCCCAGCGCGATTTAACAACGTGAGCGTAAAATAATATTACATTCAATTTCCTAAAACCACTGGAATATCTGTTTTCATTTCATATGCTGATCTTTTAGCAAACGTTTTATCCTGTTTTGACGGAATTAATTCTGTTTTTAGGGTTCCGTACCTCAAAAGGAAATAGGAGCCCTTCTAGGATCACTTTGTTGTCCGTCTGTCTGTCTGTCTGACTCCCCTCCTAGGCCACCCTCGCAACGTCCTGGACGACCCGGACGACTCTATCGAACCTCTAGCGAACCTATCGCCGCCGATGTGACGGCGGCGATAGGTTCGCCCAATCCTACCAATATACGCAACAGACGCTCCGTTTTCGGTACTGGTGCCGGATACCAGATCCACCAACTCACACAATCACAACACCGACCTCGCCGGCGAGGTCGAAGATCTCTCAGATCCTTCAGATCGGTTAGTTTCTCTCCAAATAATCAAACAGATCAAACCATTGATAGGGCCCTAGGACACTCCCCTTCTGGGGTGCCAGGGCAAGTCTGACCCCACGTATTTTGGCGACGGCCCAAGCCGAGGTTCGTACCGTCTATGTGCCCTTGTGCTAGTCGCCCTTAAACTTTGGGTCGAGCGCCTCCTGCGCTCACCACTGCCCGGTAAAGCTGTAGAGGCCATCTGAGGCCAACAGCATAGGTCATTTAAAAAACTAAATAAAAAATGTCTATCTGTCTGTATATACCATGCGCAAATGACTGAAGGGCATAATGCATATCAAATTTTTGTCACTAACGTCTTATTTGAATGAGCGTTGAATTACGATCGAGGTTCGGTAAGAGATCTCTTTTGGATTTTATTTTAGCCTGTAGATTTTTATAAAGCGGTATTTTTTGCTTGATTATAATATTCGGATTGTTCCACTATGCCCCACCAAGCCGCCCCACTGGTGGGGCATAGTTCATGCCAGATTATGTAAATAAATAATTTGGCAAGAATCAAGATCTTATATCACAATGTTAAGGAAAAATCCTAAAACCGTAAAATTTTCCAAAATATCGATACCGGAAGTGTCAATAATGTAAGGAACATTTTCTAGAAAATGGGTTAAATATGCAATTCGATCTTGATTTTTTGCTCTATCCAATGGTATATTATTGTGATTATGACATTTTTGCTGTAATTTGCAACTAGATGGCGCTGTTTATTCTTAGAAGGCGTAGCGTTTTGTCCAGGTATAGGTATACGGCCTACGACTATGCATACATAACATGTATGCCTTAACAATTTATTTATAACTTTTTTATGATTGTTATTTTTTTTATTTAACAAGACGAGCAAGTCAGGTGCCTGATGGTAAATAAGATTGCCCATATAAGACACAGTGCCACACAGTGTTTTAAAATTCAATATTCTCTGAAGCACTGCGTTGCGCCTGTCACCCTGAGATATTAGTTGTTGAAACTCGTCATGCCCATTACTGCTTGGCGGATGAATAACTGACAAAGGTATGTGGTAGTTCATACTTTCCCAGACGGCTGAACCAGCCCATCAAATATTAAATAAACTAACCTAATTAGAGTCAATTCAGATTAATTAGCAAGATGAGTTTTATAATCTATACACTGTGATCTTTAATTAACTACAAAATTGACACATAAAATTATATCCGAAGCGCACCAACGTTCCAGCAACTGGCGGTTAAAACTAGTACAGTCGTATTGTTGCGGGTTTTAATTCCGCGGCACATAATTAAAGGCCACATGCCTGCAAGTGGCATTCCAGACATTGCAGTAGTATCCTTGCGTAGCTAGCTAGAAATTAGACGTGTTATTTCAAAGGATAGTAGAGGTAGGGTGTTGAAATGTCCACGCTACGCCTAAGCGTGTGGTTCGTACGCTGTACTTATATGATGTCCCTTTTAAATGTTAAAAACTATCGACATTGATCTAAAAAATATGCATTTATTCCCTCAAGTTCTGTGCAGTTCTGTACTCAGAACTAAGAGTCTCACTTGTCCTGGGTACTATCACAGAATACACATAAGGGTACTACACAGAACTTACTTAGGTAAAATGTGCGCAGTATTTTGTGTGCCAATAAGCTAGATAGATAGATAAACTCTTTAATATTACATCACATATTAAAAAACTTAAAACTAAAAGTAACAATATGAATATAATATCTAGTGTAACAATTGGCGGTCTTATCGCTAAAAGCGGTTTTTTCCAGACAATCGTGCAGGGAGAGGAGAGTAAAGTATGTCGAAATAAATACATACATACAGTGAAAACATTTAAGTATACATATTATATTATACACAACACTAAAATATATTAATATAATACATAAACTACATACATAATCATTAAAATATATACATGCACATATATCTTGTAAACCACAAACAATTTAATGAAAATTATTCCCTATTTCTTCATATTTGTGTATTTTCATTTTGTGTGTTTTTTTTTCCCGTAGGAAAAGGTGCATCCAGGACTCAGTTCCATAGTACTAGTTACACCTAACACTTCAGTTATGTTTTTAATTGCCATCTACGGGCACAATGCCAGACTCCAGGCTCATTGACAAAATTCGTAATGGGAAAATCTAACAAAACTTTTGCCGGACCTAGGGATCGAACCCGAGACCTGATGATGGATAGTACCACTTAGCAAACCACTTCAATACTGAGAAATTTAAAAAAAAATCCCAATTGTCAAAAGTGTCAACCCTGACTCCAAAAGCCTCCAAAAGCCTATATCATACAAGACGTTTTCAGCACTCGTAACATATCACTGCCCTAATCGGTACATTCACGCTCAGTCGAGTATAAAATCAGTTCACATGTGATTTATGTGCCAACCCTACCGAGTTTTGAGGTCTATCTTGATAGATGGCGTGCCAGACTATAGTTCAGTTACGAAGTTTAAGATTAGGTAACTAGTTTTGTAGGTCATCGTGTGGGAGTTTATAGTAATTTATTACACATACATATTTTTAGGTTTCCGTATCTCAGAAGGAAAAAAGGAACCCTTATAGGATCGCTTTGTTGTCCGTCTGTCTGTCCGTCTTTCAAGACACTTTTTACGGGAACGCGTGGAGTTCAAGTTAATATCAACTAATCAAATCCGCGGTCCCTTGTGGCAGTAAAAAAACATATTTCTAGATTAACGCAATCAAATGTTATGGCCATTTTACTGCATATTTACATAATTTGCGCAAGGGACTAAGCTCTAGGGTGCTTCCTCCATATTTGCTGTAGTTTGCAACTAGATGGCGCTGTATTCTGTTACTTGGCGGATTGTTTTTGGGATTGGAATCGTTTTGTTCAGGTAACTAGGTATGGAACCCTACACTATGCAGGCATACGTATGCCTTGACAATTTATTTAATGTTATATTTAGTAGAAAGCAAAATAACGCTCCCAGTCGGCATGATATTTTCCGATCTCTTCAAAATTTATCGTCCTATTTCAGCCAATTTATACAAACTCTTTAATTAGATTCAGATATAAACTTCCCTTCGGAATCACTCTAACTCAATTTTCGCAAACGGTAACAAAATTCGTTGCGCGGTTCAGAAGAAACTTGCAGATAATACACAACTGACAGACGTGGATTATCATTATCATCATCTCAGCCATAAGACGTCCACTGCAATGCTGAAAATAGGCCTCCCCCATAGATTTCCATCTGTACCCAGCGCTGTCTTTATCTGATCGTCTGTCCTCTTTGTGGGTGGACGTCCTATGCTACGTTTGCCGGTCCGTGGTCTCCATTCGGGAACTTTACAGCCCCATTGGCCATCAGTTCTACGTGCTCTAGGATATATGCGTAATCCTCTAGGATATGTCGGTAACTTTCGTTCGTCTACCGATCTCCTAATTTCTGACTCGATCTCGCATAGAAATCCCGAGCAAAGCCCTCTCTATAGCTCGTTGCGCTATTTTGAGCTTACTGTTAAGGCCCACAGTTAGAGACTATGTTTCAGATCCATAAGTCATCACTGGTAACACACACAGGTCAAAGACCTTCGACTGTTATAAAGTAAATAAAAAAATTTGTTAGCACTGATGTTTATTAATTTTCAAAGAGATACAGTTTTACACACCATTGACGAGTTTGTCGTAGAGAGAAAAGAGAACGAACGAATACGTGAACGAACGGTGAATGGATACAGATATCAAAAACAGACTATAAATGGCATAGACCATAAATGCGACTAATCACAGATAAGTAATCTTATGTTTTTCACAATCATCGACTTGACACACTTAGAGGTATCTAATTTGTAGGACGCGACTTTGTTTTTTAAAACGCAAAATTTATGTGCGAGTGTTTGTGTTAAGTATTATCTAATGCCTACTATGACGGGAGGCCAAACATTTAACCAGGAATTTTCTTCGTAAACAATGGAACCTAATATGACAAGACCAACTTTCCTAATAGTTTACACCACACGAAGACCACTAAGGTCAGTGGGATATCGGTAGGAGTTTGTTAGTCTTTAAACTAAAGGGTAAGAAAGGATTTCCTTTTGTTGATATTCGACGCGATAAGTTGAAAGTTTGACCTAAAACTGTTTTGTTACGCATGTTTTAGTTGAGTATGTGATAGAGGAAAATGTCAGTAAGGACGAGCTTAAATGACGTACTTTTAGGGTTCCGTACCTCAAAAAGAAAGGTTCTTTTTGATGGGATCACTTTGTTGTCCGTCTGTCTGTCTATCTGTCATTCTGTTTGTCTGCTTGTCTGCATTTTTAACGGCAACGCGTGGAGGTATAAAGTTGAGATTGATATCTATTTGATATCAAATACTCTGCGGTCCCTTGTGGCTGCAAAAAAACATACTTCTAAGTTGACGCAAAAGTTATGGCCACTTTATGCTTTGCGCAAGGAACTAATTGATTGTCCTGTATGTTCTTGGTATCTAGGTATTCTTCCAAGTCGGACACTCTTGACAGAGTGGTCGTGGTTGCTATGCGTGCTCTTCACTTTCGATCCCTCGGATGGCCTTTGCGATATTACGCCATTTCTGGCGATTTATAGCCTTGCGGGAGCACTGAACCATAGATGACTCCGTAGCTTTCTTAATCAGATCAGTCCAGCAGTATCTAGGTATGGAACCTTACAATAAATTAATATAATAATTGTTAAGCACATACGTATGCCTTGACAATTTCTTTTCTATTAAAGACCGTTTAATCATTTAACTGACAAGCAGGTGATGGTAGCATTGAAGTTATATGACTGGGTAGACCATTGCCTTTAAGATAATTCCTAATGGAAAAATCCAATAACACTTTGTCTGACCTGGGGATTGAATTTGGGGCCTCATGTTCAGCAATCGAGCTTTCGCTCACTATTTCACTCACAAATTTCATGAAATTCTCTTTATTAAAAGATTTTAGGTTACAAAATATGATGATATTATTCATTGATATAAAGAAATGGGGAGATAAGGTACTGAAAAAGGAAAGCTCATATTAGGTCCACGTACGTCAGTAATGTTAATTGTTGTCTCGCTCGCACGTCGGTCTTAAGTACGTCTTTCTATCATTGTTGTTTCAAACTGCACGTGCCAGTAATTGAGTAAGCGCTGGGAGAACGTAACCTGTTTCCCCTTTTCTTTAAATCAATTATATTATTATAATAAAATGATGTCTAGCCGAAACCTGTCCTTTAAGACGCATAAATATTGTATATAAATATAATAAAACATATTATTTATCATTCAAATTAGATTCACGAATAATATTATTAAATTAAATCTAAATTATGTCAATGAGACTTATTATATTCAATTATACAAGGCATAACGCCCTTAAAAGACACAATAACCTAATATATACTTCTAAAAGTTTTGCCTCGGTGGCGTAGAGGGCGCATGCTCGACTGCCAATCAAGAGGTCCCGGGTTCGATCCCCAGGTCAGGCAGTGTTAAATATTGGATTTTTCCATTAGGAATTTTCTCAATAACTGCCTGGAGTCTGGAACTGTGCCCGATAGATGGCAATAGGCTCGCCCCCTATTACATGGGACCAATAACATACTGGCGAAATGTGGGTGTATCTACTATGTGACTGAGTCCTGGGTACACCTCTGCCTACCCCTTCGGGAAAAAGGCGTGAATGTATGTGTTATGTTATGTTAAAAAGTTTTTGTTTGCTAATGGACACTATAGAAATCAAACAGAATAAAAGTTTCCGGTAGAAAAACCGCAGCGCAGACTGGCAAACATCGATAATAGACTCAAATAGAGTTGACACCACTTTGGGATTATTTTTATGTACAAATAGATAGTGTACCTAAGAAAAGGACAAATTTGGTAAAACTTGATGAAGTAAGTAGGTAATGGTTAATAATCAAGATGATAGCATTGAAGTTATGGCAGGAAAGCGGTAGACGAGAAATTAGGAAATGTAGAATAAAATGAAGTTTATTGCTGTAAGGTTTAATGGTTATTATGTATTATAACAGCATGAAAAAACGCTAAGTGAGACATCGACCCACGATATTTTATAACACGTAAAAGTCTGGCTAATTATACATAGTGATATTATAATATCATACCAATATGTGTATATCTGAAGGCAACAGTCTCGACTCTCGCGTGGCATCATTTGAAAAACAAGTCAACTCGCTTGGTTTAACTTTGTCATAATACATCGAAGTTTTCCTTCTGCCGATTAAAGTATAGGTAACTATTATGATGTTCTTAGTGAGGCTAAGTTCTTAAGAACTTCGTAACTCGTTTGTTAATCCGAGTTTGAGTACTAGGTATTGTGCTTGTTAAAAGCTGCGACGACTTGAGAAACTTTACGATCAGATTAAAGTGCTCGAAATGCTTTAGTTTCATACTTATTTGATTAAGATTTTTACAAGAATTATGAAATTATAACTAATTTGAAAAGCGTTCACGTGTTTGAAGTTTATAAAGAGATTATGGGTCTGTTTCGTTTTTGGAATTAACGGCGAGGTGCAAAATAAATGTTCACGATAAACTACTGGCGTAATGTGGGTTTACCTATTATGCCTACTCCTTCGAAAAAAGGCGTGTTGTTATCTCATTCTCACCTGACCCTCACCTGCGTTCTCTGAATCACTAGAGATTTGTTTAAAGACTTTATTTTGATAGATGTTTCTGCAACTTTTCTAATAAAATAAAATATAATAAAATTTTATGTAAAAGTAGGTAATAAAAATACATTTCTTTACCCATTCGTGTAGACCGATTTTTAATTTATTTTCAAAAGTATATGTTCTATGCGGTTCTGCTTACAAAAACAGTACACTTTTGATTTATTTGTGCACAGTACTATTTACAGGGCCCATTAAAGAGACTGTCACACCACTTAGTATTTTGATGGTTGCCGCCGCGTGTCAGTAAAATCCGCAGGTAGAATTCAAGCTGATAAATCCCCTACTATTTGATTTTAGTAATAATATCTTGTAACGCGCTCACAAAAACCGACTGCCAGCTATCATGACACCAGCCTTGGCCAAGCATACCAACCTCATCCCTACAGAGTATACCCACCTTCGTCGAGCTCACCAGCCAGTAACATGCATCTTTATGAGATGCATCTACATTTTATCTACGCTGTGGAGATTCAAATAGAGCGTTCTATAAGGAAATGATACATTTTTCGACAAGCCGGCAAAGGGAGCGGATCGTCAATAAATTCTCAGTAAACAGCGCTAAGCATATATTATGACGTAAAGTGGAAAGATTTATAATATATTTCCAAGAAATAAATATTTAGCCACCTGTATCACTTCTGTTTCAGTCTGTAATTTATTAGTTTTTGTATAGACAAGTAAGTAAATCGTACAGAATCGAGTATTGTACGAGTACCTTAAATTGAGTTTATGGGGCTTGCTTTTACATTATGTATAAAAAGTGAATTTTCTAATTGTTATGAAAAAAGCGAGAAGAATTTCCCGCTGCATTTGCAAATAAACATATTATTTGGTGAAAGAAAACCGTATGGTTTTTTTCATATCCAAAAATAATTTAAAAATGATTTCATGAACATTTTATAGTCAAATCGCTTGATCTGAAATAAGAAGAAAAATCTCACTCTCGTTACTCTTTCTCATCCCTTGGAGCCGTGAGACCCAACAGAGGGACATATTGGGAGAGTGGGCAGGCAACTACTGCGATCACCAAGCCGCCTGCCAAGCGTGGTGGTTACTTACGCACATCCCCCCATATCAATAGCTTATGGCGTTCTATTGGGAAGGCAGCAGTGGACGTCTTCCGGTTGATGATGTTGATGATAATCTTCAGATTATCAAAACAAGATTTTTTTTGATAGTAAGTAACAAGACGAGCAAATCAGGTGCCTGATGGTAAGCATCATGATTGCCCATATAAGACACAGTGCCACCCAGTGTTTTAAAATTCAAAATACTGCGCGGCACTGCACTGCGCCTGTCACCCTGAGATATTCGTTGTTGAATCTCATCATGCCCAGTAATTTCGCTGGTAACATTGCCCTTCATACCGGAACACAGTAATGTTAGCACATTACTGTTTGGCGGATGAATAACTGGCAAAGGCTTCCCCAGGCGGCCCTCTGCAAAAGAGGCCTACCACTACAATAGATCGAATTATTTCAGGCAAGTCAATATAAGTTACAATAGTAGTGGTCAAAAAATCCACAGCAGGGCGCCTCGTTACGCTTCAAGCAGCTTTTTCTATTACCCGCGTCTCGCAGCGTGTGCAATCAGCTAGCGTGGCGACCAACGACCAGCACTTGCAATGTTGACACTTTGTTGAGCTTGCCGGAACACTATTGGTTTAAGCTGTTAAGATTTAGCTTTGTAATAAAGTTGAATGAGCATTCTAAAAGACTTTAACTGAAAACGTAAAAGAGTGGATATAAGTTATATAAGTTACTTGCTTTGTACCGTGGTTTTATAGGCTCGCGTAGACTTCCCGTTAAAATGTCAGGATAAAAAGTATTTAAAAATAATTTAAAAATATTTAAAATAAAAAGTATAACGAATTTCAGCCCAATTAGTTCAGTTGTTTTTGCGTGAAAGTGTAACAAACATCCATCCATCCTCACAAACTTTCGCATTTGTAATATTATTAGGTAGTTATAGGATGTAGGATTTATAACAAAATCCAAACGTCTTTGCGGATTAGCAAGGTGAAGTGCCAATTGGCAGGGTTCAATGTACCCTGAACTACGGAAGTCGGTTGGGTTGGACTAGCCCGATGGGTCATAGAAATCATAAGTTTGTAGGAAAAACCTGAGTCAGTACTGAGATAAATGGCACAAGATGGAGTGAGCCATC
Source organism: Hemistola chrysoprasaria (assembly GCA_947063395.1). Lineage (NCBI taxonomy): Eukaryota > Metazoa > Arthropoda > Insecta > Lepidoptera > Geometridae > Hemistola > Hemistola chrysoprasaria. The sequence goes on along the minus strand of OX346731.1, from coordinate 4,200,991 downwards.
AATAAATTTAGTGATAAAACATAAGATTTATTGTAATCATAATATCTAATTAAATGTGCTCCGGTATGAAGGGCAATGCTACCGGCGAAATTACTGGGCATGATGAGATTCAACAACTCATATCTCAGGGTGACAGGCGCAGTGCAGTGCCGCGCAGAATTTTGAATTTTAAAACTTTGGGTGGCACTATGTCTGATATTGGCAATCATGATGGTTACCATCAGGCACCAGCCCGCCCAGCATGACACGAGGATAACTAGTTTTCCCCGTTTTTACTCTCTTTCGCGCCTGAAAAATTAATATCTGCTATCTCGTTCTAACCCCCGGAGACTTCATTTTCCCTGATCACTGGGCTAACGGGGCTGATTAGCTCGTCTTGTTACTCACTATCATAAAAAAATAAATGAAAATTTGAATTGACACCAATGCTCACAAAGAGGAAATAAAATTAAAACATAATATCAGACATACACACTCAGCGCCAGCGGAAATTACCTGACACTCGCCGCATTTCAATAAGAAAATTCATAAAAATCACAACCCCATTTCAACCCGACATTATTTGCAGACAAAAAACGGGCACGCGTTATGAAAACATAAATTTGAACAGCAGGCTCAAGTTATTACAAAAACAGTGTTTGAAATTTTGAAATACAAGCGCTCTGAATTATGAGCGAACTATTTTTAGGGCTCACTCAAAGTTGGGAACTAATTTTACCGCAAACTGTACAAATTGTACGACTGCTGACGATTGCTATTTTCGTCAAAACAACTGGGTTTAACATTTGAAGCTAGTAATTTTTAATATAGAGGTATTTTATAAAAGACTCAAATAATTATAATATTATCATTATCATCCTAAATAATTTTGTGAGGATGGATTTTTTTATGCTAATGAGTAACAAGACGAGCAAATAAAGTGCCTGATGGTAAGCATCATGATTTCCCATATCAGACACAGTGCCACCCCTGTTTTAAAATTCAAAATTCTGCGCGGCACTGCACTGCGCCTGTTATCCTGAGATATAAGCTGTCGAACCTCGTCATGTGCAGTAATTTTGCTGGCAACATTGCCCTTCAGACCGGAACACATTACTGCTTGGCGGATGAATAACTGGCAAAGGTGTGGTACTTCCCTAGGCGGCCCCCTGCAAGAGAGGCCTACTACTACAATGGATGGACGGATGGATGAATATTTGTTATTCTTTCACTCTAAAACTACTGAACCGATTGGGCTGAAATTCAGTATGTAGATAGTTTAGACCCTGGAATAACACATAACATCCTTTGTATCCAGATATTCCCACGGGAACGAAGACTGCGAGTGAAACCGAGAGACGCACCTAGTATTTCATATTTTTTATGACCTTGATATATCCATAATATTATTAGCGCTACTATCGATCACGGGGTCCCGGGTTCAATTTCCAGATCAGGCAAGAAGTGACATTGAATTTTTCTATTACAAATTTTCTCAATGACAGCCCGGAGTCTGGAATTGGGCCCGGTCAGTGACAAAAGGCTCACCCCTATCTATTCAAGAAGAATGCACGGTAGATTCATTGTGACTTGCAAAACATTTTGTTGATTTGACGAACCACAAAGATTCTTACTTTGTGGTTCGTCAAATTGGTTCGGTCGAATCTTATTTCTTTATTTGGATTTTATTGCGTTTTCGCAGATTTTTTATTCTGAAACCATTTACCTACAGACCATATTTTTTGTTTTCGTTTTGTGAATTTTATAAAACATTTTCGTTTATTCACAGAAGCGTGACTGTGTCAGTTCAATTTTGCGATACGATGAATAAAATTGGTAGCGTTTTTTTTTCCTGGACCAAAGTTTATCTATGCAAAATATTTCCATAACAAAGTCACATTTTCCTCTGTAAAAGGCACGAGAAAAAAATCTTAAGGACACAATTATAATTATAAGTGTTATAATTATATGTGTGTGTGTTATAAGTGTTATGTTCATACGTTACGCAAACCTTGAACCATGGTCGAAATTCCACTCAAACTTTACAAACGCCACGCGACTTACTTTCGTCCCAAGGACCGCTAACGAGTCGAATTTCTCTACCGGCGTACATATTCTCTCCTGAATTCAAGAGAAAGTCAAGAAGTCTCCAAGAGAAGAGTGAGTGAATAATTATCTTCTAGGAAAGCGTCTTAAGCCTCATTTTCACTTCCCATCAGATGAGATTGAGGTCAAACCGTGACCTATTTAATCCTATCCTATCCTACTAAAATTATAAATGTGAAAGTTTGTGAGGATGAATGGATGGTTGGATGGATGTTTGTTACTCTTTCACGCCAAAACTACTGAACCAATTGGGCTGAAATTTGGTATGTAGGTAGCTTAGACCATCAAATAACACATGGGGTACTTTTTTCCCCGATATTCCCTCGGGAACGATGACAACGCGGGTGAAACCGCGGGGCACAGCTGGTATTAAATATAAAATCTATTATAAGCCCCGGATAGATTTAGGTCCATATAATTTTTATTTAATAGCAAACAAAACAGATTACAGCATAAAATTTATGATATTGTGTTTAGATCTTTGCCATAATCAAAAACAACAAATTAGACCCATAATACTAATGTCAGCCTGGGGGCTCGCTCCCTATTTATTACATTGGATTTAAAAATAACTGGCAAAGTCTAAAATGTACCTTTATGGAACTGGGTCGTATAATGTCACCTTATCACTTATGTATAAAATAATTGTAAGAACCATTAGATTATAAACTATCGACAGATTGTGAAGACGTAACGGGAGGCGCACGCTGATTGGTCGAAAGGAATCACCCGTTTTTCACCCGCTCCGTCACCGGCTGGACATGGTCCGTTTATAAACTAACGAAAATGTAGGCATTATACTTTTTGTTCACAATCTGTCGACAGTTTATAATCTCACTAGACTATTTATATTAATTTCCTTCGTTTGATGTTCAATCTCCCTACGTAGTAATGGCAAAGTTGTGGTATTTTAAGCACTTTCACAAGCCACAAAATAAGAATTGAATTGACTAAATATAAACAAACAGTTAATACATCATACTGTGACACATATACCTCTGTCTATCACTTCAGGAAAAAGGCGTGATCTTATATTATTTTTCCACAGAAATAAAGTCTCGCAATCACTTTATTAGCTTCTATATAGATATACGCATATACACTCGTATTTTCTAAGCTTGTTTAACAATAAATAAACTTTCATGAACACGTACAGTACTTATCTTGTTGCAAATAGAAAATGTGAACAGAGGTGTCCATCGCACGCGGTCCTGTGAAAGTTACCGCTTCGCTGAACCGGGGAATTACCGTCAAAGCCGTTTCCTATTTTATTTATTCCTTTAACGGTAGGGATGAACTGTCTATATATTTAACATATTTGTATTCTAATGGATAACAGATATCTCAACATCTCAGCCATAGAACGTTGCTATGCTGAATCTATGCATCTATGCTGAACATAGATATATTCCTCATAGATCCCCTATATATTTTCGTGATTCTGCAGTCTTTACTAGATCGTCTATACAGCTGCTAGTGGGTGGACGTTCTACGCTACGCTTGCTGCAACGTGGTCGCTATTTGAGCACGTTACAACCCCATCGGCAATCACTTCTACGTGCTATGTGCCCTGCTCAGTTGAAGTGGCAAACTTCAACTTGCTAATCCTCTGCGCTATGTCGGTAACTTTCATTCGTCTACGGATCTCCTCATTTATAATTTGATCTCGGTCTTTGTGCTATTTTTAGCTAATGGCTATCTATTATTAAAAAAATAAACAAAAATTGCATTTTATTGTTTAGCGTTTGAATTATACATTTTAATACTACATACATAAGACCACGCCTTTTTCCCAAAGGGGTAGGCGCAGATATGTACCCAGGACTTAGTCCTATAGTACGTACACAGTACACACACTTCGACAGTTATGAATGAATGACTGAGAACACTTTATTGTTACCACAATAAAACAGAAAATGACAAAAAGAATACTTAAAACTAGAAATAGTAACAACTGGCGGCCTTATCGCGCAGAGCGATCTCTTCCAGACAACTATATCCATATCATATGGTTTTAGGTCCAGACTACTGTTACTGAAAAAAAAAACCCATTGGAGAAATCATATGTGTAGTGTTTTATTTATTATATTATTGTCAAGAAAAAGTTTAATCAAGCAAAAAGATCTTTTTACTACCTACCTATTATTCTGCTACATGATTTCTTTTCCGCACCGGAGGCAGATGCAGTAAAAACCAATTGCAAGTTTGGCAATAAATTACATTCGCGCCACTCAGCCGCTCTAATCGTACTTTTGTTTATTTCTTTCTGATACGTGAGGGTTAAGGCAAAAGCGATTCGTTTGGAACTAATAATATTATATTCCTATGGGACTACTTAAAAAGTAAAGTTTACAACCCCTTGCCACGAAACCTGAACGCTTTAAAGCAAATAATTTATAGAAATAATCATCATCATCATCATCATCATCTCAGCCACAGGACGTCCACTGCTGAACATAGGCCTCCCCCAAAGATTTCCATTCAGTCCGGTTGTAAGCGGCCCGCCTCCATCGTGTTCCTGCCATCTTTATCAGATCGTCTGTCCACCTTGTGGGTGGACGTCCTACGTTGCGCTTGCCGGTCCGTGGTCTCCATTCGAGAACTTTGCAGCCCCATCGGCCATCAGTTCTACGTGCTATGTTCCCTGCCCATTGCCACTTCAACTTGCTAATCCGCTGGCTATGTCGATAACTTTCGTTCGTCTACGGATCTCCTCATTTCTGATTCGATCTCGTTGAAAAATAGAAATAATATTACAGACGAAATCCATCCTATTCCAAAAGCGATGCTCCAGCGAGTGATTAACCCTTTTTGAAGCGCAATAATAATTAAAAATATATTTTTAATTATTATTTAGTGATAAATGTTAATAGAAATAATTAAAAATAAGTACATGTGTTTCTGGATAAATCAAAATTTTTTATTTCTTTAAAAAATAAATCAATTAAAAACAAAATCAGTCACGCGGTACTAACGCCATCTACATTTTGTGTTAAACTAAATCGATATAACAGTTTGTTACAGATAAGTTACATTGACTCAAAATGCATTTAATATTTTCTTTTAATTTTATAAGCAGAGTCTATTTGTGACAGAAATGTCACACCGCGGTACAGAGGGTTAAAAATTTTAGTTCCAGGGTAACTGAGTATAAAGAAGTTTTAAACGATCGTATTTCACAAATAAAATTCAATAATTGCATAACATTAAATAATTTAAGTAATTAATTTAACAGGACTGCCTCGGTGGCGTTGTGGGCGCAAGCTCGATTGCCGATCAGGAGGTCCCGGGTTCGATCCCCAGGTCAGGCAAAGTGTTAAATATTGGATTTTTCCATTAGGAATTATCTCAATAATTGCCTGGAGTCTGGAACTGTGCCCGGTAGATGGAAATAGGCTCGCCCCCTATTACATGGGACCAATAACAAACTGGCGAAATGTGGGTGTGCCTACTATGGGACTGAGCCTTGTGTACCTCTGCCTTCCCCTACGGGAAAAAGGCGTCATTGTATGTATATATATATATATGTAATTTAACAGTTGTGCGTTCTTCTTGTAGAGGTATCTTTCCGAACGCACGGTAGACTCAGTACTGTTTATCTTTATTGACGTGCAAAAGTGTCAGATTATGACCTATTTGAATAAATCTGTTTGAGTTTGAGTTTGAGTTTGAGTAAATACATTGTTAAGGAATACGTATGTATGCATAGTATAGGGTTCTATACCTAGATACCTAAACAAAACGCTACCACTTCATTCGCTAAGAACATACAACGCCATCTAGTTGCAAACTACAGCAAAAAACTAGAGGTTTATAGTCCCGTGCGCAAAATATGAAAAAACGCAGTAAAATTACCATAATTTTGATTACTTTAACTAAGAAGTATACATTTTTTACAACCATAAGGGACCGTAGACCTGAATATTTCATGTCAATTTCAACTTCATACCTCTACGCGTTCACGTAAAAAAGTGACAGACACACAGACACACAGACACACAGACACACAGACACACAGACAGACAGGCAAGCGGACAACAAAGTGATCTTTTTTTTCTTTTGAGGTACGGAAGCCTAATAAAACGAATTTGAACTAACGCTAGCAATTTAAGTATTAAATATGCAAAATAATCTGAGAAACCCTTTGTACTAATATAATTTTGCTTCACATCTGGCGAAGTTTAGGTGTAGACTTACTGCTACGGGACAGCTGAATCCTCGGTACACACTGCCTACCCCTTTTGGGAAAAAGATTTGTTTCTTTAGTCAAAGGGTTCATTGCCATTTAATAGGGAGCGAACGGTAAACGGAAAAAGCCATTGACTTATATTCTACAATAGACAAGAATGTTCTTAAGAAATATTTGCTCAAATGCTGTTACTTAGTTTATTAAATTTGCGTTTATTTGTTAAGGTCAATATCGAAGTCCAAACCGTTGACAATAGTTTGTAATCAAATCAAACGATATAATATATAAACTCAATATTAGCACAACTCCGTACACGTTGACACTGCATGAATGTCAAAGCTACACTAAAAGTAAGGTGTACGTATTGCAGTGCACTTTAGTCGAGCAAAGTGAGTGTTCGAAGGCAAAATCTAGTACGTAGTACATTAATATCGTTGTAAATAACATAGAATTGTTCCTAGTTTTGACAACAGGAGTCAATCATTACTTCGTAATGGTGATAGAGAATAAGCTAGCTATTTAATCGTGGGCCCGTTTAACCAATGAAATTATTGTTCGAAGGCACAAAAAAACGTATAAGCAACGTTTTTTTCGTTTACCGGGGTTGAGCCCTTTACCATTAACCAGGCGTAGTTCCAGACTCGAAAATTCGGCCGACTCCTGGCACTCATTAATCTTAACCTTCTCCATAGATTGCAAGAAGGAAATTCTTGACCAATTCCTACCTTCCTAACACAGATATAAATTCTTGAACCGCTGAGTTCTCACAACTCAATCTTCAAAGCACTATCTGCTCGAATCCGTCCTTATCTAGCAAAGCTGGGATTCGCAGGAATTCCTTTAGAATTGGAATAATGGTTCGGATGCTAGTGATACAACTCCGGAGATATCAGATACTTACTCGTATTTATTCCTGGTGGCTTTGTTTATGGTAATATTGAACTTATTGCTGAGGTGATAGGGTCTTTAGTCGTATGATATTTTTAAAGGGCGTTTTTCCACTCGGCATTGATCTGCATGTCAATTTCCCAAATAAAGAATGCTTGGAATTCAGTTACATTCCAATACTCAAAGAGTGACTGTTTTCATCATCAACTGTACTTCATCTAAACTATTTGTAAGCCCTGTTTCGAAGTTTAATTAGTTACTTTAGATAGTATAGAGTTCTGGGTAGAGGGATTGTCTATTCATTACTTTCGGTTAGCTAATTTAGGTCATAACTCTCCGTGTTGACAGTCCAATGAGAAAGTCCTCTTATTTTGGATAAAATGTATTGTCCTTTGATTACACGACTTTAGGCACGATACATAAAGTAGTAAAACGTGGTTTTCACCCGCTGTAAAAGTGCCGTAAAGACTCTACATTCTACACACATAAACTCGCCGACACAACCCGGCGGCTTTTTTCGCCGACATTTATTTTTCGCCGATATTCGGCAGATTGTAAGTTGTACTCTGCACACCTAAGTTCGCTTATCTACCTTAGTCAACCTTAATAAATTCTATCAACTTTTACAATAACTTGACCCTTAGCTGAAAAGCATAAATTCATTAATATAAATATAAGAAAAATCTTAAAAATTACAACATACAAGACATAAAATCATGCTTTTCCGAAAGGGGTAGGCCTAGTTAATTCGTTCAACGGGTAGGCAAGGCATAAGTCTTATAACACACTTACAATTTAAATTTGAAATGAAAGCAATACAACGTCATTGATTTGAAAGAACACTAAATAAAACACATCATCAGCCGGAAGACGTCCACTTTAGATAGAAGAATCCCCCATAGATATAGGGGAGGCCTATGTTCAGCAGTGGACGTCCATAAGCTATACTTCATAAACTATTCATATGGGGGGATTTTGCCGTAATCACCATGCTTGACAGGCGTCTTGGTGATCGCAGTAGTTGGAATACTTGGAAAAGAAGAGCGCTGCTGCCCACTCTACTAATATGTCCGTCTGCCGGGTCTGACGGCTCCCACGGAATTAGAAAGGGGTGGCCCTATTATATAGCCGGGAACCACACAGCCAAATAAATATTTAGTTCAAAAATAACACACCCAAATTGACTGAACTTCAACGACCACCCTCCAGATGCACGACTGGAAAAGTGGAAGGAAAACCATCCATCAAACATGCAGCACTCCTGGAGAAGCTTCCCGATACAATACATACATACTTACATTCGAAATACGATTTACAGTGGCCAATCTGGAAGTTGTAGACAAAACTTGTGCAGACGCGCTGGTCTAGAGGAATGCGAATGTCCCCTGTGTCCGAACACCTGCACTAGGGTCCTCCCTAGTCCTTATGCCACCAATAAATAACGCAATAGGTGTGGAAACATACTGGCTAGTGCAGTCGAATATAATGTCGATGAACCATTAATAATATAAGAAGAAGAAATTACAGTTTGTTTCCTAAACAATAGAACCGGCAGGCAGAACGAATAATGGAAGTAAAGAATTAAAATAATTAAGACTGCATAAAAGATACCTAATGATTCGATCACTCAACGTCAGTAGTTAATTTACTCTGTTTCCAGTTGTCGCAAATTAGAATCGGCACAATTCGTATGATTACGTTTATACAAGGAGATACAATGAGTTGTAGTAATACTCGAAGGGTGTAAAAACTTCAAATTTAGTCATCTTAGAGAAATTCACAATGTGTTGTTAATCATATTTCAAAGTAAAATTACTTTTCCCCCATGAGTTAGAAAGTTTTTTTTTAAGATAGTGACAAGACGAGCAAATAAAGTGCCCATGGTAAGCATCATGATTGCCCATACCAGACAAAGTGCCAACCAGTGTTTTAAAATTCAAAATTCTGCGCGGCACTGCACTGCGCCTGTCACCCTGAGATATTTATAGTTGTTGAAACTCATCATGCCCAATAATTTCCCTGGCAACATTTCCCTTCAGACCGGAACACAGTAATGTTTGCACATTGCTTGGCGGATGAACAACCGGCAAAAGTGTGGTATTTCCCCAGGCGGCCCTCTGCAAAAGAGGCCTACAACAGTTGCTATAAAAAAAAACTACTACATATTCTAAGACCTTTCTAATGATATATGTATCAAGTTGTTACAAGCTGGATACGTTTTTGCCCATTGTACTTTGACACAGAATGTTTATCCTTAAGTGATGGCATTTTTTAGAGATATAAAGAGACCGCATTAAGAATTACTACACGTTTTGTAACGTGTATAAGTATAAGACGAGAAATTGCCAAGGTACGACTGTAGTACGTCTTTAGCAACCTACTTATACTAATACGCACAGCAGCTGCCCGTCGTCTGTGATGATAAACACGCAACGTGCAGAGGATCCATACATACATACATTCACGCATTTTTCCCGAAGGGGTAGGCAGAGGTGTACCCAGGACTCAGTCCCATAGTAGATACACCCAAATTTCGCACGTATGTTATTAGTCCCATGTAATAGGGGGCAAGCCTATTGCCATCTACCGGGCACATTTCCAGACTCCAGGCAGTTATTGAGATAATCCTAATGACAAAATCCAATATTTAACACTATGCCTGACCTGGGGATCGAACCCGGGACCTCTTGATTGGCCGTCGAGCATGCGCCCACTACGCCACCGAGTCAGTCTGATCCATGCCTGGAACTAAACCAAACTGCCTGGTTGGTACAGATGGTAGTAACTCTGCTTTCTGTGCCGTAGGCCCCGGGTTCCATCCCCGGCCAACATTTGTGTGCATGAACATGTCTGTTTGATCTGTGTCTAGATGTTATAAGCGTATATAAGTATGTATATCAGTCATCTGGTCACCACAGTACAGGCTTCTAGCCTAATTTTGGACCAGATGACCGTGTGTGAAAGTTTTTCTATATGTATTATTATTATTTATTATTAAACTGCCTGAAACTGGTATACATAAAGTCACGCCTTATTGTTGATGAGAAAATTTCTCTCCATATGCTACGATCCTGACACACGGCTTTCGCTTCTCCCACTTTCATGACATTCTTCATATATGCACGTCGGTTGTAGGTACTTTTGACCAGGCCTTCATAAAGAACATAAACTCATGTATAGTACGCCTAGGTCGTCTTCTATCGACTTGACTATTCACGCTATCACAAATTCAGTTTAAAGACATTTATTCCCATTACGACAATTGCCATTTACATGAGAATCTTAAAATTTAAATCTAACAATTTATTGAACATCGTCCAGAGAGTAAATTTCAAATGTTATTATACATTATACAAAGACTTATCTTAAATTATGTGCTTATATAAGGAAATCTTAAAAGTATTAAAATTTTCTTCATTTATTATATCTGCTGGAAGTTGATAATATAGTTGTGCTCCCTCATAGCATACTGATCTTTTCCCATAATTTGTTCTTGTTTTTGGCAGAACAACCTGATTGGCCCTATGACTTATGTGATAATTTAATTGACTTTTTGTTTTAAATTGATGTCTGTATGAATGGATTTGTCTAAAATTTTCCTTAACAGTATGCATGAAGTATATTTGTAAAGTTGATGAATATTCATGATTTTAGTTTCCTTGTCAAATTTCTCCTTTTATCTACCCTGTCCATGCCCTCCTCAGCATTCCTTTCTCTATCTTTGTCACTACATGTTCTAACACGCCACAGCGTTCACTTACTATTAACACCATTAATATTATTACTCATTTTGTCTATCAAGGTTAGTCCTGTTACCCGGTAACCCATCGTTATAATATTATGTATTATGAACATCTAACTTCAAGTAGCATCTCATTTGAGACAAGTTATACCCCAACTCAAGCCGTTAACGTTTATTAACATCCTTTGTTTCCACACAAAAAGCGGATATTAAAATACCCCACGGTATTTTTATGATTTTGAACAAATTCGAGCGTTTTGTGTTTGTTTAACATCACGTTAAATTGCCTCCCTCGTTCAATTGGCTTGTTTTTAATTCTGACCCAATTTGTGGGGAGCAATTTTTTTAGTATCGTTCAATGTTGCTTGTTATTTTTATTTGGAAGAAATTGTTATTTTATAGACAGTGGGGTTTCTTCTTTGAGCAGATACCTTTTTTTTTATGATAATGAGTGACAAGAAGAGCAAATCAGGTGCCTGATGGTAAGCATCATGATTGCCCATATTAGATACAGTGCCACCCAGTGTTTTAAAATTCAAAATTCTGCGCGGCACTGCACTGCGCCTGTCACCCTGAGATATGAGTTGTTGAATCTCATCATGCCCAGTAATTTCGGTGGTAAAATTGTCCTTCATACCGGAACACAGTAATGTTTGCACATTACTGCTTGGCGGATAAATAAATGGCAAAGGTGTGGTACTTCCCCAGGCGGCCCCCTGCTAAAGAGGCCTACCTAACGTGATATTTATACTTCGACCTTTTTTGTATACTTAACTCCATTAAAAACATGGTTAATGATTTCAATACGGTACACATCCGTACATGTCGTAGTGTGTTATTATTTGTCTTGGCAAATGTGCCCAATGTGTGACGCACACATAAACCAACAAACATCGGCAAATGTTATTGCAAACATGAAAATATAAAATACATTTGAACACAAACGAAAAATCCCAAAAACCTCGTAACGAGCAAACAAAATCTTTGAAACAAATCTAAATCACTCAAACTTTCATTCGCAATACTTTAGCTGAAAACTTGTACGACACAATGGAACTTACGCTACATTCTACCCACGTCGAAAATATACCACATTAGACAAGACATAGGTCAATATTTATTAATCTAGACTATACATACAGCTGTATTTTACAGCTATATACAAACTTATACTAAATAATTAAAACTTAGGCAGTATTAAAAAACTGCAGAATCAATATTGATAAAATTCGATATGGACCACCTTTGGCTGCTTTGGCTGCTGGAACAGAGCTGTTAATCTTCAAACGGCTGAACCGATTTTAATGAGACATAACTTCCGAATAAAATAAATCCGCATCAAAATCGCTCGCATGGACCTAATTTGTAATGGGATGAAACGACGATTTGTTTAGAAGCCACAATATCACAGACACAAACACATAGATAATAGTCATGTCAAATTTAAAACACCCCTTCCTTTTTCATAAGAAGCATGAGATACATCTTTTATAATGCCAAGAGTACTTACATTAAGTCAATCAATAAAATAAATCGACGTTATAGTCGGACCAGTTATAGAGCATAATTAACCAACATACCATCCCCATGGTAGCTAACTATAAAACCAAGTTAAATGCTATTGTCTTTATGGGTTCAAGTTTGGAGGTTTAAAGCACAGTATAATAACAGTTAAACATTTACGCATATATCTGTTTAAGCCATTTAGGTTCATTACCGATCACAGAATAACTGAGAGCGCTATCTTCGCAGTATTTTTAACAACGAAGGATTCACCATTTTTTTTGTATTATAAATCCTAATGACTAATGACTCACATGCAACGCCGAGCCCAAACTGCTGATCCCTAGAGCATTGAAACTTAGACTGTAGATCCTTTTCGTTATTATTATATATTAAAATAAAAAATAAATGTAATAAATATATTAAATTTCTTAATTTACATTTGTTATCATAGCACTCCAATAGTTCTTTTGTAGATATTCAGTTCACCGTTTATAAAACCATACAAATAATGTAATGTGTACTTCACTCGTGTGAATAAGACTACAATAAATGGCTTCAGTTTATCGATATAAATATATGTAATATACCGGCCCCCTTTGGGCACGGAACCCTGGGAAGGTCCTTGTTATAAACTTTTGCTTCTTATTTTGTCATAAATAATATAGTTTTATCCTACTGGTATAAACTAACTATGTCACAAAGGTCTAAAGTTTGTCAGTAATTTGACAACTTCTAACAAAGGTGTATCACATTACATTTGCATTTATATTATGAGAGATCGTTATAACTTCCTAAGGAATTTAATTTGCTAGTTACATTAAGGAAAGCTACTTTACAATTTTTAATCCCAGATTTAATAACTGGCAGTGAAAATTTTCTTGAGAGCTCTTGGCAAATTCATTAAGATGAGAAGGGCAAAGGACTGCACTTTATAAAGCGTTTGTAAACTTTTACGTTGGAATCTTTCCTTCTAAGTATAAATATCTTAGGCTGTTTTAACTCTGCTCATCAGATATATATACTACATTTTTATTTGTAGAAAGTGTAGCCGTGCCTTTTCCATTAAATAATACTCGAACACTTCAGCATATTTTAAATGATTTATTCCAAGCCCACCATCTTCAATCTCGCTATACAATCATTCGTCGCGCTGGCATCCACCTCCCTGTGTTGCCATCGCGCCCTCGCACATGCCACAGATCTTCCTTAAACCACACGTTGCCATTAATACTTTCCATAAACCACTAAAACGTTCACAGAATCGATGGCATGCGCGTCACAAATGCGATGTAAGGTAAATCCAAAACCAAATTGCCCCTCTTCTGTCCACCGTCCTATCGGTAATCGGTAAGAACCTAGCGTTTTTTATAAGCCTAGTTAAAGCATTCAGAGTTCTTTAGGTTAGGTTTGACTTGGGACCACAATGGGCAAGCCGAGCAAGTGAAGCGGACATACCACGGCAGGGGCCGGCGAAGTGCCATTCCTGACTCTTTCGTATCAAAGAGTTCAGAACATTTTGACGCCTGTAGGTCTGTTGGTTTGTCTTGTACCTAACAAAATAAAACTTTACGAAATCCAAAATCTCTTTTTGCATGAAGCTTGCCTACCACTACGCTACAGAGGCAAGTGAAATTATATCAGACACGACTTGTTATAGCATAAAATCACGCCTTTTTCTCGAAGGGTTAGGCAGAGGGAAGGCTGGGTTAAAGGCAGAGCGGTTGGAAGAGAGGAGGGGTAGAATTGTACCCAGGACTCAGTTTCATGGTAGGCACACCCATATTTCGCCAGTATGTTATTGGTCCCATGTAATAGGTGGCGAGCCTATTGCTATCTACCGGGCACAGTTCCAGACTCCAGGAAGTTATTGAGATAATTCCTAATGGAAAAATCCAATCATCATCGTCATCATAATTCGCCGGCGTCCACTGCTGAATAAGGTCTCCCCCATAGAACTCTTGGCAGGCGGCTAGGTGAAAATCCAATATTAAACAATTTACCTGATCTGAGGATCGAACCCGTTTTATACCTATCTCAAATTAAATTATATGAATTGTATAAAAATATGTCCAATGAACGTTATGTCAAAATATTTATTATGTCAATCATTACACACCCACCTTTTCCCTCTGTTTTCACGTAAAACTACAACGACGAAAGAAGATCTAGTTAGCCTTTATTAACGTGTGAAGGAAACTAATTTTCACTCCTCTCAAGATCCTCAATTCCTTTCTAATGAAAACACCGTCTCAGATCTAATACACGGCTATATGAAGCAATAACAAGATCCTGCATCTCATTATCATGCAACTGAGTCAATTACGCTGCTTTTCAACGAGAAATTATTAGCTCCTACGTGTGTTAGGTTATTAATCTAGATATTATAATAGGTATTAATAGTATTCAGCGTATGATGAAAAAGGAAAAGGAAGGCCTGGAAACTTCTGCATAGCCGCCTCGCGGCACCTTTAAAGAAAACGAATGTAACCAAACCAAATATTGTGAAACTATCTGTTGAAAAAATTAAGCCCTATTCAAGTTTCTTGTGCGTTCTTCTTGTAGATGTATCTTTCCGAACGCACGGTGAACGGACTCAGTACTGTTTATCTTCATTGACGTACAAAAGTGTCAGCTTATGACCTATTTGAATAAATCTGTTTGAGTTTGAGTTTTAGTTTGAATCTAATATTGCCTGCACCTAACCTTTATTTATTTATTTTAAATTCCATGAAGTGCTAACAGCAATGCCAAAGCTCACAACAAACTAGTTTAATATTCAATTATAACATAACTAAATACTGAATAAGTTAACAATACTACTTACCTAACAATAACTTATAAATCGACTACAATAATTTAAGAATGTATTAAGAGGCATGTGGAATATATCCACTTCTGGCTCTCGAGCAATTAATGTGTTGAGCAGTTCGATAGCTTATGCTGTGGGGGCGTAGTGTGATGTTTTGGTCAACGCAGGCGGACCCAACAGCAGTCGCCTCACATGCGCTCGCCAAGACCGGTCAGGAGCGATTAATGAGCAGCACGATAGGGCATTAGGGCTTCAATCTCATATGATACATGAATCTCGCGACTACGTTCGATTTCGATTTCAGGAACTCTTGTAACTCTTGAGTAATTTCTTGTAACTTCAGCTATCATAATAACACTCATAAGTATTCCTTTCCTTCAGGTTGTCGGAAAGAAATCGCTTTAAGCGATAAGACCGCCACTTGCACTAGCCTTAGATAAAATGAAATATTATATGTCCTATGTACTTATGGTGTACAATACAGTGTTTATCTATCGGTAAGTGAAAGTTACGTTATAATCAGTTCAGCCGTTTTGGAGATGAGCCCGAATGAAAAGGGTTTTATTTTTTTAAGCGGAACCCTAAACCTTTCTTAAAAATAAAAGTGGCTTATTATGCCAAGGAACACCAGAAATCTGTCAGTCAGTGAAGATTTCGGAGGTTAGTGGCAACAAACAGACGACAACTTTTTTAATTGTTTGGTTTTTGATTTAAAAACAACAGGATATAAATATATAGTGTAGGGTTATTATATAATGCGTGTATGGGGGCATACACGTTGTCAGGTTGGCCGAGTGTAGGGTTGATGTTATTTTGTGACGCGCATGCTACGGATTCTGTGAACGTTTTGGTGGTTTTATGGAAAGTATTAATGGCAACGTGTGATTTCACGGAGATCTATGGCATGTGCGAGGGCGCGATGGCAACACAGGGAGGTGGATGCCAGCGCGACAGATGATTGTAGAGCGAGATTGAAGATGGTGGCCTTGAAATAAATCATGTAAAATATGCTGAAGTGTTCGAGTATTATTTAATGGAAAAGGCACGTTTACAATAGAATGGGTTAATAATATTCGGAGAAATATACAACATACAAAATATAGATTTGGTCATAATTTTTTTTTTATTGGATTGTGTCAAATCTCTCGAAGCTAGAAGGATACGTTTGAAAACTCGTCTGTACCCAATGTCTGTACCTAATTACTGCAAATGCATACTATAATATTGTTTTTATATATTCGAATAAACTCTATATAAAACACTAAGCGAAAGCTTTTAAGCTGAGTGTAGCAATATTTACAAAATTGAGCAAAACTTTCCACCAATTGCAGTTGCGAAAACATTTCAAAATGTGCAACTAGGTAAGTACTGTTACACTATTGCGTACATTTGACAATTTGCGAAACTATTTCAATTAATGTACACAGTTCAGTATTTATATGAAATGGCATGTGGAGAGAGCAATAAAATTCAGAACAGGTGGGTGTTACGTGAATTGTAAGAATGAATGAAAGAAAACTCTTTATTGTTACCGCAATATAACAGAAAATAACAAAGAAGAAAACCTAAAAACTAGAAAGAAGAAACAACTGACGGCCTTATCGCTCAGAGCGATCTCTTCCAGGCAACCATGCAGGGAAAGGAAATACATATATAAAGGGACGGTGGTTTCAAACACATAATACTTAAAGGAATAAATAAATAAATGAAATACATACCAAATACTTAATAATATATATACCTAGTAGAAATACTATAATGTATACGTGGAATATATAAATACATACATAACACTGTAATAATATTATATATAATATATAGATACACAGTTTAATATTTTGTAGTTGACCATTCAGACTCGGCTTATAAATCTCTTTTGTCAATCTCCTTTCCACCCAACCTCTCCACATTATGTTCGAACTATCTGATTCCTTTCTCTATTTATGTCACTATATTATCTTCTATTATAATAATATGTTCACTACATCCTATACTACTAATAATGTTAATGCGAAAGTTTGTGAGAATGGATGGATGTTTGTTACTATTTCACGCCAAAACTACTGAACCGGTTGATCTGAAATTCGTCATGTAGATAGTTTAAACCCTGGAATAACACATAGGGTACTTTTTATCCCGATATTCCCTCGGGAACTAAGATTACGCGGGTCAAAACGCAGGGCACAGCTAGTCTTCTGTAGTCAAAATTCAAAGTATGATTATGTGCTAAGAATCAGAAAAGTACAAAGTCAAAAGTACCTACAACCGACGAGCATGTATGAAAAATGTCATGAAAGTGAACGAAGCGAAAGTTGTATGTCAGGATCGTAGCAAGTGGAGGGAAATAGTCTCTGCGTACCCCACCGGGAACAAGGCGTGATGTATGAATGTAAGATCCAGAAAATAATTATAAAGTCTAATTTTTCAAAATCCCATAGCATAAAATATTAAATAACAACAGTAACAAGGAGGTATAAATACTAAATGTAATAATTCTCAGCTCAGAGGTATCTGGAGGGCGTTATGTAATTTTAACTTACAGTTTCATAAATTGAACTTTCACACATTGAGTTAAGATTCAAAATAACTAGAGGTTAGGTAAAAATGAGGTATTAAAAATATTGTAGAGGGCACACTATTATGCATCTTAATGGTTTTTCATGTATGTTCAGGAATACATTTTTGAAGCAGGTTTTATGAAAATGTATTATAAAGTTCTGAGTTACCTCTCATTTTATTTTAGGAGTTTGGTAAAATGATAATTTTAAGTTCGTTTTGTGCATACGCAATTTTATGAATCCCTACTAATATTATAAATGCGAAAGTAACTCTGTCTGTCTGTCTGTTACGCTTTCCCGGTTAAACCTCTCAACCGATTTTGATGAAATTTGGCACAGACAATTTTTAGACCCTGAGAAAGGACATTGGCTACCTAAAAGTACGCAGACGAAGTCGCGGGTACCAGCTAGTATTGAAATAAATTAAAAAAATTGTAATAAAATGAGTTGTATAGCAGGTACCTATCATGGGACTGGGTCCTGGTTACACCTTTACCTACTGCTATGGAAAAAAGGCTGAAAATGTTATGTTAATGACATACCTATATAAATAGTCCTTTACACCTTCTTCCCTATGGGGTAGCCAGACACTATTTCCCTCCACTTGGCAAGCTGACTTTCAGCTTTCGCTTCGTCCATTATTCTGCTCTCTTGGTTACTTAAGGTTTTTTTACTCATATATTACCTATTAGTGCAAAAAAAGCGGCTTTGCCCGCTCGCAATTATGAAATATGGAAATTTTATACAAAAACTTTGACGCTATTTTTGGACCCCTTAGAATGTGAATTTTCAGAAACCCTTTCTAAGCACACGTCCAGACTACAAAAGCAATATACATTCCAAGTTTCAAGTCTCTAGGATCAGTGGTTTAGGCTCTGCGTTGCATGTCAGTCAGTGAGTCATTTAGGATTTATAAAATATAGTGATTATTTGGTACTTGACCTTTAATATAATATTTCGAGTAGATTTAAATTCACATATCTCTTGATGAAAAGAGCACCTAACAAACGAAAATCTCAGTAGATCCTGTAGGAAATAATCCTCGCAAATAAGTAAAACGTGGGTTAAAAAACCAAATACCGACTTTTGCGTTCAATACTGACCAATTATTGCTGTCGGAGCGTTTTGTACGATCGAACGGCCGTTTTTTTAGTTTTGATTAAGGAAACTGGCAATACCAGCGCTGGCGATAAATTAAAAAGGCTTTGATGCAGACGCGATGTTCCTGTGGCGCGTTTTTTGCAGATAAGCCTTTTATGATTTTAAACAATCGGGAAGTTGTTTTGCTAAATTATTAACGGAAAATGCAGTTGTATTTGTTTTGGGTTGATATCGTCCTAATAACGACGTGATAATCGCAAAGGTGAATGGCCAATTCAGGTCAATTATAAGCAGAACAATAATTATATAAATTTTTTTTTATCTGCAAATGAGTTATTCAGACGTGAGCCTGAAATAAACGAATATTGAATTATATTTAATTTATTCAAAAACATTGTAATATTTTTGTGGCTATCTACAAGATACAAAAGTAAAAAAAAAAAGGATTTATGTAATACTATTTGTGTCCGCGGTTTTACCCGCATAGTTTATTCCTTCTGTTTTTTGTTCCCGTGGGAATATCGGCATATAAAGCAGTGTTTTATTTTAGGCTCTAAACTACCTACATACCGAATTTCAGCCCAATCGGTTAAGTAGTTTTGGCGTGAAAGAGTAGCAAACATCCATCCACACACACAGCCATTGACAGCCTCGTTGGCTCATATGTTAGTAACTCTGCTTTCTGTGCCGCAGGCCCCGGGTTCGATCCCCGGCCAGGTCAAACATTTGTGTGCATGAACATGTCTGTTTGATCTGTGTCTGGGTGTTATAAGCTTATATAAGTATTTTTATATAAGCTTATTTTTATATCAGTCATCTGGTTACCATATTACAGGCTTCTAGCCTATTTTGGGACCAGATGACCGTGTGTGGAAGTTGTCCCATATCATATTATTATTATTATAATCCATCCATCCATCCTCACAAACAAAGTTACATTTTAAGAACTCTCCTTCCTCGGTAGCGTAGTGGGCGCAAGCTAGACGATCATGAGGTCCCGGGTTCGATCCCCAGGTCAGGCAAAGTGATAAATATTGGATTTTTCGACTAAGACTAAGATTATCTCTATAACTGCCTGGAACTGTAGATGGCAATAGGCTCGCCCCCTATTACATGGGAGCAATAACATACTGGCAAAATATGGGTGTACCTAATATTTAATTTAAAATGTTATTATTAATTTATATTAATATTCCGGTTTTTAACTAAAATACGGGACTGAGTCCTCTGTCTACCCCTTCGGGACAGGACTATTCATTAGGGGGCAGAAAGCTCATGCCTTTTGGTCAGTTCCTTTTGCGCGAATATCCACGAACACAAAATATAATACGAGAAAACGTATCTACTATGAATACGGCCAGCCTCATAACTATTGAAATCAGAAGGGCCGGGACCTCTGTAACATAAGATCTGGCAGCATCTGTTGTCTCACGCATTAATAAACCAGCCTATTTGTATAAATCCACCATTCACTCCAACTATTCATCTTCATAGATATTATTCCTTAAAGCCTACACTAATTACTTAAGACACAGTGACTAAGCTTAAAACTTTATCAAAAAACGCTGCGAATTAACCACAGAACTAACATATCCTTCTAATATCCTACTAATATTATAAATGCAAAAGTTTTGTGAGGATGGATGGATGTTTGTTAATCTTTCACGCCAAAACTACTGTACCGATTGGGCTGAAATTCGGTATTATGTAGATAGTTTAGACCCTGGAATAGCACATAGGGTACTTTTTGATGTTAGTGAGTGACAAGACGAGCAAATCAGGTGCCTGATGGTAAGCATCATGATTGCCCATATCAGACACAGTGCCACCCAGTGTTTTAGAATTCAAAATTCTAAGCCGCACTGCACTGTCACCTGTCACCCTGAGATATTAGTTGTTGAAACTCTTCATGCCCAGTAATTTCGCTGGTAACATTGCCCTTCAGACCGGAACACAGTAATGTTTGCACATGGCTTGGCGGATGAATAACTGGCAAAGGTGTGGTACTACCCCAGGCGGCCCCCTGCAAAAGAGGCCTACCACTACAAAAGTCCACATGATCGCTAACACTTGCGAACTACCGAGCACAAAACGCGTAAGTTTGTGCACTGTTTGTGTAAGTACCGTGTCATAATTATGTACATTTATAATTATTTTGAAACGGGAAACTCTGAGGAACGCGCAACTACCGTAATTAATGCGTATTCAGCAATTTGTATTAAATCCTGTAAATTGTTGGAGATTGTATGAATTTCACCAAAAATTCGAGTGCAAAATTATACCAGATTTCACGAGTAGCTTAGAGCTGAATATTTTTATAAAGAATTTTTTGATTTTTCTTTCACGATGATTTATAGCACAGAATTTATTGCTCATATTACTCGTTTATTTGTTTTTTTTTACAAAGAAAAATAGCATAGGTAATGTAGGTTATTACCAGGGCAGTGGTTTTTTTTTATCAATTTTTTCTGCTACTTCTTCTTGCCCTTTCAACATTAAACATGGTAGAAAATTTTTGATAGTCATGGTTTTCTTAGATTCTATGTAAACTGCGATTTTTATTATCGCCTTAATGCTTGTTTCTACTCACGTCACTGACGTAATCTAAACTATAAGTTAACTCAAGTGAATACGCGGCTTTAAACGAATGTTCGCAAAAAAGGTAGTTGAATTTTTTATACATTGTGATTATTATACTTTTTCGAACTTTATCGTTGACTTTATTATACTTAGTCATTGTTTCACGTACTCATTTTTATACTTTGCCATTCTTTTACGTTGACATTTTTAAATTATATTGTGATTGTCGGCATTGTTGTACTTGGCCGTTTTTCATTTTAGACTTAAGTCGTCAAACTCGTATAAAAGTAATGAAATTCAATGGAATGCAAATGTCATAGATTTTTGAATTATTACATTTTATTGTTCTAAAACTTTATGCTAAAACAACGATGAAAATTTTGTAAAAGAAATATAAGATACCGGTTGCACGTTTAAAATTTAAATTTCGTATGAAATCAACGCAGAACGAAAGAAATGTGTATCTATTAGCATTTCGCTTTAAAAATGAACATTTAAAATTTATTTATCATCGCTGAAACAAGTTTCCATTGCGCATATAATACTATCCTACTAATAATATTAAATGCGAAAGTTTGTGAGGATGGATGTATGGATGGATGAATGGATGTTTGTTACTCTTTAACGCCAAAAATACTAAACCGATTGGGCTGAAATTCGGTATATAGATAGTTTAGACTCCTAAATAACATAAAAAGTACTTTTTATCCCAATATTCCCATGGGAAAGAAGACTACGCGGGTGCAACTGCGGGGCACGGCTAGTCGAATATAATTTTAGGAGTACTTTTGTTGAGTTTCATAAGGATGTCACATCGGTCACTTACGGTCTATGAAAAGTTCGACTTTTACGTCTTATAATTTTATTTTATTTTATTTGGAAAACTAACAGCTTCTTACAATATGAATACAATAAAAACAGCCTAAATAGTTTTGTCACTGGTAAAAACAAATTTATCATGAATTCAACTTGCTAATTCACTGGGACTAATATGTCTTGCTTGCTAATATGTCGGTAATTTTCGATCATTTACGGATCTCCTCATTTAAAATTTAATTTTTATTTATATATACGCAACTAATGAATAACATTTATGAGAATTAGTCAGGTTAGAAATGAAGATTTGAAAGTGGATAATATTATAATATGGCGTCTATCTTTTTCACTTAGTTAATTTTTGTGATGGAGGCGAACATTGGCCTTGCCTTGCTTCACTCTTATTCCAGCTACTACTGTCAATTTTGCTTAGTTTGTAATATAATTTTACTTTATTGTACGTTATATACTACACACTGACCAACTTCCGACTGTCTTGCCCATTCGACGATGCTTGAACCCATAGAACTCCAAATAAAAATGTAGTAGAAATGTCAAAAGTCAGAATTACACACAAAACGCTTGCCGCCACAATCTTTTTTGAAACTTTACTATATTATTGCTGTGCCCTATGGTTTCTCCCGCGCAGTCTTCGTTCCCGTGGGAATATCAGGATAAAAAGTACCCTGTGTGTTATTCCAGGGCATAAACTATCTACATACCGAATTTCAGTCCAATCGGTTTAGTAGTTTTGTCGTTACAAACATTCATCCGTCCATCCTCACAAACTTTAGTATTTATAAATTACAAGTAGGATAAGATTTAAACGCAGAATCAAACAGCACCATACAAACAATCCTGCACCGTGATTAGTTTTTAAACTACAGAAACGTATCCTACAAGTGACTAATTTAGTCACCTGTTCACGCGGTTGTGTGACTTCTATTATTTATTATTTAGATTTCTATGCTTGGATATGAGTTACACTCATATTGGGGTATTAGACCCAATTGGTACACAAAATCCTATGACGCTTTCGTCGTCTTTGCCCTCAGCCAATAGGCCGCGATATTTCTCGTGAAAATTTAAAGAATGTATTTCAAATTAATCTCACATGTTGTCTATCTGGGTATAATGTCAATGCATGAAATAGTAGAGAGAAGTTTTCTTAACTCATTTTATTCGTGTTGTTAGATTGAAATTGTTTAAGTGGCTTTTTCTATATTTATAAAAAGCTGTATAAAACCAGAATACAATGAAAAGCTTTATTGTGGTTACATTTTTGTTATTTTATACAGAGTGACTTGCTGCATCCTGCTGTTTTGCCTGTTAAAATTTTTGTTACGTGTTAAGATCGTTGCGTAGTTAGATACTACTTTTAAAAACATGTAAATAAATATAACATCAGTTGCGTAGTGGCCGCAAGCTCGACCTCCGATCATGAGGTCCTGGGTTCGATTTCCAGGTAAAGCAAATTCTTATTGGACTTTTTCATTAGGAATTATCACAATGACAGCCTGGAGTCACGAACTGTGCCCGGTAGATGGCAATAAAATCGACCCCTATTACCTACATGGGACAACAAACATTAATTGCAAAATGTGGGTGTACCTACCTACACCCAGGACCCAGTCTCATAGGTGTAACAGTCTCAGAGGAGAACCTATGCCTACCCCTTTGGGAAAAAGGCTCGATGTTATGTATAGTGTTAAAGACGTTTTTAGGGCACTTTTACGTTTATTTTAACACACAATTTTTAGATATTTTTGCATGAAGCTGTAGCCTTACTTTTACAAAAACAATGAAGACAAATGGATCCACTCGAAGAACTACTTCATTTACATTTAATGGAAAGTAGGCTTTAACATTATTTTTTGTGGCGTTTGTACTTTTCGCGAATGAACACGTAATGTATGCTGTAATGAAAATATGTCTGAAAATTGAGCTCTTGGGTAACATGATAAATACAGTCACCTATATATTATCATTTTTATAAATAATTTATTCCCTTCTTATCCCGTGGGAGCCGTGAGACTCGGCAGAGGGACAAATTCGGAGAGAAGGCAGCATCGCTCTCCGGCACCAAGTATTCCAAATACTGCGATCACCAAGCCGCACAACAAGCGTTACAAGCATTACGGCAAAATCCCCTTAAATGAATAGTTCATGACGTTCTATGGGGGAAGTCTGTGTTCAGCAGTGGACGTCTTTCGGCTGATTATGATGATGATGTTAAATAAATTATTTGAGTCGTGATAAATTAATAAAACAATTTGTCATCCTTTTAATAAGTTTTTTTCGCAATTTTAACATAACATAATGAGTAAGTCATAAATACTTTTACAAAATAATTTTCAACTTTAACTGCTACGTAGAAATTTTTAGCAGAGAATGTGTTCATTGACAAGTAAATAAATTACTTTCTTCAGTAAGCCAAAGCACTTTGTTCACGTGTTCTTGTTAAATAGTCCCTTATAATAATATATTAGGTTACTAAAATAATTTTGTAGTTATTCATCAGCCAAGCAGTTATGTGCAAACATTACTGTGTTACGGTTTGAAGGGCAATGTTACCAGCGAAATTACTGGGCATGATGAGTTTCAACGACTAATATCTCAAGGTGACAGGCGCAGTGCAGTGCCGCGTAGAATTTGGAAATTCAAAACACTGGGTGGCACTGTGTCTGATATGGGCAATCATGATGCTTACCATCAGGCACCTGATTTGCTCGTTTTGTCACTCACTACACTACTATTGTAAAACTATACTCAATTCCTTGCCGACTTACAAACCCCAATTTTAGACGTTATGCTCCATAATACACGTAATATTGACTTAATAAAAACCTAATTTACCAATGAAGTGGAGCGCGCCTTGTTTTGGACAAAAGACTGCCTTCGTTACTTTGTTCTGTGTAAGATTGAATGGATTCGTATATTCAATCGTGCGAATTGAATGTTGAACGTGAACGAAACCGGGCAATGGACGACAACCTTAATTTTCTATAGGTTTTGATTTTATTACAAAGAAGTCGAATAGCCTTGGTAGCTTAGTGGGCGCAAGCTTGACTGCCGATCATGGGGTCCCGGGGTCGATCAGGCAAAGTGTTAAAAAATGGATTTTTCCATTTATTATCTTAATAACTGCCTGGAGTCTGAAGCTGCGCCCGGTAGATAGCAATAGACTCGCCCTCTATTACATGGGACTAATAACATACTGGCGAAATTTGGGTGTACATAGGTAGTCCCAAAGTAGTATGGGACTGAGTATTGGGTACCTCAACCTACTTCTTCGAGAAAAGGCGTGATTGTATGCTATGTTAAGTCGTTAAAAAAAGTCGAAATATTTTTGTAAATTTCGCAATTCTCTCCTTTGTAAGTTGTTTAGATTGATGGATAGAAAAACCGCCTTAAGTACGAAGTTTTATTATCAATATTTTTTTATTAACAATAATAATATGGGCAACTGTGGAACACGGTCATCTTGTCCCAAACTAAGCTATAAGCCTGTACTATGGTAACCAGATGACTGATATACATACTTATATATGCTTATAACACCCAGACACGGATCAAACAGACATGTTCATGCACACATATGTTTGACCTGGCCCGGGAACGAACCCGGGGCCTGCGGCACAGAAAGCAGAGTTACTACCGTCTGAGCCAACGAGGCTGTCAAATTTAAACCTTAAAACTGTTTAATTATTAAACCTTTTAAATAAATTAATATATTTTTTTTAATACTCAATTCAGATAGTTCATAAAGGTGAACAATCTCTTCGTACATTATTTTGTCTATATAAGATATCTACGATACTAACATCTCAGGAAATAAATACGCGATATTCCTTCAGATTCTCAAACGTCGCCGGCCACGTTCCATTCGTGACAAGAAATATCACGTACCATGTCCCGAGAGAACGACAAAAAATCGACGGATGTAAGGGCACACGATACATTTTGTATAACACTTGATTTGTATGAAACATCAGTTGATTTGGTGGCTGTTTCTTTTTTTTTAAGGTTCCCTACCCCAAAGGTGCCAAAGGAACCCTATTACTAAGCTTCCGCCGTCCGTCCGGTCGTCCGTCTGTTAGAGGGCTCTATCTTATAATCCATAGCTATATACTTTTTATTTTCACACTATACTATGTATTTCTATTGCCGCTATAACAACAAACAATAAAAATAAAATAAAGTTCATAATTAAAAAAAAAATGCTCACCATACAAACAACGTGTTTAATAAATTGTCATTGAAGACATTTATTACTGCAGTAAGAATAAATTCGTATACTAATTAGAATCATCATCATCCCAGCCATAGGACGTCCACTGCTGATCATAGGCATCCCCCATAATTTTCCATCCAGTCCGGTTGTAAGTGGACTGCATCCCGCCTGTTTCTGCCATCCTTATTAGATTGTCTATCCACTTTATTGGTGAACGTCCTACGCTGCGCTTGCCGGTCAGTGGTCTCCATTCGAAAACTTTACAGCCCCATCGGCCATCAGTTCTACGTGCTATGTGCCCTGCTCATTGCCACTTCAACTTGCTAATCTACTGGGCTATGTAAGTAACTATCGTTCGTCTACGGATCTACTCATTTCTGATTCGATCTCGCAGAGAAATCCCGAGCGAATTAGAATAACAATAAGAATTTTATTTGGTAAAAATGAAGGAAGGTGACACCTATAATTGTGTAGGTCATAGGTCCATAATGGGTAGGAACCCCTTATATAAGTGTACTATTCGCATTTGACCAGTTTATTTTAAGCATTTGTAGGTGGTTGCCATAATGAGCCGATCAGATCCAGAGGATACAGTCAGCAGCATCCTTTGAGAAATACATCGATACATCGAACCCGCCAGCCAAGCGTGGCGAGAATTAGCAAACCCCCCTATGAGGGAGGCCTTCCTACAGCTAGAATGATGATGATCAAGCATTTATGCTGCATTGTACCTAATAATTCTGGATAGTTATTCTATAGCATAACCACAAAATATGCAAAGAAGGAAGGAAAGAAGAAAGGAGTTTAATATATCTGTCAGAAAAATATCTTCTTATGAATTTATGAACATAAAGAAGCTAAACTCTACGGAACCTCGATATGAATGATCAGGGCTGGACTTCATAACATTACATCGTATTTTTGTCTGAAAAGGGATAGGTTTTGTCTCAAGAGGTACATGTATCCAGAACCCAGCCCCCTAGTAGCCATCTACCAGGCACAGTTCCAGGCTTCAGGGGGGCTATTGGCGTTCTTGGTGACTATCACTTTAGTGACTATTAACTTGATTTGACATTAACTACAAATGTCAAATCCGGTTACTAACCAAAGACATTATAACCTAACATAACATAACATACATTCACGCCTTTTTCCCGAAGGGGTAGGCAGAGGTGTACCCAGGACTCAGTCCCATAGTAGATACACCCACATTTCGCCAGTATGTTATTGGTCCCATGTAATAGGGGGCGAGCCTATTGCCATATACCGGGCACAGTTCCAGACTCCAGGCAGCTATTGAGATAATTCCTAATGGAAAAATCCAATATTTAACACTATGCCTGACCTGGGGATCGAACCCGGGACCTCTTGATTGGCAGTCGAGCATGCGCCCACTACGCCACCGAGGCAGTCCACAACCGAGGCCACAAAGACATTATGATAAACTTACTAAGTAGACTGTGCACTGTGTCGGTCCCGAGTGAGAACCTATCGTAGTGTCTATCCTTTTCCTTTTCTCTCCTCCAAATTTGACAGTAAAGTCTTGTTAGAAAGGTAAAACGTCTTTGTAACTAACTCAAACCACAGAACATAAAGACATAAGCCTGATAGCGACTGGTGATTATGAAGAACGCCAATAGCCCTGCTGGTCATTGCAAAAAATCCTAATGGAAAAATCAAATAATACTTTGCCTGACCTGGTAATCAACCCCGGGACCTCATGATCCGCAATAGCGCTTGCAAACCACTACGTCACTGAAGCAGTCAAGAATAATGGTCTTTACTAAAAACAATGTTTTCAAATTACGGAAGTACCTACCCTTAAAATGCCTTTTTTACTTCTTACATTTCACATAAATAATATATTCCTTTGAAATGCAGTTCTCATTCAAGTACATTTTCGTAGATCTTTTAGCGCGAATGAAAGAACTTTTGGTAAAAGGCTTGAGTCTTTAGTTCTCAATGATGTGATATTTAGCTCTAAACTAGGTTTTATTTATAATAGCTATTCCCAAAACTTTGTATATATTGCTATGAAGAAATAAGTTAATTACTACATTATATTATAAAATCCTAAATGACTCACTGACTGACATGCGACACAGAGCCTAAACCACTGATCCTAGAGACTTGAAACTTGGAATGTGAGTTATTTTCGTTGTCTCGACGTGTGCTAAGAAAGGATTTTTGAAAATTCACATTCTACGGGGTCCGAAAAGGGCGTCAACGTTTTGTTATTAAACTCCCATATATCATAATTGCGAGCGGTTAAAGCCACTGTTCATACACTAATAAATAATAGTAGTGTAGATAGTAAATAGGTAGTATTGTTTAGTAAGTAAACGCTACTTGTTTAACCATTTTAAATAAATTCTCTTTTTAATTTTTTTAATTTATTTTATGTAATTTTTTAATTCTCGCCTAAGTAGGTATAAAAAAAGTTTCAAATTAAATAAATTCGTACGGCCAGAAGACATTTAAACTTTAAACGACTTTTTAAACCTTTGAACATAATATGTTGCTAAGGAATGGCCCTATGTTACTTCAAGTTGGCGGGGTATGAGATAAACAGGTAAAGCACACATTCACATAATCAGGCAAACAATAAATGCAGTAAGTATGCAAAACTAAAAAGCCGTATACGAAATCTAGGCGATATCACAGAATAGCGATATTCGACAAGCTCACGGGGCTCTGGTGTGCGTGCGTCCGGAGTAGTCGATGGCCAGAATGGTTACTCAACTGTTTAGATCTATTTGAAATTTTTACATATCTTTACTTTTACTTTTTACGTTGTTTAAAAGAATTTTAATTGCCATAATTTTGTAGTTTTCTTAAATTTTCAG